>CM038677.1:763865738-765353979 GCA_021605205.1 Aegilops longissima
ATATATAGGGAAAATGCATCCTATTACCGGGTGTAGCTACACCCATTTCTCATATACTACTATGTGGTAGTATATATATACTACTTTATCATTTTAGTATGTTCATATACTATATCTAAGATATTCCAAAATGAGTTATGTGAAAAAATTGCATGTGAGCCCATGTTTTATCATATTTGTGAAAATACGTACATATTTATGCGTAAAAAGAAGTATGCTAAAATATACTACATACTACCTAAAAATAGTATATATACTACCTAAATATTCTTACATATTACATACTACATACATACACAGCGGTATGGTAGATACTACCTAAAAGCATACAAAATAAAAGCAGGTGTAACTACACCCGGTAGTAGAAAAAATTTATATATATATATATATATATATATATATATATATATATATATATATATATATATATATATATATATATATATATATATATATATATAGGAAAATCTATCATACCACCGGTGGTAGTTACCCCATATGTCTCATATACTATCATGTGGTACTATATATACTACTTTATCATTTTAAATATATTCATATACTATATCTAAGATATTTCAAAGCAAGTTACATGAAAAAATTACATATGAACCCATAGTTTTTGTTATATTTGTGAAATACGTACATATTTGTACGTAAAAAGAGCATACTCAAAACATGGTATATACTACCTAAAAATTAGTATATATATTACCTAATCATTGTTATATACTACATACTACACGTATATACTCTCAATTTTGACAGATACTACATACAACATACAAAACGCAAGTGGTGGTAACTACCACTGCTTGTAGGAAACATTTGTCCTATATATGTAATACGTTCTATGCTGCTAATATTAGCAGAATAATTATTTTGATAACACTTTCGCACTGCACACTCAACGCGAGGACACTGCACTTTCAGTCGCAGGGGTATTATAATACACACACTAGTGAACTTCGTGTCGAAAAAACTGCACGCACTATTTTTGGTACATTTTTCGCTCTAGTTTTTAACCGTTTATCAGAACGAGACGTGTAATATACCGTTGAGAAGGTATGGATTAGGCGCAACTTTGTCATGTTGAACACTTTTCGAGATTCTTTATAAATGGTTCAAAAACTGGAGCGACAAGGCGCAACTTTCATATGTAGAAATGGTTTTCAGATTCCTTACGGTTTTAAGTTAATTTGGATAATGGTGCGGCAGACGACGAGTGGCAGCGGTCATTTTTCGAGAAATTTCAACAAACTGCTTGTCGAAATGATTCAAATGATACGCCGTTAGAAAGATATCGATGAGACACAACTTATTCATGTAGAACACTCTCTCTAATCCTTACGGTTTAAGAGCAGTTTTAAAATTACCGAAATGCGGACACTTTGTTTTTTGCGATAGCCAAATCGACGAGTGAACTTCATCTGACAGAAAACCGCACTGCATCAGACAGAAACCACACTGCAATGTTCGACAAAGTATTACATGAGTTTTTCTATTACTGTTTTTGTGATATGAGGCGAGTGCAATGCACATCGAAGAAAAAGTGAACCTCAACATAAGTTTAAGTGAGCCGCATTAATTTTTTCATCTATTTTTAACCTTTTTTTGCACTTCACATTGAGCGAAAGTGAACCACAACACTATCAAAAGAGAACCACATTACTGTCTTTGCTTCCCTAACATTTTTGCACATCACATAGAGCACAAGCGAACCTCAACACACTTCAAAGTGAACCTCATTACTCTGTTTTTGCTTTCATAAAAAAATTGCACTGCACATAGAGCACAAGCGAACGTCAACACACTTCAAAGTGAACCTCATTAATCTGTTTTTGCTTCCATAAAAATTTTGCACTTCACATAGAGCACAAGCGAACGTTAACACACTTCAAAGTGATCCTCATTACTCATAGGGTCAAGACACTACAAGAAATATGTCAACTAGTGACCTTCTGTCAGTGACCTTGGAAGAATTGGTCATAGATCTATGACCATTTCAGACCAATTGGTCAAAAGCTATTCGGGGGGCTCCAAACCCTAAACCATTGCGACCATTTTGCTCAGAAAGGTCATAATTTCCTTACACCAAATGGTCACAAAGCAAACAATGCTAGTCCGCTGCCTTATTTCTAGTCGTTAATGACCAATATAGATGGTCATAGCCTTGTAGATTGTGGTGGGTTGTGATGACTAGGCGCCATCTCATCAGTTTTGCCTATGTGTCATGTCCATGTGGCAGTTTTTGCCCTAGGTTGTGAAGCAACCTATATTTCTGTTATTCCAAAAATTCCCAAAAAATTCTCATAAATGTTTTGGATCATATCTTCATCAAATATGTCAAAAACATTCCTTGCCTAGTTAAAAAATAATTCGAAAATATTCATTTTCCTATTCTGTTCAGAGCAGCACTTTGTGAAGGAAGTACCACTTTGGCATGTCCAAATGGTATCCATTTTCTACAGTACTTTCCTATGCCCAAATAACCATCCTCCACCAAATGCCAGCTCAATCCATTCATTATTTTGAGCCCAGCTTCAACATTCATATTTATGTCCAGTGTGGTACTTTGTAAAGCAAGTACCACCTAGGCTCCTCCTTTTGAGGTGAAAATTTGTGAAGACGGTCTTCTTAGTAACTGATCATCCTCAGCCAAAACTCACGCCCATTAGCCATGTGCATTTCCCGTACCGCAAATCAAACACTTGGCTGCTTATTCATGTTTGAGCATCGATCGGTCTCCTCGTGAGAATCTTATGTTGTGATTTTCTTCCTAGCACCTACCTGGGGAGTGCCCAACCCACTAGACATGCCTAGGCTGCCCAGAACACATGGCAACGCCACGGTCACGCGGTGACCACGCGGCGGGCATGCGAGCTTACGCGTTCTAGAGTTGGGGCCCTCGGTCACCGTCCAAACCTCGATGTCTCTCCATCAAACCATGTATTTCTTATTAAATAGATACTTATGTACCTAGAAATGATTTTTGGAAAAAATAAAGAGCAAACTACAAGGCATCTATAGTTCAAATTTGACCCGCTTCCAACTGAATAGACGGAAATTTGTCTTTTTCAGGAGAGGTGGATCAAAACTTTTTACACCCAACCATTTGGTCAATTGTGCATTAAATATGGCCTAGTATTTTAGAAAAATGATTTGGTACAATTTTGCAACAATTATTTGGTAGGTCCTTCACAAAAAAACCTCATTTGGGGCGATCGAAAAATGGAAAATGGTTTTTCTGTGCACAGAAAATGAAAACTTCCTTAGAAAACATCGTTTGCCATTCCAAGATGCACCCTTTTGCATGATATGAGATCATTTGAACCAACTATGCCAAGAATGTGGCCATAAGATTGATCATTTGGCTTGATAGCCATGAATCTTCACACGTGATAGCTCGTTTCTGAGAACACTATTTTAAAATAATTGCCGTATTGCAAGTTTGTTATTTTTCCTGGAAACTTGGCCACATATAGTGACACAATGCGAAGGTTTCCCAACTATTTGATTTTTTTGAATTTTTTATGCCCGTTTCAAAATGAGGTCAAAACAGTGGGAATGACCGTTCCTAGATAGTGGTTGAATCTTGGAATTTTTTTGGTGTTTGTATGATTAAATAGATACTTATGTACCTAGAAATGATTTTTGGAAAAAATAAAGAGCAAACTACGAGGTAGCTACAGTTCAAATTTGACCCGCTTCCTACTAAATCGGCGGAAATTTGTCTTTTTCACCAGAGGTGGATCAAAACTTTTGACACGCAAACATTTTGTCAATTGTGCATTAAATATGTCCTAGTATTTTATAAAATTGATTAGGTCCAATTTTGCAACAATTATTTGGTAGGTCCTTCACAAAAAAACCTCATCTGGGGCAATCGGAAAATGGAAAATGGTTTTTTCGTCCAAAGAAAGTGAAAACTTCCTTAGGCAACATTGTTTGCCATTCCAATATGCACCCTTGTGCATAATATGAGATCATTTTAACAAACTATACCACGAATGTGGCCATAAGATTGATCATTTGGCTTGAAAGCCACGAATCTTCACAGATGATAGCTCATTTCTGAGAACACTTTTTTAAAATAATTGCCGTATTACAAGTTTGTTATTTTTCCTGGGAACTTGGCCACATATGATGATACAATGCGAAGGTTTTCCAATTTTTTGATTTTTTTTGAATTTTTTATGCCCGTTTCAAATGCGGTCAAAACGGCGGGAATGACCGTTCCTAGCTAGTGGTTGAATCTTGGAATTTTTTTGGTGTTTCTCTGATAAAATAGATACTTATGTACCTAGAAATGATTTTTGGAAAAAATAAATAGCAAACTATGAGGCAGCTGCAGTTCAAATTTGACCTGCTTCCAACTGAATCGGCGGCAATTTGTCTTTTTCATGAGAGGTGGATCAAAACTTTTTTCACCCAACCATTTTGTCAATTGTGCATAAAATGTGGCCTAATATTTTAGGAAAATGATTTGGTCCAATTTTTCAACAAATATATGGTAGGTCCTTCACAAAAAAACTCATTTTGGGCACTTGAAAAATGGAAAATGATTTTTTTGTCAAAAGAAAATGAAAACTTCCTTAGGCAACATTGTTTGCTATTGCAAGATGCACCCCTGTGCAAAGTATGATATAATTTGAACGAATTATGCCATTCCAAAATGCACCCTTGTGCAACAAATACAAGAGAAACAAAGAAAAACACAATTAAATAAGCTTTGTTCTTATTGGTTGAAATGTTTGTGTCATGGATTGATGACATGGCATCCATCCATCCCATTTATCTAAAGAAAAAAAGAGAAAGATAAAAAAAACCACCCCCTGGGCAGCCCAACCAGGCAACCACCCAAACCCTATCCCCTCCCACTCCATCGTCGCCTCCCAGATCCAGTCTCGCCGCCACTCCATCCTCTCCCGCTCGCGCACGCTCGCCGCCACCACGTCCCCTGCCGTGGCCGCACTCAGGGCGCAGCGGCCTCCTCCCCGCTCGCCGCCCTCCTCGCCTCATCCAAGGCCGCCTCCTCATTCTACTCCGACGATGACGACGGGATAGTCCAGCGGGGCCCAGCACGGGCCTTGTCAGTCCCGACCCCCGTCATCGCCCCGGCCAGGGCTCCCTCTTCGCCACGGACCCTGCGCCGTCCGAGTTCGCGTCCTCCTTGTCGCCGTCCGCGGTGGCCAGGGGATCTCCACGGCGTCTTCGTCATCGTCCACGGCAGCCAGGGGATCTCCGCGGCGTCCTCGTTGTTGTCCGAGTTCGCGTCCCGGCCCCTGCCTACTCCGGCTTCCAGGTCGCCTAGCTCCGCCTCCCCGGCTCATCCGACGTCGCGCTCCACATCATCAAGCGCGACCCGGCCGTCGCCGCCGCCCCAGGGGCCGCACAGGGGGGCGCCACGCCCGCGCAACTGCCCAGGCAGCACCACCTCGCCTTCTCTGTGGCTGACTTCGACGGGTTCCTCACCGTGCTCAGGACCCACGGCACGCAGCTGTTCGAGAAGTCCCAGCCCGACGGCCGCACGCGCCAGGTCTTCTTCTTCGACCCCGACGGTGAGTGAGCGAGGGAATCCTCATTATCGTCGTTGGGTTACTATTTTCTCACAATCCCTTTACATTTTTACTTTAATTGTTGTGGCGTTTGAGTAATATTGTGTCTAATTGACGAAATTCTAAGAGAGATTCTTCAGTAGGTGAACTACAAAACAACCTGCAACTTGGGAGTGGCTTGAAACGGGAGGGTTATTCAGGTTGAGTGATGGAGGGATGCCAGCCTGAAACTTGTTTGCTTCATCACAAATCACAATCTGTCACTTGTGCTATCTGTGAACTTGCAGTGTCCTTGTGGTGATCTTCTTCAGGCAAAGATTAGAGTTGTTGGGTTTATGCATGTTTTATGTCCTTAGGATAACTTATGATAGGTAGTACTAGTAGTGATGTCAGCTTATCATGTCAAGTCTTTGGAACAGGGTTTGTTAAGATAAAAAGATGCATTTTATTTCTGCAGCATACATGTACAGTTTTTCTTGTAGATTGCTACTCAGTATGTGTAACACATGCTTGATTATGACCAGATCGATTAGTTTAATGTGTGTAGATTGCTGTTCAGTGTGTGTAATGTGATGTCTGGCATTCACTTGAAGTGGAACTCCTATATTTTCTTATAATATAAATACTTGTTTATGCATACAATGCAAATATTTTGTTTATGCATACCTGAACTCCTAGCTAGCACTTGACAACTTATTCTCTGGTTTGCTATTAATTAAATGGTACATGCAATGAAGATATCTGGTTTCCTGCCTCTTTGATTTGTTCGAGTATTATCTGCACATTAGTTCTTTCGTTGAGTAGTGTGTATTTTCTGCTCATCAAAGTTTGACAACTAGTTCCTTGCTCTGTTCTACTCCTGCTAGGTGCTTGCGGAGGAGGCCAAGGCGTTGTAAGACAAGGTCGTCTACAAGGTGCTCGATCTGGTACGATCTTTTAACCTTGGAAGGTTGAACCTCTCATCAACGACAGCCGTCATCGGTGAGCTCCTGGTTGCCTTGGCCTCCCGCGGCATCTCCGACCGCCCCTACTCTGCTGACGAGCACATGCTGCAGCTCCTAGAGAGGTATGCACCTCCGTTCTTCCCCTTCCCCTACTGATGCTGCTCGGATTCCCTAGTCTTAGTCATCTTCTCTCTTGTGTAGGTTGCATGAATGCCACTTCTTCCACCAGCGACCCTCCCCTCTACGCCCAGCCTATGGAACACTTCGACGCCATCTTTGGAGCTGCCAATGTCTTCCTGCAGGTAGCACCCCCTTGTCCCTCTCCATCCTCCATTCCCCTGCAGTTCCGTTTTTTCTTGAAGTTATCCTACATACCTGCATAATTAGACACATATGCTAAAATGAAACTAGTGCTATATTGCATCAAATTGTTATTTCTGGATTTGGTACAAGTTTATTGTTGGCCTGGCCTGTGCTTATACCTTGCTTTGGTTTTCAGTAGAAAGTAGTGCCTTAGTACCTTTTGTATCATCAGGTGTCCATGGATCAAAATTTCGGCTGTTATGTATTTATTGTAGTATCGAGAATGGCTCAAACCTGAAGTTCTTAGGCTGTACATATGGCTATGCTCCATTCTTTTGTGCATTTTAATTCAGTGTTGGTGTTGATTTGATGCCCATGTTTAGAAACAAATTACAGTGGGCTAAATAGGTTAATCTTCTTGGTTTGTTCGGGTGCAGATGACTGATGAGCTGATCTTCTTCCACCAGTGGTAGCGGGAGGTGATGCTGGAGCAGTACATCGATCAGCAGATGGCAAGGAGAAGCTGGGACAACCCTAATGCAGTAACATCACCATGTGGCAAATCCAGTAGATTGACACAACATTGGTGCTTGGGTGACGGGACAAAGTATGTGTACTAGTGATGGTACATGATATTCGTGCTTCTCATTGATGTTATGTGTGATCAGCTAAAATTTGTGCTTCTCGTCCAATCTATGTGGATGTGCGCTTGTGCACTTGTTGGGCCTTGAACCTTGCTGTATGGTGGAGTCGATTGATGATGTATTGTATTTCATGTGATGTATTGCTAAAATGAAATATATGAAATATTGTATTGTGTTGTATTTGTTTTCTAATGAGCCTATCCTTAAATGCGCATGTGTTTGACAAAATAATGCATCAGCCCAAATAAATCAAACCAATTCAATTAAGAAAATAGGTATTGGGCTGGGTACATGTCGGCTAGATTGGTGGATTGGGCTGTGAAATTTACGATGATTGGGCCAGGCCCATGTAGGCTAGATTGGTGGATTGAGCTATGAAATTTATGATGATTCCATTTGGTCACTAACAATGCCACGTCAGCTCTGCCACGTCAGATCCTACGTGGCTCAGGCAAATGGGTAGTGACCTTTCTGAAATTTTGGTCGTTGGTCTAGCTATGACAAAAATTCCAAAAAGGTCAAGTTTGTTCGTTCTTGACGGTCAACTGTTGACCTTCTGAATTTGGTCAAAAAAAAGGTCAATAATCGATAAATATGACGAATCAACGACCAAAAACGGGAGTCATAATTGACCGTATTTCTTGTAGTGAGAGTTGCATGATATTGAATTCGGTTACAATTTCTTGTCCTTGTAAAATTAGCAAAAAATAATGCACTGCAAATGGTGTCTTCTCTTTCTTATTGAGTGCACTGCAAATGGCCAATAGTGAACTAAAGTCTACTTGATATTTTCTCCAAACAAACAAACATACACAAGAGCTATGCACACGAATGCAAGAAGCCGTCATGGCCGTTTGGGGCGAAGTGGACTGCTCTGGCAAACCATTCAAAGTGCACCAGGAGCCAATCGATGTTTCTTCCCTCTCCTGCAAAAATCTGTAAACTGGCCGCAAGAACAAGAATAGACATTCTGCAGTGCATCGGACAGCGAATTGCAACAAAACGCAAGAAGAAAAGAACGCCGACGTGCGGGGGAACGAACCATCATGCGGGGAACTGCATGAGGTGCGGCAGAATTCATGGATAGGGAGCAGCAGGAGCTCTATCGAACTGCGTAGCGGCGTGGAGGGGAGGCAAGGTAAAGGATAACGGGAGCTCCCCTAATCCATCGATCCGGTAATGCACGCCATCGAGGGGCGGACTGCCCGTGCGCTAGTGTGCACTACCGGCATGGGAGGGGCTGGCGGTGGAGGCAGATGCAGAGGGGAGGAAGGCGTTGGCGAGCGGATCTGCGGCCCTCCCCTGCCCCGCATGCGCTACCCAGGTCACAGGGACCGGCGCATCTCGATCCGGCGTCGGGCTGCTCCTCCATGGCTCAAAGTAGGGAGAGGCCGGACTGGATCAGGACCACGGCGGGTTTTCCTTTGCCGATGGTTGCAAGCCTCCACCACCAACCAGAGGGGTGCGTCACCGTGCCGTGGACCGCGAGAAGTGGAAATTTCCATTGGGAGGAGCATCGACCCCCATAGCAGCCGAATGCGAGCCAGGAGATGCCGGATCCGAGGCTGGAGCAATGAAGGGGGGCTATGCCGGCGAGGGTGCACTGCACACACGTGCCCATCGGACTGCACGTGCTCACCGTCCGCACTGCACGGGGGGCGAGGGGGATGCAAAACCCGGCGATGTCAAATCCGCACCCGTCGGATCCGCAGCATAGGCGTGGTTGGGGTCATGCCCGTCGGATCCGCGTCGGGGGAAGGAGGCCGGTGGCAGAGGATCCATTGGTCACCGTCGGCACGCTCTGGACCCATTGGTCACCGTCGGCACGCTCTGGACCCATTGGTCACGAGGCGCGTGCTTGGAGAGGGAGGGGCGTCCACCGGCGGTTAGCAGGAGGGAGGTGCGGGGGCAGCCGGATCTCGCCGGATCTGGTAGGGCTACGGCGGTTGGAGAGCCTGGTCGCCTCGGGACGATGAACAGGGTGGCGGCGGCGCGTGGGTCCGCGTGGACGGCGGCGATGCTAGTTGCGCCCGGGACTGGAGGTGGCTGGGCAGGGTGGCGGAGATCCACGGACGATGGCGCGAGCCCCAGAGTAGGAGGAAGGTGGGGGTCATGGGGGTAGAGTGGGAGGGCGCCGGGGAGGTGGGCTAGGCGGCGAGGGGATGGGAGGGAGTTGGTGCGGTGGTGGGGGAGGGAGGGAGACAGAAGAAAGTGAGGGAGATGTGGGAGGAGTGGGGGTGCCGGGTTAGTTTTTCAGATGGTTCGGTTGGCTGCGTCGAGAGTGTTATCAGAATAAGGCTCCGGTGTTATCACAATAAGGGTCTTAAATGGCATAGTCATGTTTGTCTTGCAAAATAATTTTATTTCATATATCTACATACTAATTTTATAGACATATTCCCTCCGTTTTCAAATAGTTCTTTCTAGAGATTCCAACTAGTGACTACATACAAAGCAAAATGAAAGAATCTACACTCTAAAATATGTCTACATACATCTGTATGTTGTAGTCCATTTGAAATGTCTAAAAAGATTATATTTAAAAATGAAAGGAGTACAATACATGAAAAATGCAGTTAAAGTTGTACAACAAAGACCAAAAAAACCAGCCGATCCCTTACATTTTGGAAGGAGGGAGTACTAGCTAGGTAAGGTATGGCCGGTTATATTATGCTAGCAGTAGCTTTCTCATGAGTACTTTCCTGCTGTGACTAATCTTCCCGTAGTACGTTCACACAAGGAAAAGACGTGCAAGTCAGACACGACTATGCTTTTCATTTACAATAATCCTCCAACGCAGCACCTGCAGCGACCTGGTCCCACACCGTTAAAATCTGAGACACGCTATTCCTGATGATTAACTGATGGATGTACCTACGGAATGTTGGAAGCGACGACGGGGTCTATGCACGATCCTACAAACACGGTGTTGCCCAAGACCTGCGCTGAATACTATCTACGCATCTCGTTCTAGCTAGCCATCAATTATTATTATTATTGGCGAACTCTAACTAGAAAAGGAGATTACAAAAGTAGATTGATAATTAAGATATTCATATCAAGCATGCGTTGGCGAACTTTGGAAGGACGGAAGACCGTACTGTGGTCTGGCTCCGCTCCGGCCCGGACAACATCCCTAGCTTGTGTAGGAAGACCTTCTTGGCTCTTGAGTAATACAAATCCCTTTCATCCCGCAAAAAAAAAAGATATTCGTATCAACCAAAGAGTTTGATAGTTTACCTGATCGATCGATCAGATATAGCAGCTGAGCTATTAACTCGGCGTCGGCGGCTCTATGGAAGCTACAGAATCTATGGAAACCTCCCATCATCTTCTATATCTAAATAGCTAGCCCCCACTAACTTTTTCTCTCAACATGCAAGCATGCCACATCATCGCACAACATGCATGAGAAAAGGCCCACCCCCACTATCATATGTCTCTTAACATGCAAACATGCCACTTCATCATGACATCCTTGGAAAAAAGACCTATCTCAACATGCAACATACATGAGGATTTTCATTCTATTATGCTACTAGTAAGATTGCACGTGCAATGCACGTAATCACTCCTTAATACTCTATGGTCAAAGTCTCCTTCTCATGTGTTTAAATAGACCATCTTCGTATTGCAACTCGTGTGTCAAGTTAGAACTTTTTTATATTATCACCGGCTTCTTTCAAACATCTGAGTTTTTTCCTCATGGTGCTCGTAGCCTCATAGTTTGAGTGATTGTCACTATCGCACTTGTTCAAGTAAAACCTCTTACACCGGTCATTCCGCAGTTCAACTCACGCAAGGCATGCGGTGCGCAAGGGGAACACTTGGCATCACCGGACAAATCACATCGCCTGTGTCGAAATACTAATAAGAATTATTGACCTTGTCTAAGATGACTTCGTACACATCAGAGAGCTTTAACTGAGATGTTGGTTCCTCATGACATTCATATACTACTATATAACATGCAGTGTTTGTGTGACGAAAGCATAATAACACGGCAATAGATTGTTCTATTCTAACTTACATAGTTAACATCAATTTACAGAACACACCATATGTAATTCTCTCGGTGCTTCAAACATGATGTGCAAAAACGAACTGAAATGAACTTTACACACAACACAACTATTCTAATATGATGGAAGCTTCCCCCATGTCATTTGACATGAAGAACCTTGTGTAAATTTTCATCAGGAGGGTATAAAACACATCTCTGAAGGCGACAAACTAATGTCTTGCACTGTACGCAAGTACCTAGTTTCATTTGGCATTCAGACATTAATGAACACAAATCAACATGAATCAAATCCGTTAGCTCCTTACTTGATGAATTTGAAAGCAAATCCTCATATCAACCTATCTAAACACCTGAAGATTCACAACTTGGCACATCAGTCTCCCTATGACAACATATATGCCTCGGTTCTTCTGCATATGAAATATTTCTGAAAATTAAATCCAAAAATTCTATGAACTAAATTGGGCATAGTCAACTGGGAATAAGCACATAAAGTAACTCAATCCAGCTATACTAAACAAACATACACAATAATGTGTTAAAGATGCACGCCTTGAAGACACTGATCCAATTGAGACTGAGAATTGAATAGCAACCCATTAGTCTGGCCCGCTGTTGGGTGGATCCCGAGAGTCCTCTCAGTCTAAGGTGGCAGTTCAGATAGAGCAGATAAATTTGGGTGCTTGTTTGAGGACTCCTAGTTGCTTGGTAAATACCATCTGCAGCTAAATATTCATGGATCATAGTCAAAAAATATTCATGGATCTTCAGATCAATATTGAAAGAAATACATCTAAGAAAAATACCACTCACCTGTTAACCCTCAGCTTGTCGTCGAAGCTCTGACCTGCTGCTTGTTTCGCACTCATGCAGTCATATCAATTGAGTGACTTCTATATGTAAGCATATCATATTATCGACTTGATGTTTAATTCACCACAGTGAGCAACGAAAGGTGTAAAGAAGAGTTATACCAATTTCTGATTAATATGGTTAAATCAAGATTTTTTTCAAAATATCACTGGAGCTAATCAACCAATCATGAAATAGAGCATGACACATAATGAATTTTTCAATGATTACCAGATAATTCGACACAAAAAAGCTTGAAAGATAGCTATGGAAAAAAGAGAACGAAGTCGCAAACCTTTAGGGAGACGTGCATTAGTACAGGACAAGCTAGCAACCACATCACACTGATCCTGCACCCACTGAGCAAAGCAGATGTATACATCAACACCCAATAAAAGAGTCAAAATAAAAATCAAAGAATCGACTTGGAGTTAGCTAATAATGTCTCCAATCCACGATGAAAGCTCATACAGTTTGTCAGGTACCGGCAAATAAAAAAGAAGCCCGATGCATTGGTGAGCTACACTACGTCAACACACATCGGATCTCCCCCAGAACTACCTCCAGGCTCCAGCTCTGCAAAACAAGGTCAAAAGAAAGTAAGAAACTTGGGCAATGACAAGATAACTGATTTGAAGTTTTGAACATGCAGGGCATTGTTTCCTCATGCGGAGAAACACCAATTCTTGGATGTTGTAACAAAGTGCATCTCATCTGATAACAAAGGAATACATATATGGACCGAATCGAGCTGACTAAACAAGCAAACATTAGTCATCTGATATTTTTTTCAGATCTGCATTAGGCCATTATCTCCAACGCAACCAGCTGCTGGTATCCTTGAAATAAATAAGAACATAAGATCCAAAGAAAGGTAACAGATCCATAGATCACTAACCCAGGAACTTGTGCGGCGTCTGCTCTGCCATGACAAGGCACCAAGTCTTGTAGAGACCGCTTATGTTTCTTCGTCGCCGACGGCTAGCCGTACGCGGTGGAGGAGGAGGGAGCGAAGTCCAGTTCTTGGGGGACACCCTATTCGTCGGCGACAGAGACAGACGGTCAAAGGGGGTAGGTGGGCTTGAACTGTATGCGGTACCGGACCCGCCCACGCAACGGCGGCGTGCCGGCCTTGCCTCGCTGGCTCTCCTTCTCCTTGGCGCGATCGGCCCGGAGCGGCATCTGCTCTGCAGTGGCCTTGGTCCTCACGATGGGCTTCGGGATCTTCGGCGGATCGGCCTTCGCGCAATGATGTCCCGGCGCGAACTGCCCGGCCTAACCGATCTCCAGCATCGTCACGCCGAGGAGCATCACCAGCAGCGACATCCGGTGCCACTGGGCCGCGCCCTCGCCGCCTTCGGTCTTTGTTGTGGTTTGCTAGATGGGAAGGCGCTCGTCCATTTGCGTATTCTGCGGCATGGTTCGCGGGGTAATTGTTTTCAATGAGCAGCAACAACGCAGCGCATGTAATCAGTTTCCTATTTTCGTGCGGTTGTAGGGATTGTGAACGTGGGATGGCCGAGTTTTCGTCTGCCCACGAAAATAGGAAACTGATCGTGCGGGCGTGGGTTGTTTCTGCGGGCGTGTGAAAGGCAGAGTTTTCGTCCGCCCTGATGATGTTCTCTTGTTTAATAGTAGTATAGATATACATTTAATATACAAGCATAACCAAAACCGTGCTAACCAACGGATGGCCGGTTACGTTATGCTAGCAGTAGCTTTCATGAGTAGTTGCCTCCTGCTGTGACTAATTTTCCCGTACTAGGTTCAGACAAGGAAAAAGACGTGCAAGTCAGTCACGACTAAGCTTTTCAGTATAATATGATCCTCCAACGCAGCATCTTCCTTTGTCCGCGAATAAGTGTACATCTAGATTTTGTCCTAAGTCAAAGTTTTAAAATTTTGATCAACTTTATATGAATAAATAGCAGTATTTATGGCACTAAATTAGTATTACTAGATTCGTTTTGAAATGCACTTTCATAATATATCAATTAGATGTCATATATGCTACTATTCTTTTCTATAAATTTGGTCAAAAATTGAAAACTTTGACTTAGAACAAAACCTAGATGTACACTTATTCGTGGACGGAGGGAGTATATATATAGAACATGTACAGTGGGTCCATGCATAACGATCTGCATGCCTTCCTCCATAAGTCTTGTTTTCTTTCTATTTTGCGTTGACTCCATAAGCCTTGTTGACGACTCACACCCTCTAACAATGAAAGCAAATTAATTATAGTTTAACCTAATGTACTGGCATATATAACAACAAATAATACTTCCTCCGTTTTTATTTAGTCCGCATATTAGCTTTGGTCAAAGTCAAGCTTTGTAAACTTTGACCAAGTTTATAAACAAAAATATTAAAATATATAATAACAAATCAATATAATTAGATTAATTATTGAATGTACTTCAACGTTATATATATTTGTTATGGTAAATATTTATATAATTTTCTAAAAATTTAGTCAAAGTTTACAAAATTTGACTTCAGTCAACTCTAATATGCAGAGTAAATAGAAACGGAGGGAGTACATTGTGAATTCATGTGTGGCCAGGCATGCATATGTGAATGTGTGCTATCAACGAGAACGCGTACGCCATGACATAGCGACCAACAAGGATGCATATTCTTCTGTTGTCAATATATAAGATGGTTGCATGCATCATTATGATGCAAAGACCGGGGGTACGCCTTCATTTCTAAAAAAAAAGAAAAATATTCTTCTGTTGTCAATATATAAGGGTCACCACATTTTCTTAAATGGAAATATATCCTAGCCCGAAGCCCCAAGATAAGTAGGACAAAAATACCGGCCAAAGTTCAAGCGACATCAAACTTAATATGGAGGGGCACTGCACATGTAGGTTGCCGATGATCCACAGGGAGGTTTGCTGATCCGTACCAAAACACGTGTTGATCTTGTGCATATAAGCATGCGTCAAGGACTACCAGACTGCAGCAACGTTTTTTCCCATCTCGAACCCAACTGCAGCACCGTTGGTGCAGTGCGTAGTTGCTCGTTTGTTCATCGGTTTGGTGGTTCCACGCAAAAAGCTTCGGATGGGAACTTCGCGAAACGTAGTTGCTTTGACTCTTTCTCTATCTGCATAAGTCAGGATGGGAATGGGTCGGGTCGGCCCGCCGGGTCACTGACCCGACCCAAAAATTCAAGGCCAATGGGTCACGTGGGTCGGCCTCAAATAAGATTTGGGTCAACAGGGCCGACACCGAGTGACCCGTTGGGTCAGCAGGGCCGGCCCGCCTTATAGTCTTATAGCTCACAACAGTCTCAGTCTTCATCCTGCCGACGTTGTCGTAAGAGCCGATTTTACAACGCAGTCAGTTGTATAATTTTCGGCGAAAGCTCGCGTATATGAACAACAAAATTGTCTTGATATGCTTCATCAAAATGCGCATGTACAAAATCACAATTAGATGGCTTAATTTTTTCCTATTACCATGCATTAAATATTTTATTAATTCTTACACTAGTTAGATTCCATTAAAGCGTGTTTAATTTTAACATCTCATTTGTGCACAAAACAATGTAAATCAAGAATTTGGGTCGACCCGGAATACCCATCGGGCCAACAAGGCCACTGATTATTTTTTATATGGGTCGACCCGTGGTTTCTCAAATTGGCCTTGGGGCCATGAGGGCCGGGTCCAAGGCCAGGGCCGGGTCGGCCCATTCCCATCCTGATGCATAAGGGGAAATTATACTTGGTCCTCGTGGTTGTTAATGCAAATTACTTGTTTATTAGGCATGCATTGATGCACTGAGTCATTTTTCTTTGGACCAACGCATCGGGCAATTTTATACAAGATGCTCTTCGGTAGGGAAGAATTGTGTTAACGTTCATATCAACTCGGTAGTGTGGGCTCGGGTGGGACGTGTGTTATGATGATGGTAATATTGTGGCCTTTCATGGAAGAAATTGACTTTGACTTGGAAAGAAACAAAGACTAATAGTACACCCAGCCCGGATGGCTTTCTGATACAGTACATCCTATACAGAGTTTGTGCAGATTAAAACTTTTGTGAAAGAGATCATAGATCAATTGTTACGCGGGCGACCAGCCTATCCATGTATTCAGGCGGCCCTCTTCCCGAGCGTCCTCTCCTCGCCGCCGTGGTCTTGTTGCCTGCGCGGCCGACGGTGGCAAAGGGGCCAATGTATGACCCCTTTGATGAATTACCATATGACCATGATATACAGGCATAATTAAAACCGTACTAACCAACGGATGGCCGGCCGGTTACGTTATGCTAGCAGTAGCTTTCATGAGTAGTTTCCTCCTGTGACTAATCTTCCCGTACTACGTTCAGACAAGGAAAAGACGTGTAAGTCAGCCACGACTAAGCTTTTCACTATTATAATTCTCCAACGCAGCACCTGCAGCGACCTCGTTCCAGTCCGTTGAAACCTGAGACACGCTATTCCTGATTAACTAGTGGATGTACCTAAGGAATGTAGGAGGCGACGACGGGGTCTGTGCACGATCCTAAAACACTGTTGCCCAAGACCTGAATACTAACTAGACATGGGTCTAGCTGGCCATCAATTATTAATTATTTTTTGCGAACTCTAATTAGAAGAGGAGATTTAAAAAAAAACATATGTAGCGATAGAATTCTGAATAGCTGCAAGAAGATTACATATCTCAAATTCACAAGATATATTCTGCAAGATTACATATCATCAGAATATTTATTCATTACACACATCTACACTTACATATAATAACGTGCTCACATTATTCGACATGGAAGAAGAAATGGGAAATCGACTGTAGCGATCACAAATACACAATGCAGGCGGGGACTATATATATCGTACAAATAGTAGGATGTTACGTACTTACATATATCACCATGCAGCTCGTCACCAACAAGTTGTGCGTACGTGCGTAGGATGGGCAAGGATATAGCTACCTGTTTTTCAACGATTTGATGACGTTGGAGCCCAGATCGATCAGTGCAGGAATTAACGCCACCGGATTTCCAGTGAGTACGGCGATGATGATGCTCGCCAGGGCCTTAACGATCTCGAAGAAGGGGTCGGAGTTCCTCCCGGCCTTCCCCGACCCGTGCTTCCGCAACGCAGTCTCCTTGTCGGTAGTGCTACTTGAGCTCGGCAGAAGAACCTCTCTCGCGCAGCCGACATGCAGGTACACTTTCTTGGAGGTGGAGCGGTAGAACCAGTAGTCCCTGACGCCGCCTCCTTTCTTGCACTTGGTGCAGCAGTGAGACACCTCCTCGCGGAGCTCGAACCTGAGCTCATCACTCAGCTTGATCTCCATAGGCAGCATCGCGCAGCACGGGTGGAGGTAATGGCCCGTCCCTTCGCAGTGGTAGTGGGTGCCCTGCGTGTGGGTGCCGCAGGCGCTGCATCGCTGCTTGCAAGAGGGGGCCCCGAGGCGGAGCACGAACCTGCTCTTGGGCAGCAGCGCGTGCTCCAGCGTGTACCCTTCTTCGAGGTTGCAGGCCTGGTGGAGGTCGAAGTCGCAGGGCTTGCACGTGTCCCTGTCGCACCCCGTGACTTCCTCCCGGCAGCCGTTGCACTCGAACTTGGCCTGGCCCGTCGGCTCCCGGGTCAGCTGGTGCCCCCGGTTGGAGTGCTCGCGGCGGGAGATCACCTTCGACGGAGGATGAGGCCGACCAACCGTGGGGAGAAGAGTCATGGCTCTGCACCTTCTCTGGGAGATCTGTGGGTCAGCTCGATGATCAGTACTACTCTCTGATACGTAGACAAATATTAGTTTCGTGTACGAGATTCCATTAATTATCAAGAATTCAAGATAGATACGGAACAAACATACGAGATGTAATATTATCTAGACGCAGAAAAGTTGAATATGCTAACTCATAAAATGATACAACCAAACAAAAATCAGCGGTGATAGATATATCATTGTGAGACTCGTATATCAACCAAAGAGTTTGATCGTCAGTTTACCTGATACCGATCGATCAGATAGCTAGAGCAACTAGTAACTCGTCGTCAGTTCTGTATAAGGACGCTGCAGAATCAATGAAAGCCCAGGTGTAGATATATATAGATCCGTTAGAGGTGACCCCTGTATTTTTTTAAATTTTTTTGCGACTAATTCTTAATTCCTGTTGACCATCACCATCATGCAATGCAATTAGTGAACTAGGATTTCGAGAAAAACCGCGACAATTAAGTTTTTTTATCAGATAATATGATACTGGTCTTTCCGCGGGTAAGTAGTGAACTGCCCCCTAAGAAAAACATGTACACGGTATTGGCATTGGTATGCAAATGCTTACCACCCTTCCCGAGTGGTGAGAAAACATGCACCTACCGTAGACGACCGTAGGAAACTACCGGCGACCGTATAGTCTACATACGACGTAGTACGTCAAGACTTTTGAGATTGATCCAGGCACTACACTACACAGGTTGCTTGCTAGGTCGCCGCTCATCCTCTCCGAGGTTTTCTTATCGTTTCAAGTACGTAGTTACTCGTCGTTTCAGTGGCTTGGCGAGTACGCATAGCTACCAAAACTTGGCCAAACGTCGCGCACGGTCCTAATGTTTTATTTTGACGGACGGACGGACGGACGGTCCTGATTACTTGGTCTATTTTTGTTTGGGAGGGAAATTACCTGCTCTTGCTCCACTGAAAACGATCCAGCGCTGTTAGCCCTGCCGCTTGCAATGCATGCAGGCGCTAAGTCGTGCAAGACTGACTGATCCACGCGGCGTGTCCGGCCCAAGTTATACGGCTTCGGACCGCGTTACTCGTTACGGCGGTTTAGTAAAGATGTAATGATACATGCACCGAGTCATTTTCATTTATTTTTTGAACACAAAGTCTTTTTCATTTTTAGTGCAAAAAAGAAGTCATTAAGTCCGTCCTGTTCGTGACGGTTCTGGCTAGTGCAAACGAGATCCAATCCTTCCAGCTTTGATCATCCTCTCACACGCACACACCATTCTATTATTCTCAATCTCAATCTCAATCGTGGTCTCACCAGATCTGGTGAATCGATCGAGGCACTACACTACACAGGTTGCTTGCTAGGTCGCCGCTCATCCTTACAAAGGTTTTCTTATCCCGCGTGTACATATGTACGTAAGAATCAAAACGCGTGTCTTGTGCATATCCACCCGTCGACGACAAACAGTTTCCAGTACGCATTTGCGATTATAATGACATTGTGATCGAGTAACACAAGAGTTTTCAGCCGCAAAAGAAAGAAGTGTATGTTTAGCCAGACCTACACTCCCATGTACACTGTAGACACTATACTTAATGCGAACTAAGCCTAGCTCGGATGATTAGGTTCTTTATGGTGGAACCAACCCATCAGGGTTTAAGTTATAGACTTGGTGCTGGTGCTTGCATTTTCTTGGACTTATTTTAGACTTTCTGGCGATGTTCATTCAGTGGGAGGAGATGTTCCCGTCAAGTACGAAGACACTTGTGGTGACTTAGTCAATCTCAAGATGATGCGCCGGCTCAGTCTCAAGATGCGCATCGGGGTAGGGTGTGCGTGCGTGCGTGCATTCATAAGGGTGAGTGTATGTGCGCATGTATGAGTATCTGTGGAGCGGACAACTCAAGGGTGATGGAACCCTAGCCGCCCGAGCCACCCACCCTTCCTCTCCCTCCCTCCCCTCCGCCACCTGAGGACGTTGTCGGTTGTCGCGCGGCCTCCAGTGAAGGCAGTTGCGAGGCTCTGCCGCCCTGCTTTGTCGTAGGGAGCTTTGGGTGCCAGGACGGCGGCCTTAGATCTGGCGGGTGGCGTCGACCTCGCCGGTAAGTGGCGCTGCAGGTGTTGGTCGTCCCGCCGGTCATGTGGTCGGCGGAGGTGCTCCGCTTCTAGGATCTCCAGACTCCTTCCCCTATGTGGCTTTCCATCCTCACCGATTTGGATCCAGCCCTTTTGGCCTGCCAGATCGGGGCTCCAGAGGGTGTGGTGGAGGAATCCTAGAAAGGGGAATCCCCTGGTCGACTCTGCAGCGACCTCGAAGATAACGGCGACACTCCGGCTTCTCTTTTCCCCTCCCAAGGGTGTGTTGAGCTTCCTCTTCCTCCACCTCCTCCCCTCCATTAGTTCTTGGGTGAAAACCTAGACCTTTGGCAAGCCGGGGCGGCGCACCGACGTCTGATCCTTCTTGGAGGCATCGGCTTGGGGTAGGGTTGGGGTTGCGGTGTGTTGCAGTGTGTGGATTGGCGGCAGCTGCAGTGTAGTGCGTCCTTGGTGGAGGCGAGGGGATTTCTATCCTATTAAGGTGTTACCCTTCAGTGGCTGCTTCTCTATGTTGTTCGTGCTTGCTGGTCGGTTACCGACATCCTCATGCTGGATGTAGGAGAGATAGTGGTCTCCCGTCCCGCAATGGCACTATCGGGTCTTGGCGGACCCACCGGTTTCTCTGTGCAGGCATGATCCTCCTCTCCATTGCTTGTTGGTGTACCACGGACTCCTCTGTTCCCATTGCACCAGCGGGTCTTGGCAGAGCCAATGGTTTCTCCACAGGCATGATCCTCCTCTCCATTGCTTGTTGGTGTGCCACATGCTCCTTTGTTCCCGTTGTTCTGGTCCGCAGTGTACTCTCCGATGGCATGGACTTGTTTCTCCTTGTGTTGGTGATTTCACTCTTCGGCCTGCTGTTGTAGCTTCGACCTTGTGTGATCTATGTTTGTATTTTTTCCAGCTTTTCTCTATGCCTTTCCTTTGTAATACTTTGCACCTTGTATCCTAATCAGTTGATGGCTTCATTAATTTGAAGTCGGACTTTATGCCTTTCATCTAAAAAAGTATGAGTGTCTGTACCGTGTTTGAAAAAAAGATGAGATACGCAATATACAAAGCTCAAATAATTGTCGATGAGTTACCTGTTGGAAAGATGTCCTAGAGGCAATAATATTGTATTATTATATTTCATTGTTCATAATTAAGTGTTTATATTCTATGCTATAACTGCTATGATCCTGGAATATGTGATTCAGTGAAAAACTTATATCCACGTGTGGAATTATTAACAGTAAAAATAAGATTCCTAGTCTCGCCTCTAAGATTAACTCAAGTGTTGTTACGCTTTTCGGATTTTCAGATATCGTTAAGTGTAATGATAGTCTCAAAACAACATTGGGAGTATGACGATAGAAGAACGATCATATTGAATCGACCCAAACTTGTTGTTTTTGTGCAGAAATAAAAGTTCTTGATTTGGATGGAACTTTTTGGAGAATTATTTTGGAATAAATAAAAAAATACTAAAATCAAGACCCACTGGAGGGGGGACTGGCTGGCTTCCCATGAGACACCAGGGCATGCCAGGTGGGTGGCGCGCCCTGGTGGGTGGTGGGGCCCTCGAGGCCCCGCTGGTCCTAATTCTGACGCTATAAAATACTAAATAGAAGAGGAAGTTTCATCGCATTTTACGATACGGAGCCGCCGCCACCTCCTGTTCTTCATCGGTAGGCCAGATCTGGAGCCTGTTCGAGGCTCCGGAGAGGGAGTTCTTTGGTCTTCGTCATCACCAACCATCTCCCATCACCAATTTCATGATGCTCACAGTACCGAGAGTGAGCAATTCCTTCTTAGGCTCGCTGATCGGTGAGGAGTTGGATGAGATTCATCATGTAATCGAGTTAGTTTGTTAGGGCTTGATCCCTAGTATCCACTATGTTCTGAGATTGATGTTGTTATGACTTTGCTATGCCTAATGCTTGTCACTAGGGCCCGAGTGCCATGATTTCAGATCTGAACCGTTTATGTTATCACCATTATATCTATGTTCGTGATCTGATATTGCAGGTCATGTTCACCTATTACGTGTTATGATCCGTAAACACCAATGTGACAATAATTGAGATACTTTCCAGTGATGATCGTAGTTTGAGGAGTTCATGTATCCATGCTTTGTTCCGGTTCTTTATTAAAAGGAGTCCTTAATATCCCTTAGTTTTCTTATGGACCCTGCTGCCACGGGAGGGTGTGACAAAAGATGTCATCCAAGTTTTTTTCCACAAGCACTATTTACAAAAGTCATGCCTACATCAAATTTATGAATTGGAGTTAGTTCTGTGTCGCCCTAGGTTATGACTGATATATGATGAATCTTATCCAATATAATCACCGATCCAATGCCCACGAGTTTTCCACATATTGTTCTTGCTAAGTTACTATTGCTATTGCTACTGTTACAACTGCTACAAAACTATTACTGCTGTTACCATTACCACTACTATCGTTACTACTACTATCAAACTATCATATTACTGTGCTACTGATCACTTTGCTGCAGATATTTAATCTTCAGGTGAGGTTGAATTGACAACTCAACTGCTAATACTTACAAATATTCTTGGGCTCCCCTTATGTCGAATCTATAAATTTGGGTTGAATACCACTAGTAGAAAACAGGGCTTTGGTCCAGGCCGGGTTAGCCCATTAGTCCCGGTTCAGTCATGAACCGGGACTAATATGAGCATTGGTCCCGGTTCATGCGGCAAAGGCATTAGTCCCGGTTCAGTCATGAACCGGGACTAATATGAGCATTGGTCCCGGTTCATGCGGCAAAGGGCATTAGTCCCGGTTCAAATGGGACCTTTAGTCCCGGTTGGTGCCACGAACCGGTACTAATGGGTGTACTACATCTACTAGTTAGGAAAATTTAAAAACTTAAATTTGGACATGTTTTGCAAAAAGTGTAGGAAAAATGTAAAACGGCTATAACTTTTGCATACTATGTCAGAAAAAAAACGTATGATATATCAAAATATTCAGCACGAAAATCCGCATCCGATTTTGACGGCCTATGGCCTGTTTGCAAATTTTTAGAATCCTCAAATTCTAAAAGGAAGAAAAGTTATGCTCAAATTTCAGTTTTTTATTTTTTTTTATTTTTTGTTAAATCTGGTCAAACTATGGTCAAACTACTTATTTAAGAAGTATCAGTGTTACTAAATAATTATTCAAGAATATTAGTGTTACTAAATAATTATTTCAGTTTTTTTTGAATTTTGGTCAAATCTGGTCAAACTATGGTCAAACTGTGGTCAGACAATGGTCAAACTACTTATTCAAGAAATATTAGTGTTACTAAATAATTATTATTTTTAGTACAATAATTTCAAACTCAAACAGTGAAATGTGTGACTTCATGCTCAAGCTAAATTCCTGAGGGTTAATAGGATTGACATCTTACTATTGTCAGGAAAACAACAAATGCAGACTTGGAAACGAGGGAGAATAGAACCCGGAAGTTAAGCGTGCTTAGGCTGGATTAGTGAGATGGGTGACCGTCCAGGAAGTTAGATGATTTGGAATGATGAGGGGTGATTAGAGATTATAGGTTAAATTGAGCAGTGATGAGGGTGATTAGAGATTAGAGGTTAAAATAAAGGTGAACCTCCAGGCAGCGGCCACGTGGACGGCCTTTAGTCCCGGTTTGTGTAACCGGAACTAAAGGGGGAGGCTTTAGTAACGACCCTTTAGTCCCGGTTCCAGAACTGGGACTAAAGGCCCTTATGAACCGGGACAAATACCCCTTTTTCTACTAGTGTACTCTATCCTCGAAAATTGTTGCGATCCCCTATACTTATGGGTTATCACTCCGGCAGATACGCAACCACTTTGTTGGCGCACCGAGGCGGAGGTGAAAGCATGGGCATCGTCAAACTCAAAGATGGCAGGACATGCCCGCCTTGCAAGGTAGCAGGCGCGGAAAGTGGCAGCATCCCTCGCGGCGGCGGACGTTGGTGAGGCGGAGTCGCATTCTCCGGCGCCCCGTATGTTGCATGGCCACCACGGGTGCCGCAAATGCGTCATGGTGGACGTCACCAGCTCCTCCCACGATGGATCCATCATTGATCTCACGTCCAACAGCAACGTGCGAGCAATGGCTTCGAGGAGAAAGAGCAGGGCATGAGAGAGGACAGCGCCTTGAGTCCCGTGTCACATGCCCTATTCTACCTTACCGACGACCGGAGCAGCACTTCGAGAGGCGCAATCGGCTGCTGGACGTGGGCAGGGTGGAGCCGAGCTCCGCTTAGATTAGGTTTCACTTTGCATGTAATAATATGGATTTGATGATTTAAAAATGACGGTTGTGGTTGTGGAGTCATTTTTTTTTGTGTGATTTTGGCGTTTATAGTTGTAGATGCTTTTACATTGTGCTGGCAGTAGCTTTCATGCTCTGACTAATCTTCCGCCTGTAGTACGTTCAGACAAGGAAAACACGTGCAAGTCAGCGACGACTAAGATAAACTTTTCGTTTATACGTAGTACCTGCAGCGATCTCGTCGCCGTCGGTTGAAACCTGAGAACGTTCGAAGCGACGACGGGGTCTGTGCACGACGATCCTACAAACACGGTGTTGCCGAAGACCTGTGACTAACTACACATCCCGGTCTAGCTAGCCATCAATTATTGTTATTTTTGGTGAACTCTAACCAGAAAAGGAGATTACAAAAATACATATATAGCGATAGCACTCTTGAATAAGTGCAAGATTACATATCACAAATTCACAAGATATATTCTGCAAGATTACATATCTCAAAATCAGAAGATTTATTCATCACACATCTACACTTACATAATAATAAGATGTTGACATTATTCGACATGGAAGGACAAATGAGACATAGACGTAGCGGTCACAAACATACTCCCTCCGATTCTTTTTAGTCCGCATATAAAGTTTGGTCAAAGTCAATCTTTGTAGAGTTTGACTAATTTTATATTAAAACATATAAACATTCACAATATAAAATCAATATTATCAGATGCATCATGAAACGTATTTTCATACTATATAGTTTTAGTATTGTAGATGTTCATATTTTTTTTTATAAATTTTGTCAAATTTTGTGTAGTTTGACTTTGACCAAATCTTATATGCGAAGTAAAAAGAAACGAGGGAGTACAATGTACGCGGTTCCCGCAAAAAAAAGAGTACAATGTACGCGGGCGGGGAGTATGTCGTCCAAATAGTAGGATATTCGTACTCCAACAATTGCTACGTGCGTAGGATGAGCAAGCAGGATGAAGCTGCTATAGCTACCTGATCTTCAACTTGGCGAAGTTGGAGCACAGATCGATCCCTGCAGCAATTACCGGCAACGGATTTCCAGTAATCACCGCAAGGATGATTCTCGCCAACGTATGCACGCGTCGAGGACTACCGGACTGCAGCACTGCTGAGGCACTGCGTAGTTGCTCGTCTCTTTAGTGGCTCGGTGGTTCCGCGCAAGAATCTTCCCACGAAACCTTCACCAAACATAGTTCTCTAACACAGTATCGATGTAGACGCTCATATA
Source organism: Aegilops longissima (assembly GCA_021605205.1). NCBI lineage: Eukaryota > Viridiplantae > Streptophyta > Magnoliopsida > Poales > Poaceae > Aegilops > Aegilops longissima. The sequence goes on from CM038677.1 coordinate 763,891,384, forward strand.
TATGCACATACATTCATACCTATAAACGTACGCATGTTTATCTTTATGAGCATCTTTCAAAGACTGAGCGACACATCATCTTTAGATTGACGAAATCGTCACGGACGTCTTCGTAGTCGATGAGAACGTCTCCTCTCAATGAATGAACGTCATCGAAAGGCTCAAAATAAATACAAAAAAAATTCTAGCACCAATGCCAAATGTAGAACTTGAACTTTGATTGGCTGGGACCGTCCTCCTAACTATCCAACCAAAGCTTGGTTCACTCGCCAAATGTAGTTACTTGGTCTTTACTATCTTTTTTCTATCTATATAAGGGCAAATTACTTGGTTTTGGCGATCGTTAGCGCGGTTTACTAGTTTAGACAAGTATTGATGCGCTGAGTCATTTTCTTAGGACCAGCGGAACACATCGGGCAATTGCACAACACGCTCTTCGGTAGGTATTGTTTAACGTTCATATCAATTCGGTAGCGTGGGCTCGGGTGGGACGTGTGCTGCTGCTGATGATTATATTGTGGCCTTTCATGACTGAACAAATTGAATTGACTTGGAAGGAAATAACAAAGACTAAGGCTATGTATAGAAGTTCATGTTTATTAGCCAAACTTGCACTCCCATGTAGTACTATAAACAGCTGAAATATTTGAATTTGATGAGTTACCATATGAGTATATGACCGTAACATACAAGCATCAATCATATGGGAAAAATATATTCTATGAGACCAGGTCTAACTAATGGAATAGTTAGACCCATCATGATGGAAGCCACGTGGCAGTTTCAATCACAAAGCACCAAGGCCAACTTCTCCGTGTACGTAGTTCCAACCATATACTGTAGCCAACGTATGAGTACTTTTCTCGGTTACACATTACGCTAGGAGTAGCTTTCATGAGTAGTTTCCTGCTGTGGCTAATCTTCCCGTAGTACCTTGAAGACCGGGAATAGGTATGCAAGTCAGCCACGACTAAGCTTTTCAGTTTTAATCCTCCAGCACCGGCGGTGATATCGTCCTACTCCATTGACACCTGACACACGCTATCCCTGATTAACTGATGGATGTGCCTAGGAATGTGGGAGACGACGACGGGGTCTGTGCACTATCCTACAAACACGTTTTGCTGAAGACCTGATTTCTTTTTAGCTGAAGACCTGGATATTCTTTTGCGAAAAAGATCAGATCTATTACTCCCTCCGTTACTTTTGTTAGACTTGACTAGATAGAAATGAATCTATGATGTGTATGGATTGGAGGGAGTATAAAAGTTCGCCAGAAGTACAAAATATCTCAAACAGAACAAAAATTACTATGAAATTTCGAGACAACGAACGATCACTATTGCCGTCAGAACAAGATGTATTTTCTTTCAGAAAGGAGGTTGAAACTCCCAGCCTATGCACCATCGCGGTGCACACAACAACCATATATATCTGGTACAAGTGCTCTCTCTATAAAGAAATATAAGAGCGTTTCATTTCTTTACGGGAAGTACACAACAATTATCATTGTGATGTACACAGCTATACATTTTTTGTACGATTTTTCTGAACAATAATTAGGAAAAAATATATAAAAAAGAACACAATAACAGAAAGACATTACCCATCTCAAACTCGTAAGATAGATTTATTGCACACAATCACATATAACAATGTGTTTAACAGTATTCGACATGCATGGAAGAAGAAATGAGAAATGGACAGCGCCATCATATACTCCCTCCATCCCATAATGTAAGACATTTTTTAACACTAGTGTAGTGTTCAAAAACGTCTTACATTATGGGACGGAGGGAGCAAAATATAGTACAAAGTAGGCGGGGAGTATATACGAGAGTATACAGCTCACGAGAGTATAGTAATCGCTGTATGATTACCAAATCATGAAGTGAAACAAACAAGCACTATGGAACACATAGTAGCTAGTATACTACGTACAATATATGTCATCATGCAACCCGTCACCAACAAGTACGTCGTGCGTACGATGAGGATGAGCAAGCAGGATGAAGCTGCTAGCTACCTGTTTTTCAACGATTTGATGACGTTGGAGCCCAGATCGATCACTGCAGGAATTAACGGCACCGGATTTCCAGTGAGTACCGCGATGATGATGCTCGCCAGGGCCTTAATGATCTCGAATATGGGGTCGGAGTTCCTCCCGGCCTTCCCTGACCCCTGCTTCCGCAACGTAGTCTCCCTGAAGTAACGGGCAAGCCTGCCATTACCGTCGACGTCGGACTCGGTACTAGAACTTGAGCTCGGCACAAGAATATCCTCTATCACGCAGCGGACATGCAGGTACACTGTCTTGCAGGTGGAGCGGTAGAACCAGAAATCCCTGACGCCGCCACCTTTCCTGCACTTGGTGCAGCAGTGAGACACCTCTGGGCGGAGCTCGAACTTGAGCTCATCGCCCAGCCGGATCTCCAGAGGCAGCTTGGCGCAGCACGGGTGGAGGTACAGGTCCTTGCTGTAGCAGTGGTAGTGCAAGCCCTTCACGTAGCCGCCGCAGGCACTGCATAGCTGCCTGTGCTTGGCACGGGGGGCCTCGAAGGAGAGCTCGAACGTGCTATCGGGCAGCAGCTGGTGCTTGAAGGTGGGCTGTGCGAGGGCGCAGTCCATGTGGAGGTCGAAGTCACAAGACGGCTGCAGGCAGGTGTACCTGTCGCCGCCCGTGCCGTGCTCATGGCAGCCGTCGCACTTGAACTCGGCCTGGCCCGTCGGCACCAGCGTCAGCTTGTGCCCCGGGTGGGCGCGGTGGGAGATCTCCGACGAAGCAGCAGGAGGCGGCCCACCCGTGGAGATAAGAGTCATGGTTCGATGATAGTCTCTGATATGTAGACAACGATTAGTTTCGTGGGGAAGAAAATATATGAACGTACTCCCAATCTACCAGGAGTGTGATAATGGGACCTGGTTTTCACGGATCCGTGTGCTTGTATCTTTATCTTTACCTAATAATAAAGTAAATTGGTTTCCTTCGTCCGTCATGGCATTTTTTTAAAAAGTCCCTCTATTTCAGTGAATTCAACCCGCAGTTCTGTTTTAAGTTAAAACGAACCGTTATTTTACATTTTCCGAAAAAAAACCTGATGTTTTAGGTAATTCATCCGCGGATCTTATTTAAGTCAAATAGTGTTTTCTTAAATCATCCACATCTTTTAAACCGTAACTCCGATTTGAACATGTTATATATGAAATTTGATTAGAAAAATTTGTAGAATATGAATATGAGATTATTTTCACCTGTTAAGTATTTTTAAATATTTTTTGAAATATATTTAAGTCAAACAAATGATTTTCTAAATTATTCGTATCTTTTAAACCGTAACTTCGATTTTAACATATTATATATGAAATTTTATTAGAAAAATATGTGGAGTCTAAATATGATGTTAATTTTACCTATTAAATATTTTAAAATATCGTCTTGGGAGCAAACTTATAATTTATAGCGTAAGATCCGTTTTCCTTTCGTACCGGCGGCGACCCGGATTGCAAATAAACACCCCACTATAACAATATAGAGAAAAGAAAACATCGATAACTACACATGCATACCTCTGAAAAATGTCGCAGGGGAAAACAACAGATTTCTCATCGCGAGAGTGAGAGAAAGCGAGAGAGAGAGAGAGAGAGAGAGAGAGAGAGAGAGAGAGAGAGAGAGAGAGAGAGAGAGAGAGAGAGAGAGAGAGAGAGAGAGAGAGAGGGAAGGAGGGGAAGGGAGGAGAAAGAGACACCTTAGGATTAAACATATTCAAATACGTTTTTGTTTTGTTTTGTGTAAACACCGAGGACATCGCCGGCGAGGGTAAGAAGGAGGATACGCGGCAACACAAATATGATGCCTCGCAAAAATAAAGGAGATGGACCTATTGTGGTCTTGAGTGATGATTGTTGGGTTAAGAGTGTGTGTTATGTTATCTCTCCCGTTGCAACGCACGGGCTCTTTTGCTAGTATATACTACACGCTGAAACGCCATGCCTTCCTCGGTAAGTCTCTCTTCTTTTTTGCTATGACTCCTTATGTCTTTGATAGTCACCATCTATGCAAGCAGTATTTCGAGAAAATCAAGATAAATTAAGATTTTTTGATCAGATATGATATTAGCTAGTCTTTCCGCATGTACTAGCTATTGAACCGCTAGGTAGAGAAACATAACATACGCGGTATTGGCATTGCTATGAAGTTGCTTACCGCCCTTACCACTAGTGGTGACTGGTTAGAAAAAACATACGGCAGACGACCTCAGACTTTCATTTTCGAGAAAATGAGAGGCCCGAACCGCCCAAGTTCATCAGTACGAAACTACCGGCCGTATAGTTCACGACGTACGTCGAAACTTTTGAGATCGTTCAAGGCACTACACAACGCAGGTTGCTAGCTACGAGGTCGCGGAGCAATGAGCGACACGGAAGTTTTTACTTATCCGCGTGCACGCCAATACTAAACCGCGTGTCTTGTGCATGTCCACCCGTCGAGGACTACCAGTTGCCAGTTGGTAGTTACTCGCCTGTTCACTGGCTTGGCGATCACGCGTAGCTACCAAAACTTTTTGGCCAAACGTCGCGGACGGTCCTAATTACTTGGTCTATTTTTGTTTGACAAGGTCCGGAAATTACCTGGTCTTGCTCTACTGAAAACGGTCCAGCGCTGTTAGCCCCACCGCTTGCAATGCATGCAGACGCTTTAGGTCGTGCAAGACTGACTGATCCACGCCGCGTGGCCCGCCCAAGTTACACGGCTTCCAACCGCGTTACTCGTGATCGTTATGGCGGTTATACTCAAGATAAGACACGTAATGATACATGCACGGAGTCATTTTTATTTAGTGTAGAAAAAGTTATTTATATTTTATTTTTCTTAAAAGGACTTGGATATATCATAAAATTTCATCAAAAGTATAAAGCATCGAAGACAAAAAAAACTACATCGAGGTCCCTAGACTACTGAACAACCATTGTCATCATCAGAATGAACAGTCAATGAGCCACTGTCGTGGCTCTCATACCGGAGCTAGAATGACCTAGTTGATTATAGCCAGGAAGTCTTTGTAAACATACCCTTAAGAACCAATGCCTCGGAGTCACGGTCGTCGCTGTTGAACCCTTCATCGATGATTGATCTCATGAACCTGATACCAAATCTTGCCGTCGAGTACGTACGACAAGAAATCCTAACCTCAACGGCTCAAGAAGCTCGCAGGAGCGAATCAACCTGTGGTTGAGATGGTTAGGTGGACAGTGGTATCCCCAACCCACCAGGGTTCAAATTCTGGTGCTCGCATTATTCCTGGATTACGAGGCGCCTGCGGTAACTTCGTAAATCTCAAGATGACATGCCGGCTCAGTCTTTCGGAGGTGCTCGTAGGCGTAGGGTGTGCGTGTGTGCGTTCATAGAGGTGAGTGTATGCGCGTGTATATGAATGCTTGTGTCTGTACTGATGGTAAAAAAAAAGTTCGCAGGAATCTATGCCAGAGCTCCATCAAACCCATCTTGATGGACGCACTTGGAGAGGATCGATGCCCGAAAGACTCACTCAAAGAAAATGTGTTGTCATCCATCCGAACACCACCACTGCTAGGGACCAGGATTTCCTTCCCCGTCATCAGTTACTCGAGCACAGGTAGAGGCGAGGCGAACCCACGGATTCACCGATTCACCAACGGAGATCAAGTGGTATAAAGGCTTTTACCTAGTGGCCTCACGGGAGGGGAACAAAGAGTTATACACCGAGTCATTGGTTTCCAGTTACAGATCACTCGAAAGTGATGTTTTAATAACAAAAAATGATGATACTTTTCTAGTCTCGCCTTTCACGATGGAAGAACAAGAAGCTGAACTGGCTTTTAAAAAAACGCATGCTTAGTGTCCAAAAAAAAAAAAACTTAGCTCATATATAACTAGCGGTCATTTTCTTTCTTCCCGTGGAAGAAAGAGGCCCTTTGGCTAGGGTTTCTCGTGCCTCTTGCCAGCCCCCTCGCTGGCCTACCTCGTCTTCTGCGGTTTTAGAGCCATGGTGGCGCGGCGGATCTCGGCCCTTGTGGGTCGTAGGGCTCTGGTTTTCGTATATATTTTAAGTTTTGTTTGGATTTGTGTCCTGTTCAGAGAGGCGAGGCAGCAGTGGCAGCTCTCTCAAGATGGAATACGATTCTCCCCGTCTAGTTTCCTTCCCCGTGGTGTTTCTGGCCTCGTCAGATGGCGTGTGGAGTTTTGTCTTCAGCAGATCTCGTGGGATTCGGTCGTCGTTTGTTTTCGGTTGATCTACATGGATCTTATCTTCGTTCGTCTGTGTTCGTGTGCCTACATTTCTCTTCATCGGCGCCGATTGTGGTTCTGTGCGCTTGTCCTATGGGGCCTTAGCACGACGACTTTTCGACTGTCTACTACAACAAGGTTTGCTCGGCTTCAACGAGGAAGGGGCAAAGACGGCAGCGCACCTTTGGCTCGCTCCAGTACTCGTCACTAGGTGGTCTGTGGACCTGGATGTATTTTTTTATTTTTTTATGTTATTTGTACGACCTTAACAGTTGATGAATAGATCAGAAATTTGTCCTCGCAAGAAAATACACCAGTATCCAGTCAGTTGTATATAATGCTTGCCATGTAGGAATTTAGTGATGTGGTTTCACAAGAAAGGAAAAAGGAGTTTTAGTGACATGGAGTAAGGAGAAAAAAAACACAGTTTATCTGTATTGCAGACATTCTCATATATGATATATGTAGTGGTGTCTATATATTATCTGGAGTAAGAACATGTCCAATAGATGATGTAGATGCAAAAACAACGAACTTTTGCATCTTGAAAGCCCAAAAACCCCTCTCCAACTTTTGCATCTTCACTGCCTATGAGTGCCTGCACTTCATGAAAAGGAACAAGGTGAAGGAGAAGCAACACTGTGCATTGAAACTAGATATGACGAAAGCCTATGACAGAGTTGAGTGGTCTTATCTTCATGCAATAATGTTGAAACTTGGCTTCACAAAAAGGTGGTTTGGGATTGTTATGGGCATGATAGAATCAGTCAAATTCTCAGTGTTGTTCAATGGCAAAAAACTCAAGCAATTTCAACCTTCTCGCGGTATCGGGCAAGGGGACACAATCTCTCATTATTTGTTTTTGTTAGCAGCAAAGGGCCTTTCGTGCCTTAATAAATCCAGAGACGAGTCATCCAATCTTCGGGGGTTGCAAGTGGCACCTTTGGCGCTGCCAGTCAACCACCTTTTATTTACAGATGACAGCCTGCTGTTATCAGAGAAAATGGAGTGGGAGCATCAGAGATGCACCAGTTGTTGGAAAGATACTGTCAAGCAACGGGCCAACAGATTAACTATGATAAGTGTAGGATCGAAGAAGGTGAGAGTGTCTAGAGGGGGGGTGATTAGACTACTCGACAAGATAAAAATATGCCTTTTGACAAAGATAAGTTTTTGGCAGATTTTGCATATCACACAAGTCAAGTAGCATACTACACATGCAATTCTAGAGTATGGGCAGCGGAAAGTAAATTGCACAAGTAGTAAAGAGAAGTGGAGAAGATCAAACGCAATTTGGAGACACGGAGATTTTTCTCGTGGTTCCGATAGGTGGTGCTATCGTCAATCCACGTTGATGGAGACTTCAACCCACGGAGGGTAACGGCTGCGAGAGTCCACGGAGGGCTCCACCCACGAAGGGTCCATGAAGAAGCAACCTTGTCTATGCCATCATGGCTTACGCCCACGGAGGGCTAGCCTTACTCGGGGTAGATCTTCACGAAGTAGGCGATCTCCTTGCCCTTACAAACTTCTTGGTTCAACTCCACATCTCGACGGAGGCTCCCAAGCGACACCTAACCAATCTAGGAGGCACCACCCTCCAAAAGGTAATAGATGGTGTTGGTGATGATGAACTCCTTGCTCTTGTGCTTCAAATGATAATCTCCCCAACACTCAACTCTCCTCACTGATTTGGCTGTGGTGGAAGAAAGGATTGAGTGGAAAGCAACTTGGGAAGGCTAGAGATCAAGCTTCATATGGTGGGAGTAGAGTAACTTGATCTCAACACAAGGGTAGGTAGTTTTCTTCTCAGAAATGTAAGGTAGGAGTGGTAGTTCTTTCTGATGGCTTTCTCTACGAATGAAGAGGGGGTGGAGGGGTATTTATAGCCTCCACACAAAATCCAACCGTTACACACATTTGACCAATCTCGGTCAGACCGAAGTTGACAACTCGGTGAGACCGAAAGTTCAAATCATGTGAACGTTGGGATTTTCGGTGGGACCGAAAATACAATCTCGGTGTGTCCGATTCTTCCAAGGACTAGGGCTTGCCAATCTCGGTGGGACCGACTTCATCATCTCGGTGACACCGATTTGATGACAGAAGGTTACAGAAGCTTGGCAACACCAGTTTCGGTGAGACCGAGTTTGGAATCGGAAAATCCGAAATTTCTAGGGTTTGGCTATATGGCTGAGGTGGTTCATCTCGGTGTGACTGAGTTTATGGAATCGGTGGGACCGAGATTACTTATGAGTTTATGTTGGAATGAAAGATTGCTGATAGTTTGGGAGATAAATCACTAAGCACTTTGAGCAACCAGATCATTATCATAACCTCATCCCCTTTTAATAGTATTGGCTTTCCTATAGACTCAATGTGATCTTGGATCACTAAACCAAAAATGGAGTCTTGAGCTTTTGCCAATGCTTGCCTTAGCATTTTGAGGGGTCCACCTCTTCAGTCCTTTTGCCATGCCAATGTGATTGAACTTCCTGAAACATACTTGATAAAAGCATTAGTCCAACCACAAAGTATGTTGTCATTAATTACCAAAACCACCCAGGGAGCAAATGTGCTTTCAATCTCCCCCTTTTTGGTAATTGATGGCAACACACAAAACAAGACATCAAAGCTTACTAAAAGAAAGACAGAATTATCACGAAAGCTTTGACAAACATGTAGTACACAGGCTCCCCCTACAAGTGTGCAAGATTTTCATAAATTATGGTTTTGGACTACCACAAGCACACCAGAGAGAAAAGCAAGATGTGCTACATGCAGCTTGGCCATATGCATCAGAGCAGATGAAAAGAAGTGAGTGATAATGCATATGTGCATGGTGATTTCTTGCAAACAGTTATTCACAAGCAAGTCACCATCATGCACATTCTGCAAGATGCATATACTTACCTTGAGGTTCCTTGACATTGTACCTGAAGAAATAGACTTGGGAAAACAGGGTTAGAGGACACAAGGGTATTTCTTCAACCAACTGCAAGAACATCAAGAGTACCAAGCCAGGGATGACATGTATAAAGAGTGTCTCATATTGAGCACTAGCTTGAAGCAGCAAACATGTCTCCGAAGCTAAAAGATTTTCAATGAACTCTGAGAGATTTTGCTTTCCATAAGATATCAATTGTGAAGGTGATGGAATGAGCAAAATCAGCAAAATCAAAAGAATGATGCCAAATGTAATATCCAATGTGGAACACGGCAAAGCTTTGATGTGATTCTCTCCCCCTTGAGATAAGATTGCTCTTCTTCTCCCCCTAAATCTTCTCTTCTCCCCTTATCTCCCTCTAAATCTTCTCCTCCTTTGACATCAAGTGCCGAAAAGGACAGCAGACTAGGAAGGTCAGGAAAGATGGAAGGAAGGAAGTGGGATCCTTAAGCATCACAACTGAACCAAAAGAAATATGCAGAGAAAATCATTGAGTGGAGCTGCAGAAGATGATATCCTGAAAGCAAATCGGTGACACCGAAGTAGATGGATCGGTGGGTCCGAAAGTCAGGGACTTAGGACAGATCCTTTTTCGGTCAGACCGAAATTTTGAAGTCGGTGACGCCGAGTTTAATTTCAAGGAAATATAGAAATAATTCAGCTCACTTTGCAAGGAATGTTTCAAAGGATTTGCAATGAATTTGTAAATGATTTTCAAGGAATTGATTAGAGCCAAAAGGATATTCACAGAAACAGAAGAATAAAAATAAAAAGATTGCTAGATGAAGTAAGAGACAAATAGAAAGACTCCAAATCATATGTACTTCATCTAGATAGGGGTCGGCGACAAGGTCACCTATGTTTGAGTATATTGACTTAGGAGTCAAATGAGGACATTTGATCATAGGTCATACTCATCGTTTAAGCTCAAAATGGGGTTGCCATTTTTCGATTAAGCATTTGATGTGATCACATCTTATGAAGCTGCTTGTACTCATGTCTTTGAGCAAAGCTTCTTAAAGATGTGAAGAACATACCTTGGGCTTGTTGTTGCTTTGCTCATGTAGGTGAACTTGATGTAGGTGCTCATAGAATGTGAAGTTGGAGCACCATTTCCTCTTGTGTAGTTCATCTTCCTACATGGGTTAGGCAAGCAAGGAAATACTCAAAAATATCCAAGATGACAAGAGTGAAATACTAGATGTATAAGGTGTCAAAAAGGATATGTGGAATTTTGTTCCTTGAACTCAACATCCCAAAGGGCTAGATACTTGGTCAATGACAAGATTACTCATGATTTGAGTGTGTGGTAATCTTGTGGAATGTAGATCATCCAAGTACCTGCAAGGAGTTAGATGCAATACAAGGGGGCAAATGTATCCAAGACATATGATCATCATCATAAGAGAAATATCAAGGATTAGTCAAGTAGGCTCATGCCTTGCATGCATCAATGGAGTTTTCACTCCAAGTTTGAAGCATCAATGATGTTCAACTCACTCCTTAAGCGACAAAACACTTTCTCATCAAGTGGTTTTGTAAAGATATCAGCAAGTTGTTTGTCAGTACAAACATGCTTAAGATTGATGTCACCCTTGGCAATGTGATCACGAATAAAATGGTGACGAACTTCAATATGTTTCGTTCGAGAGTGTTGCACGGGATTGTGTCCAATCTTAATCGCACTCTCATTGTCACAAAGCAAGGGAACATGTCTCACATGTATTCCATAATCCTTAAGCGTTTGTGTCATCCATAGCAACTGAGCACAACATGAACCGGCAGCAATATATTCTGCTTCGGCAGTAGATAATGATACCGAATTTTGTTTCTTGGAGGACCAAGATACAAGGGATCGACCAAGAAATTGACACGTACCCGAAGTTGACTTTCTATCAACCCTGTCTCCGGCATAGTCCGAGTCGGAATAGCCAACAAGATCGAAAGAGACCCTCTTAGGATACCAAATGCCAAAGTTAGGTGTGTGTATCAAATATCTCACAATTCTTTTAACAGCTTTAAGATGACATTCTTTAGGGGCTGCTTGATATCGAGCACACATGCATACACTCAACATTATGTCAGGACGAGAAGCACAGAGATATAGTAGAGAACCAATCATAGATCGGTAAACCTTTTGATCAACGGGTTCTCCATCTTTTGTCAAGTCATTATGTCCACTAGTAGGCATGGGGGTTCTCATACCTTTGCTTTCTTGCATGTTGAACTTCTTGAAGAGATCCTTAGTGTACTTTGTTTGTGAAACAAAAGTACCCTCCTTAGATTGCTTGATTTGCAACCCAAGGAAGAATTTGAGTTCACTCATCATGGACATCTCATACTTCTCCGACATGAGCTTTCCAAACTTCTCGCTAAAATGAGGGTTAGTTGAACCAAAGATAATATCATCAACATATATTTGGCACACAAATAGTTCACCATCAACCCTTTTCGTGAATAGCGTTGAGTCTATTTTGCCAATCTCAAATCCTTTTTCAAGAAGAAAGCTAGTCAAGCATTTGTACCAAGCTCTAGGAGCTTGTTTAAGACCATAAAGAGCTTTGTGCAACTTGTAAACATGATTAGGCTTTTTAGGATTCACAAATCCGGGAGGTTGTTTCACAAATACTTCCTCCTCAATTTCACCATTTAGGAAAGCACTTTTAATGTCCATTTGATAGAGAGTAATATCATGGTGATTGGCATAAGCAAGAAGAATGCGAATAGACTCAAGTCTAGCAACGGGGGCATAGGTCTCACCATAGTCCATACCTTCGACTTGTGTGTAACCTTGAGCTACGAGACGAGCCTTGTTGCGGATGACCTGTCCATCTTCATCTTGCTTGTTCCGAAACACCCATTTGGTTCCAATGACGTTTTGATCATCCTTGGGCTTCTCTACCAAAGTCCATACATTGTTCCTCTCAAAGTTGTGTAGCTCTTCGTGCATAGCGTTCACCCAATCCGGGTCTTCAAGTGCTTCTTCTACCTTCATAGGTTCAAGACTAGAGATAAATGAGTAATGCTCACAAAAGTTAGCTAAGCGAGTTTTAGAGCGAGTAATTCTCCCGGAGTCGATGTCATTCATCATTTGTTCCACGGGATGATTCTTCTTGACTCTTGCTCGAACTCGAGATAGCTTTTGTTGTGGTCGTGGCTGAGCTTCCTCATCATCCTCATCTTCCTCTTCTTCTTCATTGTTGTTGGTGTTGTCTTGAGGCGGTGGAGAAGGAGGTTGTGGTGGATCTTCTTGTTGCACTTCCTCATCTTGGTGAGTTCCACTTGTGGAGGCCTCCATGTTGCCTTGAGGTTCATCTTGCCGTGAGGTAGGGGGCTCCACATATGTAGATGAGGTACTCTCCTTCACTTCCATGGGACGAATCTTTCCAATAGATAAATCTTGAATGGCTTCCGATGGGTCCTTGTCTCCTACATCAATAGGCATTTGCTCTACTTGCGAGCCATTAGATTCATCAAACTTCACGTCTACCGTCTCTTCAACCTTTCGGGTGAAATTATTGTAGACACGGTAGGTGTGGGAGTTTGATCCATAACCGAGAAAAAAACCTTCATGAGTTTTAGGAGCAAATTTAGACCGACGATGCTTATCAAGGATATAGCATTTTGAACCAAAGACACGAAAGTATCCCACTTGGGGTTTGTTACCGGTGAGGAGCTCGTATGATGTCTTGCCGAGGAGCTTATGAAGATAAAGCCTGTTGATAGCTTGACAAGCTGTCTCGACCGCTTCACCCCAAAAGTGCTTCGGTGTCTTGTATTCATCAAGCATCGTTCTCGCCATCTCTATGAGCGTTCGGTTCTTCCTCTCAACAACTCCATTTTGTTGAGGAGTGTATGTAGCCGAGAACTCATGTAGAATCCCTTCCTCATCGAGAAAAGAGTCTACATGGGCGTTCTTGAACTCCGTTCCATTGTCACTCCGAACTTTCTTGATCTTCACCTCAAATTGATTTTGGGCCTTTCTGGCAAAGGTTTTGAAGATTCTCTGAACCAGCGATTTGTCATCAAGGAAAAATACCCACGTAAATCTGGAATAATCATCAACTATAACTAGACCAAAGGAGTTACCACCAAGGCTTTTGTAAGCATTGGGACCGAAGAGATCCATATGAAGAAGCTCAAGCGGTCTCCTTGTGGTCATAATGTTCTTCACGGGATGACTTCCACCTACTTGTTTTCCTGCTTGACAGGCACTACAGAGTCTATCTTTATCAAAGAAAACATCTTTAACACCAAGAATATGATCACCTTTGATTAGCTTGTCTAGATTACGCATACCAACATGTCCAAGCCTTCTATGCCATAACCAACCTTTGGCAGATTTAGCAATGAAGCAAGTTCTAGGTTGAGCTTTCTTAGTGAAATCAACAATATATAGATCACCTCTACGGATGCCGGTAAAAACCATGTCATGATTGTCACGACGAAAGACTTGGCAATCTACTTTGGTGAATAGCACATTGAATCCAAAGTCAGCTAATCTAGACACGGAAAGTAAATTGTATCCAAGTGATTCAACAAGCATGACATTTTGAATAGAGCTATCATGAGATATGGCCACCTTACCAAGGCCAAGTACCTTACCCTTGGAGTTGTCTCCAAAAGTCACATACTTGCGTGGACCATCGTTCTTTGCAAGCTCTCGAAACATGTCTTCATCTCCGGTCATGTGATCGGTGCATCCACTATCAAGAATCCACTCTTTTCCACCGGATATGTAGTCTCTCAGATTTTCCATGAGATTGAGACTCTTCATGATCTTGTCTAGCTCGGTGTCCGAATCGAAGTAATCATCATCATGCTCATGTTCATCATCATATTGACCCATAGATTGTTCATCATCAACACCTAGGTCAATTTGACAGTGACTTGCATTAGTTTTGTCAATGTGACAATAATCATCGGAATGCAATACAAGAGCATTTCTAATTAGACCATTGATAAGACAAGGATCACCCTTCTTTTTCATAAGATCACGAAGCTCAAAGAAGCATTTATCAAAGTTGGGATGCGCATCATATCAAATTCAATAGTCTTGTATAGAATTTCATCAAGACCTCTCAAAGAGTAGTCCGGATAAAGTTCTTCCAAGAACTTCCACATGGCATAGGCGCACTCAAAGTTTGTGACAAGCTTAAGCAAGTTATCGGGCAAACCTCTAATGATAAGATTTACAGTTCTAAGATTACGAAGCAAATCAAGCTCTTCATCCATGGTAGGGTGCAAGGGGTCAAATGGAGGTACATATGGGGTTTCAACATATTTGCGCAAGTTATACATCTTAAAGATAATAAGCATTTCAATCCTCCACGAGTTATAGGACACTCCATCAAGAATAGGCACTCTATGACTAACACTCCCAAACGTAGACACGTCCATCTTCCTCCAATGGTGTGTAAACCAAAGCAATGGAAACCAAAGCTCTGATACCAATTGTAGGATCGAAGAAGGTGAGAGTGTCTAGAGGGGGGGTGATTAGACTACTCGACAAGATAAAAAATATGCCTTTTGACAAAGATAAGTTTTTGGCAGATTTTGCATATCACACAAGTCAAGTAGCATACTACACATGCAATTCTAGAGTATGGGCAGCGGAAAGTAAATTGCACAAGTAGTAAAGAGAAGTGGAGAAGATCAAACGCAATTTGGAGACACGGAGATTTTTCTCGTGGTTCCGATAGGTGGTGCTATCGTCAATCCACGTTGATGGAGACTTCAACCCACAGAGGGTAACGGCTGCGAGAGTCCACGGAGGGCTCCACCCACGAAGGGTCCACGAAGAAGCAACCTTGTCTATGCCATCATGGCCTACGCCCACGGAGGGCTAGCCTTACTCGGGGTAGATCTTCATGAAGTAGGCGATCTCCTTGCCCTTACAAACTTCTTGGTTTAACTCCACATCTCGACGGAGGCTCTCAAGCGACACCTAACCAATCTAGGAGACACCACCCTCCAAAAGGTAATAGATGGTGTTGGTGATGATGAACTCCTTGCTCTTGTGCTTCAAATGATAATCTCCCCAACACTCAACTCTCCTCACTGATTTGGCTGTGGTGGAAGAAAGGATTGAGTGGAAAGCAACTTGGGAAGGCTAGAGATCAAGCTTCATATGGTGGGAGTAGAGTAACTTGATCTCAACACAAGGGTAGGTAGTTTTCTTCTCAGAAATGTAAGGTAGGAGTGGTAGTTCTTTCTGATGGCTTTCTCCACGAATGAAGAGGGGGTGGAGGGGTATTTATAGCCTCCACACAAAATCCAACCGTTACACACATTTGACCAATCTCGGTCAGACCGAAGTTGACAACTCGGTGAGACCGAAAGTTCAAATCATGTGAACGTTGGGATTTTCGGTGGGACCGAAAATACAATCTCGGTGTGTCCGATTCTTCCAAGGACTAGGGCTTGCCAATCTCGGTGGGACTGACTTCATCATCTCGGTGACACCGATTTGATGACAGAAGGTTACAAAAGCTTGGCAACACAAGTTTCGGTGAGACCGAGTTCAGAATCGGAAAATCCGAGATTTCTAGGGTTTGGCTATATGGCTGAGGTGGTTCATCTCGGTGTGACTGAGTTTAGGAAATCGGTGGGACCGAGATTACTTATGAGTGTATTATGGAAGTGAGAGTTGCTGATAGTTTAGGAGATATATCACTAAGCACTTTGAGCAACCAGATCATTATCATAACCTCATCCCCTTTTAATAGTATTGGCTTTCCTATAGACTCAATGTGATCTTGGATCACTAAACCAAAAATGGAGTCTTGAGCTTTTGCCAATGCTTGCCTTAGCATTTTGAGGGGTCCACCTCTTCAGTCCTTTTGCCATGCCAATGTGATTGAACTTCCTGAAACATACTTGATAAAAGCATTAGTCCAACCACAAAGTATGTTGTCATTAATTACCAAAACCACCCAGGGAGCAAATGTGCTTTCAATAAGTCTTCTATATTTTTCAGTAAGGGTGTCCCTGACAATGTAAGAACAGAAATCAAGGGCTTGCTAAGTGTCCCTAATGAAACCCTAAGTGAGAAATACTTGGGCATGCCATCAGACGTAGGCTCTTCAAAAAATGGTGCTTTCAAATACCTCAAAGACCGGCTGTGGGGCAAGGTTCAAGGATGGATTGAGAAAACTATGGCAATAGCAGGTAAGGAGGTGCTTGTTAAAGCAATGGCACAAGCAGTTCCCGTTTATTCCATGTCCTATTTTAAACTTCCACGGAGCCTATGTGAAAACTTGAACATGTTAATCCGGAAGTTTTGGTGGGGCAGCAGAGATGGCAAGAGAAAACCAGCTTGGATTGCATGGAAGGACATGACTCGGCCAAAGGATATGGGAGGCCTCGGGTTCAAAGATTTTGAACCTTTTAATCTTGCTTTGTTGGCAAGACAAGCTTGGCGGATTATGCAGAATCCGGAATCTCTCAGCTCACGCATTTTGAAGGGTGTCTACTTCCCCACGACCACTATACTGGATGTCGTTCTTGGAGGAAGGCCCAGTCAGATCTGGAGGGCTATCATTGAAGGAAGGGACATTCTGAAACAAGGACTGATCAGAAGAATTGGAGATGGTACATCTACCAACATATGGAATGATAACTGGCTGCCTAGAGATGAAATGATGAGACCTTATGGGTGTCAGGTAATCAACCCTCCCCACACAGTGTCGGAATTGATTGATCCGAGCACGACTACTTGGGATATCAACAGAATACAGCAGGTTATGCTACCCATCGGCATTCCAACAGTTGTCATCATCCCCATCTGCACTAGAATTATCTCTGATTTTTTGTCATGGAATTATGAGAAAAATGGACTATTCATAGTACGTATGGCATATATGGTGTTGGTCGCGACCAAAGTCCGCAGAGAGGCTTGGTTAGAGGGGTCGGCAGGGACGTCCAATTCAGCAAAGGGGAGGAGTCCATGGAAATCTTTATGGCACATGCAAGTACCCGAGAAGATTCGCATGTTTCTTTGGGGACTTGCGAGACATTCTTTGCCAACTGAAGACGTCAGGGAGCACCGGCATATGTCCACCAGCAGCTCATGTGGTCTATGTGAAGGAAATATGCCCTAGAGGCAATAATAAAGTTATTATTTATTTCCTTATTTCATGATAAATGTTTATTATTCATGCTAGAATTGTATTAACCGGAAACATAATACATGTGTGAATACATAGACAAACAGAATGTCACTAGTATGCCTCTACTAGACTAGCTTGTTAATCAAAGATGGTTAAGTTTCCTAACCATAGACAAAGGAGTTGTCATTTGATTAACAAGGTCACATCATTAGTTGAATGATCTGATTGACATGACCCATTCCATTAGCTTAGCACCCGATCGTTTAGTATGTTGCTAATGCTTTTATCCATGACTTATACATGTTCCTATGACTATGAGATTATGCAACTCCGTTTACGGAGGAACACTTTGGTACTACCCAACGCCACAACGAATCGGGTGATTATAAAGGAGTACTACAGGTGTCTCCAAAGGCGGATGTTGGGTTGGCGATTCGAGATTAGGATTTGTCACTCCGATTGTCGGAGAGGTATCTCTGGGCCCTCTCAAGTAATGCACATCACTTAAGCCTTGCAAGCATTTCAACTAATGAGTTAGTTGTGAGATGATGTATTACGGACGAGTAAAGAGACTTGCGTAACGAGATTGAACTAGGTATTGGATACCGGCGATCAAATTCGGGCAAATAACGCATACCGATGACAAAGGGAACAAGCGTATGTTGTTATGCGGTCTGACCGATAAAGATCTTCGTAGAATATGTAGAAGCCAAAATGGGCATCCAGGTCCCGCTATTGGTTATTGATCGGAGACGTGTCTCGGTCATGTCTACATAGTTCTCGAACCCGTAGGGTCCGCATGCTTAACATTTCGTTGACGACATAGTATTATATGAGTTATGCATGTTGGTAACCGAATGTTGTTCGGAGTCCCGGATGAGATCATGGACATGACGAGGAACTCCGGAATGGTCCGGAGATAAAGTTTGATATATGGGATAATAGTGTTTGATCTCCGGAAGGGTTCCGGAATTCACGGAAGGGGTTCGGATGTTTCCCAAATGTTTGGGTACGAGAACACGTTATTTGGGCCTAAAGGAAAGCCCACAAGGTTTTGGGGCGCAAAGGAAGTTTTTATGAGTCCGGGGCGAACGCCGTGGTCTCGGCGTTTGGGTCGACGCCAGGAACCTGGCGTCTCGCCCCGAGTCCGAGAAGGACTCTTGCCTTCGGGTGAAACCGACTTTGTGGAGGCTTTTACTCCAAGTTTCGACCCCAAGGCTCAACATATAAATAAAGGGGTAGGGCTAGCACCAAAGACACATCGAGAAACACCAAGCCGTGTGCCGGCAACCCCGTCCCCTCTAGTTTATCCTCCGTCATAGTTTCCGTAGTGCTTAGGCGAAGCCTGCGGAGATTGTTCTTCACCAACACCGCCACAACGCCGTGCTGCGGAACTCATCTACTACTACTGTCTTGCTAGATCGAGAAGGCGAGGGCGTCATCGAGCTGAACGTGTGCGAGAACTCGGAGGTGCCGTGCGTTCGTACTTGGATCGGTCGGATCGTGAAGACGCACGACTACATCAACGCGTTGATAAACGCTTCGCTTAGCGATCTTCAAGGGTATGAAGATACACTCCCCTTCTCGTTGCTATACATCACCATGATCTTGCGTGTTCGTAGGAAATTTTTTGAAATTACTGCGTTCCCCAACAGTGGCATCCGAGCCAGGTTTTATGCGTTGATGTTATATGCACGAGTAGAACACAAGTGAGTTGTGGACGATATAAGTCATACTGCCTACCAGCATGTCATACATTGGTTCAGCGGTATTGTGAGATGAAGCGGCCCGGACCGACATTACGCGTACGCTTACGCGAGACTGGTTTCACCGTTACGAGCACTCGTGCTTAAAGGTGGCTGGCGGGTGTCTGTCTCTCTCACTTTAGTTGAACCGAGTGTGGCTACGCCCGGTCCTTGTGAAGGTTAAAACGGAGTCTATTTGACAAACTATCGTTGTGGTTTTGATGCGTAGGTAAGAATGGTTCTTGCTAAGCCCGTAGCAGCCACGTAAAATTTGCAACAACAAAGTAGAGGACGTCTAACTTGTTTTTGCAGGGCATGTTGTGATGTGATATGGTCAAGACGTGATGCTATATTTTATTGTATGAGATGATCATGTTTTGTAACCAAAGTTATCGATGGCTGGCAGGAGCCATATGGTTGTCGCATTATTGTATGAAATGCAACGCATACTGTAATTGCTTTACTTTATCACTAAGCGGTAGCGATAGTCGAGAAGCAATAGATGGCGAACGACAACGATGCTACGATGGAGATCAAGGTGTCGCGCGGTGACGATGGTGATCATGCGGTGCTTGAAGATGGAGATCACAAGCACAAGATGATGATGGCCATATCATATCACTTATATTGATTGCATGTGATGTTTATCCTTTATGCATCTTATCTTGCTTTGATTGACGGTAGCATTTTAAGATGATCTCTCACTAAAATTATCAAGAACTGTTCTCCCTGAGTATGCACCGTTGCCAAAGTTCGTCGTGCCCAGACACCACGTGATGATCGGGTGTGATAAGCTCTACGTCCATCTACGACGGGTGCAAGCCAGTTTTGCACACACAAAATACTCAGGTTATACTTGACGAGCCTAGCATATGCAGATATGGCCTCGGAACACGGAGACCGAAAGGTCGAGCATGAATCATATAGTAGATATGATCAACATAAGATGTTCACCATTGAAAACTACTCCATCTCACGTGATGATCGGTTATGGTTTAGTTGATTTGGATCACGTGATCACTTAGATGACTAGAGAGATGTCTGTCTAAGTGGGAGTTCTTAAGTAATATGATTAATTGAACCTAAATTTATCATGAACTTAGTACCTGATAGTATCTTGCTTATCTGCGTTTGTTTGTAGATAGATGGCTCGTGCTGTTGTTCCGTTGAATTTTAATGCGTTCCTTGAGAAAGCAAAGTTGAAAGATGATGGTAGCAATTACACGGACTGGGTCCGTAACCTGAGGATTATCCTCATTGCTGCACAGAAGAGTTACGTCCTGGATGCACCGCTGGGCAACTGACGACGTTAAGAACGTCTGGCAGAGCAAAGCTGATGACTACTCTATAGTTCAGTGTGCCATGCTTTACGGCTTAGAACAGGGTCTTCAACGACGTTTTGAACGTCATGGAGCATATGAGATGTTCCAGGAGTTGAAGTTGATATTCCAACAGAATGCCCGGATTGAGAGATATGAAGTCTCCAATAAGTTCTATAGCTGCAAGATGGAAGAGAATGGGTGCATCGGTGAGCACATACTCGGAATGTGCGGGTATTACAATCACTTGACTCAACTGGGAGTTAATCTTCCGAATGATTGTGTCATTGACAGAATTCTTCAATCACTGCCACCAAGCTAAAAAGGCTTCGTGATGAACTATAATATGCAAGGGTTAGTAAAGACTATGCCCGAGCTCTTCGCAATGCTAAAGGCTGCGGAGGTAGAAATCAAGAAGGAGCATCAAGTGTTGATGGTCAATAAGACCACTAGTTTCAAGAAGAAAGGCAAAGGGAAGAAGAAGGGGAACTTCAAGAAGAACAGCAAGCAAGTTGCTGCTCAGAGAAGAAACCCAAGTCTGGACCTAAACCTGAAACGAGTGCTTCTACCGCAAGCGACTGGTCCTTTGAGCGGAACTGCCCCAAGTATTTGGCGGATAAGAAGGATGGCAAGGTGAACAAAGGTATATGTGATATACATGTTATTGATGTGTACCTTACTAGAGCTCGCAGTAGCACTGGTATTTGATACTGGTTACATTGCTAATATTTGCAACTCAAGCAGGGACTACTGATTGCGAAACTTTGGAAAGGACGAGGTGACGATGCGCGTGGGAAATGGTTCGAAAGTCGATGTGATCGCGGTCGGCACGCTACCTCTACATCTACCTTCGGATTAGTTTTAGACCTAAATAATTGTTATTTGGTGCCGCGTTGAGCATGAACATTATATCTGGATCTTGTTTGATGCGAGACGGTTATTCATTTAAATCAGAGAATAATGGTTGTTCTATTTATATGAGTAATATCTTTTATGGTCATGCACCCTTGAAGAGTGGTCTGTTTTTAATGAATCTCGATAGTAGTGATACAGATATTCATAATGTTGAAGCCAAAAGATGCAGAGTTGATAATGATAGTGCAACTTATTTGTGGCACTGCCGTTTAGGTCATATCGGTGTAAAGCGCATGAAGAAACTCCATACTGATGGACTTTTGGAGTCACTTGATTATGAATCACTTGGCACTTGCGAACCGTGCCTCATGGGCAAGATGACTAAAACCCGTTCTCGGTACTATGGAGAGAGCAACAGATTTGTTAGAGATCATACATACAGATGTATGTGGTCCAATAAATGTTGAGGCTCGTGGCGGATATCGTTATTTTCTCACCTTCACAGATGATTTAAGCAGATATGGGTATATCTACTTAATGAAACACAAGTCTGAAACATTTGAAAAGTTCAAAGAATTTCAGAGTGAAGTTGAAAATCATCGTAATAAGAAAATAAAATTTCTACGATCTGATCGTGGAGGAGAATATTTGAGTTACGAGTTTGGTCTACATTTGAAACAATGCGGAATAGTTTCACAACTCACGCCACCGGAACACCACAGCGTAATGGTGTGTCCGAGCGTCAGAATCGCACTTTACTAGATATGGTGTGATCTATGATGTCTCTTACAGATTTACCGCTATCATTTTGGGGTTATGCTCTTGAGACGGCCGCATTCACACTGAATAGAACACCGTCAAAATCCGTTGAGGCGACACCTTATGAACTATGGTTTAGCAAGAAACCAAAGTTGTCGTTTCTTAAAGTTTGGGGATGCGATGCTTATGTGAAAAAGCTTCAACTGATAAGCTCGAACCCAAATCGAGAAATGTGTCTTCATAGGATACCCAAAGGAGACAGTTGGGTACACCTTCTATCACAGATCCGAAGGCAAGACATTTGTTGCTAAGAATGGATCCTTTCTAGAGAAGGAGTTTCTCTCGAAAGAAGTGAGTAGGAGGAAAGTAGAACTTGATGAGGTAACTGTACCTTCTCCCTTATTGAGAGTAGTTTATCACGTAAACGGTTTCTGCGACATCTACACCAAATAGTGAGGAAGTTGATGATGTTGATCATGAAACTTCAAATCAAGTTACTCTGAACCTCGTAGATCAACGAGTAAGATCCGCACTGAGTGGTACGGTAATCCTGTTCGGAAGTCATGCTACTAGATCATGATGAACCTACGAACTATGAAGAAGCGATGGTGAGCCCAGATTCGCAAAATGGCTTGAGGCCATGAAATCTGAGATGGGATCCATGTATGAAAACAAAGTATGGACTTTGGTTGACTTGCCCGAGGGTCGGCAAGCAATAGAAAACAAGTGGATCTTCAAGAAGAAGACCGCGGCGACGGTAATGTTATCTGTCTACAAAGCTCGACTTGTCGCAAAGGGTTTTCGACAAGTTCAAGGGATTGACTATGATGAGACCTTCTCACCCGTAGCGATGCTTAAGTCTGTCCGAATCATGTTAGCAATTGCCGCATTTTATGATTATGAAATTTGGCAAATGGATGTAAAAACTGCATTCATGAATGGATTTCTGGAAGAAGAGTTGTATATGATGCAACCAGAAGGTTTTATCAATCCAAAGGGAGCTAACAAAGTGTGCAAGCTCCAGCGATCCATTTATGGACTGGTGCAAGCATCTCGGAGTTGGAATAAACGCTTTGATAGTGTGATCAAAGCATTTGGGTTTATACAGACTTTTGGAGAAGACTGTATTTACAAGAAAGTGAGTGGGAGCTCAGTAGCATTTCAGATATTATATGTAGATGACATATTACTAATCGGAAATGATATAGAATTCTGGATAGCATAAAGGGATACTTGAATAAGAGTTTTTCAATGAAGGACCTCGGTGAAGCTGCTTACATATTGGGCATCAAAATCTATAGAGATAGATCAAGACGCTTAATTGGACTTTCACAAAGCACATACCTTGACAAAGTTTTGAAGAAGTTCAAAATGTATCAAGCAAAGAAAGGGTTCTTGCACGTGTTACAAGCTGTGAAGTTGAGTAAGACTCAATGCCCGACCACCGCAGAAGATAGAGAGAAAATGAAAGATGTTCCTATGCTTCAGCCATAGGCTCTATCATGTATGCAATGTTGTGTACAGACCTGATGTGTGCCTTGCTATAAGCTTAGCAGGAGGTACCAAAGTAATCTGAGTGGATCTTTGGACAGCGGTCAAGAACATCTGAAGTACCGAAAAGGACTAAGGATATGTTTCTCGATATGGAGGTGACAAAGAGCTCATCGTAAGCAGTTACGTTGATGCAAGCTTTGACACTGATCCGGACGATTCTAAATCTCAAACCGGATACGATTTACACTAAGCGGAGGAGCTGTCGGTTGGTGCAGTTCTAAACAAAGCGTCAGAAGGGATCTACATGAGAAGCGGAGTACATAGCAGCTTCGGAAGCAGCTAATGAAGGAGTCTGGATGAAGGAGTTTATATCCGATCTAGGTGTCATACCTAATGCATCGGGTCCAATGAAAATCTTTTGTGACAATACTGGAGCAATTGCTTTAGCGAAGGAATCCAGATTTCACAAGAGAACCAAACACATCAAGAGACGCTTCAATTCCATCCGGGACTTGGTCCAGGTGGGAGACATAGAGATTTGCAAGATACATACGGATCTGAATGTAGCAGACCCGTTGACTAAGCCTCTTCCACGAGCAAAACATGATCAGCACCAAGACTCCATGGGTGTTAGAATCATTACTATGTAATCTAGATTATTGACTCTAGTGCAAGTGGGAGATCAAGGAAATATGCCCTAGAGGCAATAATAAAGTTATTATTTATTTCCTTATTTCATGATAAATGTTTATTATTCATGCTAGAATTGTATTAACGGAAACATAATACATGTGTGAATACATAGACAAGCAGAATGTCACTAGTATGCCTCTACTAGACTAGCTTGTTAATCAAAGATGGTTAAGTTTCCTAACCATAGACAAAGGAGTTGTCATTTGATTAACAAGGTCACATCATTAGTTGAATGATCTGATTGACATGACCCATTCCATTAGCTTAGCACCGATCGTTTAGTATGTTGCTAATGCTTTTATCCATGACTTATACATGTTCCTATGACTATGAGATTATGCAACTCCGTTTACGGAGGAACACTTTGGTACTACCAAAGCGTCACAACGTAGCTGGGTGATTATAAAGGAGTACTACAGGTGTCTCCAAAGGCAGATGTTGGGTTGGCGTATTTCGAGATTAGGATTTGTCACTCCGATTGTCGGAGAGGTATCTCTGGGCCCTCTCGGTAATGCACATCACTTAAGCCTTGCAAGCATTTCAACTAATGAGTTAGTTGTGAGATGATGTATTACGGAACGAGTAAAGAGACTTGCCGGTAACGAGATTGAACTAGGTATTGGATACCGACGATCGAATTTCGGGCAAGTAACATACCGATGACAAAGGGAACAAACGTATGTTGTTATGCGGTCTGACCGATAAAGATCTTCGTAGAATATGTAGAAGCCAAAATGGGCATCCAGGTCCCGCTATTGGTTATTGATCGGAGACGTGTCTCGGTCATGTCTACATAGTTCGCGAACCCGTAGGGTCCGCACGCTTAACGTTTCGTTGACGATATAGTATTATATGAGTTATGCATGTTGGTAACCGAATGTTGTTCGGAGTCCCGGATGAGATCATGGACATGACGAGGAACTCCGGAATGGTCCGGAGATAAAGTTTGATATATGGGATAATAGTGTTTGATCTCCGGAAGGGTTCCGGAATTCACCGGAAGGGGTTCCGGATGTTTCCCGAAATGTTTGGGTACGAGAACACATTATTTGGGCCTAAAGGGAAAGCCCACAAGGTTTTTGGGAGGCGCAAAAGGAAGTTTTATGAGTCCGGGGCGACGCCTGTGGTCCTCGGCGTCGGGTCCAGACGAGGAACTCTGGCGTCTCGCCCCGAGTCCGAGAAGGACTCTTGCCTTCGGGTGAAACCGACTTTGTGGAGGCTTTTACTCCAAGTTTCAACCCCAAGGATCAACATATAAATAAAGGGGTAGGGCTAGCACCAAAGACACATCAAGAAACACCAAGCCGTGTGCCGCAACCCCGCCCCTCTAGTTTATCCTCCGTCATAGTTTCCGTAGTGCTTAGGCGAAGCCTGCGGAGATTGTTCTTCACCAACACCGTACCACGCCGCCGTGCTGCCGGAACTCATATACTACTACCGCTGTCTTGCTGGATCGAGAAGGCGAGGACGTCATCGAGCTGAACGTGTGCAGAACTCGGAGGTGCCGTGCGTTCGGTACTTGGATCGGTCGGATTGTGAAGACGTATGACTACATCAACCGCGTTGATAAACGCTTCCGCTTAGCGATCTTCAAGGGTATGAAGATACACTCCCCTTCTCGTTGTTATACATCACCATGATCTTGCGTGTTCGTAGGAAATTTTTTGAAATTACTGCGTTCCCCAACAGTGACATCCGAGCCAGGTTTTATGCGTTGATGTTATATGCACGAGTAGAACACAAGTGAGTTGTGGACGATATAAGTCATACTGCCTACCAGCATGTCATACTTTGGTTCAGCGGTATTGTGAGATGAAGCGGCCCGGACCGACATTACGCGTACGCTTACGCGAGACTGGTTTCACCGTTACGAGCACTCGTGCTTAAAGGTGGCTGGCGGGTGTCTGTCTCTCTCACTTTAGTTGAACCGAGTGTGGCTACGCCCGGTCCTTGTGAAGGTTAAAACGGAGTCTATTTGACAAACTATCGTTGTGGTTTTGATGCGTAGGTAAGAACGGTTGTTGCTAAGCCCGTAGCAGCCACGTAAAATTTGCAACAACAAAGTAGAGGACGTCTAACTTGTTTTTGCAGGGCATGTTGTGATGTGATATGGTCAAGACGTGATGCTATATTTTATTGTATGAGATGATCATGTTTTGTAACCGAAGTTATCGGCAACTGGCAGGAGCCATATGGTTGTCGCTTATTGTATGAAATGCAAGCATACTGTAATTGCTTTACTTTATCACTAAGCGGTAGCGATAGTCGAGAAGCAATAGATGGCGAACGACAACGATGCTACGATGGAGATCAAGGTGTCGCGCGGTGACAATGGTGATCATGACGGTGCTTGAAGATGGAGATCACAAGCACAAGATGATGATGGCCATATCATATCACTTATATTGATTGCATGTGATGTTTATCCTTTATGCATCTTATCTTGCTTTGATTGACGGTAGCATTTTAAGATGATCTCTCACTAAAATTATCAAGAAGTGTTCTCCCGAGTATGCACCGCTGCCAAAGTTCGTCGTGCCTGACACCATGTGATGATCGGGTGTGATAAGCTCTCGTCCATCTACGACGGGTGCAAGCCAGTTTTGCACACGCAGAATACTCAGAGTTATACTTGACGAGCCTAGCATATGCAGATATGGCCTCGAACACGGAGACCGAAAGGTCGAGCGTGAATCATATAGTAGATATGATCAACATAAGATGTTCACCATTGAAAACTACTCCATCTCACGTGATGATCGGTTATGGTTTAGTTGATTTGGATCACGTGATCACTTAGATGACTAGAGAGATGTCTGTCTAAGTGGGAGTTCTTAAGTAATATGATTAATTGAACTTAAATTTATCATGAACTTAGTACCGATAGTATCTTGCTTATCTGTGTTTGTTTGTAGATAGATGGCTCGTCTGTTGTTCCGTTGAATTTTAATGCGTTCCTTGAGAAAGCAAAGTTGAAAGATGATGGTAGCAATTACACGGATGGGTCCGTAACTCGAGGATTATCCTCATTGCTGCACGTAAGAGTTACGTCTGGATGCACCGCTGGGTGCGAACTGCTGCTGCTGATGCAACCGACGACGTTAAGAACGTCTGGCGAGCAAAGCGATGACTACTCTATAGTTCGATGTGCCATGCTTTACGGCTTAGAACCGGGTCTTCAACGACGTTTTGAACGTCATGGAGCATATGAGATGTTCCAGGAGTTGAAGTTGATATTCCAATGAATGCCCGGATTGAGAGATATGAAGTCTCCAATAAGTTCTATAGCTGCAAGATGGAAGAGAATGGGTCTGTCAGTGAGCACATACTCAGATTGTGCAGGTATTACAATCACTTGACTCAACTGGGAGTTAATCTTCCGGATGATTGTGTCATTGACAGAATTCTTCAATCACTGCCACCAAGCTAAAAAGGCTTCGTGATGAACTATAATATGCAAGGGTTAGTAAAGACTATGCCCGAGCTCTTCGCAATGCTAAAGGCTGCGGAGGTAGAAATCAAGAAGGAGCATCAAGTGTTGATGGTCAATAAGACCACTAGTTTCAAGAAGAAAGGCAAAGGGAAGAAGAAGGGGAACTTCAAGAAGAATAGCAAGCAAGTTGCTGCTCAGGAGAAGAAACCCAAGTCTGGACCTAAACCTGAAACTGAGTGCTTCTCCGCAAGCGCATCGTCATTTGGAAGCGGAACTGCCCCAAGTATTTGGCGGATAAGAAGGATGGCAAGGTGAACAAAGGTATATGTGATATACATGTTATTGATGTGTACCTTACTAGAGCTCGCAGATAGCACTGGTATTTGATCTTGGTTCATTGCTAATATTTGCAACTCAAACAGGACTACGGATTGCGAACACGGCAAAGGACGAGGTGACGATGCGCGTGGGAAATGGTTCCAAAGTCGATGTGATCGCGGTCGGCACGCTACCTCTACATCTACCTTCGGGATTAGTTTTAGACCTAAATAATTGTTATTTGGTGCCAGCGTTGAGCATGAACATTATATCTGGATCTTGTTTGATGCGAGACGGTTATTCATTTAAATCAGAGAATAATGGTTGTTCTATTTATATGAGTAATATCTTTTATGGTCATGCACCCTTGAAGAGTGGTCTGTTTTTAATGAATCTCGATAGTAGTGATACACATATTCATAATGTTGAAGCCAAAAGATGCAGAGTTGATAATGATAGTGCAACTTATTTGTGGCACTGCCGTTTAGGTCATATCGGTATAAAGCGCATGAAGAAACTCCATACTGATGGACTTTTGGAGTCACTTGATTATGAATCACTTGGCACTTGCGAACCGTGCCTCATGGGCAAGATGACTAAAACCCCGTTCTCCGGTACTATGGAGAGAGCAACAGATTTGTTAGAGATCATACATACAGATGTATGTGGTCCAATAAATGTTGAGGCTCGTGGCGGATATCGTTATTTTCTCACCTTCACAGATGATTTAAGCAGATATGGGTATATCTACTTAATGAAACACAAGTCTGAAACATTTGAAAAGTTCAAAGAATTTCAGAGTGAAGTTGAAAATCATCGTAATAAGAAAATAAAATTTCTACGATCTGATCGTGGAGGAGAATATTTGAGTTACGAGTTTGGTCTACATTTGAAACAATGCGGAATAGTTTCACAACTCACGCCACCCGGAACACCACAGCGTAATGGTGTGTCCGAACGTCGTAATCGCACTTTACTAGATATGGTGTGATCTATGATGTCTCTTACAGATTTACCGCTATCATTTTGGGGTTATGCTCTTGAGACGGCCGCATTCACACTGAATAGAACACCGTCAAAATCCGTTGAGACGACACCTTATGAACTATGGTTTAGCAAGAAACCAAAGTTGTCGTTTCTTAAAGTTTGGGGATGCGATGCTTATGTGAAAAAGCTTCAACCTGATAAGCTCGAACCCAAATCGGAGAAATGTGTCTTCATAGGATACCCAAAGGAGACAGTTGGGTACACCTTCTATCACAGATCCGAAGGCAAGACATTTGTTGCTAAGAATGGATCCTTTCTAGAGAAGGAGTTTCTCTCGAAAGAAGTGAGTAGGAGGAAAGTAGAACTTGATGAGGTAACTGTACCTTCTCCCTTATTGGAGAGTAGTTTATCACAGAAACCGGTTTCTGCGACATCTACACCAAATAGTGAGGAAGTTGATGATGTTGATCATGAAACTTCAAATCAAGTTACTACTGTAACCTCGTAGATCAACAGAGTAAGATCCGCACTGAGTGGTACGGTAATCCTGTTCTGGAAGTCATGCTACTAGATCATGATGAACCTACGAACTATGAAGAAGCGATGGTGAGCCCAGATTCTGCAAAATGGCTTGAGGCCATGAAATCTGAGATGGGATCCATGTATGAAAACAAAGTATGGACTTTGGTTGACTTGCCCGAGGGTCGGCAAGCAATAGAAAACAAGTGGATCTTCAAGAAGAAGACTGACGCCGACGGTAATGTTATCGTTCTACAAAGCTCGACTTGTCGCAAAGGGTTTTCGACAAGTTCAAGGGATTGACTACGATGAGACCTTCTCACCCGTAGCGATGCTTAAGTCTATCCGAATCATGTTAGCAATTGCCGCATTTTATGATTATGAAATTTGGCAAATGGATGTAAAAACTGCATTCATGAATGGATTTCTGGAAGAAGAGTTGTATATGATGCAACCAGAAGGTTTTATCGATCCAAAGGGAGCTAACAAAGTGTGCAAGCTCCAGCGATCCATTTATGGACTGGTGCAAGCATCTCGGAGTTGGAATAAACGTTTTGATAGTGTGATCAAAGCATTTGGGTTTATACAGACTTTTGGAGAAGACTGTATTTACAAGAAAGTGAGTGGGAGCTCTGTAGCATTTCAGATATTATATGTAGATGACATATTACTAATCGGAAATGATATAGAATTTCTGGATAGCATAAAGGGATACTTGAATAAGAGTTTTTCAATGAAGGACCTCGGTGAAGCTGCTTACATATTGGGCATCAAAATCTATAGAGATAGATCAAGACGCTTAATTGGACTTTCACAAAGCACATACCTTGACAAAGTTTTGAAGAAGTTCAAAATGTATCAAGCAAAGAAAGGGTTCTTGCCTGTGTTACAAGCTGTGAAGTTGAGTAAGACTCAATGCCCGACCACCGCAGAAGATAGAGAGAAAATGAAAGATGTTCCCTATGCTTCATCCATAGGCTCTATCATGTATGCAATGCTGTGTACCAGACCTGATGTGTGCCTTGCTATAAGCTTAGCAGGGAGGTACCAAAGTAATCCAGGAGTGGATCACTGAACAGCGGTCAAGAACATCCTGAAGTACCTGAAAAGGACTAAGGATATGTTTCTCGTATATGGAGGTGACAAAGAGCTCATCGTAAACAGTTATGTTGATGCAAGCTTTGACACTGATCCGGACGATTCTAAATCGCAAACCGGATACGATTTACACTAAGCGGAGGAGCTGTCGGTTGGTGCAGTTCTAAACAAAGCGTCGTGGCGGGATCTACATGTGAAGCGGAGTACATAGCAGCTTCGAAGCAGCTAATGAAGGAGTCGGATGAAGGAGTTCATATCCGATCTAGGTGTCATACCTAATGCATCGGGTCCAATGAAAATCTTTTGTGACAATACTGGAGCAATTGCTTTAGCGAAGGAATCCAGATTTCACAAGAGAACCAAACACATCAAGAGACGCTTCAATTCCATCCGGGACTTGGTCCAGGTGGGAGACATAGAGATTTGCAAGATACATACGGATCTGAATGTAGCAGACCCGTTGACTAAGCCTCTTCCACGAGCAAAACATGATCAGCACCAAGACTCCATGGGTGTTAGAATCATTACTATGTAATCTAGATTATTGATAGTGCAAGTGGGAGACTGAAGGAAATATGCCCTAGAGGCAATAATAAAGTTATTATTTATTTCCTTATTTCATGATAAATGTTTATTATTCATGCTAGAATTGTATTAACCGGAAACATAATACATGTGTGAATACATAGACAAACAGAATGTCACTAGTATGCCTCTACTAGACTAGCTTGTTAATCAAAGATGGTTAAGTTTCCTAACCATAGACAAAGGAGTTGTCATTTGATTAACAAGGTCACATCATTAGTTGAATGATCTGATTGACATGACCCATTCCATTAGCTTAGCACCCGATCGTTTAGTATGTTGCTAATGCTTTTATCCATGACTTATACATGTTCCTATGACTATGAGATTATGCAACTCCCGTTTACCGGAGGAACACTTTGGGTACTACCAAACGTCACAACGTAGCTGGGTGATTATAAAGGAGTACTACAGGTGTCTCCAAAGGCAGATGTTGGGTTGGCGTATTTCGAGATTAGGATTTGTCACTCCGATTGTCGGAGAGGTATCTCTGGGCCCTCTCGGTAATGCACATCACTTAAGCCTTGCAAGCATTTCAACTAATGAGTTAGTTGTGAGATGATGTATTACGGAACGAGTAAAGAGACTTGCCGGTAACGAGATTGAACTAGGTATTGGATACCGACGATCGAATTTCGCAAGTAACATACTGATGACAAAGGAACAAACGTATGTTGTTATGCGGTCGACCGATAAAGATCTTCGTAGAATATGTAGAAGCCAAAATGGGCATCCAGGTCCCGCTATTGGTTATTGATCGGAGGCGTGTCTCGGTCATGTCTACATAGTTCTCGAACCCGTAGGGTCCGTGACGCTTAACGCTTCGCTGACGATATAGTATTATATGAGTTATGCATGTGGGTAACGAATGTTGTTCGAGTCCGGATGAGATCATGGACATGACGAGGAACTCCGGAATGGTCCGGAGATAAAGTTTGATATATGGGATAATAGTGTTTGATCTCGGAAGGGTTCCGAATTCACCGGAAGGGGTTCGGATGTTTCGAAATGTTTGGGTGCGAGAACACGTTATTTGGGCCTAAAGGGAAAGCCGACAAGGTTTTGGGGAGGCAAAAGGAAGTTTTATGAGTCCGGGGGCGACGCTTGAGGTCCTGGCGTATGGGTCGAGACGCCGGAACCCTGGCGTCGCCCCGAGTCCGAGAAGGACTCTTGCCTTCGGGTGAAACCGACTTTGTGGAGGCTTTTACTCCAAGTTTCACCCCAAGGCTCAACATATAAATAAAGGGGTAGGGCTAGCACCAAAGACACATCAAGAAACACCAAGCTGTGTGCCGCAACCCCGCCCCTCTAGTTTATCCTCCGTCATAGTTTCCGTAGTGCTTAGGCGAAGCCTGCGGAGATTGTTCTTCACCAACACCGTACCACGCCGTCGTGCTGCGGAACTCATCTACTACTACGCTTTGTCTTGCTGGATCGAGAAGGCGAGGGCGTCATCGAGCTGAGCGTGTGCGTAACTCGGAGGTGCCGTGCGTTCGGTACTTGGATCGGTCGGATCGTGAAGACGTACGACTACATCAACCGCGTTGATAAACGCTTCCGCTTAGCGATCTTCACGGGTATGAAGATACACTTCCCTTCTCGTTGCTATACATCACCATGATCTTGCGTGTGCGTAGGAAAAATTTTGAAATTACTGCGTTCCCCAACACTATGTGGAGCTCATGATTCATGGAGGCACTCCCTGCTTGATTGTAGCATGTCAAGATGTATCTGGGCGCTGGTTGATGGGGAGCTCGCAGACCAGTTGAGGGCGTCAAGCGAACCATCAGCAAAGGCCTGGCTCTTTTCAATGATCGAAGTATTATCTCATGCAGCTTTCTTGAAGCTTGCTGTGACACTTTGGGCTACGTGGACCGCATGAAGAAAGGCTATACATGAAGGAGATTTCCAAAGCCCACATGCAACACACGCTTTCATCACTAAGTATATGGCGGATTTGGAGATCACAAGGGGCAACAACCATCAGCTAATGCGGCAAGGGTGCATCCTGCAGGTAATATCAGGCCTCAAGCTCCTCCAACGGGCTTTGCAAAGATCCATGTTGATGCAGGAGTCTCTAAACGCTATGGAAAAGGCTCGGCTGTAGCTGTTTGTCGCGACGAACAAGGCATGTACTCAAGGAGCTCGGCATTGGTAATCAATGGGCTTCAAGATGCAGCAATTCTAGAGACGATGGCATGCAGAGAAGCATATGCTCTTGCAGAAGACTTGGCTCTTCAAAACTTCATCATTGCTTCAGATGCGAAACAAGTTGTGAGTGATATCAACCAAAGATGAACATGAACGTATGGCACCATAATAGAAGAGATAAAGGCAAGGGCGGCAAATTTCAATACTAAAATTGTTTTTGAAGGTCAGTTAGCAAACAATGTTGCGCATAGCTTAGCTAGATTTTCTCTTAAGTTAGCTCAGGGGCACCACTTATGGCTCATACAACCCCATGATCCTTGTATCCCACAAATTGTGGATTCCGATGAATAAAGTTCTTTCATCCCTCAAAAAAATGTAAAAAAATTACATCTCCACCTCCAGGAGATGTAAAAACTGGCGGCTGCGCGCCAACCGCCCAACCGCCTTCAGTTTTGTTTCGCCAGCCTGTTCGACGGCTGCTCGCCTCCGCCGTTGGCGAATTCCCACCGGAAACGTTGCCGCTGCCGCCCGTCCGTCCATCCCCGACCCCGCCGCAACCCCGCCAGCTATCCCCACCGCCCTCCGCGCGGCCGTAGCCGCCGATTTGAGTCCGTCCCACCGCACTTTCACCGCCGCGCCAATCGGCCACCACACCATGCAGCTACCACCCTGCTGCCAGATCCGCCCGCTCCACGTCCTCACCACATTTCGCCGTTGCTCCACCGCCGCCTTCCTTCAAATCGGTTGCTTCTCAGTCGCCAAATCCTCACCGCGCAGCCGCATGATTTGAGCTCTCTACGCCTTCCCGCCGCCGCTGGATTTGAGCCGCACACCTACCGTCGCCGCTTTTCTGCTGCTAGACTCGACCTTCTCGCGCCACCCTGCCATCACACCACCGCCCCGCCATGACAATCCATTGCTCAATTCACAGTCGCGCCGGCGGCCATTCGAGCTCCTGCCGCCATATTCGACGTCCCAGCTCTCGTCACTCGGCCGCTGACGCACCTGCTACCGCCTCTCGGTCCGCCTGCGCTCCTCTCGGCTCTCTGCACTCGGCCGCCAGCGCTCTTCCAACTAGTTTTACATCCTCATTTGCATCATCTATTGGAGTTGGACTTTTACATCATCAATATACATCATCTGATGAAGTTGCCTCTTTTTTGGAGATGTAAAATGCACTTTTTGGAGATGTAAATTTACATCTCTAGTTTTACATCTTCAAATTTTCATCATCTATTGGAGATGCTCTAATGGTATAAAAGACCATATGTCTAAACAAATTTACAAGCCCTGATATTTCTCTCGACCCAGATGGCTTTCTGGTGAAGCTCTCTCAGGAATTTTGGTATGTTGTAGCACTTCACGCTCATGAATCAGTTCTTGATTTTTCTCCATTTCCTCAATGAGAAAATCCTATTGATCATTATGAATGCTTTGTTGCTTCTTAACAGTCGACGCAACCGATAGATCTTGGGTAGGAGGTCCCGAGCTATGAATCTTGGATCGATGGTGAACAGGAGACAAAGGGCACAATTTTTACCTGGGTTCGGGCCCTCTCGAAGAGGTAAAACCCTACATCCTGCTTGATTGTATTGATTCTGGAGTATCGAGTATAGGTTGATCTACCTCGAGATCATATGTTGTGTTCTAAACCCTAAGGCAGGTAATTGTGATTCCTCCTCTATGGACTGAACCCTCCGGCTTATATAGGCACTAGGGGTATCTAGGGTTACACATGGTCGGTTGACAACTAGGGGTAAGCAGGCCGATAGATGGAGTAGTCCTTGAAGTACACACCAAGTCTTCGACTGAGTCCGTCTTAATAACACTTGAGTATCGAGGCTTCCGGAGTCCTTCCTTATGGGATCGGTGGGCCAACTAGATTAGTACCCCCTAATCTAGGACATCGTCAGCTAGATTTTAGTTGTTCAAGAACATCACTCAGTAGATCATCATCACTTACATCGTACCTTTGATCCCTTTGCCATGAAGCACATGAGTGCCTTGTCATTGCTGTTGGGCACCTCAAAGATAGATCTTAGAGCGGGTGATGAATCAAGAGCAATTCGAGCCATCCTAGCTTCAAATTCTGAGGATGATGATGAAGCCTTAGCTTTCAAGTTCACCTCCTTGCCCAGGTAGGTGTGAGCCTTGTACTTGCCTATCTATTAAGTCTTTGACTTCGAGTGGCCATCCTTCTTTTGACGCTTCTCTTTCTTGTGCTTTTTGCAAGATCTATCATTTCTACCATGTTATCCTTCCTTCTTACTTCCTACTTTGAGCGAGGACAATAGGTTATATATTGCCCTGGTTCCCTGCAATTGAATCAAGTCCTTTTCTTCATATCACCCGATGAGAAATTAGAGCCCTTCTTGAATTGGTTGCCCTTTTGGAATATGTTGAATCTCTTCGAGTAGGTCCAAATTTTTACCAGTTGATTCCTTATCGATTGTGTCATCACTAGATTCTTCAAGTTCTCCAGATTAGGAATCATCTTTCACTCTTTAAGGTGTGGCCTCTACGTGAGCTGGATCTCAAAGAGTGAAGTTCTTTTATCTTCCATTACCATTTCATGAGTGGCGGTGACAGAGTCCTGGATTAGGGGGTGCTCAACATGTTGGTTGTTGGTCCTTTGGGATGGACCGAGGACCCCCCCCCCCTAAGCTCATCAACTGGTGCGCCTCATTCATCTAATCCAAGAACGCCAAGAAAGAATGATCTGAAGACTTGGCGTGCACTCCCAAGATTTTGAGGTAGTCTTCAGTGTAATTGCCCCTAGAAACAACCGACTTATATGTAACCGTAGGCACCCCTCATATCTATATAAAATGAGCTACTAGCACCGTACAAGGG
This sequence comes from Aegilops longissima, assembly GCA_021605205.1. NCBI lineage: Eukaryota > Viridiplantae > Streptophyta > Magnoliopsida > Poales > Poaceae > Aegilops > Aegilops longissima. Next base: position 763,927,516 of record CM038677.1, read on the forward strand.
AATTCATTCACATATGATCTCATGGTAGATCACATATACTTTGTACCCCATCCACATCAATACAAACAAAGTAGGGCGTAGGGTTTTACCTCAGAGAGGGCCCGGACCTGTGTAAACACATGTGTCCCCGTGTCTTTGTTACCACCCTTCCACCAGATCGGGACCCCCTACCCGAAATCGTCCGAATTTCGCTTCGACAGGTGGGTCCTCGAAGATCTTTGAGTGATCTCCTTCAAATTACGTCTTTATTGACTGAGAGCATGGTCGTTGTCATGTTTTTCTTTGAGAGAAGCGGTAAGTTTATTCACTATGACCGAGCTCATCTGTGATGGTTATCAAACCTAACTACGTGCCCTTGATAATTTTTCATCGTGTTCCCCTTTGATGCAATTGAGTTTGCTTCCGAATCAATGACATGTGGTTTGAATTCGTACACTTCCCAGATAGTTGCCCAAATTTCCTTTATTGGGTAGAGGGAACTATACGCCCAAATTTTTCATCACAGAGTGAGTTGAAGAGGATGTAACATTCTTGTGCATTCAGTTGCTTGTTCTTCTTGCCAGCTTCAGAATGAGTCATTAAGTATGAAAAACCCATCTTCAATCACTCTCCACTTCTCAAAATCTATTGCTTCAAGGTGTGTCCTCTTATTATTCTTACAAGTTACTTGATTAGTACCATAAAAACAGGCCTTTGTGAATAAATCTTGTATTCCCAATAGCTGCCACACCTCACTCCCTTGGTGGTTAAACCAAATTGAACAAACAATAATATACATTGCTCTAATACCAGTGGACTAGAGGGGGTTGAATAGAAGATTATAAAATTTCTACTCTAAGAAAGCCTTCAACAAAAATTAAGAAAATAGAATTCAATAGTATAGGTAAACTTAGGAAACGAAATAGTTCTAGTAAACAGAAGCATCAATACACTATGGCAAACATGATGACATAGATGCAAAGCAACTTGGTTATACAAGTAAGTACCAAAGAACTAGAGCATAAGTACTTTGCACAAAACTTAAACTGGGTAGATAAACGATTAAGTCAAAATGACATAGAGCGGATCTCTTGTGAACTATAAATATGTTGAAGTGTAAACAGAAATGAAATATAACCGTAAATGATTTTGGTACCAAAGTTCAAGTTATTGGCAACAACTCTACATATTTGTTGGCGGAGCTAAGCATGTCGGAGATATTCCCTAGAGGCAATCGTTTATAATGATATTTCCCAATGTGTTTATGGATTGTTTGTGAGACTACAAATTGTATGATGATTTTTCTAAATGGTCACTAGTCAAAAGGGTTGTGCGGACTCATAGCCGAATATACTATCATATGACACGATGGATAGCTTAGTCTCACTAGCCATTTAGCATTGGATGCTATCCGGATAATATGGACTCATGAAGATCTGGAGTCAAATTCGAGAGTCGGATCCAGGTCTAGATAAGGCCCGGGTTAGAAAGACCCAACATGAGACACGGCCAGATGTGGTCATGTATTAGTCTCTAGTACGACATGTGCTCTATGTCCAAGACCTAAGGTCGACACATGGACTCGGGATGGTGACCAACCTGCTTTGGGCTGACCAAATGCTACTCCGTAACTTGGTAGTTGTAAAGGTCAGTTTCAAACTTGCCTAGATCCATGCAGTGAGACATAGTCGAGCAAGATGGGATTTGCCACTTTGGTCCGGAGAGATATGCTCAGGCCCATGGCCATGTGACAAAGATTATGAGATAATTTGGTTTGGTAGGTCGGCATCACTGTAACGAGAAAGAGGCAGAGCTAGCACAAGGATGACCAGCTCATCTTGAGACAGGCAACATATATCGTGAGGCAAAAAGGACAAAATCTAGACGTTGTACATATTCACCAAACCGACTTCATCGGACACTTGGAGTCGGCATGTTTTGCTAGAACCCGTCGTCAACTGGTCGAAATGGATGGGATCTGACTCGCGATCAAGTGGACAAGAACCTAAGGGGTTGTGGTCATAAGGGAGGGGACCTATGAGGCCGGATTCGAATTCGTTGGTCGGATGTGATCCAAGTACTTAGATCTAGGCCGAACAAACTTTGAGCTTTAGGATCCATGCGGGGGGCATGTGCGATAGACGTTTTTGGTTGATCGCTTCGGCACCATCATTAAGGCTTTGCATGTGTTGCAACTAGCCACCTCTGCTCGGCCGCCCAGCTGTGTGATCGGACCTAGCAGTCCGCCGCGCGATGTTCGTCCTGCACACGAGGATACCATTAGAGGTAGTGCGCTTGCGCTGCTCCGGCGAATCTGTTAGAGGGATCCAACGACTGGCTTCGAGGGAGATCAGCGACCCGGGGGGTGATTCTGGTGACATGCTGCTCTGATTCTTCTTCCGTTGCGATGGACTGCACATCTAGTGATAATCTCGTGATCCACCTCCTAATCATGCTCATGGATGATATGCGCAATTGGATTAAATTTTAGTCGGGAATAGTTACGTGTCGCATTACCCAACAGTAGTACCAGTGCCTCTGCTGTTGGTTTTAGATTCGGATTACATGCATATGAGATATGTAGAAGGGAGAAGATGAGATATGTCGATGTTCTTAATAGTCGGTCTATGTGATAGATGGTATTGTGCACCGTCGATGAGAACGTCCGTACAAGGGGGCATTGAGACTATGTTTTCTGATAATCAGAATCGATAAAGTAGCAACACAACATACCCCTACCAATCGGTTTCTGCCATCGGGGTAGACCGTGAAACGTAAATCCGACTGCGATTCGCTATAATCGACATGACCAATCAGATCTAAAAATTTGATGTGATCGAAATACAGTTTTGACCTGTAATTTCTCAAAACATAGGGCGCTACCCACACCCACGAGAGGCGCTGCCCCTTTGATCCCCGCCGGCTAACCAATAAGCGGAACCGCCATTTCCATCTGTGGTAGCACCGTAGATTTGGTACATGTTCACATGGCGATGGGTGGGCTCCACGAGGATGCGTGGCGTCCGTAGAAAGCGGTTTACACGAGACAAGTAATTAGTGGGCTGAAATAAAACGTGCTTTCCATCAAAAAATGCATTTTTCTTCTACATATCATCTACAGGCATGCCATGGCCTATGGGCGGCCCCGCTGACGTCGGTCGAGCACATTCTTTGCGTCCCATTCGTAGCATTATTCAGCCTATATCCATTCACCATTTACAGTTAACGATTGCATGATTGTTAAGAGAAGTCTCGCAACAACCAAAGGCATAGTTGGTCATCATGAGCTTGGCTGAGAAGCCAAAGGAACATCCTTCCCCAATGCGTTTGAGACAGGCTGCCTGCACCTTGATCATATACATTTGACCCAAGCCATTGATTGATTAATTACCACTTATAGTTCATGACGGGATGCAACAACGCAACAGCCTTTAGTTCAACCGTGTCGTGTAGCTAACTTTACCTTAGATCCCTATGTGTTCACACAATTGTTTACATATCTATATATATACCTGCGTGCCTGCGTGTGTGTAAGCTTGTATATCTGACGAACTGTCAAGTGAACACACTGAAAGCTAGCACCCGAGAGGCAGCAAGAGTTTAGCTAGCAGTGAGGTCGGCCGATCGATGGGGAGGCAAGGTATGGCGGCGGCGGCGGGCGTCTTCGGCGTCATCACGCCCATGCTCGGAGTCGCCGGCACGGTTTTGATGTCGCAGGCACGTACGCCGGCCCGGCCTTCCATCCATTCTTAGTCTAATTTACTATACGTAATATATTGATCCTTAACGGGTAGTGTATGCAACTATGCATACAGTCGTACATGCCTTTACCCCACCCGTCCTGCTCGGCATCACCGGCGATGGCGTGCGGCGCCACGGCGACGGTGCTGGCCCTTGCAACTCAGATCCTCGCCAGCGCGGCCACCGGCTTCTGCGGGGCATGGGAATTCCCCAGCGAGCGCAAGCGCGTCGCCCGCCTCTTGTCTACCGCCTCGTGGTAAGTTGTGCAGCTCGAGATTGATGCATGCCACAGTGAAAAATGACAGTTGGTAAAAACCTTACACCATTTTGATCATTAATTTGGATTAATCATTATTGGAATATGGATTCGTACTTACCTTTTTTCATGAAATTTTAACGTAAATACGATCTCACACATACCTGTTTTTCATAATATTTTAACGTCAAATATGATCTGTTCAACAAATTTTAAACTAAAATTTTCCCAAAAAAGATCCCAAACTGAAACTTTAACACTAGTTTGTAGTAATTGCTAATGTGGTTTGCCATCCATGCATACTTGCAGGTTCCTTGTGATAAAAGCGGTGATATTATTCATGCTGGGCACCATGGTAGCGCTGGGTCCCGGGGCCGGAAAATTAAGGATTAGTATAGGCCACAATTGTGTCGCTGTAGGAGTTGGAGCCTTTGGGGCAGCAACAATCTTGTTCCTCATCGTCTTCGGCCTTCAGATCACCCTGTATTACATCTCGCTTCAGACAGCTGCTGCTGCAGACCCTACGAAGCCGTCGAATGCTAACAAGTGATAGGTCACGCACTACCGCCGGCGACCATCCTCCTCCAGTGCCAAAAAGCCGGCGCTGGCCCTCCTCCTCATGAGCCGACGGGCCATGTTTATAGCCCATGTCACTGCAATATGTCCACCTCGTAGGGACACTTGAACGTACCAAGTGTTATCGAGTAAAATCTGCAAGTAAATTACTTTCCAGATAGAAATGTCGTTTAATTTGGTTGAGTGCCCTCGAATGTGTGTCCATGTTGCACTGTTATGAACTTCTATCTGCTTACCGTGTTAAATAGGATATCATCTGATGGATCTACGATGAGGACGAAACATAAGGAAGCAATGCCGCACGAAAAAAGAATTGTTTTGCCTCCGCTTCAAAAAATATATGTCGCATGGAAAGATCCTGTCGAGGGGTCAGTTTAGATACTCCCGCGGCCAAACTCTCTAACCTCTAGCCAGTTCTCTCGGTGGTAGCTCTAGTACGGAACGCGTCGATACCTCGGAGGTGTCGTAACTTCGACATTGGACCGGCAAATCGTTTGGGAGATATTCTCGCATCTAGAAGGTATAACCTAATTGCGGGAATCGTCATGCTGCACCAACTCCTTTTTCCTCTTTCGATGCATTGGTCGTTTGTGAGGTTGATTGCTACCTTGTACATCCATAGTGATCATGGGCATGTTCATGCGCGCATTTTTTTCCTGTGGCACATTCCCCTACCGGAAAAGGCTTTTGCCCCACTTTATGAATAAAGCAACCAGCACATTCCCCTACATGCCCCCATCCATCTAGTTCTTTCGATAGTTCTTCGTGTTGGTCATGGAGTGGTACCGTACTTCTAGATCAATTTTGTGGATACCTTAGAAGTGTCGTACATCGGCGGATAGTCCTGAAGAAATCTTCGTGGCTGGGAGGTATAACGGCGGATCGTCCCGAAGAAATTCTTCGTGTGCAACTCTCTCAGTGACGCGCCATATCGGAATCTGGGTGTGGTGTCAAATGGGCAAGGTTCGGGTCGCCACCCCCTGGTGGCGCATTGAATCTTGATCTAGATACGGCGGCAAGTGAGTAAGGATCAGGTCATCGCATTCTTAGTGGCGCGCTACATCGACGCCCAGGTGTAGTGAAAAATGAGCAAGGTTCTTGGCATTTGACTCAACGAGTGTGAAGAGTAAGGAAGCTAGCCAAGCCTAGGAGGATCCAATTAGGTACTTGGAACGTAGGGTCCTTGACAGGTATGCTTCGGGAGCTACTTGATGCAGCGGTGAGGAGAGGTGTTGATATGCTTTGTGTCCAAAAATGCTAATGGAGGGGACATAAGACGAAGGAGGTGGAGGATACTGCCTTCAACCTATGGTACATGTTGATGACTGCAAACAGAAACGGAGTAGGCATCTTTATCCACAAGAGCCTCAAGTGAGTGGTAAACGTCAAGAGGCATGGGTACCAGATTATCCTGGTCATGCTTGTAGTTGGGGACTTAATTCTTAATATTATTAGTGCGTATGTCCCGCAAGTAGACCACAATGAGAATACCAGGAGAGAGTTCTGGGAAGGCCTGGAGGACATGGTTAGGAGTGTACCTATCGGCAGGAATCTCTTCATAGGATGGGACCTCAATGGCCACGTGGGTACATCTAACACAATTATGTAGTGGTGCATGGGGGCTTTGGCTACGGCATCAGAAATTAAGAAGGAGAAGATGTCTTAAACTTTGCTCTAACATGTGACATGATCGTAGCTAACACCCTCTTTAAAAAAAGAATGACATCTAGTGACTTTTAATAGTGGTCAACACTCTACCCAGATTGATCTCATCCCTCGAGAAGAGAAGACATGCATGCTTGCCTAGATTGTAAGGTGGTACCTCGAGAGAGTGTTGTCCCTCGGCATAAGCTTGTGGTGGCAGAATTTCGCTTTCAGATTCATGTCTTGCTGGATATATGCACCAAAGTCGCTAGAACGAAGCCGTGGAAGGTCAAGGGGAGGTAGCTCAGGCGTTCAAGAAAGAGGGTCATTAAGGAGAGCCCCTGGGAGGAAGGAGGTGATGCAGACAATATGTAGATGAAGATGGTGACTTGCATTTGTAAGGTAGATTCGGATGAGTTTGAAGTGTACAAGGAAAGTAGAAGTGAAGCTAAAGATGCCCGGTGGTGGAACGATGATGTCCAGAAGGCTATTAAGGAGAAGAAAGATTATTTCAGATGCCTTTACCAGGATACGAGTGCAGACAATATAGACAGGTACAAGGTGGGAAAGAAGGCCGCAAAGCGAGCTATGAGTAAAGCAAGGGGTCGGGCGTATGAGGACCTCTACCAATGCTTAGATACGAAGTAAGGCGAAAGGGACATCTATAAGATGGCCAAGATTCGAGAGTGAAAGATGAGGGAAGTCGACCAAGTCAAATGCATCAAGGACGTATCAGACCAGCTCCTGGTGAAGGACGAAGATATTAAGCATAGATGGCGGGAGTACTTCGACAAACTATTCAATGGGGACAATGAGAACCCTAGCATTGAACTTGACGACTCCTTTGATAATAAGAACATGCGTTTTGTGGCAGCAAATCCATGAGTCTGAGGTCGAGGAGGCTTTGAAAAGGATGAAAAGAGGCAAGACGATGTGCCCTAAATGTGACCCTGTTGAGGTTTGAAGAGGCCTCGAAGACAAAGCGATACTATGGCCAAGTAAGCTTTACCACATTATTTTTCGGGAAAATAAGATGCCAGAAGAATGGAGACAGAATATATTAGTACCAATCTTCAAGAAGAAGAGGGTGTTCATAGTTGTAGTAATTACCATGAAATTAAGTTGATGAGCCATAAAATGAAGCTATGGGAGAGAGAGTCATTGAGAACCGCTTAAGAAGAGTGACAAGCATGATCAAAAATTAGTTTGGCTTCATGCCTGGTAAGTCGACCATGGAAGTCATTTTCTTGGTATGACAACTTATGAAGAGACACAGAGCAAAAGAAAGACATCCATATGGTGTTCATTGACTTGAAGAAGACCTATGATAAGGTACCACACAATATCATATGGTGGGCCTTAGAGAAATACAAAGTCCAAAGAAAGTACTAGTTCCCTTGTCAATGACCTATACGATAATATTGCGAGAAGTGTTTGAACAAGTGATGGCGACATTGATGACTTTCCGATTAATATAGGCACCAGAGGTCAGCTTTGAGCCCTTATTTTTTTGCTTTGGTGATGAAAGAGGTCACAAGGGATATACAAGGAGATATCCCATGGTGTATGCTCTTTGCGAATGATGTGGTGCTAGTCAATGAAAGTCAGATAGTGGTTAATAGAAGGTTAGAGCTACGGAGACAAAACTTGGTATTGAAAGCTTTTAGAATTAGTAGAACAAAAATCGAGTACATGAAGTGCGGTTCTAGTACTGCTAGGCATAAGGAGGTGGTTAGCCTTGATGGGCAGGTGATGCCTAATAAGGACACCTTTCGATATTTGGGGTCAATGTTGCAGAAGGATGAGGATATCGATGATGATGTGAATCATCGAATCAAAGACAAATGGGTGAAATGGCACCAAGCTTTTGGCGTTCTCTGTGACAAGACAGTGCCACAAAAATTAAAAGGCAAGTTCTATAGGACGGGATTCGACCCGCAATGTTGTATGGCGCTGAGTGTTGGTCGACTAAAAGACAACATGTTCAACAGTTAGATGTAGCGGATATGCGCATGTTGAGATGGATGTGTGGGCACACAAGGAAGGACCAGGTCCAAAATGATGATATACGGGATAGAGTTGAGATAGCACCGATTGATGAGAAGTTTGTACAACATCGTCTAAGATGGTCTGGCATTATTCAGCGAGGGCCTTCAGAAAGTCTAGTGCACAACGGACGACTAAAGCGTGTTGATAATGTCAAGAAAGTTCGGGGTAGACTTAACTTGACATGAGAGAAATGTGTAAAAAGAGATTTGAAGGACTAAAGGCTTTGTTGTTGTTGTTGTGGTGGTGGTCAAGGAGTAACCATGTTTATGATGGTAGGAAAGGGTTTGCAACGTAATCATAGTAGTCACCTAATGTAGCAAAAACGTTTCAAATATCTTATTTTTGCAGGGTTACATAGGTGGTATAGCCTTGGGCAGAACAATGTGACAAAGGGTTGAAGGGTTGCGTGTGATGGTTTGCCCGTGTGATTCCGCCGACGTCGACCGACTGCATTTCTTTCTTCCTATTGACGATTGCATGATTCTTCACCCTTTGGATGCTACTGCACGAGGTGCATCTGGGTGAGCTCACTGAGGACGACATCATATGGAAGCACATGGAATCTTGGCACTATTCAGCGGCCTCCGCTTACATGGCACAATTTTTGGGCTTGGTCCTCTCTCTCATGGACCAAATGGTCTGGAAGGCTTGGGCCCGACCAGAAGTCAAGTTCTTTGCTTGGCTCGTGCTTCAGGATAGGATCTGGACTGCAGACAGATTGGAGAAGCGAGGATGGCCTAACTGTGGCCCCTGCCCCTTGTGCCGGCGGGTGCAGGAATGTGGCCCTCATCTTTTCTTTAGATGCCGCTTCACTCTCAGGCTTTGGAACATGGCTATTCAGAAATTTCGCATCCACGACATGGGCACGTCCACATGGCACATGTTTGACTCCGTTCATGCCTGGTGGGCGAGCACATGCACCACGGGCACCACCGACAGAAAAGCAAAGGCATCGATTACCATGCTAGTGTCATGGGTCATCTGGAATGAGCGCAACGCAAGAGTGTTCGGGCAAAAGAGCGCACCTCCACAAATCTTGCTCAGCATCATTGAAGACGGGCAAACCTTTGGATCAAAGCTGGGGCAAAGAAACTAGGGTCTTTTTTATTGCGAGAATAATTTTCATGCCGTAACTTGGGTGTGTGTTGTAACAAACTCTCTCTTCTTCTTATTTAATATATGAGGCAAATCTTTTGCCTCCGTTTTAAAAAAAACGATTGCATGATCGTTATGATCATGAGCCTGGCTGAGAAGCCAAAGGAACATCCTTCCCGAATGCGTTTGAGACAGGCTGCCTGCACCTTGATCTTATACATTTGACCCAAACTATTGAATGATTAATTACCAATTATAGTTCATGACGGGATGCAACAACGCAACAAGCATGAGGTCAACCATGTCGTGTGGCTAACCTTTACCTTAGATACCTATGTGCACACTTGTTTATATGTCTATATATATATACTCGCGTGCGTCTGCAAACTTGTATGTCTGACGAACTGTCAAGTGAACACACACACTAGAAAGCTAGCACCCAGAGGCAGCAAGAGGTTAAGCAGTGAGGTCGATCGATCGATCGATGGGGAAGCACGGTACGGCGGTGGCGGCGGGCGTCCTCGGCGTCCTGACGATCCTGTCCGGAGCCGCCACTGCGGTTTTGATGTCACGGGCAAGTACTCCGGCCCTCCGGCAATTCTTAATCTAGATACTTAGTTAGTTAATTTGGTGATTCTTAACGAGCAGTTGTATACATACAGTCGATCATTCCCTATGCCTACTGCTCGACATCAGGCGCGACGATGCCCTGCGCGGTCGTGGCAACGGCGCTGGCGCTGACGACCCAGATCGTCGCCAGCGCGGCTACCGGCTGCTGTGGGTCGTGGGAGATCCCTAGCGATCCCAAGCGCGTCCTCGCCCTCCTCTCGTCCACCGCCTCGTGGTAAGTGGTGTAGCTCGAGCTCCATGCCACTTGTCACATTATTTTTCTGCAGGAAACAGCCAAGAAAGGACAGCATGGAAAAACCCTACAGCACTGTTTTGATCATTTTCTACAATGCATAAAGAGAACAAAGATTGTGGAGAGACTATGTCACGTTTCAATGACATACATGCTCCAAGTGATTTGGGATCATTTGGACGTGCATGTATCCACATTTGCCATATTTTCATAAGATTTTTCCTTGTATAATACGAACTAGGAGTAGTATTCAACAAATCCCCAAACTAAAAATTAACACTAGCTCGATAAGCCGCTTGTGTACTAATGTGGTATCTGCCATCCATGCATGCTTGCAGGTTCCTTGCGATAAAAGCGTTGATTTTACTCACGCTGGGCACCATGATCACGTTGGGGTCGTTGGCCGGAGATTACAAGATTGAGATAGGCCGAAACTGTACGGCAATAGGTGTTGGAGTTTTCACGGCAGCAACGGTCCTGTTTCTCATAGTTATTGTCCTTCACATCACCTCGTATATCCTACTTCGTGCGGCGGCTGCTGAAGGCCCTACGAAGCCGCTCGTGCGGCCAGAGATCCCCACGGGGATGCCGGCGGTGCTGCTGAATGCTGACAAACTAACACAATCCCACCCGTGATGATCCACCTCCAGGGCCGACTGCATCATCTGAAGCCGGTGCTGGTGCTCCTCCCCCTGCGCGTATATGTCAAGTTTGAAGCTCGTGCCCGTGCAATAACCAATAAGGCTGCCTTGTGGGACACTTGTACGTGCCAACTGTCAACGAATAAGTTTGTAAGCCAAGCACCATCTAGAAGGCCTTTTTTTACATCTTCTAGAAGTGCATTCTTAATTTGGTTGAGTGCTCTCGTTTGGGTCCGTGTTGCGCTCTGAATGAACATCTATGTGTTTTTTCTTTTCTTTTTTGAGCTGGACATGAGAACATCTATGTGTTCTTTCTTTTCTTTGTTGAGCTGAACATGAGAACTTCTATGCTTTTTTTGTCTTTTTTGAGTTGAACATGAGAACATGTATGTGTTTATCACGTTAAACCCATAATTATCTCAGTGGGTTCCACCACAATGGAAAAACATAAAAGGAGGGAATGGTTGAGATTTTGAATTTTTAAAAAAGATTAAAAAGAGGAAACTATACCCCCCCCCCCCCTCAAATCCTCTGATGGATCCATACCCCCTCAAGTCTAGAACTCTAAAGCGGAATTGGTTACACCTTGGAAATAGTCAAAACCGGGTAAATGTGGCCCAGGGCGGTTTTGGTCAGAATTGAAGGTTGTTTTCCTCCCAATATGAAGTGAATTACAAGAACCATCGACATTGAATGCTAGGTTTGCAAAAACCACAATTCTACGGATTTGTGCTAAAAAACTAATTTCGAGCCTTTTGCAAAAAAAAAAAACTAGTTGGTGGCTATGGCCGTTTTGATGGCGATAATGACAGTGAGGTCCGGCATTTGCTAATGTGGCATAATGGTTCACAATAGACAACATTAGATAGGGGATTGCATAGATTTACAAAACGATTCATGTAATTTTACAAGGACATCCTTCAATTAAAAAGCAAAAAACAATCAAGTCCGACGAATGGGGTCAGGATTTGGATTTGGGCTTTGGCCGTCAAGCAGAGCAGCAGCACGCCGGCCATGGACTCGTCGCCGGCGAGGGGGGTGCCATCGGGATCTGGAAGGTCGCACCCCTGTAGGCCATCAGGTCTGACGCGGCCCTCCGGGACAGCCTAGCCGCACGCACGGTAGACACGGTCGCCCTATCGAAATGCAGGGGCAGGGCGCGATGGCCGGGGATGGCCGAGATGCGGGGCGTGGGCGTGCGTGCTCATGATTGGGAGCATGGAGCATGCAGGCATTCTCACTACACAGGTCGATGAGGGCACCCCGACACAGCTTCTCGGCGAGCTCCCTCCAAGGCGCGGCCAACCCACGGCCACTGGCACCATGGTTGGTCAGCGAGAGTGATGTCGTCCACACCGTCGAACAGGAGCGCTTCCTCGGCGAGCGCGTCTACACACACCCAGTGCATGGCTGGCCCTCGGCCATGGTCGGATCTGATGAGCACATAGAGAGTGAAGTCTATTTTAAACCCTGAGGACGTAGAGGACGGCACAAATGAACCCTGACGTCTAAATCCCTGAAGTCCATACCCTGATCTAAACAATCCCGGTCATTTTTGACCTTTGGTGTGTATCCAAACAGGGGGATTCATATGAGGCTCGGGGAAGACTGGGATCAGGGGAGTAAGTCAATTACCTGTAGGTGGGTCCCAAACTCCACCAATCCGGAATCAGATCATCCGCCATCCATCTGGGTAACTATCAAGTATCCAAAGCCTCCTGTAGGTCGATCATGCTAAGCCATAATTCTACATTGGACGGCCATGCATGCAATGGCTGATGGCTTTCCTTCTCGTTCGGCAATGCAACAAGAGGCATCAAAGATCAAACCTAACAAGATGCTCCAACATTATCCAGGACAACGAAAAGGCGGTGGTAGTCTCGGGCTCTCAGCCACGAGCTCCACCGCCTTGGAGTACACCGGTGTCACGTTCAATATGCGACCCTATCCAAAAGGAACTCGAAGGTCCCACCAAGGATAGACCCGCATATTGGAACGCTTTTGCAAGGTGGATATCATTACATCAACTTTACATAATAGATGGGGATACATACAACGGGCATACAATGCCACACGAATACAACATCATCTTACAAGAGATCCACATCCGACTACGGATGAACCACAAACAGAAACTCAAACAATATCCACCCTGCTAGCCCAGGCTGCCGACCTGGAACCTATCCCCTGATCGAAGAAGAAGCAGAAGGAGAACTCCAAAACAAGCAAACATCACGCTCGCGTTAAGATCATCGCATAACCTGTACCTGCAACTGTTGTTGTAGTAATTTGTGAGCCACGAGGACTCAGCAATCCCATTACCATGGGTATCAAGACTAGCAAAGCTTAATGGGAAAGGAAGGGGTAAAGTGGTGAGGTTGCAGCAACGGCTAAGCAAGTATGGTGGCTAACATACGCAAAAGAGAGCGAGAAGAGAAACAAGCGGAATGGTCGTGAAGCTAGCAATGATCAAGAGGTGATCCTGAACACCTACTTACGTCAATCATAACACAGAAACCGTGTTCACTTCCCGGACTCCGCCGAGAAGAGACCATCACGGCTACACACACGGTTGATGCGTTTTAATTCGGATCTGGTGTCAAGTTATCTACAACCGGACATTAACAAATTCCCATCTGCCACATAACCTCGGGCACAGCTCTCGAAAGTTTAAACCCTGCAGGGGTGTCCCAACTTATCCCATGACAAGCTCTCGCGATCAACGAAGGAATAGACCTTCTCCCAGGAAGACCCGATCAGTCTCGGAATCCCGGTTTACAAGACATTTCGACAATGGTAAAACAAGACCAGCAAAGCCGCCCGATGCGCCGACAATCCCGATAGGAGCTGCACATACTCAGGGCAACACCGGATGAGACTAGCCACGAGTAAAACCAGACTTCGAGTTTCCCCGAGGTGGCCCCGCAAGCAGCTCGATTCGGACCAACACTGATACAAGCATTGGCCCCGGGGGGGCTAAAATAAAGATGATCCTTGGGTTAATTACTCCCAAGGGAAAAGGTAGGTGGTGGTGAGGCAAATGGTAAAACCAAGGTTGGGCCTTGCTGGACAAGTTTTATTCAAAGCGAACTGTCAGGGGGTCCCATAAATCACCCGACCGCGTTAGGAACGCAAAATCCGGGAACATAACACCGGTATGACGGAAACTAGGGCGGCAAGAGTGGAATAAAACACCAGGCATAAGGCCGAGCCTTCCACCCTTTACCAAGTATATAGATGCATTAATAATATAAGAGATATTGTGATATCCCAACATAACCCTGTCCACCATGGAGCAATCTTCAACTTCACCTGCAACTAGCAACGCTATAAGGGGGGCTGAGCAAAAGCGGAAACATAGCCAAACAATGGTTTGCTAGGAAGGGTGTTAAAGGTTAGAGGTTCATGGCAATTTGGGGAGGCTTGAAGAACAATTTATAGGAAGCGCAGCATAGCAAAGAACGAGGCAACTAGCATAGCAATGATAGTAGTAAGATCCAGGGTAACGGTCATCTTGCCTGAAATCCCGTAAGGAAGAAGAACGAGTCCATGAAGAAGATGAAGCCACGAAGACGAACCACACGTAGACGAACGCATCCTCACGATCGCAACGAAACGGGAACTATCGAGAAAAAGCACACAACATGGTAAACACACCACACATAGACAAGGCAAGATGCACAACAAGCATGATGCATGACAAAGGCTACATGAAGCTACTCATGTCAAGAGATGATGCAAACAAGAACAACACATCAAAGCAAGTTTAAATGAGGCTGGGAACAACATATAACAATTCCGGTAAGTCCTCATATGCAAATTTCGAAATTGGTCCAGAACTGAATATACCTTATGTTCAAGTAGTTAAACAACAAGTTAAGATGCACCAAGATGATCTACACGAAATTCTAGTCAAGTTACATATAAAGTTCATTAGATTCGGAGCTACGGCCTAGAAGATATGAGCAAAACAAGTCAAACATGGCATTGATGCAAAATGCATACAAACATCAAGCAAACACCTCAAAACAAGGATGCAACATGATAATATGAAACTACATGCAAAATCAAGCAAGTTTCATATAGAGCGCACGCAAAACGGAGCATCGGTGCAACACATACACTCTATACAAGTCATAGCAACAATCTGTCCAAAACGGCAACTAGGCATCTTACAAGCATCAAAACAATAAGCTACAGCAACCCAACATAATACAAAAGGCATGGGCATAAAGTACTGGTAAAGCACAACAAAACATGAACACTGATCTATCTCCAGAAACAACTAGAACATGCTCAAAAAGACATGGTAAGATTGCAAATAATAACAGTTTTAGACTTATCAGGAAATAATATCAGGTTGCAATGTTTAGAGCAATCAAACAACATGTTACAGGAACATATCATGGCAAGCAAAGGCATGGCATGAACCTACTAATTGCATAGATCAGAAGTCCCTTACTGACCATGAGCCCAAAAGGCACAGAAAATATGATGGCACCCATGTAAACATGGCAAGTTATATTACAGATTCAAACATGGCAGGAACAACAATAAGTAGGCATGTTCGTGAGCTTGAACCACTCACCACAGAGCAATACATGGCATGGCAAGGCAACCAACAGTAGGAAGACATGTTTATGAAGCTAAGCATGGCAAGAGCAAGTTCATATGGTTCACGGATCACTAGTAAAACACATGGAAACAACTGAACTTAATGTTAAGAGGCTGACAGCAACATTTTGAAGCAACTTTAGAGCAAGATTACAACAAGCTACAGCCGGCTATAATTGCAACCAAGGGCATGAATGGATATAGCAAGAGATGTAGATCAAAACATGTTTATAGAATATCTCCAGATTATGCATAGAATGATTAGTAGCAACATGTTTACATAGCAACAAAATATAACAGAATCTGTCAAGAAAACAGCTACAGCAACTACCCTACTTAGCAAGCTTGATTCACTCAGCACACAACTCACAAAAATACATTGTTGGCACCCCTGGAAAGATGGCATAGCATAGATCAAAACACATGTAGACATCAACCTCATAGGATGCACACATCAATCATGGCAAAAATGACAAATGAGCAAGTTATGACAGTTTCAGCAGATTAACATCAACATGCACTCTTCCAACAGCATTTCGGGCATCAATATGAGCTCAAATGAAAATGATGCAATGGAATGAAATGAAGTACTCGTCGAGGCGAACAATTTAACATATTACACGCGCAAAACGGAGCTACGGATGCAGAGATACAATGCGATGAACATGGCATGATTATGTAAATATCTCGGGGACTTAGCAGTTTTATCACCTCGCGAAAACGTGGACGGGGAGGACCCGGGACGGAGGGATCCGAGGCTCGGGCCGTGTTTGGTTCGGGGGCTGGGTGGATCTCGTCCCGATCCTGCCGGAGACGAACTCCGGCGAGCGGGGCGGCGGCTCCGGCGAGCTGGGGGCGCCGGGGATCACCGGAGGTCGAGGGACTCGGCGGCGCAGGGGAGCTCACCGGCGGAGGCGGGTCGCGAAGGGCAAAGCGGCGGCCGGCGGCGCGGAAGACGTGTTGGCTTTCGCCGTGGCGGGCGGAGGAGAGGGGCGGCAGGGGCGGGCGGGCGCGGCCGGGAGGAGGCGGCGGCGGGACCGAGGCGGCGCGGCGCGCGCGCTGGTCCGGCGAGGCGGCGGGTCGACGGCCAGCGAGGAGGCGGCGCTGCGGGGTGGCGGCGGCGCGAGAGCGGGCGGCGGAGCAAGCGTCAGCGCTGAGGCGGGCGCTGGTGAGCTCACATGGACCGGCGCTGGCTCGCTCATGGCGGGGCGCGCTGGGTGCCGGGTTGAATGGCGGCGGCGGGCGTTCGGACGTGTCCGTGGTAAAGGAGAGGAGCGGGGCTAGGGTTAGGGGTGGATTTGATCCGGGATTTCGGAGGGGAAGACTAATTTATAGGTAGAGGGTGCTAGGAGAGTCCAAATGAGGTGCGGTTTTCGGCCACGCGATCGTGATCGAACGACCGAGAGCATGGAGGGGAGTTTGGTGGATTTTGGGCCACTTTGGAAGGGGTGTTGGGCTGCAAAGAGAAAGGGGCTTTGCGGTTACCCGGTTAACCGTTGGAGTATCAAACGACCTCCAAATGGCACAAAACTTGACAGGCGGTCTACCGGTGCTATACCAAGGCCGCTTGGCAAACCTCGGGCCATTCCGAGAAAGTTTAACACCCGCACACAACAAGAGACAAAAGGGGGCGCCGGAGGACATAGGAGTGCGGGATTACAAAACGGACAACGGGGAAAATGCTCGGATGCAAGAGACGAACATGAATGCGAAATGAGATGCACCTGATGACATGATATGAAATGCAGATGATGACATGTCAAAGTGCAACATGCAAGCAAATGACAAGGCAACGACGACGAATAACTGGCAAACACCTGGCGCAACGAATCCGGGGTGTTACAACCGGGCTATGGTTCTTGGCTACGCATGCGATCGGGGTGGAGCAACGAGCATGTAGCGGCTGTTTGCCCGAGCGGCCATGTACACCGGGATCAGCAGGGCAGCAAGCAGTGGCATTTTGGCGTCCCCATCTCGCTGAGCACACCGCCAACTAGAGCCTCCGAGGGCGCCCCATCGTGCAAGCTATCATCACAGGAGAAGCGTGCACCCCGTGACCTCGTCCGCGGGAGGAGGCGCGCGTCGTCCATGGACACTCCAAGGCGCGTGGTCGCCAAGGATGGAACAAGCGCCGCTCGAGGGTTCCTGATGTGCACGCTTGCGTCGGCCAGTAACGCGTAGCCGACAACGCCACATCACAGGGCTCCATCATTCACCCGCACCACTGCATCGACTACTCCTATACGCACACCATGACACCAACACACTCAGCTCCGCCCCTGCCGCCAGCTTCTCGAGCAGCGGCAAGCCACGAACGGGCACGTCGCTGAGGTGGCCGGGGCGTTCCCACCATGCAGTACGCGGAGCGGCGGAGGCCAAGCCATTGCTTCCGAGTGAAAGGATCGATATGGTTGACTAGAGGGGGGTGAATAGGCAACTAACAATTTTTAAGCTTTTCTTTACCAATTTAAACTTTGCAACAAAATATGTTGTCTAGATATGCAACTAGGTGACCAACCTATATGATGCAAATACAACTAGCACATAAGCAAGCAATGGAAACAACACAAGTAGGCTTGCAAGAGTAAAGGCACGAAGTAACCAAGAGTGGAGCCGGTGGAGACGAGGATGTGTTACCGAAGTTCCTTCCTTTTAAGGGGAAGTACGTCTCCGTTAGAGCGGTGTGGAGGCACAATGCTCCCCAAGAAGCCACTAGGGCCACCATATTCTCCTCACGCCCTCACACAATGCGAGATGCCATGATTCCACTATTGGTGCCCTTGAAGGCGGCGACCGAACCTTTACAAACAAGGTTGGGGCTATCTCCACAACAATTGGAGGCTCCCAACAACACCACGAAGCTTCACCACAATGGAATATGGCTTCGAGGTGACCTCAACCGTCTAGGGTGCTCAAACACCCAAGAGTAACAAGATCCGCTAGGGATAAGAGAGGGAATCAAATTTCTCTTGGTGGAAGTGTAGATCGGGGCCTTCTCAACTAATCCCGAGCAAATCAACAAGTTTGATTGGCTAGGGAGAGAGATCGGGCGAAAATGGAGCTTGGAGCAACAATGGAACTTTGGGGGAAAGAGTGAAGGAAATATGCCCTAGAGGCAATAATAAAGTTATTATTTATTTCCTCATATCATGATAAATGTTTATTATTCATGCTAGAATTGTATTAACCGGAAACATGATACATGTGTGAATACATAGACAAACATAGTGTCACTAGTATGCCTCTACTTGAACTAGCTCGTTGATCAAAGATGGTTATGTTTCCTAACCATAGGCATGTGTTGTCATTTGATTAATGGGATCACATCATTAGGAGAATGATGTGATTGACTTGACCCATTCTGTTAGCTTAGCACTTGATCGTTTAGTATGTTGCTATTGCTTTCTTCATGACTTATACAAAGTTCCTGCAACTATGAGATTATGCAACTCCCGTTTACCGGAGGAACACTTTGTGTGCTACCAAACGTCACAACGTAACTGGATGATTATAAAGGTGCTCTACAGGTGTCTCCAAAGGTACATGTTGAGTTGGCATAATTCGAGATTAGGTTTTGTCACTCCGATTGTCGGAGAGGTATCTCTAGGCCCTCTCGGTAATACTCATCACCTAAGCCTTGCAAGCATTGTAACTAATGAGTTAGTTATGAAATGATGTATTACGGAATGAGTAAAGAGACTTGCCAGTAACGAGATTGAACTAGGTATTGGATACCGACGATCGAATCTCGGGCAAGTAACATACCGATGACAAAGGGAACAACGTATGTTGTTATGCGGTTTGACCGATAAAGATCTTCGTAGAATATGTGGGAACCAATATGAACATCCAGGTTCCGCTATTGGTTATTGACCGAGAATAGTTCTAGGTCATGTCTACATAATTCTCGAACCCGTAGGGTCTGCACGCTTAACGTTACGATGACAGTTTTATTATGAGTTTATAAGTTTTGATGTACCAAAGGTTGTTCGGAGTCCCGGATGTGATCACGGACATGACGAGGAGTCTCGAAATGGTCGAGACATAAAGATTGATATATTGGATGACTATATTCGGACACCGGAAGTGTTCCGGGTGTTTTCAGAGAAAAACTGGAGTACCAGAGGGTTACCGGACCCCCCCCGGTAAGTAATGGGCCTTGATGGCCCTAGTGGAGAGAGAGAGGGGCCGGCCAGGGCAAGAGGCGTGCCCCCTCCCCTTGAGTCCGAATAGGACGAGGAAGGGGGGCGGCGCCCCCCTTGCATTCCCCCTCTCCCACTCCTTCCTTCCCCCTCCTTCTTGGAATAGGAAAGGGAGGGGGCAAACCTACTTGGAGTAGGTTTCCCCCTCCTAGGGCGCGCCTCCCCCTTGGCCGGCCCCCTCCTCCTCTCCCCCTTTATATACGGGGGAAGGGGGCACCCCATAGACACACAAGTTGATCTACGGATCGTTCCTTAGCCGTGTGCGGTGCCCCCCTCCACCATATTCCACCTCGGTCATATCGTCGCGGAGTTTAGGCGAAGCCTGCGCCGGTAGAACATCATCATTGTCACCACACCGTTGTGCTGACGGAACTTATCCCCGACGCTTCGCTGGATTGGAGCCCGGGGGACGTCATCGAGCTGGACGTGTGCTGAACACGGAGGTGCCGTACGTTCGGTGCTTGGATCGGTCGATTTGTGAAGACGTACGACTACATCAACCGTGTCATCATAACGCTTCCGCTTAATGGTCTACGAGGGTACGTGGACAACACTCTCCCCTCTCGTTGCTATGCCATCACCATGATCTTGCGTGTGCATAGGAAATTTTTTGAAATTACTACGTTCCCCAACAGTGGCATCCGAGCCTAGGTTTTATGCGTTGATGTTATATGCACGAGTAGAACACAAGTGAGTTGTGGGCGATACAAGGCATACTGCTTACCAGCAAGTCATACTTTGGTTCGGTGGTATTGTTGGATGAAGCGGCCCGGACCGACATTACGCGTACGCTTACGCGAGACTGGTTTTACCGCCGTGCTTTGCACACAGGTGACTAGCGGGTGTCAGTTTCTCCAACTTTAGTTGAACCGAGTATGGCTACGCCCGGTCCTTGCGAAGGTTAAAGAAGCACCAACTTGACAAACTATCATTGTGGTTTTGATGCGTAGGTAAGAACGGTTCTTGCTTAGCCCGTAGCAGCCACGTAAAACTTGCAACAACAAAGTAGAGGACGTCTAACTTGTTTTTGCAGGGCATGTTGTGATGTGATATGGCCAAGACATGATGCTATATTTTATTGTATGAGATTATCATGTTTTGTAACCGAAGTTATCGGCAACTGGCAGGAGCCATATGGTTGTCGCTTTATTGTATGAAATGCAAACACCCTGTAATTGCTTTACTTTATCACTAAGCGGTAGCGATAGTCGTAGAAGCAATAGATGGCGTAAACGACAACGATGCTACGATAGAGATCAAGGTGTCGCGCCGATGACGATGGTGATCACGACGGTGCTTCGGAGATGGAGATCACAAGCGCAAGATGATGATGGCCATATCATATCACTTATATTGATTGCATGTGATGTTTATCCTTTATGCATCTTATCTTGCTTTGATTGACGGTAGCATTTTAAGATGATCTCTCACTAAAAATTATCAAGAAGTGTTCTCCCTGAGTATGCACCATTGCCAAAGTTCGTCGTGCCCAGACACCACGTGATGATCGGGTGTGATAAGCTCTACGTCCATCTACAACGGGTGCAAGCCAGTTTTTGCACACGCAGAATACTCAGGTTAAACTTGACGAGCCTAGCATATGCAGATATGGCCTCGGAACACGGAGATTGAAAGGTCGAGCATGAATCATATAGTAGATATGATCAACATAAAGATGTTCACCATTGAAAACTACTCCATCTCACGTGATGATCGGTTATGGTTTAGTTGATTTGGATCATGTGATCACTTAGATGACTAGATAGATGTCTTTCTAAGTGGGAGTTCTTAAGTAATATGATTAATTGAACTTAAATTTATCATGAACTTAGTACCTGATAGTATTTTGCTTGTCTATGTTTGTTGTAGATAGATGGCTCGTGCTGTTGTTCCGTTGAATTTTAATGCGTTCCTTGAGAAAGCAAAGTTGAAAGATGATGGTAGCAATTACACGGACTGGGTCCATAACTTGAGGATTATCCTCATTGCTGCACAGAAGAATTACATCCTGGAAGCACCGCTGGGTACCAGGCCTGCTGCAGGTGCAACACCAGATGTTGTGAACGTCTAGCAGAGCAAAGCTGATGACTACTCTATAGTTCAGTGTGCCATGCTTTACGGCTTAGAACCGGGTCTTCAACGACGTTTTGAACGTCATGGAGCATATGAGATGTTCCAGGAGTTGAAGTTAATATTTCAAGCAAATGCCCGGATTGAGAGATATGAAGTCTCCGGTAAGTTCTACAGCTGTAAGATGGAAGAGAATAGTTCTATCAGTGAGCATATACTCAAAATGTCTGGGTATAATAATCACTTGATTCAACTGGGAGTTAATCTTCCGGATGATAGCGTCATTGACAGAATTCTCCAATCACAGCCACCAAGCTACAAGAGCTTTTTGATGAACTATAATATGCAAGGGATGAACAAGATAATTCCCGAGCTCTTCGCAATGCTAAAGGCTGCGGAGGTAGAAATCAAGAAGGAGCATCAAGTGTTGATGGTCAACAAGACCACTAGTTTCAAGAAAAAGAGCAAAGGGAAGAAGAAGGGGAACTTCAAGAAGAACAGCAAGCAAGTTGCTGCTCAAGAGAAGAAACACAGTCTCGACCTAAGCCTGAAACTGAGTGCTTCTACTGCAAGCAGACTAGTCACTGGAAGCGGAACTGCCCCAAGTATTTGGCGGATAAGAAGGATGGCAAAGTGAACAAAGGTATATGTGATATACATGTTATTGATGTGTACCTAACTAGAGCTCGTAGTAGCACCTGGGTATTTGATACTAGTTCTGTTGCTAATATTTGCAACTCGAAACAGGGACTACGGAATAAGCGAGCACTGGCCAAGGACGAGGTGACGATGCGCGTGGGAAACGGTTCCAAAGTCGATGTGATCGCGGTCGGCACACTACCTCTACATCTACCTTCGGGATTAGTTTTAGACCTGAATAATTGTTATTTGGTGCCAGCGTTGAGCATGAACATTATATCTGAATCTTGTTTGATGCGAGATGGTTATTCATTTAAATCAGAGAATAATGGTTGTTCTATTTATATGAGTAATATCTTTTATGGTCATGCACCCTTGAAGAGTGGTCTATTTTTATTGAATCTCGATAGTAGTGATACACATATTCATAATGCTGAAGCCAAAAGATGCAGAGTTGATAATGATAGTGCAACTTATTTGAGGCATTGCCATTTAGGTCATATCGGTGTAAAGCGCATGAAGAAACTCCATACTGATGGACTTTTGGAATCACTTGATTATGAATCACTTGGTACTTGCAAACCGTGCCTCATGGGCAAGATGACTAAAACACCGTTCTCCGGAACTATGGAGAGAGCAACAGATTTGTTGGAAATCATACATACAGATGTATGTGGTCCGATGAATGTTGAATCTCGTGGCGGATATCGTTATTTTCTCACCTTCACAGATGATTTGAGCAGATATGGGTATTCTACTTGATGAAACACAAGTCTGACACATTTGAAAAGTTCAAAGAATTTCAGAGTGAAGTGGATAATCATCGTAACAAGAAAATAAAGTTTCTACGATCTGATCGTGGAGGCGAATATTTGAGTTACGAGTTTGGTTTACATTTGAAACAATGCGGAATAGTTTCGCAACTCACGCCACCTGGAACACCACAAAGAAATGGTGTGTCCGAACGTCGTAATCGTACTTTACTAGATATGGTGCGATCTATGATGTCTCTTACAGATTTACCGCTATTGTTTTGGGGTTATGCTTTAGAGACGGCTGCATTCACATTAAATAGGGCACCATCTAAATTCGTTGAGACGACACCTTATGAACTGTGGTTTGGCAAGAAACCAAAGTTGTTGTTTCTTAAAGTTTGGGGCTGCGATGCTTATGTGAAGAAACTTCAACCAGATAAGCTCGAACCCAAATCGGAGAAATGTGTCTTCATAGGATACCCAAAAGAGACTGTTGGGTACACCTTCTATCACAGATCCGAAGGCAAGACATTCGTTGCTAAGAATGGATCCTTTCTAGAGAAGGAGTTTCTCTCGAAAGAAGTGAGTGGGAGGAAAGTAGAACTTGATGAGGTAACTGTACCTGCTCCCTTATTGGAAAGTAGTTCATCACAGAAATCAGTTCCTGTGACAAATACACCAGTTAGTGAGGAAGCTAATGATATTGATCATGAAACTTCAGATCAAGTGTCTACTGAACCTCGTAGGTCTGCCAGAGTAAGATCCGCACCAGAGTGGTATGGTAATCCTGTTCTGGAAGTCATGTTACTTGACCATGATGAACCTACGAACTATGAGGAAGCGATGATGAGCCCAGATTCCGCAAAATGGCTAGAGGCCATGAAATCTGAGATGGGATCCATGTATGAGAACAAAGTATGGACTTTGGTTGACTTGCCCGATGATCGGCAAGCCATTGAGAATAAATGGATTTTTAAGAAGAAGACTGACGTTGATGGTAATGTAACTGTCTATAAAGCTCGACTTGTTGCAAAAGGTTTTCGACAAGTTCAAGGGGTTGACTATGATGAGACTTTCTCACCCGTAGCGATGCTTAAGTCTGTCTGAATCATGTTAGTGATTGCCACATTTTATGATTACGAAATTTGGCAGATGGATGTCAAAACTGCATTCCTGAATGGATTTCTGGAAGAAGAGTTGTATATGATGCAACCAGAAGGTTTTGTCGATCCTAAAGGAGCTAACAAAGTGTGCAAGCTCCAGCAATCAATCTATGGTCTGGTGCAAGCCTCTCGGAGTTGGAATAAATGCTTTGATAGTGTGATCAAAGCATATGGTTTTATACAGACTTTTGGAGAAGCCTGTATTTACAAGAAAGTGAGTGGGAGCTCTGTAGCATTTCTAATATTATATGTGGATGACATATTGTTGATTGGAAATAATATAGAATTTTTGGATAGCATAAAAGGATACTTGAATAAAAGTTTTTCAATGAAAGACCTCGGTGAAGCTGCTTACATATTGGGCATTAAGATCTATAGAGATAGATCAAGACGCTTGATTGGACTTTCACAAAGCATGTACCTTGATAAGGTGTTGAAAAGGTTCAATATGGATCAGGCGAAGAAAGGGTTCTTGCCTGTATTACAAGGTATAAAGTTGAGTCAGACTCAATGCCCGACCACTTCAGAAGATAGAGAGAAAATGAAAGGAGTTCCCTATGCTTCAGCCATAGGCTCTATCATGTATGCAATGCTGTGTACTAGACCTGATGTGTGCCTTGCTATTAGTTTGGCAGGGAGGTACCAAAGTAATCCAGGAGTGGGTCACTGGACAGCGGTCAAGAACATCCTGAAATACCTAAAAAGGACTAAGGATATGTTTCTCGTATATGGAGGTGACAAAGAGCTAGTCGTAAATGGTTATGTCGATGCAAGCTTTGACACTGATCCGGACGATTCTAAATCGCAAACCGGATATGTGTTTATATTAAATGGTGGAGCTGTAAGTTGGTGCAGTTCTAAACAAAGCGTCGTGGCAGGATCTACATGTGAAGCGGAGTACATAGCTGCTTCTGAAGCAGCAAATGAAGGAGTCTGGATAAAGGAGTTCATTTCCGATCTAGGTGTCATACCTAGTGTATCAGGACCAATGAAGATCTTCTGTGACAATACTGGTGCAATTGCTTTGGCAAAGGAATCCAGATTTCACAAGAGGATCAAGCACATCAAGAGACGCTTCAATTCCATTCGGGACCAAGTCCAAGTGGGAGACATAGAGATTTGCAAGATACATATGGATCTGAATGTTGTAGACCCGTTGACTAAGCCTCTCTCACGAGCAAAACATGATCAGCACCAAGACTCCATGGGTGTTAGAATCATTACTATGTAATCTAGATTATTGACTCTAGTGCAAGTGGGAGACTGAAGGAAATATGCCCTAGAGGCAATAATAAAGTTATTATTTATTTCCTCATATCATGATAAATCTTTATTATTCATGCTAGAATTGTATTAACCGGAAACATGATACATGTGTGAATACATAGACAAACATAGTGTCACTAGTATGCCTCTACTTGAACTAGCTCATTGATCAAAGATGGTTATGTTTCCTAACCATAGGCATGTGTTGTCATTTGATTAATGGGATCACATCATTAGGAGAATGATGTGATTGACTTGACCCATTCTGTTAGCTTAGCACTTGATCGTTTAGTATGTTGCTATTGCTTTCTTCATGACTTATACAAAGTTCCTGCAACTATGAGATTATGCAACTCCCGTTTACCGGAGGAACACTTTGTGTGCTACCAAACGTCACAACGTAACTGGGTGATTATAAAGGTGCTCTACAGGTGTCTCCAAAGGTACATGTTGAGTTGGCATAATTCGAGATTAGGTTTTGTCACTCCAATTGACGGAGAGGTATCTCTGGGCCCTCTCCGTAATACTCATCACCTAAGCCTTGCAAGCATTGTAACTAATGAGTTAGTTATGAAATGACGTATTACGGAACGAGTAAAGAGACTTGCTGGTAACAAGATTGAACTAGGTATTGGATACCGACGATCGAATCTCGGGCAAGTAACATACCGATGACAAAGGGAACAACGTATGTTGTTATGCGGTTTGACCGATAAAGATCTTCGTAGAATATGTGGGAACCAATATGAACATCTAGGTTCCGCTATTGGTTATTGACCGAGAATAGTTCTAGGTCATGTCTACATAGTTATCGAACCCGTAGGGTCCGCACGCTTAACGTTACAATGACAGCTTTATTATGAGTTTATAAGTTTTGATGTACCGAAGGTTGTTCGGTGTCCCGGATGTGATCACGGACATGACGAGGAGTCTCGAAATGGTCGAGACATAAAGATTGATATATTGGATGGCTATATTCGGACACCGGAAGTGTTCCGGGTGTTTTCGGAGAAAAACCGGAGTACCGGAGGGTTACCGGACCCCCCCCCGGGAAGTAATGGGCCTTGATGGGCCCTAGTGGAGAGAGAGAGGGGCCGGCCAGGGCAAGAGGCGCGCCCCCTCCCCTTGAGTCCGAATAGGACAAGGAAGGGGGGCGGCCCCCCTTGCCTTCCCCCTGTCCCACTCCTTCCTACCCCCTCCTTCCTGGAATAGGAAAGGGAGGGGGCAAACCTACTTGGAGTAGGTTTCCCCCTCCTAGGGCGCGCCTCCCCCTTGGCCGCCCCCCTCCTCCTCTCCCCCTTTATATACGGGGAAAGGGGGCACCCCATAGACACACAAGTTGATCTACGGATCGTTCCTTGGCCGTGTGCGGTGCCCCCCTCCACCATATTCTACCTTGTTCATATCGTCACGGAGTTTAGGCGAAGCCCTGCGCCGGTAGAACATCATCATCGTCACCACGCCGTCGTGCTGACGGAACTCATCCCCGACGCTTCGCTGGATTGGAGCCCGGGGGACGTCATCGAGCTAGACGTGTGCTGAACACGGAGGTGCCGTACGTTCGGCGCTTGGCTCGGTCGATTCGTGAAGACGTACGACTACATCAACCGCGTTGTCATAACGCTTCCGCTTAACGGTCTACGAGGGTACGTGGACAACACTCTCCCCTCTCGTTGCTATGCCATCACCATGATCTTGCGTGTGCATAGGAAATTTTTTGAAATTACTACGTTCCCCAACAGTGGCATCCGAGCCTAGGTTTTATGCGTTGATGTTATATGCACGAGTAGAACACAAGTGAGTTGTGGGCGATACAAGTCATACTGCTTACCAAAGATGTCATACTTTGGTTCGGCGGTATTGTTGGATGAAGCGCCCGGACCGACATTACGCCAGACGCTTACGCGAGACTGGTTTTACCGCCATGCTTTGCACACAGGTGACTAGCGGGTGTCAGTTTCTCCAACTTTAGTTGAACCGAGTATGGCTACGCCCGGTCCTTGCGAAGGTTAAAACAGCACCAACTTGACAAACTATCGTTGTGGTTTTGATGCGTCGGTAAGAACGGTTCTTGCTCAGCCCGTAGCAGCCACGTAAAACTTGCAACAACAAAGTAGAGGACGCCTAACTTGTTTTTGCAGGGCATGTTGTGATGTGATATGGCCAAGACATGATGCTATATTTTATTGTATGAGATGATCATGTTTTGTAACCGGTTATCGGCAATGGCAGGAGCCATATGGTTGTCGCTTATTGTATGAAATGCAAACGCCCTGTAATTGCTTTACTTTATCACTAAGCGGTAGCGATAGTCGTAGAAGCAATAAATGGCGTAAACGACAACGATGCTACGATGGAGATCAAGGTGTCGCGCCGATGACGATGGTGATCACGACGGTGCTTCGGAGATGGAGATCACAAGCACAAGATGATGATGGCCATATCATATCACTTATATTGATTGCATGTGATGTTTATCCTTTATGCATCTTATCTTGCTTTGATTGACGGTAGCATTTTAAGATGATCTCTCACTAAAAATTATCAAGAAGTGTTCTCCCTGAGTATGCACCGTTGCCAAACACCTAAGCATGGTATATGAGAGGAGCATAGATAAACTTAACAAGATAAGTATGCAACTCATAAGTTAGATGGTGACATAGATAATGATACTGGAAAGATAAGGTAGCATATGTCTCACACCATATGACGGGAACTTAGGTCTTACTGACACAAACCAACTTAGGTCTCACTGACACAAACCAACCAAAGCAAATGGCGAGGAAAACACAAACACAGAAGACGGAAGACACAAAGCACAAATCCCTAAACTCTCTCCCCCTTTGGCATAGAGACACCAAAAAGGAGAGGGAGTGTTGCTATGGCTCCAGGTGATAACAGTAGAGGGACACACAAATCAGATCTCAGCGGGATCATCTGCGCCGCCGTCGTCGGTCGGGAAGTGCTCGGCATCAGAATCGGTCCACGGGCAGTGCTGCTGAATCCACTCCTCCTCCTCAGTAAGCTGGTCCTCAGATCCGCTGTTGACTGTAGCAGCCAACTAACGCATGAGCTCCTTGTGGCAACCTCGAGCCTTCTTCTCAGCCACATGAGTCATGTACTGACCGTGAGCCTCCATGCAGAACAACTTCTTCATCTTATACTTGAGCTTCTTTGCCCAAGAGGGCTCTGCCTCAGAAGGCAAGTAGTCATGATCATCATCCTCAGCCCCAGTCTCCTCCTCGGTCTCCATGGCAGAAGCAGACGAAGGAACTCCAGTCTTAGGGGCCTGAGTGCCCCAGTTATCCTTCTTCCTCAGACGCTTGATGTCGTGAGAGACCAACTCTCCCAGCATCACCTTGGGATATACACGAGCCCAGGCCTTCTCAATAAGCAGCATGATGAACGGACCGTAAATCCGGCACTTGCGCTCGGAGATAGCAGATAACAGCTCAGACCACATAACATGGGAAATATCCAGGGACTCTCCAATGTTCTGTTCCTTCCGACGCTGGCAGAAGAGAAGCATGTCCACGAGATAGGAGTGCACCTGATCCAGATTCCGATATGAGGGAAAAGAGTCTCTTTGAAGACACGGTGAAGGATATCCAGATAGGCAGGCAGCTCATAAGTTTCCTTTTTCGTCTCAGGGTTGATCCTCAAATTGCAGTAGGGCCACAGAGCTTGCTTGTGAGTGGCGTTGGTGTTGCGGTGTGGGCGAAAGCCAATAGGAGACTCAAGTCCTAGATCTTGTACCCCAATCAACTCCATGAAAGCTTTCCACTTGACTGAAAGCAGCTTGACATTGGTCATCCAAGTCAGTGTCCTATCCTCATCAGTCCCGAGATGAACCGTGGCATAGAATTGAGCCACAATATCAGCATCATAATCTTTGTTGAATAGCATGACCCCAAGAATGTTCAGTTGAGTGCACATCTCAAGAGCTTCACCAAAGTATTCAGGGTCCTTCTCCTTATGGTCGGTGTCGATGGAGTGCACGTTGACAAAGAGGTTCTTCTTGGCTTCGAGAACATCAAAGAAGATGGCAAACTGGAACCTGTTCCATAACGGACGGTTGACCAAAGTGGGATCTTGGTCAGCCTCATAGGGGTTGCGGTGATGCCTTGCCCAGAACTCCTTGGGTTGCATTTCTGTCACGGTTTTGCCAGAGTGGTTCGGCTTGACACCAGTCTTCTTTTGGAGTTGAGGTGGAGGTGGAGCACTTGACGAACCTCCGGCAGACTCAGTGGTGCGGTAACGCTTGGACGTGGCACGACCGGGGTTGACACGACGAGCCGGATGCTCAGGAAGCTCATCACCTAGAACCACACACAAGAACACGCAAACAACCAGAAAGAACAAGCATGAGCCACAAAGCACGAGCAAAAAGATCACTGAGAGGTAAGAGCATGATGGAAACTGGTAGGGGGCGGTAGTACCGCGACCTGCTAGCGGTAGTACCGCCCCAAGCGGTAGTACCGCTCCACAGAGAGCGGTAGTACCGCTCCGAGCGGTAGTACCGCTCTGGAGAGGGCGGTAGTACCGCTCGAGACGGGGAAACAGCAGTTTCCTACTACCGTGGTCAGATCTGGCACTACCGTCCTACCAAATTCAAAAATACTCCAACCAAACATCAATCCAAACTGCCTAGAAGCATTCTCCATCCTACTCAAGCCTAGATTTGGCCAAAAATCTAGAGATGCAACTGCTACTGCCCCTAAGATGCTAGATTGGAAATCTAGACAAAAAGAAAGAGGGAACGAGGGTAATACCGGCATCCATGGCAAGAGGACAAGGTGGGGATCGTCTCCACCGAAGGAAATGGAGAGGGACGCCCCGGAGAGGGAGATCCGTCGGAGCCCTCCCGCGGTGCCGGTTGCTGGAGAGAGAGGAACAGAGCGAGGGGGAGTGCGAATGGGTATGGGGGAGAAGAAAACTCCCCCTGCCCCGATATAACCCCCTGCCCGCGCCTCACAGCGGTAGTACCGCGCTGGAGGGTGGTAGTACCGCTCGCCAGCAGCGGTAGTACCGCCAGCAACCAAAAATGCCTCTAGACAAATAGCTCAAGCACAACAACAAAAAACGAGAAAGCAAGGCCAAGAAAGAAAGACCAACAAGGCAACACACACACTAGCAACGATCCAGAACCCACTCCTTCAAGACAACCACACTAAAGTAGAGCGAGCTCTGGCCTCTCTCAAGAGAGGGCGGTGGCTGGAGCCACCTATGTTTGAGTCAATTGGTATGGCACCGCGAAGAATTATCCTTGGGCCCATGACCAAAACTCGTCTTTGAAGCACAAGTACCATCAAAAATGGCTAATGTGAAAGAGTTGATCGTTTTATGCATAATGGGGGGAGGGAGAGTTCATTGAGAGAACAACACTCCCCCTATGTCCATGCCTACACCTAAACTAGACAACAAGATGAGTGTGGTGGGGGTGCAAGGGTTCAAGTCACATTTCTCGAATCAATGATATTTAGCTCATGCCTTAACTTGCGAAATCTTGCTTCATCCAAGGGCTTCGTGAAAATATCTGCAAGGTTATCATGAGTGTTGACATACTTGAGCTCGATCTCCCCTCGCCTAATGTGATCCCGGATGAAATGATACCGAATCTCAATATGCTTCGTCTTGAAGTGTTGCACCGGGTTGAGAGAAATCTTGATGGCACTTTCGCTGTCACACCAAAGAGGCACTTTGTCACAAATGACACTGTATTCCTTTAAAGTTTGCCTCATCCATAAGAGTTGTGCACAACCACTACCAGCCACCACATACTCCGCTTCGGTGGCCGAGAGAGTCACACAACTTTGCTTCTTGGAAGACCAACTCACCAAAGAGCACCCAAGAAACTGGCACCCTCCAGAAGTGGACTTCCTATCCACTTTGTCTCCTGCCCAATCAGAGTCCGTAAATCCTTCGAGCTTGAAGTTTGCCCCTCTTGGGTACCATAAGCCAAAGTTTGGGGTATGAGCCAAATATCAAAAGATTCGCTTGACTGCCACATAGTGACTTTCCTTCGGTGCGGCTTGAAACCGTGCACACATCCCCACACTCAACATGATATCCGGTCTAGATGCACAAAGGTAAAGCAAGGAGCCAATCATGGAGCGATATACCTTTTGATCCACCGCTTTACCATTGGGATCAATGTCAAGTTGGCACTTGGTGGGCATTGGAGTAGTAGCCGGCTTGACATCACTTAGCTTGAAGCTTTTTAGAATGTCTTGAGTGTATTTGGCTTGGTTGATGAAGGTTCCTTCTCTTCTTTGTTTGATGTCAAAACCAAGGAAGAACTTCAACTCTCCCATCGAAGACATCTTGAACTTGGAGGTCATGAGAGCGGCAACTTCCTCATTGAAAGCTTTGTTAGGAGAACCAAAGATAATATCATCAACATATAGTTGGCATACAAACAACTCCCCTTTGACCTTCTTAGTAAAAAGTGTGGGGTCGATTAGCCCCACCTCAAATCCACGATCTTGTAACAACTCGGTAAGGTGGTCATACCACGCACGTGGGGCTTGTTTAAGTCCATAGAGTGCCTTATCGAGTTGATACACATGATCCAGAAAGTAGGGATCCTCGAACCCGGGGGGTTGCTTAACATAAACCAACTCATTAATAGGACCATTAAGAAAAGCACTTTTCACATCCATTTGTTTCAACTTAAAGTTGTGATGGGAAGCATAGGTAATCAACAAACGTATGGATTCAAGACGAGCAACGAGAGCAAAGGTTTCACTGTAGTCGATACCCTTGACTTGGGAGTAGCCTTGTGCTACCAATCTTGCCTTGTTGCGAACGATGTTCCCATGAGCATCTTGGTTGTTCTTGAAGATCCACTTGGTTCCAATGACGTTGTGGTCCCCCGATGGGCTTGGCACCAATCTCCATACTTTTTTGTACTCGAAGTTGTTGAGTTCTTCATGCATGGCGTTGAGCCAATCCGAGTCTTTGAGCGCCTCATAGACCTTTTGGGGTTCAACCCAAGAGACAAACGCGTGATGTTCACAATAGTTTGCTAATTGTCTACGAGTGCTTACCCCCTTTCTTAGGCTTCCAACCACATTTTCCATGAGATGGCCTTGGGTTGTGAGCTTGGAAGCAATCTTCACGGCACGACGCTCTAATTCCTCCTCGGGTGTGGAAGGAGGAGGGTTGACTTGATCATCTTGAGCGCCGTCTTGAGCTTGTTCTTGATCTTGAGCTTGCTCCTGATCTTGAACTTGCTCGAGGGTGAGAACTTGACCTTGGGCATCATTTAGAGGTTCACCACCATCTTGAGGTTGATCTTGCCCTTGGTCTTGTTCACCAGGTTGAGGGCCTTCACTTTGTTCTTCGGAAGCGTGTGGGTCTTGGTGAGGTGATGGCTCCACTTGAGTAGAGCATTGTCCTTCTCCTTCGGCCACAAGGGGTTCCTCAATGGGTAGAATTTGACCAATACCCATTCTTCTTATGGCTTGGGAGGAATTTCATCACCTACATCACAAGTACCACTTTGCTCCACTTGGGAGCCGTTATTTTCATCAAACTCCACGTTACACGTCTCCTCAATGAGTCCGGTGGACTTGTTGAGAACATGGTAAGCATGAGAGTTTGTAGCATAACCAACAAATATGCCCTCATGAGCTCTAGCCTCAAATTTAGACAAACGAACACCTTTCTTGAGAATGAAACACTTACAACCGAACACCCGGAAGTACTTGAGGTTGGGCTTGTTACCGGTGAGTATCTCATAAGGGGTCTTGTTCAAGCCTTTGCGGAGATAGAGCCGATTGGATGCATGACATGCGGTGTTGATGGCTTCGGCCCAAAAGTTGTATGGAGACTTGAACTCCGCCATCATGGTCCTTGCCGCATCCATCAACGTCCGGTTCTTCCTCTCCGCTACACCATTTTGTTGAGGGGTATAAGGTGCAGCATATTGATGCTTGATCCCCTCATCACTGAGAAACTCATCCAAGGTGTAGTTCTTGAACTCGGTGCCGTTGTCACTCCTTATTGTCATGATCTTTGCATTGTGTTGACATTGAGCTTCATTTGCAAAGTCGATGACAGTTTGTTGAGTCCCACTCTTCCTCTTGAAGAAGTATACCCAAGTGTATCTTGAATAGTCATCCACAATCACCAAGCAATACTTTCTACCTCCAAGACTATCAAAAGATGGAGGCCCAAAGATATCCATGTGAAGGAGCTCCAAGGGTCTCTTCGAGTAGATGATGGTTGATGGAGGGTGAGCCTTTTCATGAAGCTTTCCTTCGATACAAGCACTGCAAGCACGATCTTTGGCAAAACTAACATTTGTTAGTCCACGAACATGGTCCCCCTTGAGAAGACTTTGCAAAGATCTCATATTGACGTGGGCCAAACGGTGATGCCAAAGCCATCCCATGTCAACTTTAGCCATTAGGCATGTCGCGGTCTTAGTGGGTCGCTCCGAAAAGTTAATCACATAGAGACCATTCTCGACATGCCCAACAGAGGCTACTTTAAGAGTCTTGCTCCACAAAAGGGCCACGGTATCAATATCAAAGAACGTAGCAAAACCCATGAGTGCAAGTTGACAAATGGAAAGCAAATTGTATGCAAGGGACTCTACAAGCATGACTTTCTCGATCGTTAGATCATGAGAAATGACAACCTTGCCGAGACCCAATACCTTAGAATGTGATGCATCACCCCACTCAACATTGGTGGGCATAGATGGAATCTTTTGCACGTCCACCACCAAGTCCTTGCTCCCGGTCATATGATTTGTTGCTCCACTATCGAGCAACCATAATCCCCCACCGGAAGCAAACACCTACAAGAGATCAATGCTTGGTTTTAGGTACCCATTTAGTAATGGGTCCTTTGATGTTAGTAACAAGGGTCTTGGTAACCCAAATAGACCATTCAATGTACTCATAAGGAGAACCAACAAATTTAGCATAAACATGTCCATCACTAGCACGGCACAACATATATGACGGGTTAAAGTCGCTGGCTTTGTTTGAGGAAATGCTCTTGCCCTTTTGGACATCAGCTCCCTCCACTTTTTCCTTCTTCTCCTTAGGAGCACTGTCGGTGTCAAAACCGGCGGATCTCGGGTAGGGGGTCCCGAACTGTGCGTCTAGGCGGATGGTAATAGGAGACAAGGTACACGATGTTTTTACCCAGGTTCGGGCCCTCTCGATGGAGGTAAAACCCTACTCCTGCTTGATTGATATTGATGATATGGGTAGTACAAGAGTGAATCTACCACGAGATCAAGGAGGCTAAACCCTAGAAGCTAGCCTATGGTATGATTGTTGTTCGTCCTATGGACTAAAACCCTCCGGTTTATATAGACACCGGAGAGGGCTAGGGTTACACGGTCGGTTACAATGGTAGGAGATCTACATATCCGTATTGCCAAGCTTGCCTTCCACGCCAAGGAAAGTCCCATTCGGACACGGGAAGAAGTCTTCCATCTTGTATCTTCATAGTCTTGGAGTCCGGCCAATGATGATAGTTCGACTATCCGGACACCCCCTAGTCCAGGACTCCCTCAGTAGCCCCTGAACCAGGCTTCAATGACGATGAGTCCGGCGCGCTTATTGTCTTCGGCATTGGAAGGCGGGTTCCTCCTCCGAATAATTCATTGAAGATTGTGAACACCAGGATAGTGCCCGGCTCTACAAAATAAAATCCACATACCACCGTAGAGAGAATAGTATTTACACAAGTTCAATCTGCTGACGTATTTTGTGGCGTGAAGTCACACCACAACCAAGCCTTTACTCGAATCGTTTTTATTATTCCACCTCAGCGCGTTTAGCGAAGCGGTTTCCTTGGCACTTCTTGTCGAAGCAGAGATCGTGTCCCCTTATTCCGGGATTCTCATCAATACGGACGTGAGTAACCCAACCGCGCCCGTTGCCACGCCCCCTCTATCCAAGGCGAGTTCCAAATGGTCACGGGGACGGCTCTTGGTATTCTCCCTCTTTATAATGAGACCAAGGCCCGTTCCTTTTCTTCAATCCTCAATTGAATCCGCCCCTCGCCCAGAGTTCCATCACCCAAGGCTCCAGATTCGGGCGCTTCGGACCTTCGACAATGTCCGGCTCCGACCTACAGGGCCGGTGGATGTCCTCTTCCGTCACGGAAGAGGACGTGCTAAAGCTGAGAGACGCCAGGTACTTAACCTACGAGATTTCACATAGGTTGCCTGGCCAAGGGAAAGTCATTCCCACTCCCGAGCCTGGCGAGAGTGTCGTGTTCGTGTCTCACCTCCGTCGGGGTTAAGGCTTCTCGATGGATCCCTTCGTGAGAGGGCTCATGTTTTACTATGGGCTGGAATTCCATGACTTGGCTCCGGAGTCCATCCTCCACATCTCATCGTTTATTGTTGTCTGCGAAGCCTTCCTCCGCACTACCCCTCACTTCGGTTTGTGGCTCAAGACCTTCAACGTGGAGCCGAAGATGATCGAGGGGCGACAGGCAGAGTGCGGAGGGGTGGTTATAAGTAAGAGGGCCGATGCTCCATGGCCTGAGGGCTTTTTTCAAGACGAGCTCGGCTTGTGACAACAGGAGTGGTTCTATATCACCGCTCCCAGGGGCAGCAGGCAGGTGCCGCCGCCCGCCTTTCGCTCGGGCCCTCCACAACGGCTGGCATCATGGGTCAACAAAGGGCTTGACTGGGGGCCGTCCAAGGACGTACCAATATTGCAGGGCCGGATTCGAGACCTCCAGGAGAGGGAGATCAATCTGGTCATAGTGATGCAGGTTATGCTGATTCGGCGCCTTCTGCCCTGCAAACGTCGCCCCCTCTATCTGTGGGAATTCAATCCGGAGGGACCGCGAGCTCTTCAACACTTCATGGGTACAACACCCGTGGAGATGTATAAACTATTCTTCGGATCACAAGAGATGTGTCCGGACTTGACCGAGGACGCCGGCCTAAGCTGCAATCGCCCGAATACTCAAGTAAGTAGTCCTGTGTCTGGACATACCATCCATTTATTTATCATGGATTTGCCTTTTAACCAGCTATCCTTTGAACAGGAGTGGATAGCGCAAGCAAAACTAATACGGTGTCCGGCCCCCCTCCCTGAGACCACGCCGGATCCCGTGTTAGTCAAGATGTTGGAGGTTGCGCCTTCGGAGGAGGGCGAAGGGGGGTACAGGGAAACTACCGCCTCTGCTAAGGAGGCTCTCAATAAGGGGGGAATCAAGAATCCCTCCCTCCAGGGGGAGAAGAGGACCGCTTCCGAAGACCCGGAGGCTAAGGCCTCAAAGCGGGGGAAGAAATCTGCACCGGAAGGTCCTGTGCTAGGAGGAGTCCCAGCCGCACTGTCTCCCCAAAGGAATCAGCCCTCCAGCAAGTCGTAAGTAGAAAAAGGGGAGTTTTGTAATAAGGAACATCCCTATTTTTATTTCTGAGGATAACCGAAGTTCTTACCTTGTAGTTCGGATCTCAGCCCTTCTCAGCAGAGCTCATCTTCGGGGGACCTTCGTCCGGAGATGATGGAGAGCGAAACGCCTCCATCTGCCGCACCGTCAGGTGGGGCGAACGACCCTGAGGTGTCGTCACGGAGGGTCTCCCTGAGTCCGGCGGGGCTGGGGAGTTCGGCACCAACTGGTGTACGGCCGGTGGAGCTGAAGGATCTGCTCGAGAGGGCGTCTATCTCAGAAGATCACCATACATTAATGAGTACGGTGATTGAAAGGATCTCATCCGCTGAGAGTGGGTTGCATGAGGCCGTCAGAAGTTTACTGACGGGGTTTGAGGTACGCAAAAAATGACATACCTTTTGACAGTTTTGCACACAGAGTGCGCCCTGTATAGATAGTAACCCCTGAGACTCGGTATGTTGTCGAAAGCGACAGCGTGCCGAGGATCATAATCTCAGTTATAAAATGCCGCATTTCCTATGCAGGTGGCGGAACGTTCGGTGGCCAGCCGGACTGATAGAGTTGCTGAACTAAAGCGGCAACTCACGTTGCGGATGCGGACATCGCGCTGGTCAATGAACGACTTGACGAGTCACAAGGTAGGTGGTTTCTCCTCGGTCACCTGGTAAGGGAGCTGATGCCCACACCTTACAACATGTGTGCTTGATGCAGATGGCGCCGCTGCTATGGAGGACCTTCGGGCAGATCTTGCTCGAGCCAAGGAGCAAGCCAGAAAAAGTGATGCGGCTGCCTCAAAGGCAGCTGAGGAGCTAAAAGCCGAAAAGGCTGCTCACTGCCGAAGCAGGGAGGAGATGGCCGGAATGGCTATGAAACTAAAAGATGCTACCGACCGCTATGAGGTTCTTGAAAGAGAACACCAAGCGGAGAAAGAGGACCTGAAGAAGGCCACCGCCGAAGCCAAGGATGTTTGTTCTGCAATGCGGGCTATAAAGGAGGAGCTGCGTCAGGCCGGAGACATTGCGGCTGGAAAGCCCTTTCTGCTGCGTAGGAAGTTCACGGATCCGAAGTATGCTAAGTTGGGCCAGTTGTGGGGTGCGGAGGATCCTTATCTGAATTTGGCGGCTATTGCAGCGGACGCAGTCGTGCACTTCCGAAGCCAAAAGGATCACGAAATGGAAGAGCTTTTTTGGTCTCAATTCCATAGTCCGGGGCATCCCCTTCCGTTAACCGATCAGTTGGCTGAGTGGGCTGAGCTGAATAAGCTGTCCGGACTTGCCATGAAGGATGTGGTGGCTCATTTGTGGCCGGAAAGGCCCAAGCCGAAGAGTTATTTTGGCTTAGTGCAGCAATTCCTTGACGTGGTGCCGCACATCAAGGCGATGAAGCGGTCGGCCTGCATAGAGGGTGCACGGATGGCTCTCGCCCGTGTCAAAACATACTGGGTAGAGATGGATGCCACCAACGTTGCGTCCCGGGATTCGGATAGAAGCCGATTACCTGCCGAGCACTATTTTGAGGAAGTCCTGCGGGGCGCTCGTTTAGTAGAGTCGTGGTGCTCGAAAAACGTTATGTTCAAATGACATGTATGATTTGTAAAACCATATTTATGATATAAGGGCTTTTTATACTTGTGCGTTCAAGTATAGAGATATCTCCTGTGCGGCCGTTAATGTATATGTATATATAACCTGAAAGATGGCAGTCTTCGGCTTCAGCCCCCACGCACATGGTGCGGGGGTGTTTGCAAAAAAGCGCATTTTCACACTTAATCCAACGTCTCGGTCCTGTGAAGGAGGTGGTAGCGTAGCAACCCAGGCAACCGGACTATAATGCTTTATCACTTTCACTTGGCCATAGGAGTTCGAAGGTGGGGCTACGATATAGCCCCTAGGGGCACCGCGCTCTCCGATTTCGGGGCGCGTGTGTGCCTGACCGGGAAACGATCCTTTGTCAAAGCGGAGGAATTCTAGACATTCCGGTAGTCGATCGAGTGGTTGACTAGTCTCTCGCTATATCATGACAGTCAGTTTTCAGCTTTCTCTATTGAGGTGCTCGCCCGGCCGAACCGGGGCACAATCGCAGTAGTTCTCCTGGTGTCGCGTTAGCCGATAGAGCGGGACGTAAGGCAGCAAAACACAGGAGCCGGGCAAACCCAACATTTGACCAAAGACATGATTCGGAGCTGATGCATATAAGGCCTAAGTCGAGACGCCGAACATTCCCTGAGGTATTCGGTCTTTATGATAACAGGCAGAATAATACCTAAGCCCCTAGTGTCCAGGTACGCGCAAAAACTTCTGACGCGGCCGATGCCAAAACGCCAGCCTCCTCCTCGGTTATGGTAAGGAACCGGGGGATGTGGGTCAACAAGAGGCAGTATAAAAGGTTTACGCAGGGTCTTAATCTAAAAAGAATCCTTGTAATGGGTCCCTGCTGCACGTCTGCGCCTGTGTCTCCGTTGTGCTGTATCCTGGATGGGTGTAGCACGTTGTTCGTCTGTAAAAAGAGAAGAACTTAGTTTGGAAAAATATCATGCAAAAAATGTATTTAAAACAGAGTATGATTTGAAAAGATGAATAGAGTTGAGCTTTATTGGCTCTCATTATTTATGCATGCAGCCCCTTGTAAAGGGGTATGCGGCTAGGAAGCCCCTTGTTTATTTATGTCGGACTTGCCTAACCGTGTCCGGGGTCTGAATGACCTGTTTTTAGGGGCTTTGATCAGCAAGGCCGGATTAGTGTGTGGCTGTCAAGGCAGTCTCACGTTCTTCCATGGTCGAGGAACACTCGAAGTTACCTTTTAGTGAGATGATGCCGCGTGGACCGGGCATTTTAAGTGTAAGAGATGCGTAATGCGGTATTGCGTTAAAGCGGGCGAAAGCTTCGCATCCCAATAGTGCTTGATGGCTACTTTTGAATGGGGCGATATGGAAGATTAGCTTTTCGCTACGGAAGTTGTCGGATGAACCAAACACAACCTCTAGTAGTACAGAGCCTGTACAATTGGCATAAGGGCCTGGCGTCACTCCTTTGAAGGAAGTGCTGCTATGGCGAATTTTGGTAGGGTCTATCCCCATTCTGCGGATCGTGTCCTAGTATAACAGGTTTATATCACTGCCGCCATCCATTAGGACTTGTGTAAATTGTAGTCCGTCGATTATAGGATCCAATATCAAAGCAGTCCGTCCTGCGTTTCGAATACTTCTGGAGTAATCCTGATGGTCAAAAGTAATTGGTTTTGACATCCAATTTCGGGACTCCGCTGAGGTGGACCGTGCGGCGCGTGCCTTAGTAGGTGCCGCACTTTTTTGTTTTCTTGTTATCACTTGAAGTGAGTTCACTGTTTTGACTTCTTGTGGGAAAGTCTTTTGTTTTCCGGTGCTCTGCTTGTGGGGTTCGTCATCGTCTTCGCTTGGTGTGTTGAGCCCCTTGTGTTCGGCGTTAAGTCGGCCGGACTGCTTGAAGACCCAACAATCTCTGTGGGTATGATTTGCAGGCTTCCCGGGGGTATTGTGGATTTGACATATCCTGTCCAAGATTTTGTTTCGGTTGGATAGCTCGTCACTATTGTCCTTAAGAGGCAGTTTTTTGTTGTTCGATCGAGAGCTTTTGAACCCCGCGTTAACCGCCATGCTCTTTGGGCCATTTTCCTTAGTCCGGCGCTGATCTTTTCTGCGTCGTGTTTTCCCATTTCCATCCCTGACCTCGGATGTACTTGGGTCGCTGGTGCTGCATCTTGCCAGCCAGCTATCTTCCCCTGTGCAAAAGCGGGTCATGAGGCATGTTAGCGCGGCCATTGTTCTTGGCTTTTCCTGGCCGAGGTGTCTGGCGAGCCATTCGTCTCGGACGTTATGTTTAAAGGATGCTAAGGCTTCGGCGTCCGGACAGTCGACTATTTGGTTCTTTTTGGTGAGGAACCTGTTCCAGAATTTGCATGCTGACTCTCTGGGCTGTTGAGTTATGTGACTTAAATCGTCTGCATCCGGAGGGCGGACATAAATCCCCTAAAAATTTGCTAGAAACGCATCCTTGAGCTCTTCCCAACTTCCGATGGTATTTTCTGGGAGGCTTTCGAGCCAATGCCGAGCTGGCCCTTTGAGCTTGAGGGGTAGGTATTTTATGGCATGGAGATCATGTCCTCTAGCCATATGTATGTGTAGGATGTAATCCTCAATCCAGACTCAAAGTGCATTGTTCCGTCATATGCCTCTATGTTTACGGGTTTGAATCCCGCTGGAAATTCATGATCCAGTACCTCATCGGTGAAACATAGGGGGTGTGTGGCGCCCCTGTATTTAGGTGTACCGTTATTTTCGAACACTCGACGTGTTGTGTTGCTCCCTGGAGTCTTCTTTCTTGGCCCGTATATGGATCTGGCCGGGCCATCCTTTTTGCGAGGATCCTTATATGGATCGTGTGCCGTTTTGTGTGCGGCGCCGCTTGCCGCTCTTAGCCTGTCATCTGGTCGTCTATCCGACCAGCCGGCCTCTTTGATTTTTAACTGTGGGGGCTCTACGGCCTCCTCGTCAAATTCGGGCAACAGCCTGCGCTTCGGGTAGCTCTTTGCTTGGTGACTATCGCCGTATTTATCTGCGGTCTTGAGTACTTTGCTCCATCTCATTCTGAGTACGTCTTCCGCTGTTTTGAGCTTCCGCTTCTGTTTCTTCAAGCTTCTTGCAGTGGCGACGAGCCTTTTGTGGAAGTTCTTATGCTCCGGTGATGTGTCCGGTGTGAGATCGTCTGGACTGCTGTTTTCGCCGGGGATGGGCTGCTCGTCCAATTCATCATGTTCGGACAGTTGCTTGGTGGCATGTTCGTCGTCCACTGGTTCGCCCTGCTCTACGACTGGGTCTGCATGGTTGTTGTTGTTGCCGGGGCGGGACTTCAGGCGGTGCTTGCGCCGCCGTTTCGTCTGTTCGGGGAAATTATCCTTCACCGCGTCCCGTTGTTCCTCGTCATTGCTTCATTTTGGTGTATCCACCATGTATACATCGTGAGTTGAGGTGGTTTTCCAGTGCCCAGTAGGCGCTGGTTCTTGGTCGTCTCCGGCATCGTCGACCATACCGTCGATGTCTTCGGAGTCAAAGTCTAGCATGTCGGTTAGGTCGTCGACAGTGGCTACAAAGTGGGTGGTGGGTGGGCTTTAAATTTCTTCGTCATCCGCATCCCAATCGTCCTGACCGCCATCCGGCAAGGGCTCTCCTGATAACGAGAGATACTTTAGTGAATTCAGGATGTCACCGAAAGGTGAGTGCTGGAAGATGTCCGCAGTGGTGAACTCCATGATCGGCGCCCAATCGGATTCGATTGGTAGGGGCGCGGGAGGTTCGGAGTCCGGCGAGGAGTCCGGCACCTCGGAGTCACGAGTTTTACAAGGGACAGGGTTGGTATTCGGCTTCATAGCCGCAGAGGTAGCAGCCCCCGAGGCGGTGTCTAGCCACCCATCCTCGATCGGCGCAGTCGGCTCCGAGTTAAGGGTCGGAGAGGACTCTTGTGCGGCCTCCAAGGCACCATCCGGCAGCAGAGCTAGATCATGCCCATCGTGACAGTGCGGCGTGCACGGCTGTTGCTCGAATCCGTCGAAGATCAAGTCCCCCCGGATGTCGGCCGTGAAGTTCAAACTTCCGAATCTGACCTGATGGCCAGGAGCGTAGCTTTCAATCTGCTCCATATGGCCAAGCGAGTTAGCCCGCAGTGCAAAGCCGCCGAACACGAAGATCTGTCCGGGGAGAAAAGTCTCGCCCTGGACTGCGTTGTTGTTGATGATCGAAGGAGCCATCGGGCCTACATGTGACGACACAGAGGAACTCTCAATGAAAGCACCAATGTCGGTGTCAAAACCGGCGGATCTCGGGTAGGGGGTCCCGAACTGTGCGTCTAGGCGGATGGTAACAGGAGACAAGGGACACGATATTTTTACCTAGGTTCAAGCCCTCTCGATGGAGGTAAAACCCTACTCCTGCTTGATTGATATTGATGATATGGGTAGTACAAGAGTGGATCTACCACGAGATCAAGGAGGCTAAACCCTAGAAGCTAGCCTATGGTATGATTGTTGTTCGTCCTATGGACTAAAACCCTCCGGTTTATATAGACACCGGAGAGGGCTAGGGTTACACAAAGTCGGTTACAATGGTAGGAGATCTACATATCCGTATTGCCAAGCTTGCCTTCCACGCCAAGGAAAGTCCCATCCGGACACGGGAAGAAGTCTTCAATCTTGTATCTTCATAGTCTTGGAGTCCGGCCAATGATGATAGTTTGGCTATCCGGACACCCCCTAGTCCAGGACTCCCTCAAGCACCCTCTCCCTCTTTCACAAACGTTTGCTTGAGAGGAGGAGGACGTTTGGTCTTGTTATTCTTCTTCTTCTTGCTCTTGGACTTGGGTGCAAACCCAATTCCTTCCTTGGCCACAACTTCCTTTTGATTGCTCAAAAGGTCGTTGAGGTTCTTCTCACCTTGAATGCATGTCACAAGGCCTTTCTCAAGTTGATCCTTCAACTTGGCATTCTCCTCCACAAGATGCACATGCTCACAACACGGGTTAGTAGCACATGCATTATCAATTAATACCATATGAGGAAAGGTGGCATTTTCCTTGATTAGCTTAACTTGGAGTTGAGCATGAGACTCCTTGAGGTTAGCGTGAGCACCCTTCAAGACCTTGTGGGCCTTGTCAAGTATCTCAAACTCCTCTTTGAGTCTGCCATGATCAACCCCAAGTTTAGCCTTCTCGGAAGTTAGCACACGAGACACGACAAGAGCATGATCAAGATCTTTCTTTAACTTAGCATGGTCATCATTGTGTGACTCCTCAAAAGTCAAACGATGCACACGCTCTTCCTCAAGAGCATTAGAGAGATCCGATATCTCATCGGCATAGTCACGACTATGACCTTCCATCTTAGAGATGGTTTCTTCGTGAGCCTCGATCATGTCATTGGCCTCACCAGGTTGTTCCAAGAGAGCAACAAAGTGCTTCTTGGACTTACCCTTGAACTTACTCATAAAAGACTCAAATTCATTCACTTCCTCATTAGACTCAACATGTTCATCAATGCAATCCTCCAAGGAGGGATTAGTAATGATGGCGGTTGTGATGTTGGGGGTTACCTTGTTTGAAGCTTTAGCCATGAGGCACTTGGCGATGATGTTTTCGTTGGGTGAATCAAAGAGAGACACCGGGGGAGTAGTAGCAATGGCAACGGATGACATGGCCATTGCTTCTCCACTTTCATCATCATCGTCATCCTCTTGGTATTCTTCTTGAACCACCAACCCACGAGTTGGAGTCTTCTTGGCGAAGTTGTTCTTGTTGGGGAAGGACTTGGCTTTGTCTTTTCGGATGAATTTGCCACCATTGTCTTCCCGCTTCTCGTAAGGGCAATCCACAATGAAATGGCTCACATTGCCACAGTTGAAGCAAGTTCTAACTCGTTGCTTGCCCTTGACGCCACTTGAGTTGTGCTTGTTGAAGTTGGCTCTTGAATTCTTCTTGCTCCAAAATTGTCTTGAAGCAAGGGCCATGTGCTCATGATAATCATACTTGGTGTCTTCGGGATTACTCTCCTCATCTTCCACTTCTTCCTCTTCTTCCATGATAACCTTGGCCTTCAAAGCAAG
This sequence comes from Aegilops longissima, assembly GCA_021605205.1. Taxonomy (NCBI): domain Eukaryota; kingdom Viridiplantae; phylum Streptophyta; class Magnoliopsida; order Poales; family Poaceae; genus Aegilops; species Aegilops longissima. The sequence continues at coordinate 763,972,074 of CM038677.1, forward strand.
GTTGGGCTTCTTTGCCCTTTGAGAACGGAGCACCGCATTGTCGGCGGTCTTGTCCAAGATGCTCATTGCAATGAACTCATCCAACACTTCACTTGAGATCATGGAATGGAAGTCCGGTCTCTGACGAATGACGGAGGACATGGCCTTGTTGTAGGGCATCATGGCCTTGAGGAACTTGCGCTTGATCCAATTGTCATCCGTGTCCTTGCTTCCATGATCTCGGAGTGAGACCGCGAGTTTGGTCACTCTCCAAAAGAGCTCACGAGGTTCTTCATCTTCTTTCATTACAAACTCATCGGCTTCATCTTGCACCACTTCATAGTTGGAGCGTTGAATGCTAGCACTCCCTCGATAGAGAGACTCAACACATTTCCATGCTTCTTTAGCCATGGCATGAGGTCGAAGATGAGGGAGATCTTCGGGAAGGATTGCATCTTGGATGATGAAGAGAGGACTCTCATTGAATTGATTGTCCACGGCTTCTCGAGGGGTGAAGTTGCTTGGGTCATCAGGATAGAAACCTTCTTCAATGATTCTTCAAAGGTTAGTGTTCACATGTTTTAAATGACGCTTGAAGCAATAAACCCAAGAATAAAAATCTTCATGTTTCTCATATTTAGGAGGAGGACCGGCATGATTCAAATGAGTGGAGGGGATCGGCCCTCCATAAATTGGGGGTTCCACATGGGCAAAGATGCCGGTGCCATTTCTACCACTAGTAGAAGGACTCTTTTCACTATTAGCTTCCCCCTTGTCGGAGGTAGCATCCGTCACCTTGTTAGTGGGATCACCCACTTTCATTGGCGAGGTAGATTGTTTAAGCCCTTCTAAGAATTCCTTAAACATGTCCTTGACCTCGGTCGTCATGGAGGTTTTCAATGTGTCCAAAGCCACATTGAATTCCTCACGTGAGATCGAGTTACCCCCATCTCCCATATATGATATCGGATTCGCACCGGAGTGCTCTCCCACATCATCTACGACATCAACCACTCTTTGGACGGTAAAGCCCTTAAAAAGAGACGAGGCTCTGATACCAATTGAAAGGATCGATATGGTTGACTAGAGGGGGGGTGAATAGGCAACTAACAATTTTTAAGCTTTTCTTTACCAATTTAAACTTTGCAACAAAATAGGTTGTCTAGATATGCAACTAGGTGAGCAACCTATATGATGCAAATACAACTAGCACATAAGCAAGCAATGGAAACAACACAAGTAGGCTTGCAAGAGTAAAGGCACGAAGTAACCAAGAGTGGAGCCGGTGGAGACGAGGATGTGTTACCGAAGTTCCTTCCTTTTAAGGGGAAGTACGTCTCCGTTAGAGCGGTGTGGAGGCACAATGCTCCCCAAGAAGCCACTAGGGCCACCGTATTCTCCTCACGCCCTCACACAATGTGAGATGCCGTGATTCCACTATTGGTGCCCTTGAAGGCGGCGACTGGACCTTTACAAACAAGGTTGGGGCTATCTCCACAACAATTGGAGGCTCCCAACAACACCACGAAGCTTCACCACAATGGAGTATGGCTTCGAGGTGACCTCAACCGTCTAGGGTGCTCAAACACCCAAGAGTAACAAGATCCGCTAGGGATAAGAGAGGGAATCAAATTTCTCTTGGTGGAAGTGTAGATCGGGGCCTTCTCAACCAATCCCGAGCAAATCAACAAGTTTGATTGGCTAGGGAGAGAGATCGGGCGAAAATGGAGCTTGGAGCAACAATGGAGCTTTGGGGGAAAGAGGTGGGTCAACTTTGGGGAAGAAGACACCTTTATATAGTGGGGGAATCAATCCAACCGTTACCCCACTGTACATCCCCGCACAGAGCGGTACTACAGCTAGGGCAGGGCGGTACTACCACTGAGAGCGGTACTACCGCTCCCACCCAGCGGTACTACCGCGCTGAAGAGGAAGACAGGGCCCTGGTCCCAGAGCGGTACTACCGCGGGAGTAAGAGCGGTACTACCGCTTGGAGCGGTACTACCGCCACTACTACCGCTCCTAGTACCGCAAAACCCGACACGAAAAACATCGGTCTCGAATCGAGGAGGTAGTAGCCCGGAACTACTGCGGTACTACGGCCGAAGCCCGCAAGCGGTACTACCGCTCTGGGAGCGGTACTACCGCTGAGAGCGGTACTACCGCTTCGTGGAGCGGTACTACTGCTTCGTGGAGCGGTACTACCGCTGGAGAGCTTCGGCGGTACTACCGCTGAGAGCGGTACTACCGCTTCGTGGAGCGGTACTACCGCTGGAGAGCTTCGGCGGTACTACCGCTGTTGACCGCGGTACTATCGCTGGGACAGAATGGAGCAGGTACGGAAGAAAAGGGCAGCTCCAATGATGCGGAAGGAAGACGACGGGTGTGATAAGGATGTGTATGTGTTGATTCCACCCTAGTCTTACCAAAGAGGATCCCCTCTTGATAGTACGGTGACTCCTACGAAACTAGTCCACCAACAACGAAACGAAGGAGCTACACCGTCTTGAATAAAACACCGAGGGGAGGTAATCGTCTCGTGCCAATGGATGAATCTCTGAAAGAACTTAACGCACACGATTAGTCCCCAAAAGCATTGTCATCAATCACCAAAACAACTTGGGGATAAATATGCCCTTGCACCGAGGAAGAAGACGACACCCACCGCGGAGTGCTGACATAGGAGTCATTTATTTGGTCAAAGTCAAAATCCCAGGCTTCCCTGTGCCACGTCATCAAATCCACCCCTAAAAATGCCTCAAGGTCAGAAACAACCGGGATCAGTGAGGTCGGGGTGTGGACTTCAGGGATTTTGACGTCGGGGTTCATTTGCGTCGCCCTCTACAACATCAAGGTTTAAATCAGACTTCACTCGCACATAGAAGACGTTGCGCGTCCTATGCTTGCTCAACCTATGCACGACCGCATTCCGCAGGACCGGTGTGGCATAGCGAAGGGAGAGGGTTAAGGCCGTAGAGCCCACCTGCCTTGGAATAAGGCCGGACTTCGGAGGGACGGGCGGCAGCGTCCATGGCATCAGAAACACCATTAGGATGTTGTGGAGCACTTGCGCCATGTGCATCCTGTGCGCCCTCCCCCACGGTCCGGTGCTGCTTCTTGCCGACCATCGCCATCGGCGGCACCACGACCACCAGCTAATTGCTGGGATGGAGGGACGGCGCCATGAGGGTAGGGTCGCGTGGCTTGGCTCTGGCCGATGCACGGGGAAGGACTCAGGCCGACCGTGGGGATGAGTAGTTTTATTAAGGGAAGGAGGATTTTTGCAAAAAGACCCATCTAATGTCGTCTATCACGAACTGTTACTCCACATCAGCAATGCGAGACCCGGCTGTTATAATCATCATCAAAATGGCAAAGCCACCAACTAGTGTTTTCTGCACACAAAAATGGCTCATGATAGGGGGTTTGGGGCCTTTTGGCACAAACCGGTAGAATTATGCTTTCTGCAAACCTAGCCTTCAATGCCGATGTTTCTGCATTTCACTGGGCTGACTTGGCAAAAGGAGGTTTCAAGACATGCTGACCTGCGAAAAAGAGTTGATTGTCTGTTTGTGTTGATCGCTGCTTCGGGTAGGAAAGAAATTGCTCCTTCTCGTCTCTTCTTCGTCGCCACATGAATGGGGGATAAAAAGTAGGCAATTGAGGGCCGCATCATTGTCGACGTCTCCAACTGTGCCACCTTCTCCGCCGACGGCATAACCACTATGAAGGAAATATGCCCTAGAGGCAATAATAAAGTTATTATTTATTTCCTCATATCATGATAAATGTTTATTATTCATGCTAGAATTGTATTACCCGGAAACATGATACATGTGTGAATACATAGACAAACATAATGTCACTAGTATGCCTCTACTTGACTAGCTCATTAATCAAAGATGGTTATGTTTCCTAACCATAGACATGTGTTGTCATTTGATTAATGGGATCACATCATTAGGAGAATGATGTGATTGACTTGACCCATTCCGTTAGCCTAGCACTTGATCGTTTAGTATGTTGCTATTGCTTTCTTCATGACTTATACAAAGTTCCTACAACTATGAGATTATGCAACTCCCGTTTACCGGAGGAACACTTTGTGTGCTACCAAACATCACAACATAACTGGGTGATTATAAAGGTGCTCTACAGGTGTCTCCAAAGGTACATGTTGGGTTGGCGTAATTCGAGATTAGGTTTTGTCACTCCGATTGTCGGAGAGGTATCTCTGGGCCCTCTCGGTAATACACATCACTTAAGCCTTGCAAGCATTGTAACTAATGAGTTAGTTACGGGATGATGTATTACGGAACGAGTAAAGAGACTTGCCGGTAACGATATTGAACTAGGTATTGGATACCAACGATCCAATCTCGGGCAAGTAACATACCGATGACAAAGGGAACAACGTATGTTGTTGTGTGGTTTGACTGATAAAGATCTTCATAGAATATGTAGGAGCCAATATGAACATCCAGGTTCCACTATTGGTTATTGACCGGAAACAGTTCTAGGTCATGTCTACATAGTTCTCGAACCCGTAGGGTCCGCACGCTTAACGTTACGATGACAGTTTTATTATGAGTTTATAGGTTTTGATGTACTGAAGGTTGTTCGGAGTCCCGGATGTGATCATGGACATGACGAGGAGTCTCAAAATGGTCGAGACATAAAGATCGATATATTGGAGGACTATATTCGGACACCGGAAATGTTCCGGGTGATTTCGGAGAAAACCGGAGTGCCAGAGGGTTACCGGAACCCCCCGGGAGAAGTAATGGGCCTTATGGGCTTTAGTGGAGAGAGAGAGAGGGGCAGCCAGCATGGGCCGCGCGCCCCCTCCCCCTCTGGTCCGAATTGGACTAGGAGAGGGGGGGCGGCACCCCCCTCTTTCCCTCTCCATCTCACCCTTCCTTTCCCCCTCCTAGTAGGAGTAGGAAAGAGGGAGTCCTACTCCTACTAGGAGGAGGACTCCTCCTCCCTGGCGCGCCCACAAGGGCCGGCCGGCCTCCCCCCTTGCTCCTTTATATACGGGGGCAGGGGGCACCCTAGGACACACAAGTTGATTATCGTGATCGTTCCTTAGCCGTGTGCGGTGCTCCCCTCCACCATATTCCACCTCGGTCATATCGTCGCGTAGTTTAGGCGAAGCCCTGCATCGGTAGAACATCATCATCGTCACCACGCCGTCGTGCTTACGGAACTCATCCCCGACACCCTGCTGAATCGGAGTCCAGGGATCGTCATCGAGCTGAACGTGTGCAGAACACGGAGGTGCCGTATGTTCGGTGCTTGGATCGGTCGGATCGTGAAGATGTACGACTACATCAACCGCGTTGTCATAACGCTTCCGCTTACGGTCTACGTGGATACGTGGACAACACTCTGCCCTCTCGTTGCTATGCATCACCATGATCTTGCGTGTGCATAGGAAATTTTTTGAAATTACTACGTTCCCCAATAGTGGCATCCGAGCCAGGTTTTATGCGTTGATGTTATATGCACGAGTAGAACAGTGGGTTTTGGGCGATACAAGTCATACTGCTTACCAGCATGTCATACTTTGGTTCGGCGCTATTGTTGGATGAAGCGGCTCGGACCGACATTACGCGTATGCTTACGCGAGACTGGTTCTCCGACGTGCTTTGCACACAGGTGGCTGGCGGGTGTCAGTTTCTCCAACTTTAGTTGAACCGAGTGTGGCTACACCCGGTCCTTGCGAAGGTTAAAACAGCACTAACTTGACGAACTATCGTTGTGGTTTTGATGCGTAGGTAAGAACGGTTCTTGCTCAGCCCGTAGCAGCCACGTAAAACTTGCAACAACAAAGTAGAGGACGTCTAACTTGTTTTTGCAGGGCATGTTGTGATGTGATATGGTTAAGACGTGATGCAATATTTTATTGTATGAGATGATCATGTTTTGTAACCAAGTTATCGGCAACTGGCAGGAGCCATACGGTTGTCGCTTTATTGTATGAAATGCAAACGCCCTGTAATTGCTTTACTTTATCACTAAGCGGTAACGATAGTCGTAGAAGCAATAGTTGGCGAGATGACAACGATGCTACGATGGAGATCAAGGTGTCGCTCCGGTGACGATGGTGATCATGACGGTGCTTCGGAGATGGAGATCACAAGCACAAGATGATGATAGCCATATCATATCAATTATATTGATTGCATGTGATGTTTATCCTTTATGCATCTTATCTTGCTTTGATTGACGGTAGCATTTTAAGATGATCTCTCACTAAATTATCAATAAGTGTTCTCCCTGAGTATGCGCCGTTGCCAAAGTTCGTCATGCCCAGACACCACGTGATGATCGGGTGTGATAAGCTCAACGTCCATCTACAACGGGTGCAAGCCAGTTTTGCACACGCAGAATACTCAGGTTAAACTTGACGAGCCTAGCATATGCAGATATGGCCTCGGAACACGGAGACCGAAAGTTTGAGCGTGAATCATATAGTTGATATGATCAACATAGTGATGTTCACTATTGAAAACTAATCCATCTCACGTGATGATCGGTTATGGTTTAGTTTATTTGTATCACGTGATCACTTAGATGACTAGAGGGATGTCTGTCTAAGTGGGAGTTCTTAAGTAATATGATTAATTGAACTTAAATTTATCATGAACTTAGTACCGTATAGTATTTTGCTTATCTATGTTTGTTGTAGATAGATGGCTCGTGCAGTTGTTCCGTTGAATTTTAATGCGTTCCTTGAGAACGCAAAGTTGAAAGATGATGGTAGCAATTACACGGACTGGGTCCGTAACTTGAGGATTATCCTCATTGCTGCACAGAAGAATTACGTCCTGGAAGCACCGCTGGGTGCCGTGCCTGCTGCAGAGCAACGCCAGATGTTATGAACGTCTGCGAGCGAAAAGCGATGACTACTCAATAGTTCGATGTGCCATGCTTTACGGCTTAGAACCGGGTCTTCAACGACGTTTTGAACGTCATGGAGCATATGAGATGTTCCAGAGTTGAAGTTAATATTTCAAGCAAATACCGGATTGGGAGATATGAAGTCTCCAATAAGTTCTATAGCTGCAAGATGGAGGAGAATAGTTCATCGGTGAGCATATACTCAAAATATCGGGTATAATAACCACTTGATTCAAGCTGGAGTTAATCTTCCGGATGATAGCGTCATTGACAGAATTCTCCAATCACTTCCACCAAGCTACAAGAGCTTCGTGATGAACTATAATATGCAAGGGATGAACAAGACAATTCTCGAGCTCTTCGCAATGCTAAAAGCTGCGAAGGTAGAAATCAAGAAGGAGCATCAAGTGTTGATGGTTAACAAGACCACTAGTTTCAAGAAAAAGGGCAAAGGGAAGAAAAGGGAAACTTCAAGAAGAACAGCAAACAAGTTGCTGCTCAAGAGAAGAAACCCAAGTCTGGACCTAAGCACTGAAACCGAGTGCTTCTACTGCAAGCAAGTCGTTTCGAAGCGGAACTGCCCCAAGTATTTGGCGGATAAGAAGGATGGCAAGGTGAACAAAGGTATATGTGATATACATGTTATTGATGTGTACCTTACTAGAGCTCGCAGAGCACTGGTATTTGATACTGGTTACATTGCTAATATTTGCAACTCAAACAGGACTACGAAATAAGCGAACACTAGCCAAGGACAAGGTGACGATGCGCGTGGGAAGTGGTTCCAAAGTCGATGTGATCGCGGTCGGCATGCTACCTCTACATCTACCTTCGGGATTAGTTTTAGACCTGAGTAATTGTTATTTGGTGCCAGCGTTGAGCATGAACATTATATCTGGATCTTGTTCGACGCAAGACGGTTATTCATTTAAATCAGAGAATAATGATTGTTCTATTTATATGAGTAATATATCTTTTATGGTCATGCATCCTTAAAGAGTGGTCTATTTTTGATGAATCTCGATAGTAGTAATACACATATTCATAATGTTGAAGCCAAAAGATGCAGAGTTGATAATGATAGTGAAACTTATTTGTGGCACTTCCGTTTAGGTCATATCGGTGTAAAACGCATGAAGAAACTCCATACTGATGGACTTTTGGAACCACTTGATTATGAATCACTTGGTACTTGCGAACCGTGCCTCATGGGCAAGATGACTAAAACGCCGTTCTCCGGTACTATGGAGAGAGCAACAGATTTGTTGGAAATCATACATACAGATGTATGTGGTCCGATGAATGTTGAGGCTCGTGGCGGATATCATTATTTTTCTCACCTTCACACATGATTTAAGCAGATACGGGTATATCTACTTAATGAAGAATAAATCTGAAACATTTGAAAAGTTCAAAGAATTTCAGAGTGAACTTGAATATCATCATAACAAGAAAATAAAGTTTCTATGATCTGATCATGGAGGAGAATATTTGAGTTACGAGTTTGGTCTACATTTGAAACAATGCGGAATAGTTTCGCAACTTACGCCACCTGGAACACCACAACGTAATGGTGTGTCCGAACATCGTAATCGTACTTTACTAGATATGATGCGATCGATGATGTCTCTTACCGATTTACCGCTATCATTTTGGGGTTATGCTTTAGAGACGGCCGCATTCACGTTAAATAGGGCACCATCAAAATCCGTTGAGACGACTCCTTATGAACTATGGTTTGGCAAGAAACCAAAGTTGTCGTTTCTGAAAGTTTGGGGCTGCGACGCTTATGTGAAAAAGCTTCAACCAGATAAGCTCGAACCCAAATCGGAAAAATGTGTCTTCATAGGATACCCAAAGGAGACAGTTGGGTACACCTTCTATCACAGATCCGAAGGCAAGACATTTGTTGCTAAGAATGGATCCTTTCTAGAGAAGAAGTTTCTCTCGAAAGAAGTGAGTGGTAGGAAAGTAGAACTTGATGAGGTAACAGTACCAGCTCCCTTATTGGAAAGTAGTTCATCACAGAAATCGGTTCCTGTGACACCTACACTAATTAGTGAGGAAGTTAATGATGATGATCATGAAACTTCAGATCAAGTTGTTACTGAACTTCATAGATCAACCAGAGTAAGATCCGCACCAGAGTGGTACGGTAATCCTATTCTGGAAGTCATGCTACTAGATCATGGTGAACCTACGAACTATGAAGAAGCGATGGTGAGCCCAGATTCCGCAAAATGGCTTGAAGCCATGAAATCTGAGATGGGATCCATGTATGAGAACCAAGTGTGGACTTTGGTTGACTTGCCCAATGGTCGGCAAGCAATAGATAATAAATTGATCTTCAAGAAGAAGACTGACGCTGACGGTAATGTTACTGTTTACAAAGCTCGACTTGTTGCAAAAGGTTTTCGACAAGTTCAAGGGGTTGACTACGATGAGACTTTCTCACCCGTAGCGATGCTTAAGTCTATCCGAATCATGTTAGCGATTGACACATTTTATGATTATGAAATATGGCAAATGGATGTCAAAACTGCATTCCTGAATGGATTTCTGGAAGAAGAGTTGTATATGATGCAACCGGAAGGTTTTGTCGATCCTAAGGGAACTAACAAAGTGTGCAAGCTCCAGCGATCCATTTATGGTCTGGTGCAAGCCTCTCGGAGTTGGAATAAACGCTTTGATAGTGTGATCAAAGCATATGGTTTTATACAGACTTTTGGAGAAGCATGTATTTACAAGAAAGTGAGTGGGAGCTCTGTAGCATTTCTGATATTATATGTAGACGACATATTGTTAATTGGAAATGATATAGAATTTCTGGATAGCATAAAAGGATACTTGAATAAAAGTTTTTCGATGAAAGACCTCGGTGAAGCTGCTTACATATTGGGCATCAAGATCTATAGAGATAGATCAAGACGCTTGATTGGACTTTCACAAAGCACATACCTTGATAAAGTTTTGAAAAAGTTCAATATGGATCAGGCAAAGAAAGGATTCTTGCCTGTATTACAAGGTGTGAAGTTGAGTCAAACTCAATGCCCGACCACTGCAGAAGATAGAGAGAAAATGAAAGGAGTTCCCTATGCCTCGGCCATAGGCTCTATCATGTATGCAATGTTGTGTACCAGACCTGATGTGTGCATTGCTATTAATTTAGCAGGGAGGTACCAAAGTAATCCAGAGTGGATCATCGAAAGCGATCAAGAACATCTGAAATACCGAAAAGGACTAAGGATATGTTTTCGCTTATGGAGGTGACAAAGAGCTTGTCGTAAAGGGTTACGTCGATGCAAGCTTTGACACTAATCCGGACGATTCTAAATCGCAAACCGGATACGTATTTATATTAAACGGTGGAGCTGTCAGTTGGTGTAGTTCTAAACAAAGCGTCGTAGCGGGATCTACATGCGAAGCGGAGTACATAGCTGCTTCGAAAGCAGCAAATGAAGGAGTCTGGATGAAGGAGTTCATTTCTGATCTAGGTGTCATACCTAGTGCATCGGGACCAATGAAGATCTTCTGTGATATTACTGGTGCAATTGCCTTGGCAAAGGAATCCAGATTTCACAAGAGGACCAAGCACATCAAGAGATGCTTCAATTCCATCCGGGACCAAGTCCAGGTGGGAGACATAGAGATTTGCAAGACACATACGGATCTGAATATTGCAGACCCGTTGACTAAGCCTCTTCCACGAGCAAAACATGATCAGCACCAAGACTCCATGGGTGTTAGAACTATTACTATGTAATCTAGATTATTGACTCTAGTGCAAGTGGGAGACTGAAGGAAATATGCCCTAGAGGCAATAATAAAATTATTATTTATTTCCTCATATCATGATAAATGTTTATTATTCATGCTAGAATTGTATTACCCGGAAACATGATACATGTGTGAATACATAGACAAACATAATGTCACTAGTATGCCTCTACTTGACTAGCTCATTAATCAAAGATGGTTATGTTTCCTAACCATAGACATGTGTTGTCATTTGATTAATGGGATCACATCATTAGGAGAATGATGTGATTGACTTGACCCATTCCGTTAGCCTAGCACTTGATCGTTTAGTATGTTGCTATTGCTTTCTTCATGACTTATACAAAGTTCCTACAACTATGAGATTATGCAACTCCCGCCATTGGAGGAACACTTTGTGTGCTACCAAACGTCACAACGAATCGGGTGATTATAAAGGTGCTCTCTGGTGTCTCCGAAGGTACATGTTGGGTTGGCGTAATTCGAGATTAGGTTTTGTCACTGCAATTGTCGGAGAGGTATCTCTGGGCCCTCTCGGTAATACACATCACTTAAGCCTTGCAAGCATTGTAACTAATGAGTTAGTTGCGGGATGATGTATTACGGAACGAGTAAAGAGACTTGCCGGTAACGAGATTGAACTAGGTATTGGATACCGACGATCGAATCTCGGGCAAGTAACATACCGATGACAAAGGGAACAACGTATGTTGTTATGCGGTTTGACCGATAAAGATCTTCGTAGAATATGTAGGAGCCAATATGAACATCCAGGTTCCACTATTGGTTATTGACCGAAAATAGTTCTAGGTCATGTCTACATAGTTCTCGAACCTGTAGGGTCCGCACGCTTAACGTTACGATGACAGTTTTATTATGAGTTTATAAGTTTTGATGTACCGAAGGTTGTTCGGAGTCCCGGATGTGATCACGGACATGTCGACGAGTCTCGAAATGGTCGAGACATAAAGATCGATATATTGGACGACTATATTCGGACACCGGAAATGTTCCGGGTGATTTCGAAGAAAACCGGAGTGCCGGAGGGTTACGGAACCCCCCGGGAGAAGTAATGGGCCTTATGGGCTTTAGTGGAGAGAGAGAGGGGCAGCCAGCATGGGCCGCGCGCCCCCTCCCCCTCTGGTCCGAATTGGACAGGAGAGAGGGGCGCGCCTCTTTCCCTCTCCTCCTCCCCTTCCTTTCCCCTCCTAGTAGGAGTAGGAAAGAGGAGTCCTACTCCTACTAGGAGGAGGACACCTCCTCCCTGGCGCGCCCACAAGGGCCGGCCGGCCTCCCCCTTGCTCCTTTATATACGGGGGCAGGGGGCACCCTAGGACACACAAGTTGATCATCGTGATCGTTCCTTAGCCGTGTGCGGTGCCCGCCTCCACCATATTCCACCTCGGTCATATCGTCGCGGAGTTTAGGCGAAGCCCTGCGTCAGTAGAACATCATCATCATCACCACGCCATCGTGCTGACGGAATCCCCGACACCCTGCTGGATCAGAGTATGGGGATCGTCATCGAGCTGAACGTGTGCAGAACACGGAGGTGCCGTACGTTCGGTGATTGGATCAGTCGGATCGTGAAGACGTACGACTACATCAACCGCATTGTCATAACGCTTCCGCTTACGGTCTACGAGGGTACGTGGACAACACTCTCCCCTCTTGTTGCTATGCATCACCATGATCTTGCGTGTGCATAGGAATTTTTTTGAAATTACTACGTTCCCCAACACACTAGTAAGTCACAGCTACCCCCCCCCCCCCTCTTGTTTTCTATCGTCGCCCTGGTCAAATATGGGGGAGAAAGGGGGTGTTCTTAGAGTTTGATTGGTCGTGGCTGGAATCACTGCCATGGCAGTGGATTTATCTGCTACTTCATCTGAAACGCTAGCATGGCAGGGTTTTGCCCGCGGCTCCGGCTGGAATCCCTGACATGGGATCATTAACATACAATCACCATCATTACAACCAAACCGACCTTCAAATCTCCCCAAAACCACCCAAGTGCCACATTTATCTGTATTTGTATAAGTTCATGGTTAAGATAATCTGGTTTCTTAGGGAATAATGATCCATAGGGAGGAATTTAGTGGAAAAACTGCACTTTCCTCTTAAAAAATAACCAAGATTAATGAGCAGTGTCGCATGGACCAGTTTCCTAACAAAAACTTTACTGGAAAAAATATACACAACCCATTCCGAACATTACATCCTATAGCACATACAGAGGAGGTGCTATACATTGCTTGCAGCGCAACAACTATAAGGGGTGAAGCGGGCTAAATTTGTCAATGGGGCAATCTTCATATATTGCATGTGTTCAATGCTAAACACTTTAATTATCAATAATTCAGTTACCGTTTAACATAAATCCATTGAGGTAATTTGACCCTAATGACATATTGTTAGCTCCGCCCATGCGACTATTTCTTGCTTATATCGAGTCATATGGTTCACTTGCCTGAAGGTTTTTTGTGTCATGTTGTAATGGGCCTGCCCATTTCTTCTCCTTGCTTGTTCGCTTGGGATCGATCGCTCGCTCCTCGCTCGCTTGTTGTATTGGTTTTTGGTTTGTGTTTATTTTGATATGTTTTTGCTGATTTCTTCCTTTTCATTTTGTTTCTTTGTTTCTTTCTGGTTTTCTTTCGTCTTCCATTTTTCTTTGTTATTTCAGCGGCTTCTTCGTTTCTTTCATGGTTTTTATTAGTTTATTGTTTTCTTTCTTTGTTTCTTTCTCAGTTTCTACTTTTTTGCTTTTCATTATTTTTCTTCATTATCATTTTTTTTCTTTGTTTTATTTTTCAATTTTAATTGGTTTTCTTTGTACAACTTTTGCATACATCAGGAATATTTTTATACCAAAGCACAGATACATGATTAACATTTTAGAAAACTTGTATATTTTGATGTCTACTTTGTTCCATACACATTGTATCTTTTTGTATACATTGGGCACATTTTTATATACACATTTAACATTTTGGAAATACATGATTAACATTTTGAAAACATGTTTTTATGTCTCCTTTTCAATATACAATGCACATTTTTCGCATACATCAAGAACTTTTAATATATGCACATTTACAATTTTACAAAACTTGATTAACATTTTCTTAAAATATTTTTATTTCTACTTTTTCCGTACATATTGTACTTTCTGTATACACCAGAAACGTTTTTATATACAAGTTTAACATTTTTCAAATACATTATTAACAGTATTGATGTCTATTTTCTCCATACACCTCGCATATTTTTTGTATACATTGGAAACATTTTTTATACACATTAACATTTTTTAAATGCATGATTAACATTTTTAGGAAAATTATTTAAAACAAATATTGTAATTTATAATAAAGCAAAAAATGGAAGAGAAAAGGTGAAATAAAAAGTAAAAAGAAAACAAGCACTTTTGAGGCCTGTAGCCTCCGGCTGGTCCAATCTCGCGCTTGCTTCAGGCGCGGCAGCCGAGAGCTCTTATCGCAAATAGACTCGCAAGCCACGCATATATAGATTTGCTGGGCTGACCTATTTTCTGGCCCTGTACGAACAAAAAATAACAATGCTGTGCACGTAAAGAGGGATTCACACTCCTGAACTCTTGCTATAAAGTGCGTGCCTAGCCACTGAAACCGCTGAATTTTTGTGATCAATCAAGCTGCGCAGACTTTAGAAATTTATAAGCATCAATAGGTTTGATTTTTTTTAAAATAAAAACGTGATTTTGAAAAAATAATAATGTTTTACGAAACATGACTATTTTCAAAAAAAATGTAAAAATCTGATTTCTTTGAAATTGCCAAACATTCTTGAACCCCTGTGATTTTTTTCTGGAAATGGGATTAAATTTGAAATTCTAAAAAAATGGGAAATAGAAACTTTTTTCAATTTGACAAAAAAATTGAAACAGAAAAAAAAAATAGAAACCCCTGAACAAAATTTTGAAAACAAGAACATTGTTTGTAATCCTCAAAAAATTGTGCAAAAACAATTTGTTTTGAATTGGTAATTTTTTGAAAATCCTAATTATATTAGAAAAACACAAACATTTTATGAAGTTACCCAAACTTTTTTGAAAACAGTAATATATATAAATTTCTTCAATAAAATTAGAGACAGAAACATTTTCTGAAATTGTGAAAAAAAATTGATAACACGAACATTGTTTGAAATTTCTGAACATTTTCTTAAACAGACACATTTACAAATTTTGTTTTTTTCTTTTTGAAAAGGAGGACTTTAATTTTGAAATTCCAAACAATATTTGGAAAACGTGAAGAAAAATAAAAGAAAGACCGAAAAACTAGGTCGCTTACTAGGCCAGTCTGAAAGCTATTGATTCACGCTAAAGTAAATTGTCTTTTATACAGCACGGCCTCGCTACATCAAACATTTACTAAGCCGACCCGACGCACTTGCCCATGTATGTTGCCTCACCTGTTTGACCTAGGGCTGGACCAAAAGCTCGTAGCTCGCGAGCTTAATGAGCGCTCGATAGTTCGGCTCATTAGGCTCGTAGCTCGCTTCTTAATGAACAGAGCCAATCATTGATTTTAGCTCGTTAAGTTTAACGAGCTTAACGAGCGAGCTAACGAGTTTCACGAGTAGCTCGTTAAGCTCATTAGTAACAACACAACACATATTTTCATATTACGTGACAAACTTTTTGTAGCATCTCAGCCCATCTATTTAATCTAATCGACATATGAGGCAACAAACTACTTTATTTCTTTTTGTAGTCACCATATTTCATCCTGAAAACCATACCTACACATTCATCATGTATATTGTAACACATTATAATCTGTTAACGAGCACTCGCGAGCGCTCACGAGCTTAACGAACTTCAAACGAGCCGAGCCGAGCAGGGTTTTCTGCTCGTTATTCTTAACGAGCTTAACGAGCCGAGCCTTAACGATCACGAGCTTAACGAGTACGAGCTTAACGAGCCGAGCTGCTCGTTAGTCCAGCCCTAGTTTGACCGAAATCACTAATTGAGTGCTACACCATTCAAAGGTCTCTTCTACCTCCTCAGGAGTTGACAAGTGGCAACCTAGGAGGTTTCTCTTTTTTTTTTGTAGGTTCGTTTGTCAAAACCATAAACTGTTTCACCTTTGAATTCCTAGCGTCGAGATCTTCCAAACTAGTTCGACGAACCTTTTCATGAAAAAACCGATAGAAAAAAAATCATAGCTGGAAACACTTTTTTCCACTCCAGAGAGGCAAATATATGCCTCTCGTGGAACAAAAAAACACATTCTGTTTTCCTTTTTAGAGAGGCACAGTCGTGCCTCTCGTGGAAGCAAAAATGTGCCTCCACAAGAAGTAAAATTGTGCTTCTTGTGAAAAAAAACGTGTTTTTCTCCTTTCCGAGAGGCACAACTACCTCTCGCGGAAGCATATCTGTAAGTCCATGAGAAAAAAAAAATTGTGCCTCTAGTGGAAGCAAAAAATACGCGTTCTTTCGCGCAAATTCGTTTTTTCTCCAAAATTTATGGAAAACCAAAAAAGAGCGCCCACCACATGACACGTGGCGGCGCCTGAGAGCGCACCCATCAAAAGTGACCCTTGAGGAGCTCCCGCAAGGGGTACCCTTTGTTAGTTGCCGTCAAACAGGAGGTCTCAGGCGCGCTATAGCTAGAGCTCGTTCGCACATGGCAACACTCAACTGGGCCTGCCCATTTGTAAATCACACAATAAAAAATCCCAAAAACACGTCAACCTGCAAGGGAGCGAACATAGGACCTCCTGCTTTCGAGGGCACGTCGCCAGCTTATGAAGCTTGATAGGTAAGAGGCAGCGCCAAACTTTAAGTACTATCAGCATCGCCATATGAGACATTTTTGGAATTTGAGAAAGTACTTTTTTAAAAAAGTGAATATTCTTTAAAACTCGAAACTTTTTCAAATTGTGAATAATTTTCAAAAACTTGAAAATGTTTTGAAAACGCAAGGAAAAACTCAAAAAATCCTGAATATTTTTTGAAAACATGAACTTGTTTTTGAAATTTTGATGTTTTGTAAACTTGATTTTCTTAAAAAAATAGAATCATTTTTTAATCTTTGACAATTATTGAAAAACAGGAACATTTTTTAAATATTCTAACAAAATTTGAAAACATGAACTGTTTTTGAAGAACCAAACCAAATTCAAAAGCACGGACATATTTTGGATTTGTGAACTAACTTTCATCACGGGAACTTTTTTAAAATTCCAAACAAAAATCCCGAAATGCAAACATCTTTCCAAATTTACGAACATTTTTGAAACATAGATATTTTTCAAATTTTGATCAAATTATGAAGAAGGGAATATTTTTTGAAACATTTAAACAAAAAATTTGAATATTTGGAACATTTTTTGAAGAAAGTGAACAACTTTTGAAATTCTGATGTAATTTAGTACACATAAAAAGATTTGAAGTACTAATCTTATTTAAGATAAGAGAACACT
The DNA here is from genome assembly GCA_021605205.1 of Aegilops longissima. Classification (NCBI taxonomy): domain Eukaryota; kingdom Viridiplantae; phylum Streptophyta; class Magnoliopsida; order Poales; family Poaceae; genus Aegilops; species Aegilops longissima. The sequence goes on from CM038677.1 coordinate 763,989,204, forward strand.
TTTGAAGATTACAACATCTTTTAAAAGGTATGCTTTTATGAAAAAAAATAAAGAGAAACAAAAACAAATAATAAAGGAAAAAAGGAAATTTATACTTGAAAGCAAAAAAAGAAAAAGGAGGACAAAAAACAGGCCGGCCAAGTCGTGGGCACTCCGGTGCGAAACCCCCACGCAACAAACGCCAAATAGAGTTTTCCCGCATACAGTTCACAAAACAGAAAAAAAAAATGTTTCTGAAAAACTGAAAAGAAATCGAGTACTCAAAAATAAATAAACCATGAAGGGTTTTTTTAGGGTACATAAACATTCGAGGTACATATTGAAAATTAGGCGCGACCCACCTTCCCTTGAACCTCTGCAGAAACTCATGAGCCCAGTACCAAATAGCTACACGAGCGCTCACCGTCCGTGGCGATTCCTATTTAGCGCTGCAGGCGCCAATTTGTGTGCATTTCGCAAACTGGCGCCTGCAGCGTCCGCGCTGGCCCGGCCAAACTTAGCTATCTAAGGCGGAGTATCGATCCTGTGACCTCCGGTTTGGTGGAATAATGCGCTAACCACTAGGCCAATTAGAGAGATTTGGTAGTTTTTGTCCTTTCAGTTATTTTCTTTACTCCCTCAAAAAAACATTATTTTATTTGTTCCTCTTTTGTTTTTATTTCCATTTTTCTTCTTCTTTATATGATGACTTTTTTTCAAATTCCTGAAGGTTTTTCATTTTCTGATGAACTTTTTTCCTCAAATCGATGAACTTTTTCATTTTTCGATGAACTATTTTTGAAAATCGTAAAGTTTTTTTCTAATCCGATGAACTTTTTTTCAATTTGGATGATTTATTTCCAAATTCTATGAACTTTTTTCAAAATCCGATGAATGTTTTTCAAATCCGATGAACTTGTTTCCAATTCAATGAACTTATTTTATATCCGATGAACTTTTTTTCAAATCCGATGAACTTGTTTCCAATTCAATGAAATTTTTTCATATCCGATGAACTTTTTTTCAAATCTGATGAATTTGTTTCCAATTCAATGAACTTTTTTCATATTCGATGAACTTTTTTAAAAATTGATGAATTTTTTTTAAACTCATAAACTCTTTCTGAGTTTGCCAAATATATTGAATATTTTTTTTGTATAAAATGAACTTTTTTGAACTCGTGAACTTTTTATATTTTGGTGAAATTTTTTTAATACGCAAACTTTTTCGAACACATGAACTTTTTCGATTTTGGGGAACTTTTTTTTGAATGCGCGAACTGTTTTTGCATGTTCGTGAACTTCATTTGAAATCTGTGAACATGTTTTGAAATAATTGAAACATCTAAAATGTTATGTGATAAATAGCACACCTAGTAAGCGTGTAAGTAGTCACTTGTAGCTATAGTCGGTTGAGTGGTCAACCGCGCTGAACGTAAGCGTGTTGGCACGATATCGAATCCTGTCTGCAACAATTTTTTGCGGGGGTTTTTCGTCGTGCTCGCAACAACGTCTGGGCCAACATAAGCACATACCCCATCATTTTTCATTTGATGAACATCCATTGGGGATGTTGCGGCGTACAAGAGACTCGGCGTACAACCTTCAACGGGCAGTCGTCGCACTTTATGAGCGGCAATGGTGAGCCGGCAAGCCTCTGGGCCAACAATGAGCCAGGGCGATGGCCTGCCGTTGCTTTGCCGGTGAACCAACGGCGGGGGAGATCCGAGCGGCTAGAGGAGGCCTCAACACCTGCATGCGGCGTGGAGGCACTGCTGGGGCTGTGTGGTCTGGTACATGGCCAATCCATGGCAAGGCGCACTCGCCGGCGGCCGGGGATCGGCAAATCCGGCAGGCATGATGTGCGGAATCCCGTCGTCACAGATCTACCACTTCGGGGCCCCCGCACCGGCGTAGGGAGGCACAAAGCCGATGGATGCACTGGGAGGAGGAGGAGGGGCGGGGGGCTGGCGGGCAAGGTGGCCGGGGGTAGGGTTTGTACATTGGCAGAGGGCGTGAGGGGGAGAAGGATAAAAAAGGGCCTCCTATGTCGCTGACTGGCGGGCCAGGGGGTGGAGTAGACGCGTGAGCCGCGTGTCCGATTCGTGTCCGCGCCGACGCAAATGAGGATCAAATTTGGGACAGAATGGGTCGACAGGTGAACGGAAAGCGTACACGCTTCCATTTGGGTCGGCGCGTTGGGCCAACTTTTCTTTCCGTGCCGACCCAAACGGACGCGTGCGGACGAAATGGATCGGTGTGTTGGAGTTGATCTAATAACGCTATAGACGGGGTCACGCGAAGTAACTCACCATAAGCGCTATGGCACCATCAATCCAGCTTGTGTGTTGTGTCTTGCTGCTCCTCTCTCATCCCAACGGCTATCGAATCTTGTGTTGTCCAGCTTCATATTTCCACATGGGAGCAGAGGACGTGTTTGGTTCCCTGTTAGGTCCAACCAGACCCGCGCAGGAACAATCCGGCCTGTTTGGTTGCCCGCATACATTGTTGGTCTGCATCGTACGAACTTTAAAGCACCTCTTGGCCTGTCTTGCTGGGAACGTTCAGATCGACAGTTTCTCCAGAGTTAGTCCCGCTCGATGCACGTGGGCGGTGGGGACTGCACGTGCAAATCCATGCTCGAGTAGTTGTGTTGCTTCTCGAAGCACGGGCAATTATTACCCTCTCCGCCCCCTCACCACTTGCTCTCCCCACTCTCATCGACGATGACGGCGATGACTACGTTCAGCAGATCGTAGAAGAGCAAGGCGACCTCCGGCCTCTTCACCGGCATCCACATCATCACCACCGGCACGACAATGGCGGTAAGCACTTTTTTCACCTTCTCACGTACTCGTTCGCATTCGATCCGAGATTAGGTTTGATCCAAGTTAGGGGAATGGAGAATCGGGGTAAATAGCCATAAGAGTGATCATAACATCGTCATGAGTTCGTAGTACCGATGGATTTGAGGTTATCGATCGGGATTGAGTACAAGGGTAATGTGAGATTGGGGTAAATCTTACACATTAGTTCTACATCGGCTACCCAGGAGGCATTTAGAGCAGCGGGTACCCTTGCCCTTGTTTTTCTCCTCGAACTGCATCACCGTCTCTTCTTCCTCGCCGGAGTCCAGATCGATTGGCATGCTTCGGTGTCCTGGCTCCGGGGCCCTTACAACCATCGCCACCACAACTTATTCTTCCACTTCCATCGCCACCACTTCTTGTTCCTCCTCCACCGCTACCACAGTCTCTGTTGTGAAGTACGCTCTGGCACGATGGTCATGATGACGCATGTACTCTCTGTACTTGGCCCACCTTGACCTCTGTCAAGCGTCACCGGAGTCGGACTGATTCATGGCCCAGTGAAGGATGTTGACTAACATAGTGCCCTTCGCCGGGTCAGTAATCAGCGTCTTTAACTCCTTCGGTGTCGCATTCTTCAGCACCGCATCCAACTCTTTCTGCATGTTTGCTATGCTGGTGAAGTTGGAGCAGGTGTTCTCGAACTTGGTGCGGTCACCGAGCGAGCACCTAAGGAAGAAATCCCTCCATCCAATGCCCCAAGGGAAGGGGTTGGGGATGGGGTTGGAGTTGCTGCTGGAGTTCATGACGGTAGATAGGAGAGGAATAGTGAGAGACAGAGAGATGATTGATTGATATGGTGGGTAAGTAGTGACCATGAGGATGAGTAAATAAAGGAGTATGAACGATAGGTTTTAACGGCGATCAACCTCGGAACTTTGTGCTCTTCATAATGCATGCTTTTCGTAATGCATATCGACATGGACAAGAAGGGCAAGGAAGTGGTGCCGCCCATGGAGAAGGGCAAGGAGGTGGTACCGCCCATGGAGGTTGGGCCGACCACGACCGAGGAGGTGGCCACGGATGATGACTTGGTGCCGGAGGAGCCCCATACTGGCAAGCGCCGTAACTACGGTCACTACCATGAGGAGGAAAGGTCCAACCCACTTCTGCAAGGTTATCCTTACCCCTCAGCTTGAGTGCATCCCGATGCCCCTGAATGTCTAGGACTGCCCTTTCTATGCTTTAGCTGGTTTAGTTTCTTATCGTATTGCTTTGCGTTTGAACTGATATGTTTAAGTGTGGCACTTTATTTAAACTGTGGCTAGCTATGGTTTACAACTATCTGCTGCTATGTGTGTATGAATTTTCTTCACGCCGCTGTGTGCTGATAACCTCACCAACAAGCCGAAGAGATTACCAGAGAACAATTGTTGCATGAAACCAAACACCGTGTAGTTGCGTGAGCCGAACCAATGCAGACAACCAAATGATATGCCAAATTGCTCCCCTAGTGTGAGAGGCCTAGATATGGACAACCAAACAATATGCAAATGTCCACATTTTACCTGTTTTCCTTCGACCAGGCGCTCCGTTGAGCCAGCTGAGCTAAGCCAAGCCCGGCTCATACGGCAACCAAAAACTTCCAGAGTTGCTATCCTTTCCCGTCTCTTTGTTAGAGGAGCACCTTGCGGAGGGCGTTAGCGGAGTGCACTGCATTTGAGTCATTGTGTGATCACACTTTCCACGCATATACTCTCTCCGTTTTTAAATACTCCATTGTAGAGACTGCATTCGGATGTATATAGACACTTTTTAGAATATAAGTTCACTCATTTTGCTCTGTATGTAATATGTAGTCTATAGTAAAATCTCCTTCTTAAAAGACTTATAGTATTTCGGAACAGAGGGAGTTTGTAAGTTTTGTCCTCACGGCACTCTCACTCCTATTCATCTGACTGAGACGGCGGATTCAGTTTGACTGTTTGGTGGACCACGCGAGGCCGGGCCGGCCTCCGCAGATCGCGCGGCGCAGCCAGCTTCCACGCCGCCCACCCATAGCAGTGCCGAGGAAGGCAAGACGAAGCAGCATTTTGCTCCTGTACGTCGGGTGCTGAGTTTGCCGCCGTGTCAAATCCCGGATCACCGGACGGCGATCGAGCCCTGGCGGCTTGTGCACGTCGGGCCATCAAGGGAACGTGCGACGCGCGTGCGTCCAAGGCGTGGTGGCGTCCGTGAAGACCCGGGCGAGACCGGCGGATTCTTCTTGGACCGGTTGGTGGAACACACAGGCGCGCGTGAGAGACAGGCCGGTCGAACTCCCCCGAGCCGAGAGCACCGGCCGGCGCGCGCCCACCGACCACCACCGACCGTTCCACGCACCAAACCCCTCGTTCCTCGACACACGCACACCGCGCCACGCAAAGCGGACGGAAAGCGGCTCGCGGCGCAACGCAAGCCGGGCAGAGGGCTCGACGGCGCACCGCCGTGGCTGCGATCGATCGACTCGATCTCGCTGGCCGGGCCAGGTGGCTCGCTTCTCTCCAGGCCACCCCGATCGGTCGAATGCGGCTGAGTAACAGCGATGCGACCTCCAGCTCCGATCGGCGACGATTTTGGTTTGTCCGTGTCTCTGTCTAGCAGTGCGGCCGATCGAAGCGCTGGAGCTCGCATCTCTCCAGCTTCGACGGCGACGCGAGGTGCCTCGCTTCTCTCCCGGCCACCCCGATCGGTCGAAGTAATACACACCGACCACCGCTCTGTTACTCGTCGTGTAGGGTGTAGCCGTGCAGGACATGCATCTATATTACTATATATGCATGATCTCAAACTCTCAGTCACGGCTCTATGTGGTGGGGCTCTATCTCGACATTGGTTGGGTGGCATCCTTGTTCCGCTTGGGCGGTATGGGTGTCGGCTTAGTCGATGCGCCTCAAAGGGGGAGGTCTGACTTGACGTCGGGGCGGCGGCCCCCGGATGTGGTGCGACGTTCGTGGTCTGCGAGCGGTTGCCCTGAGCAGCGTGGGCTGCGGGCAACAAGGTTGTGTGGTGTTGCTGCTCGAGTGGAGCGGTGCTATGTCGGGGCGGCGGCCCCGGAAGGCGGTGCCGGTTGATTGCGCTGGGCGCGACGGACGGTGGATGTCGGGGTGGCGGCCCCGAGAGAATCTCTGTGGCGACCAGACTTCTGTGGCAACGATGATGGTGGGAGCGATGTTGGCGAGGCGGCAATGGTTGCGGTAGTCGGCTTTTCTCCTGCGTGTCCACGATTTTGCCTCGGTTTGCTTGTTGTTGTGGAGTTGAAGCTGCGGCGGCGGGGTCATGTGGTGTACGATGACTGGCTGCAGGTGGCCCGTTCGGCGATCTTCTCTGGCGCCAGCCGTGCCTAGTTTTGTTCTCCTGAATTCTCCGTCAGAGTTGGAGCTGCGTTGTCTAGCCGTAGGTCGACTTGTTGTCGATAAGGGTGGGCTTTGCTCTGTGTGTTTCAGTCTGTGAAAGTGAGTTTGGCCCTTGTTGTTCCGGCTTTTATCCGATTTTTCGTAATTAATTGGGCAATTCTCTTCTGCTTAATTAATAGATGAGGCAATCTTTACCTCCGTTTCGGAAAAAAAAAACTCTCGGTCACATGCAAGTCCCACTAGCAGTAAGGGCATCTCCCACGCGCTGTATTTGTCAGCCATCGAACCGTCCGAGCATGCATTTCAAAGTAAATTTTAACAAACCAGATGTTTTTCATGCAAACTGAATGATTTTCACTTAAATTGGATTAGATTCAATACATTTTTGACATGTTTCAACCAAAAAAAGCGGGCATCACTTTTCTTAACCTAGTCCAAATCTTCGCCGGCCGTGGAGGTGTCTGTGTTTCACCTCCTGGCTTCCCTATGTCTAGCAAGCTCAACGGCCGTAAGCCCCGGGAAGTGAAGCTGCTAGAGGGGAAGAATATGATGTGGAGCACGACCCACATGGGACAACAGACACGGTCCACCTCCTACCTACTCTTCGTCGCGAGAGTCCGCCATGTGGACAACGCCGGACGTGAACGGGCCGGCCACGTGGTCATTGTGGCTGGGTGAGAACCGCACGGGTGGCGCAGCCGACGTGGAGATGGAGACGTCCTGCGCTTACGCCTCCTCTTCGTCCACCTCTTTGTCGAGCTCCGCGAACCTGGCGTCCCTCTCTGCCAACACGACGCGAGGCCACCATTGCTTGCGTCAGATCTGCAGATGGACCGGTATAGCGCCCACTGCTCATCAAGAAAGCCCAAATCGTCTGTCATCATCACCGTGATGGCATTATCATTGGCCTGCTCACCAACGATTTGTCCCTCCGCGGGCCAGTGCTCGCTGATGAGCCGAAAGTTGTAGCGTTGATTCTCCTACGCCTACCAAAACGCCAAAACCGGCAGTGCCAGCTACTCCTTTGCCATTACGGCGTTGAAATGCGCATGCGTGTGCTCCAAGGTGAAGCCGGCATGGACCAGCGCGGGCACTGGCGCCGGCTCATCATCATATACCGCGTCCATCGTCTTCTCGTCGTTGTGTTCCTCTGGCGAGCTCGCTGGTAAGCCAGCCTCTGTCCGGCTCTCATAGCGGGCTGATGACCCACAAGTATAGGGGATCTATCATAGTCCTTTCGATAATTAAGAGTGTCGAACCCAACAAGGAGCAGAAGAAAATGACAAGCGGTTTTCAGTAAGGTTTTCTCTGCAAGCACTCAAATTGTAGGTAACAGATAGTTTTGTGATAAGATAAATTGTAATGAGTAACAAGCAATGAAAGTAAATAAAGTTCAGCAAGGTGGCCCAATCCTTTTTGTAGCAAAGGACAAGCCTGGACAATTTCTTATAATGAGAAAAGAGCTCCCGAGGACACATGGGAATTATCGCCAAGCTAGTTTTCATCACGCTCATATGATTTGCGTTCGGTACTTTGATAATTTGATATGTGGGTGGACCGGTGCTTGGGTACTACCCTTACTTGGACAATCATCCCACTTATGATTAACCCCTATTGCAAGCATCTGCAACTACAAAAGAAGTATTAAGGTAAACCTAACCACAGCATTAAACATATGGATCCAAATCAGCCCCTTACGAAGCAACACATAAACTAGGGTCTAAACTTCCGTCACTCTAGCAACCCATCATCTACTTATTACTTCCCAATGCCTTCCTCTAGGCCCAAATAATGGTGAAGTGTCATGTAGTCGACATTCACATAACACCACTAGAGGAAAGACAATATACATCTCATCAAAATATCGAACGAATACCAAATTCACATGACTACTAATAGCAAGACTTCACCCATGTCCTCAGGAACAAACGTAACTACTCACAAAGCATATTCATGTTCATAATCAGAGGAGTAATAATATGCATTAAGGATCTGAACATATGATCTTCCACCAAGTAAACCAATTAGCATCAACTACAAGGAGTAATCAACACTACTAGCAACCCACGGGTACCAATTTGTGGTTTTGATACAAGATTGGATACAAGAGATGAACTAGAGTTTTGAGAGGAGATGGTGTTGGTGAAGATGTTGATGGAGATTGACCCCCTCCGGATGAGAGGATCGTTGGTGATAACGATGGTGATGATTTCCCCCTCCCGGAGGGAAGTTTCCCTGGCAGAACAGCTCTACCGGAGCTCTAGATTGGTTCCGCCAAGGTTCCGCCTCGTGGCGGCGGAGTTTCGTCCCGTAAGCTTACCTCTAATTTTTTTCAGGGTAAAAGCCTTCATATAGCAGAAGATGGGCGCCGGAGGGCCACCAAGGGGGCCAGGAGACAGGGGGCGCACCCAGTAGGGGTGGGCGCGCCCCCCACCCTCCTGGCCAGGGTGTGGGCCCCCTCTGGTGTTTTCTTCGCTGAATAATTCTTATTAATTCCAAAACTGACTTCCGTGGAGTTTCAGGATTTTTGGAGCTGTGCAGAATAGGTTTCCAATATTTGCTCCTTTTCCAGCCAGAATTCCAGCTGCCGGCATTCCCCTCTTCATGGTAAACCTTGTAAAATAAGAGAGAATAGCCATAAGTATTGAGATATAATGTGTAATAACAACCCATAATGCAATAAATATTGATATAAAAGCATGATGCAAAATGGACGTATCAACTCCCCCAAGCTTAGACCTCGCTTGTCCTTAAGCGGAAACCAAAATCGAAAATATGTCCACATGTTTAGAGATAGAGGTGTCGACAAAAACAAAATACGGACATGAGGGCATCATGATCATTCTTATAACAGCAACATAAATAGATTTTATCATATGATTTCTTATGCTCAAGTAACGATCAATTCACAATGTCAAGTATGGTTCAGAAACTTCATTGGGAACTAACAAACTATAATCTCAGTCATTGAAGCAATTGAAATTCATCATAACATCAGAAAGAGTCAAGAATAGAGCTTTTCAGCAAGTCCACATACTCAACTATCATATAGTCTTCTACGATTGCTAACACTCACGCAGTACTTGTGGTTATGGAGTTTCAACCGGACACTGAGAAAGATAGGGGCTTATTGTGTTGCCTGCCAACGTATTCACTTTTGGGTGATGTCAACAATAATAATTCATGCTAACTTACATCCAATTGGATATATATATATCAAGATCTTTCAAACAAGAGGAGCTTGCCAAAGGATAAAATGAAAAAGGGAAGGGTGAAGATCACCTTGACTCAAGCATAAAGTAAAAACATAAAGTAAAAGATAAGCCCTTCGCAGAGGGAAGCAGAGGTTGTCATGTGCTTTTAGGGTTGGATGCACAAAATCTTAATGCAAAAGAACGTCACTTTATATTGCCACTTGTATATGGACCTTTATTATGCAGTCTGTCGCTTTTATTGCTTCCATAACAAGATCGTATAAAGCTTATTTTCTCTGCACTAATAAGTCATACATATTTAGAGAGCAATTTTTATTGCCTGCAACATGACAACTTACTTGAAGGATCTTACTCAATCCATAGGTAGGTATGGTGGACTCTCATGGCAAAAACTGGGTTTAAGGATATTTGGAAGCACAAGTAGTATCTCTACTTGGTGCAAGGAATTTGGCTAGCATGAGGGGGAAAGGCAAGCTCAACATGTTGGGAAGATCAATGACAATATACTTTAACTGAGATGTGAGAAAACATAAACCATTACATTGTCTTCCTTGTCCAACATCAACTCTTTTAGCATGTCATACTTAATGAGTGCTACCAATCATAAAAGATGTCCAAGATAATATATTTGTATGTGAAAACCTCTCTTTCCTTATTACTTCCTATTAATTGCAACGATGACCAAAACTACGTTTGTCAACTCTAAACAACTTTTATGCCTCATACTTTCTATATGTGAAGTCATTACTATCCATAAGATCAATATGAGCTCTTTTATTCTTTTTATTCTTTCTACTTTCTCAAGATCATGGCAAGATAGCAAAGCCCTTGACTCAACACTAATCTTTATTATAGATAGCTGATGACCCGCAAGTATACGGGATAGTTGTAGCCTCTTTCGATAAGTAAGAGTGTCGAACCCAACGAGGAGCTAAAGGTATAACAAATACTCTCTCAGGTCCTATCGGCCACTGATACGACTCTACGCATGCTTGACGTTCGCTTTACCTAGAACAAGTATGAAACTAGAAGTACTTTGTAGGTGTTGTTGGATAGGTTTGCAATATAATAAAGAACACGTGAATAAAAACTAGGGGTTGTTTAGATAAAGATGCAATAAAGTAAATATAGCGAGTGTGGAAAAGTGGTGGTAGGAGTTGTGAAAGTGTCCCTAAGCAATTGACTACGTTACTAGACCGGTAATCACTATTGCAATTCTATTTGATGGAGAGGCATAAGATAACATACTTTCTCTACTTGGATCATATGCACTTATGATTGGAATAGCAAGCATCCGCAAATACTAAAGATTCATTAAGGTAAAACCCAACCACAGCATTAAAGTATCAAGTCCCCTTTATCCCATACACAAACAACCTACTTACTGGTCTCAGGCTTCACACCACGCCACCCACCATAAGCAAATCATAAACATATTGCAAACCCTACAGCGGGAATCCCTCACGCTTGCACGACATGGAGGGCACAATAGGACAGCACCAATAATAAAACATGCAACTCAAACCAATGATAGCAATTCATCAATCACCGATAGGACAACGAAAATCTACTCAGACATCATCGGATGGCAACACATCATTGGAAAATAATATGAAGCATAAAGCACCATGTTCAAGTAGAGGGTACAGCGGGTTGCAGAAGAGTGGACCGCTGAATATAGATGGGGGAAGGTGATGGATATTTTGGTGAAGATGATGGAGGTGTTGGTGAAGATCACGGTGATGATGATGGCCCCCGGCAGCGTTCTGGCGCCACCGGAAGCAAGGGGGAGAGAGCCCCCCTTCTTCTTCTTCTTCCTTGACCTCCTCCCTAGATGGGAGAAGGGTTTCCCCTCTGGTCCTTGGCTCCCATGGCTTGGGAGGGGCGAGAGCCCCTCCGAGATTGGATCTATCTCTCTGTTTCTACATTCTCTGTTTCTTCCCCTTCACCGTTTCCTTTATATCTGGAGATCCGTAACTCCCATTGGGGTGAATCTTTCGCCCAGATTTTTCTCGTAAAATTAGCTTTCTTGCGGCAAAATAAGAGCATCAACTGCCTTACGAGTGGTCCACGAGAGTCCAGGGCGCGCCCCCCTGTCTCGTGGCCACCCCGGACACCGTTTCGCGTTGATTCTTCCTCCGAAAAATCCCAAATATTCCAAAATAATTCTCCGTCCGTTTTTATCCCGTATGGATTCCGTTCGATATTGGTTTTCTGCGAAACATAAAATATGGAACAGACAGGAACTGGCACTGGGCACTGGATCAATATGTTAGTCCCAAAAATAGTATAAAAAGTTGCCAAAAGTATATGAAAGTTGAAGAATATTGGGATGGAACAATAAAAAATTATAGGTACAACGGAGACGTATCAGCATCACAAGCTTAATTCCTGCTCGTCCTCGAGTAGGTAAATGATAAAAAAAGATAATTTTTGATGTGGAATGCTACCTAGCATAATCTTGATCATATGTCTAATCATGGCATGAATATTAAGACACGAGTGATTCAAGGCAATAGTCTATCATTTGACATAAAAACAATAATACTTCAAGCATACCAACCAAGCAATTATGTCTTATCGAAATAACATAGCCAAAGAAAGCTCATCCTTACAAAATCATATAGTCTGGCTATGCTCCATCTTCATCACACAAAGCATTCAAATCATGCACAACCCCGATGACGAGCCGAGCAATTGGTTCATACTTTTTAATGCGCTTCAGCTTTTTCAACTCTTATGCAATACATGAGCGCAAGGCATGGACATAGCACTATGGTGGTATAGAATATGATGGTGGAGGTTTATGTGGAGAAGACAAAAAGGGAGAAAGTCTCACATCGACGTGGCTAATCAACCGGCTATGGAGATGCCCATCAATTGATGTCAATGCGAGGAGTAGAGATTGCCATGCAACGGATGCACTAAGAGCTATAAGTGTATGAAAGCTCAAACTGGAAACTAAGTGGGTGTGCATCCAACTTGCTTGCTCATGAAGACCTCAGGCTTTTGAGGAAGCCCATCATCGGAATATACAAGCCAAGTTCTATAATGAAAATTCCCACTAGTATATGAAAGTGAAAGCATAGGAGACTCTCTCTATGAAGAACATGGTGCTACTCTGAAGCACAAGTGTGGTAAAAGGATAGTAACACTGCCCCTTCTATCTTTTTCTCTCATTTTTTATTTTCTTTTTTTTCTTTTTCTTTTTTTTCTTTTTGGTGGGCTTCTTTGGCCTCTTTCTTTTTTTTATTTGGGCTTCTTTGGCCTCTTTTATTTTTCATAAAGTCCGGAATCTCATCCCGACTTGTGGGGGAATCATAGTCTCCATCATCCTTTCCTCACTGGGGCAATGCTCTAATAATAATGAACATCACACTTTTATTTACTTACAACTCAATATTACAACTCGATATCTCGAACAAAGATATGATTCTATATGAATGCTTCCGGCGGTGTATCGGGATGTGCAATGATCTAGCATAGCAATGACATAAAAAAACGGACAAGTCATGAAAACATCATACTATCTATCTTACGATCATGCAAAGTAATATGACAATAAATGCTCAAGTCATGTATATGATGATGATGGAAGTTGCATGGCAATATATCTCGGAATGGCTATGGAAATGCCATAATAGGTAGGTATGGTGGCTGTTTTGAGGAAGATATAATGAGGCTTATGTGTGATAGAGCGTATCATATCACGGGGTTTCGATGCACCGGCGAAGTTTGCACCGACTCTCGAGGTGAGAAAGGGCAATGCACGGTACCAAAGAGGCTAGCAATGATGGAAAGGTAAAAGTGCGTATAATCCATGGACTCACATTAGTCATAAAGAACTCATATACTTATTGAAAAGCCTACTTAGCCCTCGAAGCAAAGTACTACTACGCATGCCCCTAGAGGGATAGATCGGTACGAAAAGACCATCGCTCGTCCCCGACTGCCACTCATAAGGAAAGCAATCAAAGAGCGCCTGATGCTCCAACCTCGTTACATAACGGTTCACCATACGTGCATGCTACGGGACTTGCAAACCTCAACACAAGTATTTCTCAATTTCACAATTACAGAACTAGCACGACTCTAATATCGCCACCTTTATATCGCAAAACTACTGCAAGGAATCAAACATATCATATTCAGTGATCTACAAGTTTATGTAGGATTTTATGACTAACCATGTGAATGACCAATTCTTGTCATCTCTCTAAAAGGATATAAGTGAAGCAAGAGAGTTTAATTCTTTCTACAAACGATATGCCCACGCTCTAATAAGTATAAGTGAAGCAAAAGAGCATTCTACAAATGGCGGTTTTCTAAGTGAAGAGAAACAGACAATCCAGACTTCAAATGATATAAGTGAAGCACATGAAGCATTCTATAAAGCCATACTCAACAGATTTCAGTGAAGTGCAATGAGCATTCTATAAATCAACCAAGTACTATCTCATACCAGCATGGTGCATAAAAGAAAAATGAAAACTAAATGCAAAAGACGCTCCAAGACTTGCACATAATGCATAAACGAAACGAATACGAAATCATACCGATACTTGTTGAAGAAAGAGGGGATGCCTTCCGGGGCATCCCCAAGCTTAGATGCTTGAGTCTCCTTGAATATTTACTTGGGGTGCCTCGGGCATCCCCAAGCTTGTGCTCTTGCCTCTCTTCCTTTTCCTCATATCGAGACCTCCTTGTTTAGACACTTCATCCACACAAAACTTCAACAGAAAACTCGGTAAGATCCGTTAGTATAATAAAGCAAATCACCACTCTAAGTACTGTATCAAACCAATTCATATTTTGTTTTTGCATTGTGTCTACTGTAATATAACATTTCCATGGCTTAATCCACTAATATAAATTGATAGATTCATCAAAACGAGCAAACTATGCATCAAAAACAGAATCCGTCAAAAACAGAACAGTCTATAGCAATATGAACATTCACCATACTTATGGTACCCCAAACATTCTACCAAAATTAGGAAAAATAAACAATTTGTATAGAAAGACATTACAAAAGGAATCAGAGCCAATTGACATTCCAGATAAAAATGTAAAATCGCGCACTACAGCCAAAGTTTCTGTCCTGCACCGTACAAACCAACAAGCATTGTAAACATCCTAAAGGCAAACCCTAGCACATTATTTTTATAATACAATGGAATTGTACAAGGGGATAATTATTTTTGATGAAAAGTTTCTGTAATCAAGATTCACAAAGTTTCCGTGAGCATGAACAAAGTTCAAGGCTAGCTCCCACTTCAACAATGCTCGTCTTTCTCACTTTCACTTTCCTTTTTGAAAAGTTTTTAGGTTTCCCTCTTAATTTTTATTTTTTTAAACTATATGAAAGCACTCAACAGAAATAAATGACTCTCTAAAACTTCCGGGTTGTCTCCCTGGCAACGCTTTCTTTAAAGCCATTAAGCTAGGCATATAGTGCTCAAGTAATGAATCCACTCGGATCCCAAGGTATATCAAAGCCAATTTTAATTAACAATGATTTGTAATTTAGTAGTGAGCACAAAATAACATATATCATGCAACAACGAAGTCTAACTCTCTTCCTATGCATCGGCATGTCATAAAAGAACAATTCATGCACACCAAGTAAAGGCCAATGCATAGTATAAGCATTCTTGCAATTCTATCGCATTGGAAACATAGAGAGGCGGAGATGTAGTTCCTCTCTCATAATAATTGCAAGTAGGAGCAGAAAGCACATGCATAGTACATTTATCAGAATCATCATGTGCAATGGTAAAAGGCAACCCATCAATATAATCCTTAATAAGCACAAACTTCTCCGATAAAGTGTAGTAGGGAGAATTCAAAAAGATAATAGGACTATCATGCGTGGGTGCAATAGCAACAATTTCATGTTTAACATAAGGAACTATAGCAAGTTCATCTCCATAAGCATAATTCATATTGGCATCTTGGCCACAAGCATAGCAAGCATCATCAAAAAGGGATATTTCAAACAAATACAAGGGATCATAGCAATCATCCTTCGGTAAGCACGAAGGGGAATTAAACAATATATGAGTTGAAGAGTTACTCTCATTAGAAGGTGGGCACGGGTAGCTAATCCGCTCTTCCTCCTTTTGTTCTTCGCTCTCCTCATCATCCTTTTCATCCAATTAGCTCACAGTTTCATCAATTTCTTCTTCCATAGCTTCCTGCAAAATATTAGTCTCTTCTTGGACAGCGGAGACTTTCTTCATAAAAGCATTAATATAATAATTGTATTCATAATTTTCATAGCAATATCTAAGTATAGCAAGATTTTCAGGCCTATAACCATCATCATCAAAAGCTTCATACTTTTCAAACAAAGCTTCAATTTCATAAGCAGCCTTAAAAGCAACAAATTCTTCTATTTGTTCCACATCATAGTAATCATATATACCATTAGCATAAAAAGCTAAGGTTTCATTATCATTAAATTTGCATGAAAAGGGAAGGTGTGGTGCCTTCATCCTAGAGCAACAAGTAATACCATATCTCAAGCAGAGATTCCAGGCATACCAACGCAACATAATAAATTGATCCCATAATAGTTTCCCTTTTTGTGTCGAGCGATTATCCCTAAAGTATTCACGTTGATCCAACGTGTCTCCCATTATAAAGTTGGATGGGGTTTTCTCAGGATTATCAAAGTAGTACTTAATATCTCTCACATAATGAGAGTCGGGGGTTTTAGGAGTTACCCCATCTACATGAGTAGCAAGTACATCTAATTTTTTTGGTATTTTGTGTTCCATATCCATAACTAAAGATAGAGAACAACTAAGAATAGCAAATAAAATATACTTAGTGATAAAGCAAACAAGCACACACGAGAATATTCATCCCACGCTATGACTCCCCGGCAACGGCGCCACAAAAAGGTCTTGATGACCCGCAAGTATATGGGATAGTTGTAGCCTCTTTCGATAAGTAAGAGTGTCGAACCCAACGAGGAGCTAAAGGTAGAACAAATACTCTCTCAACATGTTGGGAAGATCAATGACAATATACTTTAACTGAGATGTGAGAAAACATAAACCATTATGTTGTCTTCCTTGTCCAACATCAACTCTTTTAGCATGTCATACTTAATGAGTGCTACCAATCATAAAAGATGTCCAAGATAATATATTTGTATGTGAAAACCTCTCTTTCCTTATTACTTCCTATTAATTGCAACAATGACCAAAACTACGTTTGTCAACTCTCAACAACATTTATGCCTCATACTTTCTATATGTGAAGTCATTACTATCCATAAGATCAATATGAGCTCTTTTATTCTTTTTATTCTTTCTACTTTCTCAAGATCATGGCAAGATAGCAAAGCCCTTGACTCAACACTAATCTTTATTATAGATAGCTGATGACCCGCAAGTATATGGGATAGTTGTAGCCTCTTTTGATAAGTAAGAGTGTCGAACCCAACGAGGAGCTAAAGGTAGAACAAATACTCTCTCAAGTCCTATCGGCCACTGATACGACTCTACGCACGCTTGATGTTCGCTTTACCTAGAACAAGTATGAAACTAGAAGTACTTTCTAGGTGATGTTGGGTTGGTTTGCAAGATAATAAAGAACACGTAAATAAAAACTAGGGGTTGTTTAGATAAAGATGCAATAAAGTAAATATAGTGAGTGTGGAAAAGTGGTGGTAGGAGTTGTGAAAGTGTCCCTAAGCAATTGACTACGTTACTAGACCGGTAATCACTATTGCAATTCTATTTGAGGGAGAGGCATAAGCTAACATACTTTCTCTACTTGGATCATATGCACTTATGATTGGAACTCTAGCAACTATCCGCAAATACTAAAGATTAATTAAGGTAAAACCCAACCATAGCATTAAAGTATCAAGTCCCCTTTATCCCATACGCAGACAACCTACTTACTCGGGTATGTGCTTCTGTCGCTCAAGCCACCCACCATAAGCAAATCATAAACATATTGCAAACCCTACAGCGGGAGTCCCTCACGCTTGCGCGACACGGAGGGCACAATAGGACAGCACCAATAATAAAACATGCAACTCAAACCAATCATAGCAATTCATCAATCACCGATAGGACAATGAAAATCTACTCAGACATCATAGGATGGCAACACATCATTGGAAAATAATATGAAGCATAAAGCACCTTGTTCAAGTAGAGGGTACAGTGGGTTGCGGGAGAGTGGACCGCTAAATATAGATGGGGGATGGTGATGGAGATGTTGGTGAAGATGATGGAGGTGTTGGTGAAGATCACGGTGATGATGATGGCCCCCGGCAGCGTTCCGGCGCCACCAGAAGCAAGGGGGAGAGAGCCCCCCTTCTTCTTCTTCTTCCTTGACCTCCTCCCTAGATGGGAGAAGGGTTTCCCCTCTGGTCCTTGACTCCCATGGCTAGGAGGGGCAAGAGCCTCTCTGAGATTGGATCTATCTCTCTGTTTCTGCGTTCTCTTTTTCTTCCCCTTCACCGTTTCCTTTATATCTGGAGATCCGTAACTCCCATTGGGGTGAATTCGCCCAGATTTTTCTCGTAAAATTAGCTTTCTTGCGGCAAAAGAAGAGCGTCAACCGCCTTACGGGTGGTCCACGAGAGTCCAGGGCGCGCCCAGGGGGAGGGCACGCCCCCTGTCTCGTGGCCACCCCGGACACCGTTTTCGCGTTGATTCTTCCTCCGGAAAATCCCAAATATTCCAAAATAATTCTCCGTCTGTTTTTATCCCGTATGGATTCCGTTCGATATTGGTTTTCTGCGAAACATAAAATATGGAACAGACAGGAACTGGCACTGGGCACTGGATCAATATGTTAGTCCCAAAAATAGTATAAAAAGTTGCCAAAAGTATATGAAAGTTGAAGAATGTTGGCATGGAACAATAAAAAATTATAGATATGACAGAGACGTATCAATAGCTCACGGACTCGATTACATAAAGAGATCACGAAGCAAAACTCAAAACTAATTGATACTAAAACTTCAATCTACTAGATCAAGATACTACTAAAAGGATCGAACTAAGTAAAACGGTAAAGATAGGAGTGTGATGGTGATACGATACCGGGGCACCTCCCCCAAGCTTGGCAGTTGCCAAGGGGAGTGCCCATACCCATGTGAGTATGTCCTTGGAGGTGGTGAAGTAGGAGTTGTTGATGATGTAGGCTTGTCGTCCATCTTTCAAGGCATAGGCTCACCATCATAGAAGGATGATCGAGTCTCCAGGATCCTTAAATCTGCAGCCAAACTCATCCTCTTGAATCTATATTCATACTCACAGTTTTGGTTTTGCAGGTCATAGATCTGGGCTTGGAGGTGCTCGATTTTCTCTTGAAGCTTGAAGATGGTCTCCCCAATGACCTTGGCATCTAGCTTGTGGTTGTTGGTGAACTCCGTGATCATCATCTGGTTAGCGTTGAGCCCACGCTCCACCATCCCTTGGCACTTGAAAACTTGTTGCTCCATGGCTTTGAGCTTTGTCTCCACGCTTTCGGTACGCCTTGGTCCCTCCACATCGCGGATGTGAAGCACCCCCTCATGCATCTCAATGGTTTGAGGGTGTTGCAGCACCTCCGCGAGATAGGGGTTGATAACCCTCTCGAAAAACTTGTCCTTGGGAGCGCTTGGAGACGTCATGATGCTCCAGATCTGTCAGAAAAGCAGCTCGAAACGAAAACAGAGGATATTTGCGTGATACGGTGGTCAAAGACTTCGGGAGATTATATAATGAATTTTTACCAACCAAAATACGTAACGTGCAATAAAACGGAGTCCGGGAGGCACACGAGGTGGCCACGAGACAGGGGTGCGCCTAGGAAGGGTGGGCACGCCCTTCACCCTCGTGGAGGCCTCGTGTCCTTCCTGGACTACTTCTTTCTTTCCAAAATTCTTAAATATTCCAAAACGGATAAAAATTGCCATTATAATTGTTTTGGAGTCGGTTTACTTACCGTACCACATACCTATTCCTTTTTGGAGTCTGGAACGTTCTGGAAAGTGTCCCTTATGTATTCCTCCAGGGTTACGGTTTCAATAATATTAGTTTCAACATTGATAGGATTACCTGAGATATAATGTTTAATTCTTTGACCGTTCACCACCCTCGGACTTGTGCCTTCGAAGTTGTTGATTTTTATGGCACCGAAACGATAGACCTCCTTGATAACGTAAGGACCTTCCCATTTAGAGAGAAGTTTTCCTGCAAAAAATCTTAAACGAGAGTTGAATAATAACACATAATCACCTACATTAAACTCACGCTTTTGTATCCTTTTATCATGCCAGCGTTTGACTTTTTCTTTGAATAGCTTGGCATTCTCATAGGCTTGGGTTCTCCATTCATCAAGTGAGCTAATATCAAATAACCTCTTCTCACCGGCAAGTTTGAAGTCATAGTTGAGCTCTTTAATAGCCCAATATGCTTTATGTTCAAGTTCAAGAGGTAAGTGACAAGCTTTTCCATAAACCATCTTATACGGAGACATACCCATAGGATTTTTGCATGCTGTTCTATAGGCCCATAATGCATCATCAAGTTTCTTGGACCAATTCTTTCTAGATCTATTGACAGTCTTTTGCAAAATTAATTTGAGCTCTCTATTGCTCAACTCTACTTGACCACTAGACTGCGGGTGATAAGGAGATGCGATTCTATGATTAACATCATACTTAGCAAGCATCTTACGGAAAGCACCATGAATAAAATGTGAATCACCATCAGTCATAAGATATCTAGGGACTCCAAACCTCGGAAAAATAACTTCTTTAAGCATCTTAATAGAGGTGTTATGATCATCAGTACTAGTTGGAATAGCTTCTATCCACTTAGTAATGTAATCAGTAGCAACTAAAATATGTGTATAACCGTTAGAGGCAGGAAAAGGTCCCATATAATCAAAGCTCCAAACATCAAATGGTTCAATAACAAGAGAATAATTCATAGGCATTTCTTGACGTCTACTAATGTTCCCAATTCTTTGTCATTCATCACAAGATAAGACAAACTTACGAGCATCTTTGAAGAGAGTAGGCCAATAAAAACCAGATTGCAATACCTTATGTGCAGTTCCAGCGTGGTGTCCTCCATAGGATTCAGAGTGACACTTGCGTGGGATCTGTTCCTGTTCATGCTCAGGCACACAACGTCTAATAACACCATCTACTCCTTCTTTATAAAGGTGTGGGTCATCCCAGAAGTAATGTCTTAAATCATAAAAGAACTTTTTTCTTTTGTTGGTATGTGAAACTAGGTGGTATAAATTTAGCAACAATGTAATTAGCATAATCAGCATACCAAGGAGCAGTACGATAAGCATTAATGACCGCTAATTGTTCATCAGGAAAGCTATCATCAATAGGCAGTGGGTCATCAAGAACATTCTCTAACCTAGACAAGTTATGCAGAACGGGTTCTCAGCTCCCTTTCTATCAATAATATGCAAATCAAATTCTTGGAGCAAGAGAACCCATCTAATGAGTCTAGGCTTAGCATCTTTCTTTTCCATAAGATATTTAATAGCAGCATGATCAGTGTGAATAGTAACTTTGGAATCAACAATATAAGGTTAAACTTATCACATGCAAACACAACTGCTAAGAACTCTTTTTCAGTAGTAGCATAATTTCTCTGGGCAGTATCAAGAGTCTTACTAGCATACTGGATAACATTCAATTTCTTATCAACTCTTTGCCCTAGAACAGCACCCACAGCATAATCACTAGCATCACACATAATTTCAAAGGGTAAATTCCAATCAGGTGGCTGGACAATAGGTGCAATGATCAAAGCTTTCTTAAGTATTTCAAATGCTTCTACACAATCATCATCAAAGACAAAAGGAATATCTTTTTGCAATAAATTAGTCAGAGGCCTAGAGATTTTAGAAAAGTCCTTAATGAACCTCCTATAAAAACTGGCATGACCTGAAGGAAATATGCCCTAGAGGCAATAATAAAGTTATTATTTATTTCCTCATATCATGATAAATGTTTATTATTCATGCTAGAATTGTATTAACCGGAAACATGATACATGTGTGAATACATAGACAAACATAGTGTCACTAGTATGCCTCTACTTGACTAGCTCATTGATCAAAGATGGTTATGTTTCCTAACCATAGGCATGTGTTGTCATTTGATTAATGGGATCACACCATTAGGAGAATGATGTGATTGACTAGACCCATTCCGTTAGCTTAGCACTTGATCGTTTAGTATGTTGCTATTGCTTTCTTCATGACTTATACAAAGTTCCTGCAACTATGAGATTGTGCAACTCCCGTTTACCGGAGGAACACTTTCTGTGCTACCAAACGTCACAACGTAACTGGGTGATTATAAAGGTGCTCTACAGGTGTCTCCAAAGGTACATGTTGAGTTGGCATAATTCAAGATTAGGTTTTTGTCACTCCGATTGTCAGAGAGGTATCTCTGGGCCTTCTCGGTAATACTCATCACCTAAGCCTTGCAAGCATTGTAACTAATGAGTTAGTTATGAAATGATGTATTACGGAACGAGTAAAGAGACTTGCCAGTAACGAGATTGAACTAGGTATTGGATACCGACGATCGAATCTCGGGCAAGTAACATACCGATGACAAAGGGAACAACGTATGTTGTTATGCGGTTTGACCGATAAAGATCTTCGTAGAATATGTAGGAACCAATATTAACATCCAGGTTCCGCTATTGGTTATTGACTGAGAATAGTTCTAGGTCATGTCTACATAGTTCTCGAACCTATAGGGTCCGCACGCTTAACGTTACGATGACAGTTTTATTATGAGTTTATAAGTTTTGATGTACCGAATGTTGTTCAGAGTCCCGGATGTGATCACGGACATGACGAGGAGTCTTGAAATGGTCGAGACATAAATATTGATATATTGGACGGATATATTTGGACACCGGAAATGTTCCGGATGAGATTGGGACTATACCGGAGTTCCGGGAGGTTACCGGAACCCCCCGGTAAGTATATGGGCCTTATTGGGCCTTAGTGGAAGGGAGGGAGAAGGAGCAAAGGAGGGGGCGCGCCCCCCCAAGCCCAATCCGAATTGGGAGGGGGGCCGGCCCCCCCCTTTCTTTCTTCCCTCCACTCTCTTCCTTCCCTCTCCTACTCCTAATAGGAAAGGGGGGGGCAAACCTACTTGGAGTAGGTTTGCCCCCTGAGGGAGTCCTGGACTAGGGGGTGTCCGGACAGCCGGACTATCATCGTCAGCCGGACTCCAAGACTATGAAGATACAAGATTGAAGACTTCGTCCCATGTCCGGATGGGACTTTCCTGGGCATGGAAGGCAAGCTTGGCGATACGGATATGAAGATCTCCAACCATTGTAACCGACTCTGTGTAACCCTAGCCCTCCCCGGTGTCTATATAAACCGGAGGGTTTTAGTCCGTAGGACAACAACCATTACAACAATCATACCATAGGCTAGCTTCTAGGGTTTAGCCTCCTTGATCTCGTGGTAGATCCACTCTTGTACTACCCATATCATCAATATCAATCAAGCAAGAGTAGGGTTTTACCTCCATCGAGAGGGCCCGAACCTGGGTAAAAACATTGTGCCCCTTGTCTCCTGTTACCATCCGCCTAGACGCACAGTTCGAGACCCCCTACCCAAGATCCGCCAGTTTTGACACCGACACCCCCCCTAGGGCGCGCCTTCCCTCTTGGCCGGCCCCCTCCTCCTCTCCTCCTTTATATACGGAGGAGCGGGGCACCCCATAGACACACAAGTTGATCTACGGATCGTTCCTTAGCCGTGTGCGGTGTCCCCCTCCACCATAATCCACCCCGGTCATATCGTCGCGGAGTTTAGGTGAAGCCCTGCGCCGGTAGAACATCATCATCGTCACCACGCCGTCGTGCTGACGGAACTCATCCCCGACGCTTCGCTGGATTGGAGCCCGGGGGACGTCATCGAGCTGGACGTGTGCTGAACACGGAGGTGCCGTACGTTCGGTGCTTGGATCGGTCGAGTCGTGAAGACGTACGACTACATCAACCGCGTTGTCATAACGCTTCCGCTTGACGGTCTACGAGGGTACGTAGACAACACTCTCCCCTCTCGTTGCTATGCCATCACAATGATCTTGCGTGTGCGTACGAAATTTTTTGAAATTACTACGTTTCCCAACAGTGGCATCCGAGCCTAGGTTTTATGCGTTGATGTTATATGCACGAGTAGAACACAAGTGAGTTGTGGGCGATACAAGTCATACTGCTTACCAGCATGTCATACTTTGGTTCGGCGGTATTGTTGGATGAAGCGGCTCGGACCGACATTACGCCTACGCTTACGCGAGACTGGTTTTACCGCCGTGCTTTGCACACGGTGACTAGCGGTGTCGGTTTCTCCAACTTTAGTTGAACCGAGTGGCTACGCCCGGTCCTTGCGAAGGTTAAAACAGCACCAACTTGACAAACTATCGTTGTGGTTTTGATGCGAGGTAAGAACGGTTCTTGCTCAGCCCGTAGCAGCCACGTAAAACTTGCAACAACAAAGTAGAGGACGTCTAACTTGTTTTTGCAGGGCATGTTGTTATGTGATATGGCCAAGACGTGATGCTATATTTTATTGTATGAGATGATCATGTTTTGTAACCGGTTATCGGCAGCTGGCAGGAGCCATATGGTTGTCGCTTTATTGTATGAAATGCAACGCTCGTAATTGCTTTACTTTATCACTAAGCGGTAGCGATAGTCGAGAAGCAATAGATGGCGAAGCGACAATGATGCTACGATGGAGATCAAGGTGTCGCGCCGGTGACGATGGTGATCACGACGGTGCTTCGGAGATGGAGATCACAAGCACAAGATGATGATGGCCATATCATATCACTTATATTGATTACATGTGATGTTTATCCTTTATGCATCTTATCTTGCTTTGATTGACGGTAGCATTTTAAGATGATCTCTCACTAAAAATTATCAAGAAGTGTTCTCCCTGAGTATGCACCGTTGCCAAAGTTCGTCGTGCCCAGACACCACGTGATGATCGGTGTGATAAAGCTCACGTCCATCTACAACGGGTGCAAGCCAGTTTTGCACATGCGAATACTCAGGTTAAACTTGACGAGCCTAGCATATGCAGATATGGCCTCGGAACACGGAGACCGAAAGGTCGAGCGTGAATCATATAGTAGATATGATCAACATAGAGATGTTCACCATTGAAAACTACTCCATCTCACGTGATGATCGGTTATGGTTTAGTTGATTTGGATCATGTGATCACTTAGATGACTAGAGAGATGTCTGTCTAAGTGGGAGTTCTTAAATAATGTGATTAATTGAACTTAAATTTATCATGAACTTAGTACATGATAGTATTTTGCTTGTCTATGTTTGTTGTAGATAGATGGCTCGTGCTGTTGTTCCGTTGAATTTTAATGCGTTCCTTGAGAAAGCAAAGTTGAAAGATGATGGTAGCAATTACACGGACTGGGTCCGTAACTTGAGGATTATCCTCATTGCTGCATAGAAAAGTTACGTCCTGGAAGCACCGCTGGGTGCCAGGCCTGCTGCTGATGCAACTGACGATGTTAAGAACGTCTGGCAGAGCAAAGCTGATGACTACTCGATAGTTTAGTGTGCCATGATTTACGGCTTAGAACCGGGTCTTCAACGACGTTTTGAACGTCATGGAGCATATGAGATGTTCCAGGAGTTGAAGTTAATATTTCAAGCAAATGCCCGGATTGAGAGATATGAAGCCTCCAATAAGTTCTATAGCTGCAAGATGGAGGAGAATAGTTCTGTCAGTGAGCATATACTCAAAATGTCTGGGTATAATAATCACTTGATTCAACTCGGAGTTAATCTTCCGGATGATAGCGTCATTGACAGAATTCTCCAATCATTGCACCAAGCTACAAGAGCTTTGTGATGAACTATAATATGCAAGGGATGAACAAGACAATTCCCGAGCTCTTCGCAATGCTAAAGGCTGCGGAGGTAGAAATCAAGAAGGAGCATCAAGTGTTGATGGTCAACAAGACCACTAGTTTCAAGAAAAAGGGCAAAGGGAAGAAAAAGGGGAACTTCAAGAAGAACAGCAAGCAAGTTGCTGCTCAAGAGAAGAAACCAAAGTCTGGACCTAAGCCTGAAAATGAGTGCTTCTACCGCAAGCGATCGGTCCTTTGAAGCGGAACTGCCCCAAGTATTTGGCGGATAAGAAGGATGGCAAAGTGAACAAAGGTATATGTGATATACATGTTATTGATGTGTACCTAACTAGAGCTCGTAGTAGCACCTGGGTATTTGATACTGGTTCTGTGCTAATATTTGCAACTCGAAATAGGGACTACGGAATAAGCAAGCACTAGCCAAGGATGAGGTGACGATGCGCGTGGGAAACGATTCCAAAGTCGATGTGATCGCGGTCGGCACGCTACCTCTACATCTACCTTCGGGATTAGTTTTAGACCAGAATAATTGTTATTTGGTGCCAGCGTTGAGCATGAACATTATATCTGGATCTTGTTTGATGCGAGACAGTTATTCATTTAAATCAGAGAATAATGGTTGTTCTATTTATATGAGTAATATCTTTTATGGTCATGCACCCTTGAAGAGTGGTCTATTTTTATTGAATCTCGATAGTAGTGATACACATATTCATAATGTTGAAGCCAAAAGATGCAGAGTTGATAATGGTAGTGCAACTTATTTGTGGCACTGCCGTTTAGCTCATATCGGTGTAAAGCACATGAAGAAACTCCATACTAATGGACTTTTGGAATCACTTGATTATGAATCACTTGGTACTTGCGAACCGTGCCTCATGGGAAAGATGACTAAAACACCGTTCTCCGGTACTATGGAGAGAGCAACAGATTTGTTGGAAATCATACATACAGATGTATGTGGTCTGATGAATGTTGAAGCTCATGGAGGATATCGTTATTTTCTCACCTTCACAGATGATTTGAGCAGATATGGGTATATCTACTTAATGAAGCACAAGTCTGAAACATTTGAAAAGTTCAAAGAATTTCAGAGTGAAGTGGAAAATCATCGTAACAAGAAAATAAAGTTTCTACGATCTAATCGTGGAGGAGAATATTTGAGTTACGAGTTTGGTTTACATTTGAAACAATGCGGAATAGTTTCGCAACTCACGCCACCTGGAACACCACAAAGAAATGGTGTGTCCGAACATCGTAATCGTACTTTACTAGATATGGTGCGATCTATGATGTCTCTTACTGATTTACCGCTATCGTTTTGGGGTTATGCTTTAGAGATAGCTGCATTCACATTAAATAGGGCACCATCAAAATCCGTTGAGACGACGCCTTATGAACTGTGGTTTGGCAAGAAACCAAAGTTGTCGTTTCTTAAAGTTTGGGGCTGCGATGCTTATGTGAAGAAACTTCAACCAGATAAGCTCGAACCCAAATCGGAGAAATGTATCTTCATAGGATACCCAAAAGAGACTGTTGGGTACACCTTCTATCACAGATCCGAAGGCAAGACATTCGTTGCTAAGAACGGATCCTTTGTAGAAAAGGAGTTTCTCTCGAAAGAAGTGAGTGGGAGGAAAGTAGAACTTGATGAGGTAACTGTAGCTGCTCCCTTATTGGAAAGTAGTTCATCGCAGAAATCAGTTCCTGTGACAAATACACCAATTGGTGAGGAAGCTAATGATTTGATCATGAAACTTCAGATCAAGTGTCTGCTGAACCTCGTAGGTCTACCAGAGTAAGATCCGCACCAGACTGGTACGGTAATCCTGTTCTGGAAGTCATGTTACTTGACCATGATGAACCTACGAACTATGAGGAAGCGATGATGAGCCCAGATTCCGCAAAATGGCTAGAGGCCATGAAATCTGAGATGGGATCCATGTATGAGAACAAAGTATGGACGTTGGTTGACTTGCCCGATGATCGGCAAGCCATTGAGAATAAATGGATCTTTAAGAAGAAGACTGACGCTGACGGTAATGTAACTGTCTATAAAGCTCGACTTGTTGCGAAAGGTTTTCGACAAGTTCAAGGGGTTGACTACGATGAGACTTTCTCACCCGTAGCGATGCTTAAGTCTGTCCGAATCATGTTAGCGATTGCCGCATTTTATGATTACGAAATTTGGCAGATGGATGTCAAAACTGCATTCCTGAATGGATTTCTGGAAGAAGAGTTTTATATGATGCAACCGAAGGGTTTTGTCGATCCTAAGGGAGCTAACAAAGTGTGCAAGCTCCAGCGATCAATTTATGGTCTGGTGCAAGCCTCTCGGAGTTGGAATAAACGCTTTGATAGTGTGATCAAAGCATATGGTTTTATCTGACTTTTGGAGAAGCTTTGATTTACAAGAAAGTGAGTGGGAGCTCTGTAGCATTTCTAATATTATATGTGGATGACATATTGTTGATTGGAAATGATATAGAATTTCTGGATAGCATAAAAGGATACTTGAATAAAAGTTTTTCGATGAAAGACCTCGGTGAAGCTGCTTACATATTGGGCATTAAGCTCTATAGAGATAGATCAAGACGCTTGATTCGACTTTCACAAAGCACGTACCTTGATAAAGTATTGAAAAGGTTCAATATGGAACAGGCGAAGAAAGGGTTCTTGCCTGTATTACAAGGTATAAAGTTGAATCAGATTCAATGCCCGACCACTGCAGAAGATAGAGAGAAAATGAAAGGAGTTCCCTATGCTTCAGCCATAGGCTCTATCATGTATGCAATGTTGTGTACCAGACCTGATGTGTGCCTTGCTATTAGTTTCGCAGGGAGGTACCAAAATAATCCAGGAGTGGGTCACTGGACAGCGGTCAAGAACATCCTGAAATACCTGAAAAGGACTAAGGATATGTTTCTCGTATATGGAGGTGACAAAGAGCTAGTCGTAAATGGTTACGTCGATGCAAGCTTTGACACTGATCCGGACGATTCTAAATCGCAAACCGGATACGTATTTTTATTAAACGATGAAGCTGTAAGTTGGTGCAGTTCTAAACAAAGCGTCGTGGCGGGATCTACATGTGAAGCGGAGTACACAGCTGCTTCGGAAGCAGCAAATGAAGGAGTCTGGATGAAGGAGTTCATTTCCAATCTAGGTGTTATACCTAGTGCATCAGGACCAATGAAGATCTTCTGTGACAATACTGGTGCAATTGCTTTGGCAAAGGAATCCTGATTTCACAAGAGGACCAAGCACATTAAGAGACGCTTCAATTCCATTCGGGACCAAGTCCAAGTGGGAGACATAGAGATTTGCAAGATACATACGGATCTGAATGTTGCAGACTCGTTGACTAAGCCTCTCTCACGAGCAAAACATGATCAGCACCAAGACTCCATGGGTGTTAGAATCATTACTATGTAATCTAGATTATTGACTCTAGTGCAACTGAGAGACTGAAGGAAATATGCCCTAGAGGCAATAATAAAGTTATTATTTATTTCCTCATATCATGATAAATGTTTATTATTCATGCTAGAATTGTATTAACCGGAAACATGATACATGTGTGAATACATAGACAAACATAGTGTCACTAGTATGCCTCTACTTGACTAGCTCATTGATCAAAGATGGTTATGTTTCCTAACCATAGGCTGTGTTGTCATTTGATTAATGGGATCACATCATTAGGAGAATGATGTGATTGACTAGACCCATTCCGTTAGCTTAGCACTTGATCGTTTAGTATGTTGCTATTGCTTTCTTTATGACTTATACAAAGTTCCTGCAACTATGAGATTGTGCAACTCCCGTTTACCGGAGGAACACTTTATGTGCTACCAAACGTCACAACGTAACTGGGTGATTATAAAGGTGCTCTACAGGTGTCTCCAAAGGTACATGTTGAGTTGGCATAATTCAAGATTAGGTTTTTGTCACTCCGATTGTCGGAGAGGTATCTCTGGGCCTTCTCAGTAATACTCATCACCTAAGCCTTGCAAGCATTGTAACTAATGAGTTAGTTATGAAATGATGTATTACGGAACGAGTAAAGAGACTTGCCAGTAACGAGATTCAACTAGGTATTGGATACCGACGATCGAATCTCGGGCAAGTAACACACCGATGACAAAGGGAACAACGTATGTTGTTATGCGGTTTGACCGATATAGATCTTCGTAGAATATGTAGGAACCAATATGAACATCCAGGTTCCGCTATTGGTTATTTACTGAGAATAGTTCTAGGTCATGTCTACATAGTTCTCGAACCCATAGGGTCCGCACGCTTAACGTTACGATGACAGTTTTATTATGAATTTATAAGTTTTGATGTACCGAAGGTTGTTCAGAGTCCCGGATGTGATCACGGACATGACGAGGAGTCTCGAAATGGTCGAGACATAATGATTGATATATTGGACGGATATATTTGGAC
The DNA here is from genome assembly GCA_021605205.1 of Aegilops longissima. NCBI lineage: Eukaryota > Viridiplantae > Streptophyta > Magnoliopsida > Poales > Poaceae > Aegilops > Aegilops longissima. Next base: position 764,018,979 of record CM038677.1, read on the forward strand.
ACCGGAAAGGTTCCGGATGAGATTGGGACTATACCGGAGTTCCGAGAGGTTACCGGAACCCCCCGGTAAGTATATGGGCCTTATTGGGCCTTAGTGGAAGGGAGGGAGAAGGAGCAAAGGAGGGGGCGCCCCCCCTCCCCAAGCCCAATCCGAATTGGGAGGGGGCCGGCCCCCCCTTTCCTTCTTCCCTCCCCTCTCTTCCTTCCCTCTCCTACTCCTAATAGGAAAGGGGGGCCAAACCTACTTGGAGTAGGTTTGCCCCCCCTAGGGCGCGCCTCCCCTCTTGGCCGGCCCCCTCCTCCTCTCCCCCTTTATATACGGAGGAGGGGGGCACCCCATAGACACACAAGTTGATCTACGGATCGTTCCTTAGCCGTGTGCGGTGCCCCCCTCCACCATAATCCACCCCGGTCATATCGTCGCGGAGTTTAGGCGAAGCCCTGCACCGATAGAACATCATCATCGTCACTACACTGTCGTGCTGACGGAACTCATCCCCGACGCTTCGCTGGATTGGAGCCTGGGGGATGTCATCGAGCTGGACGTGTGCTGAACACGGAGGTGCCGTACATTCGGTGCTTGTATCGGTCGAGTCGTGAAGACGTACGACTACATCAACCGCGTTGTCATAATGCTTCCGCTTGACAGTCTACGAGGGTACGTAGACAACACTCTCCCCTCTCGTTGCTATGCCATCACCATGATCTTGCGTGTGTGCAGGAAATATTTTGAAATTACTACGTTCCCCAACATGACCGAGGAAACTTCTTATACCTTTTATGTCCTTGGGACATGGCATCTTTTCAATAGCATCAACTTTAGCTTTATCAACTTCAATACCTCTCTCGGAAATCTTATGCCCCAAGACAATGCCTTCATTAACCATAAAGTGGCACTTTTCCCAATTCAAGATGAGACTAGTGTCTTCACATCTCTGCAAAACTCGATCAAGGTTGCTCAAGCAATCATCAAAAGAGAATCCATAAACGGAGAAATCATCCATGAATACCTCACAAATCTTTTCACAGAAGTCAGAGAATATAGCCATCATGCATCTTTGAAAGGTAGCAAGTGCATTACATAAACCAAAAGGCATATGTCTATAAGCAAAAGTACCGAAAGGGCAAGTAAAAGTAGTTTTTGGTTGATCCTTCGCTGACACAGGTATTTGAGAGAAACCAGAATAACCATCTAGAAAGCAGAAATGTGTGTGTTTGGATAGTCTTTCTAGCATTTGATCGATAAAAGGTAAAAGGTAATGATCTTTCTTAGTAGCTTTACTTAATTTACGGAAATTGATTACCATCCTATAGCCTGTAATAATTCTTTGCGGGATCAATTCATCTTTATCATTAGGAACGACAGTAATACCTCCCTTTTTAGGAACACAATGGACAGGGCTTACCTAGGGATGGCAACGGGGCCCCATACCCGCCAAACCCGTGGGGATTTCATCTATTAGGGGGTGGGGATGGGCGGAAAACATTCCCATGGGGATATTTACCAAACTAATTTATTCCCCATAGGGTACAACGGGGATGCGGACGATATCCTGTTCCCCAGACCCAATACCCATCGGGGACCCGGTTAGTAACCGTGACACTGCGGTCAATGTTAAAATATTCACAAACAAACTTGCGAAAACAAAAAGGCTCTGGAAATAAAACCTTAAACCTATCTCACATCCTCACCACAGCTGCCACCATGACCAAGAAGTCAATACGACATAGATAGGCGTTAGTAGGACAAGGACAACACCATGTATGTATGTTGATCATAGGGTGTCATATTATGTATATGAGTATTTGTTTATGGGGATGGGGACCCTAATGGGGCCCTGTTCCCCAGTGGGGCATGGGTATGGGGAAATTTCATCCCCAGACATGTAAACGGGGATGGGGATGGGATGATAGGGAATAGATGGGGATGGGGATGTTGTAGGTATCCCCATAGGGGATTGTCCCCATTGACATCCCTAGGCTTACCCAATCACTATCAGCAACGGGATAAATTATACCTGCCTCAAGGAGCTTTAGTATCTCCTTTCTTACCACTTCTTTCATCTTAGGATTCAATCGTCGTTGAGGATCTCCAACTGGTTTGGCATCGTCCTCCAAATTAATTTTGTGTTGGCATAACGTGGGACTAATGCCCTTGAGATCATCCAGAGTATATCCAATAGCAGCACGGTGCTTCTTCAGAGTTTTCAATAATCTTTCTTCTTCTTGCTCTGAAAGGTTAGCACTAATAATAACAGGATATATTTTCTTTTCATCAAGATAAGCATACTTAAGATTATCAGGTAATGGTTTGAGTTCAAACACGGGATCACCCTTGGGTGGAGGGGCATCCCCTAGGATTTCAACGGGTAGGTTGTGTTTCAGAATAGGTTCCTGTTGAAGGAACACTTCATCTATTTCCCTTCTTTCCTTCATAAACATATCATTTTCATGGTCTAGCAAATATTGTTCTAACGGATCAGTAGGAGGCACGGCAATAGAAGCAAGACCAATAATCTCATCCTTACTAGGTGATTCTTTATCACGGGGTTTTCTACGAAACTTAGCAAAATTAAACTCATGAGACATATCCCCTAAGCCAATTGTAATAGTATCCTTTTCGCAATCAATGCTAACCTTAACTGTATTCAAGAAGGGTCTACCAAAAATAATGGGACAAAAATCATCTTGTGGGGAACTAAGAACAAGAAAATCAGCAGGATATTTAACCTTCCCACACAAGACTTCAACATCTCTAACAATCCCAATTGGTGAAATAGTATCTCTATTGGCAAGCTTGATAGTAACATTAATACCTTCCAATTCAGCGGGTGCAATATCATGCATAATTTCTTTATATAAGTCATAAGGTATTGCATTAGCACTAGCACCCATATCACATAAGCCATGATAACAATGATCACCTATTTTAACAGAAATAACAGGCATGCCTACAACAGGTCTATGTATCATAGCATCTGGTCTAACAATATTAGCAGTCTCACCACATAAATAAATAACATGCCCATCTAAATCATCATCCAAGAGATCTTTAACCATAGCAATACTAGGTTCAACTTTGATTTGCTCAGGAGGTGTATAATTCCTAGTATTACTCTTACGAACAACAGTCGAAGTTTTAGCATGATCCTTTATCCTAACAGGAAAATGAGGTTTCTCAACATAAGTAGTAGGAACAATAGGATCACTATAAGTGATAGTCTTTTCTTCAACTGAGGTGCAACTACTTTTACTTCAATGGGAGGATTATATTTAAACCACTTCTCCTTAGGGAGATCAACGTGAGTAGCAAAAGATTCACGGAAAGAAGCTACTATCTCAGAGTCAAGTCCATATTTAGCGCTAAATCCACGAAAAGCATTGGTATCCATAAAAGATTTAACACAGTCAAACTTAGGTGTCATACCTGACTCCTTACCATCGTCGGAACCCCAATCTTCAGAGTTGCGTTTAATTCTTTCCAGTAAGTCCCACTTGAATTCAATAGTCTTCAGCATATAAGAACCAACACAGGAAGTATCAAGCATGTTGCGATCATTGGGAGAAAGCCGAGCATAAATTTTTTGAATAATCATTTCCCTGGAGAGCTCATGATTGGGGCATGAATATAAAATTGACTTAAGCCTCCCCAAGCTTGAGCGGTGCTTTCTCCTTCGCGAGGCCAGAAATTATATATGTAATTACGATCACGATGAACAAGATGCATAGGATAGAACTTCTGGTGAAATTCCAACTTCAATCGTTTATAATTCCAAGATCTCGTATCATCAGATAGCATATACCATGTCAATGCATCTCCCTTCAAAGATAAAGGGAAGACCTTCCTCTTTACAACATCGTCGGGAATACCTGCAAGCTTAAAAAATCCACAAACTTCATCCACAAAGATAAGGTGTAAATCGGGATGCAATGTTCCATCTCCTCCAAAGGGATTAGCTAGCAGTTTCTCTATCATACCCGAAGGAATCTCAAAGTAAATATTTTCAGTAGGTTCAGTAGGTTGAGGAGCAACTCTTTGCTCTTCTGGTCGGGGTGAAGATACCCCGAACAAGCCCCTCAAAGGATTAGTTTCCATAGTAACAAGTGACAGAAAATTTCACCACTATATATAAATGTTTCCTTACCAAGTTCCACTCACGAAAGGCGCTTCACTCCCCGACAACGGCGCTAGAAAAGAGTGTTGATGACCCACAAGTATAGGGGATCTATAATAGTCCTTTCAATAAGTAAGAGTGTCGAACCCAACGAGGAGCAGAAGGAAATGACAAGCGGTTTTCAGTAAGGTTTTCTCTGCAAGCACTGAAATTGTAGGTAACAGATAGTTTTGTGATAAGATAAATTGTAACGAGTAACAAGCAATGAAAGTAAATAAGGTGCAGCAAGGTGGCCCAATCCTTTTTGTAGCAAAGGACAAGCCTGGACAATTTCTTATAATGAGAAAAGAGCTCCCGAGGTCACATGGGAATTATCGTCAAGCTAGTTTTCATCACGCTCATATGATTCGCGTTCGGTACTTTGATAATTTGATATGTGGGTGGACCGGTGCTTGGGTACTGCCCTTACTTGGACAAGCATCCCACTTATGATTAACCCCTATTGCAAGCATCTGCAACTACAAAAGAAGTATTAAGGTAAACCTAACCACAGCATTAAACATATGGATCCAAATCAGCCCCTTACGAAGCAACGCATAAACTAGGGTCTAAGCTTCTGTCACTCTAGCAACCCATCATCTACTTATTACTTCCCAATGCCTTCCTCTAGGCCCAAATAATTGTGAAGTGTCATGTAGTCAACGTTCACATAACACCACTAGAGGAAAGACAACATACATCTCATCAAAATATCGAACGAATACCAAATTCACATGACTACTAATAGCAAGACTTCACCCATGTCCTCAGGAACAAACGTAACTACTCACAAAGCATATTCATATTCGTAATCAGAGGAGTAATAATATGCATTAAGGATCTGAACATATGATCTTCCACCAAGTAAACCAATTAGCATCAAGTACAAGGAGTAATCAACACTACTAGCAACCCACAGGTACCAATTTATGGTTTTGATACAAGATTGGATACAAGAGATGAACTAGGGTTTTGAGAGAAGATGTTGCTGGTGAAGATGTTGATGGAGATTGACCCCCTCCCAGTGAGAAGATCGTTGGTGATGACGATGGTGATGATTTCCCCCTCCCGGAGGGAAGTTTCCCCAGCAGAACAGCTCTGCCGGAGCTCTAGATTGGTTCCGCCAAGGTTCCGCCTCGTGGCGGCGGAGTTTCGTTCCGTAAGCTTGCCTCTGATTTTTTTTTCCAGGGTAAAAGCCTTCATATAGCAGAAGATGGGCACCGGAGGGCCACCAGGGGGCCCAGGAGACAGGGGGCGCTCGGTGAGGTGGCGCGCCCCCCCCCCTGGCAGGTGTGGGACCCCTCTGGTGTTTTCTTCGCTGAATAATTCTTATTAATTCCAAAACTGACTTCCGTGGAGTTTCAGGATTTTTGGAGCTGTGCAGAATAGGTTTCCAATATTTACTCCTTTTCCAGCCAGAATTCCAGCTGCCGGCGTTCCCCTCTTCATGGTAAACCTTGTAAAATAAGAGAGAATAGCCATAAGTATTGAGATATAATGTGTAATAACAGCCCATATTGCAATAAATATTGATATAAAAGCATGATGCAAAATGGACGTATCACGGGCCTACCAGATGGCCGCAATGCCGACTAGCTCATGCTTCTATTCCATGGGGAGGCTCTCCCACATCGCTTTCGAGCTCACAGTCAAGGAAGACGTGGTGCACGGAGGAGGATAGGGAGAAGAAGGTGGTGAGGTGATCGAGCTCGAGGCCATGTATATTAGACGTTGTGGTAAGCGAGCCTTTGTTTGGCTCTCACAGTGGGCCTACCAGATGGCCGCAATGCTGACTAGCTCATTCTTCTACTCCATGGGGAGGCTCTCCCACATCGCTTTTGAGCTCATGGTCAAGGCAAACGTGGTGCACGGAGGAGGATAGGGAGGAGAAGGTGGTGAGGTGCTCGAGCTCGAGGCCATGTATATTAGGCGTTGGTCAGTCCAAGCGGCGGGTTGTGTGAATGCAAGTGCGGAAATGGGTTTCTTGGTCGCCGTGCTTGTTTAAAGTAGGAAGGCGGACGACGGGCAACCGGTTTGAATGCGTAGAGATCCTAGCATGCACCGCTTCAATGTAGACTCCAGTGAATGGTTGCGTCTGCTCTGGGTTGGAATAAACGTTGTGCGGGGGAGTGAGATGCGTTCGCGCGGGAGAGGAAAAGGGTGTTTGGGTGAGACCGGGGCGTCAGACTCGTGCATGGCAGTGGTCCGGACGCCCGCATAGCCCCGATGGTTTGCGTCCGGTTTGCGGGAAAATGGACAACTAAACGTGTCCGCGAACCGATAGGGGACGGTGTTGGACCAAAAATTGTGTGCGGACGGAGCGGTCCGGACGGTTTGAGGATCCGCGTTGGAGATGCTCTAAGGACTTTCCCAATGCTCCACCTTATACAAAAGCTAAACGTGCCTAGTAGGCATAAAATTTGATGTAGCAAGTTAATTAAGAAGAGAGAGTAGTTTGATGATCCCAGAAAGAAACAATGTTAAGCACATGTATCTAGATGAAAACATCATTCTGAATCAACACCTGAATAATTGGAGAAAGCTTATGAACAAATGCTAAGCACCTATACACGAGAAATTGAGTTGCTAAGCCATTTTATACACTTACTACCTCATCTAAATTCCTTTACATTAGAAGAGGCCTTATTGCGATTTACACAAAAGCGTCATATCAACGTGTCCTACTTATTTGTGCCTCAACTAACAGACATGACGCTGTCTCATGTAGTGATGTGGCAAGAACATGCATGCCAATGGTTCTTAACTAGTTTTTGGAGGATGAGCCCGTGGCTCGTTGGTTGGTTGTGGAGTGATGAGTAATGCTAGACTCACACGGGGTTGTAAGGAGATGCCACCTTATCTAAAGCCTTCATAAAAATTACTCATATAATAGGTTGTCTCTTAGATTGACTATTAGGTTGGCTCTAAGCATTTAATATTGGCTACAAACAATGTATATGATTGGAGGAAAGTTGTATGCATACTATTTTTTCTTGATTCATGTGCTATAACCAGGTTGTGGAATAAGAGTATGATTAATAATAGAGCCAGTTGCTGGCTATATAGACATGTCATGTCACCAAGAATTAGCATTATTAATTACTCATAAATAGAGTTGGCTATATGGTTTGCTACAAGTTCACAACTTTTTCTCACTTTCTCTCTATCTCTTTCTTCTCATTAAATGCTTTTACCTAGGAGCACGCCTAGAGCCTGGCTCTTGCATGAGAGCTCGCTCCTTTACTTTTTTTCTTGTCTCTCTCCTCTACATAAAAGCAAGTACAATAGAGTTGAGTCAGCGGGCTATAAGGAATAAACTAATATATTTCTGCTTAGTTGGAGGAAAGAGAAGAGGAGAGAGAAGGTAAGCGGGCTCTTCGTGAAGAGCCAACTCTAGCACGTGCTCCTAGGCACTTTGTGAGAATGAAAGGTGGGCCACATAATAAAAAAATAGTACACTCTTTTAATCTACTATTGTACATGTTGACTATAAGATGGGTTGTAGATAACATGGCATTGGCTTGTAGCCAGCAGCTGGCTATACTATTAACCATGCTATAAGAAAAATGCCATGTAAGCGGGCTTAGGTTGGCCATAGTGATGGTATCATAGACGGTATCATGCACTCAGGAATAGCAAACATATTGATGTGGCAGAGAATTAAAGAGGAGGGAGAGGGTTAGAGTAACATAGGTAGATACCGTAAATGCTATGGTACTTTGTGTCATGCATGACAATAAATAACATCATCTATGTGATACTACTTTATGATACTATGAACTATGAAACTTGTATCATACACTAGTATTATATGCTTTTGAGAGCAGGGTGTCACCCTGTTGGCTTGGCTCGCTCGGTGCGAGCAAGCACACCCGGATTCTAGTCTGGAGGTGACCCGGGTGCTTAGAGAATTTCTTCTATAAAAATATACCTCCAAGGCTAGTCCTGGATGGTCTCGTTTTATTAAGAGTCTGCTTCACTCTCTCTCTTCTCTTCTCACTCCTTCAAGTAGAATCTTAATGACATGGCAACTCTTATAGCTTGCTGACTAGACCTTATTATACTTACTCTTAGGTTTTATTGGTTGGGATTTAATTAAGTGAGGTAGGACCACCAGTGAAATTTGGGGGTGGGGATCGGAGACTATTAGAGGAGGGTACGCATTATTGTCCATGAAAGTCCGTCATTCGTCCCTGTGTGTGTAGTATTATCAGTTGGTTGTGCGGTGGCCACCTAGCCCGTTTAAGATTTATCACTGAGATAGATATGGTGTCTCATCAAGCATACTCTCTTCGGTCTTTTTACTCCCCGTATAAGATTTGTCTGAAGTCAACTTCGAAAAGTTTGATCATATTTATATGAAAAAATGTTTACATATATAATTTTTTTCAACAAAGTTGGTCAAACTTTATAAAGTTTGACGTAGACAAATCTTATACGTAGAGTGAAAAGGACCGAAGGGAGTATTTTCTCCTTACAGGTATCTCACACGTCTACGGACCACATAGATGATGATGTACTTGCCATTCATGAAATCGGATGGCTTAAAGTTTCTTAAGACGTGTCCTAAGTGTATAGGTGTGTGTTTAGTGCGTCTGTTATGGTCTACGACTTGTATTCATGTAACTGAGGCTAAAATACTCCCTTTTTTTAGGATAATACTCCCTTTATGATAAATATATAAGAGTGTTTAGATCACTAGTTTAGTGATTAAACGCTCTTTACGGAGGGAGTACGTAATTAATTTCCCATCGGTATTCACCTGCATGCACGATATGGATCGACCGATACGGCTGGACGGGATGCATGGGTGCGGCCCGGTTAGTTGCGCACCTAACACGAGTGCCCGAGGGCGACTTCCTTGGTTAGTTGCATGCGCACGCGCGACTTGCAGGTCGCGTCTGCCCCTCAACCTCCAACGTATACACAACCCCTCTCCCCGTATATATCCGCGTGCGTACAACGGCCAGAAAACCACAACCCAAACGACCGAGCCGTTCAAGAAACAAACCGTCGTACGAGACAGACGCCGGCCGCGACACAAGCGGACGATCCCCGGAGTGCGGATCGATGGCGCCGGTGAGCAACGAGACGTTCCTCCCGACGGCGGCCTGGGGGGAGGCGACGCTGCGCCCGTCCTTCGTGCGGGACGAGGACGAGCGGCCCAAGGTGGCGCACGACCGCTTCAGCGATGCGGTGCCGGTGATCTCGCTCGATGGCATCGACGGCGCGCGCCGGGCCGAGATCCGGGACCGCGTGGCGGCGGCCTGCGAGGGCTGGGGCATCTTCCAGGTGGTCGACCACGGCGTCGACGCCGACCTCATCGCCGACATGACGCGCCTCTCTCGCGAGTTCTTCGCGCTGCCCGCCGAGGACAAGCTCCGGTACGACATGTCCGGTGGCAAGAAGGGCGGCTTCATCGTCTCCAGCCACCTGCAGGTATACACGCATTCATTTATTTATTTTTGCGGGTACACACGCACATGCATGTGCCAGGTAAAAAAAATTAATACTATATAAAATTAAGATGAAACAGATTGCAGCTTAGCTACATGTCAGTCAGCTGAATTCCGAATTCGGGTCAGTCAGTTTTGAATGAAGGAAGGAGAAGGAGTGACCTCACCGGAGAGAAGGAAGGGACTCGCCATCATCACCCCATTGTCTATCTTAGGGTTCAGGGTGGACGGTGGTGGTGGGGAACGGTGGTGGGGCTTTGCCGGAGAAAAAATCGGCCATCGACGGGGCCAGAGGAATGGTAGAGGGCGGTGCCAGAATGGTGATGGGACGAGGTTGAGGGGAGGGCGAGGCGATGAGGCAGTGCGGGAGCGCCGCCGACGGGCGAGTGGTGGCCGGTTATTCGGCGGTGGTCCGTGGGGGCGTTTGGGCAAGAGGTGTGTGAGGAAGAAGAGCAAGCTGCGCAAGGTCGAAGGCGAAGGCGGGGCGTTAGATTTTGATCCAACAGTTAAAATAGAATCGATTGACCCGTTCGAAAAATTCAGTCGACTGTCTCGTAGCCGCTTCCAACAAATTGATCCATGCATGTATGAAGAAACTCACGAGATTTTTTTGTGGCGATGCAGGGTGAGGCGGTGCAGGACTGGAGGGAAATAGTGACCTACTTCTCGTACCCGGTGAAGGCGCGGGACTACGGGCGGTGGCCGGAGAAGCCGGCGGGGTGGCGCGCCGTGGTGGAGCGATACAGCGAGCGACTCATGGGGCTGTCATGCAAGCTGCTGGGCGTGCTGTCGGAGGCCATGGGCCTGGAGTCGGAGGCGCTGGCCAAGGCGTGCGTGGACATGGACCAGAAGGTTGTGGTCAACTTCTACCCGCGGTGCCCGCAGCCGGACCTCACCCTCGGCCTCAAGCGCCACACCGACCCCGGCACCATCACCCTCCTCCTCCAGGACCTCGTCGGCGGCCTTCAGGCCACCCGCGACGGCGGCAAGACCTGGATTACCGTCCAGCCCATCTCCGGCGCCTTCGTCGTCAACCTCGGCGACCACGGCCACGTCAGTACCCCCTTCATCTTCTTCCATGCCATGCACGCTATAATCATTAATCGATCGATCGAACACCAGTTGAACACTGTTGTAACTGTGCTTTGTGCATGCAGTTCCTGAGCAATGGCAGGTTCAAGAACGCGGACCACCAGGCGGTGGTGAACGGGGAGAGCAGCAGGCTGTCGATCGCGACGTTCCAGAACCCGGCGCCGGACGCGAGGGTGTGGCCGCTGGCGGTGAGGGAGGGGGAGGAGCCCATACTGGAGGAGCCCATCACCTTCGCCGAGATGTACCGCCGCAAGATGGAGCGCGACCTCGACCTCGCCAAGCGCAAGAAGCAGGCCAAGGACCAGCTGATGCAGCAGCAGCTCCAGCTCCAGCAGCAGCAGCAGACGGTCGCCGCCGCGCCCATGCCCACCGCCACCAAGTCTCTCAACGAAATTCTTGCCTGATCATTCCGGCGGCGCGCGATTAAATATTTCAATTGATTGATGCGTGTGTGAATGATGATTCTCCTAAGTACGAGATAAATTAAGAATATATAGTTATCCGTACGTGTGTAGCAGGGAGGAGCTCGACCTGTAATAATGTCGTGCGTGGAACTGAACCGAGCTAAGTAAGGAGCTATCGTGAGTTTGGCGTGTGCAGAAATATAGCGTATATTTCCTACTGGTTTCTGTTATAACCCAGCCGTGTCCGTGTGGTTGGGCTACATTCGTTTCGTGTGCACATGAGTTGTCCATGTGCATTTGGAACGGCGAGAGGCCTCACCCACCAGGGCTAGAGTGGTAGACGATGCATAACTTGGCAGTTCGAAGGCGGTTTTGCTATTTCTAGAAATATTGCAATGAACATCATAATCATGGGCTGTTGGAACATTTGGATGGAGCAAAACACTAGAATTTCTAATAATTGCAACCCTAGAAATCAGTCCTAGAAGCTGCTGCTCAAAAAGGACTTGATCATGGCAGGCTACAAAATTAGCCACAAGTTTCTTCAAGCTCATCAAGAGTGGATTGGTTCAAACTTATAGTTTCGGAACGGTTTAACAATTTCTTATAAACCTTCCAAATATGTTTTCCAGAGCAGACATTGGATAGACGGGATTTAGACGGGCATTGAATGCAAATGACCATTTAACCTAAACCCAAGATGCAAAAGTGATGAATCTTGTGATTAATACTCCAAGAATCTTGATTTATTTTGTTGAAAGTATTTTTATATTTCCAGAATAAATAATAACTGCAAAAAACATGTAAAAATATGTTCGAAAGGTGTTTCTTATGTACTCCCTCGGATCCATATTAGTTGTCCAGCTTTAGTATAACTTTACTACAAGTTGTACTAAAGTTGCGAGAATTAATTTGGATCGGAGGGAGTAGACAACTGGACTGGGGTTCATAGTTTCACCAATAGTGACTTTCCACAAGATAAAAGCGCGGCAAAGGTAACATAGTTATTTGAATTCAAATATTTCATACTTACGATAGAATTTGTATGATGTAATGGGATTACATAGAGAGTACATTCATAAAGTCACATACTGTTGATTGTACCCCCGAAGCCTTTAGCTCTTTATTGTGACAAACACGTTTACTATCCTCAATCCTTAGTGGCAATAACATAATGCAAGCATTCTCCTTTTATTATCACCAATGTAGATTACTTGCAAGATTAACCGGACTAATGCAACCACTCTCTCTATGTTGGACATAATATAGATCTATTACCAGTGACAGGTTAATTAACAATTGATAGTATAGTTGCAGAGGCATTTTGCTCCTAGGCATTGAGTATCACCACCATGTGAACAAAAAGATAACTTGCAACTTGGGAGCGCTTTAACAGACTTGACTACAAAATGTAAGTTAATCTTCTACGGGACTAAAAGCACACCATACCCAAGTCCATTAACTATACACCCAAGTCCATTAACTGTGACCACTTCAAACCATTCTTTCTTGCTTTGATGTTTTGCCCTTATTTCACCTTTTGCAGGGAATTAACCAGGCAACAACTAGTGGTATACCTTTGAGTGCCAGGAGGGAGATGTCAGTATTGTTCTATAGATGTTGATTCGAAAGTTACATAGGGAAGGTGTATGTGCCTGGTCGTGAGTTGTTGACAATTGGTCTTCGGTTCAATTTTGATTTTTCTCCAACATGAATAGACTGCAAGAAAGAATCAAAAAATATGTTTGGTGGACAAGGCATGGTCTTACTATTTGAAAAATAAAAATTGATAGTACTGACATCTCATGTTGTTGTCGTATGGGCTAACCCATACAGGCCACAGAGCCACATTGATGTTATGACATTCACTTCCTTGGGCGCAATTTAGTTGTAACTGCTACTTCTTGAGCTTGCGTTGGTTTTCCCTTGAAGAGGAAAGTGTGATGCAGCAAAGTCGAGATAAGTATTTCCCTCAGTTTAAGACCCAAGGTATCAATCCAGTAGGAGGAACACACAAGTCTCCAATGATAGCACCTACACAAACAAACAAATACTTGCACCCAACGCGGTAAAGGGGTTGTCAATCCCTTCATGGAGTAACGCCTTAAGCAAGATGACATGATGTAGAGAGATAGATCCAATCAATATGAATAAACCCCACCTTTTTATCCTTAATGGCAACAATACGAATATGTGCCTCGCTACCCTTTCTGTCACTGGGTGAAGACACCGCAAGATTGAACCCATTACAAAGCACCTCTCCCATTGCAAGAAAAATCAATCTAGTTGGCTAAACCAAATCAATAGATCAGAGAAAATACAAAGCTATCTTAATCATGCATAAAAGAGTTCACAGAAGACTCAAATAATATTCATAGATAATCTGATCACAAATCCACAATTCATCGGATCTCAACAAGTACTGCAAAAGAAGATTCACTACAAGAAATATGTCAACTTATGACCACCACTATTGGTCACTGAAAGGTCACAAATTTCCATTTATGACCTTTTTGTGACCAAAAACAGAAGGTCAAAAGCTGGCCGTCATAAACTGACTATAGCGACCTTTCTTCTGGAATGGTCAAAGACGTTTACGACCAAAATATTCCCTCTGTGTGGCGTTTTGGTCACTAGCAACCTCCCCCAGGCCACGTAGGCATCCAGCGTGGCAAGCTGATGTGGCACAAGATTCAGCCCGGTCCAATTCGATTTTCTACATGGGCCGAGCCCAACAATTCGGCCTTTTTACTGTATATTTTCTCTATTAATTTTCTCTAGCTACATGGGCCTGGCCCAACAATTTGGCCTTTTTATTTTCTAGGCCTGGCCTTTTGCGGTCCATTTCATTTTTATTTTCGAGGGTTTTTTGTGATCCAGTTTTAGATGGGTCCCAATTGTCGATTTTTCCGGCAAAGGAGCCACATCGCTTTTATCAAAGAACTCATCAGCTTTCCATTTCTCACATTTCTCACAAGACACAAATGACAAATATTTCAAATGAAATGTAACTAGGTACAAAGTATATTTCTCACATTTCTTACAGCTTTTACAACTTCACCGGATTCGCTCCGAGAATGTGCCGACTACTGAGAATACAATATAACTAGGTACAAAGTACAACCAAAACACAATGCAGATTATCCAGATAACCACCATGCTTCATCATCTTCTCTTCCAAACAAGTGGAATGAGCCCTCTCTTCTCCTAGGCGTGCTCCTCCTACAACAGCAGCAACAAATCGAGTTAAATAGAATAACAACAAATCTATATAACCACAATGCAGGTCAGGAACAACAATAGAGTCGTATGAGCTGCTTCTACTCCTATTAAACAGAATAACAACAAATCGAGTTAATAAACAAGCTTGAAGCACTATGGGAAACAAAAGCATAAAAACAAACTAATGTCTCAGGTATAATCATAGGATAAATTTGTGTTGAAGCACTGTGTTTAGATGTATTTTAATTAATTTCAAATGTGTAATGTAAGGTGTTGTGGATCAGTGTATAAGAACAATAGTTTGTAAATAACAGGAACAACTTGGTATGACACACAGAGCACCATACAGAATTTAGCTTTTCTATCCAAGTACAAATAGCAAAACATACTAAATTAATTGAGACATTCATAAATACTTGCCGAGAGACTAAGATGAAACGTGCATATATATACTACTCTAAATTAATTGAGACGCTCATGCCAACATGTTCAGATCGAAATGCACTAACAAGTAGAAACGTCAAGAGATTTATGCTTGGAATCACAACCAACCAATACTTTATTAACAGGTCACACTGAGGATGAAAAGAAAAAGAGACAAAAACACAACAGATATATCTTCACATCCTGAAGCAGCACCAACAATGCCTGATTCCGGGACAAAACTATTAATTAGGGAACAACTCCAACAAATAAAAAACAGGGAAGCAGAACTAGAGGAGTGAAATCTCTGTATATGAGGTCAGGCAAAGTAAAAGTCAACATACAGACATAGAGTAGATGCAGACCATAGCAAAAACTTAAGCAAGCAAAAACCCATCTTTCCATATTCGTGTATCTCAACAGAAAAAAATGTGTAACTCACTTCTGAATGGGCTGCACCAGCTACGGTTTCTCTAGTTCAACACAACATACCACGCTCATGCTAACATATATTCAGGTGGAAATTCAGTGTGACAGGAAACAACATGCTTGCAGTAACAAGTACTACTATGTCTAGAACTACAACATGCTTGGAATCACAACCAACTAAATGCAAGTCAATACTTCATTAGCCAAGCAAGATTATTTCAGTTGATTATATTTGACAGAGCTAGCACATAGATGTTTGATACAGAAAATAGTAATATGGGAATCAGTAAGGTCCTCTCTTAGTGATATGGGGATTAAGAGCATGCACACGGAAAGCTAATTGGCAAAAAAACTTGTTGTTCTTATATAACTCAGTTATATATGCACGACTCACAGCTCATGACATGATACTAAGAGAGAACATCATAGAGACTCAAGCAGATCCTAATATAAAGCTATTCAGACCATAACTTTCACATCCTAGGGACACAATAGTGTATTACAACACTATCCAGATATAAAAACTGAGTAACCAGCAAGCAATCAGATTGAGAACAAATCAGTTGGGGTTCTTAAATTCAGTATGTAGTACGCGCCAGGACCGGGAGATTCCAAGCAGGTGTTATTTCTGCCATTTATTAATTACACATGCTAACACTTATATTCAGAGCACTACTAGTACTTGTTGTACCAATAATGATATGTTTGTACAATGGTTGGTGTACGCGGAGCTCGGCAATGTATGATGTATAACAGATGTTGTATAACAGAGCAGAACGGCAAAAAACATTTGGTGGCATTGAGCTGTTGACAGAAGTATGCAAAAAAGCTACTCAGTTCCTAGCAAGATGAATCAACAAGAACTGTGAAGGTTGGAGTCTAGAAAGGTATTCCCTGTTGGAAATCGACTACGACAACAGTTAAGCTATGCATCATTCTTGGCGGTGGATCTCATCCCTGTCATTTTTAGCAATCACTGCAAGTAAAAGAAGTAAAGCATGTCAGCTGTATTGATTTTCAAACACACAAAAATGAAGGAGGGTTTGACCAGCTAGGTTCTAAATTGTCCATGAGTGACCTTAGCAACCAAGTTAAGCTATTACATATGCAGTTAGAATCCAGAAAATGTACTTATTGAACAATCCATTGTCCCATGTTTGGCATTTCTTGGATAATGAACGAACAGTTCTGAATTCTGAAGCTGCATTATTATTCAGCTAGACTAGACTGAAAAAACATTCAGCTGTTAATTAATTAAGCACAGCAAAGTTCTTATTTTACATGTACTGTAAGCGGAAGCAGCCTCTGGACGGTTGGTTACAGTTTAGAGTTTACATCCAAATGTGGACTGTAGCGGTGCCGACATGCCAAGTCTAGCATCAGCTGCTAGACGGAGGAGAGATTGATTTGTAACCCCAAGGATCAAGTCCTGGATCAGGCACTACAAGAGTATCGCATCGATTTCAACAGCAAAGACGTGGTATTACCAGAACTTGAACTCCAAGAGGCGGCGGAGAAGTGCTTGAACTTTGCTGCCGCGAGTGGGGAGTAGCTTGGGCCAGCGCCGCCAGCATGCGTGCGTGGACCAGCCCATGCCCACGCTGGAGGACGAGTCGAGGTCGCAGCTAACTCGGGGGCTTGATGACGACCTACATGAGGAAGAAAAGCAAATCGGGCATGCGTGAGGAACCAAGACACACGATCCAGATCGAATCAAAAGAAGAAGAGGGGCGAGACTGGAACCTCCATCGCGTGACAAGAGCGGGGATCCGGAAGCACCGTGGTGGCCATGGCGGAGGTCGAGGAGGGCCAGCCAAACGTGTCACTGCTCTTCTTGGAGGTTTGGTGGTGCGTGCACCTACGTGAGGAGGGTAGACACTGCGCCGTAAGGTAAGGTAAGGGAAGCCGAGGGGAAAGAGCAAATCGACAGATTGCATTACCTAGACGAGCAGCAGAAGTGGGAGAAGACGTGGGGATGCAGCCAACTCGCGATGCAGACCGAGCGGATCTGGAAGCGGACTCCATGGAGATGAGCTCTAGGTCCAACCCCTGGGCGGATCTAGGAACCGCCGCCATGGAGATGGAGCTCCAGGTCCACGCCCTTGGCGGATCTCGGAGCCGCCGCCTGATCTTCTCGCCTGACCTGCTCGGACATACGGTACAAGGCGGTGGCCGGGGCAGGATTGACGGTGGAGGGGTGAGAGGGGGAGGAGGAGGAGGAGCGCTAGGCAGGGGCGGCGGCGCTGCGGGTCTCTGGTGCGTTGGGGAGATTGGAGGTCGTGCGGGAGAAAGGAAGAAAGAAAGGGAGGCGGGGGTGTAGAAGGAAAAACGCCAAGGCGAGGGCAGATGGGAGCTAGGGTTTGGGGTTTCTTTTCGTGTGAGAGAGATGGATTTTTTTCTTTGGTAATAGGAGATGGAAAGGCAGCCAGCCAATGGCATGCGAGTCCATGGATCCATCCCCAAGCTCAAGTCCTGGCCATCCACTTCTCTTGCATCCAATGGTCCAAAACTCTTCCCTCGTCCAACACTCCTTTCTTTTTATTTTTTTCTCTTGTTTTTGATTCAATCGGTTTTCTCTTTGCCTCTCTCTTTGCGGGCAAGAGCAGGCAGAAATCTCGGGGCTTGGCGCGGGTGAAATCGAACAAAAAAATTCGTGTTGGGGTGAGTCGCGACCACGAAGGAGGACGTGAAGGATATAGGCGGGGGTGATAATCGACGTGGCGGTTTTGCACGATGGCGACGGGTGCATGTGGTGACTCGCGAGCAACGGTGCGGGAGGGCCGCACCCATGTGCCGGTCAAGCCGAGGCGTGGTCAAGACGGGGTCATGTCACACTATTGTGAAAATGTTGGAATGATCATGGCACAATTTTGTTAGCCTAACACATTCATGGCATAGTTTCTTCAAATGATCTCATATTGTGCACAAGAGTGCATCTTCAAATGCCAAACAATGTTGCCTAAGAAAGTTTTCATTTCCTTTAGACGAAAACTCAATTTTCCATTTTTCGAGTGCCCCAAATGAGGTTTTTTTATGAAGGACCTACCAAATAATTATTGCAAAATTGGACCAAATCATTTTTCTAAAATACTAGGCCATATTTAATGCACAATTGACCAAATGGTTGGGTGTAAAAAGTTTTGATCCACCTCTGGTGAAAAAGACAAATTGCCGTCGATTCAGCTGGAAACGGGTCAAATTTGAACTGCAGCTGCCTCATAGTTTGCTATTTATTTTTTCCAAAAATAATTTCTAGGTAAATAAGTATCTATTTAATCATAGAAACACCAAAAAAATTCCAAGATTCAACCACTAGCTAGGAACGGTCAAGCCCGCCGTTTTGACCGCATTTTGAAACAGGCATAAAAAATTCAAAAAAAATCAAAAAATTGGAAAACTTTTGCATTGTGTCATTATATGTGACCAAGTTTCTAGGAAAAATAATAAACTTGTAATACGGCAATTATTTTAAAAAAGTGTTCTCAGAAATGAGCTATCATGCGTGAAGATTCATGGCTTTCAAGCCAAATGATCAATTTTATGGCCACATTCATGGCATAGTTTGTTCAAATGATCTCATATTGTGCACAAGGGTGCATCTTTGAATGGCAAACAATGTTGTTTAAGGGAGTTTTCACTTTCTTTGGACGAAAAATTCATTTTCCATTTTTCGAGTGCCCAAAAGGAGGTTTTTTTGTGAAGGACCTACCATATATTTGTTGCAAAATTGTACCAAATCAATTTTCTAAAATACTAGGACATATTTAATGCACGATTGACCAAATTGTTGGGTGTAAAAAAAATTGATCCACCTCTCGTGAAAAAGACAAATTTCTACCGATTCAGCTGGAAGTGGGTCAAATTTGAACTGTAGCTGCCTTGTAGTTTGCCCTTTATTTTTTACAAAAATCATTTCTAGGTACTTAAGTATCTATTTAATCAGAGAAACACCAAAAAAATTCCAAGATTCAACCACTAGCTAGGAACGGTCATTCCCGCAGTTTTGACCGCATTTTGAAACGGGCATAAAAAATTCAAAAAAAATCAAAAAATTGGAACACCTTCGCATGGTGTCATTATATATGACCAAGTTACCAGAAAAAATAATAAACTTGTAATACATTCATTCCTTTAAAAAAGTGTTCTCAGAAATGAGCTATCATGCGTGAAGATTCATGGCTTTCAAGCCAAATGATCAATCCTATGGCCACATTCATGGCATAGTTTGTTCAAATGATCTCATATTGTGCACAAGGGTGCATCTTGGAATGGCAAACAATATTGCTTAAGGAAGTTTTCATTTTCTTTGGACGAAAAAATCATTTTCCATTTTTCGAGTGCCCAAAAGGAGGTTTTTTTGTGAAGGACCTCCCAAATAATTGTTGCAAAATTGGACCAAATAATTTTTATAAAATACTAGGACATATTTAATGCACAGATGATAAAATGGTTGGGTGTAAAAAGTTTTGATCCACCTATCGTGAAAAAGACAAATTTCAGCCGATTCAGCTGGAAGCGGGTCAAATTTGAACTGTAGATGCCTTGTAGTTTGCTCTTTATTTTTTACAAAAATCATTTCTAGGTACATAAGTATCTATTTAATCAGAGAAACACCAAAAAAATTCCAAGATTCAACCACTAGCTAGGAACGGTCATTCCCGCAGTTTTGACCACATTTTGAAACGGGCATAAAAAATTCAAAAAATAGGAAAACCTTCGCATTGTGTCATTATATATGACCAAGTTACCAGAAAAAAATATAAACTTGTAATACGTTCATTCTTTTAAAAAAGTGTTCTCAGAAGTGAGCTATCATGCGTGAAGATTCATGGCTTTCAAGCCAAATGATCAATCCTATGGCCACATTCATAGCATAGTTTGTTCAAATGATCTCATATTGTGCACAAGGGTGCATCTTGGAATGGCAAACAATATTGCTTAAGGAAGTTTTCATTTTCTTTGGACGAAAAAATCATTTTCCATTTTTCGAGTGCCCAAAAGGAAGTTTTTTTGTGAAGGACCTCCCAAATAATTGTTGCAAAATTTGACCAAATCAATTTTCTAAAATACTAGGACATATTTAATGCACAGTTGACAAAATGGTTGGGTGTAAAAAGTTTTGATCCACCTCTCGTGAAAAAGACAAATTTCCGCCGATTCAGCTGGAAGCGGGTCAAATTTGAACTGTGGCTGCCTCATAGTTTGCTATTTATTTTTTCCAAAAATCATTTATAGGTACATAAGTACCTATTTAATCATAAATACATGGTTTGGTGGCGATACGTCGAGGTTTGGGCGGTGGTCGAGGGCCCCAACTCTAGAGCGCGTAAACTCGCATACCCGCTGCGTGGTCACCGCGTGACTGTGGCATTGCCATGTGTTCTGGGCGGCCTAGGCATGTCTAGTGGGTTGGCCACTCCCCAGGTAGGTGCTAGGAAGAAAATTACAACATAAGATTCTCACGAGGAGACCGATCGATGCTCAAACATGAATTAGCAGCCAAGTGTTTGATTAGCGGTACGGAAAATGCACATGGCTAATGGGCGTGAGTTTTGGTTGAGGATGATCAGTTACTAAGAAGACCGTCTTCACAAAGTTTCAGCTCAAAAGGAGGAGTCTAGGTGGTAATTGCTTTGCAAAGTACCACACTGGACATAAATACGAATGTTGAAGATGGGCTCAAAATAATGAATGGATTGAGCTGGCATTTGGTGGAGGATAGTTATTTGGGCATAGGAAAGCGCTGTAGAAAATGGATACCATTTGGACATGCCAAAGTGGTACTTCCTTCACAAAGTGTTTTTATGAACAGAATAGGAAAATGAATATTTTTGAATTATTTTTGAACTAGGCAAGGAAGATTTTTTACATATTTGACGAATATATGACCCAAAGAATTTATGAGATTTTTTGGGGAATTTTGGGAATGACAGAAATATAGGTTGCTTCACAACCTAGGGCAAAAACTGCCACATGACATGACACATAGGCAAAACTGATGAGGTGGCGCCTAGTCGTAGCAACCCACCACAATTTTCAAGGTTATGACCATCTATATTGGTCACGAACAGCTAGAAATAAGGCAGCGAACCAGTGCTATCTGCTTTGTGACCATTTCGTGTAAGGAAATTATGACCTTTCTGACCAAAATGGTCGTTATAGTTTAGGGTTTGGAGCCCCCCGAACAGCTTTTGACCAATTGGTCTGAAATGGTCATAGATCTATGACCAATTCTTCCAGGGTCACTAACAAAAGGTCATAAGTTGACATATTTCTTGTAGTGATTACATCAAATAGATCTCCAAGAACATCGAGGAGAACATTGTATTGAAGATCAAAGAGAGAGAAGAATCCACCTAGCTACTAGCTATGGACCCGTAGGTCTGTGGTAAACTACTCACACATCATCAGAAGGGCAGCAAGGTTGATGTAGAGGCCCTCCGTGATCGAATCCCCCTCCGGCGGAGTACCAGAACGGGTCTCTAGATGGGATCTCACGAGGACAGAAACTTGCGGCGCCGGAAAAGTATTTTTAGTGTGCCCTCTGGTGTATGGGGAATATTTGGGTATTAATAGAGTTGAGATTAGGGTTAGAGGTGCCACGGTGGGCCCACAAGCTCGGGGACACCCCCCCCCCTCCCAGGACGTGCCTGGTGAGCTTGTGGCCCATCTATGGCTCTTCCAACCCCTCCCGAAGCTTCCTGGGTGTCTTCTAGTCCAAGAAAAATCGTCAAAAAGTTTCGTTTCATTTGGTATTGATTTTTTGTACAAGACAAAAACAAGGGGAAAACGGCAACTGGCACTGGGCAGTAGGTTAATAGGTTAGTCCCAAAAAATGATATAAAATAGCATGATAATGCATATAAAACATCCAAGATGGATAATATAATAGCATGAAACAATTAAAAATTATAGATACGTTGGAGACGTATCAGTAACCATATAGTGATGTTCTTGCATCCCACGAAGCTGCAAGTGCATAGCATGAGCAAGGCGTTTAGTTAAATAATCTTTCAGATTGTAAGTAGTACTGAATGTGGTTAAAATCGCCATCGTACCATGTACATTTTCCGGTTGTTGTGTTACATGATGCATTCGAGAATCTAAATATCCATCTTTTCTTGCGTACAAGCACCGTGAACCCATGGATGTTGGACATGTTGGTTGGAAGGAAAATCTGCATGGAAAACTATTTAGAAATTTGAAATGCAAAAATTAATATGAAGTATACGTGTAAGGCAAAGTAGTATGTTACAATATCATGATAGAGGTGGTTTTCTCCCTTTTCTGTTCCATACTTGCCAGCTAGAATCCCCCTCGTGGTAACTATGTTATGTCCCATCCTTTTGCAGTATGCCAACATCCAACGCTCTTTCGACGAACACCTTCATGTGTTCTCATATGTCCACAAGGCTATTTATTATTTAGTCAGGTGATCTCAATAAGAGCATCGATGACCTCAAAAACAAGAAATTGAGTTGTAAAACAACACCGTAGAAAATTAGTATTTTGTAAAATCACTTACATGTCATCTAACCATACCTCATGTGGTGTAGGAACATTTTCTTCATGATGATATCAGCAGTGTGCACCATCTCCATTTCTCAAGTGTGTGTTTACATATCTGGCTATTAGGTGCTCCTAAAACTTATCTACATCCTCCTTGAATTCCAATATGTCCTTCGCAGTTTCCTTAAGTTTCTTATCCCATGATTATTCCTCTTATTATTCCTCGCAACCCTTTGCTTAACCTCGCTACTGTCATTCATTTCTTTAGAAAGAGCCAGATGTTGTTTTTTCCTTCTCTTCATCTCAGGTGTATAAAATTGGAAAACATAATTCTTGAGTAATGGTGATTATTTTTCTTATACCATCACTTTTGAGGCACTTCCCTAGGGAGTCCACATCACTATCCATTGACTGGTTTGTTTTCTAGCTGTTGTGAATAAGTATCACCTTTGTTGGCGGATGTGGATTTCTACTTTGCAATCTGTAATAAGGAGAATGTGTTAGTAATATATAAGATAATAAATCAAATCCAAATTTGAGGGACATCTCACCTCAAGTTCTTCATGGGGTCGATGGACCTGTATTGGATTATGTATCCAACCATATCGGTTACGCCTATTAGTTTGGCGTGCACATACTCTTCTGAGTTGGTAGGATTTTAGTAACCGACAGTGGGTAGGTATGGATGGGTGGGCTCTAGACGAGAATAGATACGTGTCCAACCTACTACTCCCTCCATCCCAAAATATAGTGGGTATTGTATTTGTTTATTTCAAGTAAAACCTTGCAAACTTCAATCATGTTTATAGAAAAAAATTAACATGTAGGATACCAAATAAGTACCATTAATTTACAATGAAATATATTTTCATATGGTATATATTTGGTATTATGGATATAGATAAGTTTCTCATTAAACTTGGTCATCACTCTGTAGCAATGTAAATCGAAGCAAACATCGGCAACTTTTCGGAAAAGATCAAAATACTTTTGTGCTTCCTCATCCCATGTTCGTCCATATGTCCTCGTTTTCTTCGCCCTACCTCCACACTAGGTGTGTAGGAAACTTTGCGGCAGCCCCATGTGGTGGAACCTGCTCATCTGAATTCAGTTCTTGACTTGATATGGGTACTCCGTATTTTTCTGAATTTATTTCCAGCTTTTCAGCCCTAAGACTCAATGTGAGGTGTAACTCAAAACTGTAGAGAAATAAAAATAAGTTTCTTGAGCACACTATCTTATTTCCCTTTTGCAGGCATACACATGTTTCTTTACAACTACTCACTATGCTATTAAACTTTTCTTGTTCTATTAAATAAGCAGGAAATTGTTGCCTAGTTAATTAAAAAACATGGAAAAAATCGATACATTCATGACCAAACCAACTCACACCGAATGCAGTTGGGCCAAGTTTCCGTCGGTGTGGAAAATCGAGGTGAATTGTTCCGTTAAAACTAGTTTACCTCTCACCACTATCAGAAAGAAGAAATCACAACTACTACGGGGAGCATACCCGAGACTTCCACTCGAGGTATAGAAGCACACCACAAGATCATGTTCTAGTTTCGTTGCCCTACATGCCAATTACCAATAGCCATGGTAACCTTGACATCCAACAAGATGAGGTCAACACCGTCAAATATGTGGAAAAATTGGAGCTGCCACCCAACTTCCTACCATTCAACTATGTCATGTGCTGACTGCAGACACCACTAGCTTTCAAGTGTTTAGGAGAGTCCTGATTTCCCGTTAGTACTATACGGAGACCCAAACAGCATAAATGTGAGCATTAGGATTGGAATCCTGGTGGGTGGAGTCATGCCCCCACAACCAACGGCGGTGCGAGGAAACAAAAGATGTGGGTTCAAGTGCATAAATCTCTCTAAAATGTCCTAAACTTTTGAACAACAAATATGAATAAAACAAAGCTTGCAACCAAAAAATGTGAGGTTAGCTGACCCCATAGCTTACACATAGAATCACCCCTACCCACGACTCCAACACCTCACCAAGAGGTGGTTCTCACACACCATTGAATTCATATTTAAAAGAATTTTCTAATGGTATATTGATACGTCTCCAACGTATTTATAATTTTTTATTATTCCGTACTATTATAGTATCAATCTTCGATGTTTTAGATGCTATTTTATATCATTTTTGGGGACTAACCTATTAACCTAGTACCCAGTGTCAATTGCCGTTTTTTTCTTGTTTTTGGCTTTTCGGAAAATTAATATCAAATGGAGTCCAAACAAAGAAAAATCTTTGGATTAGTTTTTTCTGGGCGAGAAGTGACCCATGAAGGTTCTGGAGAAGACCGGAAGAGTCACAAGGGAGTGGCAAGCTCACCAGATGCGCCCCAGGGGGGCACCCTCTGAGCTTGTGGGCCCCTCATGGCACCTTTTGACCAAATTTTGTCTCTATAAATTCCTAAACATTCCCAATATACTAGAGACCCACATGAAACACTTTTTCCATCGTCGCAAGTTTTTGTTCTTCCGCGATCCCATCTGGAGACACTACAACAGAACAGAGCTTTTGTAACACCGAGTTGTATTACTACAGGCCCAAAAGAGTGTTACTAGGCCATATAGTAACACAGTTTCAAATGTGTTCCATTAGACCGTGTTACTAAGTGATGTCAACTGTCACACATAATAAATGTTACCATATGTTAAAAAATGTGTTACTATTCGATTATAGTAACATGCATATTATGTGTTACCAAACATGCCGGTAACATATTTTTGTAATTATAGTAACACACATAGTAACATATATTTGTAGACATAGAACATTGCTGGTAACATGTTTTGTAACTATAGTAACACAATTGGTAACATATATTTTTATCGTTGGAACACAAGTAGTAACATAATATCCAAATATCGTAACACTATAATTTATAGTTGTCAACTTCCACAAGAATAAATTTTGTAACTATTGTAACACCATCAAGAACACTACTATATTAATATGGCAACACAATTACTTTTTTATTTTATAATTATTAACCATAAAATTCAACACCCATTTTATGAAATATACATTTATTTAATAAAAACACTGTAATTGCAAAATAGTTAATTGTTTTATATTTTGCTTGCCACGGTTAGATTGGTAGAGAAATTGAAGCACGGCAGATACACAAATTCAAAATATCAAGATATGTACTATTAATATACAAGAGTGTATTATACTTATGCATTACAATAAATAAATACAAATATTCTTAGGTGCAACAAGATATCATTTATATCAATTTAACTATAGAAAACACAAGTATGGAGAATATTACACCATAGCATTTGCATAAATTCGACAAAAGAAAAGATCTTTTGAATAATATTACATTTTTCAATCTATCAATGTAAACTACAACTATTGGGAAGTAAAATCTTCAAATTTTATTTGCTTCCTGTTCCAACCGAAGTATTCAGCTGCAAGTCAATTATCCTTGTTTCAAATCTGTAAAAGAAAATTGGACCTTATAGTTATGTAATTAAATATACACAAATATGATCTCGGAATATGGAAGAAAAGACTTCAACTTACAAAAGTTGAAGGCCAAGCAATTAAGTATCCTGAAGAGAAAGCTTCACCAATTGTCCTGCAACAAGAAACTTCCATTACTAACTCCTCATTATCAAGAATAGGTTCATCTATGCGCACATAGAAAAATTTAGAAACTAACTCAATACCACCAGCCTTAGTAGCTGGATCAATAGTCAGAAAAGTACCATACAACGTGTTGCTTGTTGGGATATGATGAAGTCTTTAAAACTACTTTAAAAGTTATGATCATTATTAGCATTCAACAGCAATAATAATATAATTTGCATGAACAATATGATCTCTATTTTAATGGCATCCTAAAATACATGCCCCCATAAAAACTAAATAAACTGGACTAGCCATCAAAGTCTAATGCCCAAGGACACCTCACTTGCTCACGCTTGGTTGAAGTTATCCTTTACTTGTAGATTTGTAACAGAAGTCATTTTTCAAGGAGGCATGTTAGATTGGTTTGGGTCGGGAATTTGAGTACAGTAAACCCATGCCCCTTGGCGGATCTTTACCTTGATTGAAGAAGTACGCCTTTTTTTAGCGAACTGGATGTGGGCGTTCAGTTCTAGTCCCCTGCTTGTCTAGTCTTGAAAAATATTCAACTGCGCGATCCCTTATTTCCCTTGCCTACAAAGAGACAAATAGTAGATGGAATGATATTCATATCCTAGAGCTACAGAAAGCTGCAACTTCGAAACTCAAAAACACACAAACCTTACCTTTTGCACATAATCAATAACAAGGTCTTGTGGCGACGATGATTTTTTGTTGAATTTGTAACTAACCGACATCATCATGCTCGCCATCCTGGTTCCATGACACAACAACGGTAAGCAATTAATATTTTTATATTCAATCTTTGTGACATGAGTGAGAGTAAGTCTAGACATAACTTTTTGGCATGAACGCGACAGATTATTAGCCTCAGAAATGTCATGTTTCATAGACAAGCGTGCCTCAACAGGTCCATTGCATTGGATTCTCTACAAACTGAAATATTAATACGAAGGTTTCAAGTGAAAAGCAATGATATTGTATTGACATTACCTTTGTTTTACCATGTAGTATTTGTAACCGAGAAATGCCAGTATGATTTGATTGGAGATTTTCCTACAGAACTAACAAGTATGAGTAAGATATTGATATAAATGCATACAAAAGGAAGGGACAAAGAAGTCATTTACCTCTTCTATTCCATTATTCCCTTTGGCATGTTCCAAACAATTGGCAACCTTGTTCCAAAAGGCTAGCTTTCTTCATTGCATTTTACAACTATTCTTTGCCCCTTTGGCATGTTCCAAAAAAATTGACAAGCTTGTTCTCCTGTGCTTGCGTACTTCCTTATGTAATACAAGATTAAGAAAAGTACTAATTAAGTGTCAATAAAACCATTACAAGTAAAGACAGATTAAATAATGACATCACAAGCACAATTTAAATTGCGAATAGACATGGATTCGTACAAGATAAATGAGGGAAGGAGAAAGGAGAATCCACCTAGGACAAGATTTGAGTCTTGGACAGGGAAACCAAGCAGTACAAGTTGTGGACGTCTCCTCTGCAATTTGGGTCGCAGAACCAAGCAATCCGACCAAAAGAAACATGTGAATGGAGAGGGCAAAGAGGTACACAGTAGCATGCCACTATCAGCTTATCATAACTCGAAATAGAGAGAGGAGATTCAAGACCATGGTCCAGCCACCCACACTCAATGCCATAGGATATAAGATGCGCCTATGAACAAAATCTTATCTAGTTTGAAAACACAACGCTCAATCGATAGATATTCATTAAAAAATCTTCTGCTGGAACTTCGAGATAACAAGTTAAAAATCGGACTAAGAATCCGGGACATTTGCGCATGCTACTTATTTTAATTTCTACCAGTTTGTGCTGGATTCATGTGTGGCACTAGGATGAGAAGGTGGTGATTTTTGTGAAGTGCACACATTGTCGTGCTCCTCGAGTTGTTGACTGAGTGTGTGCCGATGAACATGCAGCAATTCCAACAGGACATATTGTCCTGCTCTCATGGGTGAGTACTCATGCGTGTAACATTCCTCATCTGATTTGTTTTACCCTGGTACCTTTGCTTTATTCATTAGACCAAAATTGTCCATGGTCTGCTACTGATCCTAAACTGGTGACCCATCTGTTTAGTGTTGTGGCCGTTTTGTTTAATACCCTCTCATGGTTTGCTACATGCTAATGTCTTTTTTTATGAAATCTCCAAACGCAGCAGCATGTTGCCTCATGTGCCATCCCAATAAGTCAGTGAAGCAGCGGCAGCAAGGTGGCCACGGGGTGAGAAATCAGAGAAACGTACGAGTGAAAGGTTCAGAGGTTAAAGAATCAGATGGATGAAAGTACTAGTACAGAGGTGAAACACTTAGATGGATGAACAAGTACAAGTACTGAGATTACAGCTTGCTCCCGACCCAAATAAGGAATTCGTAGCAGGCAGATCTAAGAAGGGGTGGGCGTTCAGATCCATACCAAACACGAGATCCCCTTCAGGATGTAGGTGCCGAAGCTGAGGATCGACGAGGCCGTCGCCGCAGCAATCCAATTGGCGCCGAGGTAGGTCGGGGAAGCGGTAGATCGATCCGGGGGTTGAGGTGGGCGGCGGCGCGGGTGCTGGGAGGGGGTACAGGCGGCGGCGCGCTGGGCGTTCGAGGGCGGCGACGTAGCCGCCGAACAGGGGGCGTGCTGGGCGTTGGAGGGCGGAGAGATAGCGGCTGGGCTGGATGTAGATCGGATTTGAGACCCAGTTTATTTAGCCTTTTGTTGGTTATAATTGGAGGAAAAGTAAGCGGGAATATTAGAGATTTAGCGCCAGCAGAAACAATCAAGGGAAATCTGGAGGGAAATTGTTTTGGAAGAACCGGGACACTGTTAATTATAGTTATTCGTTTGGCATGAAAATTATCTTAAATATTTTTTTTGCATAAAAAATGGAGCATATTTTAGTATTTATCTATTATTGAGAGGGAAATTAGATATAGTTAAATAGTAATTGGATATTATCTTTGGAGGCCGAGCTCCATGGAGCTCGGTTTTGAAAAATTGGAATTTTGTCTACATTTCCAAAAATTCTTGAAAAAAACATACATATACATGAAGACATAACACACATGTGTGGTTGGGGTTCAACCCCGTGCACCTTGGGCCTCAAATTCGATGTCTTCGGCCAACAAAATCGATGAAGAACACCGGGTTTGCCTGCCTGCATCCCCCAAACCAGTGCCGAAACAAGCAATTTCTGGAAACCGTCACCACCACGCGAATCAGCAGTAGACGACACAAAACTATACAAGACGCTCCTCACTTGCTTCTCAACGCCTGTTGGAGAATAAGCATTTGGCCATAATAGACCAGCATAAAGTTATGATTTGCATTCTCATGTGTATTTACATAACATGCATGTGCAATATAACATATAACAGAGTCTCATGGGAATGCAGGGGAGGGTCTGGCATGGGTACTAGCGCTGTTGTGACCGGGATATCCTGATGTGGAACGATGGGCACGCCGGTGTTGTCGTGACAATTGACGGTCAGTTGCCGGAGCGGCGACGATGGCGATGTTGTTGTCATGACCAACGCGCGGCGTTGCCGCGTCCTTGGGGAGCGATGTCGTTGCTGCGATGGGAGCGACACTGCTCCGGGAGGGCGGCTATGATTCAGAATCAACATTTTCTTTTATATTCAACGAGTCGTGTTGTGATAAAATTGGTGAAGCGGAATTAAGACATTTAGGTGATGAATTTTAATTTGGGCGAAAAGAGGACGTGGGTTGTGTACCCTTGCTTACAGGAGATCAAACTACAAGTTTAATTGTGATGTTGTCTGGTCAAGGTACTTTAAGCATGAGGTTACGATCCAGTTGATATAAAAAACATTGAGGTTACGACTCATGATATTCATTTGTGTCCTTGATCTGTTACCCCGCCGGCCAAATGGAGCATATGCTTCTCTACC
Organism: Aegilops longissima; assembly: GCA_021605205.1. Classification (NCBI taxonomy): domain Eukaryota; kingdom Viridiplantae; phylum Streptophyta; class Magnoliopsida; order Poales; family Poaceae; genus Aegilops; species Aegilops longissima. The sequence continues at coordinate 764,049,217 of CM038677.1, forward strand.
TCGCGAGAGCTTGCGGCACCTAGAACATCAGCGACGATGGTTGTACTAACCACAGATGATGGTGAACATTGGTAGTGGTGATCGGAATAGACCTCGACGGAACTATCATAGATGGACTCCTTGTTGTGGTGTCGTCATAGCTCTCGCTAACGTTGGACAATATGGAACCACACCAACTCCCAACAAAAGAAACTAATCTATTGCTCATGAAGAATGACGTAGCAACGCATATGGTAGAACAATGGACATCCGAAGCAACCTTCAAATAACTTGGGAACGATGGATCTGAGAGGCTGGCACATCAATCCAGTCTCCTCCTTCCTTCCCATACATGGCAACTGAAGGAAATATGCCCTAGAGGCAATAATAAAGTTATTATATATTTCCTCATATCATGATAAATGTTTATTATTCATGCTAGAATTGTATTAACCGGAAACATAATACATGTGTGAATACATAGACAAACAGAGTGTCACTAGTATGCCTCTACTTGACTAGCTTGTTAATCAAAGATGGTTATGTTTCCTAACCATGAACAAAGAGTTGTTATTTGATTAACAAGGTCACATCATTAGTAGAATGATCTGATTGACATGACCCATTCCATTAGCTTAGCACACGATCGTTTAGTATGTTGCTACCGCTTTTATCCATGACTTATACATGTTCCTCGTAACTATGAGATTATGCAACTCCGCTTGCGGAGGAGCACTTTGGTACTACCAAACGTCACAACGAATCGGGTGATTATAAAGGAGTACTACAGGTGTCTCCAAAGGCAGATGTTGGGTTGGCGTATTTCGAGATTAGGTTTTGTCACTCCGATAGTCGGAGAGGTATCTCTGGGCCCTCTCGGTAATGCACATCACTGAAGCCTTGCAAGCACTACAACTAATGAGTTAGTTGTGAGATGATGTATTACGGAACGAGTAAAGAGACTTGCCGGTAACGAGATTGAACTAGGTATTGGATACCGACGATCGAATCTCGGGCAAGTAACATACCGATACGTATGTTGTTATGCGGTCTGACCGACAAAGATCTTCGTAGAATATGTAGGAACCAATATGGGCATCCAGGTCCCGCTGTTGGTTATTGACCGTGAATGGTTCTAGGTCATGTCTACATTGTTCTCGAACCGTAGGGTCCGCACGCTTAAGGTTTCGATGACAGTTATTATGAGTTTATGTATTTTGATGTACCGAAGGAGTTCGGAGTCCCGGATGTGATCACGGACATGACGAGGAGTCTCGGAATGGTCGAGACATAAAGATTGATATATTGGAAGCCTATATTTGGAGTTCGGAATGGTTCCGGGCGAAAACGGGAATTTACCGGAGTACCGGGAGGTTACCGGAACCACCCGGGAGGTAAATGGGCCTCGATGGGCCTTAGTGGAAAGGAGGAGGGGCAGCCCAAGGCTGGCCGCGCGCCTCCCCCCCCTTCCCTAGTCCTACTAGGACTAGGAGAAGGGGGCCGGCCCCCTCTCTCTCTTTCCCCCTCCGGGAATCCTAGTCCAACTAGGATTGGGGAATCCTACTCCCAGAGGGAGTAGGACTCCCTTGGCGCGCCAAGCTTGGCCGGCCGGCCCCCTCCCCCTTGGCTCCTTTATATACGGGGGCAGGGGGGCACTTTGGAACACACAAGTTGATCGTGAGATCGTTCCTTAGCCGTGTGCGGTGCCCCCCTCCACCATATTCCACCTCGGTTATACCGTCGCGAAGCTTAGGCGAAGCCCTGCGCCGGTGAAACATCAATATCGTCACCACGCCGTCGTGCTGACGGAACTCTCCCTCGACACTCGGCTGGATCGGAGTACGAGGGACGTCATCGAGCTGTACGTGTGTCAAGAACTCGGGGGCGTCGGAGTAACGGCGCCGGGATCGGTCGGATCGCGAGGAGAACGTACGACTACTTCCTCTACGTTGTGATCGCTTCCGCTTCGGGTCTACAAGGGTATGTAGACAACACTCTCCCCTCTCGTTGCTATACATCACCATGATCTTGCGTGTGCGTAGGAAAATTTTTGAAATTACTACGTTCCCCAACAGTGGTATCCGAGCCTAGGTTTTTATGGTTTGATGTTTTGCACGAGTAGAACACAAGTGAGTTGTGGGCGATACAAGTCATACTACCTACCAGCATGTCATACTTTGGTTCAGCGGTATTGTGAGATGAAGCGCCTGACCGACATTACGCCAGACGCTTACGCGAGACTGGTTTCACCGCCACGAGCACTCGTTGCTTAAAGGTGATTGGCGGTGTCTCTCTCTCACTTTAGTTGAACTGAGTGTAGCTACGCCCGGTCCTTGAGAAGGTTAAACGGAGTCTATTTGACGAAGTATCGTTGTGGTTTTGATGCGTAGGTGAGATTGGTTCTTGCTTAAGCCCGTAGCAGCCACGTAAAATTTGCAACAACAAAGTAGAGGACGTCTAACTTGTTTTTGCAGGGCATGTTGTGATGTGATATGGTCAAGACGTGATGCTATATTTTATTGTATGAGATGATCATGTTTTGTAACCGAAGTTATCGGCAACTGGCTGGAGCCATATGGTTGTCGCTTTATTGTATGCAAGCAATCCGCCCTGTAATGCTTTACTTTATCACTAAGCGGTAGCGATAGTCGTAGAAGCATAAGATTGGCGAGACGACAACGATGCTACGATGGAGATCAAGGTGTCGCGCCGGTGACGATGGTGATCATGGTGGTGCTGCGGAGATGAAGATCACGAAGCACAAGATGATGATGACCATATCATATCACTTATATTGATTTGCATGTGATGTTTATCCTTTATGCATCTTATCTTGCTTTGATTGACGGTAGCATTATAAGATGATCTCTCACTAAATTATCAAGAAGTGTTCTCCCCGAGTATGCACCATTGCCAAAGTTCGTCGTGCCCAGACACCACGTGATGATCGGGTGTGATAAGCTCTCGTCCATCTACAACGGGTGCAAGCCAGTTTTGCACGCAGAATACTCGGGTTATACTTGACGAGCCTAGCATATGCAGATATGGCCTCGGAACACGGAGACCGAAAGGTCGAGCGTGAATCATATAGTAGATATGATCAACATAAGATGTTCACCATTGAAAACTACTCCATCTCACGTGATGATCGGTTATGGTTTAGTTGATTTGGATCACGTGATCACTTAGATGACTAGAGAGATGTCTATCTAAGTGGGAGTTCTTAAGTAATATGATTAATTGAACTTGAATTTATCATGAACTTAGTCCTGGTAGTATTTTGCGAATTATGTTGTAAGATCAATAGCTTGCGTTGTTGCTTTCATATGTTTATTTTGATATGTTCCTAGAGAAAATTGTGTTGAAAAATGTTAGTAGCAATGATGCGGATTTGATCCGTGATCCGAGGTTTATCCTCATTGCTGCACAGAAGAATTATGTCCTTAATGCACCGCTAGGTGACAGACCTATTGCAGGAGCAGATGCAGACGTTATGAACGTTTGGCTAGCTCAATATGATGACTACTTGATAGTTTTGTGCACCATGCTTTATGGCTTAGAATCGGGACTTCAAAGATGTTTTGAACATCATGGACCATATGAGATGTTCCAGGAATTGAAGTTAATATTTCAAGCAAATACCCGAGTTGAGAGATATGAAGTCTCCAACAAGTTCTATAGCTAAAAGATGGAGGAGAATCGCTCAACTAGTGAGCATGTGCTCAGATTGTCTGGGTACTTCAATCGCTTGAATCAAGTGGGAGTTAATCTTCCAGATAAGATAGTGATTGACAGAATTCTCTAGTCACCATCACCAAGTTAGTAGAACTTCGTGATGAACTATAGTATGCAAGGGATGACGAAAATGATTCCCGGGCTCTTCGTGATGTTGAAATCGACGAAGGTAGAAATCAAGAAAGAGCATCAAGTGTTGATGGTTGACAAGATCACTAGTTTCAAGAACAGGGCAAAGGGAAAGAAAGGGGAACTTCAAGTAGATTGACAAGCAAGTTGTCACTCCCACGAAGAAGCCCAAAGCTGAACCAAAGCCTGAAACTGAGTGCTTACACTGCAAAGGAAATGGTCACTGGAAGCGGAACTGCCCTAAATATTTGGTGGATAAGAAGGATGGCAAAGTGAAAAAGGGTATATTTGATATACAGGTATTTGATGTGCGCTTTACTAGTGTTTATAGCAACCCCTTGGTATTTGGTACTAGTTCAGTTGCTAAGAGTAGTAACTCGAAACGGGAGTTGCAGAATAAACAGAAACTAGTTAAGGGTGAAGTGACGATGTGTGTTGAAAGTAGTTTCAAGATTGATATGATCATCATCGCACACTTCCTATACTTTCGGGATTAGTGTTGAACCAAAATAAATGTTATTTTGTGTTTGCGTTGAGCATGAATATGATTTGATCGTGTTTATTGCAATACGGTTATTCATTTAAGTAAGAGAATAAACTGTTATTCTGTTTACATGAATAAAACCTTATATGGTTACACACCCAATGAAAATGGTTCATGGGATCTCGATCGTAGTGATACACATATTCATAATATTGAAACCAAAAGATGCAAAGTTAATAATGATAGTGCAACTTATTTGTGGCACTGCCGTTTATGTCATATTGGTGTAAAGCGCATAAAGAAACTCCATGCTGATGGATTTTGGAATCACTTGATTATGAATCACTTGATGCTTGCGAACCGTGCCTTTTGGGCAAGATGACTAAAACTCCGTTCTCCGGAACAATGGAACAAGCTACTGACTTATTGGAAATAATACATACCGATGTATGCGATCCAATGAGTGTTGATGCTCGTGGCAAGTATCGTTATTTTCTGACCTTCACAAGATGATTTGAGCAGATATGGGTATATCTACTTGATGAAACATAAGTCTGAAATAGTTGAAATGTTCAAAGAATTTCAGAGTGAAGTGGAAAATCATCGTGACAAGAAAATAAAGTTTCTGCGATCTGATCGTGGAGATGAATATTTGAGTTACGAGTTTGGTCTTCAATTAAAACAATGTGGAATAGTTTCACAAATTCATGCCTCCTGGAACACCACATCATAATGGTGTGTCCGAACGTCATAACCGTACTTTATTGGATATAGTACAATCTATGATGTTTCTTACCGATTTACCAATATCGTTTTGGGATCATGCATTAGAGACAGCTGCATTCACGTTAAATAGGGCACCATCTAAATCCGTTGAGACGACACTATACGAACTGTGGTTTAGCAAGAAACCAAAGTTGTCGTTTCTTAAAGTTTGGGGTTGCGATGCTTATGTGAAAAAGTTTCATCCTGATAAGCTCAAACCCAAATCGGAGAAGTGCGTCTTCATAGAATACCCAAAGGAAACTGTTGGGTACACCTTCTATCACAGATCCTAAAGCAAGATTTTCGTTGCTGAAAATGGATCCTTTCTAGAGAAGGAGTTTCTCTCGAAAGAAGTGAGTGGGAGGAAAGTAGAACTTGATGAGGTAATTGTACCTTCTCCCTTATTGGAAAGTAGTTCATCACAGAAATCTGTTCCTGTGACTACTACACCAATTAGTAAGGAAGCTAATGATGATGATCATGTAACTTCAGATCAAGTTACTACCGAATCTCGTAGGTAAACCAGAGTGAGATCCGCACTGAGTGGTACGGTAATCCTGTTTCGAAGTCATGTAACTAGACCATGATGAACCTACGAACTATGAGGAAGCGATGATGAGCCCAGATTCCGCGAAATGGCTTGAGGCCATGAAATCTGAGATGAGATCCATGTATGAGAACAAAGTGTGGACTTTGGTGGCGTTGCCCGATGATCGGCAAGCCATAGAAAATAAATGGATCTTCAAGAGGAAGACGGACGCTGATAGTAGTGTTACTATCTACAAAGCTCGACTTGTCGCAAAAAGGTTTTTGACAAGTTCAAGGTGTTGACTACAATGAGATTTTCTCAACTGTAGCGATGCTTAAGTCTGTCCGAATCATGTTAGCAATTGCCACAATTTATGAAATTTGGCAAATGGATGTAAAAACTGCATTCCTGAATGGGTTTTAGGAGGAAGAGTTGTATATGATGCAACCAGAAGGTTTTATCGATCCAAAGGGAGCTAACAAAGTGTGCAAGCTCCAGCGATCCATCTATGGACTGGTGCAAGCATCTCGGAGTTGGAATATACGCTTTGATGAGTTGATCAAAGCATATAGTTTTATACAGACTTACGGTGAAGCCTGTATTTACTAAAAAGTGAGTGGGAGCACTACAGCATTTCTGATAAGTATATGTGAATGACATATTGTAGATCGGAAATAATGTAGAATTATTCTGCAAAGCATAAAGAAGTGTTTGAAAGGAGTTTTTCAAAGAAAGACCTCGGTAAAGCTACTTACATATTGAGCATCAGATCTATAGAGATAGATCAAGATGCTTGATAAGTTTTTTCAATGAGTACATACCTTGACAAGATTTTGAAGTAGTTCAAAATGGAACAGTCAAAGAAAGAGTTCTTACCTGTGTTACAAGGTGTGAAATTGAGTAAGACTCAAAACCCGACCACGGCAGAAGATGGAAAGAGAATGAAAGTCATTCCCTATGCCTTGGCCATAGGTTCTATAAAGTATGCCATGCTGTGTACCAGATCTATTGTATACCCTACACTGAGTTTGGCAAGGAAGTACAATAGTGATCTAGGAGTAGATCACTGGACAGCGGTCAAAATTATCCTTAGTGGAATAAGGATATGTTTCTCGATTATGGAGGTGACAAAAAGGATTCGTCGTAAAGGGTTACGTCGATGCAAGTTTTGACACTGATCTGGATGACTCTAAGTCTCGATCTAGATACATATTGAAAGTGGGAGCAATTAGCTAGAGTAGCTTCGTGCAGAGCATTGTAGACATAGAAAATTGCAAAATACATAACGGATCTGAATGTAAAAGACCCGTTGACTAAGACTCTCTCACAAGCAAAACATGATCACACCTTAGTACTCTTTGGGTGTTAATCACATAGCGATGTGAACTAGATTACAGAATCTAGTAAACCCTTTGGGTGTTGGTCACATGGCGATGTGAACTATGGGTGTTAATCACATGATGATGTGAAATATCGATGTTAATCACATGGTGATGTGATCTAGATTATTGACTCTAGTGCAAGTGGGAGACTGAAGGAAATATGCCCTAGAGGCAATAATAAAGTTATTATATATTTCCTCATATCATGATAAATGTTTATTATTCATGCTAGAATTGTATTAACCGGAAACATAATACATGTGTGAATACATAGACAAACAGAGTGTCACTAGTATGCCTCTACTTGACTAGCTTGTTAATCAAAGATGGTTATGTTTCCTAACCATGAACAAAGAGTTGTTATTTGATTAACAAGGTCACATCATTAGTAGAATGATCTGATTGACATGACCCATTCCATTAGCTTAGCACACGATCGTTTAGTATGTTGCTACTGCTTTTATCCATGACTTATACATGTTCCTGTAACTATGAGATTATGCAACTCCCGTTTGCCGGAGGAGCACTTTGGGTACTACCAAACGTCACAACGTAACTGGGTGATTATAAAGGAGTACTACAGGTGTCTCCAAAGGCAGATGTTGGGTTGGCGTATTTCGAGATTAGGTTTTGTCACTCCGATAGTCGGAGAGGTATCTCTGGGCCCTCTCGGTAATGCACATCACTGAAGCCTTGCAAGCACTACAACTAATGAGTTAGTTGTGAGATGATGTATTACGGAACGAGTAAAGAGACTTGCGATAGCGAGATTGAACTAGGTATTGGATACCGACGATCGAATCTCGGGCAAGTAACATACCGATGACAAAGGGAACAACGTATGTTGTTATGCGGTCTGACCGACAAAGATCTTCGTAGAATATGTAGGAACCAATATGGGCATCCAGGTCCCGCTGTTGGTTATTGACCGTGAATGGTTCTAGGTCATGTCTACATTGTTCTCGAACCGTAGGGTCCGCACGCTTAAGGTTTCGATGACAGTTATTATGAGTTTATGTATTTTGATGTACCGAAGGAGTTCGGAGTCCCGGATGTGATCACGGACATGACGAGGAGTCTCGGAATGGTCGAGACATAAAGATTGATATATTGGAAGCCTATATTTGGAGTTCGGAATGGTGCGGGGCGGCGGAATTCTGAGAGTACCGGAGGTTACCGGAACCACCCGGGAGGTAAATGGGCCTCGATGGGCCTTAGTGGAAAGGAGGAGGGGCAGCCCAAGGCTGGCCGCGCGCCTCCCCCCCCTTCCCTAGTCCTACTAGGACTAGGAGAAGGGGCCGCCCCTCTCTCTTTCCCCTCAGGAATCCTAGTCCAACTAGGATTGGGGAATCCTACTCCCAGAGGAGTAGGACTCCTTGCGCGCCAAGCTTGGCGGCCGCCCCTCCCCTTGGCTCCTTTATATCACGGGGCGGGGGCACTTTGGAACACACAAGTTGATCGTGAGATCGTTCCTTAGCCGTGTGCGGTGCCCCCCTCCACCATATTCCACCTCGGTTATACCGTCGCGAAGCTTAGGCGAAGCCCTGCGCCGGTGAAACATCAATATCGTCACCACGCCGTCGTCTTGTGGAACTCTCCCTCGACACTCGGCTGGATCGGAGTACGAGGGACGTCATCGAGCTGTACGTGTGTCAAGAACTCGGGGGCGTCGGAGTAACGGCGCCGGGATCGGTCGGATCGCGAGGAGAACGTACGACTACTTCCTCTACGTTGTGATCGCTTCCGCTTCGGGTCTACAAGGGTATGTAGACAACACTCTCCCCTCTCGTTGCTATACATCACCATGATCTTGCGTGTGCGTAGGAAAATTTTTGAAATTACTACGTTCCCCAACAGCAACAGGCCGACAAAGAGTATGGGGAGATCTTGCTCCTGATCGGTCGCCTCGACCAAGATCATGTCATTCCCATGTGAGTGCCCATGAGAGCTACGATCGGCATGGGATAAAGTTGTGATCATTGTGGTGGGCGACTTTGGATGGGCGCTGAGAACACATGTGGTGGTGCTACAAAGTGGTGTTGACGGGATGCTTGAGATGTTACCGACCACCGACGATGTTGCAATGACAGTGATGCGAGAGGGTGACAGCCGGTTGCCACAACAGCAACGATGGGCACGATGATGTTGCAGTGACCAGTGTCGCTACGTGATCCTATGACCCAAGAGGTAACAGATTGACTTTACACCGGCCAGTCGAGTCCACTAACAGAAGACAGACAACCGTCGGGAGTATGGGACATCGCAGCCGCCCCACTATTACTTTGTATTATAGTTCGAAAAAAGGACAGGACCGAGAAAAACCGGAACCGGTGACATTGGCAGTTGGCTAATCTTCATAGACCGTTCCGTGCATGATTTTTTTTTTGGTAAAAGCGAGCGAACCGGTGGAAAGGCCCAAAAACGAGCGAACCGGTCCAAAAGCCCATCGTCTGATTTATTTTCGTGTGGATAATCTAGGGGTTTTCCCCGAATCGGTGCACTCTCGCCCCCTTCCGCCGCCGCCCCTTCCACTATAGGGCACCACCGCCCTTCCGCCGCCGCCCTTGCACGGCACGGCGACGCCGCCCCGCGCCGCCAGGAGCCCAGGACGGACACTCCGATGCCTCCTCGTGCGGCCGCGCCACCGCTGTGCTGCGTGCTGGTCAAGCGACCCCAGCCGTCCAGGGGACGCCATCGCCGCCGCCTGGTCTCCAGCGTCCAGCCGTCCAGCCGCTGCCGGTCCAGCTACTCCAGCCCTCCCTCCGATACGCACTGCGGACCAGGACGACGGCTGGTCGCCTTCCTCCGCTCCTGACCAGGACGACCGATGGTCGCCTTCCTCCGCTCCCGACCAGGACGCCCCGACCACCGACGCTGGTAATATGATCTCTTTCTTCTCCACTCTGATTACCAATTCTTCTATTCTATCGAAGCATCCATATGTGATACGTCAACTTGTGAAGTTTGTGAACTAGAACTACTAAACTGTCTTGCTTTTGCTGGCCTGATGACAATAGTTGATAAAGAATTAGAGAGATTAGGGAAAAGAATTAGAGATTGGTTTTTGGTAATTTATATTTCAGCTTTATTGTGTTGCTATTTGGTGTTCTGAGATTATGAGGAAGACTTGTTTGAGACTATGAGAAAGACTTTTTTTTTCCGAATGACTATGACAAAGACTTGCATTTGATTGAGTACTGATTCTGGTTTGCTATTTAGTGTTGGTGATGTGATGAAGTTTATGGTGATACGGTGATTTATATCTCATTTTGTCCTTTTTGTGACAGAGAAGTAGAGATTATTAGTGTATATGATGAGCGATGCTGCTCTTCTGCTGCAGGTACGTGAACAGGGGCGGCGTTGACAACACTGGCCTCCTCCAGCAGCCAATCTTCGCCCTGCTCCTGCTCCGAGCTCCTTTAGCGACCTCACCACCTCGCCTGCTGCCTGCTTCGTGCTCAGCTCGCCTATGAGATGTTCGATCAGTTGACCAAATCGAGCCAAGCCAAGTCTGCCTCTCTTGCCTGGGCATGGACGACGGTCAGGTACTTACCATCATCAAGTAGTCAAGTACCAGAAGCGACGCTGACAGAGAGGAAGAGGCTACATAAGGATTCTTGTGTCCCAAAAGGTATGTTCCTTTTTGCCTATTCATGTTCCATGCATTACCTGGCTCACGGTGTCCAGTCAACTCAGCTCACAGTGATCAATGATTGATCAATATTAACACGATTTGATTTTCAATTTAAAGCGGAACCTACTAGATTATTGGATGTTTGGATGGTCGATATATGTCACTCTCTGACTCTCAATTCATTCTATCTTTGCGTTTTTTTAATATAATATTTCGATCACGGCGAAGCAAAAGAACGTGGAATTAGTGATGGCGAAACTTTAAAATGCTTTGCATCATTAGGGTTGTTATTACAGTCCATATATGTATTGAAAATAACCCGACTCTTCTGATTTATAATGAACTTCTGCTCATGCGCTTTAGTGAATCTTATTTTGCAGGAAATTTTGCAAGTGGAGTTGAAGGATTCTCTAAACTGGCAGATGAAGCTATGCGCTCTTTTAGTGGACTTTTATATGTTTGCATAGTTTTTGCTTCAAACATGAAGCTTAGAAAATTTCAGAAAATTGTTACTAAGTTAAGTTCATGTATGACAGATTGTCATTGGAGATAGATACACTTTATGTTAGATTTACCGTCTTGTAAACTAAGCTTATGTTGTTCGAAATTGACATTTTGATTAATTTGGGATTTTTGTTTCGTGTCAAAACCTGGACGTCTGATTCAATGGTTTCTTCTTTGTTGTTGTAAACCAGCCTTTGTGTGTGTGACTTCTGTGGCTTGCACTTGCAGCTAGGTGCTAGGCATTGTGCGTGTGTGATTTTTGTGCTTGCACTTACAGCTGGCCCGTAGCCATCTTGCCACCCGGTCAACTAGGCGATGTACACTGCCTAACAACTGCTTGTTTGCTTACTGCTACGGACAATTCTTGTGTTGTGCTGGTTGGAGTGTGTGGGTGTTCTTCTGAAAAAAATGCTGTACTGGCTGGAGTGTGTCCGTGTTCTTCTGAAAAAAAAATCACTAGCACTGGAACAATGTTCTTTTTTCGGTTTCATGCTAGTACAATACTGGTCTACTAGACTGTTGTTTAGTGGTTGATTGATGCTATAGTTGTACAGATCTACAATTCTTAAGCCTACTTTAAAAAATCGGACTGACAGTTGAACCGTTGAGGCTACCGGTTTAGGTCAACTCGTTCAGCGACAAAAAACTGGAATATTTAAGTTATTTATTAAAAAAGAATTGACCTCTAATCAAATGAATCATTTATTGGTTATAATCCACTATTGAATCACAAACTGTGGCTAGCCTAGTTGGTAGGGGTGTTGGACGTGCGGTGCCTGAAGGTCAATGGTTCAATTCCTAGTTTACACATAATTTTCTTGTCATTTTATTACAGTCTTTTTGCTAAAGACTGACGCACCGCGGACCAGTACAGTTTTTAAAATTATGTTCAAAAGTGCACTCGTTTGCTGTTGGTCTTCCACTCCTTCGTGAGTACCGGCGTTAAATTCTTAATTTGAAATGATCATTTTAAAGTGTGCATTTGCATTTATGGTCATCAAGTCATCCAAAAAACCGCGTAAAAGTATGGTTAATATGATATTCACTGCAACCATATCGAAATAGTTCCGTACGAGTATTTAGTACGAAACTGTATTGTTTTTGTACCATATTGCCCCAAAAATGAAAACTTTATTTACCAATATAAAAAGGTATTTATAAAAAAAACACGTTGGCACGTGGGCTCTGTGTGTGAAGGTATTGGTGATCTCTGTATATAGTTGATTTTAGTATTTCCATTTCCCCATATAATATAACTTGTAACACTATGATCAACTAATGATTATGTGTTACTAATCGTAAAGTTCGTAACATGTGCCACCAACACATACTTATATGTTACTATGTGAAAACATATGTAACACAATGATACTAACACATATTTATATGTTACTATAAAATACAGCTGTAACACATTTTGGGGCCTTATATAGTATGTGTTACTACCTGCCGTCCAACACAAAATGAGGTGTTACTGGAAATTACCTTGTCACACATTTTTGTATGTGTTACATGATTGTGTTACTTAAAGTCTGTTTTGTTGTAGTGAGACCTCTTTCGGTACTCTGGCACAGGGGGAAAATTGATCACGGAGGGTTTCTACATCATCCTTGCTTCCTTCTGATGATACGTGAGTAGTTCGATAGACCTACGGATCCATAGCTAGTAGCTAGATGGTTTCTTCTCTCTCTTTGATCTTCAATACAATGTTCTTCTCGATGTCCTTGGAATTCTATCTGATGTAATCTTCTTTTGCGGTGTGTTTGTTGGGATATGATGAATTGTGGGTTTATGATCTGAATATCTATGATAATTAATGGAGTCTTTTTTGAACTTTATTATGCATGATTATTATAACTCTGTATTTCTCTCCGATCTATCCGTTTGGTTTGGCCAACTAGATTGATTTATCTTCAGTTGGAGAGGTGCTTTGTGATGGATTCAATCTTGGTGTGCTCTATCCCAGTGGCAGAAAGGGACAAGACACGTTTTTGTATTATTGGCATTAAGGGTAAAACGATGGGGTTTATTTATATTAGTTGAGTTTATTTTGTCTACATTATGCCATCTTGCTTAAGGTGTTACTCTGTTTTTATTAACTTAATACCCTATATGCATGCTGGATAGCGGTCGATGGGTGGAGTAATAGTAGTAGTTGCAGGCAGGAGTCGATCTACTTGTCTCGGACATGATGCCTAATACATGATCATGGCCTTGAATATCGTCATAACTATGCACTTTTCTATTAATTACCCGACAGTAATTTGTTCACTCACCGTATGCTACGTGTTCGAGAGAGAAGACTCTAGTGAAAATTATGGCGTCCGGGTCTACCTTTATCATATATAAAAAACAAAATTATATTTGTTGCAATTTTATTTCTTTTAATTTGTTTTGCAATTTATCTATCTACCACTACAAGATTTGATCCTTACAAATAACGAGTTCAAGGGGATTGACAACCCTCTTGCTCGCTGTCGGTGTCAAAACCGGCGGATCTCGGGTAGGGGGTCCCGAACTGTGCATCTAGGCGGATGGTAACAGGAGACAAGGGACACAATGTTTTACCCAGGTTCGGGCCCTCTCGATGGAGGTAAAACCCTACGTCCTGCTTGATTAATATTGATGATATGGGTAGTACAAGAGTGGATCTACCACGAGATCAAGGAGGCTAAACCCTAGAAGCTAGCCTATGGTATGATTGTTGTAATGTATGTTGTCCTACGGACTAAAGCCCTCCGGTTTATATAGACACCGGAGAGGGCTAGGGTTACACAGAGTCGGTTACAATGGTAGGAGATCTACATATCCGTATTGCCAAGCTTGCCTTCCACGCCAAGGAAAGTACCATCCGGACACGAGCCGGAGTCTTCAATCTTGTATCTTCGTAGTCTTGGAGTCCGGCGGACAATGATAGTCCGGCTGTCCGGACACCCCCTAGTCCAGGACTCCCTCAGTAGCCCCTGAACCAGTCTTCAATGACGATAAGTCCGGCGCGCATAATGTTCGGCATTGCAAGGCGGGTTCCTCCCTTGAATAATCCAGAGAAGATCATGAACACCAGGATAGTGTCCGGCTCTGCAAAATAAATTCCACATTCCACCGTAGAGAGAATAAAATGTACACTTAGTTCAATCTGCTGACGTATTATGCGGCGTGACATCACACCGCCACCAGGCCTTTGTTTGAATTACTATACCACCTCAGCACGTTTAGCGAAGCGGTTTCCTTGGCATGTCTTGTCGAAGCAGAGATCGTGTTCCCCTTATTCCGGGATTCTCATCAATACGTACGTGGGTAACCCAACCGCGCCATTGATGGTGGCGCTTGGGAGATAAGCGAGTTTTACCAGGCTGGTGGGGGACGCATAGTTTTGTCCGCCTATATATAAGGGATAAGGATTCACCTTCTCACCTACGCCTTCTTCCTCCTTTGCTTATCCATCCCCGCGAACTCAAGCTCCAATGCCCGAGCTCGCGCATCTCGCCTCGACCTTCTCCGAATATGTCCGGAGCGGGAGGTAAATGGTTGGCCTCCACCGCTAAGGAGGAGGACATCACCAAGCTGCGCAGCGCCGGATACCTTTCCGGCGATATCGCGCATCGGCTGCCCGACGAGGGGCAGCTCATCCCTACCCCTGGGCCTCATGAGAGGGTCGTCTTCCTCCCCCACTCCCTCCGCGGACTGGGCTTTCCGCTCCATCCATTTGTCCGGGGGCTCATGTTTTACTACGGCCTGGATTTCCACGATCTGGCGCCGAACTTCATCCTCAACATCTCGGCGTTTATCGTCGTGTGCGAGGCCTTCCTCTGCATCCAGCCCCACTTCGGCCTGTGGCTCAAGACCTTCAACGTCAAGCCAAAGGTTGTGCAGGGCACGCAAGCGGAATGCGAAGGCGCCATGTTGGGCAAATTGCCCAACGTCCCTTGGCTCGAAGGGACCTTCGTGGACTCCGTCAAGGGGTGGCAATCGGGGTGGTTCTACATCACCGAGCTGCGCAAACCCACATGGGCGGCGGCCCCCGAGTTTAGATCTGGCATCCCCACGCAGCTCACCTCCTGGAAAGAGAAGGGCTTGCAGTGGGGCAATCCGGTGGAGGTGACGAGACTCCGAGCATGCATCAAGAAGATGGTGAGCAATAGGCTCAGGCTCGTCGACGTGGTCCAAGTCATGCTCATCCGGCGGATCCTCCCATGCCAAGAACGGGCATTCAATTTGTGGGAGTTCAATCCGGAACAGCACCAGGCGCTAAGTGGGCTCTTCGATACAACATACGAAGGCGCCTGGAGGGTGCTGTTCAAGGGCGCCAAAGCCCCCGCGTCTGCGACCGAAGACCACGGATTCAGCTCGCAGTATCCAACTGACGAGGTAAGTGATTCGACCCCATTACGGGACACTTGTGAAAATTAGATTGACTCTAGTGAGGTTTCATTCTGCCTCTTCCTTTGACAGGAATGGATGGAGAAGGCCAAACTGCTTATCAGCCCGGCTCCCATGCCAGAAGACCCAGTGGACGCCCGCTTAGCAGGGCTACTGGTTCCGGCACCGCACGTGGTGCCGGAGAAGAAGGCCAAGAAGGTGGCCGCGGGGACTCGAAAGAGTTCCCGTAATCAGGCGTCTGACGACGACGAGGACTCCTCCCCTGAAGACGAGGAGGAGGAGTATTCTCTCCCGGAAGAGGGAGAGAAGCAGAGGAAGGCTTCCCCAATCGGGGAGGCCGAAGGGTCCAAGAGGGGGAGAACTATCCCCCCGGACAGTTTCGCCAACATCAGCGTTGGCGAGGATGAGTGGCCTCCAAGGGCCAGGCGTCCGGCGAGATTGTAAGTATCCGGATCCTTGATGTGTAATTTCTTTTATGTCGCGTAATATCCCTCTAACGCCGCATTCTGCCCGTAGTCCGGCCAATGATGATCTCCCCGACTCATCGAGCGGGTCATTGGCCTCGTCGGATGTGAATTCCATCCCGACTGCCTCCACCCCACGCGCCGACGAGGACGTCGAGGTGGGATCCCAGAGAGGGACCCATCAGGAGGAGGCTCCAGAGGCGCCGTCAGGCAGCCTCCCGGACTTTGTGTCGGACTCTACATCGGAACCCGCAGTGGTTCCAGAGTCCGGCAAGTGGCCCCTTTGAAAGAAGGGCAGGACCGTGACGCCGGCGGCCTCCGTCCAACCGGAGGCGCCGGATAACCTTTTGGAGGCGCTTAAAGGCGCTTCCATCGAGGAAGAACACCGCACTATCATGAGTGCGGTGATTGAGAAGGTTCAGCTCGCTAAGAGCGGGCTGACCGAAGCCTGCAGCAGCCTTCTAACAGGCTTTGAGGTAAGAAGTTAAAATTATGTAATGTAATACCGCATAGACAGTAGCCCCTGATGCTTAGTTCGGTGTTCGGAAAGAAAAGCCGGACTAAGGATCTAACAAGATATACGCAGGGTTGCCTAAAATATGTCAATATGGGTTTGCAGGCTGCGCTGCTGACCTCTGCCGCACTAACGGCGGAGGTTGATGTGCTGAAGAAGGATCCCGAGCGGTCCGAGCAAGAGCTCGGCCATGCAAAGAAGCAGCTCGAGGAAAAAGAAGGTGAGTAACACCTCTTTGAATAAGTACCTTACAGAAAAGGATTTTGGTTGCAAGTAAAATTAACAAGGATAATATGTGTATTGCAGGGGCCACTAACGAGGTGGCAGCCCTGAAGGATGTTGTGTCCGTGGCCGAACGCAGTGCGGCCGTGGAACGGGCTGAGCGAGAAAAGCAAGAGGCACGGGTGGCGGAAGTTCGGCAAGAGCTCCAGGCTCTCATGGAAAAGCATGAGAGTTTGGAGCGCGACTCCAATACTCGAGAGTCCGAGCTTGCCTCGGCTCTCGAAAGTGCCAAGTCCGCCAAGGCCGAGGCCCGTAAGGCCCTTCAGGAGGTTGAGGACATAAAGAAGATAGCGGCGGGTAAGGCATTTTTCATGCAAAGCAGGCATGTTAATGTGAACTACCTGACACTTACCCGCATTCGGAGCTCTCCAGGGGCGTTTGCAGATCTGCCGCGTAGTGCGTCTGATGCCGCCGCATTCTGTCGTGGCGAGGAGGGGAGCTCGACGGAGAAGGTCTTCGGTCTCGAGACGCTGAGGCCGCCATCCGGTGCCCCAAGCGACCAGTGAAGCGCTGGTCGAACTCCTAAGGTAGCTGAGGAGGCCATGAAGGGCCTCATACTCCCGCTGTGGCCTGGACAGGCCATGCCTGGGAGCTACTTTGGCCTAGTGCGGCGGCTGGTGGATGCATGCCCCAGGCTGGATGTAGTCAAGCGCTCCGCCTGTATTGAAGGCGCTCGTCGGGCCCTTGCCCGCATAAAGGTGCAATGGGGCAAATTGGATGCGGAGAAGCTTCTCACGGACCCACCGCCGCCGGGCAAGGAGTATCGCACGCCGGAGAAGTATTATAAAATTGTCCTGAAGGGAGCCTGCGATATTGCAGATGAGTGCTCCCGAAATGTAATTTTTGAGTGAACTCGCTGTATATTTATCCTGTGCGCTGAAAACTTCATTCATATGCGCCATGAGCAACGCTTGTTTAATTTAAAATATTACCTTCTGTGCGGCCGTTTATAAAATCTGAGAGATGGGAAGTCGTTGGCTTCAGCCCCCAAGCCTCAAGTGCTGGGGTGCTCGGGATAAACTTGAGCGCTCTTGTTCCCATTTTTGGGTCCATCTAGGGAGGCGCTCAACACGACGAACAAGGCAACCGGACTTATAATGCTTGAACACTCTCACTTAGCCATAGAATTCTATAATTTTAAATTTCGGCGAAGCCCCTGGTATTCGGTAGACCGAATCCGGGGCGCTATCCACGCCTTCATCGGACATTATCCGGAACTTCGCTCGAAGCGGCGTGAGTCTTTAAGGACCCGAAAAAACCTCTCGAACAGCGACCAGTCTCTCGCCTTATCATGCCAGTCAGTTTTAGCTTTCTCCACTGAGGCGTTAGCCCGGCTCAACCGGGGCGCAATCGCAGTGGTTCTCCTAGTGCCATCTTAGCCGACAGGACGGAACGTAAGGCACCAAAACGTGGGAGCCGGGCAAACCCAACTATTGACCCAAGACATGATTCGGAGCCGATTCATATAATGCTATAAGTTCGGGGCGCCTCACTTGTGAAAGTGTTCGGACTTTATCACACCATAATTTGGGGAACAGAAGCCCCTGGCGTATTCGGCCGTACCAAAATATACGGGTGCAAGATGTCATGTAATGAACATATATATAAAAGATAATGCAATTGCAATAAAGAGGTGTTGCATTATTTATGAAAGAAAGTCTGCTAGTAGAGCGGACTGATACAAATAGTGCGGTAAGCAAGGGATTTGGACTAAATAAACATGTCCCCCTCCAGGGATGAGCTGCAGACTTGGTGTATATAATCGAATTTAATGCTCGTAATTGAGACCACCTGAATGTTCGTCGCGGCCTTCTTTAGTCCCTGACTGTTGTATCATGAGTTCGGCAGGTTCGCCACCGGACAAGGTTTCTGGTTAACAGAGTCCTGTATACATAAAAGAAGAAGAAAAATAAAATAAAAAAGAAAGGAGGCGCACTTGTGAGCCCCTGGTGTGGTCGAGCCGCACTCTGGGTCCATTGTGATCGTGCCCCTTTCCCTGCGCCCATGGTATCTCCAAAGCGTAATGATGTACGCGGAGTGTTATTCTTGCGATCATGCGCGGACGAGGGTTGGGGCCGCATTGCTACGCCTGCTCTGATCGTGCCAGGTGGTCCTGGTTGGTATTGCCGGGGGCGCTTTGCTGTATCCGGCTTTTTAACTGCCGGACTTGAGAATTGCCTTAGAAGGCTGCTCTGTACTTCTGCCGCGAGAGCCGCTGTATGTTCCTCCGTTCGGAGGGAGCGTTCCGTATTCCCATTGACCGTGATGACTCCACGAGGGCCTGGCATCTTGAGCTTTAGGTATGCATAATGCGGCACCGCGTTGAATTTTGCAAATGCGGTTCGTCCGAGCAGAGCGTGATAGCCGCTGCAAAACGGGACTATGTCGAAGATTAGCTCTTCGCTTCGGAAATTATCCGGGGATCCGAAGACCACTTCCAGTGTGACTGAGCCTGTACAGTTGGCTTCCACTCCTGGGATGACACCTTTAAAGGTTGTCTTTGTAGGTTTAATCATTGATGGGTCAATGCCCATTTTGCGCACTGTATCCTGATAAAGCAGGTTCAGGCTACTGCCGCCGTCCATCAGGACTCTCGTGAGGTGAAATCCATCGACGATTGGGTCTAAAACCAATGCGGCGAATCCGCCATGGCGTATGCTGGTCGGATGGTCTCTTCGATCGAAAGTGATCGGACAAGAGGACCATGGATTGAACTTTGGGGCGACTGGCTCCATCGCGTAGATGTCCCTTAGTGCGCGTTTCCTCTCCCTCTTGGGTATGTGGGTCGCGTATATCATATTCACCATCCGCACTTGCGGGGGGAAACCCTTCTGTCCTGTGTTGTTTGGCGGTCGGGTCTCTTCCTCGTCGTCGCTGTTTAGCCCCTTGTCATTGTTTTCGGCAATTAACTTGCCGGCCTGCTTGAACACCCAGCAATCTCTATTAGTGTGGTTAGCTGGCTTTTCAGAGGTGCCATGTATCTGGCATAAGCGGTCGAGTATTCGGTCCAGATTGGACGGACCCGGAGTGGTTATTTTGAATGGCTTCTTCCGCTGACCGGGTTTAGAGCCTCGGAATCCGGCATTGACTGCCGTATCCTCCTTATCGTCGCCGTTAATGCGGCGCTTGTTTTTGTTTCGACGTGACCTGCCGTTGTTGTCCTTGGTATCCGGACTGCTAGAATTTTTACGGAGGTTGTTGCTACGGGCTAGCCAGCTGTCCTCTCCCGCGCAAAAGCGGGTCATTAACGATGTGAGGGCTGCCATGGATTTCGGCTTTTCCTGCCCCAGGTGGCGGGCTAGCCATTCGTCCCGGATGTTATGTTTGAAGGCTGCAAGGGCCTCTGCATCCGGACAATCGACGATTTGGTTTTTCTTTGTCAAGAACCATGTCCAGAATTGTCTGGCCGATTCGTCTGGCTGCTGAATAATGTGGCTTAGGTCATCGGCGTCTGGTGGTCGCACATATGTGCCTTGGAAGTTATCAAGGAATGTGGCCTCCAGGTCTTCCCAACACCCAATTGACTCTGCGGGCAAGCTGTTAGGCCAATGCCGAGCTGGTCCTTTAAGCTTGAGTGGGAGGTACTTGATGGCGTGGAGATCGTCGCCGCGGGCCATATGGATGTGGAGAAGATAGTCTTCGATCCACACCGCAGGGTCTGTTGTGCCATCGTAAGATTCGATGTTTACGGGTTTAAACCCTTCGGGGATCTGATGATCCATTACTTCGTCAGTGAAGCATAACGGGTGTGCGGCGCCCCTGTATTGAGCGATATCACGACGCAGCTCGAGAGAGCGCTGTCTGCTGTGTTCGGCCCGGCCGGGGTTATTGTATCCGGCACGACGGTATTCGTCGTGGGTCGTAGGGCGCCCACGTGATCCATAGATGGATCTGGATTGCCTTGCTTTGTCCTCCAATATGTCTCGCAAGTCCGGCGCGTTCCCTCTTGGCTTCGTACTTTTGGAGCGATGCCGGGGTACGGTAGTGGCTGGGGGCTTGGATGCCTCTCTGTCACGACCACGCGGTGGTCGGTCAGCCATATCGTGCGCTGGTGATGGAGGTGTGTATGCTTCCTCCTCTAATCGGGGGAGCAGCTTGCGTCTTGGGTAACTTTTGGAGGGACGTTCGAGTTTATACTCTTCGGCCGCGAGGACCTCGGTCCATCGATCGGCCAGCAGGTCCTGATCAGCTTGAAGTTGTTGCTGCTTTTTCTTTAGGCTGTTTGTTGTGGCAATAAGCCTGCGCTTGAAGCGCTCTTGTTCGATGGGATCCTCGGGTACGACGAATTCGTCATCGTTGAGGCTTGCTTCGTCTTCGGAGGGAGGCATATAGTTATGATCCTCAACCTCTTCGTCTGCCGCCCCCTCATGAGGGCTTGCTTCTGCATCCTCCTGTGCTGAGTCTTGCTAGAGGGGATTGTCTTCAGCTCTCTCTGGAGTGTTATTATCTCCTGTGCCGGAATCTCCATTCTTGCTGTTGCGGGATTTAGAGCGGCGCCGCTGATCCGGCGTTTGGGCTGCTTCTTTAAAGAGTCTGCCTCCGCTGCTTCTTCGCCATCCCCGTCTTTTGGGGTGTCCACCTGAAAGTGCAACTAATCCCCGGGTGGTTTTGGTAATTAATAACAACATATATATCATTGAACTAATAGTTTCTTGAGAATCATTTCAGAAAGTTCAGTGATATGGGTATGGCAAGGACTGAAGAAGTGGACCCCTCAAAATGCTAAGACAAGCATTGACAAAAGCTCAAGACTCCATTTTTGGTTTAGTGATCCAAGATCACATTGAGTCTATAGGAAAGCCAATACTATTAAAAGGGGATGAGGTTATGATGATGATCTGGTTGCTCAAAGTGCTTAGTGATACATCTCCTAAACTATCAGCAACTTTCGCTGCCATATACACTCATAAGTATCTCGGTCCCACCGATATTCCAAACTCAGTCACACCGAGATGAACCACCTCAGCCACAAAGCCAAACCCTAGAAATCTCGGATTTTCCGATTCTGAACTCGGTCTCACCGAAACTTGAGTTGCCAAGCTTCTGTAACCTTCTGTCATCAAATCGGTGTCACCGAGATGATGAAGTCGGTCCCACCAAGATTGGCAAGCTCTTGTCTTTGCACGAATCGGACTAACCGAGTTTGTATTTTCGGTCCCACCGAAAATCCCAACGTTCACATGATTTGAACTTTCGGTCTCACCGAGTTGTCAACTTCGGTCTCACCGAGATTGGTCAAATGTGTGTAACGGTTGGATTTTGTGTGGAGGCTATAAATACCCCTCCACCCCCTCTTCATTCGTGGAGAGAGCCATCAGAAAGAACTACCACTCCTACCTTACATTTCTGAGAAGAGAACTACCTACCCTTGTGTTGAGATCAAGTTGCTCCACTCCCACCATATGAAGCTTGATCTCTAGCCTTCCCAAGTTGCTTTCCACTCAATCCTTTCTTCCACCACAGCCAAATCAGTGAGGAGAGTTGAGTGTTGGGGAGATTATCATTTGAAGCACAAGAGCAAGGAGTTCATCATCATCAACACCATCTATTACCTTTTGGAGGGTGGTGCCTCCTAGATTGGTTAGGTGTCGCTTGGGAGCCTCCGTCGAGATGTGGAGTTGAACCAAGAAGTTTGTAAGGGCAAGGAGATCGCCTACTTCGTGAAGATCTACCCGAGTAAGGCTAGCCCTCCGTGGGCGTGGCCATGATGGCATAGACAAGGTTGCTTCTTCGTGGACCCTTAGTGGGTGGAGCCCTCCGTGGACTCTCGCATGGCCGTTACCCTCCGTGGGTTGAAGTCTCCATCAACGTGGAAATGCGATAGCACCACCTATCGGAACCACGAGAAAAATCTCGCGTCTCCAAAATTGTGTTTGCTCTTCTCCACCTCTCTTTACTACATGTGCAATTTACTTTCCGCTGCCTATACTCTAGAATTGCATGTGTAGGGTGATGCTTGACTTGATCATAATTGTGAATCTGCCAAAAACTTGTCTTTGTCAAAAGGCATAATTTTTATATTGTCAAGTAGTCTAATCACCCCCCTCTAGACATACTTTCGATCCTACAAGTGGTATCAGAGCTTTGGTCTCCATTGTATTGGTCTCCATTGCATTGGACTCCATAAGCTTGGTTTCACAACCTAGGAGAGTATGGCGTCTAGTGAGGGTAATTTTCGTAGAGGTCCTTACTTTGATGGTACAAACTTTGCTAGTTGGAAGCATAAAATGAAAATGCATATTCTTGGCCATAACCCAGCCGCATGGGGCATTATTTGTGTTGGTATGCAAGGTGAATTCTTCGAGGAAGGAAAAGTTCCGGATCGCGAAGCTACAGCGGATGAATTGCGGATGTTGCAAAACAATGCTCAAGCTTGTGACATTCTCTTCAATGCCTTGTGTCCCGAGGAGTTCAACAAAATCAGCCGTCTTGAGAATGCAAAAGAGATTTGGGATACTTTGGTTGAAATGCACGAAGGTACCGAGTCCGTGAAGGAATCAAAGCTAGATGTTCTTCAAGGTCAACTTGACAAGTTCAAGATGAAGGAAGGTGAAGGAGTCGCTGAAATGTATTCTAGGCTTGCTCTCATCACAAATGAGATTGCCGGCTTAGGAAGCGAAGAAATGACCGACCGATTCATCATCAAGAAGATTCTCAGAGCTTTGGATGGAAAGTATGATACCGTGTGCACTTTGATCCAAATGATGCCAAACTACAAGAATCTCAAGCCAACCGAAGTCATTGGAAGAATTGTTGCTCATGAGATGACACTTAAGGATAAGGAAGAGCTTCACAACAAGCCAAGTGGTGCTTACAAAGCTACAAGTGATGCTCCCACAACCTCAAGTGACAAGCTAGTTTCCAATGAAGAGATAAGCCTAATGGTTAAGAACTTCAACAAATTCTACAAGAGTAGAAGCAAAGAGAGAAGCTCAAAATCTAGATCATATGATGAAAAGAGATCTTCTAGTCGTGATCGAAACTGCTACAATTGTGGAAGACCCGGACACTATTCAAATGAGTGTTCGGCTCCCCACAAGAGAAGAGAAGAATCTCCAAGAAGAAGAAGCTCAAGAGATGAGTCACCTCGGAAAGAGAGAAGGAGTAGAGATGATCGTTATGAACGAAGACCCTCTCGGAGAAGCAAGGATTCGGAGAGGAAAGACAAGTCATCAAGGAGCTACACAAGAAGAAAACATCAAGCTCATGTAGGTGAATGGGTCTCCGGCTCCGACTCCGACAATCAATCCGAAAGAAGCTATCACTCCAACTCCGACTACAGTCAAGATGAAGGTGTTGCCGGTCTTGCTCTCGTATCCTCCAACTCCAACTCCTATGACTTATTTGATTCACCAAATGAGGGAATTGGAAGATGCTTCATGGCTAAAGGCCCCAAGGTATCACACCCTGAATTCATTGACTTTGATAGTGATGAGGATGACTTGCTTGGTGAAGATGAGCTCTTACATGATAAACCCAATGAACATAGTAATGATGAACATGCTAGTAGTCTTTATAGTCGAGATGAGTCGAATGACAATGCTATGAAGGAGATTGAGCGTCTAACTAAATAACTAAACACTCTTAAGTTAGCTCATGAAACAGCTCAAGAAGATCATAGAGAGCTCCTAAGATCTCATGAGAAGCTACGCTTCGAGAAGCTCACTCTAGAGCAAGAACATGAGTTCCTAAAAGCAATCAATGACGATCTTCGAAAGAAGAGTTCTTCATATCTTGCCAAACGACTTCTCTTGTCTAATTTCTTGCCTCCCATTAAAACTAAGCATGACAAGCATAAGAAAAATTCTTCATCTAGTAGTAACAATAACCATGCTAAATCCAATGTTGTTGCTTCTAGTAGTTCTCTTGATTCCACTAACAATGTTTCAAGCCAAGTTACACTTGAGCAAGAAAATAGTTTATTGAAAGGGATTATAGAGAAAGGTGTCTACAAGAGCCTTGCCGGAAGCAAGAACTTTGAGGAAATTGTTCGCAAGCAAGGAAGGCACCGAAAGAATCAAGGAATTGGTTTTGAGCGAAAGTTCAACGCCGAAGGTGTTGAATGGGAAGAAGGTCAATATCCTACTCCACAGTTTATTCCTCAAAAGGAGAAGTACAATCCTACTTCTTCCAATGTGGAACAAGCTCAAGATGACCTTCCACCACAAGACCACAAGCTAAAAGGCAAGGACAAGCTTCAAGAGGAGATTGATGCATTTATTGAAGCACCTAAAGCCATGGTCAAGTGGGTTCCCAAGGAAACATCAAGTTCTACTTCGTCAAACTCAACTACAACCCCAAGGATTCCCATCAAGATGATGTGGATCCCGAAGAAGAAGAACTAGAGAGTTCTTGAGGGTGACTCCGCCAACATACTTCACTCACATTCATTTTGGCAAAAACTTGTGTAATCAACTTCCACATCTTGCACTAGTTCATGGAGTCACAAACCCTCTTGTTGGTAAGTCAAGGGACAAGGTAATCATTGCTTTCATGGACATCATCCTTTGTGAACTTCAATCTATGTCCATGGATATCCTTGTTTGTTCCTTGTGGGACTAACCCATGTAGGTATTGAAAGTGCCCGAATCCAAAGGATTGCTCCCAACTCTTGATGATCTTCATCAACATTGAGCATCCACATCTTCAACATCTACATGAAGTCTTCTACGACAACCCAAGGTTAGTTTGACCCTTTAAAAGGGGTTCTCACATCTAGGGGGAGCTTTGCTCTAAAAATTGAGCTAAAGCATCTTCAAATGATGTGAACACATCAATGCTTTATGTAAAAGTGGTAACCCCACTTGTGCTTAAACGATGAGTATGACCTATGATCAAATGTTCTCATTTGGCTCCTAAGTCAATATACTCATATAAAGATGACCTAGTCATCGACAAATTGTGTGATAGTAGCTAGAGTTTTGATTGTGCATGTTTGACACATATTTCATTTGCTATCCTATTGTGTGAGCATGTTGGATGCATGATTTAATCCATTCGAGGACATCCATTTGTTGTTATGGTCGTTTTGATTTTTCTGGCCAAATGGATGAACAAGAATGCCTAAGTACCTCCCCTAGCTATCTATGCTTTCTTGTCTCAAATTCTATTCATGCTTACATCACAAACTTTGAACAAGTCATTTTCGGACCCTCCGAGTGAGGAGCACTCGGAGCCACCGATCCGTCAAGGGCTAACTTCCAAAACCTTCTATTTGATTTCGGTCAGACCAACTCACTCAAATTCGGTCGAACCGAAAGCATTTAGACTGATCTAGGTTTTCACCTCGGTGAAACCGAGTTGTGATTTTCGGCGTGACCGAAGTGCATAACTGCCCTGCAGTTATCCATCTCGGTGCCACCGAGTTTTACAACTCGGTCCCACCGACAGCAAAGGGGTATATATACTCCGAGGGCCGCGCGCATTGATTTCTACTTCAAACGCTTCACCCCCACACCCCTTGCTGCCGTCGCCCTGGTCTCCGGATCGTCTCCGTCGTCGCCTGTGCGCCCTCGCCTCAGGTCTCCATCGCCGTCAACGGACATCTTCTCCGCGCCGTTGCCGCCGTAGAGAAACTCCACCAAGTTAGGGTGAGTTTCGATCCCACTCGTGCTCCCATCTCCGATTCAATGCACGTTTGGTTTGCCTATAATCTTGCCACGATTGAAATCTTCCCGTACACCAGTTTGGTTCTTTTGAACGAGATTCGAGTAAAAGTTTTAGGGTTAGGTTTCCGCCGAACACATCTCGGTGAGACCGATTTTAGATTTTCGGTAAGACCGATTTGGCCTATGGCCATTGCACTGCACCCTTCGGTCTAACCGAGTTGTGCAAATCGGTGTGACCGAAATGGCAATTCTGTGAAACCCTAGTGTTTTCGGCAGGACCGAAACCCACTTCGGTCCAACCGAAAGTGGTGTGAAAGCTTCTGTTTGAACACTTCGGATTCACCGAATTTTGAACTCGGTCTGACCGAAATGTCTTCTGTGAAAACCTAATACTAGAATTTGAACTCATTTGTTTGCAAAAACTTCTGCAGTTTGTGATAACTCTTCTACTCTGCCTACACCTTATCTATTCACAGGTTGTCAGCCATGTCAGATGCCAGTGACAGTCAGAACAGGTCAGAGTCACCTATTGCAGATATTCCAGAGGCAGGCACTAGTCCTGATCCCAGCAGCTCATCAGATGATGGTGAGAGGAGTACACCAAGTGGTTTGCCTCCTGCAGCCACCAGAGCCAGAAAGAAGAGGAACTCAGATGATGAAGACTCAGATTTTGTCGTTGAGGAAGAGGTCACATCAAAGCCCAAGAGGAAAGTTGTTGCCAAAGAGCCACAAGGTCAGCAAACCAAGAAGGGCACCAGAAAAGTCAAGCAGTCCACTGTTGCCAAGAAGCTGAATTTGGAAGAAGCTGCAAGCAAAGTGAAGAAAACTTCCAAGAGGAAGAGATTAGTGCATGATGATGTAGAAGAAGATGAGGATGAGGAAGCACCCCAGCCTCCTTAGAAGCCTAAGCTCATGGGTGATGCCATCAGGGCTGGAGCCACTTCAAAGCCCAAGCAATTTGCTCCAGTCAAGGCAGCTCCAGCAAAGCCTGCTGCCAAGCCAAAGAAGACAGTCAGGAATATCCCAGCATCTGAGAAGAACAAAGATGATATGCCACAGCTCATTTCTATCCAGATGGAAGGATTGTATGGATGACTGAAGGTCAAAGATTTTCTTCAACTGTTGAAGAGTGGGCAGAACTTCTGAATGCTCCAGTGCAAAGAGAGGATGATGTTGATGTATATGGTATTCCAAAGAAGAACCATGAATCCATGAAGAACATGTACAAAGAGGTTCCAGCTAAGGATTTGGGAATTTGGAAGCTCAACTCAGTGTACTATCTCCAGGCAGGTCTACCTACCACAAATACTATTCTGAGGCATACCTTGATGCCCAAGTCTGGAGATCATCGCATGATCAGAGGATACTCTATCAACATGCTGCATATACTTGATGAGAAAGCACCTTTCAAGGTGATGGACTTGATGGTTGAGACCATTAAGAGAACTGCAGCTGACCAGAAAAGGTCGTGTGGATTTGCCCCGCATATTCAGATGCTTATCAATGCCAAGTTTGGCACGGGCACATTCTTGTTGGATAGAGAACACTTACCACTGCAGCCTGAGCATGAGGACAATGATGTTGTGATGGATGAGGAGGACCCAACATCTGTTGAAGGTCAAGCCAAGATTGAAGCTGCCAAGAAAGCCAAAGCTGACAAGGAAGCAGCAGCAGCAGTAGCTAAACCAAAGAGTGTTGGAGAGCAGCTCCTTGAAGCTACCCAAAGGATTGAACAACGCCTGGCCAGCATTGTACAGTCTCAGGAGAGCCTAGAGAGGATTGTTGAAGACAAAATCCATGCTCTGGATGTGAAGCTGACTGAAGTGCAAGTAACTGTCAACAAGCTTGAGGCAGACATCGAGGAAGCAAAGAGGGAGAAGGAAGAGCTTATGCGTAAGATGCAGGATGACTTAGTCCAGGATGCTTATCAACAGACTGCTCCGGTTCCCACAGGACCCCGATCAGCTGCTATACCAGTGACTGACACCAGGACTACAGCTTTAGCACCTCCCACAGTTCCATCAGTTGCTATAGCTCCAGCTCCAGTAACCACTCCTCCAGCACAGACATCAGCTGAAGTCTTCGCCGATGCTGCCATATCAACTCCAACATCAACCCAGACAGGAGCCGCCAGCAGAGTCCCTAGTGACGCTTAGCTCTATGCCTTTTCGAACTTTTTGGTAACTTGTTGCCAAAGGGGGAGAAATTGTATAGATCATAGGACTTCGAGAGAGAGAGAGTGCTGTCGCTTTTGCACTTTCGTTCTTTTGCGGTTTCTTTGAGATACTTTTGGTTTTCGAGACATTCAGTGTGTTTGATACTACGTTTGATCCTACCTTAATGAGTGCTTGGTCGTACTATGCTTTAATGTGTGCTTAATGCGTATCATATGCTATTCCTATCTTGTATGACCATTTACTCACGTCTTGGTGATTGGGTGCATGCTATTCATTCTTATCATTTTGTGCGCTCCACCAAGATGTATGTGACATGGAAGAGTGACCCATGATCCTAATCGATTGTGCATTTGCATTCAAACGCAAATTTTAAATAATGCACAAATTTAGGGGGAGCTCTTGCTTATCACATACTTCTCAAAGCGACGATATTATTCATTGATTATATCCTTTGTCGAAGCTTTGATCTATATGTTGTCATCAATTACCAAAAAGGGGGAGATTGAAAGTGCAGCTAATCCCCGGGTGGTTTTGGTAATTAATAACAACATATATATCATTGAACTAATAGTTTCTTGAGAATCATTTCAGAAAGTTCAGTGATATGGGTATGGCAAGGACTGAAGAAGTGGACCCCTCAAAATGCTAAGGCAAGCATTGACAAAAGCTCAAGACTCCATTTTTGGTTTAGTGATCCAAGATCACATTGATAGGAAAGCCAATACTATTAAAAGGGGATGAGGTTATGATGATGATCTAGTTGCTCAAAGTGCTTAGTGATACATCTCCTAAACTATCAGCAACTTTCACTGCCATATACACTCATAAGTAATCTCGGTCCCACCGATATTCCAAACTCAGTCACACCGAGATGAACCACCTCAGCCACAAAGCCAAACCCTAGAAATCTCGGATTTTCCGATTCTGAACTCGGTCTCACCGAAACTTGAGTTGCCAAGCTTCAGAACCTACATCATCAAATCGGTGTCACCGAGATGATGAAGTCGGTCCCACCGAGATTGGCAAGCTCTTGTCTTTGCACGAATCGGACTAACCGAGTTTGTATTTTCGGTCCCACCGAAAATCCCAACGTTCACATGATTTGAACTTTCGGTCTCACCGAGTTGTCAACTTCGGTCTCACCGAGATTGGTCAAATGTGTGTAGCGGTTGGATTTTGTGTGGAGGCTATAAATACCCTCCACCCCTCTTCATTCGTGGAGAGAGCCATCGAAAGAACTACCACTCCTACCTTACATTTACGAGAAGAGAACTACCTACCCTTGTGTTGAGATCAAGTTGCTCCACTCCCACCATATGAAGCTTGATCTCTAGCCTTCCCAAGTTGCTTTCCACTCAATCCTTTCTTCCACCACAGCCAAATCAGTGAGGAGAGTTGAGTGTTGGGGAGATTATCATTTGAAGCACAAGAGCAAGGAGTTCATCATCATCAACACCATCTATTACCTTTTGGAGGGTGGTGCCTCCTAGATTGGTTAGGTGTCGCTTGGGAGCCTCCGTCGAGATGTGGAGTTGAACCAAGAAGTTTGTAAGGGCAAGGAGATCGCCTACTTCGTGAAGATCTACCCCGAGTAAGGCTAGCCCTCCGTGGGCGTAGGCCATGATGGCATAGACAAGGTTGCTTCTTCGTGGACCCTTCGTGGGTGGAGCCCTCCGTGGACTCTCGCAGCCGTTACCCTCCGTGGGTTGAAGTCTCCATCAACGTGGAAGTACGATAGCACCACCTATCGGAACCACGAGAAAAATCTCCGCGTCTCCAAAATTGCGTTTGCTCTTCTCCACCTCTCTTTACTACATGTGCAATTTACTTTCCGCTGCCTATACTCTAGAATTGCATGTGTAGGGTGATGCTTGACTTGATCATAATTGTGAATCTGCCAAAAACTTGTCTTTGTCAAAAGGCATAATTTTTATATTGTCAAGTAGTCTAATCACCCCCCCCCCTCTAGACATACTTTCGATCCTACACCACCATATATATGTCGTATGACGAGGTGGTCTTCCAGTGCCCTGTAGGCGCTGGTTCCTGTTCGTCTCCGGCATCGTCGTCCATAGCATCGATGTCATCGGAGTCGTAGTCTAGCATGTCGGTTAGATCGTCGACAGTGGCTACAAAGTGGGTGGTGGGTGGGCTCTGAATTTCTTCGTTGTCTGTATCCCAACCATCCTGGCCATAATCCGGCCAGGACTCTCCTGATAACGAGAGATGCTTTAGTGAATTCAAGATATCGCCGAAAGGCGAGCATTGGAAGATGTCCGCGGCGGTGAATTCCATAACCGGCGCCCAATCCGGATCGATTGGTAGGGGCGCGGGAGGTTCGGAGTCCGGCAAGGAGTCCGGCGCCTCGGAATCACGAGTTTCGCGGGGGACAAGATTGATGTTCGGCTCCATCGCCGTGGATGTTCAAGCCCCTAGGGCGGCGTCTATCCGCCGGCCCTCGATCTGGGCGATCGGCTCCGGGCTAATGGCCGAAGCGGATCCGTGTGCGGCCACCAAGGCACTGTTCGGCGGCAGAGCTAGATCATGCCCATCGTTACAGTGCGGCACGCTTGGCTGTGGCTCGAGTCCGTCGAGGATCAAGTCTTCGCGGACATCGGCCGTGAAGTTTAAGCTTCCGAATCTGACCTGACGCCCAGGGGCGTAGCTTTCGATCTGCTCTAGATGGCCAAGTGAATTGGCCCGCAGTGCGAAGCCGCCGAATACGAAGATCTATCCGGGGAGAAAAGTCCCACCCTGGACAGCGTTGTTGGTTGAAGATTCCATCAAGCCTATCGGTGACGACACAGAGGAACTCACAATGAAAGCACCAATGTCGGTGTCAAAACCGGCGGATCTCGGGTAGGGGGTCCCGAACTGTGCGTCTAGGCGGATGGTAACAGGAGACAAGGGACACAATGTTTTACCCAGGTTCGGGCCCTCTCGATGGAGGTAAAACCCTACGTCCTGCTTGATTAATATTGATGATATGGGTAATACAAGAGTGGATCTACCACGAGATCAAGGAGGCTAAACCCTAGAAGCTAGCCTATGGTATGATTGTTGTAATGTATGTTGTCCTACGGACTAAAGCCCTCCGGTTTATATAGACACCGGAGAGGGCTAGGGTTACACA
Organism: Aegilops longissima; assembly: GCA_021605205.1. NCBI lineage: Eukaryota > Viridiplantae > Streptophyta > Magnoliopsida > Poales > Poaceae > Aegilops > Aegilops longissima. The sequence goes on from CM038677.1 coordinate 764,080,916, forward strand.
GAGTCGGTTACAATGGTAGGAGATCTACATATCCGTATTGCCAAGCTTGCCTTCCACGCCAAGGAAAGTACCATCCGGACACGAGCCGGAGTCTTCAATCTTGTATCTTCGTAGTCTTGGAGTCCGGCGGACAATGATAGTCCAGCTGTCCGGACACCCCCTAGTCCAGGACTCCCTCACTCGCGTTGGGTGCAAGTATTTGCTTTTGTATGTGCAAATGCTATTCACGAGGCATCGCGTCATTCTCCTACTGGATTGATGTCTTGGTTCTCACTGAAAAAAATATTTATCTCTATTGTGTTGCATTTCTTCTGCTTTTCAGGGAAAATCCCAACGCACCTCACAAGTAGCATATATTTTCTTTGACATATGACTACTTTGTTTCTAATATTAGGTTTCGAAAAGCGGAAGTGGGCAATACAGTAGAACTAATATGGACTTCTCACTATAAAAAGTAAGGCATAAATTCCATTGAAAAACAATAGATAAACATCGGCCATAGTTATAAATAAACGACGCAGTATATGATCAACAACTTGCAAAGGATATAAAGTATGATAATCGACAAGACATGACTACTTATGGAAAAGAACCCCACCTAACTTAAACCAATAACGATGTCATTATCTCTAGGGAAACAACAAAAAATTGCCACTCCCAACCCTCTGAGCCTCAAGACATAACCATAAAAAATCCTCCGCCAAGGGCAAATAATTTTTAGAAGTTTAAACAATTTTTAAAATTTCAAATATTTTACTAAAAAGCAACCAAAATATTTTCAAAATCAAACATTTATTGAATATTGTGAACAATTTTTATATTCCAATTTGTTTCTAAAAAGGGGAACAATTTTTTTGAAAAAACAAACATGTTTTAGAAAAGTAAACAGCTTTTGAGCATTTTAAAAAAATCACATTTTCTATAATGCGAATAATTTTTCAAAAGGTACTTTTTTGAAATTATGATTATTTTTTGGAAAAGAACAACTTTTGAAACTCTAATCAATTTTTAAGCTTTTCAACATATTTTGAAATTTTTGTGAATTTATGGGAAAAAGGAATAGAAAAAATGAAAGAAGAAAAAACAAAAACCATAAACCATAAACCAAGGGAGGAAAACCTAGTTGAAGAACCCTATCAAACGCTTCGTTTCAGCTGGCGGATCGCGCACAAGCGTCTGTTGCCTCCACGCGACATGTGCATTTGCGTGTGTGTTTGCGCAGGTTTTCCTTTTTTTGCAATATCATCTGTGTGCAAAATTTTCTTTGATAACAACACCCATGTTGCAAGAAAATAAAATAAAAAAATCTGCAAGATCATGTATGTTGCACTAGGTTCTGTAACACTATCCTTGTTGCAATGATGAGGACGGTGTTGGGCGCTAGATGGCGCCAGTTCTAATGGATACCAAGGCGTCAAAGCCGTAGCACGCCCCAAAAGGAAAAACCATTAAAACCAAAGGAGAAAAATCATTTTATGAACCCTCTAGAAGGCTCCCAAAATCAATAAAAACCTGGGCTGGAACATGTTTCCAAAACCGGAACCAGCGTACAGAACTTTGGAACGTGATACGAAACTCCGAAACATGGATGGGCCAGACCAGCTTGGTGGCTTTGTGTGAAACAACAATTATTTGATACAACACGGGTCAGATAGGATTCGAAAATCCTAGACGCACGAACAGTTACGGGCTTTTCACGGGATAAACAACGTTAATCAATCTCCCCCCCGCCCCTCTCTGATTTTCAGGGGGTGGGCCCCGCCTCCTTTCCAATCTCCAATAGAAAACGTCCACCTAAGCCCAGTCTGTTGAATCCGTAATAACCATCCCGTGTGTGTAGCATTGCTCGATAGGATTTGCCTGCACTAGTCACGTGCCCTACAAGTTGGGAAAATCCAATGTGACGCACGATGCGTAAAGATGTCGAGGGTTCGCACAGAATCCACGAGGGAGCGAAACGATTTGGGCCGGCCCCTTACGGTTAGCGTAGCAACGGTTTTCTCTGGTTTTTCTTTTTTCCTGTTGTTTTTTGTGGCTGGTTTCATTTAGGTTTTTTTTCTTTTTTTCTTTTTTTCCTTTTTTATTTTGTTTTCGTTTTTATCTTTTATGTTTCCTTCTTCTTCTTTTTTCTTTCCTTTTTCTGTTTCTTTTTTCAAAATGTGCAAACTTTAACAATGTTTAGAGTTCAAAATTGTTCAAAAATTCAAAAATATGTTCGGAGTTTATACAAACTTGTGTTTTCAAAAAGCATGTTCACAAATTGGAAAAACTGTTCTCACATTTCAAAAAAATGATTGTGTTTTCAAAATGTTCCTAAAGTACAAACATTTCAGATTTTCAAAAAATGTACTCATTTTAAAAATGTTCGTAAATTTCAAAAAATGTTCACATATTTCAAGATAATGTTCGCAAATTTTGAAAAATGTTTGTGGTTCAAAAATTTGTTCAGAATATTTTTCTTTGAAATGCACACAAATTTCAAAAAATGTTCATATTTCCATCTTTCAAGAGTATGTAAAATTGTTCGTGTTTCAAAAATTGTTCATAAATTTCAAAAAATGTTCATGTTTTCCTATTTTGTTTGTGTTTTTTCAAAAATTGTTCGTAAGGTTATTAAAAATTATTAAAAACTTTAAAAAATCCCATTTTCAATAATTTTTAAGATAGTTCATGTTTCCATTTTTAGGAGTTTCAAAATTGTTCGCAGTTTTCAAAAAATGTTCATGTTTCATTTTTTTGGGAGCTTAAAAAATATCCGCTTTTCTAAATTTTGTTGTTGAATTACAAAAAATATTCCCGTTTCAAAATAATTGTTCACAGTTTTCAAAAAATGTTCATGTTTCATATTTTGTTTGGGAGCTTAAAAAATTGTCCGCTTCTCCAAATTTTGTTGTTGAAATACAAAAAATGTTCCCGTTTCAAAATAATTGTTTGTGATTTTCAGATAATGTAACAGTTTTTAATGGTTTGTGTTGCCTAAGAAAAATTTGCATTCGGAATACGGAAATATTTCAAATATGTGCTCGGGTTTTGTTCTTAAGGGTTCGTGTTGTCTTACGATCAGCAAAGCTCGCTAGCTCAGCTGGTTGTATCACCTTGCCTCTTCAGAAGAGATTCTGGATTCGATACCCTGTGATGCCACATTACCTGCCGCCGGAATTTGTTAGATGTCTTTCCGTTATTAGAGCTTGTAAAATTTCATCATAAAATCACATTTGTGGAAGTTGTGGCAGAACGAACAAAATTAGTGTTCCAAAATACTTTGGGAAGTATTATTTTCACAATATCAATTTTTTTTTTTTTTGCCAAAACTTCCACAGACGTGATTTCATGAACAAAGTTTGCAAACTCTGAACATTTTTCAAAGTTTGCTATAAAAAAATCAAATTATTTTGAATATGTTTAAATATATTTTTGATTTTACTGTTCACCCAATCTCATTTGAGCTCGCATGATGAACTTCACGTCGTCTAGAGATCATATCATTCACAAAAACAACTTCCCACTATGTTGTACTCCCGCGTTAAAGGGAAATTCCGCCATAAAAGAGGGAAACCTCATTAAGGTCGAGGTGTATTTTTTTAATATTCAGCTTCACCAAATAAAAACACCAGTTTTTTTACATATGATTTAGCCAACAAAATACGCCACTGAATTCATATTTGAAAGAAACTTTTTTGTGACATGACATTGTCATGAAACTTCAGTGACAAACAAGCATCTACGGCAATAGTCATTAAGAAACCACACAAAACATGAGCAGACAGATTCCGAAGGATTTCAGACACGGTAGAACAACCGAGATAAAACAGCACATGGAAAAGAACACCACCTCACTTAAACCAATAATAATGCCATTATTTCTGGGCAAAAGCAAACGCCGCCTCTCCCAACCCTCACAAGGCTCAAAACATAACCATAATAACAAATCCTCCGCCTAAGAGACAGCATGTAAGATAGATAATGGAAGGGAAACAGGATAGTTGGTACGTCGCCGTGGCAGAGTTCCCGTTGGTGCCGCTTGCTCAGTCTCAGGCTCAGGCCAGCCGCTAGTCGTGCTGGACACACTAGTACCGGTAAGCCGCAGGCTTGTAAGGACCCTCAATTGGGATGCTAATGTAGTCGGACTGGGACTTGGTGAGCTTGGTCAGCCTGGCGCCGAGCTTGCCCAAGTGGAGGGCCGCGACCTTCTCGTCGAGGTGCTTGGGGAGAACGTACACCTTCTTCTCATACTTGCCACTGGCCTTCTCATTCCACAACTCAAGCTGAGCAATAACCTGCAACAAGCACAAAATTGGATGTCAGCTCATGGTTGTACAAGTTATTAACTGATTGGTTGACATGAGGCTACTCATCGATCATACCTGGTTAGTGAATGAGCAGGACATGACAAAGCTGGGGTGGCCAGTGGCACATCCAAGGTTCATCAGACGACCCTCAGCAAGAACAATGATGCCAGTCTTGGTCTCGGGGAAGACCCAACGGTCAGTCTGGGGCTTGATGGTGATGCGCTTGACACCAGGGTAGGTCTCAAGGCCGTTCATGTCGATCTCATTGTCAAAGTGACCAATGTTGCAGACAATGGCGTTGTTCTTCATCTTCCTCATGTGGTCGACCATGATGATGTCCTTGTTTCCAGTGGTGGTCACAAAGATGTCAGCCTCAGAGACAACATCCTCCAGGGTGAGGATCTGGATGCCCTCCATCAGGGCCTGAAGGGCACAGATGGGGTCAATCTCAGTCACGATCACACGGGCACCAGCCTGCTTGAGTGCGGCGGCACAGCCCTTGCCAACATCACCATAACCGCAGACCACGGCGACCTTGCCGGCGATCATAACATCAGTGGCCCTCATAAGACCATCAGGGAGCGAGTGACGGCAACCGTAAAGGTTGTCAAACTGTTCAGGAGAAACATATATTAGTGTTTTATTATAACATAGATTAGTAATTGTTAGCAAAGTGAAAATTTCATCGAACTCTACCTTTAGATTAAAACAGAACAAGAGTACATTTAAAAACAAACTACACAGGGCAAATCCCATAATTCAGTGCACGGCACGGTAGTGTTTCATGCTCAAATGAGTGCAGTGAAATAATAATATTTGGTAGGCAGGTTACTCTATAATTAGACCCTCCCTGGCCATCAGATCCAGAAAACAGTGCGACTAATGTGATCATTAGTTAGTTAGTCAACAACCAGCGTAACAAACACTAATAAACCCAAAGACAAAGATACAGATCCAGGTCTAGTACCCCACCGCTGCTTCACCATGAAGCAGCATCTAAACTAGGCAACAACGAGATCTAAATATTAAAATATCAGATCTACAACATAAACATGTAAACCACAACAATACCACTACGCTCAAACAAGTAGAAACGCGCTGACACGGAGCATCAGATCTGAAATGGAAAATGGGAACCATGGGAAGGAAGCATACCTTGCTCTTGGTGACGGAGTCGTTGACGTTGATGGCGGGGAAGAGGAGGGTGCCGGACTCCTGCATCTGGTAGAGCCTCTTGACGCCGGTGGTGGTCTCCTCGGAGACACCGACGAGCCTCTCCTTCATCTTGCGGTACTTGCTGGCGTCGGTCTTGAGCCCGTCGCGGATGATGGTGAGGACGATCTTGAACTCGGGGTTGTCAGTGGACTCCGGGTCGGGGACCTTGCCGGACTTCTCGAACTCCTCCTCGGCCTTGACGCCCTCGTGGATGAGCAGCGTGGCGTCACCGCCGTCGTCGACGATGAGGTCGGGACCGCCCCCGACGCCCCAGTCGAGGCAGCGCTCGGTGCACCACCAGTACTCCTCGAGGGTCTCGCCCTTCCAGGCGAAGACGGCGGCGGAGTCGCGGGCGATGGCGGCGGCGGCGTGGTCCTGGGTGGAGAAGATATTGCAGGAGCACCAGCGGACCTCGGCGCCGAGGGCGGTGAGGGTCTCGATGAGCACGGCGGTCTGGATGGTCATGTGGAGGGAGCCGGAGATCCGGGCGCCCTTGAAGGGCTGCGAGGGGCCGAACTCGGTGCGGCAGGCCATGAGGCCGGGCATCTCGACCTCGGCGAGCTCGAGCTCGAGGCGGCCGAAGTCGGCCTGGGATAGGTCCTTGACCTTGTACTCCCGGCCCGACGAGGTCTTCTCCACGGAGAGCGCCATGGAGAAGGTTGGTGGATTGGATCTGGCAGAGGAGGAGGAGGAAGAGGAGTGATGGGAGGAGGCGGCGATGGTAGAGGGTGGGGGTGAGGAGGGTTTTATGGGGAACGGGTCCGCCGAAAATGGCGTACCTACATTCTGCAATTCGGCATTGCTTCCGATCCGGTCCGTTCGATTTCGTATCAACGGTCGGAGGCGCGCCTCACCAAACCACCACGAGATTTGTCAGGAAAACCCTACCGGCTGAGATGATATTTTGCAAAATTCACCCTGTGGTCCGTTCGCTTTTATCTCCAGGGCCAGCTGGATATTATTATTATTATTATTCAAAAGAGGCAGGGCTCAAATTAGACAAACATCATTGCAAGAAAGTCCTTGAGAACAAGAAAATGGAATGTGGTTCTCAAAACTCCTTCATCATCTCCATCCCGCGCATGTCGATGTCGCCGATCGAGTTCCTCCACAGCTTGAACAAGAAAGTAATGTTTACGCACGTAGCCGAGAAGTCATGGAATTCTGTCGAGAAGCGACAACAACGTGGATCCACATGTTGCTGGAGAAGTTGATGTTGGGTCGAACGGCGCATCCATGTAACCCTTATTGTATCTGCCACCATGGAAGGGAGCAGAGGACGACGACCACCCTTGGCCCGAGAGTTGAATCCCCTTCAAAATCACCAATGCATCCTTGACCTCGTCGTGTATGAGACTACAAGTCTACAACGGGTGACCTAATCCAAGATCCATCCCAAGCACACACGTGTTCCAGGATCCACTACAGATGACGAAGGAAAATGTAGCATCAACGAAGGATTAGGAGCACACTTATTCGTCGTCTTTTTTTTACGATTGATTGTAAGGAAGGCCCCTACGGTATAATTGGTGCAACAAACCAAATTGCAAGTATCATGCCTTTAACCTGGGTGGGAAGGCATCAACTCCTTTCCACCACTTGTCTATGCCTTTGTTGTCGCCACTTTTACTTAAGTTACACCGCCAACCATCGGAGGCCCTAACAGCTAAGACCTAGACCTATAGTACACATGGTCCCGAGCGTGAGGCCTCGATGACACACAATTTTCCCACATATCAATGTTGAACAAACTTTTCCCTCTATACCCCGTCTCATTACGATGATGAACCAACTCGAAAGCAACAAACATGAACAAAAGGTGTTCAATTTTATTCCATCTTGGTTTGGGTTTGAACACTTTGGATGATGAAAATACACCAATTAAACATTATGTATTTTGGTAACTAGGCTCGACACAACTTTCCACTCCAGACTTCACATGACATCTTAGCTCAAGTCATGAAGTAAGACATCAAGTTCTAGTGCAGTATTCAACAGAACACCATCAAAAAAAACATGGGAGGGAAACCCAACAATTGTAACAAAGGTGCCTCATGGAAGTAGACACAAAAAGGTTCAAAGAAAGGTCTTTGGACAGATCAGAGTGCAAAGGTCCACACACGCAGTAGCCTTGGTGGTGCATATGGTTGCAAAGCTAGATCAGATGGCGGCGGGATGCATGAAGGCGATTCATGCGATGCTCAATTGTGACGAAGCCATAACTAAGAGCGCTGACCAAGAAAAAATCGTCATTGCGACATCGCCATTGTTTCCACGTTAATCGTGGTTGAGGCTTTTGCGAAATAGGAAGTTTTCTATTTTAAGATTTACATAATGTAGTCTTTTTTCACATGGTTCAATACGGATATCTATGTGAAGAGGAATCTGCATGTATGATTAAACATGCTACCCTTAATTATGATGTTGTATACAAGGAAAGACCACTACTAGCGATAGAAAGAAACCCTAGTTGCCGCCAGATCAACCGCCCATCCCACTTTGCCAATGGTCGCTGCTCCGGCTCCACAAGGCAGGGAGGGGGTGTTCTCATCTCTTGTCCACTGCACAGTAAGAACTTTTTGTTACAATTTGTCCTTATATCGATGGTTACTCTGATGGTAATAGTGTCATTGTTTCTAATAAAAGTCCTCTCGCTATTATCTTATCTGAGCGACACTTTGTGCAATGTTGCCAAGGAGCTTCGAAAAAATAGTCTATGTCATTCTTCATAGGCGGTGGGTTTGTTCTTTCTTTTGTCTATGGAATGGGGCTCCCTGTGCATCGTCCACGACAACATCACCTTATTCAACAACCCATTGTTTCGAGCCTATGGGAGCAAGGCATCGGCTTTGGTTAGCGATACCGACGTGTCTGTCTGTCAAGATACAGGGCGGTGCCGGGATTGATATGCTTGGCGCCATAGACAATCCCTATTGTATCGTATGATGTGGTTTGTTGTTGCAACAATTAAAGCAGGTTTGATCCTCGACAATTCTTTATACTAGGTGTTTCACCGACGGGATTTCTCGATGTTGTCCACGCGAACAACGAGTTTGGTTGTGGTTTAAATTGGGATCTTCACTTTCTTTAGTGCCGTTTTTGTGTTTATGAGGTCAATTCTCTGGTTGCACCCAATATATTGCTGTGTGGTTGTACATGCCTACGTATCATGAGCAAAGAAATTTCCCCTGCCTACCACCACCTACCACAAATAATAACAACTTAAACTGAAAATGATTGTGCATCATGGAAGGAGATGGGTGCTCTTCCACAACCCGGATCGGTAGGTACACCCGCACATGTGGTTGGTGAGGAGAGATCTGAGCTTTTATTTTCCTTTCCGAGGGGGGAGAGAGAGATCTGAGCTTTTTGGTTGGCCACAACACATTGACTGCAACAACCGCGAAGGGGACATTTACACTGCGCATCTCCACAGAAAATCCTGGTGTGGGATGGGCACCCACCCCACCCCACCCCACCCCACCAGTCCACTCCTCCACCAACCCCCTAGCGGCTGAAGCGCCACGTACTGCCTCCTCTTTCGGCTGTACGTACTGGCTGGTGTAGCCATCATGCCAGCTAACGTAAATGGGGGGTGACGGGAGCAATTCGGGTCCATCGTTGCCTGCCGGTGTCGACATGCTTTCTACGCATGATCTCATCGGTCTGCGCCTACTCCATCAGTGACATTTTGACGATGTTCGGCGTAATTTTGTGCTCGTGGACCGGAAATATTTGGCCAGAGCAAGTATCCCGTCGGCCGGCGACCTTTCTTCAGATGCAAGTATCGAGGCTTCTTTCTCTGAATTTATTTTTTTGAACTGTTCTTTTTCTGAAACTTAGGTTGCGAATTCATAAGTTTATTCGAAACATTCGACCAGCAGGGTCCAGATCCCTACGTAGACAGAACCCGGGGTTGAAGGCAACACCTCGTAACTACAAACATGTTACTACTCCTACCTACACAAAGTTTGCAGCGTTTGCTTCGCTGCCTTTCCCCGTGCAAACGGATACAGTTCAGTACTGCTATATTATACTCGTGCGCACCACTGACCCAGGCCGTGTAAAGTTACTGATCACGACGGTGTCTTTACTTAACTAATCCAAGTGGAGGGCGTGATGGATCGATCGTGTGGTTGGTGGTTTGTATTAGTAGGCGACGATGTGTTTACGTGAGCTACTGGGATAGCACGGCCAACATGTGGCTCTAGCGAGTGTGGTGGTTCTACGTTGCCATCAAGGAGCTCGACGAACATAGAGAAATGGGGAGGCAGGCCGGAGAAAATTAGTACTACTAGTCCGTGCAAGTGGAATCTTGCCGGATGGTGACATCTTCACGTGTGATGACTTCATTTGGTTATGGCCACACCATGTCACCAAATGTTTGGTTAAGGTCGGTCTCGGACCAGCCATTTTTGACTGAGGGTTGGATATATACACACCTTGGAGTTTCACCTTGATTGTTCATTTCGGGGATCTAATGCTCGATGAATGTATATTTTCCCCATGATTTGTTGAAACTTGTCTGTTTCTTGTTGAATTGTATACGTAGACTCCCTGACCCTTCATATTAGTTTGGACATTTGGCTGTGTTGGCTATTGCATGGAGCTTAACATTTCTAACCAACGAAAAACATTCGTATAGGAGAAAATTAAGTAGGTTCTAAATATCTCAAGAGTAGTTTGTCTCTGATGGCCCTCTTGTACTAGCGCCAAACCCTAGCCGTTGTTGTGATGGCGGTGGTGTGATTCATCTTTGTTGATAATGGGTGTGGCGGTCTCAATGACGGTTCTCCCTTTTGGGGGTTTGGGTGCGTATATCGGTATATGATGCCTCGAGGATGTGGTGGTAGATCTCGGATCACATGTAATTGTTCGAGCTCAAGCCGGTCGTTCAGCTAGATCAATGCCACTAGCGATAGCTCGTGGTCTCAACTTGGTGCTTGCCAACATCCACGGATGCAACTATTCGGAAGTCATTACGCAAGTGGTAACCTTCAACTATTGGTTGGAGTAGTCGATTGGATTGGCTACACACGTGTTCGCGTGGTATTGACACCTATCTCGCCATCTCTTAGGTGCAAATTGGTACTACCATATTACGATGGAAAATGTCCCGACAATTTGACAACTATGGCTAGTAGTGACGATGACAATTGTTTGGGTATGTGGTTGTCGTATCATCTACACTGTGCGGCTATCTAGCTTGACACATTTCTTCGACCGTTGTGGATCTCCTCTTAGGCATAACTCTTCTCTGACAAAAACCATCGCATGCCTTGACTACCGCAATGGCTATCCTTCCACATTTTTTTACTGTGTGCAACGACAAGCTCAATTTGTCGTTGCTCATGGTGAGGCGGGTTAGTGGAGGTGATGTGCGACTGGAGTTTTGTGGTTGTGTCAAAGCAACCTTGTCATTAAGTAAATGTGTGGATGGCGGCATGGAGTTGTGGACTAGTCACTTTGGTTTGCTTCGGTGAGAAAATGTCGAGAGCCTCACCTACTATATATGCAGGGTGAAAATTCTAAGTCTGACATTGACTGGTTGGCCCTCATGATGATTATGATGTTTCTGTGACCTTATCTTCTTGAAGGCGCCATTTTACAGAATTGGAACTTGGTCCCTAGGTGAAATTTTGCACTTTGCATATTATATTTTTGGCAAGTTTTTCGTTCTTTCGTTGAAAATTATATAGGGATAAAAACTATACGAAAACTAGGCCAACCACAAACTCATAAGCCCCGCTTAATATGAACCTCAACATATAGTATACGATCGCTTACTAGCTGACAATGTGTAACCCATCATCGCTTAAAACACTGTGTAAATAGAACTTTGTATACCTTCATATCCTTTTGGCCTTTTGTATGTATGTGATGATTCTTGGGATGGAGTTGCTTTCAGTAAAAGCAATACAACAAATAGAAGTGCACGCGGCACCTCGTGGACGATCGCATTTGGGAGAAGCTGCCGACGCATTGCTCTCACTCTGGAAAAGGCCATTGATCGTTGCAGCATCCATAGTGGGAATGAACCTTGTGTAACATAAGTTCATTGTGTGTCGTGGTCAGACGGATTTGATGCTCTAGTAGGAATTACGTATTTGATTATCTGAAAATTAACTAATTCCACAAATATCATACAATCCTCTCAAAATTATGTCAGCGGTAAAAATCAGTGGCGGAGCTTGGGCCACATTTTAGGAGGGGCAAATGGGCTGGGGGGCGACCAAGATTAGGCTTAGGCAGGATATTTCAGTGATTATATGTGCAATTTGCTGGTGTCAATACGAACAAACCTCCTGGGGTAGGGCCTAGGGGGGATGGCTCAAGTTGGTCTCTACAAAGCTCCGCCACTGATAAAAATCCCAACAAAAGTTAGGCCAACCACAAGTTTAATGCATAAATGATAGCGAAATGGTTTACTAACAGACAATGTGTCACCCATCATCCCTTAAAAATCGGTGAAAATAAAACTTTATGTGCCTTCATGGCTTCATATCCTGTTGGAGTTTTGCATGGAGATGATTCTGAAGATGGAAGTTGTTTTCAGCAAAAGAAACTGTATGCGGCACACCGCGGCCGATCGCGCTCGGGAAAAGCTGCCGACGCTTGCTACACTCCATGTCGTGGGCTCCTGCAAATCTGACAAATGAATGAGCACCAACCACCTGGGTGAGTCGCTGTTTGCTTTCAAGCAGATGTCGGGAAAGCAGCCAACGCAGCACTCTGTTTTCTTGGGCCCCGAAGCGATACTTCCTGTATATCTTGCGGATCTCGATGCACAGGGACTGCTCACTCCATTGGAGTACAAAGTATGAATATCTTGTGATAGGATTTGAACGATGGTCATTTTTGTAGTATCTAGTTTATTTACTACCCCTAATTCTTGTCGTGGTTTTCAACTAAACCACGACAAAAATTATGATACGGCGAGAGTATGGCAGAAATGTTGTTGCCTTTGCTTAGTCTTGATGCTTCACAACTCTGATATTCAGTTGGTGTAAAGTGTTGTGTGGCTCCGGTTATGTGCGTACACTTATGTGTCTACATTATACTCGGAGTTTGTAAGATAATAATATTGTATTAAGATAATATATAAAATAATTAGCTACATTTGCCTTTTAACCATAAATGAATCGAGTAATTATTGGTCTATCTTGACAAATCAAAATACATGTTACATCTTGAGATAGAGAGAACAGTAGCAAATGCTTCCCTCGTTAGGTTGTAGCAACTCAAACAACGGTGCCGCTAGTCTCTTAGGGAATATGATTACGTCTGATTATGTCTCTTAGAGAACTGATGCGCGACAGTGAGGCTTGAGGATCGCACCTACCGTTTCGTCATCAGCCCCCTCTCCCCCTCGTGTCGCCCCCGTGGGCGACCAGGGGGAAACCCTAGCCGCCGTCGGGCGTACCTCTCCCCGCCTCTCCTTCATCCTCGCCACCGCCAGCAGCACCGTCGAGCGAAGCCCGGACGGCAGGGCTGCCGGCGGGGCTTCTCTCCCCTTCGCGCGACACGGCTGGCGCGAGGCTGCCCGTTCGTGAGGAGGCACCGGACTAGCGTGGGGATGCGGCGGCATCTTGCTGGCGCCGACGGTTGGGGTTCGTGCTTTCATGGGCTTGATATGGCGATTCTGGGAGGGCAAGACACAGCGGTCGCATGCGTCGCTAGGTTCATGTCAGATCCTTCTGGATCCGGCACTCGGACGCCGTCGGCTAGCGCGGGGTGGTGGTGCTCGTCGTTGACCAGGTCGGACTTCATGGTTCCGCCGCCTGGATGGATCAACCAGATGCTCTCCTCGATCTTCCTTGTTGGTGGGTTGAGCCCCATGGTACTTTCCTCTCTGTAGGTTTCGTGTCTCGACTCGCTGCCGGATCCGGAGCAGACAGAGATTGGTGGTATAGCATGAGGACCCAAGGAAACTTTGGTCGGCTAGCTCGGCCCGGCATCGACGACAATTTCGACTCGTTACCCTCCTTGGAGGCAAGCCAAGGTCCCTCCTATCCACCTCCGACCCCTCCCGGACGAAAGTCCAAATCCGTTTTGGATTGGGCGGCGGCGGCGTCTTGTGCGTCGTGCCCTCCATGGAGGCGCCGTCTTAGGAGGCTTGGGTGTTCGGGGGAGAGTTGTTGTGGGTGATGGGCTCCGCGTGTCAGCTCTAGCAGCAGCAACGGTGTGGAGGTTGGTAGGAGGAGTGGCATCGTCTTGCATGAAGCTTCGTCGAAGATGTCAAATCATGCCTGGACGACAGGTGCTACGCTGTGTCATGCATGTTCGGCAGGTGCCACACACGACAGATCTTCCCGAGACTTCAAGCTGTGTCGATTAGTGGTACTTGGCGGCATGGTGCTGTGGTGTACTGGCGGCGACCGCGACGTGTTCAGCAGTTTGCTCACAGGGAGGTGGTGTCGTTGGGCGCCGTGGTGGCGTCGACGGATGGACGGACTGGCAAGGATGATGCGGATCTCTTTCCTGAAGATGGGTCAGCGGTTCGATGATGACGGCGGCTTTTAAAACGTGTGCATGTGGTGTACGCTTTAGGTTTGCTACACCGCCTGTAGGTTTCGATACGTTATACGGATGGATCGGCGACGACACCGGTTTAAGATATGAGGAGTGAGAGCATTCCATATTATCTAGTTTGTAAGTGTGAGTGGTGGTTTTGGGTGGCTTAATGCATGTTCTTGTCAAACCTTAGTTGAATAATTAATAAAGATGGTTGTATGCATCGAATGATGCACATACGGGGTTTTAACCTCCTTTTTCAAAACAATATGTTTATTTCATAACTTTTGATACACATCAGCAGGAAAACACCACATCAAGTTTGTTAGTCGATATCAGTCAAGTCAAATTTTCCAGTAAAAAATGGTCTCACATAGTACACTCTCATAATTACTTTGGAAACCCATCTAAGTTGTATTTCAATTGGGTCTGTCAGTGGAATAATGTGAGATAAGGAATATATCTTGAACGGCTTTTTGTTATGAGCATATGAGATAACACTGCATCTCATTACATCCCGTCTAGGTAACAGGTGCATTCTTGGTACTCAAAATAGGTTATGGTATCAAGGGAAGTGATTTTCGTAGTCATGATATCACTAAAGAAATGTTATGTAGTGTTCATGAAAATGCCTGTCCTTATAATAAATGTTTTCCTAGCTTGTGAGAAAATGTCATTCACTAAGAAAAACAAGTATCACATCATTGAGAAACAAGGAAAATGCTATATTTTTTCGTGAAGAGAAGTCCCACGACGCAAATAAACTGATACTTCGAGAATGTTGCTCTTGAGTTGTAAATTAAGAAGAGGACCATCAAATTGAAAGTCACTTCTGCTCCCGAGCTCAAATGAGCTTGGGATGAACATTAAAATCCAAACAAGACGAGAACAAATTCAAAACATTTAAAAAAATGTGACAAACTTTGACAAATATTTGTGTGCTTGATAAATTTCAGCACAAAATGACATTCATGAAAGTCATGGCAAAAAAATCATCACTCCAAAAATGCTTTTAAAATGGCATTTTGGAGAATCAATGTTTATTACCACGACTTCCACAAATGTCATTTCGTGATAATTTTTGGATGCAGACAAAACATTTGTCAAAGTTTGCCACACAAAAAATTCATATTTTTTGATTTTGTAGTCACTATTTTTGATTTCACTATTCATCGGAGAGCATTTGAACTCGGGAGCATATACTCCGCATCCACCATCACATCTTGTGTTTTTAGGTCGAACAGTAAGAAATACCTCCTCGTTGATATTGTCGAAGACTATAGGATGCAACTCAATTGTATTCATCGGAGTCTGTTACAATATATACAGGTGGTGTCTTGCGTGACAAGCCAACTAACCCTGCAATATCTCTAGCAATCAACTATACAAGGCTAGAGATAATAGAAGAATCAGTCGGTAATAAATATAGAGATATCACGTTTCAACACCCCCCCCACCCGCAGTCGAAGCGTCGGCGTCGGCGATGCAAAGACTGGAACAAAACTCCTGGAATGCAGAAGTTGGCAACCCCTTGGTCATGATGTCGGCGAACTGTTGGGTAGTCGGTACATGAAGAACTCGAAGCTGACCCAATTGAACCTTCTCGCGCACAAAGTGAACATCAAGCTCAATGTGTTTAGTGCGCTTGTGCTGCACTGGATTAGCCGCGAGGTAGGTGGCTGACACGTTATCACAGAAGACCAAAGTGGCTTTCAGAAGTGGAATCCGAAGCTCACCAAGAAGGTGACGAAGCCAACAAGTCTCCGCGACCATGTTGGCAACAGCTCGATAATCGGCCTCAGCACTCGAACGGGAGACAGTAGGCTGCCGTTTAGAGGACCAAGAGATAAGAGAGTCACAAAGAAGACACAATAACCGGACGTGGAACGTCGAGTGTCAGGACAACCAGCCCAATCCGTATCAGTATAAGCAATAAGCTCAGTCGAGGCAGAGGCGCGGAGACGAAGACCATAGGTTGGCGTGCCGCGAATGTACCAAAGAATGCGCTTGACCAAGGACCAGTGAACATCACGGGGTGAGTGCATATGCAAGCAAACTTGATGCAGGGCAAACTGGATGTGTGGTCTGGTGAGCGTAAGGTACTGAAGGGCACCAACAATGCTGCGGTAGAGGGCGGCATCAGCAGCGGGCTGGCCAGCGGTGGCGGAGAGCTTCGGCTTGGCCTCGGCAGGCGTGGCGTCCGGCTTGCAGTCAGTCATGCCGGCACGGTCCAGAAGATTAAGAGCGTACTGTCCCTGGTGAAGGAAGAACCCAGAGGCATCGCGTCGCACATTAATGCCGAGGAAGAAGTGCAACGCGCCTAGGTCCTTCAGCCGAAACTCAGAGCCAAGACGACCAATGATGTCGCGAAGAAGATCCTCTCGAGAGGCAGTGATGACAATATCATCGACATAGAGCAGAAGCATAGCCACATGATCAGACCGATGGAGCACGAACGATGACGTGTCAGAGGTGGTGCTGCAAAACCCGAGAAGACCGAGGAATGCCACGATGCGCTGGTACCACGCGCACGGAGCCTGTTTGAGGCCGTATAATGATCGTGAAAACATGCAGACATCATCCGAACGCTGAGCGTCGACGAACCCGACCAGCTGCTGACAGAGAACCCGCTCTTGAAGATGGCCGTACAAAAAATCGTTGTTGATGTTGAGCTGATGTACGGGCCATCGACGAGAGGCGGCCAGCTGGAGGACAACATGGATCATGGCGGGTTTGACAACCGGAGAGAAAGTTTCGAAGAAGTCAACACTGGCATGTTGTACAAAACCACGGACAACCCAGCGAGCCTTGTACCTATCGAGAGAACCGTCCGGGAGGAGTTTGTGACGAAAAACCCACTTGCCGGAGATGACGTTCGCTCCAGGAGGACGAGGAACAAGGGTCCAAGTTCGGTTGGCGACAAGAGCATCATTGTAACGCCCCAAGACCGGAGATTCAGATGCCTTCCATGTTTTGCGTGTCAGTTGTGTTATTTAGTTGGTTGTTGCATTCATCATGGCATCATGCGCATTGCATCATCATGTTTTCAAAACTTGCATCCGTCCCGGTCTCTTTGTTCTCTCCGTTGTCCGTTCTGAGCCCACACACACTTGCACGCGCACGCGGCATGTCCGAAATAGTATTTTATAAGTGGCCGGAAAATGTTCTCGGAATGGGATGAAAGTTGGCGTGCGGTGTTGTTTTGGTGTCAGTAGGCCGCCTGCCAAGTTTCATCGCATTCGGAGTCCGTTTGACGCCCCAACGAATAAATATAGCGGCATTATAGTCGGTCTAACGTCGGACGTTTTCGGTCTCCGGAAACCGTGCCAGGCTGCATCTCTCCCCTCTTCTCTCAGTCCAACCCGCTCTTCACAATCCACCAGGCCAACCTAACCTCTCTCGTCAGACCGCAGTCCTCCTCGCGCGCGTCCGAAACTTGCCCGAACCCGACCCGGGCAGTCGTCACCGTTGTGTCCGGATCATCCCCTAACATCTATAAAACATCTCCGTTTTCTCTTTTGGACTCCCCAACCTATTTATCTCGACCGTTTGATTTTTATCGGAGGGTCCGATTAGCCCCTGTCCAAAAATCCTTGCTATTTATGCTACCTAACCCTAGATCCTAGGGGCTTGTCCCATCAACCAAATCCTCTCACCCGCCGCCGCCACTCTCTTCATCGGGATCCAACCCGCAGCCTGCCAAATCCCCTCGCAGTCAGCCTCCTCCCCACGATCCACCCGGCCAACCGGAGGAACTCCTCCCGAAGACCAGCAAGCGGCGCCGCCCCTCGCAGGTCATCCGCGCCCTGCTCTTCCTTCTTCTTCCCCTATCCCGCTCTTGTCTCAGTGCTCTCTCTCTGTTCCGTGTAGGAGGACAGCCATGGGAGCACCTCGAGGAGCAACATCGCAGCAGCCTCGTCCTTGCTCCGTCACCATCTCCGGCAAGATTCGGCGAGCCGCGACGAATTCGACCTCCTCCCGTTCCCCTGCTTCGGATCTGGTGCTCCACACCCCTTCCTTGCGCCTGCGGCCTCCCGCTCGTCGCCATGGCCGCAGCAAGTTCAAGCTTCGCCGCCCGTTGCTGTTCATCGAGCCGTCCCGCGCTCCAACTGCCGGGAACCGGCTCCCCGTCGTCAAGGCCTCCCGGATCAGTCCGTTCTGCCGCCCAAGACCCGCGCCAAGTCCCTGCCGCTGCCATCTGCTTCCCCTGCAACGAGAAGAGCCGCCGTCGCCTCGTACCGAGGGGCGAGCTTGTCCCTGAGCCCCGCGAGCCAGCCTCGACCTCCTCCTCGCCGGAGTCCCGCACAAGCCGCCGCTGCGGGTCGTCCTCAACACCTTCCCCGCCTCCGGTCGCTCAGTGCCGGCGAGTCCAGTCGCCGGTGAAGCCCCGCAGGTCGCCGTGTGCCCCTGCTCCTCCTTCTCTTTTCCCCGTTTCCTCCCTGACCCTTTCTCGCGCCCGTGTCCTGCAGGAGCGCATCGCGCAGCCGCCGCCCGAATCCAGCGCCTCGTCCTGCCTCGCTCCCGTTGACCGCATCGACCTCCCCTGCTTCTGCATTGAGCAGGAGAGGACGCACGCGCCCAGCCGCCCGATCCTATGCTTGTTGACCCTCCACGCTGACCAGATCGCCTCGCCTCGCTTCGATCGCAAGCCCGACTGCGCCAAGCCCAGCTTCCTTGCCTGCCTGCTGCCGTCCTCCACCGAACCGGGCTCGGCCCATGGTGAGCAGTCCAGCCGCGCCCAGCAGATCCAGCCCGCATATGTTTTTTTCCGTGCTGCGAAATTATCTAATTATCCCAGGAACTGCATGTTTACAGATTGCCTCCTGTTGTTCATGCATATAATAAATCACCAACCGTGCATCGGATTAAAATACTTCATACATGAAAAATGCTTAGATTTCTGTCTAGTTTCATAATATGCCATTTTCATCCATGTATAAAATGTTTAAAATGCTGTTTGCATTTATTTGCTTAAATGCCATGTTAAAATGATTTATTTCATACCTAATTAACTGTAGCTCGGATTTAAATAAATTATATATGTAAATGGGGTAGAAAAATGCCTAGTTTAACCTGATGCACTTTATTTTCCTGTTTTACAACATTAAAATATGCTTTAGGACAGATCAGTACCAAATCTAATATATGCTCATGAGGATTTTCCGGAATTGTTGTTCGTTGTTTCCGGCCTCATTTAAATTGCTTAGATAGGTAGTTTTGTTGTGCTTCACCTCTTGCCATGTGTAAAAACATTTAATATTGTTGGGTACATAAACAAGAGAGAACTAAATAATTGTTGTGGTGTTTCGTCAATATGCAACTCGTTGCATATTGAGCTCCACTTAATTTGTAGGATTGTTTGTTGCACTTTGCCATGCCATGCTTATTTAAACCGGACATGCATCATACTTGATTGTGCATCATGCCATGTTTATGTGATGGTTGTTTTACTATGTTGTTTGCTTCTTTCCGGTGTTGCTTCTTCTTGATAGTCCGGTAACGTTGCGATTGTGAGGATTCGTTCGACTACGTCCATTTGTCTTCTTCATGGACTCGTTCTTCTTCCTTGCGGGATCTCAGGCAAGATGACCATACCCTCGAAATCACTTCTATCTTTGCTTGCTAGTTGCTCGCTCTTTTGCTATGCCTATGCTGCGATACCTACCACTTGCTATATCATGCCACCCATATTGCCATGTCAGCCTCTAACCCACCTTGTCCTAGCAAACCGTTGATTGGCTATGTTACCGCTTTGCTCAGCCCCTCTTATAGCGTTGTTAGTTGCAGGTGAAGATGAAGTTTGTTCCTTGTTGGAACATGGAGATGTTGTTCCTTGTTGGAACATGTTTACTTGTTGGGATATCACAATATATCTTATTTAATTAATGCATCTATATACTTGGTAAAGGGTGGAAGGCTCGGCCTTATGCAGTGTTTTGTTCCACTCTTGCCGCCCTAGTTTCCGTCATATCGGTGTTATGTTCCCGGATTTTGCGTCCCTAACGCGGTCGGGTGATTTATGGGACCCCTTGACAGTTCGCTTTGAATAAGACTCTTCCAAAGAAGGCCCAACATTGGTTTTACCATTTGCCTCACCACCACCTATCCCTTTTCCTTGGGAGTCGCTCTCTCGAGGGTCATCTTTATTAGCCCCGGGCGGTGCTTCTCTAAGTGCTGGTCCAAACCGAAGCGATGTCCGGCGCCCACAGGCAATCAGGGTTTATGCCAACCCGACGTCTGGCTCATCCGGTGTGCCACGAGACCGAGATATGTGCAGCTCCTATCAGGATTTGTCGGCACATTCGGCGGCTTCGCTGGACTTGTTTTATTCTTGTCGAAATGTCTTGTAGCCGGATTCGAGACTGATCGGGTCTTCCGGGAGAAGGTATATCCTTCGTTGATCGCGAGAGCTTATAATGGGCTAAGTTGGGACACCCTGCGCAGGTAATATCTTTCAAAGCCGTGCCAGCGGTTATGTGGCAGATGGGAATTTGTTAATGTCCGGTTGTAGAAAACCGAAGTTGACCTTAATTAAAATACACCAACCGCGTGTGTAACCGTGATGGTCTCTTCTCGGCGGAGTCCGGGAAGTGAACACGGTTGTTGGAGTTATGCTTGACGTAGGTTGTTCTAGGATCACTTCTTGATCATAGTTCATCGACCGTGCTTTTGCCTTCTCTTCTCGCTCTCATTTGCGTATGTTAGCCACCATATATGCTAGTCGCTTGCTGCAGCTCCACCTCATACCTTTTACCCTACCTTTGAGCTTAAATAGTCTTGATCTCGTGGGTGTGAGATTGCTGAGTCCTCGTGACTCACCAGATACTTCCAAAACCAGTTTGCAGGTGCCGATGAAACCGTGCAGGTGACACACCCGAGCTCAAGGAGGAGCTCGATGAAGATCGTGTTCGTTATGTTGTTTCAGTTGATCAGTAGTGGAGCCCAGTCGGGACGATCGGGGATCTGTGTAGCATTTGGGGTAGTCTTCTTTTATTTTGGTTCCGTAGTCGGACCTTGATTGTATCTGTATGATGTAATGCTTTACTCATGTTTTGTGTGAAGTGGCGATTGTAAGCCAACTATGTATCTCTTTCCCTTATGTATTACATGGGTTGTGTGAAGATTACCTCACTTGCGACATTGCTTTCAATGCGGTTATGCCTCTAAGTCGTGCTTCGACACGTGGGAGATATAGCCGCATCGAGGGCGTTACAAGTTGGTATCAGAGCCTTCCCCGACCTTAGGAGCCCCCACTGATTGATCGTTTAGCGGCCGAGTTGTGTCTAGAAAAATGTTTTGAGTCATTTAGGAATTATATATATCGGAGAGTTTAGGAATTCTTTTTACTTCCCAGTCTCCTCATCGTTCTGGTAAGGCATCCTGACGTAGAGTTTTGACTCTTCTCTTCTCAAATTTCACTAAAATTTTTTTTAGGATCACGCGGGTATCTTAGAATCGTTCCGATGGTTTTGTGATGACAACATTGTCTTGGTTGCCTCCTGACATTTAGGGGTTGTGGCAGTGTCCCGGGGAGTTGAGCTCCGAGGTGTTGTCATCATAATTTTATCGTTGCGGTTCTAGAATACCTGAGTTTAGTACGCCGACATCGAAAATCTCTTTTGTACAGTTGTTGGTGAGAGGTTCCCGATAGCCCAGTACTGTGGCGAGTTCGAGAGTATTGCCATAACTTGTATAACGGATGCTTTTCGAAGGTTGGGTTAGACAATTTCCGAAGGTTTCTTGGTTATGTGTTGAAGGATGGATACAGCTGGATCTAGGTATTGTTAGTTTGGGTGATATATTTTGTGTCCCCTGATCCTCAAAGACCTGATTGCATAACCAGAAAGTTTCGGGAGTTTATAGGTGGGAATTCTAGTAGCTTATAGGATATCTTTCCGACAGATGTATGATTTGAGATTGGGGTCTAACGTCTAGTGGTCCGCCCATTCACGGCCGATTCTGATGGTGCATAAGGCGTCTTAAAGAATCCTGGCTATGCCAATTCGGGGACGTCTTGTTTGTCATTCGTGACGTCCGCTATACGTCGTGCCCGTGTGGGCCCACCACGAACACTTTGGACGAAATCTCTATCATATGTTTGTTTCCGGCTTATTTCTGCAAGCCAAATCCTTTGTTTTGTTTTAGTTTATGGTATTCGAGTTGCTTCGAAGTCAAGTGTTGATTCCATACCTTTCCTAAGCGGTGTTCTCATACTCAGATGTGAATACTAATCCTTCTTGATCATTGAGGTTGTCATGTCAATCCTTTTTCAACCGGTGTGCTTCCCTTCAAGTTCATCACATTCGTTCAATTTCTGCCAGATCATTTATCAGTTCTTTGCTACGGTGTTTGCTTCATCCGTTCTAAATTGTCTTTGTTTTTCCCGCCCTCCCACCCTCTTTCTTCAAGGACTCAGATTTCTTAATCGAGTATCCTTTTTATTGATGTGAAGTCTCTTCATTCTTTTCCTCAATGCTCTTATCCGGTGATTCTCATGAAGATGCTTAGGAGATTCAAGTTCATCCGTCTTCGTTCTCTTTCTTCTCCGGTGGATTTAATTCAAGCTTTGTCGATCATATCTTTTCCTCGTTTCAAATGTTTTCTCATGCCGGTGCACCTCTTAATCATTCATTTCTCGCTATTCAATTGTTCCGGAGTGATGAAGATATCTCAGAAGATTCAAGTTTTCATTCTCAATTCACTCAAGTTCTTTTGAGGAAGCTATCTCACTCAAGCCATTTAAATCAACCGGTGTGTTCTCCCTTTCAAGTAATCGTTCGAAGGTGTTTCTTCTGAGTGGGTCTTAACCCACAGGTCTTTTTCCAGGATCTTACCTGACTCTTCTAATTTTCCCGGAGCTATTCTCAATTTCATTTAAAAGTTTGACGTAAGAATGAATTATCATCAGTCAAATGTCTTTCTCCAAGACCTTTCAATTCTTTCATCGTTGGTTCAACCTTTCTAATTTTCATTCCGGAGTGTCTCAACAATCCATGGTGGTGTTTCTCATCGCCATTCTCAACATTTGAATACTGAAGAAGCGTTTTCTCTAAATCTTACTCCATTCTCTTCAAGATTCATGGTTCTAGCTTGATGCCATCCTCTCATAATTGTTTTCGATTGTGAGAATTCTTTTCACCCATCCGGAGCATTTCAGGAGTCTTTTCAGTTTGATTCTCTGGAGCCTTTCATCTCAGAATTATTCATTCTCAGCTTCGTCTATCGTTCCCCAAATCTTACCGGTGCATCATTCAATATTCTCTAATCAGTTCATGATCTCTTCGTTCTCATGTATCTAAATCCTAGCAAGCATCTTCATTCATTTGCTAATTCTTCCCGGTGTTTCTTTATCTTTCTTCGTCCATTTTAAATTCTTACGGTGGTTCGTTCAAGATCCTTCTTCCTTTGTTATCTTATAGATTCATTCTTTCTTTCCAATCCTACCGGCGGTTCGTTGAAGACATTCCCAAGTTTGTGCTATATCTCTGTTGATCCTTTCTATGAGAATAAGTGGTATGCCAAGTCCATTGCTTGTCATCAATTTAATTTGGTGAAGGATACGCATAACACAATTCTTGTTCTTGTTTCATCCAAGTGATTAATTCCTTATTCCGGAGATTCATCAAAATTCTTGATTTCATTTGTTCTTCTTTCTTTCCGGAGTCCCAAGTTTTCTCGGTTATATCATTTCAAAGCTCCATCTAAATCATTGCAAGGTTTCACCTTGTGTTCTCAACTTCTCTTTCTTCCTATCATTTTTTTACCGGAGTTCTTTATCGAGGCTACATGATGACTCACAAGGATTTAATTCCTTTTCGAAGTGTTCATCGAGATTCTTTTCAGAGGAGCTCAAGTATTCTTTATCTTGCATTTTAAACTGCAATCCTTTCAACCGTATCATTCGAGGTGGTATTATGTCATTCTTGATAATTGGAGTTCATGCTTCATGATTCACATGATTGTCAAGAATGAGGTATTTTAAATCCATCAATCTCTTCATGGGAGCCATCTCGTGTCATGTTTCACCCAAAGCCTTCCCTAAGGAATGTTGCTATTGTGGTGCTTATCAATGATCCAAGTTTTCTCCTATCCTTTCGTTGTCGATAATCCAACAACTCCGTTCTAGCATGTGTTGTTAGCATGCTCTCTCAAGATCTTGTTTCCCTCCGTTCATTTCATTCTATTCTTTCTTTCTTCCGGAGGCATTGTTGTATTGCTCTCTTCGACCCATCGTCTCGTTTTGTCAAGATCATGTTCTTTTCCTTGCTTATCCATTTATTCGGAGTGTCGTGTTTTCATTCAAGCTCTCGCATCTTATCAAGTCTTGCATCTCTTCTCAACCGGAGTGCTGTCTGAAATCCTTCTTACCCCTTGTGCCATTCTTTTAATAGTTTCGGAGGCAGTGTGTTGTTGGTTTCATCAAGTATCCTCTCATCTTGTCAAGTTCATGTTTAATTCCTTCCATTTACAGTCGGAGTGCTGCCCAAATTATATCATTCTTATTCCTTCTCTATCTAGTTTTAACCGGAGTGTTTTCAAGTTCATTCAACTCCGTTGTGTTCTTTCTTTCAACTTTTCAACCTCTCAAGGTTCATGGTTTCACTCGTTTGTCAAAGATGCAACTGAGTTTTACCTCTTCTCTTCCTCTTTCTTCTCCCTCCGGTGCCGTCCTAGATCTCGGGACGAGATCCTCTCGTAGTGGTGGAGTGTTGTAACGCCCCAAGACCGGAGATTCAGATGCCTTCCATGTTTTGCGTGTCAGTTGTGTTATTTAGTTGGTTGTTGCATTCATCATGGCATCATGCGCATTGCATCATCATGTTTTCAAAACTTGCATCCGTCCCGGTCTCTTTGTTCTCTCCGTTGTCCGTTCTGAGCCCACACACACTTGCACGCGCACGCGGCATGTCCGAAATAGTATTTTATAAGTGGCCGGAAAATGTTCTCGGAATGGGATGAAAGTTGGCGTGCGGTGTTGTTTTGGTGTCAGTAGGCCGCCTGCCAAGTTTCATCGCATTCGGAGTCCGTTTGACGCCCCAACGAATAAATATAGCGGCATTATAGTCGGTCTAACGTCGGACGTTTTCGGTCTCCGGAAACCGTGCCAGGCTGCATCTCTCCCCTCTTCTCTCAGTCCAACCCGCTCTTCACAATCCACCAGGCCAACCTAACCTCTCTCGTCGGATCGCAGTCCTCCTCGCGTCCAAACTTGCCGAACCCGACCCGGGCAGTCGTCACCGTTGTGTCCGGATCATCCCCTAACATCTATAAAACATCTCCGTTTTCTCTTTTGGACTCCCCAACCTATTTATCTCGACCGTTTGATTTTTATCGGAGGGTCCGATTAGCCCCTGTCCAAAAATCCTTGCTATTTATGCTACCTAACCCTAGATCCTAGGGGCTTGTCCCATCAACCAAATCCTCTCACCCGCCGCCGCCACTCTCTTCATCGGGATCCAACCCGCAGCCTGCCAAATCCCCTCGCAGTCAGCCTCCTCCCCACGATCCACCCGGCCAACCGGAGGAACTCCTCCCGAAGACCAGCAAGCGGCGCCGCCCCTCGCAGGTCATCCGCGCCCTGCTCTTCCTTCTTCTTCCCCTATCCCGCTCTTGTCTCAGTGCTCTCTCTCTGTTCCGTGTAGGAGGACAGCCATGGGAGCACCTCGAGGAGCAACATCGCAGCAGCCTCGTCCTTGCTCCGTCACCATCTCCGGCAAGATTCGGCGAGCCGCGACGAATTCGACCTCCTCCCGTTCCCCTGCTTCGGATCTGGTGCTCCACACCCTTCCTTGCGCTGCGGCCTCCGCTCGTCGCCATGGCGCGCAAGTTCAAGCTTCGCCGCCCGTTCTGTTCATCGAGCCGTCCAGCGCCCAAGCTGCCGGAACTGCTCCCGTCGTCAAGGCCTCCCGGATCAGTCCGTTTCGCCGCCCAAGACCCGCGCCAAGTCCCTGCCGCTGCCATCTGCTTCCCCGCAGCAGAAGAGCCGCCGTCGCCTCGAGGGGCGAGCTTGTCCTCGAGCCCCGCGAGCCAGCCTCGACCTCCTCCTCGCCGGAGTCCCGCACAAGCCGCCGCTGCGGGTCGTCCTCAACACCTTCCCCGCCTCCGGTCGCTCAGTGCCGGCGAGTCCAGTCGCCGGTGAAGCCCCGCAGGTCGCCGTGTGCCCCTGCTCCTCCTTCTCTTTTCCCCGTTTCCTCCCTGACCCTTTCTCGCGCCCGTGTCCTGCAGGAGCGCATCGCGCAGCCGCCGCCCGAATCCAGCGCCTCGTCCTGCCTCGCTCCCGTTGACCGCATCGACCTCCCCTGCTTCTGCATCGAGCAGGAGAGGACGCACGCGCCCAGCCGCCCGATCCTATGCTTGTTGACCCTCCACGCTGACCAGATCGCCCTGCCTCCGCTTCGATCTGCAAGCCCAGCACCGCGCCAAGCCCAGCTTCCCCGCCGGCCTGCTGCTTCGTCCTCCACCGAACCGGGCTCGGCCCATGGTGAGCAGTCCAGCCGCGCCCAGCAGATCCAGCCCGCATATGTTTTTTTCCGTGCTGCGAAATTATCTAATTATCCCAGGAACTGCATGTTTACAGATTGCCTCCTGTTGTTCATGCATATAATAAATCACCAACCGTGCATCGGATTAAAATACTTCATACATGAAAAATGCTTAGATTTCTGTCTAGTTTCATAATATGCCATTTTCATCCATGTATAAAATGTTTAAAATGCTGTTTGCATTTATTTGCTTAAATGCCATGTTAAAATGATTTATTTCATACCTAATTAAGCAGTAGCTCGGATTTAAATAAATTATATATGTAAATGGGGTAGAAAAATGCCTAGTTTAACCTGATGCACTTTATTTTCCTGTTTTACAACATTAAAATATGCTTTAGGACAGATCAGTACCAAATCTAATATATGCTCATGAGGATTTTCCGGAATTGTTGTTCGTTGTTTCCGGCCTCATTTAAATTGCTTAGATAGGTAGTTTTGTTGTGCTTCACCTCTTGCCATGTGTAAAAACATTTAATATTGTTGGGTACATAAACAAGAGAGAACTAAATAATTGTTGTGGTGCCAGTCAATATGCAACTCGTTGCATATTGAGCTCCACTTAATTTGTAGGATTGTTTGTTGCACTTTGCCATGCCATGCTTATTTAAACCGGACATGCATCATACTTGATTGTGCATCATGCCATGTTTATGTGATGGTTGTTTTACTATGTTGTTTGCTTCTTTCCGGTGTTGCTTCTTCTTGATAGTCCGGTAACGTTGCGATTGTGAGGATTCGTTCGACTACGTCCATTTGTCTTCTTCATGGACTCGTTCTTCTTCCTTGCGGGATCTCAGGCAAGATGACCATACCCTCGAAATCACTTCTATCTTTGCTTGCTAGTTGCTCGCTCTTTTGCTATGCCTATGCTGCGATACCTACCACTTGCTATATCATGCCACCCATATTGCCATGTCAGCCTCTAACCCACCTTGTCCTAGCAAACCGTTGATTGGCTATGTTACCGCTTTGCTCAGCCCCTCTTATAGCGTTGTTAGTTGCAGGTGAAGATGAAGTTTGTTCCTTGTTGGAACATGGAGATGTTGTTCCTTGTTGGAACATGTTTACTTGTTGGGATATCACAATATATCTTATTTAATTAATGCATCTATATACTTGGTAAAGGGTGGAAGGCTCGGCCTTATGCCTGGTGTTTTGTTCCACTCTTGCCGCCCTAGTTTCCGTCATATCGGTGTTATGTTCCCGGATTTTGCGTCCCTAACGCGGTCGGGTGATTTATGGGACCCCCTTGACAGTTCGCTTTGAATAAGACTCTTCCAGCAAGGCCCAACATTGGTTTTACCATTTGCCTCACCACCACCTATCCCTTTTCCCTTGGGAGTCGCTCTCTCGAGGGTCATCTTTATTTAGCCCCCCCGGGCCAGTGCTTCTCTAAGTGCTGGTCCAAACCGAGCGATGTCCGGCGCCCCCTGGGCAATCAGGGTTTATGCCAACCCGACGTCTGGCTCATCCGGTGTGCCCTGAGACCGAGATATGTGCAGCTCCTATCAGGATTTGTCGGCACATTCGGGCGGCTTCGCTGGACTTGTTTTATTGCTGTCGAAATGTCTTGTAGCCGGGATTCCGAGACTGATCGGGTCTTCCCGGGGAGAAGGTATATCCTTCGTTGATCGCGAGAGCTTATAATGGGCTAAGTTGGGACACCCCTGCAGGGTAATATCTTTCGAAAGCCGTGCCCGCGGTTATGTGGCAGATGGGAATTTGTTAATGTCCGGTTGTAGAAAACCCGAAGTTGACCTTAATTAAAATACACCAACCGCGTGTGTAACCGTGATGGTCTCTTCTCGGCGGAGTCCGGGAAGTGAACACGGTTGTTGGAGTTATGCTTGACGTAGGTTGTTCTAGGATCACTTCTTGATCATAGTTCATCGACCGTGCTTTTGCCTTCTCTTCTCGCTCTCATTTGCGTATGTTAGCCACCATATATGCTAGTCGCTTGCTGCAGCTCCACCTCATACCTTTTACCCTACCTTTGAGCTTAAATAGTCTTGATCTCGTGGGTGTGAGATTGCTGAGTCCTCGTGACTCACCAGATACTTCCAAAACCAGTTTGCAGGTGCCGATGAAACCGTGCAGGTGACACACCCGAGCTCAAGGAGGAGCTCGATGAAGATCATGTTCGTTATGTTGTTTCAGTTGATCAGTAGTGGAGCCCAGTCGGGACGATCGGGGATCTGTGTAGCATTTGGGGTAGTCTTCTTTTATTTTGGTTCCGTAGTCGGACCTTGATTGTATCTGTATGATGTAATGCTTTACTCATGTTTTGTGTGAAGTGGCGATTGTAAGCCAACTATGTATCTCTTTCCCTTATGTATTACATGGGTTGTGTGAAGATTACCTCACTTGCGACATTGCTTTCAATGCGGTTATGCCTCTAAGTCGTGCTTCGACACGTGGGAGATATAGCCGCATCGAGGGCGTTACAATCATACTCAGCACGCATGGTGGCGGTCCAATGTGGATCACTCAACGCAGAATGCACCGAGCGCGGAACTGGAGAGATGGTCGTGACGCTGAGGTTGTGGTAGCACGGGTTCGGCTGATGCACCCCAGCCTTGGCATGCATCACCATGGAGTGGTGAGGTGGCGGGGGAGGTGGGCGTGGACCGCGTCGAGGGGCCACAACCGCGGCTCGGACGATGAGGAGGACGCGGGCGAGGCCACGGGTGTCGGAGTCGAGGGCGCAGTCGACGAGGCCGGTGGCGTGGCCGACGAGGCACCAGAGGGCCTGGCTGGGGACGGTGACGAAGGCGCCGATGGAGCCGAGAGGGCCGGCTCCTCCAGAGCCGGCGAGAGGGACCGCGAGACGTGGGGAGACCCAGTCGAAGGCGATGTCGCGATCGGGAACGAGACCCCCGAGGGCCCGGCCGGGGGCGGGGCAGGGAGCAGGGCCGGTCTTAAGGAGGCCGGCTCCTCCTGAGCCGACGAGGGGGGCGCCGAGGGCGGCGATCCCACGACCGAGGACGGGGAGTCCGACGGGGTCGCAGCCGCGCCCAAGTGACGGGGTGGAGGGAGCGTAAGGGCTCTGCGAACCCGTCGAGGAGGGGCGTCCGAAGGTGGCACGGAACGCGTCGATACCTACTGAAAAGGAAAAACAACCTCATCAAAATAAACATGCCGAGACACGATCACACGACGGGACTCCGGGTCATAGCAGCGGAAGCATTTGGTGTTGGGTTGGTACCCAAGAAAGACACAGGCAAGAGAGCGAGGTTAACTTGTGTGGCGCCGTGGCTGTGATCTTAGGATAACAAAGGCAACCGACAACATGGAGATCGTCATATGACGGAGGTGACTGATACGTCTCCAACGCATCTAGAATTTTTTATTGTTCCATGCTATTATATTATCTGTTTTGGATGTTTAATGGGCTTTATTATACACTTTTATATTATTTTTGGGACTAACCTACTAACCGGAGGCCCAGTCCAAATTGCTGTTTTTTTTGCCTATTTCAGTGTTTCGCAGAAAAGGAATATCAAACGGAATCCAAACGGAATGAAACCTTCGGGACAATGATTTTTGGGACAAACGCAATCCAGGGGACTTGGAGTGGACGTCAAGAAAGAAGCGAGGCGGCCACGAGGCAGGGAGGCGCGCCTGCCCCCCTGGGCACACCCCCCACCCTCGTGGGCCCCTCGTGGCTCCCCTAATTGACTTCCTTCGCCTATATATACTCTTATACCCCGAAAACATCTGAGAGCACCACGAAAACATTTGTACACGTGAGATCCGATCTTGGGGCCTTTTCCGGCGCTCCGCCGGAGGGGGAATTGATCAAGGAGGGCTTCTACATCAACACCATAGCCTCTCCGATGATGTGTGAGTAGTTTACCTCAGACCTTCAGGTCCATAGTTATTAGCTAGATGGCTTCTTCTCTCTCTTTGGATCTCAATACAAAGTTCTCCTGGATCTTCTTGGAGATCTATTCGATGTAATTCTTTTTGCGGTGTGTTTGCCGAGATCCGATGAATTGTGGGTGTATGATCAAGATTATCTATGAACAATATTTGAATCTCCTCTGAATTCTTTTATGTATGATTTGTTATCTTTGCAAGTCTCTTCAAATTATCAGTTTGGTTTGGCCTACTAGATTGATCTTTCTTGCAATGGGAGAAGTGCTTAACTTTGGGTTCAATCTTGCGGTGTTCGATCCCAGTGACAGAAGGGGAACCGATACATATTGTATTGTTGCCATCGAGGATAAAAAGATGGGGTTTATATCATATTACTTGAGTTTATCCCTCTACATCATGTCATCTTGCCTAATGTGTTACTCTGTTCTTATGAACTTAATACTCTAGATGCATGCTGGATAGCGGTCGATGTGTGGAGTAATAGTAGTAGATGCAGAATCGTTTCGGTCTACTTGTCGTGAACGTGATGCCTATATATATGATCATGCCTAGATATTCTCATAACTATGAACTTTTCTATCAATTGCTCGACAGTAATTTGTTCACCCACCGTAATACTTATGCTATCTTGAGAGAAGCCACTAGTGAAACCTATGGCCCCCGGGTCTATTTTCCATCATATAAGTTTCCGATCTATTTTATTTTGCAATATTTACTTTCCAGTCTATAAAATAAAAATACCAAACATATTTATCTTATTATCTCTATCAGATCTCACTTTTGCAAGTGGCCATGAAGGGATTGACAACCCCTTTATCGCGTTGGTTGCAAGGTTCTTATTTGTTTGTGTAGGTACGAGGGACTTGCGTGTGGCCTCCTACTGGATTGATACCTTGGTTCTCAAAAACTGAGGGAAATACTTACGCTACTTTGCTGCATCACCCTTTCCTCTTCAAGGGAAAACCAACGCAGTGCTCAAGAGGTATCAAGAAGGATTTCCGGCGCCGTTGCCAGGGAGGTTTGCACCCAGTCAAGTCAAGATTTGATCTCCTGTCAACTAGCCATTTCTGGCGCCGTTGACGGGGAGTCTACGCACAAGTCAAGACATACCAAGTACCCATCACAAACTCTTATCCCTCGCATTACATTATTTGCCATTTGCCTCTCGTTTTCCTCTCCCCCACTTCACCCTTGCCGTTTTATTCGCCCTCTTTTCCGTTCACGTCTTTTTCGCTTGCTTCTTGTGTGCTCGTGTGTTAGATCATTTGTTTCGTCGTCTTGGCTAGTCCTTCTATCATTATTAGTACTCCCAATCATGAAGTTCTTAATTTTAAACAAAGGGAGGGAGAAAATCTAAAAGATGCTTGGCACATAATTTGCAATGCTCAGAATAGATCTACTAGGAAGCAATCTACTTCCGTTCTTCTTCGCAATTTTTATGTAGGCATCACTCCTTGGAACAGATATATTCTTGATACCATTACTGGAGGGAATTTCTTGGGCAGCCATACTTTTGATTCTTATAATGCGTTGATAGATTTGTTTGGCCCACCACCTCTCTTGGTTAATGGAACTATTTTAACTTTGGAACATGTGATGCAAAGGCTTGAAATTATTGAAAACAAAGTTGCTACTGTATAGTTGATTGAAAATTTGGATAAAAAGATCCATAACCAAATTACCCAATATGGATCTAAGGTAGTAGTCACTCTGATTTTTTTTAAAGAAAAGGAACCTATAGTTAACGATAGAATAGATCAAGATTCCACAAGAATTGGTAAACTTGAGGATATCATTACCAACTTAGGGTCTGCCTTTTCATCCGTGAAAAATACTCCAAATCCTCCTACTACCAAAGTTGCCAAGTTAATGTATGTTCCTAAAAATAAGCGTGAATCTTCTGGTAAGGAAAATGCGGATCTTAAATCAATGAGTATTCACCCCAACTTTTTCGCTATCATTAAGGAACCTTTTGCTACAAATGAATTTCTTGATATCTTGCCTAGGAGTTTGATTATTAATAAAAAGAAGGAAACTCCTAAGAGTTATAAGTGTTCTAGTGAAGAATTGCATACTAAAGATGATGATACTTAGATCTATCCTTGCTTTTATGCCTAGCTAGGGGCGTTAAACGATAGCGCTTGTTGGGAGGCAACCCAATTTTATTTTTGTTCCTTACTTTTTGTTACTGTTTAGTAATAAATAATACATATAGCCTCTGGTTATATGTGGTTTTGTGTTTTAATTAGTGTTTGTGCGAAGTAGAACCTTTGGGAAGACTTGGGTGAAGTCTTTGCGATCTTGCTGTAAAAAACAGAACTTTTGTGCTCACGAGATTAGCTGTCATTTTTTACCCCTGAGAGATTTGAGGTTGATTCTTTTTGCATATGATTAATAGACAAATCCCTCACGTCCACCAACTTATTTCAGAATTTTCGGAGTTTCAGAAGTATTCAAAAGTTACAGATTACTACAGACTGTTCTGTTTTTGACAGATTCTGTTTTTCGTGTATCGTTTGCTTATTTTGATGAATCTATGGCTAGTATCGGAGATTATGAACCATAGAGAAGTTGGAATACAGTAGGTTTAACACCAATATAAATAAAGAATGAGTTCATTACAGTACCTTAAAGTGGTGGTTTGTTTTATTTCGCTAACGGAGCTCATGAGATTTTCTGTTGAGTTTCGTGTTGTGAAGTTTTCAAGTTTTTGGGTAAAGATTTGATGGATTATGGAATAAGGAGTGGCAAGAGCCTAAGCTTGGGGATGCTCAAGGCACCCCAAGGTAAAATTCAATGACAACCAAAATCCTAAGCTTGGGGATGCCACGGGAGGCATCCCCTCTTTCGTCTTCGTCCATCGGTAAATTTACTTGATGCTATATTTTTATTCACCACATGATATGTGTTTTGCTTGGAGCGTCTTGTATGATTTGAGTCTTTGCTTTTTAGTTTACCACAATCATCATTGTTGTACACACCTTTTGGGAGAGACCACATGAATCGGAATTTATTAGAATACTCTATGTGCTTCACTTATATCTTTTGAGCTAGATACTAGTGCTTCACTTATATCTTTTTAGAGCACGGTGGTGGTTTTATTTTATAGAAATTATTGATCTCTCATGATTCACTTATATTATTTTGAGAGTCCTTTAGAACAGCATGGTAATTTGCTTTGGCTATAAAATTAGTCCTAATATAATAGGCATCCAAGATGGATATAATAAAAACTTTCATATAAAGTGCATTGAATACTATGAGAAGTTTGATACTTGATGATTGTTTTGAGATATGGAGATAGTGATATTAAAGTTGTGCTAGTTGAGTAATTGTGAAATTGAGAAATACTTGTGTTGAAGTTTGCAAGTCCTGTAGCATGCACGTATGGTAACCATTGTGTAACAAATTTGAAACATGAAGTGTTCTTTGAGTGTGATCCTTTGTGTGGAGGTCGGGATCACGCGATGGTTAACTCCTACCAACCCTTCCCCTAGGAGCATGTGTGTAGTGCTTGGTTTTGATGACTTATAGATTTTTGCAATAAGTATGTGAGTTCTTTATGACTAATGTTGAGTCCATGGATTATACGCACTCTCACCCTTCCATCATTGCTAGCCTCTTCGGTACCGTGCATTGCCCTTTCTCATCTCGAGAGTTGGTGCAAACTTCGCCGGTGCATCCAAACCCTGTGATATGATATGCTCTATCATACATAAACCTCCTTATATCTTCCTCAAAACAGCCACCACACCTACCTATTATGGCATTTCCATAGCCATTCCGAGATATATTGCCATGCAACTTTCCACCGTTCCGTTTATTATGACACGCTTCATCATTGTCATATTGCCTTGCATGATCATGTAGTTGACATCGTATTTGTGGCAAAGCCACCATGCATAACTTATCATACATGTCACTCTTGATTCATTGCCCATCCTGGTACACCGCCGGAGGCATTCATATAGAGTCATATTTTGTTCTAGTATCGAGTTGTAATCATTGAGTTGTAAATAAATAGAAGTGTGATGATCATCATTCATAGAGCATTGTCCCAAAAAAAAGAGAAAAAAAGAGAAAGGCTGAGGGAGTCCTGGATTAGGGGGTATCCGGACAGCCGGACTATAGCCTTTGGCCGGACTGTTGGACTATGAAGATACAAGATTGAAGACTTCGTCCCGTGTCCGGATGGGACTCTCCTTGGCGTGGTAGGCAAGCTTGGCGATACGGATATGTAGATCTCCTTCCCTGTAACCGACTCTGTGTAACCCTAGCCCCTCCGGTATCTATATAAACCGGAGGGTTTAGTCCGTAGGAAAGGCGACAATCATACCATAGGCTAGCTCCTAGGGTTTAGTCTCTCCGATCTCGTGGTAGATCAACTCTTGTAATACTCATATCATCAAGATCAATCAAGCAGGAGTAGGGTTTTACCTCCATCGAGAGGGCCCGAACCTGGGTAAAAACATCGTGTCCCTTGTCTCCTGTTACCATCCGCCTAGATGCACAGTTCGGGACCCCTACCCGAGATCGGCCGGTTTTGACACCGACATTGGTGATTTCATTGAGAGTTTCTCTGTGTCGTCGCCATTAGGCTTGATGGCTCCTTCGATCATCGATAGCGACGCTGTCGAGGGTGGGACTTTTCTCCCCGGACGGATCTTTGTAACTGGCGGCCTCGCACTGCGGGCCAACTCGCTTGGCCATCTGGAGCAGATCGAGAGTTACGCCCCTGGCCATCAGGTCAGGTTTGGAAGCTGGAACTACATGACCGACATCCGCGGAGACTTGATCTTCGACGGATTCGAGCCCCTGCCAAGTGCGCCGCACGGTCTTGGTGAGCATGATCTAGCTCTGCCGTCGGACAGTGTCTAGGAGATCGCACCTGCAACGCTTCGACCCTCAATTCGGAGCCAATTGCGCCGTCCATGGACGGGGGGCTAGACCCCACCACGAAGGCCGCAATCTCATCGGCGATCGAGCCGAATACCAACCTTACCTTCCACGAGAGCCGTGACTCTAAACTACCGGATTCTTATCCGGCCACGGACTCCGAACCGCCTGCGCCCGTGCCTGTCGAACCCGACTGGGCGCCGATCATGGAGTTCGCCTCCGCGGATATCTTTCAGCACTCGCCCTTCGTGACATACTGAACTTATTAAGGTCTCTCTCCTTGCCAGGAGAGTCCTGGCCGGACTATGTCCGGCAAGATTGGGATGCGGATGACGAAGAAACTCGATGCCCACCCACCACCCACTTAGTAGCCAGTATCGATGATTTGACCGACATGCTCGACTTCGACTCTGAAGACATCGACGATATGGACGATGATGCAGGAGATGAACAGGAACCACTGCCCACAAGGCACTGGACAGCCACGTCATCATATGATGTATACATGGTGGACACACCCAAAGAAAATGACGACGAGGAACGGAAGGACGCATCGAAGGATCGTTCCCTCGAAAAGCAGTCAAGGCGGCGGCGTAAGCACCGCTCCAAACCCCGCCTTGGCAGAAACAACGATCATATAGACCCAGTGATAGAGCAGGGTGAGCCAGCGGACGACGAACAGGGCACTGAACAACCGTCCGACCACGGCAACACGGAGAATCAAACCGAACAACCCGTCTCCGGCGAAGATAATAGTCCGGATGATATCACACCGGACAAAAACCTGGAGGAGCAGAATCTCCATCAAAGGCTTGTCGCCACTGCACGGAGCTTGAAAAAGAAGAAGCAAAAACTCAAGGTTGCGCAAGATACACTCAGAAGCAGATGGAGTAAAGTACTCAACAACGCGGAAAAGTATGGCGACAGTCGCCACACAAAGAGCTACCCAAAGCGAAAGCTGCTACCTGAATTCGATGATGAGGCCCTAGAGCCCCCGCAACCAAAAAAATAAAACAACCACACGGTCGGATAAACGACCTCATGGCCAACACAGAGCGGCAAACGACGCTGCAGACAAGCCAGTACGTGATCCACGCGAGAACGCGCATCAAAAGGATGGCCCAACTAGATCCATCTACGGGCCAAGAAAGCGCGCTCAAGCACGCAATGCAATACAACAAAATGCCGAACACCACGGTACACCCAAATACAGGGGTGCCGCACACCCCCTATGTTTCACCGATGAGGTGCTGGACCATGAATTTCCAGAGGGATTCAAACCCGTAAACATAGAGGCATACGACGAAACGACAGACCCTGGGGTCTTGATTGAGGACTACATACTCCATATCCACATGGCTCGAGGAGATGATCTTCATGCCATCAAATACTTACCCCTCAAGCTCAAAGGGCCAGCCCGGCATTGGCTTAAAGGCCTTCCCGAAAACACCATTGGAAGTTGGGAAGAGCTCGAGGATGCTTTTCGGGCAAATTTTCGAGGGACCTATGTCCAACCACCGGATGCAGACAATTTAAGTCATATAACTCAACAGCCTGGAGAGTCAGCCCAAAAGCTTTGGAACAGGTTTCTTACTAAAAAGAACCAAATAGTCGACTGTTCGGACGCCGAAGCCTTAGTAGCTTTCAAACACAGCGTTCGAGACGAATGGCTCGCCAAACACCTCGGCCAAGAAAAGCCGAGAACAATGGCTGCATTAACAAGCCTCATGACCCGCTTTTGCGCGGGCAAGGACAACTGGTTAGCCCGATGTAGCACCAGCGACCCAAGTACATCCGAAGTCAGGGACGGAAACGGGAAGCCACGATGCAGCAAAAACAAGCGCCGAAATAAAGAAGACGGCTCGAAGAGCACGGCGGTAAATGCCGGATTCAAAAGCTCTCGGCCGGGCCAACACAAGCTGCCTCCCAAAGGCAACATGGACGAACTGTCCAGCCTAAACAAGATTCTGGACAAGATATGTCAAATCCACAGCACCCCTGCTAAACCTGCAAATCATACCCATAGAGAATGTTGGGTCTTCAAGCAATCCGGCAAACTCAACGCCGAACACAAGGGGCTGGATACACCAAGTGAAGACGAGGATGAACCCCGCAAACAAAGCACTGGGGAACAGAAGAAATTCCCACCAGAAGTCAAAACAGTAAATGTGTTACACGTGACAAAGGGGAAAAACAAGGCGGCGCCCATAGAGACACAAGCCCCAGGGCCCGTTACCGCGGAGCCCTGCCACTGGTCGTCTCAACCGATCACCTTCGACCATCGGGATTACTCGGCCAGTATTCGGCAGGCAGGATGGGCTGCCTTGGTATTAGACCCAATAATTGACGGATACCACTTCACACGAGTCCTGATGGACGGCGATAGTAGTTTAAACCTGATATATCAGGACACAGTCCGCAAAATGGGGATTAACCCAACAAAAATTGGCCATAGAAATACTACCTTTAAAGGAGTAACGCCAGGCCCGGAAGCCCATTGCACGGGATCCCTGCTACTAGAGGTTATATTCGGCTTTCCCGATAACTTCCGAAGCGAAAAGTTAACCTTTCACATCGCTCCGTTCCAAAATGGCTATCAAGCACTACTCGGACACGAAGCTTTCGCTCGCTTTAACGCAATACCGCATTACGCTTCTCTCACGCTTAAGATGCCCGGTCCACGTGGCATCATAACAGTAAATGGAAGTATTGAGCGCTCCTTGCGCGCGGAAGACCGTGCGGCTGCCTGGGCAGCCGCACACTAGACGGCCTCACCAAATAGAGCATCCCATAGGTCGTTAAGACCACAGACACGGTTAGACGAGTCCGGTGTAGCTTTATATATAATCGATGCAGGTTTGATGGCTATACCCCTATAATGATGCAAGGGGCTCAACGCGTGTAAACAAGCGAAAATTAGACTCAACTTCTCTCATCTTGATCTATACATGGTTTATTTAGCATAACCTACCTTTTTGCACGACTACTTTTTCAACTAAGTTCCTCTCTTTTACAAATGACCATCGTGCTACACCCGTCCAGGACACGGCACAATGGAGACACGGTAGCAGACGCAACAGGACCCGTTCAAGGATTCTTTTAGATTAAGACCTGCGTAAACCTTTTTCTGTCTCTTGTTGATACACATCCCGGATTCTCAGCACTGGCGAGAAGGAGGCTGGCGTCTTGGCATGTGGCCACGTCAGAATATTGCACGTACCTGGACACCAGGGGCTTACTACAAAGGGCACCGTTTAGCCCGGTTTACATCATAAAGACCGAATACCTTAGGGAGTGTTCGCGTCATGAAGTTTGGCCTTATATGCATCAGCTCCGACTCATGTCTTTGGTCAAATGTTGGGTTTGCCGGCTCTGTGTTTTGCTGCCTTACGTTCCGCTCTATCGGCTAAGGCGGCACCGGAGAACTCTGCGATTGTGCCTGGTTAGTCCGGACGAGCACCTCAGTAGAGAAAGCCGAAAACTGACTGTCATGATATAGCGTGAGACTGGTCAACCACTCGATGACCTAGTGGAATCTTCGGGATTCCTCCGCCTTAACGAAGGGCCGTTTCCCGGCCAGGCATGTACGCGCCCCGAATTTGGATGAGCGCAGAGCCACCAGGGGCTATATAGTAGCCCCATCGTCAAACTCCTCTGGCTAAGTGAAAGTGTTAAAGCATTATAGTCTGATTGCCTAGCTCGCTGCGCTATCACCCCCTTCATGGACCAAGACGTTGGATCAAGTGTGAATATGCGTCTTCTGCGAGCACCCCCGCATTATATGCGTGGGGGCTGAAGCCGACGACTGCCATCTTTCAGGTTACATACATATATATATTAACGGCCGCACAGGAGGTATCATAATTCTTTTAGGCAAAAGTATAAAATAGCCTTTACAATTCAGCAAAACATTGTTCTTCAATGGGAATACATGTCCTTAAAACATAATATTCTTCGAGCACTGCGCTTCTATTGAACGAGCGCCCACAAGAACTTCTCGAAAGTAGTGCTTGGCAGGTACTCGGCTTTCGTCCGAATCTTGGGCTGCAACGATGGTGGCCTCCATCTCCGCCCAGTATGTCTTCACACGGGCAAGGGCCATCCGCGCACCCTCTACGCACGCCGACCTCTTCATCGCGTTGATATGCGGCACTGCACCAAGGAACTGTTGCACCAAACTAAAATAACTGTTCGGCTTTGGCCTTTCCGGCCACAGATGATCCACAACATACCTCATGGCGAGTCCGGACAATTTATTCAGCTCGGCCCATTCGGCCAGCCGATCAGTCAATGGAAGCGGACGCTCTGGATCGTTAAATTGTGACCAAAACAGCTTTTCCACTTCGCGATCCTTTTGATCTTAGAAGTGTTCGGCCGCATCGGCAGCACTCGCCGCTAAATCCAAACATGCGTCCGCAGAACTCCACAACCGGTCCAAAGGAGCATATTTAGGACCTCCGAACTTCATCCGCAGCATAAAGGGCTTCCCAGCCATGATATCTCCGGCTTGACGCAGCTCCTCCTTCATCGCTCTCATTACAGAGCGGGTATCCTTGGCCGCCATCGTGGCCTTCTCCAGGTATGTCCTCTTCGCTTGATATTCCTTTTCAAGAAGCTTGCAACGGTCAACGACGTTCTTCAATTCCACAGCCATCTTGGCCATTTCCTCCTTGCTTTGGCAGTGAGCAGCCTGTTCAGCTTTCATGGCTTGTTCCTTGGCTCGGGCAAGTTCCGCCCGAAGGTTCTCCACGGCCGCAGCTCCGTCTGCATTCACACACACATTTTAGATACTGGCATCATGCTCCTCTTCCCACGTGTTGCCGAAGGAATCACATACCTTGTGCTTCGTCAAGCAGCTTGTTGACAAGTACGATGTCAGCATCTGCCATGTCAAACTACCGCTTTAATTCGGCAAACTCATCAGTCCGGCTGGCCACCGGACACTTCGCCACCTGCATATTAAGGCGCAAGATTATTCCTGGGACTATGATCCTCTGTGCGCCATCGTCTTCGACAGCACCCAGAGTCTCAGGGGCTACTATCTACACAGGGCGCATCTAAAAATGCGCGGCACTGTTAAAAATGCACATCATTTCACGTACCTCAAAACCCATCAGTAGACTCGTAAAGGGTTCATGCAACCCGCTTTCGGCGGACGAGATCTTTTCAATCACCGTACTCATTTACGCGCGGTGCTCCTCTGAGATAACTGCTCGCTCTAGCAGATCCCTCAGTACGTCCGACCGCACACCAGACGGTGCCGAACTCTTTCGGTTGCTCTCTTCAAGAGCCGGACACTAAGGACTTCAGGTGGCCATATGATTGCCCTCTGGCCTTGCCGGATCAGGAGAAACCCTCCGTGACGACACCTCGGGGTCGCCCGCGTCATGAGGCGGTATGGCAGGGGGAGGCGTTTCTCTCTCCATCATCTCCGGAAGAAGATCCCCTGAAGACGAGCTCTGCTGAGAAGGGCTAAGACCAAAACTGCAAAATAAATGCTTCGGTTATCTTCCTCGGAGGTGAGGCGAGATGTTTTCATTATCAAATACCCTTTTACTTACAACTCGGTGGAGGGCTGATCCCCTTGAGGGCATAATACGGCCGGGGTATCCCCCAAGGCAGGACCCTTCGGCGAAGGTTTCTTCCCCCGTTTTGAGACCATTGTCTCCGGGTCCTCGGAGGCGGTCCTCTTTCTTCCCTGGGGAGAGGAAGTTTTTCCTCCCCGGCTAACCTCCTTCGCGGAGGCACTAGCCTCCTTGTTCCCTCCTGTATCTTCTCCTGAAAGCGCTTGATAAGGCGCGATCTCCAGCATCCTGGTTAACACGGGATCTGGCGAGGTCTCAGGGAGGGGGGCCGGACACCTGATCAACTTTGCCTTTGCTATCCAATCCTGGTCAAAGAGTAGCTCTTTTTTTAGGGCGATAAGTAAACGAACAGGGTGTTCGGATTCGGGGCTACTTACTTGGGTATCCGGGCAATTGCAGCTCAGACCCGCATCCTCAGTGGTGTTCGGACACATTACTTGTGGTCCGAAGAACAATTTGCACATCTCCTCAGGCGTCATGCCGAGGAAGTGTTGAAGAGCTCGCGGTCCCTCCGGATTGAACTCCCACAGGCGGAGAGGACGACGTTTGCAGGGCAGGACTCGGCAAATTAACATGACTTGCATCACCATGACCAGACTGACATCTCTCTCAAGGAGATCTCGGATGCGGCTCTGCAATACGAGCACGTCCTTTACTGGCCCCCAGTCCAGCCCCTTGTTAACCCTTGATGTTAGTCGTGGCGGGGGACCCGAGCGAAAGACAGGTGGGGCCACCCACTTAGTGCCCCTGGGAGCTGTGATATAAAACCACTCTTGTTGCCATAAACTAGACGCCTCCTGGAAAGAGCCTTCGGGCCATGGGGCGTCGGCGTTTTTGCTTATTACGGCTGCCTCCGCACTCTGCGTGCCGCCCCTCGATCATCTTCGGCTCCACTTTGAAGGTCTTGAGCCACAGTCCGAAGTGAGGGGTAATACGGAGGAAGGCTTCGCACACGACGATGAACGATGAGATGTGGAGGATAGACTCCGGAGCTAAATCATGGAAGTCCAGCCCATAATAGAACATAAGCCCCCTCACGAAGGGATCTGGCGTGAGGCCTAGCCCTCGGAGGAAGTGAGATACGAACACGATGCTCTCATCGGGCCTGGGAGTGCGAATAACCTGCCCTTGAGCAGGCAGCATATATGGGATTTCGCCGGTCAAGTACCTGGCCTCCCTTAGCTTTATTACGTCTTCCTCCGTGACGGCGGAAGGCATCCACCAACCTTGAAGGTTGGATCCAGACATAATTGGAGGTCCGAAGCGCCTAAACCTGAGCTTTGGGTGTTGGAACTCAAGGCAGGAGGCGGATTCGATTGAGATCGAAAGAAAAGAATAAGGCCTTGGTCTCTTTATAAAGAGGTTGAATACTGAGTGCCCTCCTCGTGACCGTCTGGGACTTACCTCCAATCGAGGGGTCATACCAACGGGCGCGTTTGGGTTACCCACGTCCGTATTGATGAGAATCCCGTAATAAAGGGGACACGATCTCTGCTTCAACAAGACGTGCCAAGAAAACCACCTCGCGAAACACGCTGAGGTTGGTTATAAAAAAACGATTCGAGTGGTGACCTGGCTGAGGTGTGATGACAGACTGAGAAATACGTCAGCAGATTAGATTTGTGGAAATATTATTCTCTCTACGGTGGTATGTGGAACTTGTTTTGCAGAGCCGGACACGATCCTCGTGTTCAAAATCTTCTATGAAGTATTCGGAGGAGGAACCCGCCTTGCAATGCCGAAGACAAATCTGCGCGCCGGACTCATCGTCATTGAAGCCTGGTTAGGGCTACTCTTGAGGAGTCTGGATTAGGGGTATCCGGATAGCCGGACTATAGCCTTTGGCCGGACTGTTGGACTATGAAGATACAAGATTGAAGACTTTGTCCCGTGTCCGGATGGGACTCTCCTTGGCGTGGAAGGCAAGCTTGGCGATACGGATATGTAGATCTCCTTCCCTGTAACCGACTCTGTGTAACCCTAGCCCCTCCGGTGTCTATATAAACCGGAGGGTTTAGTCCGTAGGAAAGACAACAATCATACCATAGGCTAGCTCCTAGGGTTTAGCCTCTCCGATCTCGTGGTAGATCAACTCTTGTAATACTCATATCATCAAGATCAATCAAGCAGGAGTAGGGTTTTACCTCCATCGAGAGGGCTTGAACCTGGGTAAAAACATCGTGTCCCTTGTCTCCTGTTACCATCCGCCTAGATGCACAGTTCGGGACCCCCTACCCGAGATCCGCCGGTTTTGACACCGACAAAGGCCAAATAAAAAAGGAGGCCAAAAAAAGAAAAAAAGGGACAATTCTACTATCTCTTTTTCCACACTTGTGCTTCAAACTAGCACCATGATATTTATGATAGAGAGTCTCTTGTTTTGTCACTTTCATATACTAGTGGGAATTTTTCATTATAGAACTTGGCTTGTATATTCCAACAATGGGCTTCCTCAAATGCACTAGGTCTTCGTGAGCAAGCAAGTTGGATGCACACCCACTTAGTTTCTTTTGTTGAGCTTTCATACATTTATAGCTCTAGTGCATCTGTTGCATGGCAATCCCTACTCCTTGGATTGACATCAATTGATGGGCATCTCCCTAGCCCGTTGATTAGCTGCGTCAATGTGAGACTTTCTCCTTTTTTGTCTTCTCCACACAACCCCCATTATCATATTCTATTCCACCCATAGTGCTATGTCCATGGCTCACGCTCATATATTGCGTGAAAATTGAAAAAGTTTG
This sequence comes from Aegilops longissima, assembly GCA_021605205.1. Taxonomy (NCBI): domain Eukaryota; kingdom Viridiplantae; phylum Streptophyta; class Magnoliopsida; order Poales; family Poaceae; genus Aegilops; species Aegilops longissima. The sequence continues at coordinate 764,124,583 of CM038677.1, forward strand.
AAAATTCGTAAGTATGAAACAATTGCTTGGCTGAAACTGGGGTTGTGCATGAATTGAATATTTTGTGTGACGAAGATGGAACATAGCCAAACTATATGATTTTGTAGGGATGAACTTATTTTGGCCATGTTATTTTGAGAAGACATAATTGCTTAGTTAGTATGCTTGAAGTATTATTATTTTTATGTCAATATTAAACTATTATCTTGAATCTTTCGGATATGAATATTCATGCCACAATAAAGAAAATTACATTGAAGAATATGCTAGGTAGCATTCCACATCAAAAATTCTGTTTTTATCATTTACCTACTCGAGGACGAGCAGGAATTAAGCTTGGGGATGCTTGATACGTCTCCAACACATCTATAATTTTTGATTGTTCCATGCTATTATATTATCTGTTTTGGATGTTTAGTGGGCCTTATTATACACTTTTATATTATTTTTGGGACTAACCTACTAACCGTAGGCCCAGTCCAAATTGCTGTTTTTTTGCCTATTTCAGTGTTTCGCAGAAAAGGAATATCTAACGGAATCCAAACGGAATGAAACCTTCGGGAGAGTGATTTTTGGAACAAACGCAATCCAGGGGACTTGGAGTGGACGTCAAGAAAGAAGCGAGGCGGCCACGAGGTAGGGAGGCGCGCCTGCCCACTGGGCACGCCCCCACCCTCGTGGGCCCCTCGTGGCTCCCATGTCCGACTTCCTTCGCCTATATATACTCTTATACCCCAAAAACATCCGAGAGCACCACGAAACCCTATTTCCACCGCCGCAACCTTCTGTACCCGTGAGATCCCATCTTGGGGCCTTTTCCGGCGCTCCGCTGGAGGGGGAATCGATCATGGAGGGCTTCTACATCAACACCATAGCCTCTCCGATGATGTGTGAGTAGTTTACCTCAGACCTTCGGGTCCATAGTTATTAGCTAGATGGCTTCTTCTCTCTCTTTGGATCTCAATACAAAGTTCTCCTCGATCTTCTTGGAGATCTATTCGATGTAATTCTTTTTGTGGTGTGTTTGTCGAGATCCGATGAATTGTGGGTTTATGATCAAGATTATCTATGAACAATATTTGAATCTCCTCTCAATTCTTTTATGTATGATTTGTTACCTTTGCAAGTCTCTTCGAATTATCAGTTTGGTTTGGCCTACTAGATTGATCTTTCTTGCAATGGGAGAAGTGCTTAGCTTTGGGTTCAATCTTGCAGTGTTTGATCGCACTGATAGAAGGGGAACCGATACGTATTGTATTGTTGCCATCGAGGATAAAAAGATGGGGTTTATATCATATTGCTTGAGTTTATCCCTCTACATCATGTCATCTTGCCTAATGCGTTACTCTATTCTTATGAACTTAATACTCTAGATGCATGCTGGATAGCGGTCGATGTGTGGAGTAATAGTAGTAGATGCAGAATCGTTTCGGTTTACTTGTCGCGGACGTGATGCCTATATACATGATCATGCCTGATATTCTCATAACTATGCACTTTTCTATCAAGTACTCGACAGTAATTTTTTCACCCACCGTAATAGTTATGCTATCTTGAGAGAAGCCACTAGTGAAACCTATGGCCCCCGGATCTATTTTCCATCATATAAGTTTCCGATCTATTTCATTTTGCAATCTTTACTTTCCAATCTATAAAATAAAAATACAAAAAATATTTATCTTATTATCTCTATCAGATCTCACTTTTGCAAGTGGCCGTGAAGGGATTGACAACCCCTTTATCGCGTTGGTTGCAAGGTTCTTATTTGTTTGTGTAGGTAGGAGGGACTTCCGTGTGGCCTCCTACTAGATTGATACCTTGGTTCCCAAAAACTGAGGGAAATACTAACGCTACTTTGCTGCATCACCCTTTCCTCTTCAAGGGAAAACCAATGCAGTGCTCAAGAGGTAGCAGTGACCCGAATAGGAGATGATGAGGGGTGTAGTTCCACCGGGGTTTACAAGGCCGGATGTTGAGAAGAAGTGTAGCTGTGGCAAGAGCATCGAGCCAAAACCGGGCAGGCATATGCGCGTGGAAGAGCAAAGTGCGAACACTCTCATTGAGCATGCGAAGAACACGTTCAGCACGACCGTTTTGCTGTGATGTATATGGACATGTAAGATGAAAAATGGTGCCATGAGTGGATAAAAGAGTGCAAATAGCAAGGTTATCAAATTCCTTTCGGTTGTCCGTTTGGAGATGAGCAATGGTGCGATGAAAATGGGTGGCAATATAAGCATAGAAAGCATGAAGTGTTGAGGCGACGTCGGATTTGCAGCGTAACGGAAAGGTCCGGGTGAAATGAGAAAAATCATCCAAAATCACGAGGTAATATGATAAACCCAAATTGCTAGGCACGGGAGATGTCCAAACATCACAGTGAATAACATCAAAGGGAAAAGTGGCAATTGGTGATGAAGAAGAAAACGACAAACGAACATGTTTTCCTACGCGACAGGCATGACAAGTGTGTGCCTCCTATTTATTACATGAAAACGGAAAAGTCCGCAAAACTTTATGAAGAACGTCGCGCCGGGATGACCGAGACGAGCATGCCAGAGGGAGACGTCGGCGTGAAGGGCGATGGGACCACGGCTCATCGTTCGGCCGCACGGATAGAGATCGTCGGGAGAATCAAATCGGTGTAGAACCTTCTGGGAGTGGGCATCCTTAACAGAAAAACCATGTTTATCAAACTCAACTGTAACAGGATGTTCACGAGTAAGAGTACGAATGGAACATAAATTTTTGATTAAGGATGGAGACACAAGAACATTGTTAAGAGGTAAAGATGAATGGTAAGGGGAGGGAAGACACGCCGTGGTGAGTGATGGGAAGCGTAGAGCCATCTCCAACAACGATGCAAGAGAAGAAGGGGTATGGAGAGGCATGAGAGAGGATACCGGGGTGTGACACCATATGAGCAGCGGTGCCTGTGTCCATGTACGAGTCCCCGCCGCCGGAGTAGTTTCTTGGGGAAGGGGTGGCATGGAGGGCGGCTAGGAGCGCCGGGTCGTAGGAGTAGCCGGTGGGAGTGGCGCCGTAGGGGGCGGCATGGCAGCGCCATAGGCCGCGGGCCCGCCGTACGCCGAGGAGCCGCCGGGACCGGAACCACCCGGCGCGGCCAGGAGGGCCTGGTGATGAGCCGGACGAGGGCCAAGGATGCCCGAAGCAGGCACCCGCGGCAGCGGCATGGAATAGGCATGCACCACCCCGGTCCAGGGGTTGTACCCCGTGAGCCAAGGCGGGGGCGCCGAGGCCAGGTAGGGGCAGGTTTAGCCGCCTGGCAGGGCTGGGAGCCCCCATTGCGACCCCCCCGTTTCTTTTGGCCGCCGCGGTCAGGGGCGGTGGGCGGCTGTGGGGCTGGTGCACGAGGAGGCTGCGGGAGGGCAGCGGGACCCCCGACGGTGCCGGCATGGAGCGCGGCGAGAGGCGCTTGCCGAGCCACGTGACGGATACGCTTCTCCTCCATCCGCAGGTAGGTGTCGGCCTTCGCGTAGGAGGGCGTGCTGAGGGAGAGGTTTGTTGGGGAACATATGATGTCTACTATGTAACTTTATTCTTGTAGACACGTGTTGGGCCTCCAAGTGCTGAGTTTTGTAGGACAGTAGCAATTTTCCCTCAAGTGGATGACCTAAGGTTTATCAATTCGTGGGAGGTGTAGGATGAAGATGGTCTCTCTCAACAAACAACCCTGCAACCAAATACAAGAAATCTCTTGTGTCCCCAACACACCCAATACAATGGCAAATTGTATAGGTGCACTAGTTCGGCGAAGGGATGGTGATAAAAGTGTAATATTGATGGTAGAAATATATTTTTATAATCTGAACAAATAAAAACAACAAGGTAGCAAATAGTAAACGGGCACAAAAATGGTATTGCAATGCTTGAAAATGAGGCCTAGGGTTCGTACTTTCGCTAGTGCAATCTCTCAACAGTGCTAATATAATTGGATCATATAACCACCCCTGAAAGTGCGACGAAGAAATCACTCCAAAGTTCCTATCTAGCTGAGAACATAAGACGGAATTGTTTGTAGGGTACGAAACCACCTCAAAGCTATTCTTTCCGATCAATCTATCCTAGAGTTCGTACTAAAATAACACGTAGCTATTCTTTCCGATCGATCTAACCAAGAGTTCGTACTAAAATAACACCAAAGCAAATTCAGATTCATAATATTCAATCCAACACAAAGAACTTCAAAGAGTGCCCCAAGATTTCTACCGGAGAAACAAACACAAGAACGTGCATCAACCCCTATGCATAGATTACCCCAATGTCACCTCGGGAATCCGCGAGTTGAGTGCCAAAATATATATCAAGTGAATCAATACGATACCCCATTGTCACCACGAGTATTCAATTGCAAGACATATATCAAGTGTTCTCAAATCCATAAAAGTATTCAATCTGATAACAAGGAAATCTCAAAGGGAAAAACTCAATTCATCACAACAAGATAGAGAGGGGAAAACACCATATGATCCGACTATATTAACAAAGCCCGCGATACATCAAGACCGTGACATCTCAAGAACATGAGAGGGAGAGAGATTAAACACATAGCTACTAGTACAAACCCTCAGCCCCGAGGGTGGACTAGTCCCTCCTCATCATGGTGGCCGCCGGGATGACGAAGATGGCCACCGGTGATGATCTCTCCCTCCGGCAGGGTGCCGGAACATGGTCTAGATTGGATCTCGTGGATACAGAGGCCTTGCGGTGGCGAAACTTCTGATCTAGGTCTACCCCCAAGGGTTTTGGAATATTGGGAATTTATAGGGCGAAGAGGGGGTGCGGGAGGCCACCGAGGTGGGCACAACCCACTAGGACGCGCCCTGGTGGGTTATGCCCCACTCGGGGCACCCCCCAGGTGCTGCTCTGGCCCATCCTGGGTGTTCTGGTCCATTAAAATTCTCCAATAAGTTTCACGGTGTTTGGACTCGGTTTGATATTGATTTCCTGCGATGTAAAAAACAAGTAAAAAATACAGCAACTCGCACTGGCACTGGGTCAATAGGTTAGTACCAAAAAATGATATAAAGTTGCTATAAAATGATTGTAAAACATCCAAGAATGATAATATATTAGCATGAATACTTCATAAATTATAGATACGTTGGAGACATATCAACATAGCATGCAATTTCAAAAAATTCGTACGATCATGCAAGATCTAGCTAGGAGATGCATAGCAACGAGAGGGGGAGAGTGTGTCCATGTACCCTCGTAGACCGAAAGCGGAAGCGTTAGTTTAACGCGGTTGATGTAGTCGAACGTCTTCGCGATCCAACCGATCAAGCGCCAAACGTACGACACCTCCGAGTTCTGCACACGTTCAGCTCGATGACGTCCCTCAAACTCTTGATCTAGCAAAGTGTCGAGGGAGAGTTTCTTCAGCACGATGGCATGGTGACGGTGATTGAGGGAGTCCTGGATTAGGGGGTGTCCGGGTAGCCGGACTATGACCTTTGGCCGGACTCCTGGACTATGAAGATACAAGATTCAAGACTTCGTCCAGTGTCCGGATGGGACTTTCCTTGGCGTGGAAGGCAAGCTTGGCGATGCGGATATTCAAGATCTCCTACCATTGTAACTGACTCTATGTAACCCTAACCCTCTTCGATGTCTATATAAACCGGAGGGTTTTAGTCCGTAGAACAACAACTCCAAGATACAATGATACCATAGGATAGCTTCTAGGGTTTAGCCTACTTGATCTCGTGGTAGATCTACTCCTGTACTACCCATATCATCAATATTAATCAAGCAGGAGTAGGGTTTTACCTCCATCGAGAGGGCCCGAACCTGGGTAAAAACATCGTGTCCCTTGTCTCCTGTTACCATCCGCCTAGACGCACAGTTCGGGACCCCCTACCCGAGATCCGCCGGTTTTGACACCGACATTGGTGCTTTCATTGAGAGTTCCTCTGTGCCGTCGCAATCAGGATGGATGCCTCTGCCCATCTTTAAAGACGGCGCCGTTGCGAAAGGAGCTTTGGCTGTCGGCTAAACTCTCCGGCTAGATGGTTTTCTTATGACCGCCTGTTCGCTTGTCGCGCCGACGATGACCTCTCAGGCCATCAAAAGCAATCTTCACGCCAGCTCGGAACTCGCCGAGCAGTTAGATCCAATGGAGCTCTCTTCCGTAAATGAGCTCTTGGATCGCATCGCCGCCCTGGGGGTCGCTACGGATTACGACCAGATTGGGCTTAAATCCGACCTAAGAGAAATTAACTCTCCCCAAGTCACCCACCACGTTGCCATGGTAGAGGCACAATGCGGCGACCTTTCATCTATCTTAAGGAATAGCTACGTCTGGATTCCCGATCCCTCCAAGCCGGATACCCGCGGAGGGGAGGACGTAACTCAAGACCTGAGCTTAGAATCAGGCAACGGGCTAGACTCATTGGACGACATCCAAGAATCCAAACTTCAGAGTTCGGAAACTCCTTGGCCTCTGAGTCTTAGATTGGGTGAGGTTTCGGATTTAATTCCACCCACCCACCCGAACATAAGCGATCTATCCCAAATCAGGCAAAAGCCCGAAGAAACAGTACATCATTACTGGGCAAGGTTCCTCCTGGTTCTGAACAGGATAAAGGACTGCCGTGAGGAAGACGCAATCTCAATCTTCTGCAATAATTGCACGGACAAGGGAATCCTTAACGCTATAAGTCGTCGTGATATTACACGCTTCGCTGACTTGGCATCCATAGTACAAAAGTACTGTGCGATGGAAAGCGCCTGGAAAACCGAACTAAAATTTTGGGATAATCCGGCCCTGAATAGCAATCCCGTCCGAAATAAAAGGGTGTATTATCGTCCAACACCCGGGTTCAATACCAAAAAACCAAAACCCTCTACAGGGCATGGAACCGTACTGGAAAAATGGCTTAATGGACCCTGTAAGATTCATAGTACAGAGGACGCCATACCAACTCACAGCCTTAGAGCATGTTGGATACTACGGCAGGTGGCCAAAATTGGCGAAGACCTCTTAATTTTGGAGGCCGCAGAAAGCCACCCCAGGGACACCAGTACAGTTCTCGCAGTCTTCGAGACTTTCGCATCAAATAATATGCGAAAAAGAACACTCCGCAGCCTCGCCGAAGTATATCAAGTAGCAACAATAAACCCATGGAGTGACATGGCTATTACTTTCAATGCCAGTGATGAACCTAAATTCCGAACAGCCCGAGCACCAGCCGCATTGGTCCTCAGTCCAATAGTGGACGACTTTCGCCTCACAAAGGTGCTCATGGATGGAGGCAGCGGACTGAACCTCATTTATGAGGAAACCCTTCAAAAAATGGAAATAAGCTGGAACCGCATCGAGCGAAGCAGCACAACCTTTAGAGGAATAATCCCTAGTCGGGAAGCACGCTGTACAGGAAAAATCACACTAGATGTGGTGTTCGGCACGCCGGATAATTACAGGTCCGAAGAGGTCACGTTCCAGGTGGCCCCGTTCAATAGCAGATACCACGCTATACTAGGACGGGAGGCATTCAAAATCTTCCAAGCAATACCCCATTACGGGTACATGAAGCTCAAGATGCCCGGGCCGAACGGAATTATCACTCTCGCTACTGATCCGGACATAGCGCTCTGCGCCGAAAACAAGACGGCCGCATTGGCCCTTGAGGCACTATCCGAAGCCCTAGCGGCTGAGGAACTGACTACGCTGCGCTCCACGGTTAACAGGGACGATGTGATACTCGACAAAAGATCCAAGTCCACATCCTTCAAACCAGCGGACGAAATAGTCAAATTCCAGGTCCATCCAACGGACCCTAATAAAACAGCTTCCATTGGGGCTCAATTAAACCCTGATGTAGACGCCGCACTGCGAGAATTTCTACGTGAAAATTGGGACATCTTCGCCTGGCACCCTTCGGACATGCCAGGAATCCCACGCAGGCTGGCCGAACACAGCTTAAATATCCTAAAAGGATTCAACCCTGTCAAACAAGCCCTTCGGTGTTTTTTCGAACCCAAGAGACAGGCCATGGGAGAGGAACTAGCCAAGCTATTGGAGGCCGGATTCATCAGAGATATAAAACATCCGGACTGGCTAGCAAACCTGGTGATGGTACCAAAGAAGGACAAATCCTGGCGCCTGTGCGTCGATTTTAAAGACCTTAACACAGCTTGCCCAAAGGATCCCTTCCCCCTCCCCCGCATCGATCAAATTATCGATGCCACCGCAGGACTCGATTCGTTGTGTTTCCTCGACGCATACTCCGGCTACCATCAAATCAAGATGGCAGAATCAGACCAAGCCGCAACGGCATTCATCACACCATACGGCCCTTTCTGCTTCAACACAATGCCCTTCGGGCTCAAAAATGCCGGCGCAACATATCAGCACATGATTCAGACATGTCTGGCAAACCAAATCGGCAAAACAGTAGAGGCATACGTGGATGATGTGGTCGTAAAAATAAGACATGTCGAATCTCTAGTAGACGACTTGAGGCTTACATTCGATAACCTCCGAAAATATGACATCAAGCTCAACCCGGAAAAATGTTTTGGCGCTCCACCGAAAGCTCTTGGGCTTCATTGTATCCGGTAGAGGAATTGAAGCAAATCCAGCCAAGATCCGAGCCTTGTCACAATTGGATATCCCAAAGGACCTCAAACAAATACAAAAATTAACCGGATGCGTGGCGGCCCTAAGCCGCTTTATCTCCCGCTTGGGAGAAAAGGCACTGCCCCTCTATCGCTTTCTTCGGCGCACCGACCACTTCGAGTGGACGGATGCTGCCACGGCCGGACTCGATGAAATCAAAGCCATATTGGCAACAAACCCAGTCCTGGCCGCGCCAAATACCGGCGAACCAATGCTATTGTACATTGCAGCAACCCATCAAGTTGTCAGCGCAGTGCTTGTCGTCGAGCGGGAAACGGATGGACACAAATTCCCCCTTCAAAGGCCGGTCTACTACGTGTCCACTGTCCTCACTCCATGCAAATCATGGCACCCGCATTACCAAAAGATTGCATACGCGGTATTCATGGCATCCCGGAAGCTAGGACACTACTTTCAAGAGTGCTCGATCACAGTAGCATCGGAAGTACCACTCAACGACATTATAAACAACCGCGACGCAACGGGCCGGATTGCAAAATGGGCCATCGAGCTCCTCCCGTTCGACATAACTTATAAGCCACGGCGAGCTATCAAGTCGCAAGTTTTGGCCGACTTCGTCGCAGAATGGACGGAGGCCGAACTCCCTAAAGAGTACGGCACATACTCAAACTGGATTATGCATTTCGACAGCTCCAAAATGTTGGCCGGACTGGGGGCTGGCGTCGTTTTGACGTCCCCCACAGGAGACACAGTCCAATACGTACTCCAGATTATGTACATGGACTCCAACAATGCAGCCGAATACGAGGCCCTTCTACATGGTCTCCGGATGGCAGTATCCATGGGCATTCAACGCCTAGAGGTACGCGGGGATTCGAACCTCGCGATATCCCAAATAAATGGAGACTTCGATGCCAAGGATCCAAAAATGGCAGCTTATCGCAATGCCGTCCTAAAAATATCAGCTCGGTTCGAAGGGCTCGAATTTCACCACATAGCCCGGGAAAATAATCAGGTGGCAGATGTCCTGGCACGCATCGGCGAAAAGCGCGATGCGGTTCCCTCCAACATCTTCTTGGAAAGGCTATTCAAGCCATCCATAGTGTGGGAAGGGGAACCCACAAATAACAGCCCGGACCCAACCGCACGGCCTGAAACCGAACAATCTGACATCATTGGAGGCTCTGCCAATGAAATTACACCTTCAGCCCATGCAATAATGGCCGTCATCGCCCCGTGGACAGAACCATTCCTAGCCTACCTTACTAGGCAGGAGCTCCCAGAGGACCAAAACGAGGCACGCTGCATAGTGCAGCGATCTAAAGCCTATAAAGTCCACGAGGGAGAGCTTTATAAGAAAAGCACTACCGGAATCCTTCAAAGGTGCATCTCCGAAGAGGAAGGGCGGAACTTGCCGGCTGAAATTCATGCCGGACTTGGTGGTCATCACGCAGCAGCTCGGTCCCTTATAAGCAAGGCTTTCAGTACAGGCTTTTATTGGCCGACGGCCCGGGCAGACGCTCAGGACTTGGTCCAACGATGCGTCGGATGCCAGCTTTTTGCAAACCAAAGCCACATGCCACCTACCGCCCTCCAAACTATCCCCATCACTTGGCCTTTCGCGGTCTGGGGGCTTGACATGGTTGGACCCCTTAAAGGAGGAACCCACAAGCAAAAATACTTACTGGTCATGGTGGATAAGTTCACCAAATGGATAGAAGCCAAGCCTGTTAAGACGGCTGAATCCGGACCGGTGATAGACTTCATATCCGGGGTTGTACACCGTTATGGCGTCCCCCACAGCATCATCACTGATAACGGCACGAATTTTACGGCCGATGAGGTAAAACTCTGGTGCAAAAACATGGGCATCAAGCTCGATTTTGATTCCGTCTATCACCCACAAACTAACGGTCAGGTCGAACGCGCAAATGGTCTTATCAGGAGCAGCATCAAACCCAGATTAGTGCGGTCCCTTAAGGAATCTAACACGCACTGGGTAGAGGAGCTAGACTCCGTACTCTGGGGGCTGTGGACCACGCCGAATCGCACCACCGGATACACACCATTTTTCATGGTGTACGGTGCAGAGGCAGTTTTGCCCTGCGACATAATTCATGACTCACCTCGAGTGCGCATGTACGAAGAAAGAGAAGGCGAGCTCGATCGGCATGACAATTTGGACGCTCTGGAGGAGGAGCGTAACGTGGCAAAAGCCCGTTCCGCATTTTATCAACAGCAGGCTCGAAGATATCAAAGCAGAGAAGTGCGGGCCAAAAATTACAATGTTGGCGAACTAGTACTACGCCTGCCGGACAAGAAAAAGGACAAACTGAAGCCCAAGTGGAAAGGTCCCTTCATAATCGACCAAGTCCTGACCGGTGGAGCGTACCGCCTGCGAGATGCATCGGATAACCGACTCGAGCCGCACCCATGGAACGCATCCCATCTCCGAAGATTCTACGCCTAGCGCCGAACTCTCTGTTCGTCTCCTTCCTCTGTCCATATTTTACATTTTCTATCTTATATTTCTCTCCTTTTTTATTATAGCCCTTAACGGCTCATCAAGTGACGCGCTACCCGCGCCCATTAAACCTGGGGGCTTCTTTCACGGAAGCTTATTTATACGGGCTTCGTGCCCAATACATGTGTCAAACATCCGCATGTACCTTTTATTCACCATTATATGCATCGATATGACTTAAGTTTTGGCCAAGCTGGGTTGCTGGCTCTGTGCTTACCCTACATTCCCGATTGTTCGGCTAGGTGGTAAAGGGAGCACCTCTGCGATTGTTCTTGCCGGGTCAGCGGATGTGTACCTCGACTGGGTGAAGCCGAAAGCTAGCGTTCTTAAGGGAATATTCGGTCGGTGAACTAAAGATGAACTTTTCTTTTACTTATTTATATGCCCCCAGATGCTTTTCCTGCGTTCGCAGTCCGGACATGCACTTTAGGGCATGCCTCCCAGAGAAAGGAACCCCTAACGGAACTATTCTCTCTGGAAGATGTTTCTTACTAACCATGTAATATAACATAACTAGTTGGGCACTTGTCTGATAAAGCACCAATGACCCCTACGCCTGGTCTCCATGCATACCCCGGTTCTTATATAACCGTTAGGGTATTCAGACACACTCCGGACCGTCAGGTCCCGAGGTCGAAGCGAAAAGGTCGGCAACGACAAACGATCTACAATCCAGCTAGAAGGCATTACACATGTCAATTATAATTACATAGTCCCTCTGACTATTCGTATTCCTCTTCAATACCATCTAACAGGCTGTCTAATTTACAGTCCTGCTGGGAATACTTCGCGGCCAACTCTACTTGGCCATACACTAAGCTTACAGGGATTTCCTTCCCATTGGGCCCCACAGGTCCGACCTCGGCCATGTGGTTTGGGTCAGACTTGGTGTATCGCGTCTTCACCATGGCCCAGGCCTCCCTAGCGCCTTGTCGGCAGGCTGATATCTTCCACAATCGGAAGCGCCGCCGAGCTCCCTTCAGCTTCTCTGCAAGCTCTCCAAGACCCCTGGGCATGGAGTGGGAAGGCCATAAGGCTTGGGCAATGCCTCGCATCGCCTGCCGAACTCGCTCGTGCAGTTGCGAAAGCTCGGGAAGAAGGTCACCCGTAGAACCGGGCATCTCCTCTGCAGGACGACCTGTCAGCATACTTACAGACATAACACTGTTAGTCGACTTCCTCGCCGAACTCCTTTTTCGAGAGTTTGTTCAAGCACTTACTAAATATGCTGCGTCGAAGCCGTCGATTCTCCTTAGTGGAGTCCGACAACTGGGCATGAACATCTTTTATTTCGACGTCCAGCTTGGTGTTGGCATCTTGAAGATCGTTCTTCTCCCGCCTCACCTCCGTCGGCACGCTCTCACCAGCCTTCAGCTGGCGTAGGAGTTGTTGCTTTTCCGGATTTAGTCCGGCGCCATCTGCAATTTCCTTTGTCAGACTCGCACCCACGCCGCACTTCACAAAATATTTATCTTTCGAAGCGCAAATTACCAGAGGGGGCCTCCTTGGGTTCCCCTATAGCGGCTAGTGCCTCCTCAAGTTGGGCTTGGCACTTTTCTAGCTCCTGGGACAGTTGGGTATTCTTTTCCGTAAGAACCTGCATTGATATGATCCTTAAATCAGTTCTTTTAACTGTTTCAAGTCTCGGGGGCTACTGGTATACATAACCATTAAATTTTCTCACCCGTATGTCTTTTACATATTGCTCCGTGGCTCTGGTTAGACCATCTTGAGCGGCATGGAGGAACGCATCTCCCGAGTTGAAGGCATCCAATGCCTCTTGGGAGAGACAAGCGTCGCGAAGAACCATTCGGCGTCGCCGGTGATTCATGGCATTCTCCACCTCAGAATTGGTGGCAGACAGCCTGTCCGCATCCTCTGTCGGAGGGGCGTCCGGTGCGCGCCTCGTGTTCGCCTCCGGACCAGGCTTTGGAGCCTGGCTAGTGGAGGCGCGATTGGCAGCCTCTCCGGATATAGTCCGGCGAGGTCTCTTTGTCCTAAAAGAGAGCACGCATGTTAATATACCTTAAAGGAATAACACCTGGAGATGAGCGTTATACCTTTGCGCCGGTGTCTCAGTCCAGACTGCACTTCTTTTCAGCCCCCGGGGCCTCGCGGCCCCTCGTTGGCTAATCACCGCAGGCTCGGCCTCCCGCCTCAAGGACCTCCCCTGTAAAAGGCGGTGGTTATACGGTAATTGGAAACACGCAAGGACGGGTCCCTTTTCAAAGAGCTGGGATTTCGGTCTCAGTTACCTGGGAGACTGGGAATAGCCCCGGGTAATCGGCCGTAATGGCCACCAAGGCATTGTCCATGCTAAGTTGATGAAACACCCCATCAATCAGCTCCACAGATAAGTCCGGATCCTCTTCGGAGGCCGGATCAAGGGACCACGATGGATCCTCGGGCTGTGGAGGCGGGCTGTTTATCTCCTTTACTTCCCGGCGCAGTTCCTGCGTTTAAGTTTTTAAACTACGCATTCACTGATGGGAATATAAAACGGATGGGCAAACAAAATTGTCCGCTTACCCAACTTGGAGGATTGTACATGGTGAATCCGCCCTATGGGTTGACGCGGAGGAATTCCTCCTCTTCTCCCTTGTACAAAGTGGACAAGATCTTTACTAGAGCGGCAGCCGAGTCCGGCCCCTTACGGCCGTAACGGGAGGCGTCGTCTTCCCCGTTAAAGTCCCACATGGGGCGACCCCTGTACTGAAGCGGTTGCACCCCCCGCATGACGCATACGGCCATGACTCCGATCACGGTTAGTCCGGAATGAGCTAATAATCTTATCCGGCCCATCAGGTAAAGGACATCCTTGTCATCTTCCCTTTGAGGGATCCGTGGGCGCCAGCTTAGGCGTTTCTTCAGGGGAGAGTTGTTAAACTCAGGGAGGCCGATCCGAACAGGATCCGGCAACGGAACATCCTCTATATAAAACCATTCCGAAGGCCAGTCCTCGGGACGCCTTCTTTGGGGTTCCGGAAAGATATCCGGTCCCAGCGATGCGCCATACTTCGGCTCCGCCCACTTGATATATGGACCCCTCTTGAGAACGGGCACCAGGCAGAATATCCTCTTCCATAGCGCGAAGTGAGCCTCAACACCCAAGAATAGCTCGCAAAGGGCAACGAAGCCCGCGATATGCAATATAGAGGCGGGCGTGAGATTGTGCAGCTGGAGGCCGTAGAACTCCAGAAGCCCACGGAGAAATGGATGAATTGGAAATCCAAGTCCCCTTATTAGATAAGGGACGAAGCACACCCGCTCTCCTTTGGAGGGATTAGGGGTGCTCTCCGCTTGCCCTCTGCCATTGTAGGTGGCGAGTCCGGCTCGGACCGGGACCATATAGGCCGGAGGGAGGAATCCCTTGGTCTGAAGCGATACTAGCTCGCTATGTGGGATGGAGCACTTTTCCCAGTCTCCAGGCTTAGGACTGGAGGGGCGAGAGGAGGGGTTGCGATGGCCGGCCATGGTGGAATGGACCTGAGCTGAATGCGCTCTGATGACTACTCGCGGAGGGGAGAAGGTGTGGTTTGGATCTAAATCCCCATCTCTTTAAATAGGCGGCTCATTTACGCGGCTAGGGGTGTAAATGTAAAAAACACCCAGACTTTTCGTATTCGTTTGACGCGTGGAAGAAGGCCATTATTGGGCGCAGAAGCCGAGGAGCGCCACATTTACAAAAAAGACGGACATTATTCAACAGGTACGCAGAATTCGGGGGAGAACCCGCCTTGCAATGCCGAAGACAAACTGCGCACCGGACTCGTCGTCATTGAAGCCTGGTTCGGGGGCTACTGAGGGAGTCCTGGATTAGGGGGTGTCCGGGTAGCCGGACTATGACCTTTGGCCGGACTCCTGGACTATGAAGATACAATATTGAAGACTTCGTCCCGTGTCCGGATGGGACTTTCCTTGGCGTGGAAGGCAAGCTTGGCGATGCGGATATTCAAGATCTCCTACCATTGTAACCGACTCTATGTAAGCCTAACCCTCTTCAGTGTCTATATAAACCGGAGGGTTTTAGTCCGTAGAACAACAACTCCAACATACAATCATACCATAGGCTAGCTTCTAGGGTTTAGCCTCCTTGATCTTGTGGTAGATCTACTCTTGTACTACCCATATCATCAATATTAATCAAGCAGGAGTAGGGTTTTACCTCCATCGAGAGGGCCTGAACCTAGGTAAAAACATCGTGTCCCTTGTCTCCTGTTACCATCCGCCTAGACGCACAGTTCGGGACCCCCTACCCGAGATCCGCCGGTTTTGACACCGACAGTGATGGTGATATGATCCTCGCAGGGCTTCGCCTAAGCACTACGACAATATGACCGGAGGAGTAAACTATGGAGGGGGGCACCACACATGGCTAAGAGAACAATTGATGTGTCTTCTAGGGGTGCCCTTCCCACGTATATAAAGGAGGGAGAGGGATGAGGCAGCCCTAGGGGCGCTCCAAGGAGAGGGGAGTCCTACTAGGACTCCCAGTCCTAGTAGGATTCGCCCCCTCTATTCCTTCTCATGGAGGGGGAAAGGAGGAAGGAGTAGGAGGAGGAGGAGAAGGAAAGCGGGGCGCAGCCCCCTCCCCTACACCAATTCGGCCTCCTTCCATGGGGGCGTCACCCTATGTGGGCTGGTGTGCCTCCCTCTTATGGCCCATAGGGCCCATAACTTTCCCCCGGGGGGGGGGGGGTTCCTGTAACCCCTCGGTACTCCGATAAATATCTGAAGCACTCCGGAACCATTCTGGCGTCCAAATACTATCGTACAATATATCAACCTTTACCTCTCAACCATTTTGAGACTCCTCGTCATGTCCATGATCTCATTCGGGACTCCGAACAAACTTCGGTCACCAAAACACATAACTCATAATACAAATCGTCATCAAACGTTAAGCGTGCGGACCCTACGGGTTCGAGAACTATGTAGACATGACCGAGACACCTCTGCGGTCAATAACCAATAGCGGAACCTGGATTCTCATATTGGCTTCCACATATTCTATGAAGATCTTTATCGGTCGAACCGTAATGACAACATACGTTATTCCCTTTGTCATCGGTATGTTACTTGCCCGAGATTCGATCGTCGGTATCTTCATACCTAGTTCAATCTCGTTACCAGCAAGTCTCTTTACTCGTTCCATAATGCATCATCCTGCAACTAACTCATTAGTCACATTGCTTGCAAGGCTTATTATGATGTGCATTATCGAGAGGGCCCAGAGATACCTCTCCGATACTCGGAGTGACAAATCCTAATCTTGATCTATGCCAACCCAACAAACACCTTCGGAGATACCTGTAGAGCATCTTTATAATCACCCAGTTACGTTGTGATGTTTGATAGCACACAAGGCATTCCTTCGGTATCCGGGAGTTGCATAAGCTCATAGTCGAAGGAATATGTATTTGACATGAAGAAAGCAATAGCAATAAACTGAACGATCATTATGCTAAGCTAACGGATGGGTCTTGTCCATCACATCATTCTCCTAATGATATGATCCCGTTAATCAAATGACAACACATGTCTATGGTTAGAAAACTTAACAATCTTTGATTAACGAGCTAGTCTAGTAGAGGCTTACTAGGGACATGGTGTTTTGTCTATGTATCTAGACATGTATCAAGTTTCCGGTTAATACAACTCTAGCATGAATAATAAACATTTATCATGATATAAGGAAATATAAAATAACAACTTTATTATTGCCTCTAGGGCAAATTTCCTTCAGTCTCCCACTTGCACTAGAGTCAATAATCTAGTTCACATCGCCATGTGATTAAACTTTAATAGTTCACATCGTCATGTGATTAACACCCATAGTTCACATCGCCATGTGACCAACACCCAAAGGGTTTACTAGAGTCAATAATCTAGTTCACATCGCCATGTGATTAACACCCAAGAGTACTAAGGTGTGATCATGTTTTGCTTGTGAGAAAAGTTTAGTCAATGGGTCTGCCACATTCAGATCTCTATTTATTTTGCAAATTTCTATGTCTACAATGCTCTGCACGGAGCTACTCTAGCTAACTGCTTCCACTTTCAATATCTATCCAGATTGAGACTCAGAGTCATCCAGATCAGTGTTAAATCTTGTATCGACGCAACCCTTTACGACGAACTCTTTGTCACCTCCATAATCGAGAAACATTTCCTTAGTCCTCTTAGGTAACTAAGGATAATTTTGACCGCTGTTCAGTGATCTACTCATGGATCACTATTGTATCCCCTTGCCAAACTCTTCGTAAGGTGCACAATATGTCTGGTACACAGCATGGCATACTTTATAGAACCTATGGCTGAGGCATAGGGAATGACTTTCATTCTCTTTCTATCTTCTGCCGTGGTCGGGTTTAGAGCCTTACTCAACTTCACACCTTGCAACACAGGCAAGAACCCTTTCTTTACTGATTCATTTCCAACTTCTTCAAAATCTTGTCAAGGTATGTGCTTTTCAAAGTCCTATTAAGCGTCTCAATCTATCTCTATAGATCTTGATGCCCAAAATATAAGTAGCTTCACCGAGGTCTTTTATTGAAAAACTCTTATTCAAGTATCCTTTTATGCTATCCGTAAATTCTACATCATTTCCAATCAACAATATGTCATCCACATATAATATTAGAAATGCTACAGAGCTCCCACTCACTTTCTTGTAAATACAGGCTTCACCATAAGTCTGTATAAAACCATATGCTTTGATCACCACATCAAAGCGTATATTCCAACTCCGAGATGCTTGCACCAGTCCATAGATGGATCACTGGAGTTTGCACACTTTGTTAGCACCTTTAGGATCTACAAAACCTTCTGGTTGCATCATATACAACTCTTCTTTGAGACATCCATTAAGGAATGCAATTTTGACATCCATTTTCCAGATTTCATAAAATGCGGCAATTGCTAACATGATTCGGACAGACTTAAGCATCGCTATGGGTGAGAAAGTCTCATCATAGTCAACCCCTTGAACTTGTCGAAAAACCTTTTTGCAACAGGTCGAGCTTTGTAGACAGTAACCCTACCATCAGCGTTCGTCTTCCTCTTGAAGATCCATTTATTCTCAATGGCTTGCCGATCATCGGGCAAGTCCACCAAAGTCCACACTTTGTTCTCATACATGGATCCTATCTCAGATTTCATGGCCTCAAGCCATTTATCGGAATTTGGGCTCATCATGGCTTCCTCATAGTTCGTAGATTTGTCTGTTGGGAAACATAGTAATTCAAAAAATTTCCTACGATCACACAAGATCTATCTAGGAGAAGCATAGCAACGAGCAGGGAGAGTGTGTCCACGTACCCTCGTAGACCGAAAGCGGAAGCATTTAGTAACGCTGTTGATGTAGTCGAACGTCTTCACGATCCAACCGATCCAATTACCGAACGTACGGCACCTCCGTGTTCTGCACACGTTCAACACGATGACGTCCCTCGAGCTCTTGATCCAGTTGAGGACGAGGGAGAGTTTCGTCGGCATGATGGCGTGGCGACGGTGATGATGAAGTTACCGACGCAGGGCTTCCCCTGAGCACTACGACGACATGACCGAGGTGTTAAACTGTGGAGGGAGGGACCGCACACGACTAAGACAATTGATCTTGTGTGCTTTGGGGTGCCCCCAGCCCCATATATAAAGGAGGAGAGGGGGAGGCCGGCCGGCCCCTGTAGGCTGCACCAAGAGAGAGGAGTCCTACTAGGACTCCAAGTCCTAGTAGGATTCCACTTGGTGGAAGGGGGAAGAAGGAAGGGAGAGGGAGAGGGAGAGGGAAAGGGGGGCCGCGCCCCCTCCCCTAGTCCTATTCGGACTCCCCATGGGGGGGATGCGCCAACTTCTTGTGGCCTACCCTCTCTCTCCCCTAAGGCCCATGTTGGCCCATTACTTCCCTGGGGGGTTCCGGTAACCCCTCCCAGCACTCTGTTTTTACCCGGTACCTCTCAGAACTCTTCCGGTGTCCGAATAACATCGTCTAATATATCATTCTTTATGTCTCGACCATTTAGAGACTCCTCGTCATGTCCGTGATCTCATCCGGGACTCCGAACAATCTTCGGTCATCAAATCACATAATTCATAATACAAATCGTCATCGAACATTAAGCGTGTGGACCCTACGGGTTCGAGAACTATGTAGACATGACCGAGACACCTGTCTGGTCAATAACCAATAGCAGAACCTGGATGCTCATATTGGCTCCTACATATTCTATGAAGATCTTTATCGGTCAAACCGCATAACAACATATGTTGTTCCCTTTGTCATCGGTATGTTACTTGCCCGAGGTACGATCGTTGGTATCCTTATACCTAGTTCAATCTCGTTACCAGCAAGTCTCTTTACTCGTTCCGTAATGCCCATCCCGCAACTAACTCATTAGTCACATTGCTTGCAAGGCTTATAGTGATGTGCACTACCGAGAGGGCCCAGAGATACCTCTCCGATACACGGAGTGACAAATCCTAATCTCGATCTATGCCAACCCAACAAACACCTTCGGAGACACCTGTAGAGCATCTTTATAATCACCCAGTTACATTGTGACGTTTGATAGCACACAAGGTGTTCCTCCGGTATTTGGGAGTTGCATAATCTTATAGTCTGAGGAACATGTATAAGTCATGAACAAAGCAATAGCAATAAAACTAAGGGATAATTGGTTTTATACCCTTAGTTGTGTCCCCCTCGTCAGGATTGCCCCTATTTTCTGAAAACACGTGGTCTTGCCCAACCCACTTTGGAATCTTGTGCTTTTGCCCTTTGACAGTTTAACCGGCACTTTGAAAACTTCATAACTAATTCTCACTAAATCAGAAAAATGCAAATAAGATACCAAAACGTTCAGAAAACATCACCTGTATGTCAATGTCACTTGCATTCATGACAAAAGTGTTGCTAAGTGCTCATTCGAGTTTTAGCTCTTATCATACCACCATGAACAGTAAAATCTAAAAAAAAGATGGTGGCAAAGAATGACAATTGTTTTAAGTTCTTGCCAAGTTTCATCAGAGAATGGCATTCATGGAAGTCGTGGCAAAAAAAAAATCTAATTTCGAGTGTTGATTGTTTTTTCCACGACTTCCACGAATGTCATTCCTTGATGAAACTTGGTAGGCATTTAAAAGATTTGTCATTCTTTGCCACCAACTTTTTTTCGAATTTTTTAGAGTTTACTGTTCGTGCTCATATAATAAGAGCTAAAACTCGAATGGGCACTTACCAACACTTTTGTCATGAATGCAAGTGACATGGACATACAAGTTGTGTTTTTATGAACATTTTGGTATCTTATTTGCATTTTTTTGATTTAGTATGAAGTTTTCAAAGTGACGACCAAACGGTCAAAGGGCAAAAGCACAAGACGCCAAAGTGGGTTGGGCAAGACCGCATGTTTTCAAAAACTAGGGGCAATCCTGACGAGGGGGGCACAACTAAGGGTATAAAACCAATTATCCCTAAAGCTAAACGATCATTATGCTAGGCTAACGGATGGGTCTTGTCCATCACATCATTCTCTAATGATGTGATCCCGTTCATCAAGTGACAACACATGTCTATGGTTAGGAAACTTAACCATCTTTGATTAACGAGCTAGTCAAGTAGAGGCATACTAGGGACACTCTGTTTTGTCTATGTATTCACACATGTACTAAGTTTCCGGTTAATACAATTCTAGCATGAATAATAGATATTTATCATCACATAAGGAAATATAAATAACATCTTTATTATTGCCTCTATGGCATATTTCCTTAGTCTCCCACTTGCACTAGAGTCAATAATCTAGTTCATATCGCCATGTGATTTAACACCAATAGTTCACATCGCCATGTGACCAACACCCAAAGGGCTTACTAGAGTCAATAATCTAGTTCACATCGCTATGTGATTAACACCCAAAGAGTATTAAGGTGTGATCATGTTTTCCATGTGAGAGTGTTTTAGTCAACGGGTCTGCCACATTTAGATCCGTATGTATTTTGCAAATTTCTATGTCTACAATTCTCTGCACGGAGCTACTATAGCTAATTGCTCCCACTTTCAATATGTATCCAGATTGAGACTCAGAGTCATTTGGATCGGTGTAAAAGCTTGCATAGATGTAACTCTTTACGACGAACTCTTTATCACCTCCATAATCGAGAAACATTTCCTTAGTCCTCTTAGGTAACTAAGGATGACTTTGACCGCTGTCCAGTGATCCATTCCTGGATCACTATCATACCCCCTTGCCAAACTCATGGTAAGGTACACAACATGTTTGTTACACAACATGGCATACTTTATAGAACCTATGGCTGAGGTATAGGGAATGAATTTCATTCTCCTTTTCTATTTTTTGCCGTGGTTGGGTTTTGAGTCTTACTCAACTTTACACCTTGCAATGCAGGCAAGAACTCCTTCTTTGACTGTTCCATTTTGAACTACTTCAAAATCTTGTCAAGGTATCTACTCATTGAAAAATCTTATCAAGCGTCTTGATCTGTCTCTATAGATCTTGATGCCCAATATGTAAGCAGCTTCACTGAGGTCTTTCTTTGAAAAAACTCATTTCAAATACTCCTTTATGCATTCCAGAAAATTCTACATCATTTCTGATCAACAATATTTCATTCACATATACTTATCAGAAAAGCTGTAGTGCTCCCACTCACTTTCTTGTAAATACAGGCTTCACCACAAGTCTATATAAAACTATATGCTTTGATCAACTCATCAAAGCATATATTCCAATCTCCGAGATGCTTGCACCAGTCCATAGATGGATCGCTGGAGCTTGCACACTTTGTTAGTACCTTTAGGATTGAGAAAACCTTCTGGTTGCATCATATACAACTGTTCTTTAATAAATCCATTAAGGAATGCAGTTTTGACATCCATTTGCCAGATTTCATAAAATGCGGCAACTTCTAACATGATTCGGACATATTTAAGCATCGATAAGAGTGAGAAAATCTCATCGTAGTCAACACCTTGAACTTGTCGGAAACTTTTTGCGACAATTCGAGCTTTGTAGATAGTAACACTACTATCAACGTCCGTCTTCCTCTTGAAGATCCATTTATTCTTAATGGCTCGCCGATCATTGGGCAAGTCAATCAAAGTCCATACTTTGTTCTCATATATGGATCCTATCTTAGATTTCATGGCCTCAAGCCATTTATCGGAATCTGGGCTCATCATCGCTTCCTCATAGTTCGTAGGATCGTCATGGTCTAGTAACATGACTTCCAGAACAGGATAACCGTACCACTCTGGTGCGGAACGTGCTCTAGTTGACCTACGAAGTTCGGTAGTAACTTGATCCGAAGTTTCATGATCATTATCATTATCTTCCTCACTAGTTGGTGTAGGCATCACGGGAATGGTTTTCTGTGATGAGCTACTCTCCAAATTGAGAGAAGGTACAATTACCTCATCAAGTTCTACTTTCCTCCCACTCACTTCTTTTGAGAGAAACTCCTTCTCTAGAAAGGATCCATTCTTAGCAACAAAGATCTTGCCTTTGGATGTGTGATAGAAGGTGTAGCCAACAGTCACTTTTGGGTATCCTATGAAGACGCACTTCTCCGAATTGGGTTCGAGATTATCAGGCTGAAGCTTTTTCACATAAGTCTCGCAACCCCAAACTTTAAGAAATGACAACATATGTTTCTTGCCAAACCACAGTTCATATGGTGTCATCTCAACGGATTTAGACGGTGCCCTATTTAAAGTGAATGCAGCTGTCTCTAATGCATAACCCCAAAATGATAGTGGTAAATCGGTAAGAGACATCATAGATCGCACCATATCTAATAAAGTACGGTTACGACGTTCGGACACACCATTACGCTGTGGTGTTCCAGGTGGCGCGAGTTGTGAAACTATTCCACATTGTTTCAAATAAAGGCCAAACTCATAATTCAAATATTCGCCTCCGCGATCAGATCGTAGAAACTTTATTTTCTTGTTACGATGATTCTCCACTTCACTCTAAAAATTTTGAATTTTTTCAAATGTTTCAGACTTGTGTTTCATTAAGTAGATATACCTATATCTGCTCAAATCATTTGTGAAGGTTAGAAAATAACGATACCCGCCGCGAGCCTCAACACTCATCGGACCACATACATCGTTATGTATTATTTCCAATAAGTCAGTGGCTCGCTCCATTGTTCTGGAGAACAGAGTCTTAATCATCTTGCCTATGAGGCATGGCTCGCAAGCATGAAATGATTCATAATCAAGTGATTCCAAAAGTCCACCCGCATGGAGTTTCTTCATGCGCTTTACACCAATATGACCTAAACGGCAGTGCCACAGGTATGTTGCACTATCATAATCAACTTTGCATCTTTTGGCATCAATATTATGAATATGTGCATCACTACGATCGAGATTCAATAAACCATTTATATTTAGTGTATGACCATAGAAGGTTTTATTCATGTAAACAAGACAACAATTATTCTTTGACTTAAATGAATAACCGTATTGCAATAAACATGATCCAATCATATTCATGCTCAACGCAAACACCAAATAACATTTATTTTAGGTTCAACACTAACCCCGAAGGTAAAAGGAGTGTGCGATGGTGATCTTATCAACCTTGGAATCATTTCCAACAAACATCGTCACCTTGCCCTTAACTAATCTTTGTTCATTTTGCAACTCCTGTTTTGAGTTACTAATCTTAGCCACTGAACCGATATAAAATACCCTGGGGTTACTATGAACACTAGTAAAGTACACATCAATAACATGTATATCGAAGATACTTTTGTTCACTTTGCCATCCTTCTTATCCGCCAAGTATTTGGGGTAGTTCCGCTTTCAGTGACCATTCCTTTGCAGTAGAAGCACTCAGTTTTAGGCTTAGGTCTAGCTTTGGGCTTCTTCACGGGAGTGGAAACTTGCTTACCATTCTTCTTGAAGTTCCCTTTCTTTCCCTTGCCCTTTTACTTGAAACTAGTGGTCTTGTCAACCATCAACACTTGATGCTTTTTCTTGATTTCTACCTTCGCCGATTTCAACACCGCAAAGAGGTTGGGAATCTTTTTCGTTATCCCTTGCATATTATAGTTCATCACGAAATTCTAGTAACTTGGTGATAGTGACTAGAGAACTCCGTCAATCACTATCTTATCTGGAAGATTAACGCCCACTTGATTCAAGTGATTGTAGTACTCAGACATTCTGAGCACATGCTCACTAACTAAGCTATTCTCCTACATCTTGTAGGCATAGTACTTGTCAGAGGTCTCATACCTCTTAACACGGGCATGAGTCTGAAATACGAATTTCAGCTCTTGGAACATCTCATATGCTCCGTGGCGCTCAAAACGTTTTTGAAGTCCCGGTTCTAAGCCGTAAAGTATGGCGCACTAAACTATCAAGTAGTCATCATACCGAGCTTGTCAAACGTTCATAACGTCTGCATCAGCTCCTACAATAGGTCTGTCACCTAGCGGTGCACAAGGGCATAATTCTTCTGTGCAGGAATGAAGATAATCCTCAGATCACGGACCCAGTCCGCATCATTGCTACTATCATCTTTCAACTTAATTTTCTCTAGGAACATATCAAAAATAAAACAGGGAGCTATACGCGAGCTATTGATCTACAACATAGATATGCAAAAACTATCAGGACTAAGCTCATGATAAATTAAAGTTCAATTAATCATATTACTTAAGAACTCCCACTTAGATAGACATCCCTCGAGTCATCTAAATGATCATGTGATCCAAATCAACTAAACCATGTCCGATCATCACGTGAGATGGAGTAGTTTTCAATGGTGAACATCTCTATGTTGATCATATCTACTATATGATTCACGTTCGACCTTTCGGTCTCAGTGTTCCGAGGCCATATCGGCATATGCTAGGCTCGTCAACTTTAACCCGAGTATTCTGCACGTGCAAAACTGGCTTGCACCCATTGTATGTGAATGTAGAGCTTATCACACCCGATCATCACGTGGTGTCTCGGCACGATGAACTGTATCAACGGTGCATACTCAGGGAGAACACTTATACCTTGAAATTTGGTGAGGGATCATCTTATAATGCTACCGCCAAACTAAGCAAAATAAGATGCATAAAGGATAAACATCACATGCAATCAAAATATGTGACATGATATGGCCATCATCATCTTGTGCCTTTGATCTCCATCTTCAAAGCACCGTCATGATCTCCATCGTCACCGGCTTGACACCTTGATCTCCATCATAGCCTCGTTGTCGTCTCGCCAACTATTGATTCTATGACTATCGCTACCGCTTAGTGATAAAGTAAAGCAATTACATGGCGATTGCATTTCATACAATAAAGCGACAACTACAAGGCTCCTGCCAGTTGTCGATAACTTTTACAAAACATGATAATCTCATACAACAATTTATATCTCATCACATCTTGACCATATCACATGAAAACATGCCCTGCAAAAACAAGTTAGACGTCCTCTACTTTGATGTCGCAAGTTTTACGTGGCTGCTACGGGCTTCTAGCAAGAACCGTTCTTACCTACGCATCAAAACCACAACGATTTATCGTCAAGTCTGCTGTTTTAACCTTCAACAAGGATCGGCCGTAGTCAAACTCAATTCAACTGAAGTTGGAGAAATAGACACCCGCCAGCCACCTGTGTGCAAAGCACGTCGGTAGAACCAGTCTCATGAACGCGGTCATGTAATGTCGATCTGGGCCGCTTCATCCAACAATACTGCCGAATCAAAGTAAGACGTTCGTGGTAAGCAGTATGATTATTATCACCCGCAACTCATTGTGTTCTACTCGTGCATATAATCATCTAGGCATAGACCTGACTCGGATGCCACCATTGGGAAACATAGTAATTCAAGAAAATTCCTACGATCACACAAGATCTATCTAGGAGAAGCATAGCAAAGAGCGGGGAGAGTGTGTCCATGTACCCTCATAGACCGAAAGCGGAAGCGTTTAGTAACGCGGTTGATGTAGTCGAACGTCTTCACGATCCAACCGATCAAGTACCGAACGTACGACACCTCCGTGTTCTGCATACATTCAGCACGATGACGTCCCTCGAGCTCTTGATCCAGTTGAGGATGAGGGAGAGTTTCGTCAGCACGACGGCGTGGCGATGGTGATGATGAAGTTACCGGTGCAGGGCTTCGCCTAAGCACTACTATGATATGACCGAGGTGTTAAACTGTGGAGGGGGCACCGCACACGGCTAAGAAAATTGATCTTGTGTGCTTTGGGGTGCCCCCTGCCCCCGTATATAATGGAGGAGAGGGGGAGGCCGGCCGGCCCCTGTAGGATGCGCCAAGAGAGAGGAGTCCTACTAGGACTCCAAGTCCTAGTAGGATTCCACTTGGTGGAAGGTGGAAGAAGGATGGGAGAGGGAGAGGGAGTGGGAAAGGGGGGCCGCTCCCCCTCCCCTAGTCCTATTCGGACTCCCCATGGGGGGGGGAGCCACCTCCTCATGGCCTGCCCTCTCTCTCCCCTAAGGCCCATGTTGGCCCATTACTTCCCCGGGGGGTTCCGGTAAACTACCCGGTCCCTCTTGGAACTTTTCTGGTGTCCGAATAACATCGTCCAATATATCATTCTTTATGTCTCGACCATTTCGAGACTCCTCATCATGTCCGCGATCTCATCCGGGGCTCCGAACAATCTTCGGTCATCAAATCACATAACTCATAATACAAATCGTCATCAAACCTTAAGCGTGCGGACCCTACGGGTTTGAGAACTATGTAGACATGACCGAGACACATCTCCGGTCAATAACCAATAGCGGAACCTAGATGCTCATATTGGCTCCTACATATTCTAGGAAAATCTTTATCAGTCAAACCGCATAACAACATACATTGTTCCCTTTGTCATCGGTATGTTACTTGCCCAAGATTCGATCATCGGTATCCTAGCTTATACCTAGTTCAATCTCGTTATCGTCAAGTCTCTTTACTCGTTCCATAATGCACCATCCCGCAACTAACTCATTAGTCACATTGCTTGCAAGGCTTATAGTGATGTGCATTACCGAGAGGGCCTAGAGATACCTCTCCGATACATGGAGTGACAAATCCTAATCTTGATTTATGCCAACCCAACAAACACCTTCGGAGACACCTATAGAGCATCTTTATAATCACCCAGTTACGTTGTGACGTTTGATAGAACACAAGGTGTTCCTCCGGTATTCGGGAGTCACTACTAGAAAAAAGGCTATAGATGGGATTGACACTAATGGCGCACCAGATAGGTGGTGCGTCATTAGTATATACTAATGGCGCACCACCTTCTGGTACGCCATTAGTGTTGAAAGTACTAATGGCGCACCTTGCCTACGGTGCGCCATTAGTATCCTAAATTTTTTTTGAACTAGCGCGTCTGTCCAAACATACTAATGGCGCATACTGGCGCGGTGCGCCATTACTAGTTGTAACTAGTAATGGCGCACTAGTAACAGAGTGCGCCACAAATAAGTATCAAACAGTATTTAATGAAATTTTTTTTTGTGGAGCCTGGGAATCGAACCCAGGACCTCCTGGTGTGAGAACTGGCTGCTGACCAGTCGAGCTAGTAGAGTGAGCTTGATGTGGTTCAGGTCAGGTTGAATATAACCTGTTGTCTTGAGCAGAAAAAAAGTACTAATGGCGCACTAGGGTGAGGTGCGCCATTAGTGTGTCGCCCCCCATCCATAGTTTCTCCCGGCGGCCCACCTCTCTCCCTCGCCCTCGATCCCCTCTCTCTCCCTCGCCCTCGCCCTCGATCCCCTTCCCAGCCTTGCTGCCCCACCGCCTTCTCGGCGCCGCCCAGCGCTGCGCTGCCCGCCGCCTCGGCGCCGCCACGCCGCTGCCCTGCCCTGCACCGCGGCCTCCTCGGCCGCCGCCCGCCACCTTCTCGGCCGCCGCCGCCCGCCGCGTGGAGGAGCCCGCCCTGTCACCGGAGCTTCAACGCCCAGCCGCTGCCGGAGCTTCGACGCCGGCGGCTTCCTCCATTCCTCCATCCCCTCCCCAGGTGATTCCTCCCTTCTCCTCCACCCCCTCCCCTGCAAACCCTAGGATTTTAGTTCAGAAACATGAGTAAACTTTAGTAAACTGCAGTAGGATTCCTCCCTTCTCCTCCACCCCCTCCCTTCTCCTCCACCCCCTCCCCTCCACATGGAAATTTAGTTCAGAAACAAGGAAATTTAGTTGATGAAAGCACATTCCATGAACATCAAGGAAATTTTAGTAAACTGCAGTAGGATTTTCCAAGTTAGTGCTTGCAAAATTTGTCACTGTCAACTGAAACATGAGTGTATGTTTTCATTTTCCAAGCTAGTGCTTGCAAGATTTGCAAGCATTGTTATTTTATTTTATTTCTTTGTACAATATGGCAGTAGAGACCATGGCAGTAGAGACCATAACAGTAGTGACCATGACAAGATCTTGAACATATACTCCCTGAATTTTTATGCTCCTACTCCACTCTATGAGTTTTTTAAAGCGCCAAATGACAATTTCATGAAGATGCAGAGAAGATGCTAGTAGTATCTCTCACAAGTTAACTTAATCTTGGAAAGTTCACTTTATGTGCTCACATTCGATCGTGTGTAATAGTTCTACGAAGGTAATCTTGTAGAGAATAGGCTTAACAACCCTGCTTTTATACATAGTTTATTTTTATGCTCAATAGACCAGCAACATGACTCTATTTCTGTATGTTGTGTAATTAATTAACCCAGAGTAAGAATCTTGGAAAGTTGGAAGGCCTATCTGCATGAAGAAAAACTACAAGTGAATGCCCACCATTTTGAAAGCTTTTCCTCCTGTGGGTGCTCTGACAGCTCAAAAAAAAGTGATGACATATTAAATTCCTGTTATGAAGGTGATTGAATCCAAATTGTCAACAGTAGAATTTAATATGGTATTGGTCACTGTTTGTAATGTGCAGTTGTGAAGTGGCTACCAGTAGTCACAGTAGGATGATGTGATGATTGACTCATTTTACTTCTAACATTGCATATTTCATAGTCTACTTAGTCTGCTGCATCAGTGCCTAGTCTCACCTTGCTGTTAATGTGCCCTGACAATGATGTATTTTGTCATAAAAATATATAGTGGACTGCCATGATAATGACATGGTCCTGTGTTTACAAGCTGTCATAATCATCAGTTTACTTGACTTTTGAGCCTGCTAGTAGTTTACTTCCATGAGTTGTTTTATTGACATGGCACATTTGCAATGTACTTGTGATGATGCTACTTGTGATCTTCTGAAATGACCCATTGGCGACTTCATTATGCGGGGATAATGATTTTGCAGGTACCTCGAGAGGCCCTTGAGTTTGCCGGAATGTCGATTAACTTCGTTTCCGGCAAATTCGGGTACTCCATATGTTTTATGATCTGTTGTAAGGGTACTAATTGGTCTCTTCTGCTGTTTATCAGAGATGGCGGGAAGCAGCCACCGCCGCTCTGCGACACCTTGATCTGAGTTGGATGCTTCGAGTTCTTCACTATCATACTTGGGACTTGTATCATCCATGGCGCAGTATATAAAATGAGAGATATCCCTAGCTTCACCCATCTCATTATGATATCTGTTGTTTGCCTACATCACTCATTGTCCCAAACTGCAGAGGCTGCCGACAGTTTTAAGAACATCGATGCGTGAAGATCCGCCAAATAATGTGAAGGTGCGACAGTCGGCAGCGGGTTTCGCAGGCTGTGGGATGTGGAGTTGGTGATCAAGGAGGGCCACATGTACTTGTCTCGTGGGTGGGAGAAGTTCTACCGTGCCTCACGACCTGCGGCTGGGGTACTTCCTTCTCTTCGTCTGACGGCGACAACACCACGCTCATCGTGAAGGTGTTCAACGCGACTATAAATGATGCGCTCTGTTGAAGATTATGATGCCGATGCGTTCGCCTCTTGTTATTCCTCTACATTTGGCTTTGTCTCACATTGATTGTTAACGATCATTGTTGCATTTGGACAGGTAATGGGAGCAGCAGCAGCGACAATGGCTACAGCCAAAGCAGCAGCGACCATGGCTGTAGCGAAAGCAGCAGCGACCATGGCTGTAGCGAAAGCATCAGCGATTCTGGCAGCAGCATAGACAACAAGAAGGATGATCCGGACTGGAGTGCGGGAGAAGAGGAGCAGAGTGGGGATGAGGAGCTGCAGGATGACGATGGGCATCAGGCTGAGGATGACCTAGCGCTGGTGGTGGCTGACCAAGGGCAAGAGATGGTGGTGGCTGACCAAGGGCAAGAGATGGTGGTGGCTGACCATGGGCAAGAAATGGAGGTGGCTGAGGATGACCTAGCGATGGTCGTGCCTGAAGGTGGCCTCGCGATGGTGGTGGTGCTTGACAATGACCACGCACCGGTGGTGGCGCCGGCGATCCCACAGCTGGGCGACATGACCACGCCAATTGATGTAGAAGACTACATCCCACTGCCTCCACCGCCTCCACCGCCTCGCCGCTCTTGGCGCATCAGGCCGAGGAAGGAGAAGGAGAACAATGCATGAGAACTGAATTTTGTATCAATGTGAAACTTTTGTGAATTGATGGATAACGGTGTTGGATGAACAATGTGAAACTTTTGTAATATGTAACGATGGAACTATGTGTTGGCTATGTATGTATATATGATGGAACTTGTGTGTTGGCTATGTATGTTATATGGATGCTTGTTGTATATATATGTGTTGGATATCTCATAGGTGAAATAGTGACCTGAGATTAAAAAAAATTAAAAAAATTGTTACTAATGGCGCACTACCATGTGGTGCGCCATTAGTATGCCGAGGTTACTAATGGCGCATCACGTTGTGGTGCGCCATTAGTATGCCAAAGCACCTGGCTATCATGGCCCCTGGGAGGCATACTAATGGCGCCGGGCCCTACACTAATGCGCTGATCGGTGGTGCGCCATTAATATCTGAATACTAATGGCGCACCAGTGGTGCACCATTAGTAAATATTACTAATGGCGTGCTAGTAAGGGCGCACCTCTAATGCGCCATTAATGGCCAAATTAGGTGCGCCATTAGTAGCCCTTTTTCTAGTAGTGAGTTGCATAATCTCACAGTCTGAGGAACATGTATAAGTCATGAAGAAAGCAATAGCAATAAAACTAAACGATCATTATGCTAGGCTAACGGATGGGTCTTGCCCATCACATCATTCTCTAATGATGTGATCCCGTTCATCAAGTGACAACACATATCTATGGTTAGGAAACTTAACCATCTTTGATTAACGAGCTAGTCAAGTAGAGGCATACTAGGGACACTCTGTTTTGTCTATGTATTCACACATGTACTAAGTTTTCGGTTAATATAATTCTAGCATGAATAATAGATATTTATCATGACATAAGGAAATATAAATAACATCTTTATTATTGCCTCTAGGGCATCTTTCCTTCATGTCATGGTCTAGTAACATGACTTCCAGAACAGGATTACCGTACCACTCTGGTGTGGAATGTGCTCTGGTTGACCTACGAGGTTAAGTAGTAACTTGATCTGAAGTTTTCATGATCATTATCATTAGCTTCCTCTCTAGTTGGTGTAGGCATCACTGGAACTGATTTCTGTGATGAACTACTTTCCAATTCGAGAGAAGGTACAATTACCTCATCAAGTTCTACTTTCCTCCCACTCACTTCTTTCGAGAGAAACTCCTTCTCTAGAGAGGATCCATTCTTAGCAACAAAGATCTTGCCTTTGGATCTGTGATAGAAGGTATACCCAACAGTTTCTTTTGGGTATCCTATGAAGATGCACTTCTCCGATTTAGGTTCGAGCTTATCAGGCTGAAGCTTTTTCACATAAGCATCGCAACCCCAAACTTTAAGAAATGACGGCTTAGGTTTCTTGCCAAACCACAGTTCTTACGGTGTCGTCTCAATGGATTTAGACGGTGCCCTATTTAAAGTGAATGCAGCTGTCTCTAATGCATAACCCCAAAATGATAGTGGTAAATCGGTAAGAGACATCATAGATTGCACCATATCTAATAAAGTACGGTTATGACGTTCGGACACACCATTATGCAGTGGTGTTCCAGGTGGCGTGAGTTGTGAAACTATTCCACATTGTTTTAAATGAAGGCCGAACTCATAACTCAAATATTCTCATCCGCGATCATATCATAGGAACTTTATTTTCTTGTTACGATGATTCTCCACTTCACTCTGAAATACTTTGAACTTTTTCAAATGTTTCAGACTTGTGTTTCATTAAGTACATATACCCATATCTGCTCAAATCATCTGTGAAGGTTAGAAAATAACGATACCCGCCGCGAGCCTCAACACTCATCGGACCACATACATCGGTATGAATTATTTCCAATAAGTCAGTGGCTCGCTCCATTGTTCCGAAGAACGGAGTCTTAGTCATCTTGTCCATGAGGCATGGTTCGCAAGCATCAAATGATTCATAATCAAGTGATTCGAAAGTCCATCCGCATGGATTTTCTTCATGCGCTTTACACCAATATGACCTAAACGGAAGTGCCACAAGTATGTTGCACTATCATTGTTAACTTTGCATCTTTTGGCATCAATATTATGAATATGTGTATCACTACGATCGAGATTCAATAAACCATTTATATTAAGTGTATGACCATAGAAGGTTTTATCCATGTAAACAGAACACCAATTATTCTTTGACTTAAATGAATAACCGTATTGCAATAAAAATTATCCAATCATATTCATGCTCAACACAAACACCAAATAACATTCATTTTAGGTTCAACACCAATCCCTAAGGTAAAAGGAGTGTGCGATGGTGATCTTATCAGCCTTGGAATCATTTCCAACACACATCGTCACCTTGCCCTTAACTAGTCTCTGTTCATTTTGCAACTCCCGTTTCGATTTACTAATCTTAGCAACTGAACCGGTATCAAATACCCTGGGGTTACTATGAACACTAGTAAAGTACACATCAATAACATGTATATCAAATATACTTTTGTTCACTTTGCCGTCCTTCTTATCCGCCAAGTATTTGGGGTAGTTCCGCCTCTAGTGACCATTCCCTTTGTAGTAGAAGCACTCAGTTTCAGGCTTAGGTCTAGCTTTGGGCTTCTTCACGCGAGTGGAAACTTGCTTCCCATTCTTCTTGAAGTTCCCTTTCTTTCCCTTGCTCTTTTACTTGAAACTAGTGGTCTTGTCAACCATCAACACTTGATGCTTTTTCTTGATTTCTACCTTCGCCGATTTCATCATCGCGAAGAGCTTGGGAATCGTTTCTGTTATCCCTTGCATATTATAGTTCATCACGAAGTTCTAGTAACTTGGTGATAGTGACTAGAGAACTCTGTCAATCACTATCTTATCTGGAAGAGTAACTCCCACTTTTCAAGTGATTGTAGTACTCAAACATTCTGAGCACATGCTCACTAGCTGAGCTATTCTCCTCCATCTTGTAGGCAAAGTACTTGTCAGAGGTCTCATACCTCTTAACACGGGTATGAGTCTGAAATACCAATTTCAGCTCTTGGAACATCTCATATGCTCCGTGGCGTTCAAAATGTTTTTGAAGTCCCGGTTCTAAGCTGTAAAGTATGGCACACTAAACTATCAAGTAGTCATCATACCGAGCTTGTCAAACGTTCATAACGTCTACATCAGCTCCTGCAATAGGTCTGTCACCTAGCGGTGCATCAAGGACATAATTCTTCTGTGCAGCAACGAGGATAATCCTCAGATCACGGACCCAGTCTGCATCATTGCTACTATCATCTTTCAACATAGTTTTCTCTAGGAACATATCAAAAATAAAACAGGGAGCTATACACGAGCTATTGATCTACAACATAGATATGCAAATATTATCAGGACTAAGTTCATGATAAATTAAAGTTTAATTAATCATATTACTTAAGAACTCCCACTTGGATAGACATCCCTCGAGTCATCTAAATGATCACGTGATCCAAATCAACTAAACCATGTCCGATCATCATGTGAGATGGAGTAGTTTTCAATGGTGAACATCTCTGTGTTGATCATATCTACTATATGATTCACGTTCGACCTTTTGGTCTCCAGTGTTCCGAGGCCATGTCTGTACATGCTAGGCTCGTCAAGTTTAACCAGAGTATTCCGCACGTGCAAAACTGTCTTGCACCCGTTGTATGTGAACGTAGAGCTTATCACACCCGATCATCACATGGTGTCTCGGCACGACGAACTATCGCAACGGTGCATACTTAGGGAGAACACTTATACCTTGAAATTTTAGTAAGGGATCATCTTATAATTCTACCGCCGTACTAAGCAAAATAAGATGCATAAAAGATAAACATCACATGCAATCAAAATATGTGACATGATATGGCCATCATCATCTTGTGCCTTTGACATCCATCTCCAAAGGACCGTCATGATCTCCATCATCACCGGCTTGACACCTTGATCTCCATCGTAGCGTCGTGGTCGTCCCGCCAACTATTGCTTCTACAACTATCGCTAACGCATAGTGATAAAGTAAAGCAATTACATGGCGTCTGCATCTCATACAGTAAAGCGACAACCATAAGGCTCCTGCCAGTTGCCGATAAATTTTACAAAACATGATCATCTCATACATCAACATATATCACATCATGTCTTGACCATATCACATCACAACATGCCCTGCAAAAACAAGTTAGACGTCCTCTACTTTGTGTCGGTGGAAACGACACCTATGGGATCACAAGAATCCCTACTACGGTTGCGGGGTGCGGGTTCATGAGAAGAGCGGATCGAGCAGACAGCACGCGGTTCCTTTACCCAGGTTCGAGCCGCGAAGATGCGTAAAACCCTACTCCTGCTTTGGTGGTTTGATATATCTGTGTTCTTGAGCTAGCTAAGGGGTGCGTAGAGCTCCAAAAAGCCAAATCCCCTCTCTGGTCGCCTCAGGCCTCCTTTTATAGAGAAAGGGGCTGCCACAGTGGAACCAGGAGGTGGAAAGGTTACAGTAATGCGAGGTTATCCTTCGCATTACAGGACAAGGCGCATTTAATGCGTCTGCCCAGGTGTCCTTGATTTATCGGGCGGGCGAGGCCGTCCGTCGTCGCCGTCTCCTTGGCGTCGACACGCGCTACAGCCAGCGGTGCCTGTGGTGCCATGTAGGCGAGCAGGCCGGGTGGCGCAGCGGTGGGTCTCCATGTAGACCTGCATGCCGCCACGCAGGCGCCTGCCCAGCTGGTTGGGTCGGCAGCCGTGTGCGAACGGCGGTGGAGGTTTGACTGGTGTGGGCCTGGTGGTGGCCTGCAGTGTCAGCGGCAAGGGCCTTGCCGGGAACCCCGGAAAGGGTCTTGCCGTGGCGTCTGCTGTCATCCCGGCAAGGTTCTTGCCGGGGCCTTAGGTCCTCCTTGGCTGGGATCCCGCCAAGGATCATCTTCATCTTCCAAAGTGTGTATCTGATCTTGAATGTCTTCACAGAGATCTGCATGCCACCATGGGGATGTCTCCCGAATCCTTGCCCCATGGGGGCAGTGGACTCAAGGGCGACCTGCTTCCGTAGGTGTGGGACGAGCGACCCCGGCAAGGGTCTTGCCGGGTTTGCCAGAACCGCCTCCCGGCAAGGATCTTGCCGGGGGACTCTGTTTCGTCTCCTTTGCTCTTTGTGGTGTTGGCGTCCTTCTGCTTCTCTCAAGCTTCGGGTTTTACCTTGGCTCACCTCCCTGGCCTTGCCCAGTGTGGTGGTGCCCGTGGCTCAGACTGCCCGTGCATAGTTTATAGGGGTACGAAAAATGTACCTCTCTTTTTGTACACCGACAGGAGCCCCCGGGCCTGGGCCACACGTAAGTGCAAAACGCGTCGTTGGGCTAGGCCCAAGAACGGTGTGCGGGCAGGCGGGGCGGTTTTTACCGCAGTGAGATTCTTCGCGCGCTGCGCCTCCCATGCTTCCCGCGCGTGGCGTGGCGTGGGGCGGCGTGCGTGACGTGGGCGGCATGCGCGCGGTTGAGCTCTGCACGCATGCGTCACGTCGTAGTAAAGGGGGCGGTTCGCGCCTTCCCCATAAATGGAGGAAAACGTGGAGGCGTGGCTGTCGGCGTTCTGGGAACGGGGGTCCCCAGACTTGCCTGCCTGCGGCCTGCGGCGTGGCTTAAAGGGGGCCCAGCACGGCCCATCTTCATCAACACAAAACTCAAGACCCTCGCGAGGGGCCAAGCCTCGCGGGGCGGACGACAGGGCGCTTCTTCAGGCACGGCCTCATCAGGCTGGCTCACGAGGAGGCGGAGAGAGCAAGGCGGGGTACCTCACGAGGTGCGCGTGACGCAAGCCATGACGGCCAAGGGTGCCAGGCGGGCGCCAGCCGCGCAGTGTACCACCCCTTTCCTCTTTGGGGCAAAGGGGGCAAGCGCATGCGAGAGGATCAAGCAAAGGCATCCATTTCGGTGCAACAAGACCAAGACCAGTCCAACGGTGGGAAGGAGGTCATCGTGGAGCCCAGGACGGGGTCACCACAGAGCCTTTGGCAGGCGAGGACCAACTTTAGTCAGGATAAGTGTACCAGATGTTCCCCTTCAAATTGGCCAATTGTTGGCGCCCTTCCCGCTCAATATTTGGGAAGAGGCCCAGGGCCTTTGCCTATAAATAGGACTAGCCACCCCCAGGGTAGAGGCATGAAGGATCAGATCAAGCAACTAGAATCGGACCAGGCAGATCATATCCAGAGAGAGGGGCAGCTGAACTCCTCCTAGCAGTTCATCCCCCTAGCCAAGAACAGACCCTCGCGAGGCTGTTCTTCCTTGTATCGTTCATCAGCCCAAGAGGCAATCCACCACACCACACACTGGATTAGGGTATTACACCACAACGGTGGCCCGAACCAGTAAGTGTCCCTTGTGTTGTTCTTCGTGTAGTTTAGATCTTTGCGAGACGGAGAGGTAGAGGGCATAATCTCCGCGCGCACCCCAGAGTTCGAACCTTAAGGGTCTGCCGGAGCCCGAAATCCGACATTTGGCGCGCCAGGTAGGGGTGCGCCGGAATTTGTCCACCGCTCCGTTCTCCTCCGACCGTCGCGTCCATGTCCGACGCTCGTCGGGCCCGCGCCGAGCGCCGGGCCGCCGTCGCTTCTCGCGTCGTCCAGACGGCCCCCACCGGCGAGCGCCCTCGTCGTTCCCCGTCGCCCGCCATCAACGCCGCCACTGGCCCGGCGGCGAACGAGCAGCAGGCGTCGTCCCAGCATCCGTCTCTGCGGCAAGACGGCCGCACCGCTACTCCATCGCTCATGCCGGCTGGCTCTTCATCCCGCACGCTCCGTAAACCCCTGGAGGCTCGAGCTGCGCTCATCGCGGCAAACGAGCTTCTGCGCTACCGCCCCGTCGACGACGTCTACGAAGAGTGGGTCGACCGCATCGCCGAGCTCGTCCGCGCCGCAGGGGGCTCTCCTGCGCCTTCTGCTCCGCTGCGTCGCACCCCGCCCCGTGCGGGCAACGAAGCTCTGGGGGCGAACCAGCCGCCTCCTCTCCAAGAAGACCCCATGGCTCCAAGGCGCGCGGCCCCTGGCCGGAACCCGCTCCGTCAGGCGCCGGCGCGACAGGAGCAAAGCTGCCAAGAAGTCCCTCGCCCGCAAGAAGCTGCCCGGGCGCTCCCCGCTCCGGCACGTCGCGACCCTGCTCCAGCTCCGGCACGCCAAGACCCCGCGCTGCTCGCAGCCGCAGCGCATGGGGACCTGCAAGACCAAGCTCTCTGCCAGCCAAGGCCCCCCGTGACCACCGCAGGCTGCCGCGCCTACACCACCGAGCTGCGCAGCGTCGCATGGCCCGGCAAGTTCAAGCCAGACCTGCCTCCTCGCTACGACGGCACCATCGACCCTGCAGAGTTCCTCCAGCTCTACGAGCTGGGCATTGAAGCTGCCAGCGGGGATGAAAAGGTCATGGCAAACTGGTTCCCCATGGCGCTGAAGGAAGGAGCTCGCACCTGGCTCCTGAACCTGGCTCCAGGCACGATCTCCTCCTGGGAACAGATGCGCACCCCCTTCATCGCCAACTTCCAAGGCACTCGCGACCGGCCGCCCGCCGTGAGCGACATGCGCCGCATCAAGCAACAACTTGGAGAGACCCTGCAAAAGTATATCCAGCGCTTCAACAGCGCGCGCCTCAAGATCCCCAAGGTGTCCGAGGAGGCCATCATCTCGGCCTTCTCCGATGGTGTGCGCGACGTCAAGATGAAGGAGGAGCTGGCGATGCATGAAGACCTGTGCACCTCCCTGGAGCTGTTCAACCTAGCGACCAAGTGCGCCAGGGCCGAGGAAGGACGTCTCTGCCTCCTTGAGCTGCCTGCCGCAGACCCAGAAGAGAAGAAGCCCAAGGCCAAGGATGGGAAGCGCAAGGGGGCTGCCGTGCTCACGGCAGAACCAGACACCAAGCAGGGCAAAGATCTGCCTGAATCCTCCAGAGGCAGCCGGTACTGTGTGTACCACGACCTCCACACCCACAACACCAACGAGTGCCAAGAACTCCGGGCCGTGCGAGAAGGAAGGATCGGCCGTCGTCCCGACCGTGCTGACCGGGGCTACGGCCGAGGAGGAGGAAGAAACGCAGGACGCTGGGAAGACCACGGCCCACGCCAGGGGTGGCGCGACCAACCTCGCGAGGACCGCTGGCGGGACCTGCCTCGCAAGGGGGACTGGAGGGACCAGCCTCGTGAGGATCGCCCGCAGGGCAACGTAGGCCTCCCTCCGCTGCCGCCTCAGCCAAGGAGGAACGAAGACCGCCATCAAGGCAGGGGCTGGGGCTTCCGGGAGCCCGCAGCGATCGCTTTGCATCTGGGCGGAGCTCAAGCCCCAGCCTCTCAACGCATCTTCAAGCAGTTTGCCCGCGAAGTGAATGCCGTCCTCCCCAAGCTCGAAGCAACACGCCCTCTCAGGTGGTCATCATGCGCCATCACGTTCAGCTCAGCGGATCAGCTCAAGTGTGCAGCCACAGCCGGAGTCCTCCCGATGCTCTGCTCCCCAGTTGTCAGCAACGTACTCGTCACCAGGACCCTCATCGATGGTGGGGCAGGGCTCAACGTCCTGTCCGTGGAAACATTCGACAATCTCCAAGTGCCTTATGACCATCTCCAGCCAACCAAGCCTTTCTCCGGAGTCACCGACGGTTCCACGATCCCGATCGGGCAGGTCTGCCTTCCTGTCACCTTCGGAGAGCGTAACAACTACCGCACCGAGCTCATCGACTTCGACGTCGCCCACATCCGCCTGCCGTACAACGCCATCCTCGGGTACCCAGCTCTGCCAAGTTCATGGCCGTAACCCACCACGGCTACAACGTCCTCAAGATGCCAGGAAGCGGCGAAGTCATCACGGTGCCCTGCGAAGAGAAGGATGCAGTGTGTTCCCTGGAGCGAGCCTTTCAAGCCGCATCACTCGAAGACCCAGATCGCAGAAGCAGGAGGCTTCCTGAGACCACCCCCAAGAAGAAGAAGACATCGTCTGCACCAGCCCCTCGGGAGGTGGGCCCCTCAGGACCCGCGTCTGTCCCAGGGGAACCTCACTCCGTCGCATAGGAAAGCGCGCCCGACGCCCTCCTCAGGCAGGGCTCGGGGGCTCTCTCCTGGAGGGCCACCGACCTCACCAGGATCTCGAGGGAGGCGCTTGGGCACCATGTGGAGGCGTGCTTCAAGGCACGTTTCCCTCAAGAAGGAGTAAAGCAAGGAAGACCAGACCCACAGGAGTTCATCAGCAAGGCCGTTCGGGAGTTATAGGAGTCAAGAGTCATGAGAGGCGTCCGCCGCCTGCCCGCTGTGGCTCCCCATCCAGGCGAGGATGGTGGGCTGCGCGTCTGCATCGACGTAGCAGGGCTCAACCAAGTCGCCTCTCTGGAGCGCCTCTGGCCCTCGCAAGTGGGGCGCTGCGGAGGTCCACCCCACAGCTATGTTCGCATGCCTTACGGCCTGCCGAACGCGGCTGCCGCGTACCAGCGCCTCATGAGGGCATCATGGAGGCTCAAGAAGACAGGCGCTCCGCAGCCCTGGCGGAGATGGAGATGATTCGCGCGGGGCCACCAGTGCCTCCGGAGCCTCCCGAGGCCCCAGGGCCTGGGGGCTCTTGAGGATCGGCTCCCGCAGCCCACCGAGTCTGCTGCACCAACACCACTTCGTCCTCGACATCTCCAGGTGACATCCTTCGAGTTTCATTTCCAACTGGGATCGCCGTCTCAGGGCTGTGTCATTCCCAGGCCGCGTGGGTCCGTCCCTGCGGCGTGTATCCCTTTTATTTCTTGTCGTTAGCTTGCTTTGTTGGGAGCGCCCCTCGGGATGCATTACCCCCAAGTCGCTCGGGCCAGGCCCAGTGGCATGTATATTCTTTGCGTTTATTTCCAACTACGCATTCGCCCATCATGCTTGATTACTTGGTGCCTGTTCACGGCACCTCTTCTTCTCCATGCCGCTCACTTGCACGTTAAAAGGGGGGGGGGTGCCTGAGCATCGCGACTCAGGGCTCTTATCGGCGCTCCAGCCCTCACCCTCTGGTCATGTCCACGGCATCGCGACCTGGCATACCAGCGACGGCTGAGACCAGCTCGAGGGCCAGGACCCGAGGATGTAGAGTGACCACTTGCACGTTAAAGGGGGGGTACCTGAGCATCGCGACTCAGGGCTCTTACCGGCTCTCCAGCCCTCACCCTCTGGTCATGTCCACGGCATCGCGACCTGGCATATCAGCGACGGCTGAGACCAGCTCGAGGGCTGGGACCCGAGGACGTAGAGTGCCATCAACTAACTCGTCTTGCAGGAACACAAGATAAGGCCCAGTGCCAGGCGCAACCCACCTAGAGGTAGGGCCTCGTGAGTCCCGCGCTGGCTCACGGGTGCCCAGATACACCTCACCTAGCCCTACCGTGCCGGCCACGTGTCAAGGCGGGGCTGTACACGCCCCGGGGGCTCCTCCCGGAGGGGAGCCCCTTCCCACGTACTAGTGGAAGCACCATGCTCCGCGCTGGCTGATGACACCGCGGAGGAGCGGCTATGCCCGTACACATGCGGAAGCGCTATGCTCCGCGCTGGTGATAAACAACTGGGGGTGGCCTCTGGGCCGCATTAACCTCAGGGAGCCCAGAGCTCAATGTCTAGCCTCACCGCAACGCCTCCCCTCGGGAGTGCCGCGCGAGGGGGCTAGGCACGGGGGCTACGCCTGGGTCACGCCCGGACGTACGCCACCCAGCCAGGCCCCTCGGGCCTGGTTCGTCGTGCGTCTCTCCCCGAGCGGAGCCAAGGTATGAAGGCCGTTTGAGCGTCAAGGGGGACCCCTGAGCATCGCGACTCAGGGCCCTAACTGGTCCCGTAGCCCCTCACTCCTTAGTTCTGAAAGGCTATGCTGGGTGAGGTACGCGCGGAGTCGGGCTCTGCAGACGTAGAACGGAAGATCCACCTACATCACACCTCCCTACTCGTTGTTCGTGCGCCAAGGGGGACTCCTGAGCATCGCGACTCAGGAGCCTAACTTGTCACGTAGCCCCTCACTCCTTTAGTTCCGTCCTGGTTTCCGGTCGGGGTTAATGCTGGGTGAGAATGCACAAGGCCGGCTCTGCGGCGTGGGAACCTGGCGAGTAGGGAGGAAAAGCATAAAACTCAAGGAATTTAAAAGCAAATATTACAGTCCATACTGTCGTCTCAGTACCAAACGCAAGTTTAAATGTCTCCCCGAGGCGTGATGCATGTGCAGGAATTAAAAGCAGGACAGGAGCAATAGCGAAGTCGCTTGACGGCGGTGGAGCAGCGCGGAGTGGCTTCGCCTCATGGAGCAGCAGGGCTAGCAGCGCCTTGCTTCGGCTTGGTGCTGAAGGCCCGGAACTTCCCCAGCAGCACCTCCGCACGCCCCTTCACGGCTTCGACAGCAGCGGCAGCACCCTCGCCACTCACCGGCTCTAACAAGCTGTCGAGGTCGGCGCTGGGATCGCGAAGGTGGATGTGGGCAAAGACCCGCGTTAGCGTAGCAGAAGACAGGACACGCGCCTCGGCCTCGGCCGTGGGGCCGATGCCAAGGGCGAC
The DNA here is from genome assembly GCA_021605205.1 of Aegilops longissima. NCBI lineage: Eukaryota > Viridiplantae > Streptophyta > Magnoliopsida > Poales > Poaceae > Aegilops > Aegilops longissima. The sequence goes on from CM038677.1 coordinate 764,166,718, forward strand.
ATCTTCAAGGGCGCGGACCAAGAAGGGGAGTAGCTTGGCGGGGCCGTCCTCGGCGCCGGCCAATGGGCTCTCCAGACCGCTGTCATAGAGCGTATTTAGTGAAGCACGAGCCTTCGCCTCCATGTCTGCGAAGGCCACGCGATCCTCGGCAAGAACCTGGGCCTTGGCGTCCAGCTCGACCTTCCTCGCCTCCAACCTCTGCTCCCGTGCGCCCAGGCGGTCGTGGCGCTTCTGGAGCTTGGCCTCCCGGCCCTCGATGGACGCCTCGCGAGCCTTCATGCCTTCTTCCTGCTCTTGGCGAAGGCGGGCCTCTTTCGCAAGCTGGTCCCGCAGGCCCTGCAGCTCGTCCTCCAGCCCCTTGCAGCGGCCACGAACTTCAACCACCTCCCCCAGGGCCGCGTCTCGAGCAGCCTTTGCTTCGAGGACGGCCTCCCTCTCTCCATCGCAGGCCATCGAGGCCTGGACCAGCGCTGCCCGAATCGAAGCATCAGAACGGATCCATCCCGAAGCCAGCTCCAGGCGCCCGGCCACCAAGCGAGGGTCGGCGCCATGAAGGTCCTGCCGCAGCCGGTCCAGTTCGGCAACGGCACGCTCTAGAACAGCTGAAGAGGACGGAGAAACGGCAGCCGGAGGAGCAGGAGGAGAAAGCGGCGGCGACACAACCACAGCATCCCGAGGTGGAGTCTGCTGCGCCCCGACAACCGTGGTGGCGGCAGCGGACAAGGGCGCCTTTGGAGTCACCTAGGCGATGGGGGCTGAGCTCGCGTCAGCCAGCTCAGCCAGGCCTTGTGAAGGCGACCGGGCAGGAGAGGCCCGCACGACGCGGTCATCATTCCCCACGGGCACAGACGCTGCCGTGGCTGAAGCCTCAGGAGCCCCTTTTGGCTTCTTCGCCGCAGGTGCCAACCTACCCCCGAAAACGCAAACGTCAAGCCTCAGCAGCAGAACAAGAAATGAAGACAAGGACCGAGCACTTACGGGTCGTCGTCGGCGAGCTCAAGCAACTTCCGGCCGTACTTGAAGCCAGAAAGCCGGCTAGAAGGATCACCCTCGGGGAGCCGAGAAGCCGGAGGCGTATCTGCAGTGCGCCTCGGGGCAGGGGCAGGCTTGCGGGAGATCAGCCCGGTCCTGTCCTTCTTCGGAATTGGGGGCAACCTCCTGCCGACCTGCTCATCGTCATCCTCGTCTTCATCACTCGGAGTGAGGCGGAGAGTGCGGGGCCTGCGTCGGGGGAGGGGCGCCCTCGACTCCTCGTCAGTCGCCTCGGAGTCGGGCTCCTCCTCACGCCTCCTCCCTTCCTCCTCTTCCTCGCCGGAGTCGTCGAAAAACAAATCCACCGGTTCCTCGGGAGCCTCCGCGGGCACGGGCCCGTCCCCGTTGAAGACATGCATAGACTCCACCGCCCGCTCCCAGTCGTCGCGAAGGAACAAGGGCGTAGGAGCGCCCTCGAACCTTGCCATCTCGCTCCCGACCATAGATTGGAGGACCGCGGCCTGATCTTCGGCACCCAAGGCCGCAGGGCTCGGATGAGGCCTCCACATCGGGGGTGAGTACCGCCGAAGCGGAGCCAGCTGGTACTCCAGGAATTCCCTCAGCAACGACGCGCCGGTCAGCTTCGCCGTCACCATGCTGGCTGGCCTCAGATCTGCGTCCATCTTCTCCAACACCGGCTTCGCGCGGGGGTCCGTGAGCTCCTCTCGACACCAATCACCGGAGCTCGTGGGCAGCTCCACGGGCAGGATAAGCCGAGGGTGGATATGCCCGGCGTCCGCCAAGACCCACTTGCTCCTGAAGCCCTCAATCCTTTTCCCGGGCTTCGAAATGGCAATGGTGCCATTGTACGCGACGAAGCTCGCACTCGCGGAAGGAGAACCGCGAGAGACCCGGAGGGAGAAGTAGTGGCGCAGCAAGGCCACCGAGGGCTGCACCCCTACATGAGCCTCGCAGTAGTAGGCGAAGATTGCCAGGAGAAGGACGGAGTTGGGGTGGAGATGCAGAGCCTGTAAGTTGTAATGGCGGAGGACAGAGAAGAAGAACTCGGAGAAGGGAGGCACCAAGCCAGCAGCAATGGAGCTTACGAAGAGAGGGTAAAATGTGCTCCCTGGACCCTCAGGGGTGGCGGAGCCGGCCTTGAACACGGTCGCCCAATCGATGCCCTGCGCCGCCGCAATCCGGCGCAACCGGGCAAAGTTCGCCTCTGACACGTTCGGCGACTCTAGGGCAGGCGAATACCAAGCTTTGGCCGGAGACTGACGGGGCGCCATGGCTGCCTAGGTCGAGCAGATGGAGCAGATCTGGAAGCTTGAAGGAAGAGAAGAGAGGCGCAAGGAAGTGGATCTGAGCAGCAACCGAAGAAAGAGAAGAGCGAAGCCGGGACAGATGCCGCTCCTTTAAACTGCGCAGACGCAGAAGCACTCACGTCCAATCAACCGCCACGCGGCGCCCAAGGCCGCATGCTGTGAGGGCCCGCGGCGCTTCGCCCTTGCCCTTTCGCCTCGCGGCACGGCCAAGTCCGGGCGCACCTTGGGCAGGGGCTCTTGTCGGCGTTTCGGGAGCAGGGGTCCCAGACTTGCACTGCGCGGCTGCGGCGTGGCAAAGGGCCCAAAGACGCCCATCTTCATCAACACAAAACTCAAGACCCTCGCGAGGGGCCAAGCCTCGCGGGGCGGATGACACGGCGCTTCTTCAGGCACGGCCTCATCAGGCTGGCTCACGAGGAGGCAGAGAGATCAAGGCGGGGTACCTCACGAGGTGCGCGTGACGCAAGCCATGACGGCCAAGGGTGCCAGGCGGGCGCCAGTCGCGCAGTGTACCACCCCTTTCCTCTTTGGTGCAAAGGGGGCAAGCGCAGGCGAGAGGATCAAGCAAAGGCATCCATTTCAGTGCAACAAGACCAAGACCAGTCCAACGGTGGGAAGGAGGTCATCGTGGAGCCCAGGACGGCGTCACCACAGAGCCTTTGGCAGGCGAGGACCAACTTTAGTCAGGATAAGTGTACCAGATGTTCCCCTTCAAATTGGCCAATTGTTGGCGCCCTTCCCGCTCAATATTTGGGAAGAGGCCCAGGGCCTTTGCCTATAAATAGGACTAGCCACCCCCAGGGTAGAGGCATGAAGGATCAGATCAAGCAACTAGAATCGGACCAGGCAGATCATATCCAGAGAGAGGGGCAGCTGAACTCCTCCTAGCAGTTCATCCCCCTAGCCAAGAACAGACCCTCGCGAGGCTGTTCTTCCTTGTATCGTTCATCAGCCCAAGAGGCAATCCACCACACCACACACTGGATTAGGGTATTACACCAAAATGGTGGCCCGAACCAGTATAAACCCTGTGGCCCTTGTGCTGTTCTTCATGTAGTTTTGATCTTTGCGAGACGGAGAGGTAGAGGGCATAATCTCCGCGTGCACCCCAGAGTTCGAACCTTAAGGGTCTGCCAGAACCCGAAATCCGATAGTGGCCCATTTATGGAACGGGGTCGAGGCGTGGTCTTCAAGGCGTCCACTCCCCACGATCACGGCGCGGGGAGAGGTCTTTTCACCTGTCGCCTCGGTTCTGTGCGCCCGCCACGCGGCTCCCATGCGCTTGGGGCGGCGAACGGTGGAGGCGGAAAACTGGGCCGTCGTGGGCTGGTGCAGCGGGCCGGTCCCAGTTCCCCGCGCCTTCCGTGTCTTGATTGGCAGAGCGGGGCGGCCGAGCCCCCACTCCGTTCCTTTATAAGGAGCGGGAGGGGGGGATGGCGTCCTGCATCTCCTTCTTCCTTCAGCTTTTGTTCTTCCCCTTCCATCTGCTATGGAGAGAGGGAATCCCGGTCCTTCAACGGTGGCGGCGAGGGTCGCCGCTCGACAGCGCGTCCCTCCTCCTCCTGCACCCGCGGTGGCAGAGCCAACCGCGAGGGGAAGGGGGAGGGGGAGAGGTCGTGGGCCAAGCCGTGGGCGAGGTCGAGGTGCTCGGGGAAGAGGAGGACGGGGGGGCGTGCTGGCCTCGCCCCCGCCAACAACTCTTCCCCCGGCGGAGGGCCACGTTGGGGACAATCCTTGCGAGTTCTTCGTCAGGCTGCGCCGGCCGCCTCGCCGTCGCCTTCGTCTCCCGACTCCATTCGCGCGGGAGATGGAGATGGATCCGCCGGAGTCGTTGCGGCTGCACATGAGGGGCTGTGGGATCAGCGGCATGCAGGTGTGTGTCGACTTCCCCGCTCCTCACGTGATGTATCTTCGTCGAGGATGGAAGACGTTCGCCCGCATCCATAGCTTGACGGATGGGCTCACTCTCCATTTCAAGTTAATGGAGGGTGGTCTTCTTTCCGTCAAGGTCTTCGGGCACTTCGGCACTCGCGCAAGGTGCTATGTGGAGAGCTCTTCTGATAGCGAAGATTCCTCCTCGAGCGAGAGTGACGAGGATGACAGCAACAGCGACAACGAGGATAGTAGGCGGGAGGACGACGGGTCCGACTAGGTGTCGGGCGCCGTTCCATGCAGCACCAGTGACCCCACCATCAGTGTTGTTGGCTCCTCGAGCTTCTCGGGGTCGTCCCCTTGGGCGGCTGGCATGGAGAGGCTGCGGAAGAGGAAGAGGGCGGGCGGCAAGGCCGTCAGGTCGGAATACGCGGGCACCAACGCCTTCATAGCGTATTGCCGGTACCGCTGCCTCATCTTCCAGCTTTTCCACCGCCATCATCATCACCAGCCTCCCGTCGGGGTGGCCACCGAGGTGTCCTCTTGGCGCTTTTCTGCTCCTCGTAGCCCGCCTATGCGCTCTGCTTGCCCTCTTCGCTTCTTTGACCTACCTCCTGAGGAGAGGGACAAGGAAGGGATTACGGGCATCTTATCTCTTTTTAGTTTGTAAGCCTTCGGGCCTTAGTCGAATTTAAAACTTGTAATCCCATCATTCATGTTTTTCATTTCCTATGGGTTGTACCTGAGTGGAATGTTTTTAATGAAAAAGGGATGTTTGTCGGGTCATTTGTTTGTGGGTAGAACCCATAACAAGGAATAAATCCTTGGTATCGTTAAGATAAACATTTCTTTGCCCGGCAACAGGCCTTGCCCTTTTTCCCACTTTGCTCGACCTTTCTCACGCCTTCGGCGGAGGCAGGGATGAAGTGGGTTCAGGCCCCTTCGTTTCACCCTTTTGCCGTCGCGACTACAACCAAACCTGGCCCCATGAACGAGTCCTAGGGCCTAGAGGTAGAGGAGCACGATAGCTCTAGGGATGAAAACAAGGTTTCACATACCTCAGTCCAAAAAGGAATGCATGATAAGGGATGAATAACTTATCTGAATCTGTAGCCCCCGGCAACCATGGTTTGCCGTGGATGAATCTTTGATCTTGTAGCCCCCGACAATACTGGCTTGTCGGGGTCCAGATGCTGGTCCGTCCTCCTTTTCTTTTTCGTCCTCAATCGATCCGGCAAGGATATCTGTGAGTCCTGCGAGCCAATGAAGACAAAAGAGGGCTGTCGGATCACGGGTTCCGGCAGACCCTTGAGGTTCGAACACTGGGTGCGCGCGGAGATCTCACCCTCCACCTACCTGCACTCCACCGCCATGCAAAGATCTAAGCTATCAAAAGAACAGCACAAGAGACACGAGGTTTATACTGGTTCGGGCCACCGTTGTGGTGTAATACCCTACTCCAGTGTGTGTGGTGTGGTGGATTGCCTCTTGGGCTGATGAACAATACAAGGAAGAACAGCCTCGCGAGGGTCTGTTCTTGGCTAGGGGATGAACTGCTAGGAGGAGTTCGATCGCCCTTCTCTCTCTCTCTCTCTGGTCGATTCTCGATGCCTTCCAGCTGCCTCTACCTCGGGGGTGGATAGTCCTATTTATAGGCAAAGGCCCTGGGCCTCTTCCCAAATATTGAGCGGGAAGGGCGCCAACAGTTGGAGATTTTGAAGGGGAACATCTAGTACACTTATCCTGACTAAAGTTGGTCCTCGCCTGCCAAAGGCGCTGGTGGTGGCGCGGGCTTGTGCTCCACAATGACCTCTTCCCTGCCATTGGACTGGTCTTGGTCTCGTTGCACCGAAACGGGTGCCTTTGCTTGATACTCTCGCCTGCGCTTGCTCCCTTTGCACCAAAGAGGAAAGGGGTGGTACACTGCGCGGGCTGGCACCCGCCTGGCGCCCTTGGTCGTCATGGCTTGTGTCACGGGCACCTCGTGAGGTACCCCGCCTTGATCTCTCCGCCTCCTCGCGAGCTAGCCTGATGAAGCCGCACCTGAGGAAGCTCCGTGTCGTCCGCCCTTGCGAGGCTTGGCCCCTCGCGAGGGTCTTGGGTCTTGTGTTGATGAAGTTGGGCCGTGTTGGGCCCCCTTTGAGCCACGCCCCAGGCCGCAGGCAGGCAAGTCTGGGAACCCCCGTTCCTAGAACGCCGACAGTAGCCCCCGGGCCCAAGGCGCGCCTGGTCTTGACCGTGCAGAGAGGTGAAAGGGCAAGGGCGAAGCGCCGCGGGCCCTAACAGCCTGCGGCCTTGGGCGCCGCGTGGCGGTTGACTGGACGTGGGCGTCTCCACTTCCCCATGACTCCTCGGCAACTGCGAGGATTAGACAAGTCCCTGCATGCAAAGCGGGTCAGGATTACCTGCGACCGTGGAGGCTAATGGTTGGCCTCCGCTGGTTATAAGTACGGAACGGCTTGCGCCCCTCCAGTCCATCTCTTCTCGCCCTTCTTTCTTCCCGGTTCTTGCTCCGTCTTGCTGCGATGGCTCCAATCCACCGGTTTTCGGCAGCAGAGAAGGGCAAGGCTCCCCGAGAGGGACCAGACCCGCTTCCGCCAAAGAAGCGGCTCACCCTCTGCCGCCAGGACGAGGGGACCCATCAGGTGGCGTCGAGGCCCTGGTGCGAGCGGCCTCCTCCGGGGTTCCCGCTTCCCTTGTATGCCCACGTCGAGGGCTCTGAAGGAGTAGACGCTGATGGCCACGAGCGGCGCCGCCGTCGGCGACGACGGGTCATGAAGGTGTGGCTCGTCCCGCCTGGGGTCCACACTGAGGGCTCCACCCGGGAATTCGTGCTCCATGCTGCTATGCCTCCTCAGACTTGGATCCGCTTTCCTCCCTTCTTCGCCTCCATGATCCCGCAGGGAGGACTCCTGGAGCTTTGGCTGCAGCACGCCGGCTGCAGCACCCTCGCGACCGGGGCAGAAGTCGCGATTGTCGCCCCGGGCAAGGTCTTCATGACTCGAGGCTGGGGCGAAATCGCTCGGGTTTGTAGGACAAGAGGCGCCCTCGTGATCCACTTGGAGTACGATGGTGCTTCGATGATGTTCTTCAAGGTCTTCGATGCGAACGGGTGCCGGCTGGTGTGCTGCCCCGGGAGTGGTGGTCGGGACCCTGCTACGGCGAGGACCGGGCCCGCCGACCGCTCCCTTGGCGGCTCCTCAGGCGGCGGAGACGTCGGAGGATCCAGCGACTCCAGCGAGCTCTTCACGACCCCAGAGACGAGCGACGATAGCTACGAGCTACCGAGCCGGCGCTGCTCCAGGAGCAGGGTGGGCTCGTCAGGCCGTCGCCGACTCTGATCTGGATGGGGTTCGCGCTGGTGCTTGACGGCCCACTGTAGATGATGGCGTCTCCTGTAGGGGCACGTGTAGCCAGTGTCCTTTTAGGAGCTGTTCCCTGCGAGGAATCAAAGATGCGCCCCGTGGGGGCTTGTAAGGTGCCTGTGATCCAGCTTGTTAATATAACCCGTATCGTAGAATTGTGAGAGCTGCTCATTCCGTCTTAGCTCAGTCCTCCCTTTCGAACCTCACGAGGGCTTGGCGCTCTGCGCCGACAGGTCCTAGTCCCAAGGCGGCTTCAGCCGTCGCTGGTATGCCAGGTCGCGATGCCGTGGTCAAGGCCAGGAGGTGAGCGACCCGGGGTCCGATAAGAGCCCCTGAGTCGCGATGCTCAGGAGGTCCCCTTTGGCGCTCAAGCAGCCGCCGTTCGGTGAGAAAGGAGAGTGGCGTTGCTACCACGGGATTGCGTTAGGTGCGGAGGTGGTGCCACGGTAGCTGGTGCTTTCGGGTGATGACTTATCTCGAGAATCAAGGATCGCCCTCTGGTGCATCGTCTGCTTCACGCATCGGCAGGTGCAAGGTTGCTTGGCGAGGTGAAAGTGCAACTATCCCTAGGTGGTTTTGGTAATTTATAACAACATATAGCTCATTGAGCTAATGCTATTCCAAGATATTTATTTCAGGAAAGCTCAATGTTTGGCATGGCATGGATGGAGAAAGTGGAACCCTCAAAATGCTAAGGACAAGATTGGCTAAAGCTTCAAGATCAAGACTCTTCATTTTACACTTTTAGTGATCCAAGATCACATTGAGTCTATAGGAAAAGCCAATACTATCAAGGAGGGATGAGGTGTTGCTTAATGAGCCCTTTGCTTATGTGCTTAATGATATGCTCCAAAATCCTCAGCTACTTTCCCATATCCACATATGACCTAAACCCCAAGCCAAATTCGGTCACACCGATTCTTTCTATCCGGCGCCACCGAGTTTCACTTGTCATAGCCACAGCCAAAGCCCTAGCAAATCGGTTGTACCGATAGGGATCTCGGTCTCACCGAGATGGGATTGCAAACTCTCTGTTTCCCCTTCGTAACTTTTCGGTCTCACTGAAAGAGCGAATCGGTCCCACCGAGATTGCAATGCAAACTCTCTGTTTCCTATTTGTAACTTTTCGATCTAACCGAAAGAGCGAATCGGTCCCACCGAGTTTGCCTGACCAACTCTCTGGTTAGCTAATTACCAAAATCGGTCTCACCGAGTTTGTATGTCAGTCTCACCGAGATTACGTTATGCCCAAACCCTAACCATATCGGTCCCACCGAGATGCATGTCGATCCACCGAAAATCCTAACGGTCACTAGGTTTGTCAATTCGGTCCGACCGAGTTTTATCATTCGGTCCCACCGAGTTTGCCAGTGTGTGTAGCAGTTAGATTTTGTGTGGAGGCTATAAATACCCTCCACCTCCTCTTCATTCGTGGAGAGAGCCATCAGAACACACACACACTTCCAACTCATATGTTCTGAGAGAGAACCACCTACTCATGTGTTGAGACCAAGATATTCCATTCCTACCATATGAATCTTGATCTCTAGCCTTTCCCAAGTTGCTTTCCACTCAAATCATCTTTCCACCAAATCCAAATCCTGTGAGAGAGAGTTGAGTGTTGGGGAGACTATCATTTGAAGCACAAGAGCAAGGAGTTCATCATCAACACACCGTTTGTTACTTCTTGGAGAGTGGTGTCTCCTAGATTGGCTAGGTGTCACTTGGGAGCCTCCGACAAGATTGTGGAGTTGAACCAAGGAGTTTGTAAGGGCAAGGAGATCGCCTACTTCGTGAAGATCTACCGCTAGTGAGGCAAGTCCTTCGTGGGCGATGGCCATGGTGGGATAGACAAGGTTGCTTCTTCGTGGACCCTTCATGGGTGGAGCCCTCCGTGGACTCAGCATAACCGTTACCCTTCGTGGGTTGAAGTCTCCACTAACGTGGATGTAGGATAGCACCACCTATCCGAACCACGGGAAAAATATCCGTGTCACCAATAGCGTTTGAATCCTCCAAACCCTTCCCTTTACATTCTTGCAAGTTGCATGCTTTACTTTCCGCTGCCAATATACTCTTTGCATGCTTGCTTGAATTGTGTGATGATTGCTTGACTTATCCCTAAGTTGCTAAAATCTGCCAAGAACTAAAATTGGGAAAAGGTTAAGTTTTTATTTGGTCAAGTAGTCTAATCACCCCCCCTCTAGACATACTTCCGATCCTACAAGTGGTATCAGAGCTTTGGTCTCCATTTGCCGTGATTTCCATAGCGTTTGGTGATCATAGCCTTGGTTTCACAACCTAGGAGAGTATGGCGTCTAGTGAGGGAAACTATCACCGTAGAGGTCCTTACTTTGATGGCACTAACTTTGCTAGTTGGAAGCATAAGATGAAAATGCATATTCTTGGACATAACCCTGCCGTTTGGGCTATTGTGTGTGTTGGTTTGCAAGGTGACTTCTTCGAAGGAAAAGAGCCAAACCGTGAAGCGAGCGCGGATGAGTTGAAGATGCTGCAATACAATGCTCAAGCTTGTGATATTCTCTTCAACGGATTATGCCCCGAAGAATTCAACAAAATCAGCCGTCTTGAGAATGCAAAGGAAATTTGGGATACTTTGATTGATATGCACGAAGGTACCGAATCCGTCAAGGAATCCAAATTGGATGTGCTTCAAAGTCAACTTGACAAGTTCAAGATGAAGGATGGTGAAGGTGTCGCTGAAATGTACTCTAGGCTTGCTCTCATCACAAATGAGATTGCCGGCTTAGGAAGTGAAGAGATGACCGACAGATTCATCATCAAGAAGATCCTAAGAGCCTTGGATGGAAAATATGATACCATATGCACATTGATCCAAATTATGCCCAATTACAAGAATCTCAAGCCAACGGAAGTCATTGGAAGAATTGTTGCTCATGAGATGTCGCTCAAGGACAAACAGGAACTTCACAACAAGTCAAGTGGTGCGTACAAAGCCTCATGTGAAGTCCCCACATCATCAAGTGAGAAACAAGTCTCAAATGAAGAATTGAGCTTAATGGTGAAGAACTTCAACAAGTTCTACAAGAGTAGAAGCAAAGATAGAAGCTACAAGTCAAGATCCTACAATGACAAAAGATCTTCTAGTCGAGAACGAAACTGCTATAATTGTGGAAGACCCGGACACTATTCCAATGAGTGTCGGCTCCTACAAAAGAAAGAAGATTCTCCAAAAGAAGAAGCAAAGAGAGGAATCACCATCACGAGAGAGGAGGAGTAGAGATGATCGTTATGAGCGAAGACACTCACGGAGAAGCAAGGATTAGGAGAGGAAGGAAAAGTCATCAAGAAGCTACACAAAGCGAAGACATCAAGCTCATGTTGGTGAATGGGTATCCGGCTCAGATTCCGACAACCACTCTGAGAGAAGTTATCACTCCGACTCCGAATATACTCAAGATGAAGGTGTTGCCGGACTAGCACTTGTGTCAACCAACTCCTCGACATATTTGATTCACCAAATGAAGGAATTGGAAGATGCTTCATGGCCAAAGGTCCTAAGGTAACTCACCACGAGTATGTTGATTTTAATAGTGATGAAGATGACTTGTTAGGCGATGATGATTTACTTGTTGACAACTCTAGTGATGAATACTATGATGAAACGTCAATTAATCATGCCAAAACGAATGACAATGATAAGGAGAAGATTGAGTCTCTAACTAAAGAACTAAACACTCTTAAGTTAGCTCATGAAACTATCTTCGAAAATCATCGAGAACTTTTAAAGGCTCATGAGAAGTTACGCTTTGAAAAGCTCAATCTTGAGCAAGAGCATGAGTTTTTAAAGGCAATCAATGATGATCTTCGCAAGAAAAGTTCTTCTTACATTGCCAAACGTTTACTATTATCCACTTACATGCCTCAAGTCAAACCTAGTAACAAGTACAAGAAAGATTCTTCCTCTAGTAGTAACAATGATCATGCTAAATTCAATATTGTTGCTTCTAGTAGTTCTCTTGATTCCACTAACGATTCTCTTAGCCAAGTTACACTTGAGCAAGAAAATAGCTTATTGAAGGAAATCATAGAGAAAGGAGTGTACAAAAGCCTTGCCGGGAGTAAGCAATTCGAGGAGATTGTACGCAAGCAAGGAAGGCACCGGAAGAATCAAGGTGTTGGTTTTTAATGAAAGTTCAATGCCAATGGAGTTGAGTGGGAAGAAGATCAATACCCCAAGACCAAGTTTGTTCCTCAACAAGAGAAGTATGATCCTACTTCTTTCAAGGGGACACAAACTCAAGATGATCTTCCACCACATGACTACAAGCAAAAAGGCAAGGACAAGCTTCAAGAGGAAATTGATGCATTTGAAGAAGCTCCTAAGGCCTCAGTCAAGTGGGTTCCCAAGACTACATCAAGTTCAACTTCGTCAAGTACAACTACAACTCCGAGGATTCCCATCAAGATGGTGTGGATCCAAAAGAAGAAGAACTAGAGAGTTCTTGAGGGTGACTCCGCCAACATATTACACTCTTATCATTTTGGCAAGAACAAGTGCAATCAACTTCCACATCTTGCACTAGTTCAAGGAGTCACAAACCCTCTTGTTGGTAAGTCAAGGGACAAGGTAACCTAAAAGCATTCATAGACATTATCATGTATGTGCATCACTCTATGTCTATGGAAATATTTGCTTGTTCCTTGTGGGACTAACCCATGTAGGTATTGAAAGTGCAATTCACTCCAAAGGAAGCTCCAAGTGTTCTACATCAACATTGAGCATCCACATCTTCAATGTCTACATGAAGTCATCATCGACAAAACCCAAGGTTAGTTCATCCCTCTTAGGGGGGATATCACATCTAGGGGGAGCTTTACTCTAAGACTTGAGTTAAAGCAACTCCAATGATGTGAACACAACAATGCTTTATGTAAAAGTGGTAACCCCACTTGAGCTTAAACGATGAGTATGACCTATTATCAAATGTATTCATTTGACTCCTAAGTCAATATACTCATATATAGATGACCTAGTCATCATAAATTATGATAGATGCTAGAATTGGTTGTGCATGTTTGTCACATACTTCTATTGCCATTTTATTGTGTGAGCATGCAGATTGCATATTTTACTCATTCGAGGACATCCACTTGTTGTTTTGATTGTTTGGTTTTCTTCTGCCAAGTGGATGGACAAGAATGCCTAAGAACCTTCTCTAGCTATCTATGCTTTTCTCATCTCAATCTCTATTCATGCTGCAACTCAAATTTGATCAAGTCAGATTCGAACCACTCTGTGTGAGGAGCACTCGGAGTCCCCGATTCGTCATGGACTTAAACTTCCAAAACCTCTTCATGATTCTCGGTCTGACCGATCCTCCATTTCGGTCCTACCGAGATCATCAAGTTGATCTGAGTTTTCAATCTCGGTGCAACCGATTTGAACTGTTCGGTCACACCGAGTTGCAATAACTGTATACAGTTTTGCATCTCGGTGCCACCGAGTTGTTCCACTCGGTCACACCGACAGGGTCGGGCTATATATATGACACGGGCAAAATTTGGAAATTTCTCCGAATCGTTTCGCCCGCGCCCTAGCCTGCTCTGCCGACGTGGTCTCCGGATCGTCTCCTCGCCGCCAGCAACCCCCTGTCGCTGGTCTCCTTCGCCGTCAACGGAATATCTCCGCCGCCGTTGTCGCCGTAGCGAGTCTCCGCCAAATTAGGGTATGGACTCGATCTTTGTGCTATTCTCCAATCCGATTCTTAGCACATTGTGATATTCATGAATCTTGCCACGATTGTAAACATCCTATCCAATCAAAAACTCCGTAGAATAGTTTAGATTCGAAATTTTTAGGGTTAAGTTTCCGCCGAAACCATCTCGGACCCACCGAGTTGAAAAACTCGGTCCCACCGATTTGGCATATGCCATTGCACAAGTGAAACTCGGTCTGACCGAGTGTAGCTAATCGGTGAGACCGATTTTGAACTTTGTGAAACCCTAGCAGATTCGGTGCCACAAGCGTGACTCGATCGACCGAGTTCACGGTTTAGGTGCCAAATGCTGCTTCGGTATCACCGAGTTTAAAAATCGGTAGATCCGAAATGATTTCAGTGGGAAACTAAAACTAAGATTTTGAGTCATTCTTTTTGCAAAATCTCTGCCATTTGAGTTGCTCATCCACTCTACCTCATCTATAACCTATTCACAGGGTCAGCAGTCAGCAATCAGTTGTTCAACATGTCAGATCAAAGTGACAGCCAGAACCTGCCAGAGCAGCAAGTGCAATTGAGTGAGGGCACTAGTCCCTCAAGCTCTTCAGATGAGGGCAGCAGGAGCACTCCTAGCAACCTGCCCAAAGCTGCCACCAGGCAGAGGAAGAAGAGGAATTCTGACTCAGAGGATGAAGATTACATTGCTTCAGAAGATGATGCTACCTCAAAGAAAAAGGTGCTCAAAAAGGAATATGGCACAGCAGCTTCAACCAAGCCTGGGTTGAAGATTAAGAGGCCTGCAGGTAGGCAACCTATGCCAAAGGCCAGAGGATCAACAAAGCTTCCAGAAACATCTATGGAGTCCACTATGGACCCAGAGGAAGCAGGTGGCCAGAAGAAGAGGAAGGAAAGGGTCAAGATGACCAAAGCCAAAATCATTGGGAAATCTTCCATCATGGAAGAGGAAGAGGAAGAGGATGCTGCACCAGCTCCCAAGGCACCCAAGTTGATGGGTGATGCCATTAGAACAGGAGGCACATCATCTAAGCCCAAGGAAGCCCCCAAAACAGCTCCAAAACCCAAGAGGAACACCAGGAGCATTCCAGCTGCAGAAAAGAACAAGGCCCCAGTGCCTGATGCTGATGAAGAAGAAGAAGAAGGGCAGATATTGAGAAAGCTAAAGCCCAAGATCCCAGACCACAACGATGCTCATCCAGTGGCTGAGGATATGAAATTGAGAAGAAACTCTGGTTTGAGGAAATGGAGAGATGTAGACCCCTATGCTACAAGGAGAAGAACTGCTGTGGATTACAGATTCCACACCTAGGAGCAGCAGGACTTCTATGAGACAGTCTTGCTTCATATGAAGCCAATTCTGTGCGATATGAGATGGGTCAACTGGAAACAAGTCAAGGAGAACGAAGAATATTTCCCAGGAGTACAGGACAGCTTTATAGCTTGTGGAGTAGCTGACTTTGTTGGGCAGAAGCTCACAAAGTGGAATGACGAGCTAATCATGCAATTCTATTCCATAGCTCATTTCTACCCCGATGGGAAGATTCTATGGATGTCTGAAGGGACAAGGTATCAATCGACAATTGCTGAATGGGCTGAGTTAATCAATGCTCCAGAGGAGAATGAGAATGACTTGGATGTCTATTCCAAGAAGAAGAAGGATCACAACTCAATGGTGAACATGTACAAGGAGATCCCAACCGATGCACTTGATACTTTTCAGTATGGATCAGTACATTTTCTTCTGTCAGGTCTGCCAACAATCAACTGGATCCTCAGGCATACTTTGTTGCCCAAATCAGGAGATCACAAGATGATCAGAGGCCATGCTATCAATCTTCTTCACATCTTTGATACGCCTCAGAAATTCAAAGTTATGAGCCTAATAGTTGAGACTATCAAGAGGACAGCAGCAGATCAGAAGAGGAGCCTTGGATATGCCCCTCATATTCAGATGCTCATAAACTCCAGGATGGGCACAGGCACATATCTGTTGGATCAGGAACATTTGCCTATTGTTCTGGAGAAAGAGAACAATGAAGTTGTGATGAACCCCGATGAACCATCTTCAGCACATGCACAAGCAAAGAAGGAGAAGGCAAAGAAGGAGAAAGCTGCAAGGATGCCAACTCAGGAAGAAGCTTCAGAATACTTCCTGAAGACCAAGCAAGAACAGCTCAGTTACCTGATAGCAGCCACCCTGCGTATTGAGAAGGGTCTGGCCAACCTGACCCAAAACCAGGCAAGCCTAGAGAACATCATAGAACACAAGTTCTATGACCTGGACATCAAGGTAACAGAGATCCAGACAGCAGTTGAGCAGCTCCAAGATGAAGTGCAGGACAGGAGAGAGACCACAGATGCCTTTGCTAAGGTACCCCGAGGTCAGAGGTCCAGTACCATTCCAGTTCCAGATTCCAGAGCCACTGCCTCAGCTCCAGCCGCTACATCATCCCAGCCAGCTCAAGCTCCAGCATCTACTACAGCTCCAACCTCCTCAGCGTCTACTGAAGCCTTCGTCCTTGGAGTCATCAGGACTCCACCTCCACCTGAAGATCAAGCCTGAGTGTTGATCTAGCACTACGTATTCTTTTAGGAACTTTTTGGTAACTTGTTGCCAAAGGGGGAGAAGATGCATAGATCATAGGCTTCGAGAGAGAGAGTGTTGCCTTTTCTCTCTTGTTTTTTTGGTGGTTGTTTGCTACTTTGTGTGATTTTGGTCGTGCTACTTATTGCTCGTGAGACATTGATGATCATGTGGTTGATCATAAGCTACACTTATGCATGCTTGATATATTCTATCTATCTTCTATTTGCTCATAAGTGATTGTATGCCTTGGTGATGAGTGCATGTATTTCATTATTTATCATTTTGAGCGCTCCACCAAGATGTATGTGACATGGAAGAGTAACCCATGATTCTAACTTCTTGTGCATTTGCAGTCCAAAGCAAATTCTATATATGCACAAATTTAGGGGGAGCTCTTACTTATCACATACTTCTCAAAGCGACGATGCAATTCAATCTTATTGTCATTTGTCGAAGCTTTGATCTATATGTTGTCATCAATTACCAAAAAGGGGGAGATTGAAAGTGCAACTATCCCTAGGTGGTTTTGGTAATTTATAACAACATATAGCTCATTGAGCTAATGCTATTCCAAGATATTTATTTCAGGAAAGCTCAATGTTTGGCATGGCATGGATGGAGAAAGTGGAACCCTCAAAATGCTAAGGACAAGATTGGCTAAAGCTTCAAGATCAAGACTCTTCATTTTACACTTTTAGTGATCCAAGATCACATTGAGTCTATAGGAAAAGCCAATACTATCAAGGAGGGATGAGGTGTTGCTTAATGAGCCCTTTGCTTATGTGCTTAATGATATGCTCCAAAATCCTCAGCTACTTTCCCATATCCACATATGACCTAAACCCCAAGCCAAATTCGGTCACACCGATTCTTTCTATCCGGCGCCACCGAGTTTCACTTGTCATAGCCACAGCCAAAACCCTAGCAAATCGGTTGTACCGATAGGGATCTCGGTCTCACCGAGATGGGATTGCAAACTCTCTGTTTCCCCTTCGTAACTTTTCGGTCTCACCGAAAGTGCGAATCGGTCCCACCGAGATTGCAATGCAAACTTTCTGTTTCCTATTTGTAACTTTTCGGTCTAACCGAAAGAGCGAATCGGTCCCACCGAGTTTGCCTGACCAACTCTCTGGTTAGCTAATTACCAAAATCGGTCTCACCAAGTTTGTGTAATCGGTCTCACCGAGATTACGTTATGCCCAAACCCTAACCATATCGGTCCTACCGAGATGCATGTCGATCCACCAAAATCCTAACGGTCACTAGGTTTGTCAATTGGTCGACCGAGTTTTATCATTCGGTCCCACCGAGTTTGCAGATTGTGTGTAGCAGTTAGATTTTGTGTGGAGGCTATAAATACCCCTCCACCTCCTCTTCATTCGTGGAGAGAGCCATCAGAACACACACACACTTCCAACTCATATGTTCTGAGAGAGAACCACCTACTCATGTGTTGAGACCAAGATATTCCATTCCTACCATATGAATCTTGATCTCTAGCCTTTCCCAAGTTGCTTTCCACTCAAATCATCTTTCCACCAAATCCAAATCCTGAGAGAGAGTTGAGTGTTGGGAGACTATCATTTGAAGCACAAGAGCAAGGAGTTCATCATCAACACACCGTTTGTTACTTCTTGGAGAGTGGTGTCTCCTAGATTGGCTAGGTGTCACTTGGGAGCCTCCGACAAGATTGTGGAGTTGAACCAAGGAGTTTGTAAGGGCAAGGAGATCGCCTACTTCGTGAAGATCTACCGCTAGTGAGGCAAGTCCTTCGTGGGCGATGGCCATGGTGGGATAGACAAGGTTGCTTCTTCGTGGACCCTTCGTGGGTGGAGCCCTCCGTGGACTCGCGCAACCGTTACCCTTCGTGGGTTGAAGTCTCCACTAACGTGGATGTAGGATAGCACCACCTATCCGAACCACGGGAAAAATATCCGTGTCACCAATAGCGTTTGAATCCTCCAAACCCTTCCCTTTACATTCTTGCAAGTTGCATGCTTTACTTTCCGCTGCCAATATACTCTTTGCATGCTTGCTTGAATTGTGTGATGATTGCTTGACTTATCCCTAAGTTGCTAAAATCTGCCAAGAACTAAAATTGGGAAAAGGTTAAGTTTTTATTTGGTCAAGTAGTCTAATCACCCCCCCTCTAGACATACTTCCGATCCTACACGAGGTCCTAGCGTGTTCCTTCCCTCTCGCCCTCGCTCCCCTTTCTGCTCTACATCCTCGTGTCCCGGCCCTCGAGCGAGTCTCAGCCGTCGCTGGTATGCCAGGTCGCGATGCCATGGACAAGGCCAGAGGGTGAGGGCCGGAGGGCCGTTAGGAGCCCTAAGTCGCGATGCTCAGGAACCCCCTTTAACGCGCAAGCGGCTCATGCAGACGAGAGTGAAGGAGACACTATAAGGGCCTCGCCTGACGCAGCTCCCTCCGGAGATCCTGTAGATCCATCATAGAAAGAACGAGGGGTTGCCCCGACAATTGTCAGTAAGCCGTTAGTTGCTTCCGCTGGTACATGGGAGGGGGCTCCCCTCCGGGAGGAGCCCCCGGGGCATGTACAGCCTCGCCCTGACACGTGGCTGGCACGGTAGGGCCTGGCGAGGTGTATCTGGGCACCCGTGAGCCAGCGCGGGACTCACGAGGCCCTACCTCTAGGCGGGTTGCGCCTGGCACTGGGCCTTATCTTGTGTTCCTGCAAGGTGGGTTAGTTGATGGCACTCTACGTCCTCGGGTCCCGGCCCTCGAGCTAGTCTCAGCCGTCGCTGGCATGCCAGGTCGCGATGCCGTGGACATGACCAGAGGGTGAGGGCTGGAGAGCCGGTAAGAGCCCTGAGTTGCGATGCTCAGGCACCCCCCCCTTTAACGTGCAAGTGAGCGGCATGGAGAAGAAGAGGTGCCGCGGACCGGCACCAAATAATCAAGCATGGTGGATTTAACTCATAGCTGGAAATAAATGCAAAGGGGATACATGCCGCTGGGTCTGGCCCGAGCGACTTGGGGATGATGCAGCCCATGGGGCGCCCCCAACAAGGCAAACTAACAACATGAAATAAAAAGGGATACATGCCGCAGGGACAGGCCCATGCGGCCTGGGAATAATGCAGCCCTGGGGGGGGGGGGCGCTCCCAGCTGGAAATGAAACTGGAAAGATGTCACCTGGTGATGCTGAAGACGAAGGAGTGTTGGTGTAGCAGACTCGGTAGGCAGCGGAGGCTAATCCTCACGAGCCCCCAGGCTCCGGGGCCTCGGGAGGCTCCGGAGGCGCTGGTGGCTCCTCACGGACCGTCTCCATCTCCGCCAGGGCTGCGGAGCGCACGGCCTCTTGAGCCTCCACGATGCCCCTCAAGAGGCGCTGGTACGCGGCAGCCGCGTTCGGCAAGCCGTAAGGCATGCGAACGTAGCTGTGGGGTGGACCTTCATGGCGCCCCACTCGCGAGGGGCGAGGCGCTCGGAGAGGCGACTTGGTTGAGCCTGGTATGTCGATGCAGACGCGCAGCCCACCATCCTCGCCTGGATGGGGAGCCACAGCTGGTAGGCGGCGGACGCCTCTCATGACTCTTGACTCCTGTAACTCCTGAACGGCCTTGCTGACGAACTCCTGGGGGTCTGGTCCTCCTTGCTTTACTCCTTCTTGAGGGAAATGTGCCTTGAAACACGCCTCCACATGGTGCCCAAGCGCCTCCCTCGTGACCTTGGCCAGGTCGGTTTCCCTCCAGGTGAGAGCCCCCGAGCCCTGCCCGAGGAGGGCGCTGGGTGCGCTTTCCTATGCGATGGAAGGGGTTCCCCCTGGGCAGGCGCGGGCCCTGAGGGGCATGCCTCCTGAGAGAATCCTGGGCCTGACGACGTCTTCTTCTTCTTGGGGGTGGTCTCGGGATGCCTCCTGTCTCTGCGGTCTGGGTCTTCCAGCGATGCGGCCTGGAAGGCTCGCTCCAGGGAACACGCCACGTCCCTCTCTTCACAGGCCACAGTGATGACTCCGCCGCTTCCTGGCATCTTGAGGATGTTGTAGCCGTGATGAGTTACGGCCATGAACTTGGCCAGGGCTGGGTACCCAAGGATGGCGTTGTACGACATGCGGATGTGAGCGACGTCGAAGTCGATGAGCTCGGTGCGGTAGTTGTCGCGCGCCCCGAAGGTGACAGGGAGGCGGACCTGCCCAATCGGGACCGTGGAGCCGTCAGTGACTCTGGAGAAAGGCTTGGTTGGCTGAAGTTGGGTGTAGGGCACTTGGAGATTGTTGAATGTGTCCACAGACAGGACGTTGAGCCCTGCCCCGCCATCGATGAGGGTCCTGGTGACTCGTACATTGCTGATGATTGGGGAACAAAGCATCGGGAGGACTCCGGCTGTGGCTGCGCACTTGAGCTGATCCGCTGAGCTAAACGTGATGGTGCATGCTGACCACTTGAGAGGGCGCGTGGCTTCGAGCTTGGGGAGGACTGCGTTCACCAGCGGCGAACTGCTTGAAGATGTTGAGAGGCTGGGCTTGAGCTCCGCCCGGGATGCGGCGGCCGCGGCTCTGAAGCCCCAGCCCCTCGTCTTGATGGCGGTCCTCGTTTCTCCTTGGCGGCGGCGACAGTGGAGGGAGGCATGCGTTTCCTTGCGGGCGATCCTCGCGAGGCTGACCCCTCCAGTCTCCCTCGCGAGGCGGGTCTTGCCAGCGATCCTCGCGAGGTCGATCGCGCCACCCTTGGCGCGGGCCACGGTCTTCCCAGCGTCCTGCGTTCCTTCCTCCTCCTCGTCCGTAGCCCCGGTCGACGCAGTTGGGGCGACGGCCGATCTTTCCTTCTCGCACAGCTCGGAGTTCTTGGCATTCGTTGGTGTTGTGGGCGTGGAGGTCGTGGTACACGCAGTACCGACTGCCCTTGGAAGATTCAGGCTGATCTCTGCCCCTCTTGGTGTCTGGTTCTGCCGCGAGCACGGCAGCCCCCTTGCGCTTCACGTCCTTGGCCTTGAGCTTCTTCTCTTCGGGGTCCGTGGCTGGCAGCTCGAGGAGGGAGAGACGCCCCTCCTCAGCCCTGGCGCACTTGGTCGCCAAGTTGAACAGCTCCAAGGAAGTGCACAGGTCTTCATGCATAGCCAACTCCTCCTTCATCTTGACGTCGCGCACGCCGTCGGAGAAGGCCGAGATGATGGCCTCCTCGGTCACCTTGGGGATCTTGAGGCGTGCGTTGTTGAAGCGTTGGATGTACTTCTGCAGGGTCTCTCCGGGTTGTTGCTTGATGTGGCGCATGTCGCTCACGGCGGGTGGCCGGTCGCGGGTACCTTGGAAGTTGGCGATGAAGCGGGTGCACATCTCGGCCCAGGAGGAGATTGTGCCTGGAGCCAGGTTCAGGAGCCAGGTGCGGGCCCCATCCTTGAACGCCGTGGGGAACCAGTTCGCCATGACCTTCTCGTCTCCGTTGGCAGCTTCGATGCCCAGCTCGTAGAGCTGGAGGAACTCCGCAGGGTCGGCCGTGCCGTCGTAGCGTGGAGGCAGGCCTGGCTTGAATTTTGTGGGCCACGCGACACTGCGTAGGTCGGTGGTGAAGGCACGGCAGCCAGCTGTGGCCACGTGAGGCCTTGGGGGACGGAGAGCTTGATCTTGCATGTCCCCATGCGCTGCAGCTGGGAGCAGCGCGGGGTCTTGACGCGCGGGAACAGGAGCATGGTCGTGACGTGCTAGAGCAGGGAGCGCCCGGGCAGCTTCTTGCGGGCGAGGGACTTCTTGGCAGCTCTGCTCCTGTCGCGCTGGCGCCTGACGGAGCGGGTTCCTCCCAGGGGCCGAACGCCTTGGAGCCAGAGCGTCTACTTGAGGAGGAGGCGGCTGGGGCACCCCCGGAGCTTCGCCGCCTGCGCGGAGCGGGGTGCGGTGCAGCGGAACGGACGGCGCGGGAGAGCCCCCTGCGGCGCGGACGAGCTCGGCGACGCGGTCGAGCCACTCTTCGTAGATGTGTCGATGGGACGGTAGCGCAGGAGCTCGTTTGCCGCGATGAGCGCGGCTCGAGCCTCCAAGGGTGCGCGGAGCGCACGGGACGAAGAACCAGCCGGGGTGAATGAGGGAGTAGCGGTGCGGCCGTCTTGCCGCGCAGACGGAATCTTGAGCGATGCTTGCTGTTCGTTCCCCACCGGGCAGTGGCGGCGTTAGCGGCGGCGGCGAAACAGCGAGGACGCCCGCCGGCGGGTCGTCTGAAAGCGACACGGGAGGCGAAGCGGCCCGCGCTTCAGCGGGGCTGGCGTCGTCGGACATGGGCGCGATGGTCGGAGGAGAACGGAGCGGTGGAAGATGAATTCCGGCGCACCCCTACCCGGCGCGCCAAATGTCGGATCACGGGTTCCGGCAGACCCTTGAGGTTCGAACACTGGGGTGCGCGCGGAGATCTCACCCTCCACCTACCTGCACTCCACCGCCATGCAAAGATCTAAGCTATCAAAAGAACAGCACAAGAGACACGAGGTTTGTACTGGTTCGGGCCACCGTTGTGGTGTAATACCCTACTCCAGTGTGTGTGGTGTGGTGGATTGCCTCTTGGGCTGATGAACAATACAAGGAAGAACAGCCTCGCGAGGGTCTGTTCTTGGCTAGGGGATGAACTGCTAGGAGGAGTTCGATCGCCCTTCTCTCTCTCTCTCTCTGGTCGATTCTCGATGCCTTCCAACTGCCTCTACCTCGGGGGTGGCTAGTCCTATTTATAGGCAAAGGCCCTGGGCCTCTTCCCAAATATTGAGCGGGAAGGGCGCCAACAGTTGGCCATTTTGAAGGGGAACATCTAGTACACTTATCCTGACTAAAGTTGGTCCTCGCCTGCCAAAGGCGCTGGTGGTGACGCGGGATTGGGCTCCACAATGACCTCTTCCCTGCCGTTGGACTGGTCTTGGTCTCGTTGCACCGAAACAGGTGCCTTTGCTTGATACTCTCGCCTGCGCTTGCTCCCTTTGCACCAAAGAGGAAAGGGGTGGTACACTGCGCGGGCTGGCGCCCGCCTGGCGCCCTTGGTCGTCATGGCTTGCGTCACGGGCACCTCGTGAGGTACCCCGCCTTGATCTCTCCGCCTCCTCACGAGCTAGCCTAATGAAGCCGCACCTGAGGAAGCTCCGTGTCGTCCGCCCCGCGAGGCTTGGCCCCTCGCGAGGGTCTTGGGTCTTGTGTTGATGAAGTTGGGCCGTCCTGGGCCCCCTTTGAGCCACGCCGCAGGCCGCAGGCAGACAAGTCTGGGGACCCCCGTTCCCAGAACGCCGACAAGGGCAAAGGGACGCACACTCGACCTCTAAGGTAGGGGTTAGTCGCCGCTAAGCACTATCAACCCTAACCAAGTACGAGACTCGACCTAGCATGCATGCTATAACTTGGGGCGCCAGCGCTTCATTTATTTATGCTCAGGGTCTGCGCCTGGGTTTGTACAATGGGTTACATGCATCATCGGCAATGCTTGTACAAAAGGGTGGCTTGCCGGGAGGCCCGGCAAGCCGCGCCTCACGGGTAAAACTTACGAAGATGCTCAATGTTCGAGTTACTCACCGGGCAGCATCTTGATCTCGAGCGGACTGCGCCGGGCCTGGTGACTCGTATTACCCGATAAGGGCCTTCCCACTTCAAGCGTCAACTTGTTTGAATTCTGGCCAATTGAGCAGCGCCACGGGACAAGGTCGCCTTCCTCAAGGCCGGGCATGAACCTTGCGGCTATGGTAGCGGCGCAAGGCTTCTTTGGTAGCGTGCTGCTCTCACACCGCCCGAAGGCGATCTTCCTCAAGGAGCACCGCGTCATCTTGCCGCAGTTGCTCTTGCTCAAGCTCATCATAAGCGAGCACTCGAGGTGACCCGTGTATGAGTTCAGTGGGGAGAACTGCCTCCGCCTCGTATACCAGGGCAAAGGGTGTCTGGCCGGTGGCTCGATTTGGCGTCGTCCTGATCGACCAAAGAACTGTCGGTAACTCATCAATCCAGTGCCTTCCGCTCTTGTGCAGCCTGTCAAAGGTCTTGGTCCTTAATCCTCGCAACACTTCAGCGTTCGCCCTCTCAGCTTGACCATTGCTCCGTGGGTGGGCAACGAAAGCGAAACAGACTTTGCTGCCGAGGTCTTGGATGTATTGCATGAAGGTGCGGCTTGTGAACTGCGTGCCGTTGTCGGTGATGACCCTGTTGGGTACACCAAAACGGCATACTAGTCCCTTGAAGAACTTGACGGCTGACTGAGCTGTGACCTTCCTCACTGCCTCCACTTCCGGCCACTTTGTGAACTTGTCAATTGCGACGTACAAGTACTCAAAGCCCCCGACAACGCGGGGGAAGGGGCCCAAGATGTCGAGCCCCAGACCGAGAAGGGCCAGGAGAGAGGAATGGTTTGAAGGGCTTGAGCTGGTTGATGAAGCTTCTTTGAATGGAACTGACACGCTTCACACCTGGTGACTAGTGTCGTCGCATCCTGGAGGGCGGTGGGCCAGAAGAAGCCTTGCCGAATGCCTTGCCGGCAAGGGCTCTTGACCCGATGTGGGATCCACATGTGCCTCCATGTATCTCTGCCAACAGCTCCAGTCCTTCCTCGCGAGGGATACACTTCAATTTCACGCTGTTCGGACTCTTTCTGTACCGAACGTCATCGACGAACTGGTACATGATAGAGCGGCGGGCTACTTTTTCCGCTTCTTCCTGCTCCTCAGGAAGCTCCCCTGTTTGGAGGAATCGGACGGTATGCTGCGCCCATGCTGGAGCCTGGGGCTCGACAGCGAGGACTAAAGGTATTTCCTCCGCGATAGGAGCGGTCGTCTCGACGGCAAGAGCTTGATGCTCTGCCGGAGGCAGTCGTCCCATGGCGGGTTCAGGGTCCTTGACAGTATCTTTGCTGGCGGCTCCGGGGAGCTCGGCGGGAAAGTATTTGTCGGGCCCCGATTTCCTTCTCTTATTTGTTTCTGTTGATGGATCAACGGATGGTTGAGTTAGCTGAAGCACAAAGGTACCTGGTTCCACAGGTAGCTTGAGGGCAGCGCATTTTGACAGGTAGTCGGCGATATCGTTCTCCGCTCGGGGCGTATTCAACTTTATACCGTCAAAGCTCTTCAGCTTTCTCACTTCATCGGCGTGAGGCCTTCATCAGCGGGCTCTAGTAATCCTTGTTGACTTGCTTGACGACGAGCTGCGAGTCTCCCCTGACGATGAGTTTCTTGATTCCGAGGTCCGCCGCGATCCTAAGACCAGCAAGCAGCCCTTCGTACTCTGCAGTGTTGTTTGTTGATACCTCCCTGGGGAAGTGCATCTGGATCACGTACTTGAGGTGCTCTCCAGTGGGCGCGACGAGCAGCACGCCCGCCCCTGCGCCCTGTAGGGAGAAAGCTCCATCAAAGTACATAATCCAATCGCAACTTGCCTCCTTGCCGGGGAGAGTAGTCTCTTGGGCCTCTTCGTCAGGTGTTGCGGTCCATTCTGCAATGAACTCTGCCAAGACTCGGCTCTGAATCGTCGAAGTACTTTCAAACTTAAGGCCAAAGCTGGACAGCTCCAGTGCCCATTCCACAATTCTCCCTGTTGCATCTGGGTTGTGCAATATCCGCTGCAGGGGGAGGCGGGTGACGACAGTGATCTCGTGTGCCTGGAAGTAGTGACGCAGCTTCCTCGAGGCCATGAGAAGGCCGAAGAGCAATTTCTGCACACTGGAGTACCTTGACCTAGCCCCCTGCAGGAGGGAGCTGACAAAGTAGACCGGGTGCTGCATCATTTTCTTCCTCGGCGGCACGTCAATCAGCTGCGTCCTCTCCGCATCGGTGGTGTCGGGCTCTGTCACTGTCATTTCTTCGTCGTCAACCTCTCTCTGCGCTACTAGTGCGGCGCTAACCACCTGGTTCGTCGCCGCTAGGTATAGCAGCAACGGTTCCTGGGGTTTAGGCGCAACTAGTACTGGCGTGGAAGAGAGATATGTCTTCAAATCTTGTAATGCTACTTCGGCTTCTGGCGTCCACTCCATCGGGCCCGCCTTTTTCAAAATTTTGAAAAAGGGGAGGGTGCGCTCGGCAGACTTGGAGATGAATCTGCTCATGGCGGCAACGCAGCCAGCAAGCCGACGCACATCCTTGATTCGTCTGGGTGCTTCAATCTGCTCTATAGCTTTGATCTTGTCCGGGTTGGCTTCTATCCCACGCTGTGACACAAAGAACCCGAGAAGTTTGCCGGAAGGGACGCCAAAAACACACTTCTCAGGGTTCAGCTTGAGGTTGATCTTGCGCAGGTTTGCAAATGTTTCTTGCAAATCCGGTATGAGGGTTGCCCTGTCTTTGGTTTTGACCACTATGTCATCCATATAGGCTTCCATATTTCTATGGAGCTGGGGTTCAAAACCAATTTGGACTGCCCTTGCAAACGTCGAGCCAGCACTCTTCAACCCGAAAGGCATCCGTACGAAACAATACGTACCACATGGGGTGATGAATGTTGTCTTCTCTTCGTCTTCTCTTGTCATGAAGATCTGGTGGTAGCCGGAGTAGGCGTCGAGGAACGACAACAAGTCACACCCAGCTGTGGAGTGAACAATCTGATCTATGCGCGGCAAGGGGAAAGGGTCTTTGGGACAAGCCTTATTGATATCTGTGTAATCAATACACAACCTCCACTTCCCATTGGCCTTGCGCACTACGACCGGATTGGCCAACCACGTTGGATGGAGTACTCCTCTTACCAACCCTGCTGCTTCCAGTTTCTGGATCTCCTCTGTGATGAACTCTTGACGTTCCAAAGCTTGTTTCCTGACCTTCTGCTTGACGGGCCGCGCATGAGGACAGACAGCAAGGTGGTGCTCAATCACTTCCCTGGGAACGCCGGGGATGTCGGACGCTTGCCATGCAAACACATCGACATTTGCCCGCAGGAAGGTGACGAGCGCGTCTTCCTATTTGTCATCAAGGGTGGAGCTTATAGTGAAAGCCCCTCCCGTGCCATCCTCCTTGACGGAAACCTTCTTAGTTTTTGGTAGTGTGGCCCTAGACCTCTTGTTCCTGCCGGTGGAGCTCTCAGGCACGTCCTCGACGAAAGCACTACACTCCGAAGAGGTGCGCTTGCCGGAGTGGGTGTCTGAGGTCTCACCGGTCTTCTTCTTCTTCCCTCCCGGGGCTCTAGCGGCAGGAGCAAGTGCCTTAGCGGCGGCAGCTGCTGCAACTGCCTGTTGGTAGAGTTGATCAGCGCAAATCAGCGCATCCTTCTTGTCGGATGGTATGGTGATGATCGTCACAGGCCCTGGCATCTTCAGGGTGTTGTAGGCGTAGTGTGACGCTGCCATGAACTTGGCCAGCCCAGGGCGGCCAAGGATCCCGTTGTAAGGCAAGGGGATCTTGCCAACATTGAACACAATCCTTTCTGTCCTGTAATTCAGATCACTTCCAAAGGTCACGGGCAGTGTGACCTTCCCCTTTGGCTGACTCCTTCCCGGGTTGACCCCCTGAAACGTGCCCGTTTCTCGGAGATCTTTGTCAGGAATCTGTAGCTTCTCGATCACGGCAGGCGAGATCAAGTTCAGACCGGCCCCGCCATCGACTAACATCTTTGTCACTTTGAGGTTGCGTATTTTTGGTGAAACCAACAACGGCAAGCACCCGACCGCAGTCGTGCGATTAGGGTGATCCTCAGTGTCAAAAATGATAGGAGTGTGGGACCACTTGAGCGGTTTTTGGGCATCAAACGATGGCTCTGCTGCTGTAATCTCACGCGCCCACTGTTTGAGCTGGCGGTGAGAGGTATGCAGCGAGGCGCCGCCGTCGACGCACATAGCCTCTGTAGCTTTCTGAAACTCTTGGTCACCGGACTCGTCGTCCTCTTCGTGATCGCCATCTTCTGGTTTCTTGTCGCGGCCCCGGGCGGGCCTCTCCTGCTGTTTATCCTTGCCGCGACGGCCCGCCTGACCGTCGCGCTTCTTGCCAGACCCCTCAGCACCGTCCTGGCCTTTCTCCTTGTCCCGCCTATCATATTCAGCCCTCTGCTTCTCAGCAAGGAGCTCAACTTGTCGGCAGTTCTGGAGGACATGGCCTTTGGTGCGATGGATCTTGCAGTACTGCTTGTCGGAGTTTCCTGGCTTCTCGGCGGCCGCCAAGGCCCGGCAGGCGACACACGCGGCAATTTCCTTGTCGGGGTCGTCTGCCTTGGTTTTCTTGGTGGAGCCGGTATCATCAGATCCCTCAACGGCAAGCACAACTTTCCCTTTGCGCTTCCTACTGCGGCGCCGGCCTTTCCTTGCCGGGGCGGCAATATCCTCGTCTGAGGAGTCGGTTTCCACGCTGGCGTCTTCGCCGGGGTACTTCCTTCCCTCTTCAGCCCGGGCACACCGATCGGCAAGAACATAAAGTTCCGGTACATCTTTCACCTTGTTCATCGCCAGCTCTTCGCGCATTTTGCGGTTACGCATGTTCTGATGGAACGCGCTGATGATGGCGGCAGGATGAACATCAGGAATAGTGTACTGTACCCGGCTGAATCTCTGTATATATTTGCGCAGACTCTCACCTTCTTTCTGGGGGATGACATGCAAGTCGCTTGCTTGGCCATGGGCTTGGCGACCCCCAGTAAAGGCGCCAACAAACTCATGGCATAAATCCGACCAGGAAGAAATAGAGTCTACTGGCAAATGCATCAACCATGACATGGCATTGGGCTTAAGAGCCAGTGGAAAGTAATTCGCAAGCACCTTATCGTCACGGGCCCCGGCAGCCTGCATCGCGATGGTGTAGACGCTGAGGAACTCAGACGGATGGGTCTTGCCGCTGTACTTCTCGCCAACATCAGGTTTGAAGGTGCGGTGAGTGGGCCACTGGAACTGCCGCAGCTCACGAGTAAAAGCCGGACAACCTACCTCGTAAGGTAGGCCTCTAGGGCTCTACGGTGCCGGGTGGTTCACAGCAGGCCCTGCTCGCCTGTCTGACTGGTGGCGCGCTCCGCGCCGGCGCTCGATAGTGGTTCGAGCGTCTTCGTGTTCTCGTTCCCGAAGGACTTGGCGCTGGTCGTAGCGGGTCCGTGGGTCGGACGACGCCACGGAGATTTCGTCACCCGTAGCATTGCGACGGGCTGACGTCCGTGGCACTGGGCGTGGAGGAGGCGAGTGCACCGTGGTTGCGGCACCGCCAACTCTCCTGCCACTGGTGCGTGGGACTCCGTCGGAGTGTCGACTTGGGGGTTCTACCGGACCCAGTTCGTCTTTGTTGGCCGCTGCAACAAGGCTTCGGATGGTGGCTCTCCATTCGTCGAGTTTCCCCGTAGTGGGAGGAAAATCGAGGAGCAACTGCGCGCGCGCCAGGGCTTCTGCTGATGTTGGTGGCAGCGAAACCTGCACAGATCGTGATGCGCTTTCACTTCTGGCTGTGCCAGAAGGAGCTTTACCATGACCCTGCAGTCGCACGCCACCTTCCCCAACGCTTCGGCGAGCGGGCAAGTCTTGTACGTCCCGGGAGTGACGCTCGGGACTCTTCCCGTGGCGACGCCCGGGGTCTTCTGCAAGATCACGCCGTTCGTCGCGCACCGCTTGACAAGAGCGCGGCGTCGGCGCTGGAGTGGGAGTCTTGGAAGCCTTCGCACCACCTTCGGGTGGGGCGGCAGTGATCTTGGAGGGCCCAGCGCCGCCTGCGGAGGGTCTGGCTCCGTCCTTGGATTTGGCGGCGTGCGGCCCGTCACCAGGTGCACGAACGTCGCCGCCTCCCAAACTCCGGCTGCTGGGATGTTGTTGGTGTTTGCGAACGGCGCCCCGGGTCCTTTCTGCGACCGGTCCGCTGTTCGCCCGCGTCGGGGCAGGACGCCCAGCCTCCGACGGGTCAACTGCCATCGTCGCCTTCTTCTTGGGCGCCATGACGACGAAGAACGGTGAACTAACTGCTAAAGCCGATTCCCACAACTGCGCCCCCTACCTGGCGCGCCAATGATGTCGGTGGAAACGACACCTATGGGATCACAAGAATCCCAACTACGGTTGCGGGGCGCGGGGTCGTGAGAAGAGCGGATCGAGCAGACAGCACGCGGTTCCTTTACCCAGGTTCGGGCCGCGAAGATGCGTAAAACCCTACTCCTGCTTTGGTGGTTTGATATATCTGTGTTCTTGAGCTAGCTAAGGGGCGCGTAGAGCTCCAAAAAGCCGAATCCCCTCTCTGGTCGCCTCGGGCCTCCTTTTATAGAGAAAGGGGCTGCCACAGTGGAACCAGGAGGTCGAAAGGTTACAGTAATGCGAGGTTATCCTTCGCATTACAGGACAAGGCGCATTTAATGCGTCTGCCCAGGTGTCCTTGCTTTACCGGGGGCAGGGGCGAGGCCCGTCCCGTCCGTCGCCGTCTCCCTTCGCGTCGACACGCACCCTGGCCAGCGGTGCCTGCGGTGCCATGTAGGCAGGCAGGCAGCTGGGGTGGCGCAACGGTGGGTCTCCACGTAGACCTGCATGCCACCACGCAGGCGCCTGCCCAGCTGGTTGGGTCGGCAGCCGTGTGCGAACGGCGGTGGAGGTTTGACTGGTGTGGGCCTGGTGGTGGCCCTGCAAGTGTCCACGGCAAGGGCCTTACCGGGGCCCCGGCAAGGGTCTTGCCGCGGCGTCTGCTGTCATCCCCGGCAAGGTTCTTGCCGGGGGCCTTGTGGTCCTCCTTGGCTGGGATCCCGCCAAGGATCATCTTCATCTTTCAAAGTGTGTATCTGATCTTGAATGTCTTCACAAAGATCTGCATGCCACCATGGGGATGTCTCCCGAATCCTTGCCCCATGGGGGCAGTGGACTCAAGGGCGACCTGCTTCCGTAGGTGTGGGACGAGCGACCCCGGCAAGGGTCTTGCCGGGTTTGCCAGAACCGCCTCCCGGCAAGGATCTTGCCGGGGGACTCTGTTTTGTCTCCTTTGCTCTTTGTGGTCTTGGCGTCCTTCTGCTTCTCTCAAGCTTCGGTTTTAACCTTGGCTCACCTCCCTGGCCTTGCCCAGTGTGGTGGTGTCCGTGGCTCAGACTGCCCATGCACAGTTTATAGGGGTACGAAAAGTGTACCCCTCTTTTTGTACACCGACACTTTGTTGTTGCAAGTTTTACGTGGATGCTACGGGCTTCTAGTAAGAACCTTTCTTACCTACGCATGAAAACCACAACGATGTTTCGTCAAGTTTGCTGTTTTAACCTTTAACAAGGATCGGCCGTAGTCAAATTCGATTCAACTAAAGTTGGAGAAACAGACACCCGCCAACCACCTTTATGCAAAACAAGTTACATGTTTGTCGGTGGAACCTGTCTCATGAACGCGGTCATGTAAGGTGATACGTCTCCAATGTATCTATAATTTTTGATTGTTCCATGCTATTATATTATCTGTTTTGGATGTTTAATGGGCTTTAATATGCCCTTTTATATTATTTTTGGGACTAACCTATTAACCGAAGGCCCATTGCCAATTCCTGTTTTTTTTGCCTATTTCAGTGTTTTGCAGAAAAGGAATACCAAACGGAATGAAATCTTCACGAGGATCTTATCTTGGAACAAACGCAATCCAGAAGACTTGGAGTTGAAGTCTGGAACTCCGCGAGGCGGCCACGAGGCAGGAGGGCGTGCCCCCACCCTCGTGGGCCCCACGGAGCTCCACCGACCTATTTCTTTCACCTATATATACTCTTATACCCTAAAAACATCAGGGGGAGCCACGAAACTACTTTTCCACCGCCGCAACCTTCTGTACCCGTGATATCCCATCTTGGGGCCTTTTCCGGCGCTCCACCGGAGGGGGAATCGATCACGAAGGGCTTCTACATCAACACCATAGCCTCTCCGATGATGTGTGAGTAGTTTACCACAGACCTTCAGGTCCATAGTTATTAGCTAGATGGCTTCTTCTCTCTCTTTGATTCTCCATACAAAGTTCTCCTCGATGTTCTTGGAGATCTATTCGATATAATATTCTTTTGCGGTGTGTTTTCCGAGATCCGATGAATTGTGGATTTATGATCAAGTTTATCTATGAATAATATTTGGTTCTTCTCTAAATTATTATATGCATGATTTGATATCTTTGCAAGTCTCTTCGAATTATCGGTTTAGTTTGGCCTACTAGATTGAACTTTCTTGCAATGGGAGAAGTGCTTAGCTTTGGGTTCAATCTTGCAATGTCCTTTCCCAGTGACAGTAGGGGCAGCAAGGTACATATTGTATTGTTGCCATCGAGGATAAAAAGATGGGGTTTATATCATATTGCTTGAGTTTATCCCTCTACATCATGTCATCTTGCTTAATGCATTACTATGTTCTTATGAACTTAATACTCTAGATGCATGCTGGATAGCGGTCGATGTGTGGAGTAATAGTAGTAGATGCAGAATCATTTCGGTCTACTTGACACGGACGTGATGCCCATATTCATGATCATTGCCTAGATATTCTCATAACTATGCGCTTTTCTATCAAATGCTCGGCGGTAATTTGTTCACCCACCGTAATATATGCTATCTTGAGAGAAGCCACTAGTGAAACCTATGGCCCCCGGGTATCTTTCCTATTATATTACATCTCTTTTATTTACATCGCATCTCGTTTACTATTTTGCAATCTTTACTTTCCAATCTATACAACAAAAATGCCAAAAATATTTATCTTATTATCTTTATCAGATCTCACTTTTGCGAGTGACCGTGAAGGGATTGACAACCCCTTTATCGCGTTGGTTGCAAGGTTCTTGATTGTTTGTGCATGTACTAGGTGACTTGCGTGTTATCTTGTACTGGATTGATACCTTGGTTCTCAAAAACTGAGGGATACTTATGCTACTTTGCTGCATCACCCTTTCCTCTTCAAGGGAAAACCAACGCATGCTCAAGAGGTAGCAAGAAGGATTTCTGGCGCCGTTGCTGGGGAGATCTACGCTCAAGTCAAGACATACCAAGTACCCATCACAAATTCTTCTCCCTCGCATTACATTATTTGCCATTCGCCTCTCGTTTTCCTCTCCCCCACCCCTAAAACAATTTTCGAAAACCTTTGCCTTTTCTTTGCCCCTCTTCTGTTCGTCTCTTTTCGCTTGCTTCTTGTGTGCTTGTGTGTTGGATTGATTGTTTGTGATAATGGCTCAAGATAATACTAAATTATGTGAATTTTCCAATACCAACAACAATGATTTTATTAGCACTCCGATTGCTCCTACTACTGATGATGAATCTTGTGAAATTAATACCGCTTTGTTGAATCTTGTTATGAAAGATCAATTTTCTGGCCTTCCTAGTGAAAATGCCGCCACCCATCTAAACAACTTCGTTGATTTATGTGAAATGCAAAAGAACAAAGATGTTGATAATGATATTGTTAAATTGAAACTATTTCCGTTTTCGCTTAGAGATCGTGCTAAAACTTGGTTCTCTTCTTTGCCTAAAAATAGTATTGATTCATAGAATAAGTGCAAAGATGCTTTCATCTCTAAGTATTTTCCTCCCGCTAAGATCATCTCTCTTAGAAACGACATTATGAATTTTAAGCAACTTGATCTTGAACATGTAGCACAAGCTTGGGAGAGAATGAAATTAATGATACATAATTGTCCTACACATGGTTGAATTTATGGATGATTATACAAAAAATTTATGCTGGATTGAATTTTGCTTCTAGAAATATTTTAGATTCGGCCGCGGGAGGCACTTTTATGGAAATCACTTTAGGAGAAGCTACTAAACTCCTAGATAATATCATGGTTAATTATTCTCAATGGCACACCGAAAGATCCACTAGTAAAATGTTCATGATTGAAGAGATTAATGTTTTGAGTGGAATGATGGATGAACTTATGAAATTGTTTGCTAATAAGAGTGTTTCTTCTGATCCTAATGATATGCCTTTGTCCACTTTGATTGAGAATAATAATGAATCTGTGGATGTGAATTTTGTTGGTAGGAACAATTTTGGTAACAACGCATATAGAGGAAACGTTAATTCTAGGCCGTTTCCTAGTAATTACTCTAATAATTATGGTAATTCCTACAACAACTCTTATGAAAATTTTAATAAGATGCCCTCTGATTTTGAGATTAGTGTTAAAGAATTTATGAGTTCGCAAAAGAATTGCAATGCTTTGGTTGAAGAAAAATTGCTTAACATTGATGAGTTTGCTAGGAACGTGGATCGAATTTCTCTTGATGTTGATTCTTTGAAACTTAGATCTATCCCGCCTAAGCATGATATCAATGAGTCTCTCAAATCCATGAGAATTTCCATTGATGAGTGCAAAGAAAGAACCGCTAGAATGTGCGCTAAAAAGATTGCTTTGTGAAAGTGTGTTCTTCTAGTTTTCATGATAATAATGATGAAGATCTAAAAGTGATTGATGTAACTCCTATTAAATCTTAATTTTCCAATAAGAATCTTGATAAAGATGGGACTGGAGATGAGTCAACTTTAGTTAAAAGGCGTCCCAATGATTCAGAGTTTTTAGATCTTGATGCTAAAATTAATAGAAGTGGGATTGAAGAGGTCAAAACTTTACATAGCAATGAACCCACCATTTTGGATTTCAAGGAATTTAATTATGATAATTGCTCATTGATAGATTGTATTTCCTTGTTGCAATCCGTGCTAAATTCTCCTCATGCTTATGATCAAAATAAAGCTTTCACTAAACATATCATTGATGCCTTAATACAATCTTATGAAGAAAAGCTTGAACTAGAAGTTTCTATTCCTAGAAAACTTTATGATGAGTGGGAACCTACTATTAAAATTAAGATTAAAGATTATGAATGCTATGCTTTGTGTGATTTGGCTGTTAGTGTTTCCACGATTCCAAAAGCTTTGTGTGATGTGTTAGGTTTCCGTGAATTTGATGATTGTTCTTTAAATTTGCACGTTGCGGATTCCACCATTAAGAAACCTATGGGAAGGATTAATGATGTTCTTATTCTTGCAAATAGGAATTATGTGCCCGTAGGTTTCATCGTTCTTGATATAGATTGCAATCCTACATGTCCT
The DNA here is from genome assembly GCA_021605205.1 of Aegilops longissima. NCBI lineage: Eukaryota > Viridiplantae > Streptophyta > Magnoliopsida > Poales > Poaceae > Aegilops > Aegilops longissima. The sequence goes on from CM038677.1 coordinate 764,201,463, forward strand.
ATTATTCTTGGTAGACCTTTCCTTAGAACTATTGGTGCAATTATTGACATGAAAGAAGGAAATATTAGATTCCAATTTCCATTAAGCAAAGGCATGGAACACTTTCCTAGAAAGAAAATTAAATTGCCTTATGAATCAATTATGAGAGCCACTTATGGATTGCATACCAAAGATGACAATACCTAGATCTATTCTTGCTTTTATGCCTAGCTAGGGGCGTTAAACGATAGCGCTTGTTGGGAGGCAACCCAATTTTATTTTTGTTCTTTGCTTTTTGTTCCTGTTTAGTAATAAATAATTCATCTAGCCTCTGGTTAGATGTGGTTTTATGTTTTAATTAGTGTTTTTGCCAAGTAATACCTTTAGGATAACCTATGGTGATAGTTAATTTGATCTTGCTGAAAAACAGAAACTTTTGCGCGCACAAAAATAATTTTCATAAATCACAGGAACGTGCTTTTCAGTTGATTCTTTTTGAAGAAGATTACTAAATAAATTGCTTAGGACTTTCTATTTTTTCAGAATTTTTGGAGTTACAGAAGTATGCGTATGAATCATATTGCTACAGACTGTTCTGTTTTTGACAGATTCTGTTTTTCGTGTGTTGTTTGCTTATTTTGATGAATCTATGAGTAGTATCGTGGGGTATGAGGCATATAGAAGTTGGAATACAGTAGGTTTAACTCCAATACAAACAAAGAATGAGTTTATTACAGTACCTTAAAGTGGCGGTTTGTTTTCTTATACTAACGGAGCTCACGAGATTTTCTGTTAAGTTTTGTGTTGTGAAGTTTTCAAGTTTTTGGGTAAAGATTTGATGGATTTTGGAATAAGGAGTGGCAAGCGCCTAAGCTTGGGGATGCCCAAGGCACCCCATGGTAAAAATTCAAGGACAAACAAAAGCCTAAGCTTGCGGATGCCCCGGAAGGCATCCCCTCTTTCGTCCTCGTCTGTCGGTAACTTTACTCGAGGCTATATTTTTATTCACCACATGATAAGTGTTTTGCTTGGAGCGTCTTGTATGATTTGAGTCTTTGCTTTTTAGTTTAGCACAATCATGCTTGCTGTACACACCTTTTGGGAGAGACACACGAGAATCGGAATTTATTAGAATACTCTATGTGCTTCACTTATATCTTTTGAGCTAGATAATTTTGCTCTAGTGCTTCACTAATATCTTTTTAGAGCACGGTGGTGGTTTTATTTTATAGAAATTATTGATCTCTCATGCTTCACTTAAATTTTTTTGAGAGTCCTTTAGAACAGCATGGTAGTTTGCTTTGGTTATAAAATTAGTCCTAATATGATGGGCATCCTTGGGTAGAATAAAAACTATCATATAAAGTGCATTGAATACAATGAGAAGTTTGATTCTTTATGATTGTTTTGAGATATGAAGATGGTGATATTAGAGTCTTGCTAGTGGAGTAATTGTGAATTTGAGAGATACTTGTGTTAAAGTGTGTGATTCCCGTAGCATGCACATATGGTGAACCGTTATGTGATGAAGTTGGAGCATGATTTATTTATTGATTGTCTTCCTTATGCCTGGAGGTCGGGATCGCGCGATGGTTAAATCCTACCAAACCTTCCCCTAGGAGCATGCGTGTAGTACTTTGTTTTGATGACTTGTAGATTTTTGCAATAAGTATGTGAGTTCTTTATGACTAATGTTGAGTCCATAGATTATACGCACTCTCACCCTTCCACCATTGCTAGCCTCTCTGGTGCCGCGCAACTTTCGCCGGTACCATAAACCCGTCACTTACCTTCCTCAAAACAGCCACCATACCTACCTATTATGGCATTTCCATAGCCATTCCAAGATATATTGCCATGCAACTTTCCACCGTTCCGTTTATTATGACACGCTCCATCATTGTCATATTGCTTTGCATGATCATGTAGTTGACATCGTATTTGTGGCAAAGCCACCGTTCATAATTCTTTCATACATGTCACTCTTGATACATTGCACATCCCAGTACATCGCCGAAGGCATTCACATAGAGTCATATTTTGTTCTAAGTATCGAGTTATAATTCTTGAGTTGTAAGTAAATAAAAGTGTGATGATCTTCATTATTAGAGCGTTGTCCCATGTGAGGAAAGGATGATGGAAGCAATGATTCCCTCACAAGTTGGGATGAGTCTCCGGACTTTATGAAAAATAAAAGAGGCCAAAGACGCCCACCAAAAAAATGGGAGAAAAAGAGAGAAGGGACAATGTTACAATCCTTTTTCCACACTTGTGCTTCAAAGTAGCACCATGATCTTCATGATAGAGAGTCTCTTATGTTGTCACTTTCATATACTAGTGGGAATTTTTTATTATAGAACTTGGCTTGTATATTCCAATGATGGGTGAGGGAGTCCTGGAATAGGGGGTGTTCGGATAGCCGGACTATACCTTCTGCCGGACTCCAGGACTATGAAGATACAAGATTGAAGACTTCGTCCCGTGTCCGGAAGATTCTTTCCTTGGCGTAGAAGGCAAGCTAGGCGTGCGGATATTCAAGATCTCCTACCAAATGTAACCGACTCTATGTAACCCTAACCCTATCCGGTGTCTATATAAACCGGAGGGTTGTAGTCCGTAGGACAACCATCTTCATACACAATCATACCATAGGCTAGCTTTTAGGGTTTAGCCTCCTTGATCTCGTGGTAGATCTACTCTTGTACTACCCATATCATCAATATTAATCTAGCAGGAGTAGGGTTTTACCTCCATCGAGAGGGCCCGAACCTGGGTAAAATAAAGTGTCCCTTGTCTCCTGTTACCATCCGACCTTGACGCATAGTTCGGGACCCCCTACCCGAGATCCGCCGGTTTTGACACCGACATTGGTGCTTTCATTGAGAGTTCCTCTGTGTTGTCGCCTTTTAGGTCCGATGGCTCCTTTGATCATCAACGGTGACGAGGTCCAGGGTGAGACTTTTCTCCCCGGACAGATCTTCGTCTTCGGCGGCTTCGCTCTGCGGGCCAACTCGCATGGCCGTCTGGAGCAGATCGAAAGCTATGCACCTGGCCATCAAGTCAGGTTTGGAAGCCTAAACTACACGGCAGACATCCGCGGAGACTTGATCTTCGACGGATTCGAGCCACAGCCAAGCTTGCCGCACTGTCACGAAGGGCATGATATAGCTCTGCCGCCGGACAGTAACCTGGAGGCCGCATACGCTCCGGCCCCGATCCTTGATTCGGAGCCCGTTGCGCTTATTGAGGAAAAACGGTTGGACGTCACCTCAGGGGCTACGACGTTAAAGGCAATCGAGCCGAACACCGGTCTCGCACTCCGCGTTGCCCGTGAATCCGAGGAGCCGGACTCTTCTCCGAACTCCGGGCCTTCCACGCCCCCGCCAATCGAATCTGATTGGGCGCCTGCAATGGAGTTCACCGCCGCGGACATCTTTCAGTGCTCACCTTTCGGTGACATCCTGAATTCTCTCAAGTCTCTCTCTTTATCAGGAGAGCCCAGGCCGGACTATGGCCTGCGAGGATGGGATTCGGGTGACGAAGAAATTCAAAGCCCACCCACCACCCACTTGATAGCCACTGTCGAAGATTTGACCGACATGCTCGACTTCGGCTCGAAGACTTCGACGGTATGGACGACGAATACGGAGACGAACTGGAACCAGCACCCACTGGGCACTGGAGATCCACCACACCCAACAACGTATTCATGGTGGATACACCGGAAAACATTGACAACGAGGAAAAAGGGGGCGAAAAGAAGGATAAACCCTCCGGGAAGCACTCAAAGCGGCGACGTAAATGCCGAGCAAAGCCCCGCCTCGATCAAGACCCTGCCATAGAGCAGGACGAGTCGGAAGATGACGAACACGTCTCAGAACAGCCGTCTGAACATGACAACACGGGTAGAGAAGACGACCAGTCTTCCCCTGGTCATAACAGAACTCCGGATGACACCACGCCGGATAAAACCACGGAGCAGAAGAATCTCCAAGAGAGGCTCGCTGCCACAATGCGCAGCCTGAGAAAACAGAAGCAAAAGCTAAGGACGGCGGAAAATGCACTTAAGACAAGATGGAGCAAAGTTATCAAGACCGCAGACAAATACGGCGGCAGCCGCCGCACCAAAAGCTATCCAAAAAGAAAGCTACTGCCCGAATTCGACCAGGAGGCCCTAGAGCCCCCAAACCCGAAAAAATAAAAAGGCTGCACGGTCGGATGGACGACCCATCGGCCACTCCAAAACGGCAAACGGCACCGCACTCAATGCGGCACGCGACCCAATTAAAGACTCGCACCATGCCCCAGCCAGATCCATTTACGGGCAGAGAAAGCACGCTCTCACGAGCAATGCAAAAATCACACCGTTGGAATCCGGCGCAACCAAATACAGGGGTGCCGCACACCCCCTATGCTTCACCGATGAGGTTCTGGAATATGAATTCCCAGAAGGGTTTAAACCCGTTAACATAGAGTCATACGACGGAACAACAGACCCTGGAGTCTGGATTGAGGATTACATCCTCCACATACACATGGCTAGAGGAGATGATCTCCACGCCATAAAATATTTACCTCTTAAGCTTAAAGGGCCAGCTCGGCACTGGCTTAAAAGCCTTCCTGAAAATACAATCGGAAGTTGGAAAGAGCTCGAGGATGCTTTCCGAGCGAATTTTCAAGGGACCTACATCCGTCCCCCGGATGCAGACGACCTCAGTCACATAACTCAGCAGTCCGGAGAATCAGCTCGGCAGTTCTGGAACAGATTCCTCACTAAAAAGAATCAAATAGTGGATTGTCCGGACGCCGAAGCCCTAGCGGCTTTCAGGCACAATGTCCGAGATGAATGGCTAGCCAGACACCTGGGCCAGGAAAAGCCAAGAACAATGGCCGCACTCACAAGCCTCATGACCCGCTTTTGCGCAGGGGAGGACAGCTGGTTGGCACGATGCAGCCCCAGCGACCCAAGTACATCTGAAATCAGAGATGGAAATGGGAAACCGCGATGAAATAAGGATCATCGCCGAATTAAAAAGAAAAGTCTGAAAGGCACGGCAGTCAACGCCGGATTCAAAAGCTCACTGAACAATCAGACAAAACCAACCCCTCAGGACAATAGGGAAGATCCGTCCAGCCTAAAAAGAATCATGGACATGATATGTCAGATACACAGCACTCCTGGGAAACCTGCTAATCATACCCACAGAGACTGTTGGGTTTTCAAACCGTCCAGAAGGCTCAACACCGAATACAAGGGGCTCGACACACCTAGTGAGGAAGAAGACGAACCACAAAATCAGCACACCAGGAAGCAGAAGAACTTCCCACAAGAAGTCAATACACTGAACTCACTTCACATAACAAGGCATGAGGCGCCCATTAAGGTCCGCACATTCAAGCCTAGACCCCAGGCGTCCCGCCATTGGTCATTAAAACCAATCATCTTTAATAAAGAAGATTACTCTCGGAATATAAAGAATGCGGGCCGGATCGCCTTGGTAATTAAACCAATAATAGACGGATTCCAGTTTGCTAATGTCCTTATGGACGGAGGCAGTGGACTAAACCTGATATATCAGGATACAATTCGCAGAATGGGCATAAACCCAGCAAGAATCCGTCACAGCAAAACCTCCTTTCAAGGGGTAGCACCCGGCCCGGACACCCATTGCATGGGTTTTCTCCGGCTGGCAGTAATATATGGCTCTGCCAATAACTTCCGTTGCGAAAAGCTGATCTTCCACATAGTCCCGTTTTCAAGTCGCTATCAAGCACTACTGGGACGAGGAGCTTTCGCACGCTTTAACGCAATACCGCATTATGCATCCCTCACGCTAAAGATGCCCGGTCCTCGAGGCATCATCTCTTTACAGGGAACGCACTAAAATACGCCTCCTTCAAAAGGAGGACTGTGCGGACGCTTAAACAGCCGCACAATAAAATGGCCTCGCCAGCCAAAAAGACTTTTTCGATATAAGTCATAGAAGGCCATGGACCCGGACTCCATGAGTTCGGCAAAAGCCCATCATCATTATAGGCTTATTACGCCATACTAGGGGTTGTACACAGAGACAATAAAGCTCGACCTCATTTCTTTCTCACTTTATATTTTTTATTATCCTTTTTGTCCCGCACGACCCATTTTCAATTTAAATTCTTCTCTTTTACAGATGAATGTCATACGGCGCCCGTCCAGGACACGGCACAACGGAGACACATGCGCAGACGTGCAGTAGGGACCCACCCAAAGGATTCTTTTTTAGATTAAGGCCCTGCGTAAACCTTTTTACTGTCTCTTGCTGTTATACATCCCCTGGTTCATTTCACCATAACCAAGGAGGAGACTGGCGTCTTGGCATGTGGCCACGCCAAAATTATTGCTCGTACCTGGACACGAAGGGCTTTTTTCTCCTTTCTTTTTTTATAAAAGGGGGGGTGTTGTTCTGCACACACCCGCAAAGACCGAACACCTTAGGGAGTGTTCGGCGTCGCGAGTTTTGGCACTATATGCATCAGCTCCGAGTCATGATTTTGGTCATATGTTGGGTTGCCCGGCTCCTGAGTTCGGCCACCTTACGTTCCGCTCATCGGCTAAGGTAGCACCGGAGAACTATCGCGATTGCGCCCGGTTCGCCGGGCGTGCGCCAAGAGAGAAAGCCGAAAACCGACTGTCATGATGTAGCGAGAGACTGGTCACCACTCGATGACTCATAGGGGTTTATCGAACTCCTCCGTTTTGATGAAGGGCCGCTTCCCGGTCAGGCTCACATGCGCCCCGAACTCGGATGGGCGCAGTTGCCATTTCACGGCTACCTAAAGAGTCCCATTGTCAAGCTCCTATGGCTAAGTGAAAGTGTTAAAGCATTATAGTCCGGATTGCCTAGCCCGCTGCGCTATCACCTCCTTTGTAGGACCAAGACGTTGGGTTAAGTGTGATATTGCGTTTCAGCAGCACTTCAAGACTATGTGCGTGGGGGCTGAAGCCAACGACTGCAATCTTTCAGAATTTATATATTAAAACGGCCGCACAGGAGGTGTTTTTAATACTTGAAGGCACAAGTCTAAAAATACGCCATTTATAAAAATACTGATCTATGATTACATATGCTGTCATAATGCAGCATCTTTCGAACACTGCGTCTCTATTATACGAGCGCCCGCGAGGACTTCCTCAAAATAGTGTTCGGCAGGTATTCGGATTTCATCCGAATCACGAGATGCAACAACGGTGGGCTCCATATCTGCCCAATATGTCTTAACACGGGCAAGAGCCAGCCGAGCGCCCTCTGTGCACGCTGACTTCTTCAGAGCTTCTACTCGAGGCACCACGTCAAGAAACTGCTGCACCAAGCAAAAATAGCTTGTCGGCTTCGATCCGCCCGGGCGTAGGCGATCCAAGGCATACGTCATGGCGAGTCCGGACAACCTATTCAGCTCGGCCCATTGGGCCAGGCGATCGTCCACTGCCAGTGGACGCCTTGGATTGGTGAACTGCGACCAGAAGAGTTTTTCCACTTCATGATCCTTCTTATCCTGAAAGTATCTGGTCGCATCGGCAGCACTGGCCGCCAAATCCAGGTAGGTGTCCTTCACGCTCCACGCTTGGTCCAACAGGGCGAACCTCGGATCACAAAATTGTCTCCGCAGCAAGAAGGGCTTTCCATCCGCAATCAGTCCGGCTTGACGTAGCTCTTCCCTTGTCGCTCTCACCACAGAGCGGGCGTCCTTGAGGTCAGCAACGGCCTTCTCCAAATCCGTCTGCCTGGCTCGACCTTCCTCCTCGAGCAATTTGCAACGGTCAGTAGCACTCTTTAACTCTATGGCAATATTCGCCATCTCATCCCTGCTTCGGCAATGGGCAGCCTGTTCGGCTTTCAGCTCTTCACGGGCTTTTTTGGCGGCTGCATCGCTTTTTCTGGCTTGACCCTTCGCTTTGGCGAGTTCGGCCCTAAGTCCTTCCACGGCAGCCGCTCCATCTGCATCAAGTATACACATGGTAAGAAGTTGTCCTACATCTCCTCTTACCAACAATCGCCAAGTGAAATCAATACCTTGAGCATCATCAAGCCGCTGGTTCACCAGCACGATGTCAGCTTCTGCCTCGTCAAGTTGCCGTTTCACTTCGGCAAACTCTTGAGTCCGGCTCGACTCCGGACAATCAGCCGCCTGCATATAAAGGTGCCATTTTAAGGACCTGGGAATAAGATCCTCTGTGCGCCGCACATCTTTGCGCCACACAGAGTCTCAGGGGCTACTATCTACACAGGACGCGTGTTATTATGCGTAACTAACATTAATATTCGTTATTTAAAAACGTACCTCAAGGCCCGCCAATAAGCTCTTGACGGCCTCGTTCAGCCCGCTTCCCGCGGCTGAAATTTTCTCAATCACCGTGTGCATTAACACACGATGCTCCTCTGAAATAGAGGCTCGGCCCAATAGAACCTCCAGCTCCCTGGCGAACACCAGTTGGTGCGGACTCGCCCCATGGCCTTCTTCGGAGGCCGGGCGTGGAGAACCTCGAGGGGCCATGTGATCACCTTCTGCCTCTGGCAGATCCGGAGAAGATCCTCTGCGACGACACTTCGGCGTCGTCCGCCTCGCCAGGCGGTATAGAAGGAGGTGGCGTTCCGCTCTCCATCATCTCCGGAAGGAGATCCCCCGAGGACGAGTTCTGCTGAGAGGGGTCGAGGTCCGAACTACAAGGTAAAGTTCGGTTAAAAACTTCTCAGATATAAAAGAAGGATTTCTCGTAAAGGGCAATTCCTTTTCTACTTACGGCTCGCTGGAGAGCTGCTCCCCTTGTGGATCCAGTTCGGCCGAGGGGCTCCTTGGCGACGGGTCCTCTGACATGGATTCTTTCCCCGCTTCAAGCTTGGACTTCCGGGTCGTCAAAGGCGGCCCTTTCTTTCCCCTAGGAGGGGAACTTTCGATTCCCCCCTTTTGAGTGGCCTCTCTCGAAGAGGCCAGGGTTTCCTTGTTAGTCCCCTTATTTCCCTCCAAAGGCACTACCTCTAGCATCCTGACTAGCACGGGATCCAGCCTGGTTTCGGGAAGGGGAGCCGGACACCGGATCAGCTTCGCCTTTGCTATCCATTCCTGCTCAAAGGAAGAAATGCTGTTAAAAAGCAAGTTAAAACTATGTGGATAGAAGGTCCGGACACAAGGTCACCTACCTGAGTATCCGGGCGATTGCGGCTTAGACCAGCATCCTCGGTCAGATCCGGACTCACTTCTTGTGATCCGAAGAACAGTTTATACATCTCCATAGGCGTTACGCCCATATAATTTCGGAGAGCTCGCGGTCCCTCTGGATTGAACTCCCATAAGCGAAGGGGGCGACGTTGGCCGGGCAGTGTCCGGCGAATCAGCATGGCTTGTGTCACCTTGACCAGGTTGAGGTCTCCTTTCAGGAGATCCTTAATGCGGCCCTGCAGCAGAGGAACGTCTTTGGGTAAACCCCGATCTAACCCCGTATTGATCCACGATGCTAACCGTGGAGGGGGACCCGAGCGAAAGGCAGGAGGCGCCACCCATGTGGTGCCCCGAGGAGCGGTGATGTAGAACCACTCCCGTTGCCATAAGCCGAGCTCCTCTTGAAAAACGCCCTCGGGCCATGGAGTGTCGGCCTTCCTTTTTATAATAGCGCCTCCCACTCTGCGTGGCGCCCCTCGATCATCTTCGGTTCTACCTTGAAGGTCTTGAGCCATAATCCGAAGTGAGGGGTAACATGGAGGAATGCTTCGCACATAACTATAAAAGAGGAGATGTGGAGGATAGACTCCGGAGCTAGGTCATGGAATTCTAGCCCATAATAGAACATCAGCCCCCTTACAAAAGGATCCGTGGGGAAGCCTAATCCCCGGAGGAAGTGGGAGATGAATACTATGCTCTCACCGGGCTGAGGGCTAGGGATCGCTTGTCCTCGAACAGGCAACCTGTGCGGAATCTCGCTGGTTAGAAATCTAGCTTCCCTCAACTTCGATATGTCCTCCTCCGTAACAGAGGAGGGCATCCATCGACCTTGAAGGTCAAAGCCGGACATTGTTGAAGGTTCGGCGCGCCTGCAATCTGGAAGCCGAGGGTGTTGGAACTCGAGGCGACGGGCGAGCTCGTTTTGAGAATAGAAGGGGAACAGGGCCTTGGTCTCTTTATAAGAGGCAGAATACCAAGAGCCCTCCCCATAACCGTCTTGGACTAGCCTTAAGTTAAAGCAAGACGTGCTGACAGGCACGGTTGGGTTACCCACGTCCGCATTAATGAGAATCCCGTTAAAAGGGGCGCACGATCTCTGCCTCAACAAGACGTGCCAAGGAAACCGCCTCGTTGAACGTGTAGCGATGGAACAGTAAAAATATTCCATACAAAGGGCTTGGCCGCGGTGTTATGACGCACTGCGGGATACGACAGCAGATTTGATTTGTGCCAATATTGTTCTCTATATGGCAATACGTGGAAACTTACTTTGCTGAGCCGGACACTATTTTTGGTGTTATTTATCTTCTTGAAGAACTTGGAGGAGGAACCCGCCTTGCAATGCCAAAGACAACTTGCGTGCCGGACTCGTCGTCATTGAAGCCAGGTTCAGGGGCTACTGAGGGAGTCCTGGAATAGGGGGTGTTCGGATAGCCGGACTATACCTTCTGCCGGACTCCAGGACTATGAAGATACAAGATTGAAGACTTCGTCCCGTGTCCGGAAGATTCTTTCCTTGGCGTACAAGGCAAGCTAGGCGTGCGGATATTCAAGATCTCCTACCAAATGTAACCGACTCTGTGTAACCCTAACCCTATCCGGTGTCTATATAAACCGGAGGGTTGTAGTCCGTAGGACAACCATCTTCATACACAATCATACCATAGGCTAGCTTTTAGGGTTTAGCCTCCTTGATCTCGTGGTAGATCTACTCTTGTACTACCCATATCATCAATATTAATCTAGCAGGAGTAGGGTTTTACCTCCATCGAGAGGGCCCGAACCTGGGTAAAATAAAGTGTCCCTTGTCTCCTGTTACCATCCGACCTTGACGCACAGTTCGGGACCCCCTACCCGAGATCCGCCGGTTTTGACACCGACAATGGGCTTCCTCAAATTGCCCTAGGTCTTCGTGAGAAAGCAAATTGGATGCACACCCACTTAGTTTCTTTTGTTGAGCTTTCGTACACTTATAGCTCTAGTGCATCCATTGCATGGCAATCCCTACTCACTCACATTGATATCTATTGATGGGCAAGCCAGTTTATACGCCTAGTTGATGTGAGACTATCTTCCTCCTTTTTGTCTTCTCCACAACCACCACTCTATTCCACATATAGTGCTATGTCCATGGCTCACGCTCATGTATTGCGTGAAAATTGAAAAAGTTTGAGAATACTAAAGTATGAAACAATTGCTTGGCTGAAACCGGGGTTGTGCATGATTTAAATATTTTGTGTGATGAAGATAGAGCATAGCCAGACTATATGATTTTGTAGGGATAACTTTCTTTGGCCATGTTATTTTGAGAAGACATGATTGCTTTATTAGTATGCTTGAAGTATTATTATTTTTATGCCAATATTAAACTTTTGTCTTGAATCTTTCGGATCTGAACATTCATGCCACAATAAAGAAAATTACATTGAAAATATGTTAGGTAGCATTCCACATTAAAAATTCTGTTTTTTTACCTACTCGAGGACGAGCAGGAATTAAGCTTGGGGATGCTTGATACGTCTCCAACGTATCTATAATTTTTGATTGTTCCATGCTATTATATTATCTGTTTTGGATGCATAATGTGCTTTAATATGCTCTTTTATATTATTTTTCGGACTAATCTATTAACCAAAGGCCCAGTGCCAATTCCTGTTTTTTTGCCTATTTTAGTGTTTTGAAGAAAAGGAATACCAAACAGAATCCAAACAGAACGAAACCTTCGCGAGAATCTTATCTTGGAACAAACACAATCCAGAAGACTTGGAGTTGAAGTCTGGAACTTCGCGAGGCGGTCACGCGGCAGGAGGGCGCGCCCAGGGAGGTAGGCGCCCCCACCCTCATGGGCCCATGGAGCTCCATCGACCTATTTCTTTCGCCTATATATACTCTTATACCCTAAAAACATCAGGGGGGCCACGAAACCACTTTTCCACCGCCGCAACCTTCTGTACCCATGAGATTCCATCTTGGGGCCTTTTTCGGCGCTCCGCCGGAGGGGGAATCGATCACGGAGGGCTTCTACATCAACACCATAGCCTCTCCGATGATGTGTGAGTAGTTTACCACAGACATTCGGGTCCATAGTTATTAGCTAGATAGCTTCTTCTCTCTCTTTGATTCTCAATACAAAGTTCTCCTCGATGTTCTTGGAGACCTATTCGATGTAATATTATTTTGCGGTGTGTTTGCCGAGATCTGATGAATTGTGGATTTATGATCAAGTTTATCTATGAATAATATTTGGTTCTTCTCTGAATTCTTATATGCATGATTTGATATCTTTGCAAGTCTCTTCGAATTATCGGTTTAGTTTGGCCTACTAGATTGATCTTTCTTGCAATGGGAGAAGTGCTTAGCTTTGTGTTCAATCTTGCGGTGTCCTTTCCCAGTGAAAGTAGGGGCAGCAAGGCATGTATTGTATTGTTGCCATCGAGGATAAAAAGATGGGGTTTATATCATAATGCTTGAGTTTATCCCTCTACATCATGTCATCTTGCTTAATGCGTTACTCTGTTCTTATGAACTTAATACTCTAGATGCATGCTGGATAGCGGTCGATGTGTGGAGTAATAGTAGTAGATGTAGAATCGTTTCGGTCTACTTGACACGGACGTGATGCCTATATTCATGATCATTGCCTAGATATTCTCATAACTATGCGCTTTTCTATCAATTGCTCGGCAGTAATTTGTTCACCCACCGTAATATATGCTATCTTGAGAGAAGCCACTAGTGAAACCTATGCCCCCCGGGTCTCTTTCCTATTATATTACATCTCTTGTATTTACATCGCATATCGCTTACTATTTTGCAATCTTACTTTCCAATCTATACAACAAAAATACCAAAAATATTTATCTTATTATCTTTATCAGATCTCACTTTTGCAAATGACTGTGAAGGGATTGACAACCCCTTTATCGCGTTGGTTGCAAGGTTCTTGATTGTTTGTGCAGGTACTAGGTGACTTGCGTGTTATCTCGTACTGGATTGATACCTTGGTTCTCAAAAACTGAGGGAAGTACTTACGCTACTTTGCTGCATCACCCTTTCCTCTTCAAGGGAAAACTAACGCATGCTCAAGAGGTAGCATAAGGTTGGTCCGGGCCGCTTCATCCAACAATACCGCCGAATCGAAATAAGACGTTGGTGGTAAGTAGTATGACTATCATCGCCCACAACTCTTTGTGTTCTACTCGTGCATATCATCTACGCATTGACCTGGCTCGGATGCCACTGTTGGGGAACGTAGCAACGATCATGCAAGATCTATCTAGACGATGCATAGCAACGAGAGGGGGAGAGAGTGTCCACGTACCCTCGTAGACCAAAAGCGGAAGCGTTAGCTTAACGTGGTTGATGTAGTCGAACGTCTTTGCGATCCAACCGATCAAGCACCGAACGTGCGACACCTCCGAGTTCTGCACACATTCAGCTCGATGACGTCCCTCGAACTCTTGATCCAGCAAAGTGTCGAGGGAGAGTTTCGTCAGCACGACAGCATGGTGACGATGATGGTGATATGATCCTCGCAGGGCTTCGCCTAAGCACTACGACCATATGACCGGAGGAGTAAACTATGCAGGGGGCACCGCACACGGCTAAGAGAACAATTGATGTGTCTTCTAGGGGTGCCCTCCCCACGTATATAAAGGAGGGAGAGGGAGGGAGGCAGCCCTAGGGGTGCTCCAAGGAGAGGGGAATCCTACTAGGACTCCCAGTCCTAGTAGAATTCGCCGCCCCCCTCTATTCCTTCTCATGGAGGGGGAAAGGAGGAAGGAGTAGGAGGAGGAGAAGGAAAGGGGGGCGCAGCCCCCTTCCCTACACCAATTCAGCCTCCTTCCATGGGGGGCGCCACCCCTATGTGGGCTGGTGTGCCTCCCTCTTATGGCCCATAGGGCCCATAACTTTTCTCGGGGGCGGGGGTTCCGGTAACCCCTCGGTACTCCGATAAATACCCGAAGCACTCCAGAACCATTCCGGTGTCCGAATACTATCGTCCAATATATCAATCTTTACCTCTCGACCATTTCGAGACTCCTCGTCATGTCCGTGATCTCATTCGGGACTCCGAACAAACTTCGATCACCAAAACACATAACTCATAATACAAATCATCATCGAACGTTAAGCGTGCGGACCCTACGGGTTCGAGAACTATGTAGACATGACCGAGACACCTCTCCGGTCAATAACCAATTGCGGAACCTGGATGATCATATTGGTCCCACATATTCTACGAAGATCTTTATCGGTCGAACCGTAATGACAACATACGTTATTCCCTTTGTCATCGGTATGTTACTTGCCCGAGATTAGATTGTCGGTATCTTCATACCTCGTTCAATCTCGTTACCGGCAAGTCTCTTTACTCGTTTCGTAATGCATCATCCTGCAACTAACTCATTATTCACATTGCTTGCAAGGCTTATTATGATGTGCATTACCGAGAGGGCCCAGAGATACCTCCCCGATACTCGGAGTAACAAATCCTAATCTTGATCTATGCCAACCCAACAAACACCTTCGGAGATACCTGTAGAGCATCTTTATAATCACCTAGTTATGTTGTGACGTTTGATAGCACACAAGGCATTCCTCCGGTATCCGGGAGTTGCATAATCTCACAGTCGAAGGAATATGTATTTGACATGAAGAAAGCAATAGCAATAAACTGAACGGTCATTATGCTAAGCTAACGGATGGTTCTTGTCCATCACATCATTCTCCTAATGATGTGATCCCATTCATCAAAGGACAACACATGTCTATGGTTTGGAAACTTAACCATCTTTGATTAACGAGCTAGTCTAGTAGAGGCTTACTAGGGACACGGTGTTTTGTCTATGTATCCAGGCATGTATCGAGTTTCTGGTTAATACAATTCTAGCATGAATAATAAACATTTATATTGATATAAGGAAATATAAAATAACAACTTTATTATTGCCTCTAGGGCATATTTCCTTCAAGGTTGGCGGCGGACTGGCCAAGGTCGGGGTGGACGCCGCGGAGGAGGTTGGTGAGGAGGACCGAGTCGTCGATCACCATGCCGACGTCGCGAAGCTCATCGGAGAGAACTTTCAGCTTGGTGCAGTACTCGTCGATCATGAGATCATTTTGCTGCAGGGTGAATGTCGGTGTCAAAACCGGCGGATCTCGGGTAGGGGGTCCCAAACTGTGCGTCTAAGGCGGATAATAACAGGAGGCGGGGGACACGATGTTTACCCAGGTTCGGGCCCTCTCTATGGAGGTAATACCCTACTTCCTGCTTGATTGATCTTGATGATATGAGTATTACAAGAGTTGATCTACCACGAGATCGTAGAGGCTAAACCCTAGAAGCTAGCCTATGGTATGATTGTTGTTCGTCCTATGGACTAAAACCCTCCGGTTTATATAGACACCGGAGGGGGCTAGGGTTACACAGAGTCGGTTACAAAGGAGGAGATCTATATATCCGTATTGCCAAGCTTGCCTTCCACGCCAAGGAGAGTCCCATCCGGACACGGGTCGAAGTCTTCAATCTTTTATCTTCATAATCCAATAGTCCGGCCAAAGGATATAGTCCGGCTGTCGGAGACCCCCTAATCCAGGACTCCCTCAGTAGCCCCTGAACCAGGCTTCAATGACGATGAGTCCGGCGCGCAGATTGTCTTCGGCATTGCAAGGCGGGTTCTTCCTCCGAATACTCCATAGAAGATTTTGAACACAAGAAAGTGTCCGACTCTACAAAACAAATTCCACATACCACCGCAGAGAGAATAATATACCACAAATCTGATCTGCTGACACATTTTGCAGCGTGACATCACGCCACGGCCCGGTCTTTATTCAAACCGTTTTCCACAACCAGCCGCTGCACATATTGCGAGGTGGTTTCCTTGGCACGTCTTGTCGAAGCAGAGATCGTGTCCCCTTATCACGGGATTCTCATCAATACGGGTGTGGGTAACCTAACTGCGCCATCAATTACGGCGCTTGGGGAATAAGCAGGTTTACCAGGCAAGTGGGGAGGCGTACAGTCCCACCGTCTTTATAAAGGGATAAAGATTCCTCCTTTTTACCCATGCCTTCTTCTTCCTTGCTCATCCATTCTTGCGCGCTTGAGCTCTAGCGCCCAAGTTCACCTTTCTCTCCTCAAACCACTCCAAGCATGTCCGGAGCGGGAGGCAAGTGGATGGCCTCCACCGTTACGGAGGCGGACATCACCAAGCTGCGGGGAGCCGGATACCTGGCCACGGATATCGCGCACCGGCTCCCAGATGAGGGGCAGGTCGTCCCTACTCCTGAACCCCATGAGAGGGTTGTGTTTCTCCCCCACTTCGTCCGCGGACTGGGATTTCCTCTCCACCCTTTTGTCCGCGGGCTCATGTTCTACTACGGGCTGGATTTTCACGATCTGACCCCGAATTTTATTCTCAACATCTCGGCGTTTATCATCGTGTGCGAGGCTTTCCTCCGCATTAGGCCCCACTTTGGCCTGTGGCTGAAGACCTTCAATGTTAAACCAAAGGTGGTGGTCGGCCAGCAAGTGGAGTGCGGAGGCGCCATGGTGGGCAAAATTCCCAACGTCACATGGCTCGAAGGCTCCTATGTGGAGACCATAAAGGGGTGGCAATCGGGGTGGTTCTACATCACTAAGCCGCGCGACACCAACTGTGTGGCGGCCCCCAAATTTCGATCCGGAATCCCCATGCGGCTCACTCCTGGAAAGAGAAGGGCCTGTCCTGGGGTGATTCGGTAGAGCTGACCGGACTCCAGACCTGTATCAGAAACATGATGAGCAAGAAAATTAAGCTCGTCAATGTAGTCCAAGTCATGCTGTTCCACCGGATCCTCACGTGTCAAAGACAGGCATTCACCTTGTGGGAGTTCAACTCGGCCGAGCACCAGACGCTGCTAGAGCTCTTCGACACGACGCACAAGGACGTTTGGAGCCTGTTGTTCAAGGGCGCCGAGGTACCTCCTCCCCTTACCGAGGACCATGGACTCAGCGCAAAGCGCCCTGCCAATCCGGTAAGTTCTTTTACACCTCAAAAAGATGTTTCTTTCCCCAGTATAATCCTGGGAGGGATTTAAGCCTTCATGTTATCTTAACAGGACTGGGTAGAGACAGCGGAGCGGATCGATTGTCCGGCTCCCCTGCCCGAGGATCCAGCAAATGCTCTCCTAACGAAGATGCTGGTTCCGGCGCCTTATGAGGTGTCGGAGAAGAAGGCCAAGAAGAAGGCCACGGGGACCAGGACGGGTCTCCGGCGCAAGGTTATATTGGACTCATCGTCCGAGCACACTGAGGCGCTCTCCTCCCCCAAAGACGAGGAGGAGGAGGAAGAAGAAAGCTCTCCCCCACCAGCCGGGGGGGAGGGGGGAGAAGAGGAAGGCCGCCCTGTTTGGGGAGGCCGAAGGGTCCAAAAAGGGAAGGACCCTCCCTCCGGACTACTCCACAACAGCCGCATACAGCGATGAGGAGTGGTTGCTCAGGGACAAGCCCCTGGCGAAGTCGTAAGTATCCGGATACCATAATGGTTCTGGTATGTTTTGCATCATTGCTTCTTACACCACGTTCTAGCATGATTGTGCAGTCCGCCCATGGCCCACATTAACGTATCCTTGTCGGCTGGTTCTTTGGACCCATCGGACATGGATAGCGATTCACTTCCGACCACCTCCTCCCCTCGCCCTACGGACAACGTCGAGGTGTTGTCTAAAAGGGCACCGAGCCGGGGGGAGGTAGTCCTGGAGGCGCCTCGAGGCGACCTTCTAGACCCTGGGCGCAAAGGGTGAAAGACTCCCAAGGGCTCCAAGTTCGGCCCCCAGCCGAACACTGCGCCGGACCCTCCAGTGGTTCCGGACTCCGGCAGGTGCTCCCCATTAAGGGGGGCAAGCCGCCCGCGCCGGTGGCCTCTGTCCATCCAGAGGCACCGGACAATTTGCTGGAAGCGCTTCGCGGCGCTTCCATCGACGAAGAGCACCGCACTATTATGAGTGCGATGATCGAGAAGGTTCGGTCCGCCAAAAGCGGACTAACCGAAGCTTGTGCCAGCCTCCTAACAGGCTTTGAGGTAAGTAATCAGATTATGAAAGATATTCCTGCATAGACAGTAGCCCCTGATGCTCTGTTTGGCATTTGCGAAGAAAGGCCAAACAGAGGATCAAATAAAGATCCAGGAGTCTAATCAGAATATGTCTATGTGCATTTGCAGGCTTCCCTACTGGCCGCCGCCGCACACACTGCGGAGGTTGCTGCACTGAAGCAGGACCTTGAGCGGTCCAAGGACGAGCTCGGCCTTGCCAAGAGGCAGCTTGAGGAGAGCAAAGGTAAACAATACCCTGACTATTTATTAAAAAGAAATTTGGTTGTTAAGTAATAGGATCATCATGGATTTGTCAGGGGCCACGACCGAAGTGGTGACCCTGAAGAAGGCGCTATCCGAGGCCGAAGACAAAGCGGCCAAGGAGCGCACCGAGTGAGAAAAGCAAGAAGCCCGGGTGAACAAGGTGCAGCAAGAGCTCCAGGTTCTCGTCAAAAAACATGAGTCCTTGGAGCTTGACTCTAAGATGCGAGAGTCTGAGCTTGCGAAGGCCCTCGAAAGCGCTAAAAACGCCAGGGCTGAAGCCCACAAGGCCCTCCAGGAAATTGATGCGGTGAAGAAGGTGGCAGCGGGTAAGGCATTCATTATGCAAAGCAAGCATGTAAAGGAAACTTTTCTTTTACTTACCTGAGTTCAGAGCTCTCCAGGAGCGTTCGCAAATCTTCCCGCAGTGTGTCGGATGCCGCGGAGTTTTACCGAGCTGAGGAGGGGAGCTCGACGGAGAAGTTGTTCTGGTCTCAGTATACTGGGACCGAACACCCCGTGCCTTTGAGCGACCAGCTGAACCAACTGGTCGAGCTTCACAAGGCGGCCGAACAGGCCATGAAGGGCCTTATAGTCCGGATGTGGCCTGGCGAGCCCCAGCCTGGCAGCTACTTCGGTTTGGTGAGGCGGCTTGTGGATGCCTGCCCACGGCTTGAAGTCATAAAGCGGTCTGTATGCATTGAGGGTGCGCGCCGGGCTTTTGCCCGGGCGAAGGTGCACTGGGCGAAGCTAGACACCGTGAAGCTAGTGAAGGAGGGGCCGCCGGAGGGCAAGGAGCATCACCGCCCCGAGATGTATTATGAGGGTGTCCTGAAGGGTTCCTGCCTTGTGGCGGATGAATGTGCCAAAGATGTAATTTTGAATGAACTTGCTCATGTGATCCTGCAATATGAAAACTAGTTCCTTTGTGCTATGCAACGCTTTTTGAATTTAAAATATTACCTTCTGTGCAGCCGTTTATCAAATCTGAGAGTCGGCCAGTCGTCGGCTTCTGCCCCCATGTAGCTAGTGCTTGGGTGTTCGGGATAAATCTGAGCACTCTTTTTCCCATTTTTGGGTCCTTCGAGGGAGGTGCTCAGCGCAATGAACCAGGCAATCGGACTATAATGCTTCATCACTCTCACTTAGCCATAGAAGTCTACAATTTTAAATTTTGGCGAAGCCCCTAGTATTCGGAAGGCCGAATTTGGGGCGCTATACACGCCTAAGCCGGACAAGGACGACTCCTTGCCCGAAGCGGAAAAAGTCTTTAAGGACTTGAGACCTCTCGAACAGTGGCCAGCTCTCGCCTTATCATGATAGTCAGTTTTGGCTTTCTCTACTGAGGTGCTCGTCCGGAAGAACCGGGACACAATCGCAGTAGTTCTTCCAGTGCTACCTTAGCAGATATAGCGGAACGTAAGGTACCAAAACATGGGAGCCGGGCAAACCCAACTATTGACCCAAGACATGATTCGGAGCTGATGCATATAATGCTATAAGTTCGGGGTGCCGCACTGTTGAAAGTGTTCGGACTTCTCGCGCCGTATTATGGGGTGTACGAAAGCCCCTGGCATACTGGCCATACCAGGATGTATGGATGCTGATTGTCCTGAATATAAAAAAAGGTAATAGATAATGCAATAATAGACTAATGTTGTGCATTGTTATTGAAAGAATACGTTGAAGCTTATTTATACAAGTAGTGCAATAAGCAAAAAAAGGACTATTTGACATGTCCTATCCAAGGGCAAGCTGCAGACTGGTATTTAAAGCAGGTATTTCGCTCGTTATCAGAGACCACCTGGGGATTCCTTTGTACGACGTAGCTTCCTGCCTCCTTGGTTGTTGTATTATGTGTCCGGCAATCGCACTGCCGGATAGGGCTTCCAGAGAATAAGGTCCTGAAAGAGAGAAAATGATAAAGGTATTCAGCCCCTAGGGCGGTTGAGCCACACTATGGGACGTGCCATGGTCGTGCCCCCGCCTATGCCCATGGTATTTTCGATGCTTAATTATGTACGCGTGGCACGGATTTCGCCGTTTCACTGGGACTAGGGCGGGGGCCGAATTGCTAGGCGAGCTCTGAACGTGCCACGCGACCCTGTTGCAGGTTACTCCGGACTCGCTTGACGGTGGTCGGGGGCTTTATCTCCGAATTGGTGGATTGCCTTAAGAGGTTGCTTTGTGCTTCTGCTGCGAGGGCCGTGGTGTGCTCCTCCGTGCGGAGCGAGCGCTCTGTGTTTCCATTGACTGTTATGACCCCCCTAGGTCCTGGCATCTTGAGCTTGAGGTATGCATAATGCGGTACCGCATTGAATTTTGCAAATGCGGTTCGCCCGAGTAGTGCTTGATAGCCACCGCGGAACGGGACATTATCAAAGATTAACTCCTCGCTCCGGAAGTTGTCCGAGGATCCGAAGACCACTTCCAGTGTGATTGAGCCCGTGCAATGGGCCTCTACACCTGGGATGACACCCTTAAAGGTAGTCTTGGTGGGTTTGATCCTCGAGGGGTCTATACCCATTTTGCGCACTGTGTCCTGATAGAGCAGGTTCAGGCTGCTGCCGCCGTCCATGAGGACTCGAGTGAGGTGAAATCCGTCAATTATGGGGTCTAGGACCAATGCGGCAGAACCGCCATGACGGATACTAGTGGGGTGGTCCCTACGATCGAAGGTGATCGGGCAAGAGGACCACGGGTTGAACTTTGGGGCGACAGGCTCCATCGCATAGACGTCCCTTAGTGCACGCTTCCGTTCCCTCTTGGGAATGTGGGTTGCGTATATCATATTCACCGTCTTCACTTGTGGCAGGAATCTCTTTTGTCCTCCTGTGTTCGGGGGCCGGGGCTCCTCCTCGTCGTTGCTATGCAGCCCCTTGTCCTTGTTTTCGGCATTCAACTTGCCGGCCTATTTGAACACCCAGCATTCTCTGTTGGTGTGATTGGCAGGCTTATCGGGGGTGCTGTGAATTTGACACGAGCGATCGAGTATGCGGTCCAAACTGGACGGGCCCGGAGTACTTCTCTTGAACGGCTTCTTCTGCTGACCGGATTTATAACCACTAAACCCGGCATTGACAGTCGTGTCCTCGGTGTTGTCGCCGTTGTTTTGACGCTTGTGTTTGCTGCGACGTGGCCTGCCCTTGCTATCCCTGGCATCCGAAATGACCAGTATTTCTTGATGTGCTATTGCTGCGAGCCAGCCAGCTGTCTTTGCCCGCGCAGAAGCGGGTCATGAGCATCGTGAGGGCTGCCATAGATTTCGGCTTCTCCTAACCGAGGTGCCGGGTGAGCCACTCGTCACGGATGTTATGCTTGAATGCCGCTAAGGCCTCTGCATCCGGACAGTCGACAATTTGGTTTTTCTTAGTTAGGAACCGTGTCCAGAATTGCCTGGCCGATTCCCCTGGCTGCTGAGTTATATGGCTCAAGTCACCAGCATCCGATGGTCGCACATAAGTGCCTTGGAAGTTGTTAAGGAATGCATCTTCCAAATCCTCCCAACTGCCGACGGAGTCTGCTGGCAAGCTATTCAGCCAATGTCGAGCTGGTCCTTTGAGTTTTAGTGGGAGGTACTTGATGGCGTGTAGATCATCACCGCAGGCCATGTGAATGTGGAGGAGGAAGTCCTCGATCCATACCACGGGGTCAGTTGTGCCATCATATGACTCAATGTTTACGGGTTTGAATCCTTCTAGGAATTCATGATCCATAACTTCATCTGTGAAGCATAGGGGGTGTGCGGCGCCTCTGTGCCGGGCTATGTTGCGACGTAGTTCATACGAGTCTTGTCTGCTGTATTCGGCCCGACCGGATTTGTTAGTGTATCCGGTGTGACGATCGTCGTCACGCGTTTGTGCACGACCCCGTGATCTGTAGATCGATCTTGTGTGTTCTGCTTTGTTTTTCAATACGTCTCGCAGGTCCTGCGTATTGCCCCGGGCCTTGGTATTTTTGTTTGACCAGCGACGGGGTGCGGGCTGGACTTCGGGCTGATACACCGCTTTGTCTCGGCCACGAGGTGGCCGGTCAGCCGCGTCATACGCTGGTAGTGCAGGCTTCAGTGCTTCCTCCTCGAGTTGGGGTAGCAACCTGCGCTTCGGGTAACTTTTGGTTGGGCGCTCGAGTTCATATTCCTCGGCTGCCAGGACTTCGGTCCATCTATCCGCTAGCAGATCCTGATCAGCTTGAAGCTGTTGTTGCTTTTTCTTCATGCTGTTTGCGGTGACTATAAGCCGGCGCTTGAAGCGCTCCTGTTCGACGGGATCCTCAGGCATGACAAATTCGTCGGCGCCGAGGCTCACATCGTCATCGGAGGGAGGCATGTAATTTTCATCCTCTGGTTCTCCGTCTGATGTCTGTTCCTGAGGGTTAGCTTGTTCATCCTCCTGCTCGAGGTCTGGCTGGAGGGAATTGTCCTCGTCTTCGGCACTATCCGGAGTGTTATTGTCTCTTGTGCCGGTATCACTGCTTTTGCTATGGCGGGGCTTAGAGCGGCGTCGCTGACGTTGATGCTTAGGTTGCTTCTTGGAGGGGTCATCCTCCGCTGTCTTGTCGCCATTGCCTTCTTTGGGGGTATCCACCATGTATATATCATATGATGAGGTGGTGGTCCAGGGCCCTGTGGGCGGTGGTTCTTGTTCGTCTCCTGCATCATCGTCCATACCGTCAATGTCTTCGGAGTCGAAGTCGAGCATGTCGGTCAAATCGTCGACAGTGGCTACTAAGTGGGTGGTGGGTGGGCAACGAATTTCTTCGTCGTCTGCATCCCATTCTAGCCGGAAATAGTTCGGCCAAGGTTCTCCCGACAAGGAGAGAGACCTTAATGAATTTAGCACGTCGCCGAAAGGCGAGTGCTAAAAGATATCCGCGGAGGTAAACTCCATGATCGGCGCCCAATTGGATTTGATAGGAACGGGCGCAGGCGGCTTGGAGTCCGTGGCCGGGGACGAATCCAGTGGTTCGGCATCACGACTCTCGTAAGGGGTGAAGTCAGTATCCGGCTCTATCGCCGCTGAGAGTGCAGCCTCCATGGCGGGGTCTATCCACCTGTCCTTTGATGGTATAATTTGCTCCGGATTGAAGGCCGGAGTAGTTGCCGGTGCGATCTCCCAAACACTGTCCGACGGTAGAGCTAAATCATGCTCGTCGTGATTGTGCGGCGCACCTGGCATGGGCTCGAATCCATCGAAGATCAAGTCTCCGCGGATGTCGGTAGTGTAATTCAAGTTTTCGAACCTGACCTGGTGGCCAGGGGCGTAGCTCTCGATCTGCTCCAGATGGCCAAGCGAGTTGGCCCGCAGTGCGAAGCCGCCGAATACAAAGATCTGTCCGGGGAGGAAGATCTCACCCTGGACCGCGTCGTTACCGATGATCGAAGGAGCCATCAGGCCTTATGGTGACGACACAGTGGAACTCTTAATGAAAGCACCAATGTCGGTGTCAAAACTGGCGGATCTCGGGTAGGGGGTCCCAAACTGTGTGTCTAAGGCGGATGGTAACAGGAGGCGGGGGACACGATGTTTACCCAGGTTCGGGCCCTCTCTATGGAGGTAATACCCTACTTCCTGCTTGATTGATCTTGATGATATGAGTATTACAAGAGTTGATCTACCACGAGATCGTAGAGGCTAAACCCTAGAAGCTAGCCTATGGTATGATTGTTGTTCGTCCTATGGACTAAAACCCTCCGGTTTATATAGACATCGGAGGGGGCTAGGCTTACACAGAGTTGGTTACAAAGAAGGAGATCTACATATCCGTATTGCCAAGCTTGCCTTTCACGCCAAGGAGAGTCCCATCCGGACACGGGTCGAAGTCTTCAATCTTGTATCTTCATAATCAAACAGTCCAGCCAATGGATATAGTCCGGCTGTCCGGAGACCCCCTAATCCAGGACTCCCTCAGTGAAAAACTCCCCTTGGAGGAACACGCGGCGCTGAAGCTGATTGTCGAGGAAGAGGTCGCAAAGCCGCGTCCAGATGGCATGCACAGACGGGTCGCGACAGTTCACCATGTCAAAGAGCCCGCGCGAGATCGTGAGGAACAGCCACTTGGCGATACAGGCATCGACGGCCAGCTAGTCATCATCGCCTTTCATGTCGCAGATGTCGACACTCTCGTCAACATGCTCAATGAGACGGTAGGAGCGGAAGAGAAGAGCGAAGTAGGTGCGCCAAGCGTTGTAGGAGGGGGAGTCGAGCTCGAGGATGAACATGGTCTTTGATGGGGAGGTCATTGAGGCGGTCGGAGGTGAAGGCAATGACGGATGTGGAGCTGCCGAGGGAGGAGGTGGATCCCACCATGATGATGGAAAGGGCAGCGGCCGGGAGGTTGGGAGGGGTTAGGGTTTGGAGGCGGCGGCGGCTTGGAAGGAAGCGGCGGCGGCGGCGTGGGAGGGGTAGGGTTTGGTGCGGCGGCGACTTGGGAGAAAGCCGCGACGGCGGCGTGGGAGGGTTAGGGTTTAGTGCGGCGGCGGCGGCTTGGAGAGCAAGCAGCGGCGGCGGCAGGGAGATAGGCGGCGGCGACGTGAGACGCGGCGGCGGCCTAGGGCGGAAGCGATGGAGATCGGTAGAAAACTGATACCATGTAGAAGACTATAGGATGCAACTCAATTGTATTCATATACAGGTGGTGTCTTGCTTGACAAGCCAACTAACCCTACAATATCTCTAGGAATCAACTATATAAGGCTAGAGATAATGGGAGAATCAGTCGGTAATAAATACAGAGATATCATGTTTCAACAGATATGAATAATAGTTACTGGTGGTATGAAAAAACATTATACTTTAAATATAACTGAGAGCAAATGAAATAGGAATAAGAAAATATGTAAAAAAGATACAAGTCAATCTAGATTCGGATGAGCTACATGTGCTCGTTTTGGATATTGACACTAGCTATATTGTAAATAGTAAAGTCCCTCCTTACAAATATTTATTGCAGCAAATATATGTTATAAAAGCGAGAATTGCTTTCTGATCCTAGGCTCTAGTGAGCATTATTTTCTTGAAGAAAAAAAATAAACATTTAGGTGTAAGAAATTCTAAAAGAATTGCATGCATATAAAAATGTGATCTATCTGCTTGTATATGTTCATGTAATACATACTCTTATACATACAAAACAATGTTTAGTCCATGAGAGTATCAAAAAGTCTTATTTTAAGTTATAGAGGGAGTAGCAAACTGCACATGCCACCGTTTTTTATCACTAGTGTTTGCTATTACAAATATACACATTTGTCTTTTTCTGTGTATAGCTATATGGTATAAATATCTAGTAATTGTAGACATAGAGTTTGCAATACAATAGTCATTATATTGATGGGGTGCTGGTGCACATATATATAATACAGAGTAGGCCTGAACCACAACTATACAGGACTAGGAGGTGGGCCACGCCGTGGCCCGATACTCTGCATCGGCGCTGGAGCGGGAGTCCGTGGGCTGCCGCTTCGATGACCAGGAGATCAACGAGGGCCCAAGGTAGACACAATAGCTGGACGTGGAGCATCGAGTGTCAGGGTAGCCAGCCCAGCCGACATCCGAGTAGGCAACGAGGTCGGTGGAGGCGGAGGCCGTCAGGGTGAGTCCCAAGAACATGGTGCCGCGTGATACGTCTCCAACATATCTATAATTTTTGATTGTTCCATGCTATTATATTATCTGTTTTGGCTGTTTAATGGGCTTTATTAAGCACTTTTATATTATTTTTGGGACTAACCTATTAATCGAGAGCCCAGTGCCAGTTTCTGTTTTTTCCTTGTTTTTGAGTATCGCAGAAAAGGAAACCAAACGGAGTCCAATTGACCTGAAATCTCACGGAGATTGTTTTTGGACCAGAAGAAGCCCACGGAGCATCGGAGATGGACCAGAAGAGTCCCGAGGCACCCACGAGGGTGGGGGGCGCGCCCTACCCCCTGGGCGCGCCCCCTACCTCGTGGCCGCCTCGGAGAACCCCTGACTTGTTCCCGACGCCAACACCTCTTATATATAACCAAACTTCCAGAACATAACCTAGATCGGGAGTTCCGCCGCCGCAAGCCTCTGTAGCCACCAAAAACCAATCGGGGCCCTGTTCCGGCACCCCGCTGGAGGGGGGAATCCCTCTCTGGTGGCCATCTTCATCATCTCGGCGCTCTCCATGACGAGGAGGGAGTAGTTCACCCTCGGGGCTGAGGGTATGTACCAGTAGCTATGTGTTTGATCTCTCTCTCTCTCTCGTGTTCTTGATTTGGCACGATCTTGATGTATCGCGAGCTTTGCTATTATAGTTGGATCTTATGATGCTTCTCCCCCTCTACTCTCTTGTAATGGATTGAGTTTTCCCTTTGAAGTTATCTTATCGGATTGAGTCTTTAAGTATTTGAGAACACTTGATGTATGTCTTGCATGTGCTTATCTGTGGTGACAATGGGATATTCACGTGATCTACTTGATGAATCTTTTGGTGATCAACTTGCGGGTTCAATGACTTTGTGAACTTATGCATAGGGTTTGGCACATGTTTTCGTCTTGACTCTCCGATAGAAACTTTGGGGCACTCTTTGAAGTTCTTTGTGTTGGTGGAATAGATGAATCTGAGATTGTGTGATGCATATCGTATAATCATACCCACGGATACTTGAGGTGACATTGGAGTATCTAGGTGACATTAGGGTTTTGGTTGATTTGTGTCTTACGATGTTATTCTAGTACAAACTCTATGATAGATCGAACGGAAAGAATAGCTTCGTGTTATTGTACTACGGACTCTTGAATAGATCGATCAGAAAGGATAACTTTCAGGTGGTTTCGTACCCTACAATAATCTCCTTGTTTGTTCTCCTCTGTTAGTGACTTTGGAGTGACTCTTTGTTGCATGTTGAGGGATAGTTATATGATCCAATTATGTTATTATTGTTGAGAGAACTTGCACTAGTGAAAGTATCAACCCTAGGCCTTGTCTCGAAGCATTGCAATATAGTTTACGCTCACTTTTACCACTTGTTACCTTTCTGTTTTATATTTTCAGATTACAAAAACCTATATCTACCATCCATATTGCACTTGTATCACCATCTCTTTGCCGAACTAGTGCACCTATACAATTTACCATTGTATTGGGTGTGTTGGGGACACAAGAGACTCTTTGTTATTTGGTTGCAGGGTTGTTTGAGAGAGACCATCTTCACCCTACACCTCCCACAGATTGATAAACCTTAGGTCATACACTTGAGGGAAATTTGCTACTGTCCAACAAACCTCTGCACTTGGAGGCCCAACAACGTCTACAAGGAGAAGGTTGCGTAGTAGACATGAAGCTCTTTTCTGGCGCCGTTGCCAGGGAGGTTAGTGCTTGAAGGTCTATCTTTAGATCTTGCAATCGAATCTTTTAGTTTCTTGTTTTATCACTAGTTTAGTTTATAAAAGAAAACTACAAAAAAAATGGAATTGAGGGTGCCTCATATGCTTCATCTTTTTAATATCTTTCATGAGAATAAGGATTCCGATAATTGTGCCAAAATGTTAGAAAAAGAATACATTAGAATGTTTGGCACTAAATCTTTGAATGATGAGCATGATTGCAATGTTGTTATTATGAATTCTTTGAATACCCATGATGCTAATGATATGCAAAGCCACAAGCTTGGGGATGCTATGTTTGATGAAGATGATATGTTTAGTCCCCCAAGTTTTGATGAGCAAATTTATTATGATAAAATCATGCCTCCTATTTATGATGATTATTGCGATGACACGTATGCTATAAAGAATAAATATAACCATGAAACTTGTCATCATGATTTTAATTTTCAATTGCATTATGCTTCACATGATAGTTATTTTGTTGAGTTTGCTCCCACTACTATTGATGAGAATAAATTTGCTTATGTGGAGGGTAATAAAATTTCTATGCAAGTAGATCATGAAAAGAATGCTTTATGTGCTGGTTATATTGTTGAATTCATTCATGATGCTACTGAAAATTACTATGAGGGAGGAACATATGCTTGTAGGAAGTGCAATAATATCAAGTTTCCTCTCTATGTGTTGAAAATCTTGAAGCTATGCTTGTTTTGCTTTCCTATGCTAGTTGATTCTTGTTCCCATAAGTTGTTTGCTCACAAAATCCCTATGCATAGGAAGTGGGTTAGGCTTAAATGTGCTAGTCATATGCTTCATGATGCTCCCGTTATATTTCAATTCTTATCTTTTATGTGAGCATCATTGCCATCATCATGCCTAGCTAAAAAGGCAATAAAGAAAAGCGCTTATTGGAAGACAAACCAATATTTCCCTTTACTGTTTTTGTGTGTTCACATGACTATGCTACTGTAGTAATCATTTTTTATAGCTTTTGTTTCAATAAAGTGCCAAGTAAGACCTTTAGGATAACCTATGGTGATAGTTAATCTGGTCTTGCTGAAAAACAGAAACTTTTGCGCGCACGAGATTAGTTTTCATAAATCACAAGAACGTGATTTTCAGTTGAATCTTTTTGAAGAAGATTAAATAACAAATTTTTTAGGACTTCCTAATTTTGTAGCATTTTTTGAGTTCCATAAGTATACGTTTGATACAGATTACTACAGACTGTTCTGTCTTTGACAGATTCTGTTTTCTATGTGTTGTTTGCTTATTTTGATGAATCTATGAGTAGTATCGGAGGGTAGGAACCATAGAGAAGTTGGAATACAGTAGATATTAAACCAATATCAATTTATAATGAGTTCATTACAGTACCTTAAAGTGTTGATTTATTTTCTTATACTAACGGAGCTTACGAGTTTTCTGTTGAGTGTTGTGTTGTGAAGTTTTCAAGTTTTGGGTAAAGATTCGATGGACTATGGAATAAGGAGTGGCAAGAGTCTAAGCTTGGGGATGCCCGAGGCACCCCAAGGTAATATTCAAGGACAACCAAGAGCTTAAGCTTGGGGATGCCCCGGGTGGCATCCCTTCTTTCGTCTTCGTTCATCGGTAACTTTACTTGGAGCTATATTTTTATTCACCACATGATATGTGTTTTGCTTGGAGCGTCATTTTATTTTGTTAGTATTTGCTTTCTGTTATTTAGAATAATGTTTTGCATCTTTATTTTCAATAAAAATGTCAAGGATAGCCTTTACCATGCTTATTTTGCAAGTATACATCTTGCTGTTTTAAAACAGAAAGTTTATCGCTATTGCAAAAATTCCCTAGAAAAGTCAGAACATGATAAAATGTTGAAACTTTTTTGCATATTGAGCTCTGATAAATTTTCTACAGTTTGGTAGAATTTCATAATGTTTGGAGTTAGGTAATTATTGATACTCTTGCATTCTTTACAGACTGTACTGTTTTGGCAGATTGCTGTTATGTTTGCATTGTTTGCATATGTTTGCTTGTTTAATGATTCTATTTGAGGATAGGAGTATTAAATATGCAGAGACATTTAGTATGCAATATTGAATAATAATTTTTTTGATTTGCTACAGTAGATAATGATAAGGTTTTTACATTGGTTTATACTAACTTATCTCACGAGTTCTTGTTGAGTTTTGTGTGGATGAAGTATTTGAGATTTAGGGAAACCGAGATATAAAAGGAACTAAGGAGACACAAAAGCTCAAGCTTGGGGATGCCCAAGGCACCCCAAGATAATATTTCAAGAAGTCTCAAGCATCTAAGCTTGGGGATGCCCCGCTAGGCATCCCACCTTTCTTCTTCAACAATTATCGGTTAGTATCGGTTGAACTTAAGTTTTTGCTTCTTCACATGATGTGTGCTATCCTTGAAATGTCATTTTTTTTGTTTTGCTTGCTGTTTGAATAATATCCCAAGATCCAAAATTCTTAAATGTTATAGAATCTTCACATAGTTGCATAATTATTCGACTACTCGTTGATCTTCACTTATATCTTTCGGAGTAGTTTGTCGTTTGCTCTAGTGCTTCACTTATATCTTTTTAGAGCACGATGGTAGTTTTATTTTTGAAGAAATTGATGAACTCTCATGCTTCACTTATATTATTTTGAGAGTCTTTTAGAACAACATGGTAATTTGCTTTGGTTATGAATTTAGTCCTAATATGATGGGCATCCAAGAGGGATATAATAAAAACTTTCATTTAAAGTGCATTGAATACTATGAGATGTTTGATACTCGATAATTGTTTTGAGATATGAAGATGGTGATATTAGAGTCATTCTAGTAGAGTAGTTGTGAATTTCAGAAATACTTGTGTTGAGGTTTGCAAGTCCCGTAGCATGCACGTATGGTAACCGTTGTGTGACAAATTTGAAGCATGAGGTATTTCTTTGATTGTCCTCCTTTGTGTGGAGGTCGGGATCGCGCGATGGTTAACTCCTACCAACCCTTCCACTAGGGGCATGCGTGTAGTACTTTGTTTTGATGACTTGTAGATTTTTGCAATAAGTATGTGAGTTCTTTATGACTAATGTTGAGTCCATGGATTATACACACTCTCACCTTTCCATCATTGCTAGCCTCTTCGGTACCGTGCATTGCCCTTCTCACCTTGACAGTTGGTGCAAACTTCGCCGGTGCATCCAAACCCCGTTATATGATACGCTCTATCGCACATAAACCTCCTGATATCTTCCTCAAAACAGCCACCATACCTACCTATTATGGCATTTCCATAGCCATTCCGAGATATATTGCCATGCAACTTTCCACCGTTTCATTTATTATGACACGCTTCATCAGTGTCATATTGCCTTGCATGATCATGTAGTTGACATCGTATTTGTGGCAAAGCCACAATGCATAACTTATCATACATGTCACTCTTGATTCATTGCCCATCCCGGTACACCGCCGGAGGCATTCATATAGAGTCATGTTTTTTTCTAGTATCGAGTTGTAATCATTGAGCTATAAATAAATAGAAGTGTGATGATCATCATTCATAGAGCATTGTCCCCAAAAAAAAGAGAAAAAATAAAGGCCAAAAAAAGAGGCCCAAAAAACGAAAAGAAATAAAAAGGGACAATGCTACTATCTTTTTTTCCACACTTGTGATTCAAAGTAGCACCATGATCTTTATGATAGAGAGTCTTGTTTTGTCACTTTCATATACTAGTGGGAATTTTTCACTATAGAACTTGGCTAGTATATTCCAACAATGGGCTTCCTCAAATGCCCTAGGTCTTCATGAGAAAGCAAGTTGGATGCACACCCACTTAGTTTTTTTGTCGAGATTTCATACATTTATAGCTCCAGTGCATCAGTTGCATGGCAAACCCTACTCCTTGCATTGACATCAATTGATCGGCATCTCCCTAGCCCGTTGATTAGCCGCGTCAATGTGAGACTTTCTCCTTTTTTGTCTTCTTCACACAATCCCCATCATCATATTCTATTCCACCCATAGTGCCATGTCCATGTCTCATGCTCATATATTGCATGAAAGTTGAAAAAGTTTGAAAATTCTAAAGTATGAAACAATTGCTTGGCTGAAACCGGGGTTGTGCATGATTTGAATATTTTGTGTGACGAAGATGGAACATAGCCAAACTATATGATTTTGTAGGGATGAACTTTCTTTGGCCATGTTATTTTGAGAAGACATAATTGCTTAGTTAGTATGCTTGAAGTATTACTATTTTAATGTCAATATTAAACTTTTATCTTGAATCTTTCGGATCTGAATATTCATGCACAATAAAGAAAATTACATTGAAAATTATCTTAGGTAGCATTCCACATCAAAAATTCTAATTTTTATCATTTACCTACTCGAGGACGAGCAGGAATTAAGCTTGGGGATGCTTGATACGTCTCCAACGTATCTATAATTTTTGATTGTTCCATGCTATTATATTATCTGTTTTGGATGTTTAAAGGGCTTTATTATGCACTTTCATATTATTTTTGGGACTAACCTATTAAACTAGAGCCCAGCGCCAGTTTCTGTTTTTTCCTTGTTTTTGAGTATCGTAGAAAAGGAAAACCAAACGGAGTCCAATTGACCTGAAATTTCACGGAGATTGTTTTTGGACCAGAAGAAGCCCACGGAGCATCAAAGATGGACCAGAAGAGTCCCGAGGCACCCACGAGGGTGGGGGGCGCGCCCTACCCCCTGGGCGCGCCCCCTACCTCGTGGCCGCCTTGAGACCCCCCTGACTTGTTCCCGACGCCAACACCTCTTATATATACCCAAACTTCCAGAACATAACCTAGATCGGGAGTTCTGCCGCCGCAAGCGTCTGTAGCCACCAAAAACCAATCGGGACCCTGTTCCGGCACCCTGCCGGAGGGGGGAATCCCTCTTCGATGGCCATCTTCATCATCCCGACGCTCTCCATGACGAGGAGGGAGTTTTTCACCCTCGGGGCTGAGGGTATGTACCAGTAGCTATGTGTTTGATCTCTCTCTCTCTCGTGTTCTTGATTTGGCACGATCTTGATGTATCGCGAGCTTTGCTATTATAGTTGGATCTTATGATGTTTCTCCCCCTCTACTCTCTTGTAATGGATTGAGTTTTCCTTTTGAAGTTATCTTATCGGATTGAGTCTTTAAGGATTTGAGAACACTTGATGTATGTCTTGCATGTGCGTATCTGTGGTGACAATGGGATATTCACGTGATATACTTGATGAATGTTTTGGTGATCAACTTGCGGGTTCAGTGACCTTGTGAACTTATGCATAGGGGTTGGCACACGTTTTCATCTTGACTCTCCGGTAGAAACTTTGGGGCACTCTTTGAAGTTCTTTGTGTTGGTTGAAGAGATGAATCTGAGATTGTGTGATGCATATCGTATAATCATACCCACGGATACTTGAGGTGACATTGGAGTATCTAGGTGACATTAGGGTTTTGGTTGATTTGTGTCTTAAGGTGTTATTCTAGTACGAACTCAATGATAGATCAAACGGAAAGAATAGCTTCGTGTTATTTTACTATGGAATCTTGAATAGATCGATCAGAAAGGATAACTTTGAGGTGGTTTCGTACCCTACAATAATCTCTTCGTTTGTTCTCCGCTATTAGTGACTTTGGAGTGACTCTTTGTTGCATGTTGAGGGATAGTTATATGATCCAATTATGTTATTATTGTTGAGAGAACTTGCACTAGTGAAAGTATGAACTCTAGGCCTTGTCTCGAAGCATTGCAATACCGTTTACGCTCACTTTTACCACTTGTTACCTTGCTGTTTTTATATTTTCAGATTACAAAAACCTATATCTACCATCCATATTGCACTTGTATCACCATCTCTTCGCCGAACTAGTATTGTATTGGGTGTGTTGGGGACACAAGAGACTCTTTGTTATTTGGTTGCAGGGTTGTTTGAGAGAGACCATCTTCATCCTACACCTCCCACGGATTGATAAACCTTAGGTCATCCACTTGAGGGAAATTTGCTACTGTCCTACAAACCTCTGCACTTGGAGGCCTAACGTCGTCTACAAGGAGAAGGTTGCGTAGTAGACATCACCGCGTATGTAACGGAGAATACGCTTCACCAAGGTCCAATGAGAGTCACGCGGGGCGTGCATGTGGAGACACACCTGCTGAACAGCGTACTGCAGGTCAGGTTGAGTCATCCTCAGGTACTGTAAAGCACCAACAATGGAGCGGTAGAACGCTGCATCAGACGCGAGAGACCCCTCCAGTGTAGAGACCTTCGCCTTCGTGTCAATGAGGGTGGGTGCCGGCTTGCAGTTAAGCATACCGGCACGCTGCAGAAGCTCGTGGGCGTACTTCTGCTGGTGCAGAAAAAAGCCGTCAGCCCGACGAACCACCTCGATGCCGAGGAAGTAGTGCAGATGCCCCAAATCCTTGAGGGCGAACTCATCACGAAGACGAGCTGTCAGCCACTGAAGGAGATCGAGGGCGCACGCCGTGAGGATGATGTCGTTGACGAAGAGCGGCAAATATGCAGTGTCAGCTCCATGATGATACACGAAGAGTGAGGCATCTGAGCGAGTGGACAAAAATCCGAGAGACTGCAGGAAGGCCGCGATACGCTGGTACCAAACTCAAGGCACCTGCTTCAACCCGTAAAGAGAGCGGGAGAGCAAGCACATGAAGTCAGGATGCTCGGCGTCGACGAAGCCAGTGGGCTGCTCACAGAACACCTGCTCGGCGAGATGGCCATGCAAGAAGGCGTTGGAGACATCCAACTGGTGGACAGGCCAGGCGCGCGAGACCGCCAACTGGAGCACGACACGGATCGTGCCCAGTTTAACGACCGGGGCGAAGGTGTCGGTGAGGTCCACGCCAGTGCGCTGCCGAAATCCATGAACCACCCATCGAGCCTTGTAGCGCTCGAGAGAACCGTCCGGGCGGGTCTTGTGGCGAAATACCCACTTGTCAGTGATGATGTTG
Organism: Aegilops longissima; assembly: GCA_021605205.1. NCBI lineage: Eukaryota > Viridiplantae > Streptophyta > Magnoliopsida > Poales > Poaceae > Aegilops > Aegilops longissima. Next base: position 764,236,307 of record CM038677.1, read on the forward strand.
GCACGAGGGGGTCGCGGAACAAGCTGCGACGTGCGATTCCGCTGTAGGGCATCGAACCCCTCCTGCATCGCGGCAAGCCAATGGGGATCCCGAAGGGCAGCGCGAGCGGAAGCGGGAATGGGTGATGACGTCAAGGTCGAGGCGGCACACACATACTCGTCGGAGGAGTAGCGCGTGCTCGGACGAAGCACACCGGCCCGGGCGCGCGTCGTCACGCCAAGAGGCGGGGCAGCAGGGCCCGCCACAGCGGCGAGGGCTGAGGGAGTCCTGGATTAGGGGGTCCTCGGGTGTCCGGTCTATTTGATATGGGCCGGACTGATGGGCCGTGAAGTTACCAGCAGAAGACCTCCCTCACCCCCCCCTGTGTCCGGGTAGGACTCCCATATGCGTGATGGCAAGATTGGTGTCTAGATATGTTATTTCCTTCCTCTACAAACCGACTCTGTACAACTGTCGGTGTCAAAACCGGCGGATCTCGGGTAGGGGGTCCCGAACTGTGCGTCTAAGGCGGATGGTAACAGAAGGCGGGGGACACGATGTTTACCCAGGTTCGGCGCCTCTCGATGGAGGTAATACCCTACTTCTTGCTTGATTGATCTTGATGATATGAGTATTACAAGAGTTGATCTACCACGAGATCGTAGAGGCTAAACCCTAGAAGCTAGCCTATGGTATGATTGTTGTTCTTGTCCTACGGACTAAACCCTCCACTTTATATAGACACCTGAGGGGGCTAGGGTTACACAGAGTCGGTTACAAGGGAGGAGATCTTCATATCCGTATTGCCAAGCTTGCCTTCCACGCCAAGGAGAGTCCCATCCGGACACGGGACGGAGTCTTCAATCTTGTGTCTTCATAGTCCTACAGTCCGGCTAAAGGATATAGTCTGGCTGTCCGAAGACCCCTAATCCAGGACTCCCTCAGTAGCCCCTGAACCAGGCTTCAATGACGATGAGTCCGGCGCGCAGATTGTCTTCGGCATTGCAAGGCGGGTTGTTCCTCCGAATGCTTCATAGAAGATTTTGAACACAAGAATAGTGTCCGGCTCTGCAAAATAAGTTCCACATACCACCATAAAGAGAAAAATATTTCCACAAATCTAATCTGCTGACAGCTTTTCATAATGTGACGTTCTGCCGTGGTCTGGTCATGATGAACCGTTTTTCCGAGCCTGCCACTGCACAAGTTGCGAGGCGATTTTATTGGCACGTCCTGTCGAAGCAGAGATCGTGTCCCTCTTTTCATGGGATTCTCATCAATACAGGCGTGGGTAACCCAATTGTGCCCTCTTGGTATGACCCCTCGATTTTAGGCAAGTTCCAAACAGTCACGCGGGGGGCGTTTCATATTCATCCTCTTTATAAAGAGGCCCAGGCCTGTCCTTTTCTTCTCACGCTCGATCCTACCCTTCTCCCCACCTTGAATTCCAACACCCAAGGCCCGGGCTTGAGCACTTTGTGAAGGAAATATGCCCTAGAGGCAATAATAAAGTTATTATTTATTTCCTTAATTCATGATAAATGTTTATTATTCATGCTAGAATTGTATTAACCGGAAACATAATACATGTGTGAATACATAGACAAACAGAGTGTCACTAGTATGCCTCTACTTGACTAGCTCGTTAATCAAAGATGGTTAAGTTTCCTAACCATGGACAAAGGAGTTGTCATTTGATTAACGAGGTCACATCATTGGTTGAATGATCTGATTGACATGACCCATCCTATTAGCTTAGCACACGATCGTTTAGTATGTTGCTATTGCTTTTATCCATGACTTATACATGTTCCTATAACTATGAGATTATGCAACTCCGTTTGCGGAGGAACACTTTGGTGCTACCAAGCGTCTGGCGTAACGGGTGATTATAAAGGAGTACTACAGGTGTCTCCAAAGGTAGATGTTGGGTTGGCGTATTTCGAGATTAGGTTTTGTCACTCCGATTGTCGGAGAGGTATCTCTGGGCCCTCTCGGTAATACACATCACATAAGCCTTGCAAGCATTGCAACTAATGAGTTAGTTGCGAGATGATGTATTACGGAACGAGTAAAGAGACTTGCCGGTAACGAGATTGAACTAGGTATTGGATACCGACGATCGAATCTCGGGCAAGTAACATACCGATGACAAAGGGAACAACGTATGTTGTTATGCGGTCTGACCGACAAAGATCTTCGTAGAATATGTAGGAGCCAATATGGGCATCCAGGTCCCGCTATTGGTTATTGACCGGAGACGTGTCTCGGTCATGTCTACATTGTTCTCGAACCGTAGGGTCCGCACGCTTAAGGTTTCGATGACGGTTATTATGAGTTTATGTATTTTGATGTACCGAAGGAGTTCGGAGTCCCGGATTTGATCACGGACGTGACGAGGAGTCTCGAAATGGTCGAGACGTAAAGATTGATATATTGGAAGCCTATGTTTGGACTTGAATGGTTCCAGTGAAAGCGGCATTTTAGAATCTTAGGGGTTACGGAACCCCCGGGGTTAATGGGCCACATGGGCCGAAGTGGAGAAGAGGGAGGCGGCCAAGGGCTGGCGCGCCCCTCCACCTCCAATCCGAATAGGACAAGGAGGCGGCCCCTTCCTTCTCCTTCCCCTTCCTCTTGGGAAACCTAGTTGGACTAGGATTAGGGGGAATCCTACTCCCGGAGGAGTAGGACTCCTGGCAGCGCCACCCTTGGCCGGCCAGCCCCTCCCTTGCTCCTTTATATACGGAGGCAGGGGGCACCCTAGGACACACAAGTTGATCCTTGAGATCGTTCCTTAGCCGTGTCGGTGCCCCCTCCACCATATTCCACCTCGGTCATATCGTGGCGGTGCTTAGGCGAAGCCCTGCGTCGGTAGAACATCAAGATCGTCCTGCGCCGTCGTCTTGTGGAACTCTCTCTCCGGAGCTTTGCTGGATCGGAGCCCGAGGGCGTCACCGAGCTGTCGTGTGTCAAGAACTCGGAGGTGCCGGAATGCTGGCGCCGGATCGGTCGGATCGCGAGGAGAACGTACGACTACTTCCTCTACGTTGTGAACGCTTCCGCTTCGGTCTACGAGGGTACGTAGACAACACTCTCCCCTCTCGTTGCTATGCATCACCATGATCTTGCGTGTGCGTAGGAAAATTTTTGAAATTACTACGTTCCCCAACAGTGGCATCCGAGCCTAGGTTTTTATGGTTTGATGATATGCACGAGTAGAACACAAGTGAGTTGTGGGCGATATAAGTCATACTGCCTACCAGCATGTCATACTTTGGTTCGGCGGTATTGTTGGATGAAGCGGCCCGGACCGACATTACGCGTACGCTTACGCGAGACTGGTTCTACCGCCGTGCTTTGCACACAGGTGGCTAGCGGGTGTCAGTTTCTCCAACTTTAGTTGAACCGAGTGTGGCTACGCCCGGTCCTTGCGAAGGTTAAAACGGCATCAACTTGACAAACTATCGTTGTGGTTTTGATGCGTAGGTAAGATGAGTTCTTGCTTAAGCCCGTAGCAGCCACGTAAAACTTGCAACAAACAAAGTAGAGGACGTCTAACTTGTTTTTGCAGGGCATGTTGTGATGTGATATGGTCAAGACATGATGCTATATTTTATTGTATGAGATGATCATGTTTTGTAACGAGTTATCGGCAACGGCAGGAGCCGTATGGTTGTCGCTTTATTGTATGCAATGCAATCGCCTGTAATGCTTTACTTTATCACTAAGCGGTAGCGATAGTCGTAGAAGCATAAGATTGGCGAGGCGACAACGATGCTACGATGGAGATCAAGGTGTCGCTACGGTGGCGATGGTGATCATGATGGTGCTGCGGAGATGGAGATCACGAAGCACAAGATGATGATGACCATATCATATCACTTATATTGATTTGCATGTGATGTTTATCTTTATGCATCTTATCTTGCTTTGATTGACGGTAGCATTATAAGATGATCTCTCACTAAATTATCAAGAAGTGTTCTCCCGAGTATGCACCGTTGCCAAAGTTAAATCGTGCCTAGACACCACGTGATGATCGGGTGTGATAAGCTCTCGTCCATCTACAACGGGTGCAAGCCAGTTTTGCACACGCAGAATACTCGGGTTATACTTGACGAGCCTAGCATATGCAGATATGGCCTCGGAACACGGAGACCGAAAGGTCGAGCGTGAATCATATAGTAGATATGATCAACATGATGATGTTCACCATTGAGAACTAATCCATTTCACGTGATGATCGGTTATGGTTTAGTTTGATTTGGATCACGTGATCACTTAGATGATTAGAGAGATGTCTATCTAAGTGGGAGTTCTTAAGTAATATGATTAATTGAACTTAAATTTATCATGAACTTAGTCCCTGATAGTATCTTGCTTGTTTATGTTGATTGTAGATAGATGGCTCGTGCTGTTGTTCCGTTGAATTTTAATGCGTTCCTTGAGAAAGCAAAGTTGAAAGATGATGGTAGCAATTACACGGACTGGGTCCGTAACTTGAGGATTATCCTCATTGCTGCACAGAAGAATTACGTCCTGGATGCACCGCTAGGTGCCAGGCCTGCTGCTGGAGCAACACCAGATGTTATGAACGTCTGGCAGAGCAAAGCTGATGACTACTCGATAGTTCAGTGTGCCATGCTTTACGGCTTAGAACCGGGACTTCAACGACGGTTTGAGAACCATGGAGCATATGAGATGTTCCAAGAGTTGAAGTTGATATTCCAACAGAATGCCCGGATTGAGAGATATGAAGTCTCCAATAAGTTCTATAGCTGCAAAATGGAGGAGAATGGGTCTGTCAGTGAGCACATACTCAGAATGTCTGGGTATTACAATCACTTGAGTCAACTGGGAGTTAATCTTCCGGATGATTGTGTCATTGACAGAATTCTTCAATCACTGCCACCAAGCTACAAAGGCTTCGTGATGAACTATAATATGCAAGGGTTAGATAAGACTATGCCCGAGCTCTTCGCAATGCTAAAGGCTGCGGAGGTAGAAATCAAAAAGGAGCATCAAGTGTTGATGGTCAATAAGACCACTAGTTTCAAGAAGAAAGGCAAAGGGAAGAAGAAGGGGAACTTCAAAAAGAACAGCAAGCAAGTTGCTGCTCAGGAGAAGAAACCCAAGTCTGGACCTAAGCCTGAAATTGAGTGCTTCTACTGCAAGCAGACTGGTCACTGGAAGCGGAACTGCCCCAAGTATTTGGCGGATAAGAAGGATGGCAAGGTGAACAAAGGTATATGTGATATACATGTTATTGATGTGTACCTTACTAGAGCTCGCAGATAGCACTGGTATTTGATACTGGTTACATTGCTAATATTTGCAACTCGAAGCAGGGACTACGGATTGCGAACACCGGCAAAGGGCGAGGTGACGATGCGCGTGGGAAATGGTTCCAAAGTCAATGTGATCATGGTCGACACGCTACCTCTACATCTACCTTCGGGATTAGTTTTAGACCTAAATAATTGTTATTTGGTGCCAGCGTTGAGCATGAACATTATATCTGGATCTTGTTTAATGCGAGGCGGTTATTCATTTAAATCAGAGAATAATGGTTGTTCTATTTATATGAGTAATATCTTTTATGGTCATGCACCCATGAAGAGTGGTCTATTTATTATGAATCTCGATAGTAGTGATACACATATTCATAATGTTGAAGCCAAAAGATGCAGAGTTGATAATGATAGTGCAACTTATTTGTGGCACTACCGTTTAGGTCATATCGGTATAAAGCGCATGAAGAAACTCCATACTGATGGACTTTTGGAGTCACTTGATTATGAATCACTTGGCACTTGCGAACCGTGCCTCATGGGCAAGATGACTAAAACGCCGTTCTCCGGTACGATGGAGAGAGCAACTGATTTGTTGGAAATCATACATACAGATGTATGTGGTCCAATGAATGTTGAGGCTCGTGGCGGATATCGTTATTTTCTCACCTTCACAGATGACTTAAGCAGATATGGGTATATCTACTTAATGAAACATAAGTCTAAAACATTTGAAAAGTTCAAAGAATTTCAGAGTGAAGTTGAAAATCATCGTAACAAGAAAATAAAGTTTCTGCGATCTGATCGTGGAGGAGAATATTTGAGTTACGAGTTTGGTCTACATTTGAAACAATGCGGAATAGTTTCGCAACTAACGCCACCCGGAACACCACAGCGTAATGGTGTGTCCGAACGTCGTAATCGCACTTTACTGGATATGGTGCGATCTATGATGTCTCTTACAGATTTACCGCTATCGTTTTGGGGTTATGCTATTAGTGAGGAAGATCATGATGATGATCATGATACTTCAGAACAAGTTGCTACTGAACCTCGTAGATCATCCAGAGTAAGGTCCGCACCAGAGTGGTACGGTAACCCGGTTCTGGAAGTCATGCTACTTGATCATGATGAACCTACGAACTATGAAGAAGCGATGGTGAGCCCAGATTCCGCAAAGTGGCTTGAAGCCATGAAATCTGAGATGGGATCCATGTATGAAAACAAAGTGTGGACTTTGGTTGACTTGCCCGAGGGTCGGCAAGCAATAGAAAACAAGTGGATCTTCAAGAAGAAGACTGACGCTGACGGTAATGTTACTGTCTACAAAGCTCGACTTGTCGCAAAGGGGTTTCGACAAGTTCAAGGGATTGACTACGATGAGACCTTCTCACCCGTAGCGATGCTTAAGTCTGTCCGAATCATGTTAGCAATTGCCGCATTTTATGATTATGAAATTTGGCAAATGGATGTAAAAACTGCATTCCTGAATGGATTTCTGGAAGAAGAGTTGTATATGATGCAACCAGAAGGTTTTATCGATCCAAAAGGAGCTAACAAAGTGTGCAAGCTCCAGCGATCCATCTATGGACTGGTGCAAGCATCTCGGAGTTGGAATAAACGTTTTGATAGTGTGATCAAAGCATTTGGGTTTATACACACTTTTGGAGAAGCCTGTATTTACAAGAAAGTGAGTGGGAGCTCTGTAGCATTTCTGATATTATATATAGATGACATATTACTAATCGGAAATGATATAGAATTTCTGGATAGCATAAAGGGATACTTGAACAAGAGTTTTTCAATGAAAGACCTCGGTGAAGCTGCTTACATATTGGGCATCAAGATCTATAGAGATAGATCAAGACGCTTAATTAGACTTTCACAAAGCACATACCTTGACAAAGTTTTGAAGAAGTTCAAAATGGATCAAGCAAAGAAAGGGTTCTTGCCTGTGTTACAAGGTGTGAAGTTGAGTAAGACTCAATGCCCGACCACTGCAGAAGATAGAGAGAAAATGAAAGATGTTCCCTATGCTTCAGCCATAGGCTCTATCATGTATGCAATGCTGTGTACCAGACCTGATGTGTGCCTTGCTATTAGCTTAGTAGGGAGGTACCAAAGTAATCCAGGAGTGGATCACTGGACAGCGGTCAAGAATATCCTGAAGTACCTGAAAAGGACTAAGGAGATGTTTCTCGTATATGGAGGTGACAAAGAGCTAATCGTAAATGGTTACGTAGATGCAAGCTTTGACACTGATCCGGACGATTCGAAATCGCAAACCGGATACGTATTTACTTTAAACGGTGGAGCTGTCAGTTGGTGCAGTTCTAAACAAAGCGTCGTAGCGGGATCTACATGTGAAGCGGAGTACATAGCAGCTTCGGAAGCAGCTAATGAAGGAGTCTGGATGAAGGAGTTCATATCCGATCTAGGTGTCATACCTAGTGCATCGGGTCCAATGAAAATCTTTTGTGACAATACTGGAGCAATTGCCTTGGCGAAGGAATCCAGATTTCACAAGAGAACCAAACACATCAAGAGACGCTTCAATTCCATCCGGGACTTGGTCCAGGTGGGAGACATAGAGATTTGCAAGATACATACGGATCTGAATGTAGCAGGCCCGTTGACTAAGCCTCTTCCACGAGCAAAACATGATCAGCACCAAGACTCCATGGGTGTTAGAATCATTACTGTGTAATCTAGATTATTGACTCTAGTGCAAGTGGGAGACTGAAGGAAATATGCCCTAGAGGCAATAATAAAGTTATTATTTATTTCCTTAATTCATGATAAATGTTTATTATTCATGCTAGAATTGTATTAACCGGAAACATAATACATGTGTGAATACATAGACAAACAGAGTGTCACTAGTATGCCTCTACTTGACTAGCTCGTTAATCAAAGATGGTTAAGTTTCCTAACCATGGACAAAGGAGTTGTCATTTGATTAACGAGGTCACATCATTGGTTGAATGATCTGATTGACATGACCCATCCTATTAGCTTAGCACACGATCGTTTAGTATGTTGCTATTGCTTTTATCCATGACTTATACATGTTCCTATAACTATGAGATTATGCAACTCCCGTTTGCCGGAGGAACACTTTGGGTGCTACCAAACGTCACAACGTAACTGGGTGATTATAAAGGAGTACTACAGGTGTCTCCAAAGGTAGATGTTGGGTTGGCGTATTTCAAGATTAGGTTTTGTCACTCCGATTGTCGGAGAGGTATCTCTGGGCCCTCTCGGTAATGCACATCACATAAGCCTTGCAAGCATTGCAACTAATGAGTTAGTTGCGAGATGATGTATTACGGAACGAGTAAAGAGACTTGCCGGTAACGAGATTGAACTAGGTATTGGATACCGACGATCGAATCTCGGGCAAGTAACATACCGATGACAAAGGGAACAACGTATGTTGTTATGCGGTCTAACCGACAAAGATCTTCGTAGAATATGTAGGAGCCAATATGGGCATCCAGGTCCCGCTATTGGTTATTGACCGGAGACGTGTCTCGGTCATGTCTACATTGTTCTCGAACTGTAGGGTCCGCACGCTTAAGGTTTCGATGACGGTTATTATGAGTTTATGTATTTTGATGTACCGAAGGAGTTCGGAGTCCCGGATTTGATCACGGACATGACGAGGAGTCTCGAAATGGTCGAGACGTAAAGATTGATATATTGGAAGCCTATGTTTGGACTTCGGAATGGTTCCGAGTGAAAACGGCATTTTTCCGGAGTACCGGGGGGTTACCGGAACCCCCCGGGGGGTTAATGGGCCACATGGGCCCAAAGGGGAGAAGAGGGGAGGCGGCCAAGGGCTGGCCGCGCGCCCCCTCCACCTCCAATCCGAATAGGACAAGGAGGGGGGGGGGGGCGGCGCCCCCCTTTCCTTCTCCCTTCCCCCTTCCCTCTTGGGGAAACCTAGTTGGACTAGGATTAGGGGGGGGGAATCCTACTCCCGGAGGGAGTAGGACTCCCTGGCGCGCCACCCCTTGGCCGGCCAGCCCCCTCCCCTTGCTCCTTTATATACGGAGGCAGGGGGGCACCCTAGGACACACAAGTTGATCCTTGAGATCGTTCCTTAGCCGTGTGCGGTGCCCCCCTCCACCATATTCCACCTCGGTCATATCGTAGCGGTGCTTAGGCGAAGCCCTGCGTCGGTAGAACATCAAGATCGTCACCACGCCGTCGTGCTGACGGAACTCTCTCCCCGGAGCTTTGCTGGATCGGAGCCCGAGGAGCGTCACCGAGCTGTACGTGTGTCAAGAACTCGGAGGTGCCGGAGTAACGGCGCCGGGATCGGTCGGATCGCGAGGAGAACGTACGACTACTTCCTCTACGTTGTGAACGCTTCCGCTTCGGTCTACAAGGGTACGTAGACAACACTCTCCCCTCTCGTTGCTATGCATCACCATGATCTTGCGTGTGCGTAGGAAAATTTTTGAAATTACTACGTTCCCCAACACTTTGGACCTTCAGTCATGTCCGGATCCAACCTTCAAGGCCGGTGGATGGCCTCCTCTATAACAGAGGAGGACATCAACAAGCTGAGATAAGCCAGGTATCTGACCGCCAAAATCACGCACAGGCTGCCTGCTCAAGGGCAGGTCATCCCCACTCCCGAACCCAACGAGAGTGTTGTATTTATTTCCCACTTCCTCCGAGGGCTAGGCTTTAGTCTTTATCCCTTTGTTAGAGGGCTTACATTCTACTACGGGCTTGATTTCCATGATCTGGCTCCGGATTTCATCCTTCACATCTCGTCGTTCATCGTCGTGCGTGAAGCCTTCCTCTGCATCACCCCACACTTCGGCTTATGGATCAAGACCTTCAATATGAAGCCGAGGATGATCGATGGGCGACACACAGAGTGCGGAGGCGTAAAAATAAGCAAAGGCGCCGATGCTCCATGGCCAAAGGGTTCCTTCCCAGAGACATCCAAGTTATGGCAGCGGGAGTGGTTTTATATCACAGCTCCCCGAAGTACCAAGTGGGAAGCCGCCCCCGTCTTCCATCCGGGCCCTCCGCCGCAATTGGCATCATGGATTAACAAGGGGCTGGACTGGGGGCCAGTTAATCATGTGCTGACATTGCAGAGTCGCATCCGAGATCTCCTCAAGGGAGATGTCAGCCTAGTCAAGGTAATGCAAGTCATGCTAGTTCGTCGGGTCCTGCCATGCCAACGTCGATCTCTCCACATGTGGGAGTTCAACCCGGAAGGACCGCGAACTATTCAGCAATTCTTCGGCGCGATGCTCGAAGAGATGTACGGATTGTTCTTCGGATCACGAATAAAGTGTCCGGACACCACCGTGGATGCGTGTCTGAACTGCAACCGTCCAGACACCCAAGTAAGTAATTCCACGGCCGAACACGTCGTCTCTTTATTTATCATAACATTATTCTGAAAGGCCGGTCTTTGACCAGGACTGGATAAAAAAGGCGAAGATGATCAGGTGCTCGTCCCCTCTCCCCGAAGACTCACCAGATCCTGTACTAGCCAGGATGCTAGAGCTTGCGCCTTATCAAGCGCCATCAGGAGAAGATAAAGGGAGGAACAAAGAGGCCGAAAGCGATCCTCACTCATTATTCATCCAAACCGGGAGAATTAGTACCTCTGTGAAGGAGGATAACCGGGGGAAGAATCTAAAATCCCCCCTCCCCAAGGAAGGAAGAGGGCCACCTCTGAAGACTTGGAAACAATGATTTCCAAACGAGGGAATAACCCTTTGTCAGGGGGCCCTACCCCGAAGGGTATCCTTACAGCACAGTACCCGCAAGGGGACCAGCCCTCCACCGAGCTGTAAGTAAACAAAAGTAATTTATAGTAGATATGCCCTGCTTTATTTCTGAGAACAATAACCGAGACGTGTGTCTTGTAGTTCGGGTCGTAGCCCTGCTCGACAGAGTTTGTCTTCGGGGGATCTTCTTCCATAGATGATGGAGAGCGAAACGCCTCCCCGTGCCTCCCCGCTTCATGAGGCGGGCGACCCTGAGGTGTCGTCACGAAGGATTTCTCCTGATCTGCCAAGGCCATAAGGTAACCCTTCGGCCACCCGAAGTCCGGAGTATTCGGCTCCTAAGGAGAGCCATAAAAAGAGTCCGACACTGTCCGGCGCACGACCGGACGAACTGATGAGTCTGCTGGAGCAAGCGGCTATCTCAGAGGCGCATCGTACTCTAATGGGTACGGTGTTTCAGAGAATTTCATCCGCCGAAATTGGGTTGCATGAAGCTTTCATGAGCCTGCTAAGAGGCTTTGAGGTATGCAAAGTGATATATATTTTTTGATGGTACCGCATACGCTAGGTGTGCCCTATGTAGACAGTAGCCCTGAGACTCTGGTTGCTGTCAAAAGGCGGCAAACAGAGGATCATAGTCCCAGGTAATGACCAAGTTGCTTTCATGTGTAGGCGGCTGATGGTTCGGTGGCTAGCCGGACTGGTGAGTTTGCCGAACTGAAGCGGCAACTTGATGCGGCAGATGCCGACATCGTGCTTGTAAACAAGCGGCTTGACGAGGCACAGGGTATGTATTCTCCAGTGGTCAACATATATTAAGAGGAGCATGATGCTAGTATCTGTAATGTGTCGTGACTACAGATGGAGCTGCCGCCATGGAGACCCTTCGGGCGGAACTTGCCCGAGCTAAGGAACAAGCCAGGAATAGCGATGCGGCCGCGAAGAGCTAAGAGCCGAACAGGCTGCGCATTGTCAGAGCAGAGAGAAAATAGCCAAGATGGCTGTTGATTTGAAAGATGCCGCCGACCGTTATGAGCTTCTTGAGAAGGAAAGCCAAGCAAAGACGGCGGACCTAGAGAAAGCCAAGGTAGCAGCCAAGGAAGCCCGCTCTAAAATCAGAGCGACGAAGGAGGAGCTACGTCAAGCCGGAGATATTGCGGCTGGGAAGCCCTTGTTGTTGCGGACGAAGTTCGGAGATCCTAAGTATGCCCTTCTGGATCAATTATGGTGTTCTGCAGACGCGTACTTGGATTTGGCAGCGAGTGCTGCTAATGCGACAGAGTATTTCAAAGACCAAAAATATTGCGACGCGGAGAAGCTGTTCTGGTCTCAATTCAATGCTCCAGCGTGTCCGCTGCTGCTAAATGAGCAAATCGCCGAGTGGGCCAAGCTCCATAGGTTGTTCGAGCTTGCCATGAGGTCTGTTGTGGATCACCTTTGGCCGGAAGGACCAAGGCCGAATAGTTATTTTAGCTTGGTGCAACGATTCCTTGGTGCTGTGGCGCATATCGATGCTATGAAGAGGTCGGCGTGCATAGAGGGTGCGCGGATGGCTCTTGCCTGTGTTAAGACATGCTGGGCAGAGATGGATGCCTCCGCTATTGCAACCCAGAGTTCGGACGTAGGCCGGGTAGCGGCTGAGCATTATTTTGAAGAAGTCCTAGAAGGCGCTCGTTTAATAGAGGCTCAGTGCTCGAAGGGTATCATGTTTTAATGACATGTATCCCAATTGTAAGAACAATGCTGTTTAAATTATAAAGGCTGTGTTTATACTTTTGCCTGAAAAGTATTATTATGCCTCCTATGCGGTCGTTTATGTGCATATATATATGTAACCTGAAAGTTTGCAGTCGTCGGCTTCAGCCCCCACGCATATAATGCGGGGGTGTTCGCAAAAAACACGTGTTCACACTTGATCCAACGTCTTGGTCCATTGAGGAGGTGGTAGCGTAGCGAACGAGGCAATCGGGCTATATTGCTTTAACACTTTCACTTAACCATAGGAGTTTGATAGTGGGGCTACTATATAGCCCCTGGTACTTCCGCGTCTATCCGAATACGATGCACGTACGTACATGACCGAGAAAACCGGTCCTTCGTTAATGCGGAGGAATCCCGAAGATTCTGATAAGTCATCGAGTGGTTGACCAGTCTCGCGCGTTATCATGACAGTCAGTTTTCGGCTTTCTCTACTGAGGTGCTCGTCCAGATGAACCAGGGCACAATCGCATTAGTTCTCCCAGCGCTACCTTAGCCGATATAGCGGAATGTAAGGTACCAAAACATGGGAGCCGGGCAAACCCAACATTTGACCAAAGACATGATTCGGAGCTGATGCATATAAGGCCAAACTCGCGACGCCGAACACTCCCTAAGGTATTCGGACTTTACAACATATACTGGGCTGAGTAACGCCCTCGATAATGAACCCTGAAGTTCCAGGTACGAGCTCTAGTCTGACGTGGTGAAATGCCAATAACACCAGAATCCCTCGCGGTTGTGTTTAAGTATCCGGAGGGTGTGAAGCAACAAGAGACAGTAAGAAAGGTTTACGCAGGGTCTTAATCTAAAGAGAAACCTTTTAGCGGGGCCCTGCTGCACGTCTGCGCCTGTGTCTCTGTTGTGCCGTATCCTGGAAGGGTGTAGCATGATTATCATCTATAAAAGAGAAAAATTCAGCCCAAAGTCTGCGTGCAAGGAAAGAAAAAATTGTTTAGTCTTAATAAACCGTTAGAATGTGAAATATATATTGTGTTAATATGGTCAAGCCGAACTGTGGCCTTTTTTACACGCGGGAAGCCCCTGGTACCACCTATGGGGGTGTATGCATCAAACGAATCTCAGGTTTTATCTAGGCTGTTACAGCTAGTGATATGCCGGACTCGTCTAGGCGTGTCCGTGGTCTTGACGACCGATCGTTTATGTATGTTGGCTAGGCCGTTTAGTGGTCGGCCGCTAAGGCCGCCGCATTTTCTTCCGGACATAAGGAACGCTCAGTGTTTCCGCTAACGATGATGATGCCGCGTGGACCGGGCATTTTGAGCTTAAGATAAGCATAATGCAGTACTACGTTAAAACGAGCGAAGGCCGTTCTTCCGAGTAATGCTTGATAGACGCTTCGGAATGGAGCGATGTCGAAGGTTAACTTTTCACTTTGGAAGTTGTCGGGGGAACCGAATACAACCTCTAGTACGAGGGAGCCCGTGCAGCGGGCCTCTGGGCCTGGTACTACTCCTTTAAAGGTAGTATTGTTTTGGCTAATGCTTGTTGGGTCTATCCCCCATTTTGCGACTGTGTCCTGATATATCAGATTAAGACTACTGTCGCCATCCATGAGGACTCGAGTGAGATGGTATCCATTGATTATTGGGTCGAGCACCAAGGCAGCCGATCCTCCGTGCCGGACATTGGTCGGGCTATCCCGGGGATCAAAAGTGATCGGGCAGGTCGACCAAGGGTTGAACTTGGGGGTGACGCGCTCTACGGCGCATACGTCTTAGAGTGCGTGTTTGCTCCCCCTCTTCGTCACGTGAATCATGTTCATCGTTTTGACCTCTGGTGGGAACTTCTTCTGTCCCCCAGTGTTTTGCTGGCGAGGCTCGTCCTCGTCTTCACTTGGTGTCTCCCTCCCCTTGTGTTCAGCGTTTAGCTTACCAGCCTTCTTGAAGACCCAGCATTCTCTGTGGGTGTGATTTGCAGGTTTATCAGAGGTGCCATGAATCTGACATAGTTTGTCTAGAATCCTGTTTAGGCTGGACGGTCCATCTCTGTTGCCTTTAAAAGGCTTTTTCCGTTGACCGGGTCGAGAGCCCCTAAATCCGGCGTTTACCGCTGTATTGTCTGGGTTGTCTTCATTGTTTCGACACTTGCTTTTGCTGCGTCGTGGTTTTCCATTGCCATCCCTGACTTCGAATGTGCCTGGGTCGCTGGTGCTACTACAGGCCAGCCAGCTATCTTCGCCCGCGCAAAAGCGGGTCATAAGGCTTGTTAGGGCTGCCATTGTCCTCGGTTTTTCCTGGCCGAGGTGTCTAGCAAACCATTCGTCCCGGATACTGTGTTTGAAAGCTGCTAAGGCTTCGGCCTCCGGGCAATCGACAATTTGATTTCTTCTTAGTGAGGAATCTGTTCCAAAGCTTCCGGGCTGACTCTCCGGGCTGTTGAATTATATGACTAAGATCGTCTGCGTCTGGAGGTCGGACATAAGTTCCTTGAAAATTAGCCCTAAAAGCATCCTCAAGCTCCTCCCAAGTTCCAATTGAATTTTCGGGGAGGCTCTTCAGCCAGTGCCGAGCTGGTCCTTTCAGCTTGAGGGGCAAGTATTTGATGGCGTGGAGATCGTCTCCGCGAGCCATATGGATATGGAGGATGAAGTCCTCAATCCAGACCCCAGGGTCTGTCGTTCCGTCGTACGCCTCTATGTTCACGGGTTTGAATCCCTCTGGAAATTCGTGATCCAGCAGCTCAGTGGTGAAACATAGGGGGTGTGCGGCACCCCTGTATTTGGATGTGCCCTGGCATTCAGACGGTTGTAGTGTTTGGTTTTGATTGTGCGCTGGAGCACGCTTCCTAGATCCGTATATGGATCTGGTCACACCGTCTTTTTGATGTAAGTCCTTACGTGGATCGTGTGCTGGCTTGTGTGCGGCCCCGTTAGCCGTCCTATCGCGGCCACGAGGTGGTCGATCCGACTGATCGGCCATTTTATTTTCGGCTGTATAGGCTCTAAAGCCTCGTCATCGAATTCAGGTAGGAGCTTGCACTTTGGATAGCTCTTTGTGTGGTGAGTGCCGCCGTATTTTTCTTCAGTGTCGAGCACTTTCTTCCATCTGCCGTTGAGCGTATTCTTTGCGGCCTTAAGCCTTTGCTTCTGCTTCTTCAGACTCCTCGCGGTGGCAATAAGCCTTCTATGGAGGTTTTCTTGTTCCAGGTGCTTTTCTGGGATGATATCTTCATCGTCGTCCGGACTGTTCTCCTCCCTGGAGAAAGTTTGATGGGCGTTACCCCCGGCGTCGCCGTGTTCGGACAGCGGCTCCATACTATTGTCGCCGTCCGCTGGTTCATCCTGCTCTATCGCTGGGTCGATGTGGTCGTCATTTCCGTTGGAGTCGACCAGGGTATTATTTTTTCTTGCGCTGTTATCGCTATTTTTGCCGAGGCGGGGTTTGGAGCGGCGCCTACGCCGTCGCTTTGGTTGCTTCTCGAGGGAGCTATCCTTTGCTGCATCTTTCCGTTCCTCGTCATTGTTTTCTTTGGGTGTGTCCACCATATATATATCGTGTGATGAGGTGGCAGTCCAGCGCCCTGTGGGTGGTGGTTCCTGTTCGTCTCCTGCATCGTCATCCATACCGTCGATGTCTTCGGAGCCGAAGTCGAGCATGTCGGTTAAATCGTCGACAGTGTCTACTAAGTGGGTGGTGGGTGGGGTGCGAATTTCTTCGTCGTCCGCATCCCATTCTAGCCGGACATAGTTCGGCCAAGGGTCTCCCGACAAGGAGAGAGACTTCAACGAGTTTAGTACGTCGCCAGAAGGCGAGTGCTGAAAGATATCCGTGGAGGTAAACTCCAAGATCGGTGCCTCGGATTTGATGGGCACGGATACAAGCGGCTCAAAGTCTATGTCCGGGGATGAATCCAACGGTTCGGCAACACGGGTCTCGTAAGAGGTGAAGTCAGTATTCGGCGCTATCGCCACTGAGTGTGCGGCCTCTGTGGCGGGGTCCATCCACCCGTCCGCAGATGGCGCAATTTGTTCTGGATTGAGGGCCGAAGTAGTTGCAGGTGTGATATCCCGAACACAGTCCGATGGCAGAGCTAAATTATGCCCGTCGTGATTGTGCGGCGCACCTGACATGGGCTCGAATCCGTCGAAGATCAAGTCTCCGCGGATATCAGCAGTATAGTTTAAGTTTCCAAACGTAACCTGATGGCCAGGGGCGTAGCTATCGATCTGCTCCAGATGGCCATGCGAGTTGGCCCACAGTACGAAGCCGTCGAATACGAAGGTCTGTCCGGGGAGGAAATGAAGGAAATATGCCCTAGAGGTAATAATAAAGTTATTATTTATTTCCTTATATCATGATAAATGTTTATTATTCATGCTAGAATTGTATTAACCGGAAACATAATACATGTGTGAATACATAAGACAAACAAAGTGTCACTAGTATGCCTCTACTTGACTAGCTCGTTGATCAAAGATGGTTATGTTTCCTGACCATAGACATGAGTTGTCATTTGATTAACGGGATCACATCATTAAGAGAATGATGTGATTGACATGACCCATTCCGTTAGCTTAGCACACGATCGTTTAGTATGTTGCTATTGCTTTCTTCATGACTTATACATGTTCCTAAGACTATGAGATTATGCAACTCCCATTTACCGGAGGAACACTTTGTGTGCTACCAAACGTCACAATGTAAGTGGGTGATTATAAAGGAGCTCTACAGGTGTCTCCGAAGGTACATGTTGGGTTGGCGTATTTCGAGATTAGGATTTGTCACTCTGATTGTCGGAGAGATATCGCTGGGCCCTCTCGGTAATGCACATCACTTAAGCCTTGCAAGCATTGCAACTAATGAGTTAGTTGCGGGATTATGTATTACGGAACGAGTAAAGAGACTTGCCAGTAACGAGATTGAACTAGGTATTGAGATACCGACGATCGAATCTCGGGCAAGTAACATACCGATGACAAAGGGAACAATGTATGTTGTTATGCGGTCTGACCGATAAATATCTTCGTAGAATATGTGGGAGCCAATATGAGCATCCAGGTTCTGCTATTGGTTATTGACCGGAGACGTGTCTCGGTCATGTCTACATAGTTCTCGAACCCGTAGGGTCCGCACGCTTAACGTTACGATGACAGTTTTATTATGAGTTTATATGTTTCGATGTACCAAAGGTTGTTCGGAGTCCCGGATGTGATCACGGACATGACGATGAGTCTCGAAATGGTCGAGAAATGAAGATTGATATATTGGAAGCCTATGTTTGGACATCGGAAGTGTTCCGGGTGAAATCGGGATTTTTCCGGAGTACCGGGAGGTTACCGGAACCCCCGGGAGGTTATTGGGCCTTAGTGGGCCTTGGTGGAAGAAGAGAGGAGGCGGCCAGGGCAAGGGCCGCGCCCCTCCCCCCTAGTCCGAATAGGACAAGGAGAGGGAGGCGGCGCCCCCCTTTTCCTTCCTCTCTTCCACCTCTTTCCCCCCCCCCCCTCTCCTAGTCCAACATGGAAAAGGGGGGGAGTCCTACTCCCGGTAGGAGTAGGACTCCTCCTGGCGCGCCCTCCTCCTAGGAAGGCCGCACCCCCCTTGCTCCTTTATATACGGGGGCAGGGGGCACCCCAAAGACAACAATTGATCAAGTTGATCTTTTAGCCGTGTGCGGTGCCCCCCTCCACCATAGTCCACCTCGATAATACTGTAGCGGTGCTTAGGCGAAGCCCTGCGTCGGTAGAACATCAACATCGTCACCATGCCGTCGTGCTGACGAAACTCTCCCTCAACACTCGACTGGATCGGAGTTCGAGGGACGTCATCGGGCAGAACGTGTGCTGAACTCGAAGGTGTCGTGCGTTCGGTACTTGATCGGTCGGATCGTGAAGACGTACGACTACATCAACCGCGTTGTGCTAACGCCTCCGCTTTCAGTCTACGAGGGTATGTGGACAACACTCTCCCCTCTCGTTGCTATGCATCACCATGATCTTGCGTGTGCGTAGGAAATTTTTTGAAATTACTACGTTCCCCAACAGTGGCATCCGAGCCAGGTTTTATGCGTAGATGTCATATGCACGAGTAGAAAACAAGTGAGTTGTGGGCGATATAAGTCATACTGCTTACCAGCATGTCATACTTTGGTTCAGCGGTAATGTGAGATGAAGTGGCCCGGACCGACATTACGCGTACGCTTACGCGAGACTGGTTTCACCGTTGTGAGCACTCGTTGCTTAAAGGTGACCGACGGGTGTCTGTCTCTCTCACTTTAGTTGAACCGAGTGTGGCTACGCCCGGTCCTTGCGAAGGTTAAAACAACACCAACTTGACAAACTATCGTTGTGGTTTTGATGCGTAGGTAAGAACGGTTCTTGCTAAGCCCGTAGCAGCCACGTAAAACTTGCAAACAACAAAGTAGAGGACGTCTAACTTGTTTTTGCAGGGCATGTTGTGATGTGATATGGTCAAGACATGATGCTAAATGTTATTGTATGAGATGATCATGTTTTGTAACCGAGTTATCGGCAACTGGCAGGAGCCATATGGTTGTCACTTTATTGTATGCAATGCAATCGCCCTGTAATGCTTTACTTTATCACTAAGCGGTAGCGATAGTCGTAGAAGCATAAGATTGGTGAGACGACAATGATGCTACGATGGAGATCAAGGTTTCGCGCCGGTGACGATGGTGATCATGAAGGTGCTTTGGAGATGGAGATCACAAGCACAAGATGATGATGGCCATATCATATCACTTATATTGATTGCATGTGATGTTTATCTTTTATGCATCTTATCTTGCTTTGATTGACGGTAGCATTATAAGATGATCCCTCACTAAATTATCAAAGTATAAGTGTTCTCCCTGAGTATGTACATTGCAAAAAGTTCTTCGTGCTGAGACACCACGTGATGATCGGGTGTGATAGGCTCTACGTTCAAATACAACGGGTGCAAAACAGTTGCACACGCGGAATACTCAGGTTAAACTTGACGAGCCTAGCATATAACAGATATGGCCTCGGAACACGGAGACCGAAAGGTCGAGCGTGAATCATATAGTAGATATGATCAACATATTGATGTTCACCGTTGAAACTACTCCATCTCACGTGATGATCGGACATGGTTTAGTTGATATGGATCACGTGATCACTTAGAGGATTAGAGGGATGTCTATCTAAGTGGGAGTTCTTAAGTAATATGATTAATTGAACTTAAATTTATCATGAACTTAGTACCTGATAGTATCTTGCTTGTCTATGTTGATTGTAGATAGATGGCCCGTGTTGTTGTTCCGTTGAATTTTAATGCGTTCCTTGAGAAAGCAAAGTTGAAAGATGATGGTAGCAATTACAAGGACTGGGTCCGTAACTTGAGGATTATCCTCATTGCTGCACAGAAGAATTACGTCCTGGAAGCACCGCTGGGTGCCAGGCCTGCTACAGGAGCAACACCAGATGTTATGAACGTCCGGCAGACCAAAGCTGATGACTACTCGATAGTTCAGTGTGCCATGCTTTACGGCTTAGAACTGGGTCTTCAACGACGTGTTGAACGTCATGGAGCATATGAGATGTTCCAGGAGTTGAAGTTAATATTTCAAGCAAATGCGCGGATTGAGAGATATGAAGTCTCCAATAAGTTCTATAGCTACAAGATGGAGGAGAACAGTTCTGTCAGTGAGCATATACTCAAGATGTCTGGGTATAATAATCACTTGATTCAACTGGGAGTTAATCTTCTGGATGATAGCGTCATTGACAGAATTCTCCAATCACTGCCACCAAGCTACAAGAGCTTCGTGGTGAACTATAATGTGCAAGGGATGGAGAAGACGATTCCCGAGCTCTTCGCGATGCTAAAAGCTGCGGAGGTAGAAATCAAGAAGGAGCATCAAGTGTTGATGGTCAACAAGACCACTAGTTTCAAGAAAAGGGCAAAGGGAAGAAGAAGGGGAACTTCAAGAAGAACAGCAAGCAAGTTGCTGCTCAAGAGAAGAAACCCAAGTCTGGACCTAAGCCTGAAATCGAGTGCTTCTCTTGCAAGCAGACTCGGTCCTCGGAAGCGAACTGCGCCAAGTATTTGGCGGATAAGAAGGATGGCAAGGTGAACAAAGGTATATGTGATATACATGTTATTGATGTGTACCTTACTAATGCTCGCAGTAGCACTGGTATTTGATACTGGTTCATTGCTAATATTTGCAACTCGAAACAGGGGCTACGGATTAAGCGAAGATTGGCTAAGGACGAGGTGACGATGCGCGTGGGAAATGGTTCCAAAGTCGATGTGATCGCGGTCGACACGCTACCTCTACATCTACCTTCGGGATTAGTTTTAGACCTAAATAATTGTTATTTGGTGCCAGTGTTGAGCATGAACATTATATCTGGATCTTGTTTGATGCGAGACGGTTATTCATTTAAATCAGAGAATAATGGTTGTTCTATTTATATGAGTAATATCTTTTATGGTCATGCACCCTTGAAGAGTGGTCTATTTTTGTTGAATCTCGATAGTAGTGATACACATATTCATAATGTTGAAGCCAAAAGATGCAGAGTTGATAATGATAGTGCAACTTATTTGTGGCACTGCCGTTTAGGTCATATCGGTGTAAAGCGCATGAAGAAACTCCATACTGATGGACTTTTGGAACCACTTGATTATGTATCACTTGGTACTTGCGAACCGTGCCTCATTGACAAGATGACCAAAACACCGTTCTCCGATACTATGGAGAGAGCAACAAATTTGTTGGAAATCATACATACAGATGTATGTGGTCCGATGAATGTTGAGGCTCGTGGCGGATATCATTATTTTCTCACCTTCACAGATGATTTGAGCAGATATGGGTATATCTACTTAATGAAGCATAAGTCTGAAACATTTGAAAAGTTCAAAGAATTTCAGAGTGAAGTTGAAAATCATCGTAACAGGAAAATAAAGTTTCTACGATCTGATCGTGGAGGAGAATATTTGAGTTACGAGTTTGGTGTACATTTGAAACAATGTGGAATAGTTTCGCAGCTCACGCCACCCGGAACACCACAACGTAATGGTGTGTCCGAACGTCGTAATCGTACTTTACTAGATATGGTGCGATCTATGATGTCTCTTACTGATTTACCGCTATCGTTTTGGGGTTATGCTTTAGAGACGATCGCATTCACGTTAAATAGGGCACCATCAAAATCCGTTGAGACGACACCTTATGAACTATGGTTTGGCTAGAAACCAAAGTTGTTGTT
Source organism: Aegilops longissima (assembly GCA_021605205.1). Classification (NCBI taxonomy): domain Eukaryota; kingdom Viridiplantae; phylum Streptophyta; class Magnoliopsida; order Poales; family Poaceae; genus Aegilops; species Aegilops longissima. Next base: position 764,258,323 of record CM038677.1, read on the forward strand.
TCTGAAAGTTTGGGGCTGCGATGCTTATGTGAAAAAGCTTCAACCTGATAAGCTCGAACCCAAATCAGAGAAATGTGTATTCATAGGATACCCAAAGGAAACTGTTAGCTACACCTTCTATCACAGATCCGAAGCAAGACTTTTGTTGCTAAATTCGAAAACTTTATAGAGAAGGAGTTTCTCTTGAAAGAAGTGAGTGGGAGGAAAGTAGAACTTGATGAGGTAACTGTTCCTGCTCCCTTATTGGAAAGTAGTTCATCACAAAAACCGGTTTCTGTGACACCTACACCAATTAGTGAGGAAGTTAATGATGATGATCATGAAACTTCAGATCAAGTTGTTACTAAACCTCATAGATCAACCAGAGTAAGATCCGCACCAGAGTGGTACGATAATCCTATTCTGGAAGTCATGCTACTAGATCATGATGAACCTACAAACTATGAAGAAGCGATGGTGAGCCCAGATTCCGCAAAATGGCTTGAAGCCATGAAATCTGAGATGGGATCCATGTATGAGAACAAAGTGTGGACTTTGGTTGACTTGCCCGATGATCGGCAAGCAATTAAGAATAAATTGATCTTCAAGAAGAAGACTGACGCTGACGGTAATGTTACTGTCTACAAAGCTCGACTTGTCGCGAAAGGCTTTCGACAAGTTCAAGGGATTGACTACGATGAGACCTTCTCGCCCGCAGCGATGCTTAAGTCTGTCCGAATCATGTTAGCGATTGCCGCATTTTATGATTATGAAATATGGCAGATGGATGTCAAAACTGCATTCCTGAATGGATTTCTGGAAGAAGAGTTGTATATGATGCAACCGGAAGGTTTTGTCGATCCAAAGGGAGCTAACAAAGTGTGCAAGCTCCAGCGATCCATTTATGGACTGGTGCAAGCCTCTCGGAGTTGGTATAAATGCTTTGATAGTGTGATCATAGCATTTGGTTTTGTACAGACTTTTGGAGAAGCCTGTATTTACAAGAAAGTGAGTGGGAGCTCTGTAGCATTTCTAATATTATATGTGGATGACATATTGCTGATTGGAAATGATATAGAATTTCTGGATAGCATAAAGGGATACTTGAATAAGAGTTTTTCAATGAAAGACCTCGGTGAAGCTGCTTACATATTGGGCATTAAGATCTATAGAGATAGATCAAGACGCTTAATTGGACTTTCACAAAGCACATACCTTGACAAAGTTTTGAAGAAGTTCAAAATGGATCAAGCAAAGAAAGGGTTCTTGCTTGTGTTACAAGGTGTGAAGTTGAGTAAGACTCAATGCCCGACCACTGCAGAAGATAGAGAGAAAATGAAAGATGTTCCCTATGCTTCAGCCATAGGCTCTATCATGTATGCAATGTTGTGTACCAAACCTGATGTGTGCCTTGCTATAAGTCTAGCAGGGAGGTAACAAAGTAATCCAGGAGTGGATCACTGGACAGCGGTCAAGAACATCCTGAAATACCTGAAAAGGACTAAGGATATGTTTCTCGTTTATGGAGGTGACAAAGAGCTCATCGTAAATGGTTATGTTGATGCAAGCTTTGACACTGATCCGGACGATTCTAAATCGCAAACCGGATACGTGTTTACATTGAACGGTGGAGCTTTCAGTTGGTGCAGTTCTAAACAAAGCGTTGTGGCGGGATCTACATGTGAAGCGGAGTACATAGCTGCTTCAGAAGCAGCAAATGAAGGAGTCTGGATGAAGGAGTTCATATCCGATCTAGGTGTCATACCTAGTGCATCGGGTCCAATGAAAATCTTTTGTGACAATACTAGAGCAATAGCCTAGGCGAAGGAATCCAGATTTCACAAGAGAACCAAGCACATCTAGAGGCGCTTCAATTCCATCCGGGATTTAGTCCAGGTGGGAGGCATAGAGATTTGCAAGATACATACGGATCTGAATGTTGAAGACCCGTTGACTAAGCCTCTTCCACGAGCAAAACATGATCAGCACCAAGGCTTCATGGGTGTTAGAATCATTACTGTGTAATCTAGATTATTGACTCTAGTGCAAGTGGGAGACTGAAGGAAATATGCCCTAGAGGCAATAATAAAGTTATTATTTATTTCCTTATATCATGATAAATGTTTATTATTCATGCTAGAATTGTATTAACCAGAAACATTATACATGTGTGAATACATAAGACAAACAAAGTGTCACTAGTATGCCTCTACTTGACTAGCTCGTTGATCAAAGATGGTTATGTTTCCTGACCATAGACATGAGTTGTCATTTGATTAACGGGATCACATCATTAGGAGAATGATGTGATTGACATGACCCATTCCGTTAGCTTAGCACACGATCGTTTAGTATGTTGCTATTGCTTTCTTCATGACTTATACATGCTCCTATGACTATGATATTATGCAACTCTCGTTTACCGGAGGAACACTTTGTGTGCTACCAAACGTCACAACGTAACTGGGTGATTATAAAGGAGCTCTACAGGTGTCTCCGAAGGTACATGTTGGGTTGGCGTATTTCGAGATTAGGATTTGTCACTCCGATAGTCGGAGAGGTATCTCTGGGCCCTCTCGGTAATGCACATCACTTAAGCCTTGCAAGCATTGCAACTAATGAGGTGCCGTGCGTTCGGTACTTGATCGGTCGGATCGTGAAGACGTACGACTACATCAACCGCGTTGTGCTAACGCCTCCGCTTTCGGTCTACGAGGGTATGTGGACAACACTCTCCCCTCTCGTTGCTATGCATCACCATGATCTTGCGTGTGCGTAGGAAATTATTTGAAATTACTACGTTCCCCAACAGGAAAACCTCGCCCCGGAACGCATTGTCGCTGATGATCGAAGGAGCCATCAAGCCTTACGGTGACGGCACAGTGGAACTCTCAATGAAAGCACCAATGTCGGTGTCAACACCGGCGGATCTCGGGTAGGGGGTCCCGAACTGTGCGTCTAAGGCGGATGGTAACAGGAGGCGGGGGACATGATGTTTACCTAGGTTCGGGCCCTCTCAATGGAGGTAATACCCTACTTCCTGCTTGATTGATCTTGATGATATGAGTATTACAAGAGTTGATCTACCACGAGATCGTAGAGGCTAAACCCTAGAAGCTAGCCTATGGTATGATTGTTGTTCTTGTCCTACGGACTAAACCCTTCGGTTTATATAGACACCGGAGGGGGCTAGGGTTACACAGAGTCGGTTACAAGGGAGGAGATCTTCATATCCGTATTGCCAAACTTGCCTTCCACGCCAAGGAGAGTCCCATCCGGACACAGGACGGAGTCTTCGATCTTGTGTCTTCATAGTCCAATAGTCCGGCTAAAGGATATAGTCCGGCTGTCCGGAGACCCCCTAATCCAGGACTCCCTCAACAACCCTAGGCCCCTCCTGTGTGTATATAAACCGGAGGGTTTTAGTCCGTAGAGGCTATCAGAATTCACATAGGCTAGACAGCTATGGTTTAGCCATTACGATCTCGAGGTAGATCAACTCTTGTGACCCCTATACTCATTGAAAACAATCAAGCAGGACGTAGGGTTTTACCTCCTTTAAGAGGGCCCGAACCTGGGTAAACATTGTGCCCCCATCGTCCCTTGTTACCATTGATCCTCAAAGGCACAGTTCGGGACCCCCTACCCGAGATCTGACGATAGAAGGATTGATGACTCACCTTGTCATTAATGATGATATCACTTCTGGAAGGAGCCTATCTTCAGGACAGGTCCTCTAGCTCGGCGGTTTCACCGTGGGCACCCACAGGGCCATCAAGCCAATGGCGCCCCTCAAAATCGCCAAACATTGCCTCCGCATCGGTCTCGAACACTCCGAAAAGATGGATCCGGCAGACATCTCCTCCTTGAACGAGCTGCTAGATCGCATCGCCGCCATAGGGATTTCCACGGATTATGATCGGATCGGGCTTAAACCCGACCAGAGGGAAATCAATCTCCCACCGATAACTCACCTAGTGGCAGTCGTCGAGGAACGAGACAAGAACACTTCTTCTCCTAAATTAAAAACCAGCTATGTTCGGATCACCGAACCCGTTGAACCGAATACTCTTCCTTTCGAGGAGGTCCCGCGTCCCCAAGCTCAGGGTCGGACTTAGGGTCCGGGGAGCACTTAGATCTTCCCAGATCCGAACCGGTGACCTCAGAGATTTTACAAGCTCCGAACACAAATTTGGGCCGGGATTCAAGTTTCAGACCACCCGCCCACCACAACCAATACTCTCCAAGCAATTCAGGCCCTCCAGACATATACGACCTGATGTATGTACGGCAGCAACCTCAGGAGATGGTCCATCACTTTTGGGCCAGGTTTCTACTTGTTAAAAACAAGATTAAAGATTGCTGCGACGACGACGCGGTCTCGGTTTTTCATCAAAATTGCACCGATAAGGGAATTCGGAATGCCCTCGACCGCCGTCACATACAGAATTTCATGGAGCTATCATGCCTAGTACGGAAGTACTGCGCGATGGAAAGTACATGGAGGGCCCAAAAAAACCAATCGGAACCCACCGCCTTTAAGCAGTGCACTGCCTGGGCAAAACGGGTACACCCTCATGAGACATCCGATCATAAGCCCGTCGGCAAGAAAAACAAACCCCTTGCGGGACACAGGTCCGTTCTTGACGAACTCCTGGACAAACCCTGTCAGATACATGCAACACCGAGCACCGAACCAACTCACAACCTTCGGGCATGCTGGGTACTCCGGCAGGTGGCTAAAAGCGGCGAGGCTATCCACACCACCGCTACTCCAGAGAAGTATTCTCCGGAGGTTGACAATCTCAACGTCTTCACGGTCTTCGAGACCTTTGCTTCAAATAATCGGCGCAAAAGGGCACCCCGTGACCTCGCCGAAATCAACCAACCAGCCGCGATAAGTCCATGGAACGACGCAGCAATAACTTTCACTGCCGATGATGAACCAAGGACCCGATCAGACCGAGCACCCGCCGCCTTGGTCTTAAACCCAATTGTGGACGGCTTCCGACTTACCAAAGTCCTCATGGACGGTGGTAGTGGGCTCAACCTCATCTACGAGGACACGCTCGACCAAATGCATATTGACCGAGCACGCATCGAGAAAAGCAATACCACCTTTTGATCCATGATCCCCAGTCGAGAAGCACGATGTTCAGGGAAAATCAAACTTGATGTAGTATTCGGCACGCCTGAGAACTACATGTCCGAAGAGTTGCTCTTCCACGTACCCCCCTTCAATAGCGGATATCACGCCCTTTTGGGGCGGGACGTCTTCTCACGCTTCCAAGCCATACCCCATTACGGGTACATGAAGCTTAAAATGTCGGGGCCCAATGGAATAATCACAGTTACAACTGATCCGGAAAAAGCACTCTGCGTCGTAACAAAACCGCATATTTGGCCCTCGAGGCACTATCCGAAACCCTCGCGGCCGAAGAACTAACCACCCTGTGATCCACGGTGGACAAAGATGACGTGATCCTCGACAAGAGGCCCAAATCTACCTCTTGAGCAAGCGTTGGTTTTCCCTTGAAGAGGAAAGGGTGATGCAGCAAAGGAGCGTAAGTATTTCCCTCGGTTTTTGAGAACCAAGGTATCAATCCAGTAGGAGGTTACACGCAAGTCGCCAAGTACCTGCACAAACAAATAAGAACCTTGCAACCAACGTGATAAAGGGGTTGTCAATCCCTTCACGGCCACTTGCAAAAGTGAGATCTGATAAAGATAATAAGATAAATATTTTTGGTATTTTTGTTGTATAGATTGCAAAATAGTAAACGAGATGCAATGTGGAGAAAAGAGATATAATATGATAGAAAAGAGACCCGGGGCCATAGGTTTCACTAGTGGCTTCTCTCAAGATAGCATATTTTACGGTGGGTGAACAAATTACTGCCGAGCAATTGATAGAAAAGCGCATAGTTATGAGAATATCTAGGCATGATCATGTATATAGGCATCACGTCCACGACAAGTAGACCGAAACGATTCTGCATCTACTACTATTACTCCACACATCGACCGCTATCCAGCATGCATCTAGAGTATTAAGTTCATAAGAATAGAGTAACGCATTAAGCAACATGACAGGATGTAGAGGGATAAACTCGAGCAATATGATATAAACCCCATCTTTTTATCCTCAATGGCAACAATACAATACGTATCGGTTCCCTTTCTGTCACTGGGATCGAACACTGCAAGATTGAACCCAAAGCTAAGCACTTCTCCCATTGCAAGAAAGATAAATCTAGTAGGCCAAACTAAATTGATAATTCGAAGAGACTTGCAAAGATATTAAATCATGCATATAAGAATTCAGAGAAGAACCAAATATTGTGCATAGATAATCTTGATCATAAACCCACAATTCATCGGATCTCGACAAACACACCGCAAAAAGTATTACATCGAATAGATCTCCAAGAAGATCGAGGAGAACTTTGTATTGAGATCCAAAGAGAGAGAAGAAGCCATCTAGCTAATAACTATGGACCCGAAGATCTGTGGTAAACTACTCACACATCATCAGAGAGGCTATGGTGTTGATGTAGAAGCCCTCCGTGATCGATTCCCCCTCCGGCGGAGCACCGGAAAAGGCCCTGTCGGTGTCAAAACCGGCGGATCTCGGGTAGGGTGTCCCGAACTGTGCGTCAAGGTCGGATGGTAATAGGAGACAAGGGACACGATGTTTTACCCAGGTTCGGGCCCTCTTGATGGAGGTAAAACCCTATGTCCTGCTAGATTAATATTGATAATATGGGTAGTACAAGAGTGGATCTACCACGAGATCAAGGAGACTAAACCCTAGAAGCTAGCCTATGGTATGATTGTGTATAATGATGGTTGTCCTACGAACTACAACCCTCCGGTTTATATAGACACCGGATAGGGTTAGGGTTACACAAAGTCGGTTACATTGGTAGGAGATCTTGAATATCCGCACGCCTAGCTTGCCTTCCACGCCAAGGAAAGAATCTTCCGGACACGGGACGAAGTCTTCAATCTTGTATCTTCACAGTCCTGGAGTCCGGCGGAGGGTATAGTCCGGCTATCCGAACACCCCCTAATCCAGGACTCCCTCAGTAGCCCCTGAACCAGGCTTCAATGACGACGAGTCCGGCGCGCAAATTGTCTTCGGCATTGCAAGGTGGGTTCCTCCTCCAAGTTCTTCAAGAAGATTACAGACACCAAAAATAGTGTCCGGCTCTGCAAAATAAGTTTCCACGTATTGCCATATAGAGAATAATATTAACACCAATCAAATCTGCTGACGTATTCCGCAGTGCGTCATAACACCGCAACCAAGCCTTCTGTATGGAGTATTTTTATTGTCCCACCATGACACGTTCAACGAGGCGGTTTCCTTGGCACGTCCTGTCGAAGCAGAGATCGTGTGCAACTTTTAACGGGATTCTCATTAATACGGACGTGAGTAACCCAACCGCGCCATTTACCACGGTGCTTGAGAGGCAAGTGAGTTTTATTAGGCAGGTGGGGACGCATAACCGCATCCGCCCATATAAGGGGATAAGGATCCACCTTGTTACCTACGCCTTCTTCCTCCTCTGCCTATCCATCTCTTGCGCTCTCGAGCTCTAGCGCCCAAGCCCGCACTCCCCACCTTGACCTTCTCCAGCAATGTCCGGAGCGGGAGGCAAGTGGATGGTTTCCTCCGTCACGGAGGGTGAAGTAAAAAAGCTAAGGAAGGCCGGATACCTGTCCAGCGACATCCCGCACCGGCTTCCTGAGAAGGGGCAGCTTCATCCTACCCCAAGGCCCCATGAGAGGGTAGTCTTCCTCCCCCATTTCCTCCGCGGACTGGGTTTTCCACTCCACCCTTTTGTCCGGGGGCTCATGTTCTACTATGGCCTAGACTTCCACGATCTGGCCCCGAACTTTATCCTCAATATCTCGGCGTTTATCGTCGTGTGTGAGGCCTTTCTCCGCGTCCGCCCCCACTTCGGCCTCTGGCTCAAGAGTTTTAACGTCAAGCCTAAGGTGGTGTCCGGCACCCAGGCGGAGTGCGGAGGTGCTATGGCTGGCCGAATGGCCAACGCCCTTTGGTTCGAGGGCTCCTTCGTGGATACCTTAAAGGGGTGGCAGGCAGGGTGGTTTTACATCACCGAGCCATGCAACTCGATATGGGTCGCGGCCCCTGAGTTCCGATCCGGACCCCCCACGCGGCTCAAGTCCTGGCAAGAGACGGGCCTGTCGTGGGGCAACGAAAAAGAGGTGACCGGATTGCAGACTTGCATCCAGTCCCTGGTGAACAAGCCAATTCGGCATGTCAACATAATCCAGGTTATGCTCGTTCGCCTGGTCCTCCCGTGCCAACAACGGGATTTTACTTTGTGGGAATTCGACCCGGACCAGACCCTCAATAGGCTCTTCGACAATAGGCTCTTCGACACGACGTATGAAGACGTCTGGAAGGTGCTAACTAAAAGCGCCGAGTGCCCCACATCCGCCTCCGAAGATCGCGGATACAGCTCGCAGCGTGACGCTGGCAAGGTAAGCCACGCACACCTTTGACAGGTTTTGTTAAGCTTCTCTCCATAGATTAACTCTATGCGGGATCTAAAAAGACTCCCTTTGTCTTTGACAGAAGTGGCTGAAGATAGCCGGACCAATCAACTGTCCGGCTCCCCTGCCCGAAGATCAAGCCCCAGCTCTTCTAGAGAAGCTGCTGGCCCCGGCGCCTTACGTGGTGCCGGAAAACAAGGCCAAGAAGAAGAAGACCATCGGGACTCGAAAGAGTGCCCGCAATATGGTGGTGTCGGGCTCGTCATCTGATGAGTCTGCGACGCGCTCCTCTCGTGAAAACGAGGAGGAGGAAGAAGAAGTCCCTCCCCCTCCAACGGGGGAAGGAAAGAAGAGGAAGGCCGCCCCAACGGGGGAGGCCAAGGGGTCCAAAAGGAGGAAGACCCCTCCGCCGGATTACTCCCCCGATGCCAACGAGTACGAGGAGAAGTGGCCGGAAAGGACCAAGCGTCCGGCGAAATCGTAAGTATTCGGATACCAGAGTAACTCATGATATTCTTTTATTTGCACAGCCTTCCCTTATGTTGAATACAACTGTGCAGGCCGCCCCGGGCCGAACTCGACGATTCGTCGGGCGGCTCCCTGGATTCGTTGGAAATGAACTCTGTTCCGCCCGCTGTCTCCCCCTGCAGGGCGGACGACGCCGAAGTGGCATCCCGCCGAGCTTCCGGGCAGGAGGAGGTGGTCCTGGAGGAGCCGCAAGGCAACCTCCCGGACTCCAGGAGTGAAGGGGACAAGTCCCCCCAGGGCACCAAGTCCGGCTTTGTGCCGGACACCGCGACGGACTCAACAGTCCTGGCTCGCGGTGGGCGAACTCCTTCCAAGAGGAGTAAGCCGTCTGAGCCGGCGACCTCTGTCCAACCAGAGGCGCCGGACAATCTGCTGGAGGTGCTTAAGGGCACCACCATCGACGAGGAGCACCGTACTGTTATGAGTACGGTGGTCCAAAGGGTTCAGTCCGCCAAGAGCGGACTGAATGAAGCTTGCGCTAGCCTTCTAACAGGCTTCCAGGTAAGCAAAAAATATGCTAAATTCATTACCGCATAGACAGTAGCCCCTGATGCTCTGTTCGGTGTTCGGAAAGAAAAGCCGAATAGAGGATCTAATAATTATCGCAGGAGTCTAACAACAAAAAGTCAAATATGCGTATGCAGGCTTCGCTGCTGTCCACCGCCGCACTAACTGCGTAGGTGGATGTCCTTAAAAAGGACCTCGAGCGGTCCGAGCAAGAGCTCGGTCTTGCCAAAAGGCAGCTCGAGGAAAGGGAAGGTAAGAAATGCCCTTAATAACAAAAATGTGCCTATAGAGAGGCTTGATTGCAGAAAATAACAGGAATGCACTGCCTAATGTAGGGGTCGCAACGGAGGTGGCAACCCTGAGGCAGGCGCTTATTGAGGCCGAAAAGAAGACGGCCGAGGAGCGCGCCGAACGAGAGAAGCTTGGGGTCCAATGCGGCGAGGTGTAGCAAGAGCTGCAAGCTCTCATGAAAAAACATGAGGGTTTGGAGCTTGACGCGAAAACGCAAGCCACCGAACTCGCCTCTGCCCTTGAGGCCACCAAGAGTGCCAAGGCCGAAGCCCAGAAGGCCCTCCAAGAGTTGGAGGATGTGAAAAAGATTGCAGCGGGTAAGGCATTCTCAATGCAAAGTAGGAATATAAAAATAAAATACCTATTACTTACCCGAATCCAGAGTTCTCCAGGGGCGTTTGTCAATCTTCCCCGCAGTGCATCCGCCGCCGCCGCATTCTACCGAGCTGAGGAGGACAGCTCGACGAAGAGTGTGTTCTGGTCTCAGTATTCTGAGGCCGGACACCCTGTGCCCTTGAGCGATCAGCTGAAGTAGCTGGTCGAGCTCCATAAGGCGGCTGAACAGGCCATGAAGGGCTTACTAGTTCGGCTGTGGCCTGGAGAGGCCCTGCTTGGGAGCTACTTCGGACTGGTGCGGCGGCTGGTGGAGGCCTGTCCTCGGCTCGAGGTCATCAAGCGCTCCGTCTGTATTGAAGGTGCCCGGAGGGCCCTTGCCCGTGTAAGGGTACACTGGGGCAGGCTGGACGGAGAGAAGCTAGTGCGGGACGGGCCGCCAGCGGGGAAGGAGCACCGCAAACCCGAGAACTACTACAAGGAAGTCCTTGCTGGAGCTCGCCTTGTAGCGGATGAGTGTACCAAGGATGTAATATTTCAATGAACTCGTTCGTTTTGTATCCTGTGCGCTGAAAACTTGTTCATATGCGCTTTAAGCAATGCTTACTGAATTTAAAATATTGTTTTCTGTGCGGCCGTTTATCGGTAATTGAGAGATGGCGAGTCGTCGGCTTCTGCCCCCATGCAACTAGTGCTGGGGTGTTCGGGATAAACCTGAGGGCTCTTGTTCCCATAGTTGGGTCCTTCGAGGGAGGCGCTCAGCACAACGAACCAGGCAATCGGACTATGATGCTTGAACACTCTCACTTAGCCATAGAACTTTATAATTTTAAATTTCGGCGAAGCCCCTAGTTCGGAAGGGGCACTATCCACGCCTTTAGCCGGACTTAACCAGCTCTCCGCTCGAAGCGGCATAAGCCTTTAGGGACTCGAAAAACCTCTCGAACAGCCCTATCATGACAGTCTGTTTTAGCTTTCTCCAGTGAGGTGCTCACCCACATGAACTAGGGCACAATCGCAGTGGTTCTCCTAGTGCTACCTTAGCCGATAGAGCGGAACGTAAGGTACCAAAACATAGGAGCCGGGCAAACCCAACATATGACCAAAATCATGACTCGGAGCCGATGCATATAGTGCTATAAGTTCGGGGTGCCGCACTTGTGGAAGTGTACGGACTTCTCGCGTCCAGATAAAAGGGTAATAAAGCCCCTGGCGTGATTTGCCGTACCATGGTGTACGGGTGCGATCATGTTATGGGATAAACATATATATATTAAAAAGATGTTAATGCAAAAAATAGACAAGAGCTATGCATCATTTATAAAAAGGCTATTCAAAGCCGGACGATACAAGTAGTGCGATAAGTAAGACAGATACTAGAGTATTTAACATGTCCTGACCAGGCGCAGGTCGACGGTGGCTACTAAGTGGGTGGTGGGTGGGCTTTGAATTTCTTCGTCGTCCGAATCCCAACCTCGCAGACCATAGTTCGGCCTGGGCTCTCCTGATAAAGAGAGAGACTTGAGAGAATTCAGAATATCACCGAAAGGTGAGCACTGAAAGATGTCCGCGGCGGTGAACTCCATTACAGGCGCCCAATCAGATTCGATCGGCGGGGGCACGGAAGGTCCGGAGTTCGGAGAAGAGTCCGGCCTCTCGGAGTCATGGGCCACGCGGAGTGCGGGACTGGCGTTTAGCTCGATCGCCTTTAACGCCGCAGCCCCTGAGGTGACGTCCAACCGTTCTTCCTCAATGAACGCAGCGGGCTCCGAATCGAAGATCGGGGCCGGAGCGTATGCGGCCTCCAGGATACTGTTCGGAGGCAGAGCTATATCATGCCCTTCGAGACAGTGCGGCGCGCTTGGCTGTGGCTCGAATCCGTCGAAGATCAATTCTCCGCGGATATCCGCCGTATAGTTTAAACTTCCAAACCTGACTTGATGGCCAGGGGCGTAGCTCTCGATCTGCTCCAGATGGCCAAGCGAGTTGGCCCGCAGAGCGAAGCCGCCGAAGACGAAGATCTGTCCGGGGAGAAAAGTCTCACCCTGGACCTCGTCGCTGTTGATGATCAAAGGAGCCATCGGGCCTAAAGGCAATGACACAGAGGAACTCTCAATGAAAGCACCAATGTCGGTGTCTAAACCGGCGGATCTCGGGTAGGGGGTCCCGACCTGTGCGTCAAGGTCGGATGGTAACAGGAGACAAAGGACACGATGTTTTACCCAGGTTCGGGTCCTCTTGATGGAGGTAAAACCCTACGTCCTGCTAGATTAATATTGATAATATGGGTAGTACAAGAGTGGATCTACCACGAGATCAAGGAGGCTAAACCCTAGAAGCTAGCCTATGGTATGATTGTGTATAATGATGGTTGTCCTACGGACTACAACCCTCCGGTTTATATAGACACCGGATAGGGTTAGGGTTACACAGAGTCGGTTACATTGGTAGGAGATCTTGAATATCCGCACGCCTAGCTTGCCTTCCACGCCAAGGAAAGAATCTTCCGGACATGGGACGAAGTCTTCAATCTTGTATCTTCACAGTCCTGGAGTCAGGCGGAAGGTATAGTCCGGCTATCCGAACACCCCCTAATCCAGGACTCCCTCAGGCCCCAAGATGGGATCTCACGGGTACAGAAGGTTGCGGCGGTGGAAATAGGGTTTCGTGGTGCTCCTGGATGTTTTTAGGGTATATGAGTATATTTAGGTGAAAGAAGTAGGTCGGTGGAGCTGCAAGGGGCCCATGAGGGTGGGGGCGCGCCTACCCCCTGGGGCGCGCCCTCCTGCCTCGTGGTCGCCTCGTTGCTTCCTTGATGTCCACTCCAAGTCTCCTGGATTGTGTTTGTTCCAAAAATGATCCTCGCGAAGGTTTCATTCCGTTTGGATTCCATTCGATATTCCTTTTCTGCGAAACACTGAAATAGGCAAAAAAACAGCAATTTACACTGGGCCTCCGGCTAGTAGGTTAGTCCCAAAAATAATATAAAAGTGCATATTAAAGCTCATTAAACATCCAAAACAGATAATATAATAGCATGGAACAATCAAAAAATTATAGATACGTTGGAGACGTATCAATCATCCCAAGCTTAATTCCTGCTCGTCCTCGAGTAGGTAAATGATAAAAATAGAATTTTTGATGTGGAATGCTACCTAACATAATTTTCGATGTAATTTTCTTTATTGTGGCATGAATGTTCAGATCCGAAAGATTCAAGACAAAAGTTTAATATTGACATAAGAATAATAATACTTCAAGCATACTAACAAAGCAATTATGTCTTCTCAAAATAACATGGCCAAAGAAAGTTCATCCCTACAAAATCATGTAGTTTGGCTATACTCCATCTTCGTCACAAAAAATACTCAAATCATGCACAACCCCGGTTTTAGCCAAGCAATTGTTTCATACTTTAGCCTTTTCAAACTTTTTCAACTTTCACGCAATACATGAGCGTGAGCCATGGATATAGCACTACGGGTGGAATAGAATATGATAATGGGGGTTGTGTGGAGAAGACAAAATATGAGAAAGTCTCACATTGACGCGGCTAATCAACGGGCTAGGGAGATGCCCATCAATTGATGTCAATGCAAGGAGTAGGGATTGCCATGCAACGGATGCACTAGAGCTATAAATGTATGAAATCTCAACAAAAGAAACTAAGTGGGTGTGCATCCAACTTTCTTGCTCATGAAGACCTAGGGCATTTTGAGGAAGCCCATTGTTGGAATATACAAGCCAAGTTCTATAATGAAAAATTCCCACTAGTATATGAAAGTGAAAAATAAGAGACTCTTTATTATAAAGATCATGGTGCTACTTTGAAGCACAAGTGTGAAAAAAAATAGTAGCATTGTCCCCTTTTTTTGGCCTTTCTCTTTTTTTTTGGGACAATGCTCTAATAATGATGATCATCACACTTCTATTCATTTACAACTCAATGATTACAACTCGATACTATAACAAAATATGACTCTATATGGATGCCTCCGGTGGTGTACCGAAATAGGCAATGAATCAAGAGTGGCATGTATGAATTATGCATGGTGGCCTTGCCACAAATACGATGTCAACTACATTATCATGCAAGGTAATATGACAATGATGAAGCGTGTCATAATAAATGAAACGGTGGAAGGTTACATGGCAATATATCTCAGAATGGCTATGGAAATGGCATAATAGGTAGGTATGGTGACTGTTTTGAGGAAGATATAAGGAGGTTTATGTGTGATAGAGCGTATCATATCACGGAGTTTGGATGCGCCGGCGAAGTTTGCACCAACTCTCAATGTGAGAAAGGGCAATGCACGGTACCAAAGAGGCTAGCAATGATGGAAAGGTGAGAGTGCGTATAATCCATGGACTCAACATTAGTCATAATGAACTCGCATACTTATTGCAAAAATCTACAAGTCATCAAAACAAAGTACTGCACGCATGCTCCTAGGGGAAGGGTTGGTAGGAGTTAACCATCGCGCGATCCCGACCTCCACACAAAGGATGACAATCAATGAGATACCTCATGCTTCAAATTTTTCACACAACTGTTACCATACGTGCATGCTACGGGACTTGCAAACCTCAACACAAGTATGTCTCAAATTCACAATTACGCAACTAGCACAACTCTAATATTACCATCTTCATATCTCAAAACAATTATCAAGTATCAAACTTCTCATAGTATTCAATGCACTCTATATGAAAGTTTTTATTATACCCATCTTGGATGCCTATCATATTAGGACTAATTTTATAACCAAAGCAAATTACCATGCTGTTCTAGAGGAATATCAAAATAATATAAGTGAAGGATGAGAGATCAATAATTTCTATAAAATAAAACCACCACCGTGCTCTAAAAAGATATAAGTGAAGCACTAGAGCAAAATTATCCAGCTCAAAAGATATAAGTGAAGCACATAGAGTATTCTAATAAATTCCGATTCATTTGTGTCTCTCAAAAAGGTGTGTACAGCAAGGATGATTGTGGTAAACTAAAAAGCAAAGACTCAAATCATACAAGACGCTCCAAG
This sequence comes from Aegilops longissima, assembly GCA_021605205.1. Classification (NCBI taxonomy): domain Eukaryota; kingdom Viridiplantae; phylum Streptophyta; class Magnoliopsida; order Poales; family Poaceae; genus Aegilops; species Aegilops longissima. The sequence goes on from CM038677.1 coordinate 764,273,535, forward strand.
CAAAACACATATCATGTGGTGAATAAAAATATAGCCTCAGGTAAAGTTACTGATAGACGAAGACAAAAGAGGGGATGCCTTCCGGGGCATTTCCAAGCTTAGGCTTTTGGTTGTCCTTGAATTTTACCTTGGGGTGCCTTGGTCATCCCCAAGCTTAGGCTCTTGCCACTCCTTATTCCAAAATCCATCAAATCTTTACCCAAAAACTTGAAAACTTCACAACACAAAACTCAACAAAAAATATCGTGAGATCCGTTAGTATAAGAAAACAAACCACCACTTTAAGGTATTGTAATGAACTCATTCTTTATTTATATTTGTGTTAAACCTACTTTATTCCAACTTCTCCATGGTTCATACCCCCCGATACTAGCATAGATTCATCAAAATAAGCAAACAACACACGAAAAACAGAATCTGTCAAAAACAGAACAGTCTGTAGTAATATGTATCAAACGTATACTTGTGGAACTCCAAAATTTCTACCAAATTAGGAAGTCCTAAGAAATTTGTTTTTTAATCTTCTTCAAAAATAATCAAGTGAAAATCACGTTCCTGTGATTTATGAAAACTAATCTCGTTGCACGCAAAAGTTTCTGTTTTTCAGCAAGATCAAATTAACTATCACCATAGGTTATCCTAAAGGTATTACTTGGCACAAACAGTAATTAAAACACAAAACCACATCTAACCAGAGGCTAGATGAATTATGTATTACTAAACAGGAACAAAAAGTAAATAACAAAAATAAAATTGGGTTGCCTCCCAACAAGCGCTATCGTTTAACGCCCCTAGCTAGGCATAAAAACAGGAATAGATCTAGGTATTATGATCTTTGGTGTTGGGAAAGAAAAGAGAAAATTTCTTATCTATAGCATTTATCCTTCTATTTTGAGAAAGCACGTGGCCATTAATGGTGGAAGAAAGATTAAGCATGCTACAGAAATTTGCATCTAAGCTACCCTTCATCTCTTTGATGATTTCGTTTTGATAAAAGCACAAAAGGGAGGTGGATTCAACCTTCTCACTCATGGGGTGCCCAAATATAGTTTTCATCTTTTCATAGGTATCTATGGGACCCCCCTCAAGAAAAACTTCTTCAAAAATGGAATCTAAAACTTGCTTGAACGAAGAGGGTAAGCCAATATAAAAGCCTTTTAGGTATATCTCAATTTGATATTGGGGCACATAGCTAGCTCGGATCCTTAAAAGCCTATCCCAAGCATCTTTCAAAGACTCATCAAGTAAATAGCGAAAAATTTCGGGATCATCTTCATCGGAATTATTCAAACCCTCATTGATAACCCCGGTAGGTCTTTCCATAGCATCATTATTTATGAGTTTAGAGAGGACAGAGGGACTATCCAAAGTATTAAAACCCAGGAGAGAACCCTTAGCCCTTTTTGATTCGGCCATGGCGAAAGAAAAGCAAATGGGAAAGTGGCGAACGGAAAAGGGTGAATAAAACGGCAAGGGTGAAGTGGGGGAGAGGAAAATGAGAGGCAAATGGCAAATAATGTAATGCGAGGGATAAGCAGGGGCAGAGCTACAGGGTGGCCAGGGTGGGCCGCGGCCCACCCTGGGATTTTGGATCCGCTTATATACCTATGATTTTTTAACCGGGCCAGAGAAAAACAATTGGCCCAATTAAACTTTGCCTGATGACCCACGGACAAACGCAGCCCAAGCCATGCCGTCCTCCTGTCGTCCTGCCGTCCACAACGAGCGAGGGCACAGCCGCCTCATCCCGACGCCCTCCCAGAGCCGCGCGGTCATGCCCTTCCTCGCCCTCTCCAGTCGCCAGTCGGAGCCCAGCCGCCGAGGAGGATCCCGCCTCTCCTTCAGTCCTTCCGCCCCCTGTGAAAGCGAGTTGTGTGCGCCCCTGCCCTTGCCCTACGCCACTGCGCCCTTGCTGGCTGCGTGGCTGCACAGCCGGCGGCGGCTCTCTAGTGCCCCAAGTGCCCCATTCCGGCGGCAGCAAGTCAACAAGTCAGCCCAATTGAAGTTATCAAATACTAAATTTCCGCTTCCCCAATTTAGGGTTTGTGTTTTTGTTGTATTATCCCATCCTGTGGATGAACTGAACACATGCATTATTTTGCACATAATTTTGGCTCCAAATAGCATTAATGATAGAAATTCTTATTGCAGTACTGTTGATGGATGAAGAAGACCGGAGACATTGTCTCTATTTTCAAAGAGAAGCTTTGAAGATAGGGAAGAAAAAGGAAGGGGCTATACCGGATGTGACCATAGAATTAGTGGAAAAACTTCTCAAGGTATGTACTATGGTCCATGTAGTATGCACTATGTAGCCATGTTTATAAAAAATTAGACTTAATTGAGAATTTTCGTGTGTTTAAAAGACCATATTGATCTATTTCTATGTGATATTGTTTTAGAACATTCACATGTGATATTTCTTATGAATTTTTTTGGCGCGGACCACCCTGATCTCAAACTCTAGCTCCGCTACTGGGGATAAGAGTTTGTGATGGGCACTTGGTATGTCTTGACTTGAGCGTAGATCTCCCCGGCAACGGCGCGAGAAATCCGCACGTTGGCGGGAGATCAAATCTTGACATGGCCTCGTGTAAACCTCCCCGGCAACGGCGCCAGAAATCCTTCTTGGTACCTCTTGAGCATGCGTTAGTTTTCCCTTGAAGAGGAAAGGGTGATGCAGCAAAGTAGCGTAAGTATTTCCCTCAGTTTTTGAGAACCAAGGTATCAATCCAGTAGGAGGTTACACGCAAGTCGCCTAGTACCTGCACAAGCAAATAAGAACCTTGAAACCAACGCGATAAAGGGGTTGTCAATCCCTTCACAGCCACTTGCAAAAGTGAGATCTGATAAAGATAATAAGATAAATATTTTTGGTATTTTTGTTGTATAGATTGAAAAGTAAAGATTGCAAAATAGTAAACGAGATGCGATGTAAATAAAAGAGATATAATATGATAGAAAAGAGACCTGGGGCCATAGGTTTCACTAGTTGCTTCTCTCAAGATAGCATATTTTACGGTGGGTGAACAAATTACTGCCGAACAATTGATAGAAAAGCGCATAGTTATGAGAATATCTAGGCATGATCATGTATATAGGCATCACGTCCGCGACAAGTAGACCGAAACGATTCTGCATCTACTACTATTACTCCACACATCGAACGCTGTCCAGCATGCATCTAGAGTATTAAGTTCATAAGAATAGAGTAACGCATTAAGCAAGATGACATGATGTAGAGGGATAAACTCAAGCAATATGATATAAACCCCATATTTTTGTCCTCGATGGCAACAATACAATACTTATCAGTTCCCTTTCTGTCACTGGGATCGAACACCGCAAGATTGAACCCAAAACTAAGCACTTCTCCCATTGCAAGAAAGATCAATCTAGTAGGCCAAACCAAACTAATAATTAGAAGAGACTTGCAAACATAGTAAATCATGCATATAAGAATCCAGAGGAGAACCAAATATTGTTCATAGATAATCTTGATCATAAGCCCACAATTCATCGGATCTCGACAAACACACCGCAAAAAGTATTACATCGAATAGATCTCCTAGAAGATCGAGGAGAACTTTGTATTGAGATCCAAAAAGAGAGAAGAAGCCATCTAGCTAATAACTATGGACCCGAAGGTCTGTGGTAAACTACTCACACATCATCGGACAGGCTATGGTGTTGATGTAGAAGCCCTCCGTGATCGATTGACCCTCTGGCGGAGCGCCGAAAAAGGCCCCAAGATGGGATCTCACAGGTACAGAAGGTTGCGGCGGTGGAAATAGGGTTTCGTGGTGCTCCTCGAGGTTTTCAGGGTATATGAGTATATATAGGCGAAAGAAGTAGGTCGGTGGAGCTGCGAGGGGCCCACGAGGGTGGGGGGCGTGCCTACCCCCCTAGGGCACGCCCTCCTGCCTCGTGGCCGCCTCGTTGCTTCCTTGACGTCCACTCCAAGTCTCCTGGATTGCGTTTGTTCCAAAAACGATCCTCGCGAAGGTTTCATTCCGTTTGGATTCCGTTTGATATTCCTTTTCTGCAAAACACTGAAATAGGCAAGAAAACAACAATTTGCACTGGGCCTCCGGTTAGTAGGTTAGTCCCAAAAATAATATAAAAGTGCATATTAAAGCCCGTTAAACATCCAAAACAGATAATATAATATCATGGAACAATCAAAAATTATAGATACGTTGGAGACGTATCAGGTGCGTGGCAGCATTGAGCCTCTCCATCTCCAGATTAGGAGAAAATGCATTACCACTTTATAGACTGCTCAGACGCACCGACCACTTTGAATGGACGTAGGCGGCTACAGCCGGATTGGGAGAAATAAAATCCTTATTGGTAGGCAACCCAATCCTAGCCGCTCCAAGTATTGGCGAGCCTATGTTGCTTTATATATCGGCGACTCACCAGGTAGTGAGCGCCGTACTCGTCGTCGAATGAGAGGAAGAGGGACATAAATTCGCCATCCAGAAACCGGTATACTATGTATCGGCGGTCCTTACACCATGCAAATCTTGATACCCTCACTATCAAAAGATAGTTTACGCGGTCTTTATGGCATCCCAAAAGCTCCGACACTATTTTCAAGAGTGTTCGATCACGGTGGCATCCGAAGTACCACTCAATGACATTATAAATAATAGGGATGCCACCGGCCGCATAGCTAAATGGGCCACTGAGATCTTACCATTTGAAATAACATATAAGACGCGCCGAGCTATTAAATCTCAGGTGCTGGCTGACTTCATCGCTGAGTGGACGGAAGCTGAGCTCCCTAAAGAGTACAGTTCATACTCCCACTGGATCATGTACTTCGACGGCTCTAAAATTCTAGCCGGACTGGGGGCTGGTGTCATCTTGACAGCCCCCACTAGGGACATAGTCCGCTACGTACTGCAAATCATGTATACAGACTCCAATAACGCAGCCGAATACGAGGCACTTCTACATGGTCCCCGAATGGCTGTCTCCATGGGCATGCAACGCCTAGAGGTGCGCGGTGATTCAAACCTTGCAATATCCCAGATAAATGGAGAGTTTGATGCAAAAGATCCACAAATGGCGTCATATCGAAACACCGTATGAAAAATATTAGCTCGGTTTGAGGGGATCGAGTTTCATCACATTGCTCGAGACAGTAACCAGGCAGCGAACATCCTTGCTTGAATGGGCGCCAAGCGCGATCCCGTCCCACCTAATACCTTTGTGGAAAGGCTCTTTAAGCCATCCGTAGTGTGGTAGGACGAGAGCGGAAACACTAGTCCGGACCTGATCATGCCCCCAACAGCCGAACACAATATGGATATCATCGGGGGTTCGGGTACCGAAATAACACCCTCTGCCCATGAAATCATGGCCGTTATTGCTCCATGGACTGAACCCTTCCTAGCCTACCTTAATAGGCAGAAGCTTCATGATGATCGAAATGAGGCCCGTTGCATAGTTCGATGTTCTAAAGCCAATAAAGTTCACGAGGGTGAACTATACAAGAAAAGCACTGCTGGAGTCCTCCAAAGGTGCATCTCCGAAGAGGAGGGATGGCAACTCTTGGCTGAAATACATGCTGGTTTGGGCGGCCATCACGCCGTAGCTCGGGCCCTCGTAAGCAAGGCCTTCCGGACAGGTTTCTTCTGGCCAACGGCCCGGGCAGACGCACAAGCCTTGGTGGAACGTTGTGTAGGATGCCAGCTTTTCGCCAATCAAAGTCATATGCCTCCCACTGCCTTATGAAGAATCCTCATCACTTGGCCCTTTGCGGTCTGGGGGCTAGACATGGTCGGACCCCTTAAAGGGGGAAGCCACAAAAAGAAATATTTACTGCTGATGGTGGATAAATTCACTAAGTGGATAGAGGCCAAACCAGTAAAAACGGTTGAAGCAGGGTCAGTGATCGACTTTATATTCAGCATGGTACACCGTTATGGTGTCCCGCACAGCAGCATCACTGATAATGGCTCCAATTTTACAGCCGATGAGGTGAAAAACTGGTGTGCTAACTTGGGCATTAAGCTTGACTATGCATCCGTATACCACCCTCAAACTAACCGTCAGGTTGAATGGGCCAATGGTCTGATAATGAGCGCCATTAAAGACAGACTGGTGCGCTCCCTGCAGGAGTCGGATAAGCATTGGGTTGAGGAACTCGATTCCGCTCTGGGGGCTGTGGACCACGCCTAATCGGACGACCGGATACACACCTTTCTTTATGGTGTACGGCGCAAAAGCTGTCTTGCCCTGCGACATTATTCATGACTCACCTCGAGTGCGCATGTACGAAGATTGAGAAGCCGAGCTCGATCGGCAGGATGACCTAGACGGCCTTGAAGAGGATCGTGATATTGCAAAGGCTCGTTACGCATTCTATCAGCAACAGCGAGGTGATACCAAAGCAGAGAAGTGCGGGCCAAGACACACAACGTCGGCGATCTCGTCTTACGTCTCCGAGAGAAGAAGAAGGATAAGCTCAAACCAAAATGGGAGGGGCCCTTCACCATAGATGAAGTTCTCACAGGAGGAGCCTATCGCCTTCGTAATGCATCGGATAATCGCCTTGAGCCGAAACCATGGAACGCTGCTCGGCTCCGACGGTTCTACGCCTAGCTCGACCGCCTCCTTTATGTTTTTTTGACTAGGCTCCTTTTTTCTCCTATTCTTTCTTCCTTTTTTTGTTTATTTTCCCTTTTTCCCCAGGGTATGTTCGGATCTACCGAACTGTTAAGGGTACACATCTTTAAATGTATACACCCCATTATGACTGGGGGCTTCTTTGACGAAGCTTATTACTAAAAATCCTGTGGCTTACATTGTCCATGTCATTTGTTATATACAATTTTCTGCCATTAAATGCACCTCTATGACTTATGTTTTTGCCAAGCTGGGTTACCTCGCTCCTGTGTTTATACCCTACGTTCCCAATTGTTCGGCTAGGGTGTAAAGGGAGCACCTCTGCGATTGTTACAACCGGGTAATCCGGACCTGTACCTCAGACGGGTGAAGCCGAAAGCTAGCGTTCTTAAGAGAATAATTGGTCGGCAAACAACGACAGATTGTTTACATTTCCGTAACTCTTCTAAAAAATACGGGATAGGCTCCTCGTAATTCGGAGTAAAGCCAAGGAACGCGTAATTAAGCATGCCAACCCAAGGAAAGGAACCCTTAATGGAACTATTTTCCTTGGAAGATGTTTCTTACGTTTAATAAGTAATATAACATAACTCCCCGAACAAATTTTGTCTGTTTGAGCAATATGACTGGATTGCCTGGTTTCCGGACATAATGAATGTTTCCTACATTCTCACATGGTATCCAGAAGCACTCCACCTTCTTGGTTCGGAGGTTGAAGCCGAAAGCCTGCGATGAAATTTTTTGACATGCTCGGTTGGAGATAAGTTCGATGATAAATGTACATTGATACATCGAATCGAACGCCTACTCTTTGTCTATGCCATCTATAAGTCTGTCTAAACAACAGTCTTCTTGCAAATATTTCGCAGCTATCATCACTTGGTCATACACCAAGTTCACAGGAATCTCTTTTTCGTCTGGTCCCTGAGGTCCAACTCGGGCCATATGATTCGGATCGAGTCCGGTGTAGCGTGTTTTCACCATTGCCCATGCCTCTCGTGCACCTTCCCAGCATGCAGATGACTTCCATAGCTCAAAACGGTGCAGGACGCCTTTGAACAGGTTCGCCAACTGTAGGATCGGAAGTATGTCTAGAGGGGGGGGTGATTAGACTACTTGACCAAATAAAAACTTAACCTTTTCCCAATTTTAGTTCTTGGCAGATTTTAGCAACTTTAGGACATGTCAAGCAATCATCACACAATTCAAGCAAGCATGCAAAGAGTATATAGCAGCGGAAAGTAAAGCATGCAACTTGCAAGAATGTAAAGGGAAGGGTTTGGAGGATTCAAACGCTATTGGAGACACGGATGTTTTTCCCGTGGTTCGGATAGGTGGTGCTATCCTACATCCACGTTAGTGGAGACTTCAACCCACGAAGGGTAACAGTTCTTGTGAGTCCACGGAGGGCTCCACCCACGAAGGGTCCACGAAGAAGCAACCTTGTCTATCCCACCATGGCCATCGCCCACGAAGGACTTGCCTCACTAGCGGTAGATCTTCACGAAGTAGGCGATCTCCTTGCCCTTGCAAACTCCTTGGTTCAACTCCACAATCTTGTCGGAGGCTCCCAAGTGACACCTAGCCAATCTAGGAGACACCACTCTCCAAGAAGTAACAAATGGTGTGTTGATGATGAACTCCTTGCTCTTGTGCTTCAAATGATAGTCTCCCCAACACTCAACTCTCTCTCACAGGATTTGGATTTGGTGGAAAGATGATTTGAGTGGAAAGCAACTTGGGGAAGGCTAGAGATCAAGATTCATATGGTAGGAATGGAATATCTTGGTCTCAACACATGAGTAGGTGGTTCTCTGTCAGAACATGTGAGTTGGAAGTGTAGATGTGTTCTGATGGCTCTCTCCACGAATGAAGAGGAGGTGGAGGGGTATTTATAGCCCCCACTTAAAATCCAACCGTTACACACAATTTACCAATCTCGGTGGGACCGAATCAACAAACTCGGTCGGACCGAAAAGGTAAACTTAGTGACCGTTAGAGTTTTCGGTGGGACTGACATGCATCTCGGTAGGACCGATATGGTTAGGGTTTGGACATAACGTAATCTCGGTGAGACCGATTACGCAAACTCGGTGGGACCGATTTTGGTAATTAGCTAACCAGAGAGTTGGTCAGGCAAACTTGGTGGGACCGATTTGCTCTTTCGGTGAGACCGAAAAGTTACAAAAGGGAAACAGAGAGTTTGCATTGCAATCTCGGTGGGACCGATCCGCTCTTTCGGTGAGACCGAAAAGTTGCGAAAAGGAAACAGAGAGGTTGCAATCCCATCTCGGTGAGACCGAGATCCCTATCAGTAGAACCGATTTGCTAGGGTTTTGGCAGTGGCTTATGACATATGAAACTCGGTGGCGCCGGGTAGAAAGAATCGGTGTGACCGAATTTGGCTTAGGGTTTTAGGTCATATGTGGAAGTGGGAAAGTAGCTGAGGATTTTGGAGCATATCATTAAGCACATAAGGCAAAGAGCTCATTAAGCAACACCTCATCCCTCCTTGATAGTATTGGGGTTTCCTATGGACTCAATGTGATCTTGGATCACTAAAATGTAAAATGAAGAGTCTTGATCTTGAAGCTTTAGCCAATCCTTTGTCCTTAGCATTTTGAGGGTTCCACTTTCTCCATCCATGCAATGCCAATCATTGAGCTTTTCCTGAAATAATTGTCTTGGAATAGCATTAGCTCAATGAGCTATATGTTGTTATGAATTACCAAAACCACCTAGGGATAGTTGCACTTTCAATCTCCCCCTTTTTGGTAATTGATGACAACATATAGATCAAAGCTTCGACAAATGATAATAAGAGTGAATTACATCGTCGCTTTGAGAAGTATGTGATAAGTAAGAGCTCCCCCTAAATTTGTGCATATATAAAATTTGCTTTGGACTGCAAATGCACAAAGAGTTAGAATCATGGGTTACTCTTCCATGTCACATACATCTTGGTGGAGCGCTCAAAATGATAAATAATGAAGTACATGCACTCATCACCAAGGCAAAGTGAATGATCACACATAAAGTAGATAGGATATATCAAGCACGCATAAGTGTAGCTTATGATCAAACACATGATCATCAATGTCTCACAAGCATATGAAAGTGTCTCGACAAAAAACAAACAAAGTACCAAAAAGAAACCACCAAATAAAACAAGAGAGAAGAAAAAAGCAACACTCTCTCTCTCGAAGCCTATGATCTATACATCTTCTCCCCCTTTGGCAACAAGTTACCAAAAAGTTCCTAGAAGAATGCATAGTGCTATATCGACTCTCAGGCTTGATCTTCAGGTGGTGGTGGAGTCCGAATCACTCCAAGGACGAAGGCTTCTGTTGATGCTGATGTGGTTGGAGCTGAAGTGGATGCTGGAGCAGGCTGGGCTGGTGCTGCGGCTGGAGCTGAGGCAGTTGCTCTTGTATCTGGAACTGGCACTGCACTGGACCTGTGACCTCGTGGCACTCTAGCAAATGCATCTGTAGTCCCTCTCCTGTCCTGTATGTCATCCTGGAGCTGCTCTACTACTGACTGTATCTCTGTCACCTTGATGTCCAAGACACAGAACTTCTGTTCTATGATTCTCTCTAGACTTGCCTGGTTTTGTGTTAGGTTGGCCAAACCTTTCTCAATCCGCAGGGTGGATGCAATCAGGTAATTGAGCTGTTCTTGCTTTGTCTTCAAGAAGTATTCTGATGCCTCTTCTTGAGTTGGCATCCTAGCAGCTTTCTCCTTTCGTGCCTTCTCCTTTTGAGCTTGGGCATGGGCTGATGAAGGTTCATCCTTGTCCATCACAACTACATTGTCTTCAAAATCAAGATGAATAGGAAGATGTTCCTTGTCCAAAAGATAAATGCTTGTGCCCATCTTGGAGTTGATGAGTTCCTGGATCTGAGGGGCATATCCACAGCTTCTCTTCTGGTCTGCTGCTGTCCTCTTCATTGTCTCAATCATCAGGCTCATGACTTTGAACTTCTGAGGCACATCAAAGATATGAAGTAGATTGATAGCATGGCCTCTGATCATCTTGTGATGTCCAGACTTGGGCAACAGAGTGTGCCTTAGGATCCAGTTGATAGTGGGTAATCCAGACAGAAGGTAATGTGCAGATCCATACTTGAAAGTTTCAAGTGCTTTGTCAGGGATCTCCTTGTACATGTTGACCATTGAGTTGTGGTCCATCTTATTCTTGGAGTAGATATCCAAGTCATCTTCACTTTCTTCTGGAGCATTGATCAGTTCAGCCCATTCTGCAACAGTTGACTAGTACCTTGTACCTTCAGACATCCATGTGATCCTCCCATCGGGGTAAAAGTGAGCTGTGGAGTAGAACTGCATGATAAGTTCCTCGTTCCACTTTGTGAGCTTTTGCCCAACAAAGTCTGCTACCCCACAAGCTACAAAGCTGTCCTGAACTCCTGGGAAGTGCTCTTCATTCTCCTTGATGAATTTCCAATCAACCCATCTCATGTCACAGACAATTGGCTTCTTGTCCAGCAGAACTGTCTCATAAAAGTCCTGATGTTCCTTTGTGTGGAACCTGTAGTCCACAGCAGTCCTTCTCCTGGTAGCATATGGATCTTCTGCTCTCCACTTTCTTAATCCAGAATCTCTTCTCAGTTTCATGTCCTCAGCCACAGGATGAGCATCATTGTGGTTTGGTATTTTGGGCTTCAATTTCCTCAAAACTTGCCCTTCTTCCTCTTCAGCAACATCAGGCACTGGGGCCTTGTTCTTCTCAGCAGCTGAAATATTTCTTGTGTTCCTCTTGGGTTTTTGCTTTGGAGCTGTCTTGGGGGCTTCCTTGGGCTTGGTTGCAGCTGCCCCTGACCTTATGGCATCACCCATCAGCTTGGGTGCCTTGGGTGCTGGTGCAGCACCATCTTCTTCTTCCTCTTCTTCCATCATGGAAGGCTTCCCAATCACTCTAGCCATGGTCTTCTTGACACTTTCTTTCCTTTTCCTCTTGTCTTGGCCACCTGCTTCCTCTTCAATATCCATGGTAAACTTCATGGTTTCTTTAGTTACAGCCTTCCTAGGCTTGGAGGTTGGAATTCTTTTAGCAGGTGCTTTCTTATGCATTCCTGGTTTGGTGGCTGCAGCTGAGCCATACTCCTTTTTCAGCACTTTCTTCTTTGATGTGGCATCATCCTCAGAGGCCACATAGTCTTCATCCTCAGACTCTGAAGTTCTTTTCTTTCTCTGTCTGGTGGCAGCTTTAGGCAGATTGCTAGGGGTGCTCCTGCTGCCATCATCTGATGAGCTTGAGGAGCTAGTGCCCTCACTCATATGCACAAGCTGTTCTGACTGATTTTGGCTGTCACTCTGGTCTGACATGTTGAAAAGCTGGCTGTAGACTGCTGACCCTGTGAATAGTTTATAGATGAGGTAGAGTGGATGAGCATCACAAAAAGCAGAGATTTTTGCAAAAGAATGATTCAAAAAACTTAGTTTTAGTTTCCCACAGAAAACATTTCGGATCTACCGATTTCTAAACTCGGTGATACCGAAGCAGCATTTGGAACCTAAACTAGTGAACTCGGTCAGACCGAGTCATAGTTCGGTGGCACCGAGACTGCTAGGGTTTCACAAAGTTCGAAAATCGGTCACACCGATCAGTTACACTCGGTCAGACCGAGTTTCACTTGTGCAATGGCATATGCCAAATCGGTGGGACCGAGTTTTTCAACTCGGTGGGTCCGAGATGGTTTCGGCGGAAACCTAACCCTAAAATTTTCGAATCAAACCTAATCTATGAGTTCTTTGACTGGATAGGAGTTTATCAATCGTGGCAAGAATCATAATGATCACAATGTGCTAGGAATCAGATTGAGGAATAGCACAAAGATCGAGTCCGTACCCTAGTTCGGCGGAGACTCGCTACGGCGGCAACGGCGGAGGTGATTTCCGTTGACGGCGACGGAGACCAGCGACTGGAGGCTGCTGGCGGCGAGAAGACGATCCGGAGACCACGTCGGCAGAGCGAGCTATGGCGCGGGCGAAGGGGTTCGAAGAAATTTCCAAATTTTTGCCCGTGACTATATATAGCCCGACCCTGTCTGTCGGAGTAATGGGCCACGGGTAGGCAAACCCGGGGCCCAGAACCTTTCAAGACATCGGGGCAGGCATCGCCCCTCAAGAAACCCAAGACGGAGAGCCGACTCTGGGAGTCCGCGGCGTCGTCGACGACTCCAAGAAGGCCGAGTCCCAGAGGCGGCGGCAGCAGCACGGGCCGACTCCCAGGCAGACGGCCCCAGGGGGGCCGAGTCCCAGAGTCGGCCCACGGCTCCAGCGTCTTCTACCTTCAAGAAGAAGGCAGAGTCCCAGAGGCGGCAGCAGCAGCACGGGCCGACTCCCAGGCGGACGACTCCAGGGAGGCCGAGTCCCAGAGTCGGCCCACGACTTCAGCGCCCTCTACCTTCAAGAAGAAGGACGAGGCGGGGGATGGCCGGAGTACGGCCCTCCCTCAGATTACCAGGGGCAGGCATGGCTACAGTGCGACGTACCGGAGAAGATCTCCAACAGATACGACACTGTTGCCATGCCAGCCCTGACATCAGCCCAGCGGCGGAGTCCTGTACCCACGACGGCTACGCGTACGGCCCGGAGACGGCGGGGCCCGCTAGTCAGCGGGTGGGAGCGAAGACGGCGGGAGTGCCCGAAGGCGGCTCCCGTGGGAGCCGGCTTCCAGAGTCGGCCGGCCCTCCCACGGGCCCCGCACGCCATTAACCAGACAAGATGGAGAGTGGCGACAGTGATCGCCCGCCAGGCGGCGGCACTGTTGCCACGAGCCCCACGACCAAGACAGCGTCACCGGAGGTGAGGCTACAGCGAGTGGTCAATCAGCGGGGCCCGCAGATGGCGGGCCCCAGGAGTCGGCGGAGAAGCCGGCGACCTAAGAGACAGACGGCTGGGACCCGCGCCCAGCCGGATTACCATTGTACCCCCGGGGGGTAGGCCTATATAAACCCCCTGGACCACCCATGCAAAGGGTTCGGACCTCATTAGACTAGACCAGAAACATAGAAGGGAGAAGTGCTAGCCTTGCCTTCCCCTACCTCCAACATACAGCTCGAGGAGCAATCTTGTACTGATATCCCGATAGTGATCATGCGGAGACCCCGCAGAGCAGCAGTAGGGGTATTATCTCCTCGGAGAGCCCCGAAGCTGGGTAAGATTCGCCGGCGTGCATGTCATCGCCTCATCCCGCTTCCGGGCACCGGCGACGTTCTACTCGCTCCCACCATGATAAGCCATCCCTTGGCATATGTCGTACCCAACCCCCGACATTTGGCGCCCACCGTGGGGCGAGGTGCACCGTCGTCCGGAGATCTGCTCTGGACGGGAACTCAGTTCCTCTCCGACGAGCGTAGCCAGCCCGGCACGCCTGAGGGAGCCTGCGCCGACGCGCTGCATGGCGTCGACATCGCCTGCGCGGCCAGCTGCCTCGCCAACCTTGTCGACGAGGTCCACCTCGCCGACGAGCCTGCGTCTGACGCAGGCACCAGCATCCCTGAGACCCTCCTCGCAGGCCTCCTCGACGGGCTTCACGTCGCCGGCGAGCCCGCCGTCGACCTGGAGTCCGTAGGCTCCACCGACCCGATGCTGGTCGACTCCGACACCGCGTCGCTCGACGCGTTCCCCACCAACGTGGTGATCTACGACGAGCCGCTCCCTTGCACGGGGAGCGGCGGAAGCACCGTCACGGAGGTGCTCGTCATCGGCGAGCATTCCGGCGGAGGAGCTCAAGACCCGCTTGCGGCAGCGCTGCAAGACTTGGACGCACCCATTCCCGAAGATGCGTACGCCGAGACGTTGGAGGCGCGCCGCCTCCAACTCGTCGAAGGCGCCAAGAAACTGGCGAGCATGAGACGCCTGTCAGAGGCCTACCAACGCGAGATGGATCGCGCTGTAGGCGGCTCGCCGGCTCCAGCGGGCCCTAGCCGCCTAGGCGCGGTCCGGCAGCGTGGCGCGAATATCGCCAGCATGTTCGGGGCCAGTCGCCCCGTATACGCCACGCCTGCGGAGAACATTCGCGCTGCCCAGGCGGTGGCAGATGAATTGGACAACCTTGAAGGTGAAGAGCGCCGTTTGATGACGGAGCGAGTCCAACAGCTCCTCGACGCGGCTGGCGCGCAGGACGCGGCCGGCTGTCGCACCGAGAAGCCGCGTCAGCAGAACGAAGACCCACTACCCCGCCGAGATCAAGGCGCGACGTCTCGGACGCCGACTGGCGGCGCCCGAGGGAGGAAGGACAAGGAGCCGGCTGCAAGCCGTAGTCGGACTCGCCTCACGATCGAGCGTGATCAAGACGGCCGCCCAAGGGCCGTAGAGCGGCGGGACGACTACGTGCCTCCTCCCCCTCGCCGGGAGAGGCGAGTTTCCCCGCCGCCCGTTGAGCATCCGACTCTCGGCGACCGACTCGGTCGCCGAGAGGGAGTCGGAGAGAACGACGCTCGCCACAGAATCGACCGACTCCACCGGTCCTTGGCGCTAGAAGAAGAAGACGAGCTGGGACCACCGTGTTTCGGTCCCCGCATCCGAGATGAGCCCTTCCCTAAAGGGTTCACGCTCCCAAGAGATACCCCCAAATACACCGGCGCTGTGAAGCCAGAAGACTGGCTGATAGACTACTCCACGGCCGTCAGCATCGCCAACGGCAACAAGCGAGTCGCCGTGAAATACGTACCGCTCATGCTCCAGGGCACGGCACGGACATGGCTCAACAGCCTCAAACCCCGCAGCATCAATAGCTGGGTCGACTTCACCGAGGCTTTCGTCCGCAACTTCACAAGCACGTACAAGCGACCTCCCAAGCCTCGCCAGCTCTCCTTGTGCGTGCAAGGCCCCAACGAGTCGACACGCGATTACCTCACGCGTTGGGCCGAGCTCCGAAACTCCTGCGAGGGCGTGCACGAGGTGCAGGCCATCGAGTACTTCACCGCCGGGTGCAGAGAAGGCACCCTCCTCAAGCACAGACTCCTCTGCGACGAGCCCGAGACCCTGGACGAGCTGCTGATCATAGCAGACAAGTACGCCACCGCCGACTCTTCAATGAAGACCGAGATCCAAGTCAACGCGGCAGGCAAGGTAGCCCCTCAGGCTCCCGGAACTCCGGCTGGGGACTCCAGTCGGCGACAGCAACAGAACGACCTCAAGCGCAAGGCCCCGCAGCCGGCTTCCAATAGCCGGCAAGTCGCGACGGTCGACGACCAGCAACCCGGAGAGCCGACTCCACCCAAGCGGCAGAAGGGCGGCAAGCCCAATTGGTTGCCGGCTTTCTCCTACGAGCAGACCCTGGATGGTCCGTGCAAGTTCCACAGCGGCGCGAAGCCGTCAAACCACACCACCAGGAACTGTCATTGGCTCACCAGAATTGCCAAGGGAGACGGCCTCTTGCCGCCTCCGCCTGCTGGGCAGCCGCCTCCGCCTCCACCCCAGCAGCCGGCTGCCAGGCCAGTCGGCGCAGTGCAAGACGAGTTCCCAGAGGAGCATGGAGCCTACGTGGTGTTCACCAGCGTGGCAGACGACAAGCGCAGCAAGCGGCTGCAGCAACAGGAAGTAAATGCGGTGGCATCCGATACCCCAGAATTCATGCATTGGTCCGAGAAGCCTATCAGTTGGAGCAGGGCGGATCACCCAGAGGTGATGCCAAACCCAGGTTCCTATGCCTTGGTCCTGGGAGCCACCTTTGCCACTGATAGGCGGGCAGCTCGCTTTTCGCGAGTCCTGATAGATGGAGGTAGCAGCATCAACATCCTGTACAAGGATACAATGGAGAAACTCGGAATCAAGCAAAGACAGCTTCAGAGCAGCCGAACTGTGTTTCACGGCATCGTCCCTGGCCTTTCCTGCGCCCCAATCGGCAAGATTCTGATAGATGTCCTTTTTGGAGAAAAGGATCATTTCCGCCGAGAGCCAATCTGGTTCGAAGTGGTGGACCTCAAGAGCCCATATCATGCACTGCTTGGCCGACCTGCTTTGGCCAAGTTCATGGCGGTCCCCCACTACGCCTACCTCAAGATGAAGATGCCGAGTTCGAAGGGAATCCTGACGGTAGCCGGCGACTACAGGAAGTCGTCCGCTTGCACGGCCGAGAGTAGTCGGCTGGCCGAGTCCCTGGTCATCGCAGCAGAAAAGCGACTCCTTGAAAAGGTTGTGGCGATGGCCAGCAAGCAGCCGGAGATGTCGCCCAACCCAAGGGAGTCAGAAGCTGAGGGCTCGTTCAAGCCAGTCAAGGAGACCAAAAGGATACCGTTAGACCCGGAGCATCCCGAGAGGCACGCTGTTGTAGGTGCGAACCTCGACAGCAAATAGGAAGGCGAGCTCGTCGATTTCCTCCGTGAGAATCGGGACATCTTCGCATGGTCCCCTAAAGACATGCCAGGTGTACCGACGGAATTCGCCGAGCACAAGTTACATGTCCGGCCTGATGCGAAGCCGGTCAGGCAGCCCTTGCGCCGCCTGTCAGAAGAGAAGAGAAGAGTTGTTGGAGAAGAGATAGCGCGGCTCCTTGCAGCCGGCTTCATCATGGAAGTGTTCTTCCCAGAGTGGCTAGCCAACCCGGTCCTGGTGTTGAAGAAAAACAAGCAGTGGAGGATGTGTATTGACTACACAAGTCTCAACAAAGCCTGCCCCAAGGACCCGTTTGCTTTGCCAAGGATCGATCAGGTGATAGACTCCACAGCCGGATGCGAGCTGCTGAGTTTCCTAGATGCTTATTCAGGTATCACGGATCAAGCCGAGCCAATGAGACAGATTAAAGACCGCCTTCATCACGCCGTTCGGAGCCTTCTGTTACCTGACTATGACGTTCGGCTTGAGGAACGCCGGCGCCACCTTTCAGCGTTGCATGCAGAAGTGCCTCCTCAAGCAACTCGGCCGAAATGCCCACGTTTACGTGGATGACGTGGTGGTGAAGACGGAGAAGCGCGGAACCCTGCTGGAAGACCTCAAGGAGACCTTTGAGAACCTCCGCCGATTCCAGATCAAGCTCAACCCTGAGAAGTGCGTGTTCGGAGTACCAGCCGGCCAGCTACTCGGCTTCCTGGTCTCCGAACGCGGCATAGAGTGCAACCCCGCGAAGATCAAGGCCATCGAGAGGATGGAGGTGCCTAGCCGACTGTTGGACGTGCAGAAGTTCACTGGCTGCTTGGCATCCATCAGCCGATTCCTCAGTCGGCTGGGCGAGAAAGCCCTCCCTTTATATCAACTCATGAAGAAGACCAACTTCTTCGAATGGAACCACAAGGCAGATGAGGCCTTTCACCAGCTGAAGAAGATGCTGGCTACTCCCCCTGTGTTGGCGGCCCCGACTCCCAAAGAGCCCATGCTCCTATACATCGCCGCCACCAGCCGAGTAGTCAGCACTGTCATCGTGGTAGAGCGCAAGGAGGAGGGCAAGGCACTGCCTGTCCAAAGACCGGTGTATTACCTGAGCGAGGTACTGTCAGCCTCCAAGCAAAACTACCCCCACTACCAGAAGATGTGTTACGGCGTGCACTTCGCCGCCAAGAAGCTGAAGCCCTACTTCCAAGAGCATCCAATCACAGTGGTCTGCACGGCCCCACTTGCCGAGATCATCGGAAGCCGCGACGCGTCAGGCCGAGTGGCCAAATGGGCCATAGAATTGGCACCCTACACGATCTATTATCAACCCCGCGACCGCCATCAAGTCGCAAGCGCTGGCCGACTTCCTAGTCGACTGGGCCGAGACCCAATATCTGCCGCCAGCGCCCGACTCCACCCATTGGCGGATGCACTTCGACGGCTCCAAGATGCGCTCCGGCTTGGGAGCCGGCGTCGTCCTCACTTCCCCGAAGGGCGACCAACTGAAATATGCGCTGCAAATCCATTTTGCCGCCTCCAACAATGTAGCCGAGTACGAGGCGCTCGTTCACGGGCTCCGGCTAGCCAAAGAGCTTGGTATTCGCCGGATCCTGTGCTACGGCGACTCCGACTTGGTGGTCCAGCAGTCATCCGGCGACTGGGACGCCAAGGACGCAAACATGGCGAGCTACCGCTTCCTCGTGCAGCAACTCAGCGGATACTTCGAAGGGTGCGAGTTCCTTCACGTGCCGAGGAACGACAACGACCAAGCAGATACTTTGGCACGGATCGGCTCCACCCGCCAAGCAATACCATCGGGCGTCGCTCTTCAGCGCCTCTTCAAGCCGTCCATCAAGCCGTCTCCGGAGTCGGATTCCATTTTCGTGCCGACTCCCCCTGAAGAAGCTGAATCCGACTCCAGAGCCACAGCATGCAACACGAAGACTCCCGCAAGCGATTCCAAGAGTGCTGCAGTCGAAGCCGGCCCGGGGACTTCGGAACTCGGCCCGGGGACTGCAGCGTGCGGAGAGAAGACTCCAGAACTCGGCCCGGGGACTTCCAAACTCGGCCCGGGGACTACACCGGCCGGCACGGGGACTTCTCCAGCCCAGCCGGCGGCTGCAGACAGCGTGCCGCCTCCCAGCCCGGCGACCCGCGTCCAAGTCGCAGTTCTGGCGGTCGAAGAAATAGCAGCACCATCATGGGCACAACCGATCCTCAAATTCCTGGTGGACAAAGAGCTACCGGCTGATGAAACTCAGGCTCGACAGGTCCAACGTCGAGCGGCGGCGTATACCATAGTCAACAGAGAGCTGGTCAGGCGCAGCGTCACTGGTGTCTACCAGCGCTGCGTCGAGCCAGAGCAAGGCCAAGCAATTCTCAAAGACATCCACCAGGGCGAGTGCGGCCACCATGCGGCTTCAAGAGCACTCGTCGCCAAAGCTTTCCGTCACGGTTTTTTCTGGCCGACTGCCCTGGAAGAGGCCAAAGAACTGGTCCAGAAGTGTAAAGGGTGCCAAAAATTCCGCTCCAAGCCGCACCTGCCGGCTTCCGCGCTCAAGACCATTCCGATCGCCTGGCCCTTTGCGGTTTGGGGCTTAGATATGGTGGGACCGTTCAAGACGGCATGAGGTGGCTTGACTCATCTGCTTGTCGCGGTGGACAAGTTCACCAAGTGGATAGAAGTGAAGCCCATCAAGAAATTGAACGGACCGACTGCAGTGACCTTCATCACAGATATCACGATCCGGTATGGCATACCGCATAGCATCATCACCGACAACGGCACCAACTTTGCCAAAGGCGCCTTGGCCCGTTTCTGTGCGACGCAGGGCATCCGACTGGACTTAGCGTCCGTTGCCCATCCACAGTCAAACGGCCAGGTAGAGCGGGCGAATGGCCTCATCCTGTCCGGCATCAAGCCACGGCTGGTTGAGCCGCTGGAGCGCTCGGCCGGCTGTTGGATTGACGAGTTGCCTGCCGTCCTCTGGAGTCTGCGAACAACTCCGAACAAGTCAACTGGCTTTACGCCATTCTTCCTCGTCTATGGCGCTGAAGCCGTCATCCCGACGGATATAGAGTTCGACTCCCCGCGAGTCACGATGTATACCGAGGAAGAAGCAGAAGAAGCACGACAAGACAGCGTCGATCTGCTGGAAGAGGGCCGGCTGTTGGCACTCAGCCGGTCCAGCATCTACCAGCAGAGTCTACGTCGCTACTACAACAGAAAGGTCGAGCCGAGATCCTTCCAAGAGGGCGACCTTGTGCTCCGGCTGATCCAGCGAACAGCCGGCCAGCACAAGTTGTCGCCGCCTTGGGAAGGCCCGTTCATCATCAGCAAGGTGCTCGGCAACGACTCCTACTACCTGATCGACGCTCAGAAGCCCCGAGCACGCAAGAGGGACGACTCCGGCAAAGAGACGGAGCGACCATGGAACGCAAATCTCCTTCGGAAGTTTTACAGTTGACGCAGTATGTGCCAAACCACCCTTTTGTATTTAAAGTACCAAGACTTTGGGGCCCCGGGACGGACTCGGGGACTGCCCTTTCTATTATCTGTATGATAAGATTATGCCTCCAAGTATGTTACTTTCTGTAATGCACCTTGGCGCCGGGTTCGACTAAGTCGGCCCGGGGACTCGCCGCCTTAGACTATGGATATACTTCCTGTGGTCGGACAAGTAGCGTGTGACGCCTAAGCCGACTCTTGTCGGAAGCCACAGCTCGCAGAGCGACTGTTTGGTGGACAGGAGCAAGGTAGAATGGGCGTCCGCGCGAAAATGGCTAAGGACTAAAGTATGAACATAGACTCGAGCCGGCTCTCCAGTCGCCCCTTGCGAAGCCGACTCCCATGTAGTCGGCCCCTCGCTCTCTGTCCGACTTGCTAAAAACTCTAGAACGGCTAAGTACTTGCCTTCCCAAGGTGACCAGGCATTTGATCCAGTGGCAGTCCGCAGAGCGGCTGTACGCTGGCAAAGATGGCCTCTAAGGGAAAGGCGGCAAAGGAAAAAGCCAAAGAGCGATTAGCAAGATACGATGAGATTAAACGAATATTTACATCATAGGCCACTGGCCGAATCCCTGAATAGGAAGTTCAAAGTACAGCCCGCGGGTGGAATTGTGCAAATTAACAGAGTTTTTCTTGAGAAGTCACTAAAACAGATAAGCAAGGCGGCGGCCTAGGCAGCAGCAGTCGGGTTCGGAGGTCCGGGGGAGATGGCGGTGTCGGACGTCGGAGCGGCGGGCTGAGCGGACTCGGCTTGATCGCCTCCAGCGGCGGTTGGCGCAGGCAGGCGCGACCCGTTGTTGGAGGCACGGTCGAGCTGGGGCTGGTCGCCCGCTCCGTCTTCTGGCTCCTCCATCTCGTCCTCGGCCTCCACCTCGTCTTCTTCCTCGGCGCTTGAGCCAATCACCTCCGCGGAGTCCTCGCCGTAGTTGGGGTCTAGCCCGAACCACTCCGGCGGCACCTCTTCGCCGTTTTCGGACCGCTCGGGCACGAAGACGCTCGTGTCGGCGTACTCGGCAATCACCGCGGCGCGCTTGACGAGTGCGCCCTCCACGGCTGCCAGCTCCGACTGGGCCTCGCTCGGGCGTGGCAGCTGGTCTGAATTCAGGTCAGGTACCACGCTTGATTTAACTCCAAGGCCCGACGCGCTTCGACTCGCAGAAGAACCCTTCAAGCCTCGGCCCTGCCTGCTGCGATTTCCACCGGGCGGTCCGGCTGGAGTCGCAGAATCGCATCTTCGCCACAAGGCGGCAACCGCTGCGCCCGACAAGGCTGGCCGGGCGCAAGATCCGGTGGGCCGGCCGCAGGCGTGCCTCGATACTCAGGAGCTGTTCGTCAAGGGTCCGGGGGGCATTGGCGGCAACCTCTTCGCCGGCCGCCCTCCGCGCCTCGCGGTTGGCCACGATGGCTTGAGTGGCGACTCCTGTGTGGCCCGGGAAGAAATCTGCCGAAGCAAGAAGAAGTCAAGACGGAGTCGGCTTGACCACAGTCGGCGGCCCAAAGAAGGCGGAAAAAGAAAACTTACCATCGACGATATCCTCGATCTCGTGGAAGCCGGCAGTCAGCATCGCCTCCTTGTCGGACCAGGAGGAGCGCTCGGTCTCGAACTCGGCCAGGAGTGCGGTTTCCTTATCCTTCGCCCCTCCTGCGCCTTCTTGAGCAGCTCCTTTTGTTCGGCGAGCTGCGTAGCCAGCAGGTCGCGGTCTGCGGCGAGTTTGCTGCATTCCGCTTCTTTGGCGCGCAGGGCGGTGTTGACCTCACCCAGCTCTCGCCGAAGACCGGCGTTGGCGGCTGAAGAAAAAAGAAAACGGCATAAGTCGTCAAAAAAGAAGGTCGCTAGAAAGATCCGGCCCGACTACGCGGTAGTCGGCCCGAATCTCGGGGACTACAGCCCGCGGGTGCGCCAGCGCGCCCCTGCGGAGAAGAAAAGAACGTGCAAGTCGTCAAGAATGAAGGTTGCCAAGAAGATCCGGCCCGACTGCGCAGTAGTCGGCCCGAATCTCGGGGACTACAGCCCGCGGGTGCGCCAGCGCGCCCCCGTGGAGAAGAAGTACTTACTCCGACTCTCCGTCAAGTCGGCGGTCCGCTTCGCCAATTCCTCGGCGTTGTGGTTGAAGGCCGTGACTCGGAGGTTGTGATAATCCTGCAACAAGCATTTCAAGCAAAGATAAGAATTTCAATCTACAAGTAGAGTTCCGACCCGCCGCCGAACCGCCCGGAACTCGGGATTACACCAGCAGGTGTTGGCGCGCCCACAGAGGAAACAGCAAGAAAAAGCAAAGTCGGCAAGCGTCATACCCGGATAGCCGTCCGTGACGCCAAGTACGCCTTGGTGCAGAGTTGGAGGGCGTCGCCTTCGGCCCGCAGCTTCGCTTGAACATCCAGAAGCGCCTGATTCAGGGGGCCCGTGCCACCTCCTCGCACCCACCCTGTGGGCGCGGAACTCGTCGCCTCGGCGTCTGGTAGGGCCGAGCTGCTCGCGCCCGTCTCCTGAGGGCGCGGCGCTGAGATCGCCTTCTCCAGACGCCGGCGTGCGGGCGTGGCGACTTGGAGGAGCAGCTGCGCTGTGGCTTCGTCAATAGTCGGCGGAGCCGGCGGGCTTGCCGTCTGTCCAACCTTCACGCTCCCAGCCGGCGGCGGGGGAGGCGGCGGCGGCACGGCTGAGTCCGGCGCAAGGGCCGTCTCCCTCTCCCTCTCCATGACGGGGTGCTCCCCGCCTTCTTCCCCTGCCGGCTCCAAGAGATCTGACGGCTGCGCCGAGTTCAGCGGGACGACGAACAACGCCGACTGGCGGCTTGCGGCCTCCTCGGCCTGTCGTTTGGCTGCAACGACGACTCCGGCTCCCTCTAGCCCCTTCTGGACGGAGGCGCTCGCCTTCTCGGCCTCCGCCTTCTCCTGACGGGCGGTTTCGTCTTCGTCGCGCTTCTCCTGCGCGTTTCGCTCCGTCGCCTTTCGAAGGTCGGCGGCTGGGTCAATGCGCCGAGTCGTGGCGGACGACTCTGTCGACCCCCTGATGGAGGCGGCGGCGACCTTCCCAAGGGCGAGAGGAGCCCTAAGGCGGAAAAATCATATGAAGACTTGGACAAACCATGCTAAAAAATAAAGCAAATTGAGAAGCAGAGGTGCGTACCCAGAGGTCAGCGGCGGCTTCTTCACCTCCTTGCGGAAGCGCTGGGCCCTTGCGGCCGCCTCCTCCCGTTTGGTGGCGGCGGCTGCCCCCTTGAGCTTCTTCTCACGGCCCCCGAGAGTACTTGGCCCGGCCCGGCGCTTCCTCGCGCCGTCTAGCCGGATTTGGTTGCGGGGGGCGACTTCCCCCTCGTCGCCTTCAGGCCAGTCGGCAAAGGTGGCCGAGGGCCTGGAGCCGCCTTCGTCCCCCTCGCCGCCTCCTCCGGTGCCGGCTTCCATCGCCGCTGCCCCCAGATCGGGGTCGTCAGCGTCGCTCTCCGCCCGATCTGGGGCGAACTGACGAGGCGACCCCGCGGCGCCCGCCGCGGGTTGGACGAGAGGATTCTGAGTCAAAGAAGGAAAATGTCAAGAGTCGGATTCGGCTACCAGGAAAAAAGCATGAAAGGAAAAATTACCACCGGAGGGGGATTGGCGCGCGAGTATGGCTCCATGCCGAACTGCCAGTCTGCCGAGAGGTTGCAGCTGGCGATGGAGTCCACCATGGCTGCCACCTCCGCGTGGGGCATGTCCTTGGTGCACGTCCGGCTAGGATCGCGGTGGCCGCTCATCTGACAGATCAGATGAGGCCGGCCTTGAAGCGGAAGAACTCGGCGCGCGACGAAGGCGGCCAGCAGGTCGGCCCCAGTCAGGCCCGCCGACTGCGTCAACACGCGAAGTCGCGTGACGGCGGCACCGCCTGCTGGGGTCAGCGTCTTAGCGCGGAAGGACCAGCTGGGCAGCCTCCCAGCTGGCGCGCCGGCTACGTAAGCCGGCAGATTAACCCAGTCGCCGTCGGAGGCGACGTTCTTCACGTAGAAGTATGTGCGCTGCCACATCTTCACCGACTTGATCAGAGTGATGGCGGGGAACGGGTTGTCGGCGGACGATCGCCGCTTCGCGATGAAGGCGCCGCACGTGGCCGGCACGCCGGCGATGTGCGTGCCGAGCTTGGACTGGAAAAATTCTCCCCACAGCTCGATGGTGGGGAGGACGCCGAGGTAACCCTCGCACAGGGTGACGAAGGCCGACAGCAGCACCACCGTATTCGGAGTGAGGTGGTGCGGCTGGAGGCCGTGAAACTCCAAGAACGAGCGGAAGAATCCGCTCGCCGGCAGCCCCAGGCCGCGCATGAGGTGGGAGCGGAACACGAGCCGCTCACCTTCCTCCGGCGCTGGTTCCACCTCGCCCGCCGGCGGGACTCGAGCCTGCACGAGGTGCGCGCCGGGGAGCCGTCGCGTCTGGCGGAGGAAGCCGATGGCCTCATCGTCTATCTCCGAGCCGTCCCACTCGCCCGAGCGGACGGCGGCGGACGCGGCGGCGGAGGAAGAGCTCATCGCTGCGATGGAGGTGCGGATCGAAGCAGCGGGTGGCGAGAGGAAGAAGAAGAACAGGAGGACAGGGGGAGTGGGCGCGCGTGCCTCGCCGCCCCGCTCCCCCACCTACTTATAGCCAGGTGGGCTAAGAAGCCGAGGGGGCGACGTGGGATTAACTGCGCCCACGTCCCCACGCCCCCCACGATCTACCGCACGAATTAACCGCGCGCATTTACTGCGCCAGAAGCTCAAACCGCCCGTGCGGCCGCAGAAGATCCACCCAAAGGCCGAGGCGTGGTCGTGGTGGGCCCTCACCTGCGGGCCGTCCTGTTACGCGCGTGGGCTGGCAGAACGATCCAGCCGCGTGGCGCCCTTCGACGGGAGGCGCCGCAGGCGACGGCGTGGCTTCGCAAGCACGCCATCCAAACCCTGCGGCGACCTCCAAGACTTCCTAAGAAGCAAGACGACCTCTGGCGAGTCCGGCTCTTCATGGCCGACTTGGCGGAGCCGGGCCCAAGTCGGTTCGCGCCGAGAAAGCCGGCAATCAAGACGGCAGGCGAGTCCCGTACCCGGCCCAAGAGGGGGAAACTGCCGAGGCTCCGCGGCGCCTTTCCTCGAAGCCTCCACAGTTTCGGGGACTACTGTCGGAGTAATGGGCCACGGGTAGGCAAACCCGGGGCCCAGAACCTTTCAAGACATCGGGGCAGGCATCGCCCCTCAAGAAACCCAAGACGGAGAGCCGACTCTGGGAGTCCGCGGCGTCGTCGACGACTCCAAGAAGGCCGAGTCCCAGAGGCGGCGGCAGCAGCACGGGCCGACTCCCAGGCGGACGGCCCCAGGGGGGCCGAGTCCCAGAGTCGGCCCACGGCTCCAGCGTCTTCTACCTTCAAGAAGAAGGCAGAGTCCCAGAGGCGGCAGCAGCAGCACGGGCCGACTCCCAGGCGGACGACTCCAGGGAGGCCGAGTCCCAGAGTCGGCCCACGACTTCAGCGCCCTCTACCTTCAAGAAGAAGGACGAGGCGGGGGATGGCCGAGTACGGCCCTCCTCAGATACCGAGGCAGGCATGGCTACAGTGCGACGTACCGGAGAAGATCTCCAATAGATACGACACTGTTGCCATGCCAGCCCTGACATCAGCCCAGCGGCGGAGTCCTGTACCCACGACGGCTACGCGTACGGCCCGGAGACGGCGGGGCCCGCTAGTCAGCGGGTGGGAGCGAAGACGGCGGGAGTGCCCGAAGGCGGCTCCCGTGGGAGCCGGCTTCCAGAGTCGGCCGGCCCTCCCACGGGCCCCGCACGCCATTAACCAGACAAGATGGAGAGTGGCGACAGTGATCGCCGCCAGCGGCGGCATGCTGCCACGAGCCCCACGACTAAGACAACACACGGAGGTGAGGCTACAGCGAGTGGTCAATCAGCGGGCCTGCAGATGGCGGGCCCTGTGAGTCAAGTGAGAAGCCGCGACCTAAGAGACAGACGGCTGGGACCCGCGCCCAGCCGGATTACTATTGTACTCCGGGGTAGGCCTATATAAACCCCCGACCACCCATGCAAAGGGTTCGGACCTCATTAGACTAGACCAGAAACATAGAAGGGAGAAGTGCTAGCCTTGCCTTCCCCTACCTCCAACATACAGCTCGAGGAGCAATCTTGTACTGATATCCCGATAGTGATCATGCGGAGACCCCGCAGAGCAGCAGTAGGGGTATTATCTCCTCGGAGAGCCCCGAAGCTGGGTAAGATTCGCCGGCGTGCATGTCATCGCTCATCCCGCTTCCGCACCGCGACGCTCTACTCGCTCCCACCATGATAAGCCATCCCTTGGCATATGTCGACCCAACCCCGACATCATCGGTGTGACCGAAAGTGGAACACTCGGTGGCACCGAGATGCAAAATCAGATACAGCTTGTTGCAACTCGTGTGACCTAATGGTTCAAATCGGTTGCACCGAGATTGAAAACTCAGATCATCTTGATGATCTCGGTAGGACCGAAGTGGGGTATCGGTCAGACCGAGAATCATAAAGAGGTTTTGGAAGTTTAAGTCTATGATTTAATCGGGACTCGAGTGTTCCTCACATGAGTGGTTCGAATCTGACTTGATCAATTTTGTGATGTAGCATGAATAGAGTTTGAGACGAGAAAAGCATAGATAGCTAGAGGAGGTTCTTAGGCATTCTTGTCCATCCACTTGGCAAAAGAACAATAAAACCAAACAATCAAAACAACAAGTGGATGTCCTCGAATGAGTAAAATATGCAATCTGCATGCTCACACAATAAAATGGCAATAGAAATATGTGACAAGGCATGCACAACCAATTCTAGCATCTATCAAGCAATTGGCGATGACTAGGTCATCTATATATGAGTATATTGACTTAGGAGTCAAATGAGAACATTTGATCATAGGTCATACTCATCGTTTAAGCTCAAGTGGGGTTACCACTTTTACATAAAGCATTGTTGTGTTCACATCATTAGAGTTGCTTTAGCTCAAGTCTTAGAGTAAAGCTCCCCCTAGATGTGATATCCCCCCTAAGAGGGATGAACTAACCTTGGGTTTTGTCGATGATGACTTCATGTAGATGTTGAAGATGTGGACCCTCAATGTTAATGTAGAACACTTGGAGCTTCCTTTTGAGTGAATTGCACTTTCAATACCTACATGGGTTAGTCCCACAAGGAACAAGCAAGTATATCCATAGACATAGAGTGATGCACACGCAAGATGATGTCTATGAATGCTTTTAGTTTACCTTGTCCCTTGACTTACCAACAAGAGGGTTTGTGACTCCTTGAACTAGTGCAAGATGTGGAAGTTGATTGCACTTGTTCTTGCCAAAATGATAAGAGTGAAGTATGTTGGCGGAGTCACCCTCAAGAACTCTCTAGTTCTTCTTCTTTTGGATCCACACCATCTTGATGGGAATCCTTGGAGTTGTAGTCGTACTTGATGAAGTGGAACTTGAAGTAGTCTTGGGAATCCACTTGACTAAGGTCTTAGGAGCTTCTTCAAATGCATCTATTTCCTCTTGAAGTTTGTCCTTTCCTTTTTGCTTGTAGTCTTGTGGTGGAAGATCATCTTGAGTTTGTGTCCCCTTGAAAGAAGTAGGATCATACTTCTCTTGTTGAGGAACAAACTTTGTCTTGGGGTATTGATCTTCTTCCCACTCAACTCCATTGGCATTGAACTTTCGTTCAAAACCAACACCTTGATTCTTCCGGTGCCTTCCTTGCTTGCGTACAATCTCCTCGAATTGCTTACTTCCGGCAAGGCTTTTGTACACTCCTTTCTCTATGATTTCCTTCAATATGCTATTTCTTGCTCAAGTGTAACTTGGCTAAGACAATCATTAGTGGAATCAAGAGAACTACTAGAAGCAACAATATTGGATTTAACATGATCATTGTTACTACTAGAGGAAGAATCTTTCTTGTTCTTGTTACTAGACTTGACTTGAGGCATGTAAGTAGATAAGAGTAAACGTTTGGCAATGTAAGAAGAACTTTTCTTGCGAAGATCATCATTGATTGCCTTTAAAAGCTCATGCTCTTGCTCAAGATTGAGCTTTTCAAAGCGCAACTTCTCATGAGCCCTTAAAAGTTCTCGATGATTTTCGAAGATAGTTTCATGAGCTAACTTAAGAGTGTTTAGTTCTTTAGTTAGGGACTCAATTTTCTCCTTATCATTGTCACTCATTTTAGCATGATTAATTGACGTTTCATCATAGGATTCATCACTAGAGTTGTTAACAAGTAAATCATCATCGCCTAACAAGTCATCTTCATTACTATTAAAATCAACATACTCAAGGTGAGTTACTTTAGGACCTTTGGCCATGAAGCATCTTCCAATTCCTTCATTAGGTGAATCAAATATGTCGTAGGAGTTGGTTGACACAAGTGCTAGTCCGGCAACACCTTCATCTTGAGTATATTCGGAGTCGGAGTGATAACTTCTCTCGGAGTGGTTGTCGGAGTCGGAGCCAGATACCCATTCACCAACATGAGCTTGATGTCTTCGTTTTGTGTAGCTCCTTGATGATTTTTCCTTCCTTTCCGAATCCTTGCTTCTCCGTGAGTGTCTTCGTTCATAACGATCATCTCTACTCCTTCTCTCTCGTGATGGTGATTCCTCACTTTTGCTTCTTCTTTTTGGAGAATCTTCTCTTCTTTTGTAGGGAGCCGTACACTCATTGGAATAGTGTCCGGGTCTTCCACAATTGTAGCAGTTTCGTTCTCGACTAGAAGATCTTTTGTCATTGTAGGACCTTGACTTGTAGCTTCTATCTTTGCTTCTACTCTTGTAGAACTTGTTGAAGTTCTTCACCATTAAGCTCAATTCTTCATTGAGGCTTTGTTTCTCACTTGATGATGTGGGGGCTTCACATGAGGCTTTGTAAGCACCACTTGATTTGTTGTGAAGTTCCTCTTTATCCTTGAGCGACATCTCATGAGCAACAATTCTTCCAATGACTTCCGTTGGCTTGAGATTTTTGTAACTGGGCATCATTTGGATCAATGTGCACACGGTATCATATTTTCCATCCAAGGCTCTTAGGATCTTCTTGATGATGAATCTGTCGGTCATCTCTTCAATCCCTAAGCCGGCAATCTCATTTGTGATAAGAGCAAGCCTAGAGTACATTTCAGTGACACCTTCACCATCCTTCATTTTGAACTTGTCAAGTTGACTTTGAAGCACATCCAATTTGGATTCCTTGACGGAGTCGGTACCTTCGTGCATATCAATCAAAGTATCCCAAATTTCCTTTGCATTCTCAAGACGGCTGATTTTGTTGAATTCTTCGGGGCATAATCCGTTGAAGAGAATATCACACGCTTGAGCATTGTATTGTAGCATCTTCAACTCATCCGCGGTAGCTTCACGGTTTGGTTCTTTCCCATCAAAGAATTCACCTTGCAAGCCAACACACACAATAGCCCAAACGGCGGGGTTATGTCCAAGAATATGCATTTTCATCTTATGCTTCCAACTAGCAAAGTTAGTACCATCTAAGTAAGGACCTCTATGGTGATAATTTCCCTCACTAGACACCATACTCTCCTAGGTTGTGAAACCAAGGCTATGACCACCAAAAGCTATGAGAATCAAAGCAAATGGAGAACAAAGCTCTGATACCACTTGTAGGATCGGAAGTATGTCTAGAGTGGGGGTGATTAGACTACTTGACCAAATAAAAACTTAACCTTTTCCCAATTTTAGTTCTTGGCAGATTTTAGCAACTTTAGGACATGTCAAGCAATCATCACACAATTCAATCAAGCATGCAAAGAGTATATAGCAGCGGAAAGTAAAGCATGCAACTTGCAAGAATGTAAAGGGAAGGGTTTGGAGGATTCAAACGCTATTGGAGACACGGATGTTTTTCCCGTGGTTCGGATAGGTGGTGCTATCCTACATCCATGTTAGTGGAGACTTCAACCCACGAAGGGTAACGGTTGCGCGAGTCCACGGAGGGCTCCACCCACGAAGGGTCCACGAAGAAGCAACCTTGTCTATCCCACCATGGCCATCGCCCACGAAGGACTTGCCTCACTAGCGGTAGATCTTCACGAAGTAGGCGATCTCCTTGCCCTTGCAAACTCCTTGGTTCAACTCCACAATCTTGTCGGAGGCTCCCAGGTGACACCTAGCCAATCTAGGAGACACCACTCTCCAAGAAGTAACAAATGGTGTGTTGATGATGAACTCCTTGCTCTTGTGCTTCAAATGATAGTCTCCCCAACACTCAACTCTTTCTCACAGGATTTGGATTTGGTGGAAAGATGATTTGAGTGGAAAGCAACTTGGGGAAGGCTAGAGATCAAGATTCATATGGTAGGAATGGATTATCTTGGTCTCAACACATGAGTAGGTGGTTCTCTCTCAGAACATGTGAGTTGGAAGTGTAGATGTGTTCTGATGGCTCTCTCCACGAATGAAGAGGAGGTGGAGGGGTATTTATAGCCCCCACTTAAAATCCAACCGTTACACACAATTTACCAATCTCGGTGGGACCGAATCAACAAACTCGGTCGGACCGAAAAGGTAAACTTAGTGACCGTTAGAGTTTTCGGTGGGACTGACATGCATCTCGGTAGGACCGATATGGTTAGGGTTTGGACATAACGTAATCTCGGTGAGACCGATTATACAAACTCGGTGGGACCGATTTTGGTAATTAGCTAACCAGAGAGTTGGTCAGGCAAACTCGGTGGGACCGATTTGCTCTTTCGGTGAGACCGAAAAGTTACAAAAGGGAAACAGAGAGTTTGCATTGCAATCTCGGTGGGACCGATCCGCTCTTTCGGTGAGACCGAAAAGTTACGAAAAGGAAACAGAGAGGTTGTAATCCCATCTCGGTGAGACCGAGATCCCTATCGGTAGAACCGATTTGCTAGGGTTTTTGCAGTGGCTTATGACATATGAAACTCGGTGGCGCCAGGTAGAAAGAATCGGTGTGACCGAATTTGGCTTAGGGTTTTAGGTCAGATGTGGAAGTGGAAAAGTAGCTGAGGATTTTGGAGCATATCATTAAGCACATAAGGCAAAGATCTCATTAAGCAACACCTCATCCCTCCTTGATAGTATTGGCTTTTCCTATGGACTCAATGTGATCTTGGATCACTAAAATGTAAAATGAAGAGTCTTGAGCTTGAAGCTTTAGCCAATCCTTTGTCCTTAGCATTTTGAGGGTTCCACTTTCTCCATCCATGCCATGCCAATCATTGAGCTTTTCCTGAAATAATTGTCTTGGAATAGCATTAGCTCAATGAGCTATATGTTGTTATGAATTACCAAAACCACCTAGGGATAGTTGCACTTTCACCAACCCCTCCATACTTTCTGGAGGGGCGTCAGATGGCCATAGGGCTTTAGCCATGCTTTTCATAGCTTTCCTAGCTCGTTCATGCACCACGGACAGTTCCTTCATCACGTCGCCTGAAAATCCGGATACTTCCTCTTTAGGCCGACCGGTTAACAGACCCGCAACAACAAAGTTGTGACAATCCGAACTATGGGATACTATAAAGTCCTTTGGATGGTTCAAAAGGTCATACCTAATATGCCGCCCTTCAGCTTCTTATTTTCTTTCTGCGCGACCGATAACTAAGCCTTTAAGCTCTTTATTTCTTTGGCTTGTTTGTCCTTTTCCTCCTCAAGTTTGTTCTTCTGGTCAGTGGTCATTGTGGCCTTTTTCATTTCCACCAGCTCTGTGGTGACGGCATTCAGCTTTGTCTGGTTTGTTTTCAGCTCCTGGGACAGCGCGTTGTTCTTCTCCTTGAGACCTGCAGGTCATAACGATCCTTAAATCGGTTGGCTTAACCGCTTCAAGTCTCAGGGGCTACTGGCATATATCTATCAAATTTACGCAAACTATTACCTGCATATCCTTTGACAACAGTTGAGTAATGAGGGAGTCCTGGATTAAGGGGTCCTCGGGTGTCTGTCCTATGTGACGTGGGCCGGACTGATGGGCCATGAAGATACAAGATAGAAGACTTCCTCCCGTGTCTGGATGGGACTCTCCTTTGCGTGGATGGCAAGCTTGGCGTTCGGATATGAAGATTCCTTCCTCTGTAAACTGACTTTGTATAGCCCTAGGCCCCTCCGGTGTCTATATAAACTAGAGGGTTTAGCCCGTAGAGAATAATCATAATCATACAGGCTAGACATCTAGGGTTTCGCCATTATGATCTCGTGGTAGATCAACTCTTGTAATCCTCATATTCATCAAGATCAATCAAGCAGGAAGTAGGGTATTACCTCCATCGAGAGGGCCCGAACCTGGGTAAACATCGTGTCCCCCATCTCCTATTACCATCAACCTTACACGCACAGTTCGGGACCCCCTACCCGAGATCCGACAGTTTTGACACCTACATTGGTGCTTTCACTGAGAGTTTTGCCGTGTCGTCCCCAGAAGGTTCGAAGGATACGTCAATCATCTACAACGATGCTGCCCTGGGGGTGGTTTTTCTCCCCTGCCAGATCTTCGTATTCGGCGGCTTCACACTGCGGGCCAACTCGCTTGGCCGTCTAGAGCAGATCGACAGGTACGGCCCAGGTCACCACATTAGTTTTGGAAATCTGGACTATGTCACTGATATCCGAGGAGACTTGATCTTCCAAAGGTTCACGACCCCAACCTCCGCTCTAGCCCTAGATCCGGAGCGCATCGCCAGGTCCGAAGATGGGACTCCTGAGCCCGCCGGACTATCTGCGGCCACTAAGCCCAGTACGGGAGAGCCGAAGGAAGTAGTGTCACTGGCAACCATCATGCAGGTGGACTCTTCTCCGGACAGTAGCTCCGAATCTTCGGAGTCAGAATCGTGTGAGCTCGGCCGAGGAGTCTCCTTCCCACCGTACTCCACGAAATCTCTTCTCCCTGGCCAAACCTCGCCTATAAGTGAGGCCCTGGACTTGATACGATCCCTCGTCATTATAGAGGAGCAATATCCGAACTACGCCCAGCCCGGACTAGGGGCTGAGAGCGGGAAATTTTACGTCCCACTCACCACCCATTTCATAGCCACTGTCGAGGACTTAACTGACATGCTCGATTACGGCTCCAAAGACATCGACGGTATGGACGATGATGCCGGAGAAGAGCAGGCCTAGAACCCGCCGTTTACCGGACATTGGACGGCCACCTCTTCGTATGACGTGTACATGGTGGATACACCCAAAGAGGATACCGGCGATAACGAGAAAAATCCAGTTGAGGATATACCTCCTGATGCACAACCAAAACGCCGACGTCAGCGGCGCCGCTCTAAATCACGCCGTGGAAAAGACAATAGTACCAGCACGCGAGACAACGATACTCCGGACGACGCCGAAGACCAAGAAAACCCCGTCGAGCCAACCTCCGAACAGGACGATCGGGAAGATGGGCAAGTTAGCCCTGATGAACAGGCCGTAAACGAAGACTCAGAAGACAGTAATTATCTTCCACTCTCCGAGGAGGAGGTGAGCCTCGGCGACGAAGACTTCATCGTGCCTGAGGAACCCCTCGAGCAGGAGCGCTTTAAGCACCGGCTAATAGCCACTGCAAGGAGCCTGAAAAAGAAGCAGCAGAGCTGCAAGCTGATCAAGATCGACTGAACGACAGATGGACTAATGTCCTGGCGGCCGAGGAATACGGCCTCGAGCGCCCAACCAAAAGTTATCCGAAGCGTAAACTGCTACCTCAATTCGACGACGAGGCACTTGAGCCCGCACCAACAGCGCGTAACGCGGCTGACCGACCACCACGTGGCCGGAACAAAACGGTAACTCAAGCCGAACACCAGCCCGTAGTGCCTCACCGTAAAGGAAGAGACACAATAGCTCGGGGACACACATATGACCTGTGGCAGGACCTCAATAATAGAGCAGGTCAGACCAGATCAATCTACGGACCGCGGGGGCATGCCCCGGCGCGCGACGATGGCTACCTAGTCGGACATGACAAGTATAACCACGTATGGGCCGAAAACCACAGACGGACTCCATCCGAGCTACGTCACGACTTGGCCCGATATAGAGGTGCCGCACACCCCCTCTGCTTCACTGATGAAGTAATGGAGCACGAATTCCCAGAAGGGTTTAAACCCGTGAACATCGAATCATACGATGGAACAACAGATCCGCGGTATGGATTGAGGACTTTCTTCTCCATATTCATATGGCACGTGGTGATGATCTTCATGCCATCAAATACCTCTCGCTAAAACTCAAGGGACCAGCTCCGCACTGGTTAAACAGCCTGCCAGAAAACTCTATTGGCAGCTGGGAGAACTTGGAAGACGCCTTCCGCGACAACTTCCAAGGTACATACGTCCGACCTCCGGATGCTGATGACTTAAGTCACATAGTTCAACAACCCGGAGAGTCAGCCAAGAAATTTCGGACTAGGTTCCTAACTAAAAAGAACCAGATTGTCAATTGTCCGGATGTCGAAGCCCTAGTGGCCTTTAAGCATAGCATCCACGATGAATGGCTCGCCCGACACCTCGGCCAAGAAAAGCCGAAGTCCATGGCAGCCCTCACGGCACTTATGACCCGCTTCTGCGCGGGCGAAGATAGTTGGCTAGCCCGTAGCAATAACAATGCAAGCGAACCTGGAACCTCTGAAGCCAGAAATAGCAATGGCAAGCCCCGACGCAACAGGCACAAGCGTCAAAACAACGGTGACAATACCGATGACACAGCGGTCAACGCCAGATTCAGTGGCTCCAAGTCCGGTCAGCGGAAGAAGCCATTTAAAAGAAACAATCCGGGCTTATCCAGCTTGGACCGCATACTCAATCGTCCATGTCAGATCCACGGTACCCCCGATAAACCAGACAATCATACCAACAGAAGCTGTTGGGTCTTTAAACAGTCCGGCAAGTTAAATACCAAGAACAAGGAGAAGGGGTCGCAAAGTGAGGACGACGACGAGGAGCCCCATCCGCCGAACACAGGTGGACATAAGAAATTTCCTCCCCAAGTGAAAACGGTGAACATGATATACGCTACTCATATCCCCAAAAGGGAGCGCAAACACGCGCTTAGGGACGTCTATGCGATAGAGCCAGTCGCCCCGAAATTCAACCCATGCTCATCATGCCCGATCACTTTCGATCACCGGGACCATCCGACCAGTATCCGTCATGGCGGTTCTGCCGCACTGGTCCTCGACCCAATTATTGACGGATTCCACCTCACACGAGTCCTTATGGATGGTGGTAGCAGCCTTAACCTGCTCTATTAGGACACAGTCCGGAAGATGGGCATCGAACCATCAAGGATCAAGCCCACAAAAACTACCTTTAAAGGAGTAATACCAGGTGTAGAGGCCCGCTGCACGGGCACAATCACATTGTAAGTCGTCTTCGGATCCCCGGACAACTTCCGAAGCGAAGACTTGATCTTCGATATCGTCCCCTTCTGCAGTGGCTATCACGCACTGCTCGGACGAACTGCATTTGCTCGATTCAATGCGATGCCACATTATGCTTATCTTAAACTCAAGATTCCCGGGCCACGCGGTGTCATAACAGTCAATGGAAACACGGAGCGCTCCCTCCGTATCGAGGAGCACACCACGGCCCTGGCAGCGGAAGTACAGAGCGGCCGTGTCAAGCAGAATATTAATTCAGCAGCCAAGCTCCCGGACATTGTCAAACGAGTCTGGACTACTCCACGGAATGACAGTCCAGCTCGTCAGGAGTTCGACTAGCAATTCAGCCTCCGTCTCAGTCCCGACCAAATAGCGGCGTATGTACCGCGTGTACATAACTACGCACTCAAAATACCATGTGCAAAGACGGAGGCATAACTCGATTGTGGTCCACAATACGGCTCGACCTTACCTGGGCACACATACTTTCTCTTTCCTTTTTTTATCCTTTTTAGGTTTCTTTTCCACATGCCCTTCACGACGGCCTGATCAGCGATCCTTCCGATGGATGGATATACCAGGGCGGCAAGAAGCACATACGTGTGGCGGAATATCTAGGTGGTCTTCTTGACGATCACTCTACCTGCCTTCAGGACCCGCACGCAGCCCCTCCTTGGTCTCGGCATGTTAAATAGCCATGATGCTTATTGCACTATTTGTACAAATGTGCTTTGACGTATTAATCAAATTATAATGGAAACAGTTTGCGGCCCAATTAATGTGGCAATGGCTTACTACTTCATTTTATTTCGC
The DNA here is from genome assembly GCA_021605205.1 of Aegilops longissima. Taxonomy (NCBI): domain Eukaryota; kingdom Viridiplantae; phylum Streptophyta; class Magnoliopsida; order Poales; family Poaceae; genus Aegilops; species Aegilops longissima. The sequence goes on from CM038677.1 coordinate 764,310,186, forward strand.
TATTTCCATCGATTGCACCCGTACACTTTGGTACGCCTTAATTCGCCAGGGGCTTCATTGCGCTCCATACTATGGCAACAAATCCAAACACTTTTTACACTATAGTTCGGCACCCCGAATATAGCATTATATGTATCGGCTCCGAATCATGTCTTCGGTAAATAGTTGGGTTGCCCGGCTCCTATGCTTACTACCTTACGCTCCGTCCTATCGGCTAGGGTAGTAAAGGGAGAACTACTGCGATTGTGTCACTGGTTCATCCGGACAAACGCCTCAGTAGAGAAAGCCGAAACTGACTGTCATGATGCGGTGAGAGCTGGTCAGCTATTTGGAGGTTAAAATCTCTTGCGATTTTTTCCGCATTATGCGACGGATCGGCCTCCACCCGATCAGGTGTTTACAGCACCCTAGTCCGGATTAACAAATACTAACTAGGGGCTGCGCCTACATTGCTATTGTCAAACTCTTATGGCTAAGTGAGGGTGATAAAGCCACATAGTCTGATTGCGTGGTTCGTTGCGCTAAACACCTCCTTCAAGGACCAAACAATTGGGTCAAGAGTGTTTAGGTTCTAACCCGAACACCCTCGTACTACCTACATGGGGGCTGAAGCCGACGACTGCCAACCCTCATATTTAATAAAACGGCCGCACATGAGGTAAAAATTTTAAACAAACAAACAAGCATTATATTACATATCGGCTTTGTTTCATAATACAGGATGGGATAACATGAATATCTTCATTCAAAGATAATGTCTTTCGCACACTGGCCCTCTACAATGCGGGATCCCTCCAGGACATCATCAAAATACTGCTCAGGCGTGCGGTGCTCTTTGCCCGCTGGTGGTCCCTCGTCATGAAGCTTGACAGCGTTCATCTTCGCCCACTGCACCTTGACACGGGCGAAGGCCATCCGCGCACCTTTGATGCAGACCAACCGCTTGATGGCTTCAAGCCGAGGGCAGGCACTGACCAGCCGCTTCATGATCCCGAAGTAGCTGATGGGTATGTCTTCGGCAGGCCAAAGACGGATTATAAAATCCTTCATGGCCAGTTCGGCCACCCTATGCAGTTTGATCAGCTATTTCAGCTGATCGCTAAAGGACACCAGATGCTCTGGCGCCAGGTACTGCGACCAGAACAGCTTCTCCGCTGAGCTCCCTCTTCGGCTCGGAAGAACTCTGCAGCATCGGCAACACTGCTGATACGTCTCCAATGTATCTATAATTTATGAAGTATTCATGCTATTATATTATCCATCTTGGATGTTTATTGGGCTTTACTATGCACTTTTATATTACTTTTGGGACTAACCTATTGACCCAGAGCCCAGTGCCAGTTTCTGTTTTTTCCCTCATTTCAGTGTTTCTCGGAAAAGGAATATCAAATGGAATGAAACCTTCGGAAAGTTATTTTTGGAAATAAAGCAATACAGGAGACTTGGAGTGCACGTCAGGAAAGAAACGAGGGAGGCAAGAGGCACGGGGGCGCGCCAACCCCTCCTGGGTGCACCCTCCACCCTCGTGGGCCCCTCGTGGCTCCCCTGAGATAACTGTGGTGACAATGGGTTATTCTATTGATTCATTTGATGTATGTTTTGGTGATCAACTTGCGGGTTCCGCCCATGAACCTATGCATAGGGGTTGGCACACGTATTCGTCTTGACTCTCCAGTAGAAACTTTGGGGCACTCTTTGAGGTTCTATGTGTTGGTTGAATAGATGAATCTGAGATTGTGTGATGCATATCGTATAATCATACCCACGGATACTTGAGGTGACATTGGAGTATCTAGGTGACATTAGGGTTTTGGTTGATGTGTGTCTTAAGGTGTTATTTTACTACGAACTCTAGGGTTGTTTGTGACACTTATAGGAATAGCCCAATGGATTGATCGGAAATAATAACTTTGAGGTGGTTTCGTACCCTACCATAATCTCTTCGTTTGTTCTCTGCTATTAGTGACTTTGGAGTGACTCTTTGTTGCATGTTGAGGGATAGTTATATGATCCAATTATGTTATTATTGTTGAGAGAACTTGCACTAGTGAAAGTATGAACCTTAGGCCTTGTTTCCTAGCATTGCAATACCGTTTACGCTCACTTTTATCATTAGTTACCTTGCTGTTTTTATATTTTTCAGATTACAAAAACCTATATCTACCATCCATATTGCACTTGTATCACCATCTCTTCGCCGAACTAGTGCACCTATACAATTTACCATTGTATTTGGTGTGTTGGGTACACAAGAGACTCTTTGCTATTTGGTTGCAGGCACTACAAGAAAAAGACACATCCGTGACATTTTGGGCCGAACGAAAAAAAATTCTGTCATACATATGACACTTCTATGACGATAATTGTGACAAAACCCGGTATCATCATAGATGTGGTGGGCTCCTACTTCTATGAAAAAAATCATGACAGAAAATGGGCTTTTCGTCCTGGGCGGGCCGGAGACGCGGCTGCATGACATTCTTTGGGCCGTCCATGACGGAAAAAACCGTGGTAGAAGCGAGGGCGAGGAAAATTTCGGGGAGTTCCCTGTTACGGTGGGAGGTCGGGGGCTGAGCGATGCGGCGCTTTCTCTCAGACACGACGCGCGTGTGTGCGAGGCATTGGCTCTAATCAACCCGAAGCGAGGCATTGGGATCTAATCGAACCCGAGCGATTGCACTACAAAGCTACGCTAGCATCGAACCCGAGCGATCGATCGATGGTTGTTAATCGAACCCGATCGAGCGATTCTTCGCTTCTGCCGCCGCTAATCAAGTCGATCGATGCTGCCTGCAGGATGAACGGTGAGCGCTGCGGGGGGTTGATGAATAAGTGAGCGATGGCGTTGCCTCGGATGAACAGGACCCGTGGTGTGGTGGAGGGCTGGATGAACAGTAGACGGTGGAGGGGTGCCTGTGGAGGGGTGGTTGAACAGGACCCTTGGTGTGGAGGGCTGGATGAACAGTAGATGGTGGAGGGTGGTTGAACAGTAGCCGGTGGAGAAGCGCGGGAGAGGCTGGATGAACAGGAGCCCGTGGAGGCCGGAGGTGGTCGACGGTAGCCCGTGGAGGCCGGAGGAGGTCGACGGTGGAGATGAATAAAGATCCGTGGAGTCTCCGCTATGCACGCCACACCTCCCGGCGAACAGACTTGCCGACTGCACGAGGTCCGTTTTCTGCGTTTGGCGATACGCCACACCCTCCCGGCGAACAGGACCCCGTTTCGACCGTAGGAGGTCCGTTCGTCTGCTTTTGGCGGACGCCACACCCTCCCGATCAACACGACTTCGCTTCACCATAGGAGGTCTGCTTCTCCGCTTTGGCAAGACGCTGCACCCTCCCGATGAATAAGATCCTGCTTTCAACGTGGTCGGTCGAACACAAGGTCGCTTCTCCGCTTCGCGGCACGCTAGGCCTCGCTTCCATCGCCTGCTCCGCCCAAGCCTCCCGGCGAACACGACCATGCATTCCGCTTCACCCAGCCGTTGGCTCCCACGCTGCGTTGCCTCCCGGCGAACACGACGCATTCCGCTGCTCTCCCGGCGAACACGGCGCATTCCGCTGCCTCCCATGAACACGACGATTCCGCTGCCTCCCGTGAACACGCATTTACGATGATGTTTCTCCGTTCACCCAGCCATGTCAACGAGCCCTCGCCGCTGTAACGAGTAGGCGTTCGAGACCCCGCCCGTATGTACACATACGCGGGTCAATTTTCTTTCTTGCACCCGCCGCGTTATGCGACGCGGTACATGCTACGCGGCGGCGCAGATTACTACGACACGGCGGCGCCTCTACTACGACACGCGGCGCCGCCTCTACATCGACCAAGGTATACGCACACGTCACACGTAATGACAACGCCACGACGCTCGACCAGGTGGGTCCCGACTGTCAGGCACTTCCTTGCCTGCGAAGATGTAGCTGGTGGGTCCCAGCAGTCAGCGGGCGAATCGTTTTGTTTTGTTTTGCCCGGATGCACTTCCTTGCGTGCGAAGGTGTAGCTGCTGGGTCCCAGCAGTCGGGAGGGAATCATTTTTTTGCCCAGACGCACTTCCTTGCATGCGAAGATATAGCTGGTGGGTCCCAGCAGTCAGGGGGGCGAATCGTTTTTTTCGGACGCACTTCCTTGCGTGCGAAGATGTAGCTGGTGGGTCCCAGTACTCAGGGGGGTGGATCATTTTTTTCGGACGCACTTCCTTGCGTGCGAAGATCTTTATCGGTCAAACCGCATAACAACATACGTTGTTCCCTTTGTCATCGGTATGTTACTTGCCCGAGATTCGATCGTCGGTATCTCAATACCTAGTTCAATCTCGTTACCGGCAAGTCTCTTTACTCGTTCCGTAATACATCATCCCGCAACTAACTCATTAGTTGCAATGCTTGCAAGGCTTAAGTGATGTGGATTACTGAGTGGGCCTCAGAGATACCTCTCCGACAATCGGAGGACAAATCCTAATCTCAAACGCCAACCCAACAAGTACCTTCGAGACACCTGAGAGCACCTTTATAATCACCCAGCCATCGTTAGACATTTGGTAGCACACAAAGTGTTCCTCCCAAACGGAGTTGCATAATCTCATAGTCATAGGAACATGTATAAGTCATGAAGAAAACAATAGCAACATACTAAACGATCGAGTGCTAAGCTAAAGGAATGGGTCAAGTCAATAACATCATTCTCCTAATGATGTGATCCCGTTAATCAAATGACAACTCATGTCTATGGTTAGGAAACTTAACCATCTTTGATTAACGAGCTAGTCAAGTAGAGGCACACTAGTGACACTATGTTTGTCTATGTATTCACACATGTATTATGTTTCCGGTTAATACAATTCTAGCATGAATAATAAACATTTATCATCAAATAAGGGAATAAATAATAACTTTATTATTGCCTCTAGGGCATATTTCCTTCAGAGGTATCACCCTCAGGCGCCATTGTGACGGTCTCCTGCGCTTCTCCCCGACTTGGGACGATCCTTCGGGACAACACTTCGGTGTCGTCCGTAGCCTTGGGGAGAAGGCCGGCGGAAGCGACCCACTGTCCATCACATTAGGATCCAGCGAATTCCCCGAAGATGAGTATCGCTGGGGGTGGGCGTGAGCCGGACTGCAATGCATGGTTTAACATGTTAAATACCATGAAGTAACTGAGCTGGATATATATGTGCATAAGTGCCTTTGAGTACTTACGATTCAGCCAGGGGCTTCGGCCTGGGACGCCACTCAGAGCTACTATTGGTGTCTACGGCGGAATTATCCACAGTAGACACCTTCTTCCCTCTCTGGGACACCTCGGCCTCTAGATTTGTGGAGGCCGCCCTTTTCTTCCTTCCCCCCTCAAGGGGAGAATTGCTTACCTCCTCCTCTTCCTCATCATTCTCAACGGGGGAGGAGTGGGTTTCGGTTTCTTCGGACGATACATCCAAAGTGCCTTTACAGCAGAGGCCACTTCTGGTCTCCTTGGCCTTCTTCTTGGCCTTCTTCTCCAGTGCCTGGTAGGGCGCCGGAACCAGCATCTTCGTCAGAAGTGGGATCGCTGGGTCTTTTGGCAGCGGAGCCGGACACTGGATCCGCTCCGCCTTCTTTGTCCAGCCCTGAAGAGACAAAATGGGGAAGCTTAGACATCTTCCTTGAATATACAGGTGGGGGATACACCTTGAAATATGGAAAACTCACCGAACTTGCTGGATGAGTCAGGGCATGACCACGGTCCTCGGTCGTCTCCGGCCACTTCTGATTTGCCTTGAATAGCACCTTCCAGACACCTTCGTGAGTGGCGCCGAAGAATCGTTGCAAGGTCTGGTGTTGGCCGGACCGAACTCCCATAAGTGGCAAGTTCAGTGTTGGCAAGGATGGATCCGGCGAGCGAGCATCACCTGGATCACATTGACAAGCTTGATGTTCTTGTCCACCATGCTCTTGACGCGCGCTTGCAGCGCCGTCAGCTCGTCCGACAAAGCCCAGTCCAGGCCCTTCTCCAGCCAGGAGATGAGCCGCATCAGGGGCCCGGACTTAAATTTGGGAGCCGTGGCCCAGGTGGTGTCACGGGGCTCTGTGATGTAGAACCACAACTGTTGCCACCCTTTGACGGTCTCCACGAAGGTACCTTCAGGCCATGTGACGTTGGACAGCTTTCTCACCATAGCGCCTCCGCACTCGCCGTGTTGACCCCCTACCACCTTCGGCTTCACATTGAAGGTCTTCAGCCACAATCCGAAGTGGGGTGGGATGCGGAGGAAGGCCTCGCAAACGACAATAAATGTCGAGATGTTGATGAAGGAATTCGGGCCAGATCATGGAAATCTAGCCCATAGTAGAACATGAGTCCACGGACGAAGGGATGAAGGGGAGATCTGTCGGTGTCAAAACCGGCGGATCTCGGGTAGGGGGTCCCGAACTGTGCGTCTAGGCGGATGGTAACAGGAGACAAGGGACACGATGTTTTTACCTGGTTGGGCCCTCTCGATGGAGGTAAAACCCTACTCCCGCTTGATTAATATTGATGATATGGGTAGTACAAGAGTAGATCTACCACGAGATCAGAGAGGCTAAACCCTAGAAGCTAGCCTATGGTATGATTGTGTTCGCCCCACGGACTAAAACCCTCCAGGTTTATATAGACACCGGAGAGGGCTAGGGTTACACGTAGTCGGTTACAATGGTAGGAGATCTACATATCCAGATTGCCAAGATTGCCTTCCACGCCAAGGAAAGTCCCATCCGGACACGGACTAAGTCTTCAATCTTGTATCTTCATAGTCCAAGAGTCCGCCAAAGGTTATAGTCCTGCTATCCGGACACCCCTAATCCAGACTCCTCAAGAGTCCCTCGAACCAGGCTTCAATGACGATTTAGTCCGCCGCAGATTGTCTTCGCATTGCAAGGCGGGTTCCTCCTCCGAATACTTCATAGAAGATTTTGAACACAAGGATAGTGTCCGGCTCTGCAAAATAAGTTCCACATACTACCATAGCGAGAATAGTATTTACACGAATCTAATCTGCTGACGTATTCCGTAGCATGACATCACACCACGGCCAAGCCTTTATTCGAATCGTTTTACTGTCCCACCTCAGTGCGTTTTGCGAGGCGGTTTCCTTGGCACGTCTTGTCGAAGCAGAGATCGTGTCCCCTTTATTTACGGGATTCTCATCAATACGGACGTGGGCAACCTAGTCGTGCCCGTTGGTATATCTCCTCGATCAAAAGCGAGTCCCAAACGGTCACGGGGAGGGCTCTTGGTATTCAACCTCTTATAAAGATACCAAGGCCTTACTCCTTTCTTTTGATCTCAATCGAGTTCGCCCTTCGCCTCGAGTTCCAACACCCAAGGCCTCAGATTTCAGGCGCTTCGGACCTTCGACGATGTCCGTTCCAACCTTCGAGGCCGATGGATGCCTTCCTCCGTCATGGAGGAAGACGTGCTAAAGCTGAGAGAGGCCAGGTTTTGACCGGTGAAATCTCGCATAGGGTGCCTGCTCAAGGGCAGGTTATTCCCACTCCCAAGCCTAGTGAGAGTGTGGTGTTCGTATCTCACTTCCTCCGAGGGCTAGGCTTTGCGTCGGATCCCTTCGTAAGGGGGCTCATGTTCTATTATGGGCTGGAATTTCACGACTTAGCTCCGAAGTCCATCCTCCACATTTCATCATTCATCGTCGTGTGTGAAGCCTTCCTCCGCATTACTCCTCACTTCGGACTATGGCTCAAGACTTTCAAAGTAGAGCCGAAGATGATCGAGGGACAGCCCGCGGAGTGCGGAGGTGCTGTTATAAGCAAGAATGCTGACGGTCCATGGCCCGAGGGCTCTTTTCAAGAGGAGCCCAGTTTATGGCAACGGGAGTGGTTTTATATCACAGCTCCCAGGGGTACCAAGTGGGTGGCACCGCCTGCTTTCCGCTCGAGTCCCCCGCCCCGACTAGCGTCATGGGTCAATAAGGGGCTGGACTGGGGGCCGGCGAAGGACGTGCCCCAGTTGCAGGGCCGCATCCGTGATCTCCTGGAAAGAGACATCAGTCTGGTCGTGGTGACGCAGGTCATGTTGATTCGCCGAACCCTGCCCTGCAAACGTCGCCCCCTCCGCCTGTGGGAGTTCAATCCGGAGGGACCACGAGCTCTCCAACATTTTATGGGCGCGACGCCCGTGGAGATGTACAAATTGTTCTTCGGATCACAAGCAATGTGTCCGGACTCGACCGAGGACGCAGGTCTGAGCTGCAATCGTCCGGATACTCAAGTAAGTAGCCTTGTGCCCGGACATGCTATCCATATATTTATCATAACATTGCCCTTAAAAGAGCTGTCTTAAAACAGGAGTGGATAGCGAAAGGAAAGCTAATCAGGTGTCCGGCCCCCCTCCCTGAGACCGCGCCGGATCCCGTGTTAACCAGGATACTGGAGGTTGTGCCTTTGGGAGAAAACGTGGGGGGGACAAGGAAGCTACTGCCTCCCCGAAGGAGGCTGTCCGGAAAGGAGGAATCGAAAATTCCTCTCCTCAGGGGAAGAAGAGGACCGCCTCTGAAGACCCGGAGACCATGGTCCCAAAGCGGGGGAAGAAATCTTCGCCAGAGGGTCCTGTGCCGGGGAATACTTCGGCCGAATTATGCCCTCAAGGGGATCAGCCCTCCACCGAGCCGTAAGTAGAGAGGGGTTTTTCTTTTTAAGAAATGAGAGAAATCCTTGCTTTATTTCTGAGGAAAGTAACCAAAAATTTACCTTGTAGCTCGGACCTTAGCCCTTCTCAGCAGAGCTCGTCTTCGGGGGATCTTCTTCCGGAGATGATGGAGAGCGGAACGCATCCCCCTGCCGTACCGCCTTGCGAGGCGGGTGACCCTGAGGTATCGTCACGGAGGGTTTCTCCGAATCCGGCAGGGCCGGAAAGCAGTCACATGGCCCCCCAAAGCCCTCCGTGTCCGGCCTTCGAAAAAGGCCATCGGACGAGTCCGGCACCGTCCGGTGCACGGTCGGAGGAACTGAAGGATCTGCTAGGGCGAGCGTCTATCTCAGAGGAGCACCGTACATTGATGGGTATGGTGATTGAAAGGATTTCATCTGCAGAGAGCGGTTTGCACGAGGCCGTCAGGAGTTTACTGACAGGTTTTGAGGTACGCGAGATGATGTACCTTGTGACAGTTCCGCATATTTAAGATGCGCCCTATATAGATAGTAGCCCCTGAGACTCTGCGCGTTGTCAAAAGTGACGACGCGCAGAGGATCATAATCCCAGGTATAATACGCCACCGTCCTATGTAGTGTTGGGGAACGTAGCAGAAATTCAAAATTTTCTACGCATCACCAAGATCAATCTACGGAGTAATCTAGCAACGAGGGGAAGGAGAGTGCATCTACATACCCTTGTAGATCGCTGTTTAAAGCGCTGCAAGAACGGATGAAGGAGTCAGACTCAGAGCGATTCAGATCGCGGTTGATTCCGATCTAAGCGCCGAACCACGGCGCCCGCGCTCAACACACGTGCAGCCGGTGACGCCTCCCACGCCTTTGATCCAGCAAGGAGAGAGGGAGAGGTTGGGGAAGACTCCGCCCAGCAGCAGCACGACAGCGTGGTGGTGGTGGAGGAGCGCTGCATCCAAGCAGGCTTCGCCAAGCACTACGAGAGACGAGGAGGAGAGAGGTAGGGCTGCGCTTGGAGAGAGAGAGACTGTGTATTAGGCAGCCCCAAAACCTCCACTATATATAGGGGCAAGGGGGAGGGGGAGGCGCCCTAGGGTTTCCCCTAGGGGGGCGGCGGCCAGGGCAGATGGGATCTCCCCTTTGGGTGACTTGGCCCCCAAGCCAGGAGGTGGGAACCCTAGATGGGGCGCCCCAAACCCCCTGGTCACGTGGGAATAGGTGAGGGGGCGCACAGCCCCTTAGTGGGCTGGTTTGCCCCTTCCCTTGGCCCATGAAGCCCCCCAACACTTGCCGGGGCTCCCGAAACACCTTTCGGTCATGCTGGTCATCACCCGGTACCTCCGGAACACTCCCGGACTCCAAAACCCTTCGTCCAATATATCAATCTTTACCTCCGGACCATTCCGGAACTCCTCGTGACGTCCGGGATCTCATCCGGGACTCCGAACAACATTCGGTAACCGCGTACATACTTTCCCTATAACCCTAGCGTCATCGAACCTTAAGTGTGTAGACCCTACGGGTTCGGGAACCATGTAGACATGACCGAGACACCTCTCCGGCCAATAACCAACAGCGGGATCTGGATACCCATGTTGGCTCCCACATGTTCCAAGATGATCTCATCGGATGAACCGCGATGTCGAGGATTCAATCAATCCCGTATACAATTCCCTTTGTCTAGCGGTATTGTACTTGCCCGAGATTCGATCGTCGGTATCCCGATACCTTGTTCAATCTCGCTACGGCAAGTCTCTTTACTCGCTCCGCAAGACATCATCCCGTGATCAACTCCTTGATCACATTGTGCACATTATGATGATGTCCTACCAAGTGGGCCCAGAGATACCTCTCCGTGACACGGAGTGACAAATCCCAGTCTCGATTCGTGCCAACCCAACAGACACTTTCGGAGATACCCATAGTGCACCTTTATAGCCACCCAGTTACGTTGTGACGTTTGGCACACCCAATATTCCTACGGTATCTGGGAGTTGCACAATCTCATGGTCTAAGGAAATGATACTTGACATTAGAAAAGCTTTAGCATACGAACTACACGATCTTGTGCTATGCTTAGGATTGGGTCTTGTCCATCACATGATTCTCCTAATGATGTGATCCCGTTATCAACGACATCCAATGTCCATGGTCAGGAAACCGTAACCATCTATTGATCAACGAGCTAGACAACTAGAGGCTTACTAGGGACATGGTGTTGTCTATGTATCCACACATGTATCTGAGTTTCCTATCAATACAAATATAGCATGGATAATAAACGATTATCATGAACAAGGAAATATAATAATAACCAATTTGTTATTGCCTCTAGAGCATATTTCCAACAGTATCCCACTTGCACTAGAGTCAATAATCTAGTTCACATCGCCATGTGATTAACACTCACAGGTCACATCGCCATGTGACCAACATCCAAAGAGTTTACTAGAGTCAATAATCTAGTTCACATCACTATGTGATTAACACTCAATGAGTTCTGGGTTTGATCATGTTGCTTGTGAGAGAGGTCTGCAACATTCAGATCCATATGAACTTCGCAAATCTCTACGCTATATTTGGAGCCATTTCAAATAACTGTTCTACTTGGAGCTATTCCAAATTGTTGCTCCATTATACGTATCCGGTATCTCTACTCAGAGCTATCCGGATAGGTGTTAAGCTTGCATCGACGTAACTCTTTACGTCGAACTCTTTATCACCTCCATAACCAAGAAACATATCCTTATTCCTCTAAGGATAATTTTGACCGCTATCTGGTGATCTACTCCTAGATCACCTTTGTACTCTCTTGCCAGACATGTGGCAAGGCACACATCAGGTGCGGTACTCAGCATGGCATGCCGTATAGAGCCTATGACAAAAGCATAGGGGACGACCTTTGTCCTTCCTCTTTCTCCTGCCGTGGTCGAGCTTTAACTCTTAACTTCATACCTTACAACTCAGGCAAGAACTCCTTCTTTGGTTGATCCATCTTGAACACCTTCAAGATCATGTCAAGGTATGTGCTCATTTGAAAGTACCATTAAGCGTTTTTGATCTATCCTTATAGATCTTGATGCTCAATGTTCAAGTAGCTTAATTCAGGTTTTCCATTGAAAAACACCTTTCAAGTAACCCTATATGCTTTCCAGAAATTCTACATCATTTCGGATCAACAATATGTCATCCACATATACTTATCAGAAATGTCATAGTGCTCCCACTCACTTTATTGTAAATACAAGTTTCTAACAAACTTTGTATAAACCCATAAACTTTGATTACTCCATCAAAGTATATATTCCGACTCCGAGATGCTTGCTCTAGTCCATGGAAGGATCGCTGGAGCTAGCATACCTTTTAGCATCCTTAGGATCGACAAAACCTTTCTGATTGTATCACATACACCCTTTCCTTACGAAAACTGGTAAGGAAACTTGTTTTGACATCCATCTGCCAGATTTCATAAATGCAGCTTATGCTAACATGATTCCGACGGACTTAAGCATCGCTACGGGTGACAAGATCTCATCGTAGTCAACTGCTTGAACTTGTGAAAAACTCTTTGCCACAAGTCAAGCTTCATAGACAATGACATTACCGTCCACGTCCGTCTTCTTCTTGAAATCCGCATGTACCTAACAGCCTTATGACCATCAAGTAGTTCTTCCAAAGTCTACACTTTGTTTTCATATATGGATCCTCTCTCGGATTTTATGGCCTCGAGCCAATTTTCGGAATCCGGGCCCACCATCGCTTCTCCATTGCTCATAGGTTCATCGTTGTCCAACAACGTGACCTTTAAGACAGGGTTACCACTTAGAAGTTGTACACACCCTTGTCAACCTATGAGGTTCGATAGTAACTCGATCTGAAGCTCCATGATCATCATCATTAGCTTTCTCTTCAACTGAGGCAGGTACCACAGAAACATTTTTCCTGTGCTGCACTACTCTCTGGTTGAAGTAAAGGTTCAACAACCTTATCAAGTTCTATCTTCCTCCCACTCACTTCTTTCGAGAGAAACTCTTTCTCGAGAAAGGACCTGATTCTAGAAACAATCCCTATTGCTTTCGGACTGAGACAGGAGGTATACCCAACTGTTTTGGGTGTCCTATGAAGATGCATTTATCCGCTTTGGGTTCGAGCTTATCAGCCTGAAACTTTTTCACATAAGCATCGCAGCCCCAAACCTTTAAGAAACGACAGCTTAGGTTTCTCTGAACCATAGTTCATACGGTGTTGACTCAAACGGAATTGCGTGGTGCCTTATTTAAAGTGAATGTGGTTGTCCCTAATGCCTAACCCATAAACTATAGTGGTAATTCGATAAGAGACATCATGGTATGCATCATATCCAATAGGGTGCAGTTATGATGTTCGGACACACCATCACACTATGGTGTTCCAGGCTGTATCAGTTGTGAAACCATTTCCACAATGTCTTAATTCTATGCCAAACTCGTAATTCAGATATTCATCTCTATGATCATATCATAGATATTTTATCTTCTTGTCACGACGATCTCTCAACTTCACCCTGAAATTACTTGAACCTTTCAATAATTCAGACTTGTGATTCATTAAGCAAATATACTTAGCATCTAATCAAATCATTTGTGAAGTAAGAATATAACGATATCCACTACATGCCTCAACACTCATTGGACTGCACACATCAAGATGTATTACTTCCAACAAGTTGCTTTCTTGTTCCATCTTACTGAAAACGAGGCCTTTCAGTCATCTTGCTCATGTGGTATGATTTGCATGTCTCAAGTGATTCAAAATCAAGTGAGTCCAAAGATCCATCAACATGGAGCTTCTTCATGCGTTTTATACCATTGTGACTAAAATTGCAGTGCCACACGAATGTGGTACTATCATTACTATCTTATATCTTTTGGCATGAACATGTGTATCACTACGATCGGGATTCAATAAACCATTCATTTTAGGTGTAAGACCATTGAAGGTATTATTCAAATAACATAGTAACCATTATTCTCCTTAAATGAATAACCGTATTGCGATAAACATAATCCAATTATGTCTATGCTCAACGCAAACACCAAATAACAATTATTTAGGTTTAACACCAATCCCGATGGTAGATGGAGCGTGCGATGTTTGATCACATCAACCTTGGAAACTCTTCCAACACATATCATCGTCTAACCTTTGACTAGTCTCCGTTTATTACGTAGCCTTTTATTTCGAGTTGCTAACACTTAGCAACCGAACCGGTATCTAATACCCTGCTGCTACTAGGAGTACTAGTAAAATACACATTTAATATAATATATGTCCAACACATACTTCTGTCAACCTTGCCAGCCTTCTCATCTACCAAGTATCTTGGGTGGTTCTGCTTCAATGACCGTTCCCCTTATTACAGAAGCACTTAGTCTCGGGCTTGGGTTCAACTTTGGGTTTCTTCACTAGAGCAGCAACTGATTTGCCGTTTCATGAAGTATCCCTTTCTTGCCCTTGCCTTTCTTGAAACTAGTGGTTTTACTAACCATCAACAATTGATGCTCCCTTTTGATTTCTACTTTCGCGGTTTCGCGAATAGCTCAAGGATCATATCTATCCCTGATATGTTATAGTTCATCATGAAGCTCTAGTAGCTTGGTGGCAGTGACTTTGGAGAACCATCACTATCTCATCTAGAAGATCAACTCCCACTCGATTCAAGCGATTGTCATACCCAGACAATCTGAGTACAAGCTCAACGATTGAGCTTTTTTCCCTTAGTCTGTAGGCTAAGAAACTCATCGGAGGTCTCATACCTCTTGACGTGGGCACGAGGCTGAAATTCCAATTTCAGCCCTCGAAACATCTCATATGTTCCGCGACGTTTCAAAAACATCTTCGGTGCCTCAACTCTAAACCGTTTAACATCACTGAACTATCACATAGTCATCAAAACGTGTATGTCAGATGTTCGCAACATCCACAGACAACATTTGAGGTTCAGCACACCGAGCGGTGCATTAAGTACATAAGCCTTCTGTGCAGCAATGAGGACAATCCTCAGTTTACGGACCCAGTCCGCATAACTGCTACTATCAACTTTCAACTAAATTTTCTCTAGGAACGTATCTAAAACAGTAGAACTAAAGCGTAAGCTATGACATAATTTGCAAAGTTCTTTTGACTATGTTCATGATAATTGAGTTCATCTGATGAACTCCCACTCAGATAGACATCCCTCTAGTCATCTAAGTGATCACTACTAGAAAAAGGGCTACTAATGGCGCACCTAATTTGGCCATTAATGGTGCATTAGTGGTGCGCCATTACTAGCACGCCATTAGTAATTTTTACTAATGGCGCACCACTGGTGCGCCATTAGTATAGGCCACGGTGCGCCATTAGTATGCCTCCCAGGGGCCATGTATACCCAGGTGCTTTGGCATACTAATGGCGCACGACAACAGGATGCGCCATTAGTAACTTCAACATACTAATGGCGCACTATGATGTGATGCGCCATTAGTATGAATATTAGGTTTTTTTAATTTTTTAATTTTCTGTTTTTTGCACAGGTTACAAAATGTATAATTGGACAAAATATAGACAGCACACATCAACAACAGATTCATCGAATACAATAGAAGATTAGTCTCTGAATACAATTCATCATATTAGTCTCCGAATACAATTCATCATATTAGTCTCCGAATTGAAAAGACCGAACAAAGATAGAACATTATATTACAAGTCTCGAGACCGCGAGTAGCGAGTTTGTCTTCACATTACAAGTCGATATTGATCATCTAAACTACCATCACATAGAAGAGAGCTGCGGTCATCACGATGAGCATCATCACGATGAAACTCGTCTTCATCCGGTTCCTCCAACGCTCCCTCCCCTCTCCCGCTAGATAGCGGGCGATCTAGATTCTGCCTCGCCCTAGTGGTGTACCCTTTGTAACTGTTACCGCTGAATCGGTGAACCTGTCTCCGACACTCCTCCCAGTCGTCGTAGACTCCGGGAACCTTACCCTTGTACACGACATACGACGGCATCGCTATGCACTAGCCAAAGAAGAAAATACAAGACGGTAATTATGATGTGCTCAGGTTGTTTGCCAAGCATGGAAGAAAACAACAACAAAAGTATAATACATCTTATCGAGAATGCACAAGAAGGAAAGAGATCTAGGTTAGATGCTTTACCGAGAGCTCCTCTCGGAAAAGGTGGCCATTACCGAGAGTATTATCCTGCCTACACCTAAGGGGTCAATTACAGGCATTTACCATTTGTTTTCCATGCTTCCGAGAACCAAAATTACCATCACAGTTGCCCCATAAACAAGCATGTTTGTGCTTCATCCTACATACAACTCACATAAAAAACTTCTCATTTTCACATGCTACCAACACGTCCGGCTCAGGCTTCAATGTACACAACTATATGCTTCCCGGTCTATTCCCGTCCGTTTTAGCCACGTAGGCATGATTCCCGGTCTATTCCCTAGCGTCACTGCCTAACGACGCGCGCTAACCGTGCACGTGTGTGTGTGTGGATATTTTCCAAAAAAATGCCCCTAGTATAAGAGGAGGGGAACGGGCACCAGCCGCATCGCCCACCCCATTTCCCCCATTGCTGGCGGTTCCGTTTCCCCGTGCACGTGTGTGTGTGGATATTTTCCAAAAAAATGCCCCTAGTATAAGAGGAGGGGAACGGGCACCGGCCGCATCGCCCACCCCATTTCCCCCAAATCGCCTCCCTCCCCCTCCTCTCTCCTCTGCCTCGTCGTCTCCCTCACCGGCCACCCCACCTGCTCGCTCACCACCACCGCCTCCCTCTCTCCTCCTGCTTGCTTCTGGCTCGGATGGAGCAAGGCCGTGGCGAAGCTGCCATGATAGAAGGAGGTGCTACATCCCCATGCGCCGTGGAGGAGAAGAAGGTGGCCGTGGCGGCGGGTGTGGAGGAGAAGAAGGTGGCCGTGGCGGCCTCCGCCGTGCCGGAGCTTGGCGTGACGGCGTCCAGCGGCCCATCTCATGGACTCCACGGAGGTCGGCGGCGAGCACGTGGACCTGCAGTAATCCTTGCCAGCAGTCCCCTCCGCTTCTAGTTACCCCATTAGCAAAGAGATTTAGATGTTTGATTGATTGATTTATAGTGAAAGGTTAAGTTTGGTGTGATTGATCTACTAGTTAGGGTTTTTGAGTTAGATGTTTAGTTGGGGTTTTTGGTATTGGATTCAATTATAGCCAGCGATATGTGGAATCTATGATTGAATTAATCATCCAAAGGATGTAGTGTGGTTAGGTTTTTTGTATTGGATTAATTTATAGGCAGTTATATGTAGAATCTGTGATTGAATCATCCAAAGGATGTAGTGGTTAGGGTTTTCTAATTAGATGTTTAGTTAGGTTATTTATATCGAATCTGGATTGCCGCATGTGCTCAGATTATGTTATGTGTTGTATATGTTGTTAGATTTGTTGTGCATATTCCCTCAATTAATTGTTAGATTATGTTATGTGCTGTGTTATATGTAGTTAGTAGTATAATTGAATTAATTACTTATATTGCTGAATGAGGAAGCTGTTGGCAACAAGAGGAAGCTGGACATTGCTGGGTTCAACGACCCGTCTGATTCTGACGACGACGAGGAGGTAACCCCAAGCTGTTTTTTGGCCATGTTTGGATGCATAGGTTAGAGCTAGTTTCGGGTGCTCGCCATGGATCTCTTCAAGGTCTACTACATCTAGCGTACCAGGACTGGGAGCATCGACCAGGCACAATTTGCTTGATGTTATTATGTTATTATGTGAACTTCTGCTGCATCTTTGGTGAACTTCTGCCTTATGTTATTATGTGTGATGTTCTAATGCCCCTCATCGCTTCTTTTGAATCATTCTTTTCAAGACAGAATATATGTTCTCTAGCGCATGTCCAAATTTGGGATTTATTTGTACATCCTACTAGTATGTGTTAATCATTTGCTGGGATGGCATCTGCTTCGATCATAGGATAGTTATCTGGATTGAGTAATGTTGATATGCATCTTACGTGTGGGACAAATGATCAAATCAAATTGCAGTTTTAGCGCATGTCAAAATTGAGACCTGTGATTTGAGTTCAGTTTGGTTAGATTTACCTGTGGTCTATTTCTGTTTAATTAATTCATGGACGTTCGTGGCTAGCTATTTGATGTTTGTTAATTAAAATTCTAGTAGATGGCAGTTATCTGATGTTTGTTTGTTCATTAAATTCCAGTAAATGGCAATTATCTGATGTTTGTTAATTACATTACTCTAAATGGGAAGTATGTATTTATGCAAATCATTTGTATGTGCAGTACAACTCTGGAGATGAGGTGGAAGAGTGGAACCACAAGTCCTTCATTGAGAAGGAAGCCAACAAGATTAGGGAGAAGGGGAAGGCGGCGTACTACAAGTGGGGCAAGTTCAGGTGCCCATACTGCACCACTAAGCCAATTCCCAAGGATGGGATGTATGAGCACCTTATGTCGCATGCACGCGGTTTAAAGACGAGTGGGAGGGACCTGAAGATCAGGGCAGAGCATGCAGCCCTCCTGAAGGCTATGAGTCCCATGTAATCACCCTCTGTGAAGTTGATGATGTTTAACTTTTGCGCTAGCTAGTATGGTTGTGAACTGTGAAGTGTTTGTGAACTGTTAAGTAGAATGGCAGGTTCTTAAATACTATGGAAGACTTAATTAAACCCCATCTAGTATGTCCCCGGCATCCATATGTTTAATTTTCCTAGTATGTCTCTGAAGTATATCAACTGTCTAGATGCCGGCAGACTCTTAAGTACAACCGTAGATGTCCTAAATTTCCTTGCATCCATATGTTTATTTTCAGTGCAATGTCCTAAATTTCAAAACGAGGATTATCTACCCGTCCTTAACCTACTAACTTGGTTCTCCAGAGTATTTAACAGTTAAACACAATGTCCAAATTAGACTGCCAAACCACCAAGGCTTGAACAAGTATGAGCATCAAATCGAAGTTGCAAAAGTGCATCATTCAGGCACGAGCAGATTTGACATGAACAAGCACAAGAAAATAAAACTATATGCATCATACATGTACTAGCTAATAAAATTGAGATGGAGCTCACCAACGACTTGCAGCCGACGAGGTCGAGGAGGACGCGAGGTGATGCTGGAGAGGCGGTGACGAACCAGCCACTGCCGGAGCCTGAGATGGGAGGCCGTGACGAACACACTGCAGCGCGGATCTTAGCACTCCATGAGCTCCGATCTAGTCGGCTTCAAACTGGACCATCGGCGATTCGGCGGCACAGCGGGCACAGTGGGCACGAGCCAGCGGGCACAGCGGGCACAACTGGAACATCACCTCCGGTATGCGTACTCACCCAGTTTGCAGCCGACACAAGCTTGGAGGAGGATCGAGGTGGAGAGAATGAAGGGAAAGTGAGTGGGTAGGTGTGGCTGTCCAAAATATCTAGCTGTCCTACTTTACTAATGGCGCACCAGTCACCAATGCGCCATTAGTAACCAACGTTACTAATGGCGCATGGATGGCTGGTGCGCCATTAGTAGTTTTGCAACAAAAAGAATAAAAAATATAATAAAAAAGAACATTAATGGCGCACTTTACTGCTGGTGCGCCATTACTAGTTACAACTAGTAATGGCGCACTTTGTCTGGATGCGCCATTAGTATGTTTGGACAGGCGCACTAGTTCAAAGAAAAAATTGATACTAATGGCGCACCCTGGGCCAGGTGCGCCATTAGTAGTTTCAACACTAATGGCGTACCAGAAGGTGGTGCGCCATTAGTATATACTAATGGCGCACCTCCTATCTGGTGCGCCATTAGTGTCAATCCCATCTATAGCCCTTTTTCTAGTAGTGGATACATGATCCGAATCAACTAGGCCGTGTCCGATCATCACGTGAGACGGACTAGTCATCATCGGTGAACATCTCATGTTGATCGCATCTTCTATACGACTCATGTTCGACCTTTCGGTCCTCCGTGTTCCGAGGCCATGTTTGTACATGCTAGGCTCGTCAAGTCAACCTAAGTGTTTCGCATGTGTTCCGAGGCCATGTCTATACATGCTAGGCTCGTCAACACCCGTTGTATTCGAACGTAAGAATCTATCACACCCGATCATCACGTGGTGCTTCGAAACGATGAACCTTCGCAACGGTGCGCAGTTAGGGAGAACACTTTCTTAAAATTTTAATGAGGGATCATCATATTTACTACCGTCGTTCTAAGCAAATAAGATGCATAAACATGATAAACATCACATGCAATCAAAAGTGACATGATATGGCCAATATCATTTTGCTCCTTTTGATCTCCATCTTCGGGGCTCCATGATCATCATCGTCACCGGCATGACACCATGATCTCCATCATCATGATCTCCATCATCGTGTCTTCATGAAGTTGTCTCGCCAACTTATTACTTCTACTACTATGGCTACCGGTTAGCAATAAAGTAAAGTAATTACATGGCGTTGTTCAATGACACGCAAGTCATACAATAAATAAAGACAACTCCTATGGCTCCTGCCGGTTGTCGTACTCATCGACATGCAAGTCGTGATTCCTATTACAAGAACATGATCAATCTCATACATCACATATCATTCATCACATTCTTCTTGGCAATATCACATCACATAGCATACCCTGCAAAAACAAGTTAGACGTCCTCTAATTGTTGTTTGCATGTTTTACGTGGCTGCTATGGGTTTGTAGCAAGAACGTTTTCTTACCTACGCAAAACCACAACGTGATATGTCAATTGCTATTTACCCTTCATAAGGACCCTTTTCATCGAATCCGATCCGACTAAAGTGGGAGAGACTGGCACCCGCTAGCCACCTTATGCAACTAGTGCATGTCAGTCGGTGGAACCTGTCTCACGTAAGTGTACGTGTAAGGTCGGTCCAGGCCGCTTCATCCCACAATACCGTCGAAACAAGATTGGACTAGTAACGGTGAGCATATTGAACAAAATCAACTCCCACAACAACTTGTGTTCTACTCGTGCATAGAAACTACGCATAGACCTAGCTCATGATGCCACTGTTGGGGAACGTAGCAGAAATTCAAAATTTTCACGCATCACCAAGATCAATCTACGGAGTAATCTAGCAACGAGGGAAGGAGAGTGCATCTACATACCCTTGTAGATCGCTAAGCGAAGCGTTGCAAGAACGCTGGATGAAGGAGTCGATCAGAGCGATTCAGATCGCGGTTGATTCCGATCTAAGCGCCGAACCACGGCGCCCGCTGCTCAACACACGTGCAGCCGGTGACGCCTCCCACGCCTTGATCCAGCAAGGAGAGAGGAGAGGTTGGGGAAGACTCCGTCCAGCAGCACGACGACAGCGTGGTGGTGGTGGAGGAGCTGCAGTACTCAGCAGGCTTCGCCAAGCACTACGAGAGACGAGGAGGAGAGAGGTAGGGCTGCGCCTTGAGAGAGAGACTCGTGTATTAGGCAGCCCCAAAACCTCCACTATATATAGGGGCAAGGGGGGAGGCGCCTAGGGTTTCCCCTAGGGGCGGCGGCTGAGGCAGATGGGATCTCCCTTTGGGTGACTTGGCCCCCAAGCCAGGAGGTGGGAACCCTAGATGGGGTGCCCCAAACCCCTGGTCACATGGGAATAGGTGAGGGGGCGACAGCCCTTAGTGGGCTGGTTTGCCCCTTCCCTTGGCCCATGAAGCCCCCAACACTTGCCGGGCTCAAACACCTTTCGGTCATGCTGGTCATCACCCGGCACCTCCGAACACTCCCTTGACTCCAAAACCCTTCGTCCAATATGTCAATCTTTACCTCCGGACCATTCCGAACTCCTCGTGTTGTCCGGGATCTCATCAGGACTCAACAACATTCGTAACCGTACATACTTTCCCTATAACCCTAGCGCCATCGAACCTTATGTGTAGACCCCACGGGTTCGGGAACCATGTAGACATGACCGAGACACCTCTCCGCCAATAACCAACAGCGGGATCTGGATACCCATGTTGGCTCCCACATGTTCCACGATGATCTCATCGGATGAACCACGATGTCGAGGATTCAATCAATCCCGTATACAATTCCCTTTGTCTAGCGGTATTGTACTTGCCCGAGATTCGATCGTCGGTATCCCGATACCTTGTTCAATCTCGTTACCGGCAAGTCTCTTTACTCGTTCCGCAGCACATCATCCCGTGATCAACTCCTTGATCACATTGTGCACATTATGATGATGTCCTACCGAGTGGGCCCAGAGATACCTCTCTGTCACACGGAGTGACAAATCCCAGTCTCGATTCGTGCCAACCCAACAGACACTTTCGGAGATACCCGTAGTGCACCTTTATAGCCACCCAGTTACGTTGTGACGTTTGGCACACCCAAAGTATTCCTACGGTATCCGGGAGTTGCACAATCTCATGGTCTAAGGAAATGATACTTGACATTAGAAAAGCTTTAGCATGCGAACTACACGATCTTGTGCTATGCTTAGGATTGGGTCTTGTCCATCACATGATTCTCCTAATGATGTGATCTCGTTATCAACGACATCCAATGTCCATGGTCAGGAAACCGTAACCATCTATTGATCACCGAGCTAGTCAACTAGAGGCTTACTAGGGACATGGTGTTGTCTATGTATCCACACATGTATCTGAGTTTCCTATCAATACAATTATAGCATGGATAATAAACGATTATCATGAACAAGGAAATATAATAATAACCAATTTGTTATTGCCTCTAGAGCATATTTCCAACATGTAGGTGGCGAAGTGTCCGGTGGCCGGCCGGACTGACGAATTTGTCGAGCTAAAGCGGCAACTTGACGTGGCAGGCGCCGACATCGCGCTTGTCAACAAGCGGCTTGACGAGGCACAAGGTATGTAATTTCTCTGGGGGCGCCTGGTAAGAGGAGCTTGACGCCAGTATCTTACTATGTGTGTGGTTGATGCAGATGGAGCTGCTGCCGTGGAGGATCTTCGGGCGGAACTTGCCCGAGCCAAGGAGCAGGCCAGGAAAAGCAATGCGGCTGCCTTAAAGGCGGTTGAAGAGCTAAAAGCCGAACAGGCTGCTCACTGCTGAAGCAAGAACGAAATAGCCGAGATGGCTGGAAAGTTGAAGAGCGCTGCTGACTGTTGCAAGCTTCTTGAAAAAGAAGATCGGGCGGAACGGACGGACCTGGAGAAGGCCACTACATCGTCCAAGGATGCTCGTTCTGCGGTGAGAGCGATGAAGGAGGAGCTACGTCAGGCTGGAGATATCGCGGCCGGAAAGCCCTTTATGCTGCGGAGGAAGTTCGGGGATCCTAAACATGCTCCGTTGGACCGGATGTGGAGTACGGTGGACACTTATCTGGATTTGGCGGCGAGTGCCGCGGACGCGGCCGAACACTTCCGAGATCAAGAAGATCGTGAAGTGGAAAAACTATTCTGGTCGCAGTTCCACAATCCAAAGCGTCCACTTCCATTAGCCGATCATTTGGCCGAATAGGCCGAGCTGAATAGGTTATCCGGACTCGCCATGAAGTATTTCGTGAGTCATCTGTGGCCGGAAAGGCCAGAGCCGAAAAGTTATTTTACCTTGGTGCAGCAGTTCCTTGGTGCGGTGCCGCATATCAATGCAATGAAGAGGTCAGCATGCATAGAGGGTGCGCGGATGGCTCTTGCCCGTGTACTGGGCGGAGATGGAGGCCACCGCTGTTGCATCCTAAGACTCGGACGGAAGCCGAGTACCTGCCGAGCACTATTTTCAGGAAGTTCTGCAGGGCGCTCGTTTAATAGAGACGCAGTGCTCGAAGGATATTATGTTCGAATAACATGTATTATTGTAAGACAATATTTTGATAAATTGTAGAAGCTTTTTATACTTGTGCCTGCAAGTATTATAATGCCTCCTGTGCGGCCGTTAACATATATGTATATATAATCTGAAAGATGGCAGTCGTCGGCTTCAGCCCCCACGCATATAATGCGGGGGTGTTCGCAGAAGGCGCATTTTCACACTTGATCCAACGTCTTGGTCCACAAAGGAGGTGATAGCGCAGCGAACTAGGCAATCGGACTATAATGCTTTATCACTTTCACTTAGCCATAGGAGTTTGACAGTGAGGCTACTATATAGCCCCTGGTGACGCCTGCGCTCGCTCGAACTCTGGGCGCGTGTGTGCCTCGCCGGGAAACGGCCCTTCGTTAATGCGGAGGAATCCTAAAGATTATGGTAGGTCATCGAGTGGTTGACCAGTCTCACGTTGTATCACGACAGTCAGTTTTCGGCTTTCTCTACTGAGGTGCTCGCCTGGCCGAACCGGGGCACAATCGCAGTAGTTCTCCTGGTGCCGCCTTAGCCGATAAAGCGGAACGTAAGGCAGGAAAACACAGGAGCCAGGCAAACCCAACATTTGACCAAAGACATGATACGGAGCTGATGCATATAAGGCCAAACTCGCGACGCCGAACACTCCCTAAGGTATTTGGTCTTTATGAAAACGGGTTGAACAACGCCCTTGGTGATAAGCCCCTTGTGTCCAGGTACGCGCAAAATTCTGACGTGGCCACATGCCAAG
Source organism: Aegilops longissima (assembly GCA_021605205.1). Classification (NCBI taxonomy): domain Eukaryota; kingdom Viridiplantae; phylum Streptophyta; class Magnoliopsida; order Poales; family Poaceae; genus Aegilops; species Aegilops longissima. The sequence continues at coordinate 764,334,393 of CM038677.1, forward strand.
ACGCCAGCCTCCTCCTCGGTTATACCAAGGAACCGGGGATGTGTATCAACAAGAGATAGTAAAAAAAGGTTTACGCAGGGTCTTAATCTGAAAAGAATCCTTGGAACGGGTCCTCGCTGCACGTCTGCTTTGTGTCTCCGTTGCGCAGCCGTATCTCGGACGGTTGTAGCACGGTGTTCATCTGTAAAAGAGAGGAACTTAGTTGAAAAAGATCATGCGAAACGTATGTTATACTAAATAAACAAAGTATAATTTAAAATGGGTAAAATTGAGCTTTATTATCTCTTGTTTTACATGCGCGGAGCCCCTAGTACAGGGGTATACGGCTATTAAGCCTTTATCAATTGTATGTTTATGCCGGACTCGTCTAACCATGTCCGTGGTCTTAACGACCTGTTTAGGTGCTTTGATTAGTGAAGCCGTTTTAGTGTGTGGCTGTCAAGGCAGCCGCACAGTCTTCCGCGCGGGAGGAACACTCAATATCTCCCTTTAGTGAGATGATGCCTCGTGGACCGGGCATCTTAAGCGTAAGAGATGCATAATGCGGTATTGCGTCAAAGCGGGTGAAAGCTTCGCGTCCCAGTAGTGCTTGATAGCTACTTGAAAATGGGGCGATGTGGAAGGTTAGCTTTTCGTGGCGGAAGTTGTCGGGGGAGCCGGACACAACTTCTAGCAAGAGGGAACCCGTACAATGGGCATCCGGGCCTGGCGTTACTCCTTGAAAGAAAGTGTTGCTATGGCGAATTTTTGTTGGGTCCATCCCCATTTGACGGATTGTGTCCTGATATAGCAGGTTTAGACCACTGTCGCCGTCCATCAGAACGTGTGTAAAGTGGAGTCTGTCGATTATCGGATCTAATATCAAGGCAGTCCAGCCTGCGTTCCGGATACTTCTAGAGTAATCCTGATGGTTGAAGGTGATCGGTTTTAACAACCAATGGCGAGACTCCTTTGGGATAGGCCGTATGGCGCGTATCTCTATAGGCGCCACTCTGTTTTTCCCTTTTGTCACGTGAAGTAAGTTTACTGTTTTGACTTCTTGTGGGAAATTCTTTTGTTTCCCGGTGCTCTGTTTATGGGGTTCGTCATCGTCCTCACTTGGTATGTCGAGCCCCTTGTGTTCGGCGTTGAGTTTGCCGGATTGCTTGAAGACCCAACAATTTCTGTGGGTATGGTTTGCAGGCTTCCCGGGAGTACTGTGGATTTGACATATCTTGTCCAAGATTTTGTTTAGGTTAGATAGCTCGTCCCTGCTATCCTTGAGGGCAGCTTTTTCTGATTCTGCCGAGAGCTTTTGAATCCGGCGTTGACTGTCGTGCTCTTCGGGCTGTTTCCCTTATTCCGGCACTGGTCCTTGCTACGTCACGGTTTCCCGTTTCCATCCCTAACTTCGGATGTACTTGGGTCGCTGGTGTTGCATCTTGCCAACTAGCTATCCTCTCCCGCGCAAAAGCGGGTCATGAGGCTTGTTAACGCGGCCATTGTTCTTGGCTTTTCTTGGCCGAGGTGTCTGGCGAGCCATTTGTCTCGAACGCTGTGTTTGAAAGCTGCTAAGGCTTCGGCGTCCGGACAGTCGACTATCTGGTTCTTTTTAGTAAGAAATCTGTTCCGGAATTTCCGGGCTGACTCTCCGGGTTGTTGGGTTATATGACTTAAATCGTCTGCATCCGGAGGGCGGACATAGGTCCCTTGAAAATTTTCCTGAAAGGCATCCTCGAGCTCTTCCCAACTTCCAATGGTGTTTTCGGGAAGGCTTTTAAGCCAATGCCAGGCTGGCCCTTTGAGCTTGAGGGGTAAGTATTTTATGGCGTGGAGGTCATCTCCTCTGGCCATGTGTATGTGGAGGATATAATCCTCAATCCAGACTGTGGTCTGTTGTTCCGTCGCACGCCTCTATGTTTACGGGCTTGAATCCGCTGAAATTATGGTCCATCACCTCATCGGTGAAACATAGTGTGCGGCACCCTGATTTGGGTGTGCCGTGATGTTCGGATACTTGTTGCGTTGCATTGCTTACTAGAGCTTGCTTTCTTGGCCCGTAGATAGATCTGGCTGGGCCATCTTTTTGATGTGAATCCTTGGGTGGATCGCATGCTGGCTTGTGTGCAGCGCCGCTTGCCGCTCTAGTTTGGCCATGGGGTCGTCTATCCGACCGGGTGGCTTCCTTTTTTTTGATTGCGGGGGCTCTAAGGCCTCCTCATCAAATTCAGGCAGTAGCTTTCGCTTCGGGTAGCTTTTTGTGTGGCGACTGCCGCCGTATTTGTCTGCGGTGTTGAGTACTTTGCTCCATCTAATTCTAAGTGCATCTTCCGCTGTTTTGAGCTTCCGCTTCTTCTTTTTCAGGCTACGCGCAGTGGCGACGAGCCTTTTGTGGAGGTTCTTATGCTCCAGCAATTTGTCCGGCGTGAGGTCGTCCGGACTGTTATCTTCGCCGGGGACGGGTTGTTCGGTTTGTTTATCCAAGTTGCCCTGTTCGGACGGTTGCTCGAAGGCATGTTCATCGTCCGTCGGCTCGCCCTGCTTCGTGGCTGGGTCTGTATGGCTACTGTCTCTGTCGAGGCGGGACTTGGATCGGCGCTTACGTCGCCACTTTGACTGCTTTTCGAGGGAACGATCCCTCGTTGCGTCCCTTTGTTCCTCGTCGTCGCTTCCTTTAGGTGTGTCCACCATGTATACATCGTGAGATGAGGTGGTTGTCCAGTGCCCTATAGGCGCTGGTTCCTGTTCGTCTCCTACATCGTCGTCCATACCATCGATGTCTTCAAAGTCAAAGTCTAGCATGTCGGTTAAATCATCGACAGTGGCTACGAAGTGGGTGGTGGGTGGGCGTTGAATTTCTTCGTCGTCCGCATCCCAATCCTGCCGGTCATAATCCGGCCAGGACTCTCCTGACAAAGAGAGAGACCTTAGTGAATTCAGAATGTCGCCGAAGGGCGAGTGCTTAAAGATATCCGCGGCGGTGAATTCCATGATCGGCTCACAATCGGATTCGATTGGCAGGAGCACGGAGGGTTCGGAGTCCGGAGAAGAGTCTGGCACCCTGGAGTCACGGGCTTCGCAGAGGATAAGGCTGGTGTTCGGCTCGATCGCCGCAGAGATTGCAGCCCCTGAGGCGGGGTCTAGCCACCCGTCCTCGATCGGCGCGATTAGCTCCGAGCTAAGGGTCGGAGCGGATACGGGTGCGGCCTCTAGGGCACTGTTCGGCGACAGAGCTAGATCATGCCCATCATGACAGTGCGACGCGCTCGGCTGTGGCTCGAGTCCGTCGAAGATCAAGTCTCCGCGGATGTCCGCCGTGTAGTTCAAACTTCCAAATCTGACCTGATGGCCAGGGGCGTAGCTTTCAATCTGCTCCAGATAGCCAAGCGAATTGGCCCGCAGTGCAAAGCCACCGAATACGAAGATCTGTCCGGGGAGAAAAGTCTCACCCTGGACCGTATCGCTGTCGATGATCGGAGGAGCCATCGGGCCTAAAGATGACGACACAGAGGAACTCTCAATGAAAGCACCAATGTCGGTGTCAAAACCGGCGGATCTCGGGTAGGGGGTCCCGAACTGTGCGTCTAGGCGGATGGTAACGGAGACAAGGGACACGATGTTTTACCAGGTTGGGCCCTCTCGATGGAGGTAAAACCCTACTCCTGCTTGATTAATATTGATGATATGGGTAGTACAAGAGTAGATCTACCACGAGATCAGAGAGGCTAAACCCTAGGAGCTAGCCTATGGTATGATTGTTGTTCGTCCTACGGACTAAAACCCTCTGGTTTATATAGACACCGGGGAGGGCTAGGGTTACACAGAGTCGGTTACAATGGTAGGAGATCTACATATCCGTATTGCCAAGCTTGCCTTCCACGCCAAGAAAAGTCCCATCCGGACACGGGACGAAGTCTTTAATCTTGTATCTTCATAGTCCAAGATTCTGGCCAAAGGTTATAGTCCGGCTATCCGGACACCCCCTAATCCAGGACTCCCTCAAGATCCTAACCCACGGACTAAGTGAGGGATGAATACCACCCTCTCGTTGGGCTTCGGGGTGGGGACAATCTGCCCTTTGGCCGGAAGACGGTGGGCGATTTCCTTGGCCAAGTACCCCGCCTCCCGGAGCTTCATGATATCCTTCTCCTTGATAGAGGAGGCCATCCACTTGCCCTGTGCTCCATATCCGGACATGGTTGAAGTGTTTTGTGGGGGCAGAAAAGATGGAAGCTTGGGCGCTGGAGCTCGAGAGCGGGTGGGCGGAGAAGAGGAAGAAGGCGTGGGTGAAAAAATGGATCCTTATCCTCTTACAAAGGCAGCGAATATCAAGCGCTTCCCCACTTGCCTTAAAACTCGCTTATTCCCCAAGGGTCGTGCAGATAGCGCGGTTGGATTATCCACGCCCGTATTGATGAGAATCCCGTGATAAGGGGACACGATCTCTGCTTTGACAAGACGTGCCAATAAAAACCGCATCTCAAAACGTGGAGCGGGAGGCTAAAAAACGGTTTGAAATAATAACTGTGCAGAGATGTGGCGTCTCGCTACAGAAGATGTCAGTAGATGGGACTTGTTAGTATTATACTCTTTGCGGCTGTATGTGGAGCTTGTTTAGCAGAGCCGGACACGTTTCTGTGTTCGAAGACTACTTTGAAGTATTCGGAGGAGGAACCCGCCTTGTAATGCCGAAGACAATCTGCACGCCGGACACATCGTCATTGAAGCCTAGTTCAGGGGCTATTGAGGGAGTCCTGGATTAAGAGGTCCTCGGGTGTCCGGCCTATGTGACGTGGGTCGGACTGATGGGACATGAAGATAAAAGATAGAAGACTTCCTCCCGTGTCCGGATGGGACTCTCCTTTGCGTGGATGGCAAGCTTGGCGTTCGGATATGAAGATTCCTTCCTCTGTAAACCGACTTTGTATAGCCCTAGGCCCCTCCGGTGTCTATATAAACCGGAGGGTTTAGTCCATAGGGAACAATCATAATCATACAGGCTAGACATCTAGGGTTTAGCCATTACGATCTCGTGGTAGATCAACTCTTGTAATCCTCATATTCATCAAGATCAATCAAGCAGGAAGTAGGGTATTACCTCCATCGAGAGGGCCCGAACCTGGGTAAACATCGTGTCCCCCGTCTCCTGTTACCCGAGATCCGCCGGTTTTGACACCAACAAGTAACTCCAGCAAGTCTGTCCTGGGCAGCTCGGATATATGCATCCACGGAGCCGAGGGTGGTAAATTCCTGTTCAGTGAAGACCGGAGCGCGCATGGCCTCTTTCAGTCGATGATGATTCATCATGCTCTCCACCTCGGAATTCGTGACGGATACATCATCCGAATCCTCATAGGGGGCGGATCTGGCATTGTATCGGCCCTTGTCCTGGTTGACGAGTCTGGCGCCAGATTAGTTGATATTCGGCTAGAAGGGCGTTTTCCTACGGTTTGCCGCGTGCTCCTCCTGAAATAAAGGTAAAGAAGAAGTTTAAAATCCGATCTCATGCTTAGGCACATATCAAAGGACATACCTCTTTGAAGGAGGGGGCTCGACAGCGCTCCCGGTTTCCTTTCATTTGGAGCGATTGCCCTGCATAGAGGCCGCTCTCGAGGTAGTACGGCTTGCCGAACACCGATCCTATGAAATACAGTTTAGTATAGTGGATAAGGTGCAAGTACGGGCTTCTTCTTGTGGAAGCTTTTTGAGTACTTGCAATGGATAAAGGGTAAAGGCGGGGTAGTCGGCTATAATAGCCACTTCTGAGCCGTCAAGGCTCGCCTGATAAAATACCCCATCATCGAACTCTATGTATATATCTAGATCCTCGCGGAAGCCGGGGTCTTCACTACGAGCCTGATCCCCTGGCTGTGGGGAGGGACAATAGATGTTCTCGACCTCCTTCCTCCACGACTGTTTTAAGACAACAAGAGCAATTTGATTAGCATGTCGAGATAACAAGGTACAACAACGCTAATAATCAGAAGCTTACCCATTCGATGGGGTTGTACATGGAAAAGCCTTCTCGGCAGTTTAAGCGGAGGAAGTCTTCTTTCTCCCCCTTGTACAGACCGGCCAGGATTATGGCCAATTCAGTTGGAGTATATGGGCCCTTGCGTCTATAACATGATGCGTCGTACTCTCCGTTGTAACACCATAAAGGAGTTACTCTGGATTGAAGGGGCTGAATACATCGTTTTATTGCGATGGCCATGACTTGGATTATCGACAGCTCGGAATGAGCAAGCAATCTGACCTTGCTGACCAACCTCTTTACTTCCGCACTACCTTCCTCCTTGGGACTCCGGGGCACCAATTGAGGTGTTTCTTCAAAGGAGCACTGGAGAATTCGGGAAGACCGCGCCGAACTTGGTCCGGAAGTGGGACGCCTCAATGTAAAACCATTCCGAAGACCATTCTTGGGATACCTCCTTGGGAGTTCCAACAGGGTAGCCTAATCCGGCTATGCGCCATACTTCGGCGCCGCCAACCTCAAATATGGAACCCCCTCGATGACGAGGGACGAGGCAAAAGAACTTTCTCCATAGTTCGAAATGGGCCTCGCAACCCAGAAACAGTCCGCAGAGAGCGACAAAACCCGAGATGTGTAGAATCGAACCTAGGGTGAGGTTATGCAGCTGGATCCCGTAAAAATCCAACAGGCCCCTGACAAAGGGATGGATCGGAAACCCTAAGCCTCGCAGAAGAAACATAACAAAGCACACCCTCTCCTCCTTATTGGGGTTGGGGAAATTTTCTGCTAGCACATCATTGCCAATCAAGGCCAATCCCGCTCGCACAGAGACTAGATCTGCGAGAGGGAGATATCCCTGCGACTGAAGCCGACTCAACTGAAGATGAGACACTGAGCAGCTCCAGCAATCCCCCTCTTGAGGGCCATGAGGGAGCGAGGAAGAGCTAGGAGCGCTGGCCATGTTTTGAAGTTTTTTGTGGCTAGCTTTGATGTTCCCTGCACGATGTGGATGGCACTTGGATCTAACCTCTTTATATAGGCATCGTCCCTGTGTGGTCAAGGGCGTATTTGTAAAAAATTATGGACCATTCGCATTCGCCCGACGTGTGGAAATCGAGGCGACGATAGGGAAGGAGTCATAAAGGCAGAACGAGAAGGTCAGGGGCGGGCTGTCATCCGTCCGAAGCATGATGAAGAACCTGCCTTGCAAATCCGAAGACACAAGCAGAATACCACCTCATCATTGAAGGCAAGTTCGGGGGCTACTGAGGGAGTCCTGGATTATGGGGTGCTCGGGTGTCCGGTCTATTTGATATGGGCCGGACTGATGGGTCGTGAAGATACAAGCAGAATACCTCCCCCCCCCCCCCCCGTGTCCGGGTAGGACTCCCATATGCATGGATGGCAAGATTGGTGTCCGGATATGTTATTTCCTTCCTCTACAAACCGACTCTGTACAACCCTAGGCCCTCCTGTGTGTATATAAACCGGAGGGTTTTAGTCCGTAGAGGCTATCAGAATTCACATAGGCTAGACAGCTAGGGTTTAGCCATTACGATCTCGAGGTAGATCAACTCTTGTGACCCCTATACTCATTGAATACACTCAAGCAGGACGTATGGGTTTACCTCCTTTAAGAGGGCCCGAACCTGGGTAAACATTGTGTACCCATCGTCCCTTGTTACCATTGATCCTCGGGCGCGACATTCGGGACCCCTACCCGAGATCTGCGGTTTGACACCTCTGAGGGAGACGGCGGCGGGGGCCGTGGCGATGTGAGGGGCCTCGGCGGCGAGGGAACCCAACAGCGGTAGGGGCGGACGGCGGCGGCGGGCGGGGGGCAGCGGCTGAGGTGGCGACAGGCGAGGAGGACGTCGAGCCCATCACCGGGGTGGTGGCACCAGCCGGGGCGGCGGGCGGGATGCCCACCGGCTCAACCTCGTAGGAGGGAGACGGGGACGTGGCCCGGTCAGACTCGACCTCGGGAGGGTCGAAACCGGGCGGCGGCGCGGCGCGCCGTCTTGGGGCGCCGCGCATCCTCAAGCGAGGGAGGGGTCGCGGCGCCAAGGAGCCAAGCCGAGAAACCTGAAAAAAGGGAACACCATCTAGACAAAGTACACGTGCCTCGAGGTGTACACACGATGAGTGACAGGATCATAGCACCGGTAACCTTTGGTGTTAGAGGGTAGCCAAGAAATACGCATGGGACGGAACGTGGTGCGAGTTTGTGTGGCATGGTGGATGCGGTGCTAGGATAACAAAGACACCCAAAGATGCAGAGACCATCATAGGACGGTGGTGTACCGAAGAGAAGGTGGTGAGGGGCGTAGTTCTACCGAGGGCGACACGGACGAATGTTAACTAAAAGAGTGGCGGTGTCTAGGGCATCAGGCCAAAACCAAGCGAGCACGTTAGAGTGAAAGAGTAACGTGTGAACGCAGTCATTGAGAGTGCGAAGGATACGCTTGGCACGGCCGTTCTGCTGTGAGGTGTAGGGGCAAGTCAAACGGAAGGTGGTGCCATGAGAGGCGAGAAGTGTACGGAGAGCAACGTTGTCAAAATCTTTTTCGTTGTCGGTTTGGAGTGCGAGTATGGGGCGAACGAACTAGGTGGTGACATAGGAGTAAAAAGGCGGTGAGTGTGGCTAAATCATCGGATTTACGACGAAGAGGAAAAGTCCACACATAATGAGAATAATCATCTAAAATCACCAAGTAGTATAGATAGCATGTGTTACTCGCAACGGGAGATGTCCAAACATCACTATGAAGTAATTGAAATGGAAAAGTGGAAACTGTAGTAGACGCACTAAAGGGGAGACGAACGTGCTTGCCCAAACGGCAAGCCTCACAAGTATGCTCGTCGAGCTTATTACATGAGAATGAAAAACTCCTAAGAATCTGACGCAAAGCAACGGGGTTGGGGTGGCCCAAGTGAGCATGCCAAAGGTCGACACCGGCGGCAAGGGCGACGGGTGTGGAGGTGGAGGCACCGACGTGCACGGGATGAAGGTCGTCAGGGCTATCACATCGGTGAAGCACCATCCGGGTACGGGCGTCCTTCACATAAAAACCAACGTCGTCAAATTCAACAGTAAGTGGATTCTCACGCGTAAGACGACGAACGGAAACTAAGCTGGTGACTAAGTCAGGAGAGGCAAGGACATTAGACATAGTAATAGGTGTAAAGAAGAACCGTTGCCAACGGTGATACGAGTGGGAGTGTTAACGGGAGTGGAAGAGGATAGGTTACCGGGATGAGTTGTCATGTGCGCAGTAGCACCTGAGTCAATGTACCAGTCGCCTCCACCGTCATAGTTACTCGGTGACGGCGCAGAGTGAAGGGCTGGCAGGAGGGCGGGGTCCCACGGTGCAGGTACCGACGCCGGCGGCTGGCCTCTGTAGGGTGGCGGCTGAGCAGGCGCGCCATAGCCACCGAGGGGTGGCGGCGCGAGGGGAGCACCCTACGGCTGGTAGGGGGCGCCGAAGAACACCTGGTGGCCCACGGGATGAGGACCAAGAAGACTCGGTGCAGGAGCCCGAGGGACGGGCATGTGATAGGCGTGGACGACGCCCGTCCACGGGTTCTGCCTGGCGGCCCACGGCAGGGGAGGCTACTGGTAGCGCCCCCCTCCTCCCTGCGCCTGTTGCTGCTGCGGCTGCTACTAGCGGCGGCCCTCGCCACCTTAATTTCTTGGGGGCAGCTGAGGCGGGGCGGCGGCGAGTAGTAGCCATGGGCGCGTGGCGGATGGGCGCGGCAGGCCACATGGTGGTGCCGTGGCGGCGGTGTCTGGACCCAGCTGCTTGACTTCGTCATCGAGGCGCTCCTCAAGTTTGAGGTCTTGACGACGCTGTTGGAAAGAGGATCTTGCGGCAGGAGGTGAGGTTCGACGCGCGTTGCCGAAGTCCTCGTTAAGGCCGGCGGTGAGGGTGCTCAGCATGAGGTCGTCATAGACCTTAGCGTCGATGTCGCGAAGCTCGTCGGCGAGCATCTTGAGCCTCATGGAGTTGTCGTGGTGACAGCCGAAGAACTCCTGCTGCAAGAAAACAAGGCGCTGAAATTTGTTGTCGGTGAAGAGCGCGTTGATCTTGGCCCACACGTCACAGGCGTCGTCATCCTCGGCGACAACCGTGTGGAAGATGTCCTTCGAGACGGTCTGGTAGAACCATCGGATGATCGTGGCCTCAATGACGGACCACTTCGGATCGCCCCGCATGTACTCGCTATCCACGGAACCGTCGATGTGCTCGGTGAGATAGTACTCGCGGAAGATGAGGTTGAAGTAGGTCTTCCACGCGTAGTACGGCGTGCTGGAGCTGTCAAGACGGATAGGGACTCGGGCCTCATTGTTGAGGTCACGGATGGCAGCGGCGGAGGGCTCGGGGCCGTCGAAGGGGTTCGACGTGCGGGTCGAGGAGGAGCCCGGGGAAGACATGGCGGCACGGCTAGGGTTAGGGTTTTAATTTTGTTTTTGTGGGGAGAGGAGGAGGAGGAGGATAGCAGCGGCAGGGAGGTGCGGTGGCTGTGGAGGGAGGCTGCTTGGGAAGGAAGGAAGCGGCGTCGGGTTGCTGAGGGGAGGCGGTGGGTGTGCAGGGGGGGTGAAGCGTGCGTGCACTGTGGCGTGGGGTGGGGAGGGAGGGAGGGCGGGCGGGTCTGGCGTGGTGGGTGGGTGGCGAAGCATGAGGAGGCGCAGGGAGGCGGGTGGAAGTGGCAGTGGTGGGCGGGCGTGTGTGTGTGTGGCGTGGAGGCGGCGACCCTAGGGTTGGAGCGAAAAGGATGATACCATGTAGACGGAGAGTTTGCAATACAATAGTCGTTATATTGATGGGGTGCTGGTGCACGAATATATAATACAGAGTTGGCTTCAACCTCAACTATATAAGACTATGAGGTGGGCCACAACACGAATATACATGCAACACGAAATATATATACTCAACAGAAATAAACCTGTACACATACGCAGACAATATTTATATATACACATGGAATTAGTAATTTTTAGAAACTAATAAATGAAAATTTGATTTTTCGAAATTATTTTTGCTCACTTGAGCCTGGACTCCAAATCCCTCTCTCCTGCCAAAGTGCACATAAAGAAAATAGAACTAAGTAAAGCTGGCTCCAGGAATCTTTGGAGCAAAGCACGTCGTACACCGGTGAGTGATGACCCCCTACAGATGCACGAGCATATCTCACCTACCACCAAACGTAAGATGCAACATCTCTTTCCTTTTTTTAGCAACGGAAAAATATTACAGAAACTTTCTCTATCAAGCCTCTTTCCGTTCACCAAACCTCAACAACCCCGGGTCATTCATTTGTTCGGAATTCTTTTTATTTACTATTCAAACATTTGATTAGTGCCAAGCATGCAATAAATGACTAAACTTCTAACTAATGCCAACACCCAACAAAATCTTTAATTTAATGCCGCAATCAGTCCACTGAATAATTCGCTGGCCATGTACGAAAGTCTCTTCTTCTTCTTTTCCTAGGACTAAAAAGAAGGAGAGTGAAAGAACCCGGCCATTAGTCATCAAAGGTGTGCAGACGTCAGTCATTTGTGATTGGATGATTAGGAGGACAGTGATATTCCGGTAATTATAGTTCAATCTTATCTTCGCATTATTCGGATTTATTTGAATTTTCAAGATCTTGGTTAAGTGGGAGGAGATGTTAAAATCGATTCTGGCGTCTATGATGACTTCGCAACTCTGAAGATGATATGCCGGTTCAGTCCCTCGGAAGTGATCATAAGTTAGGGTTTGCATGTGAGCGTTCATAGGACACGGTGTATGCGCGTATATATAAAGCGCTTGTGTCTGTATTATGTTAAAAAAAAAGCTAGACCGCAAAAAAAAAAAAAAAAAAAGCTAATCAATCATGGCCCGTGGAGTACCCAAGCCTCCCGTCCCGTCAGGTCCAAGACTCGTCGTCGACGAGCGGCGCCTTGCTTCCGGTCCACTGGTATCTTCCATGCTTCCCTCCAACTTAGCCAATGCAACCACAACAGGAACTGAAGGAAACGGGAAGTTGCCACTGGTTCCATACCGTTGTGTCATCGATCACCACTGCTGGGTCGGTTGGTGAGTAAAAAAATTGATCAGCGCTCACGGGCGCAGATCTAGATCGCAAAGTAAGCACCGCGGGGTCCCCCAGCCACGCATTTCCCGCAACCGAGCCGACGATGCAAGACGACGAGGACACGGTGATGGCACGGGCACTGCACCTCCCGGACTGGACTAATTTCCTGCTACATAGATGGAATCTACAAGTGCATATTCGTGTTGATCCAACGACGGGTCAAGAAACGGTATTCCTGGATCTCCGCCGAACAAAAGATTATCAACAACCAAGAACCACGCATTCCCTTCAAGGCCCATGGGCCGTGGCACCTCCTTAGTAGGCGTTTTCCTTTTTTGAGGGGAACTGTCGTAGGCGGATTAGCATCGAACTGTAATATTCATTTGCCTCGCGACGAACAAAACTGAACTGTAGTAGGCGTTTTCCTTTTTTGAGGGGAACTGTCGTAGGCGGGTTAGCATCGAAACCATCGTGTGTGCTCAAAGCAGATCTCTTAAAAAAAGTTTGCATTTCTATATAAAAAATCTAGAAACATTTTTATAATTTACATGGTATTAATTGAAAACGAAATAGTGCCCAATGGACACGAGAACCAATCTGCATCGGAAGGCACATGCTTTGCACCTTGAGCTTTGGCATTCTTTTGGGAGCGTCGGGGGAGAAATTATCCAAGTGCTTAGGTGCAGATTGGTTGCTGTTGTTGTTTGACAATGTAATTTATTGGTCTGTCCGGTCATTTTTTGGATTCTTATTATTCTCGTGGTGATTTGATGGTGTCCGAAGGTAAAGGTAAAGATAAATCTATAATCCGGATGCAATCTATGTGGATTCATGCTAAGGGCATCTCCAATGCGGACATCTAAAACGGACACGATATCTGTCTACGGGCGTGTCCATGGACAGTGATGCAGAAACCGACCATCCAACTGTAATTGCATACATTTCAAACAGAATTTAATCAAACCGGGTGATATTTCATGTAAAGTGGATGGTTTTTATTAACCGAACACATTCAATACATTTTCAGTATATTTCATTTAATAATAGAGTCCAAAAGTTAACCTAGTCTAAATCTTTGGCGCCTCCTACAGAGATGAGGTCCACGATGGACGCAGACGGGCCGCCCTCGTGGTCATAGCGGCGCGAGCGACGCGCATCTGCCGGCGGTCCCGTCCACGACAGCCTACACGTCCGACTCCGCCACGCGAGCGCTGCACGCGGCCTCATATGAGTTGTTTGGTTTTTGGTTCGGTTTCCCTTATAAATTGGGCCACTCTGTATTTTTTCCCTATCTATATGAATGTGGATGAACACCCTACCCTCTGATGAGGTTCCGTAACAAATCAGAGGAAGAGCCCTCTTTACGCGAAAAAAGTGAATGGGCGCGCACGAGCTTGCGAAACATTGCCTCAATGTAAAAACTGATAGCGCGTTAATAGGTGGTGCGCCGTCCTGCAGGACGAGCTTTTTTCTTTCTGACTGTATGAATTTCTGATATGAGGGTTTCCACTTTTTTTGGACAAAAGTATTGCAACACTACAAGGAGCTAAAATAAAATGAAATAACCTCCAAGTCCTCTCATCTTGCAAAATATGGGACGATTAATAAGAAAAGGCAATCGAGTCTTGTCACATACTACGATCTCATCCGAGGCGTTCAAGCCACCATCTCCGACAACCGCCTAGCTAACTAAGGCAAGGAGAAGAGGACCTTCCCATGGAGGTTGAACAGAGGGCGTCAAAGATATCTAATATTCAGAACTTTAGCTCCGCCGACGGAAGTTGATATGGTAGAATAATAAGTACAGTGCACCTCCAAACCAACTTCATCACCCCACAAAAACACCATATTCAAGAAAGTATGAGTGATTCCCCTTCCCTCTCTCCCGCCCAATGGCGTAGTCACGACCCATGCTACCCAGGTCGCCACCCGAGTTGTGGCGTCGTGATTCTTCGTTGATTGTAGCATGAGTGACACTATTCAACGTCGTAGCAGGTGTTCAGCCTGGGGCTTGGCCCGACCCGGGCTATGCCACAGTTCCCACCCCACAACAACAAAGAAGGAGGACATAAATGAGTATTCTCGGCCGAATCCAGTGCAATGCTTATTTTACAAGCCCCTGATGGATCACCATTCGAGATGCGCCATCCACCATGGAAGACAATCGGAAGAGGAGCACTGGCAGCTCTATGGCGCCGCTCGTGAGCAGCGGAGTGAAGCTCCAGCTCGGCATTAAGCGCACACAGAACCCTTTTTTTGCGGGGGAAGCGCACACACAACCGTACTCAAACATTATTTGAATGGATCATTTCCCACAAAATTTTCATGATAGCGTAAATAAAAGAAAATTTTACAGTAAATTACTGGCGCGTGGCTTACTGCAATATCTGCACACAATATTTATTGGACGCCGATATCCACCACACGTGTGGTATATTAGACATGCGCCCACATACCGTGTGTGGTGTGAGCAGGAGGCAGCCCACACGGGTTGTGTGTGGGTGGACATTAGAATTGCCCACACGTGTGGGCGCAGCTACTTCGTGCCACACGCCTAACAAGTACTACTCATCTCCATCCCACGCGTGTGGCACGAAGCAAAAATGCCCACAGGTCCTGGCGCAGCTACGTTAGGTACCCGCGGGATGACGATTTAGTTGCCATCCTGGATGGCAGAGATAGTTATCCGGAATGGCAAGTGTAGTTGCAAAAGCATGGCAACTCTATCTGTTTTGGTTAACTTTAATTGCCATGTCTAATTTATGATAGTTGCCGCGTGTAATCAAACCGTAGTTGCCATGTGCGATTAACTACTTGCCACATATGGTCAAATAGTAGTTGCCATGTGTGTTACCTAGTTGCCACGTGTGGTCCAACCATAGTTGCCATGTATGGTTAATCACAGTTGCCATGTGTGTTTATCTGGTTGCCACGTACGCGCAACTGCAGTTGCCGTCTAGCAAAGAATCACAGTTGCCATGTGTGTTTACCTAGTTGCCACGTTCGCGTAACTGCAGTTGTCATCCACAACGTAGGAGTGTCATGTGGGCGAAAAACAGTCCGCCAACACGCGCATGGACAAGGTGGTGGCTGTGTGGGCAGAAACTAGTTCCCCCACACAGCGCAGCTGGCAAACAGCATGGTGCGGGGCGTGTGGGCAAACTCTCCAACGCCCACACACCAGCCCGTCCTACGTGCCATCCAAATTCTGCCTCAATGTGTCAAGATTCGTGCAAACTGCACTGGACGACGGTCCACGCGTGTGGGCGGGTTGCAAAACTACCACACGTGTGGGCGTTAGTATTTCTGTATTTATTTAGGATATTTTCAAACTTTTCAACTCAAAATGTAAACTTTTGTAAAATCAAGGGGGCAGAGCGCAAAATCCGCACTCGCGTAGTCGCGTTAACACGGCTGTCATGTGACGGCGCGGTGCGGTGGCCCAACCGCTCACCGCGACCGTGGCCCAAACACCTCATTCGCACCCACACCAACCCCCTACCGCGCATTCGGCCGAACACCTCACCCGCACCCACCACCACCACCCACCTCCGACGTGCACACGCGCCGCACTCCTCTCTATATATACTGAAAACCATCCAACTGTAATTGCATACATTTCAAACGGAATTTAATCAAACTGGGTGGTTTTTCATGTAAAGTGGATGGTTTTTATTAACTGAACACATCCAATACATTTTCAGTATATTTCATTTAATAATAGAGTCCAAAAGTTAACCTAGTCTAAATCATTGGCGCCTCCTACAGAGATGAGGTCCGCGATGGACGTAGACGGGCTGCCCTCGTGGTCATAGCGGCGCGAGCGACGCGCATCTGCCGGTGGTCCCGTCCACGACAGCCTACACGTCCGACTCCGCCATGCGAGCGCTGCACGCGACCTCATAGATGTGTGAGTTGTTTTGTTTTTGGTTTGGTTTCCCTTATAAATTGGGCCACTCTGTATTTTTTCCCTATCTATATGAATGTGGATGAACACCCTACCCTCTGATGAGGTTCCGTAACAAATCAGAGGAAGAGCCCTCTTTACGCGAAAAAAGTGAATGGGCGCACACGAGCTTGCGAAACATTGCCTCAATGTAAAAACTAATAGCGCGTTAATAGGTGGTGCGCCGTCCTGCAGGACGAGCTTTTTTCTTTCTGACTGTATGAATTTCTGATATGAGGGTTTCCATTTTTTTGGACAAAAGTATTGCAACACTACAAGGAGCTAAAATAAAATAAAATAACCTCCAAGTCCTCTCATCTTGCAAAATATGCGACGATTAATAAGAAAAGGCAATCGAGTCTTGTCACATACTACGATCTCATCCGAGGCGTTCAAGCCACCATCTCCGACAACCGCCTAGCTAACTAAGGCAAGGAGAAGAGGACCTTCCCATGGAGGTTGAACAGAGGGCGTCAAAGATATCTAATATCCAGAACTTTAGCTCTGCCGACGGAAGTTGATATGGTAGAATAATAAGTACAATGCACCTCCAAACCAACTTCATCACCCCACAAAACACCATATTCAAGAAAGTATGAGTGATTCCCCTTCCCTATCTCCCGCCCAATGGCGTAGTCACGACCCATGCTACCCGGGTCGCCACCCGAGTTGTGGCGTCGTGATTCTTCGTTGACTGTAGCATGAGTGACACTATTCAACGTCTTAGCAGGTGTTCAGCCTGGGGCTTGGCCCGACCCGGGCTATGCCACAGTTCCCACCCCACAACAACAAAGAAGGAGGACATACATGAGTATTCTCGGCCAGATCCAGTGTAATGCTTATTTTACAAGCCCCTGATGGATCACCATTCGAGATGCGCCATCCACCATGGAAGACAATCGGAAGAGGAGCACTGGCAGCTCTATGACACCGCTCGTGAGCAGCAGAGTGAAGCTCCAGCTCGGCATTAAGCGCACACACAACCCTTTTTTTGCGGGGGAAGCGCCACACGCCTAACAAGTAGTACTCATCTCCATCCCACGCGTGTGGCACGAAGCAAAAATGCCCACAGGTCCTGGCGCAGCTACGTTAGGTACCCGCGGGATGACGATTTAGTTGCCATCCTGGATGGCAGAGGTAGTTATCTGGGATGGCAAGTGTAGTTGTAAAAGCATGACAACTCTATCTGTTTTGGTTAACTTTAGTTGTCATGTCTAATTTATGGTAGTTGCTGCGTGTAATCAAACCGTAGTTGCCGTGTGCGATTAACTACTTGCCACATATGGTCAAACAGTAGTTGCCATATGTGTTTACCTAGTTGCCACGTGTGGTCCAACCATAGTTGCCATGTATGGTTAATCACAGTTGCCATGTGTGTTTATCTGGTGTTGCGCACGCCGCAAAGCTGCAGGTTGCCGTCTAGCAAAGAATCACAGTTGCCATGTGTGTTTACCTAGTTGCCACGTTCGTGTAACTGCAGTTGCCATCCACAACGTAGGAGTGTCGTGTGGGCGAAAAGCAGTCCGCCCACACGCGCATGGACTAGGTGGTGGCTGTGTGGGCCGAAACTAGTTCGCCCACACAGCGCAGCTAGCAAACAGCATGGTGCGGGGCGTGTGGGCAAACTCTCCAACGCCTACACACCAGCCCGTCCTACGTGGCATCCTAAGTCTGCCTCAATGTGTCAAGATTCATGCAAACTGCACTGGACGATGGTCCACGCGTGTGGACGGGTTGCAAAACTACCACACGTGTGGGCGTTAGTATTTCTGTATTTATTTAGTATATTTTCAAACTTTTCAACTCCAAATGTAAACTTTTGTAAAATCAAGGGGGCAGAGCGCAAAATCCGCACTCGCGTAGTCGCGTTAACACGGCTGTCATGTGACGGCGCGGTGCGGTGGCCCAACCGCCCACCGCGACCGTGGCCCAAACACCTCATTCGCACCCACACCAACCCCCTACCGCGCATTTGGCCGAACACCTCGCCCGCACCCACCACCACCACCCACCTTCGACGTGCACACGCGCCGCACTCTTCTCTATATATACTGAAAACCATCCAACTGTAATTGCATACATTTCAAACGGAATTTAATCAAACTGAGTGATTTTTCATGTAACGTGGATGGTTTTTATTAACCGAACTCATTCAATACATTTTCAGTATATTTCATTTAATAATAGAGTCCAAAAGTTAACCTAGTCTAAATCTTTGGCGCCTCCTACAGAGATGAGGTCCACGATGGACGTAGATGGGCCGCCCTCGTTGTCATAGCAGCGCGAGTGGTTTTTCATGTAAAGTGGATAAGAGTAAATGCTTGGCAACGTAAGAAGAACTTTTCTTACGAAGATCATCATTGATTGCTTTTAAGAACTCATGTTCTTGCTCAAGGTTGAGCTTTTCAAAGCGTAATTTCTCATGAGTCCTTAAAAGTTCTCGATGATCTCCTTAGATAGTTTCATGAGCTAACTTAAGAGTGTTTAGTTCTTTAGTTAGAGACTCAATCTTCTCCTTATCATTGTCATTCGTTTTATCTTGATTAGCATGATTAATTGACGTTTCATCATAGTATTCATCACTAGAGTTGTCAACAAGTAAATCATCATCACCTAACAAGTCATCTTCATCACTGTTGAAATCAACAAACTCGAGGTGTGATACCTTTGGCCTTTAGCCATGAAGCATGTTCCAACTCCTTCATTTGGTGAGTCAAATATGTCGTAGGAGTTGGTTGTCATAAGTGCTAGACCGGCAACACCTTCATCTTGAGTATATTCGGAGTTGGAGTGATAGCTTCTCTCGGAGTGGTTGTCGGAGTCGAAACCGGATACTCATTCACCAGCATGAGCTTGATGTCTTCTTTTTGTGTAGCTCCTTGATGACTTGTCCTTTCTTTCCGAATCCTTGCTTCTCTGTGAGGGTCTTCGTTCATAACGATCATCTCTACTCCTTCTTTCTCTAGATGGTGATTCTTCTCTTCTACTTCTTCTCTTGGGAGAATCTTCTCTTCTCTTATAGGGGGTCGTACACTCATTGGAATAGTGTCCGGGCCTTTCACAATTGTAGCAGTTTCGCTCTCGACTAGAGGATCTTTTGTCATTGTAGGACCTTGACTTGGAGCTTCTCTCTTTGCTTCTACTCTTGTAGAACTTGTTGAAGTTCTTCACCATTAAGCTCAATTCTTCATTGAAGGTTTGTTTCTCACTCGATGATGTGGGGGCTTCACATGAGGCTTTGTAAGCACCACTTGATTTGTTGTGAAGTTCCTCTTTATCCTTGAGTGACATCTCATGAGCAACAATTCTTCCAATGACTTTCGTTGGCTTGAGATCTTTGTAATTGGGCATCATTTGAATCAATGTGCACACGGTATCATATTTTCCATCCAAGGCTCTTAGGATCTTCTTGATGATGAATCTATCAGTCATCTCTTCACTCCCTAAGCCGGCAATCTCATTTGTGATAAGAGCAAGCCTAGAGTACATTTCAATGACACCTTCACCATCCTTCATTTTGAACTTGTCAAGTTGACTTTGAAGCACATCAATTTGGATTCCTTGGAGTCGGTACCTTCGTGCATATCAATCAAAGTATCCCAAATTTCCTTTGCATTCTCAAGACGGCTGATTTTGTTGAATTCTTCGGGGCACAATCCGTTGAAGAGGATATCACAAGCTTGAGCGTTGTATTGCAACATCTTCAACTCTTCCGCGGTAGCTTCACGGTTCGGTTTTTTCCCATCAAAGAATTCACCTTGCAAGCCAATACACACAATAGCCCAAACGACGGGGTTATGTCCAAGAATATGCATTTTCATCTTATGCTTCCAACTAGCAAAATTAGTACCATCAAAGTAAGGACCTCTACGGTGATAATTTCCCTCGCTAGACGCCATACTCTCCTAGGTTGTGAAACCAAGGCTATGACCACCAAAAGCTATGGAAATCAAAGCAAATGGAGACCAAAGCTCTGATACCACTTGTAGGATCGAAAGTATGTCTAGAGGGGGTGTGATTAGACTACTTGACCAAATAAAAATCTAGCCTTTTCCCAATTTTAGTTCTTGGCAGATTTTAGCTATCTTAGCACAAGTCAAGCAATCTCCACACAATTCAAGCAAGCATGCAAAAGAGTATATGAGCAGCGGAAAGTAAAGCATGCAACTTGCAAGAATGTAAAGGGAAGGTTTTGGAGGATTCAAACGCAATTGGAGACACGGATGTTTTTGTCGTGGTTCCGATAGGTGGTGCTATCGTACATCCACGTTGATGGAGACTTCAACCCACGGAGGGTAACGGTTGCGCGAGTCCACGGAGGGCTCCACCCACGAAGGGTCCACGAAGAAGCAACCTTGTCTATTCCATCACAGCCGTCGCCCACGAAGGACTTGCCTCACTAGCGGTAGATCTTCACTAAGTAGGCGATCTCCTTGCCCTTACAAACTCCTTGGTTCAACTCCACAATCTTGTCGGAGGCTCCCAAGTGACACCTAGCCAATCTAGGAGACACCACTCTCCAAGAAGTAACAAATGGTGTGTTGATGATGAACTCCTTGCTCTTGTGCTTCAAATGATAGTCTCCCCAACACTCAACTCTCTCTCACAGGATTAGGATTTGGTGGAAAGAAGATTTGAGTGGAAAGCAACTTGGGAAGGCTAGAGATCAAGATTCATATGGTTGGAATGGGATATCTTGAGCTCAACACAAGTGTAGGTGGTTCTCTCTCAGAAAATGTGTATTGGAAGTGTAGGTATTGTTGGAAATATGCCCTAGAGGCAATAATAAAAGTGTTATTATTATATTTCTTTGTTCATGATAATTGTCTTTACTCATGCTATAACTGTATTATCCGGAAATCGTAATACACGTGTGAATACATAGACAATAATATGTCCCTAGTAAGCCTCTAGTTGACTAGCTCGTTGATCAACAGATAGTCATGGTTTCCTGGCTATGGACATAGGATGTCATTGATAACGGGATCACATCATTAGGAG
The DNA here is from genome assembly GCA_021605205.1 of Aegilops longissima. Classification (NCBI taxonomy): domain Eukaryota; kingdom Viridiplantae; phylum Streptophyta; class Magnoliopsida; order Poales; family Poaceae; genus Aegilops; species Aegilops longissima. The sequence continues at coordinate 764,355,380 of CM038677.1, forward strand.
AATGATGTGATGGACAAGACCCAATTCTAAGCATAGCACAAGATCGTGTAGTTCGTTTTGCTAGAGCTTTCCAATGTCAAGTATCTCTTCCTTAGACCATGAGATCGTGTAACTCCCGGATACCGTAGGAGTGCTTTGGGTGTATCAAAGCGTCTGGCGTGGCGGGTGACTATAAAGGTGCACTCTGGTATCTCCGAAAGTGTCATTGGGTTGACACGGATCGAGATCGGGATTTGTCACTCCGTATGACGGAGAGGTATCTTGGCCCACTCGGTAATGCATCATCATAATGAGCTCAATGTGATCAAAGTGTTGATCACGGGATCATGCATTACGGTGCGAGTAAAGTGACTTGCGATAACGAGACTAAGCGAGGTATTGGGATACCGACGATCGAGTCTCGGGCAAGTAACATACCGATTGACAAAGGGAATTGTATACGGGTTGCTTGAATCCTCGACATCGTGGTTCATCCGATGAAATCATCGAGGAGCATGTAGGAGCCAACATGGGTATCCAGATCCGCTGTTGGTTATTGCCCGAGAGCCGTCTCGGTCATGTTCGCATGTCTCCGAACCCGTAGGGTCTACACATAAGGTTCGGTGACGCTAGGGTTGTATGAATATGAGTATGCAGCATACTGAATGTTTTTCGGAGTACCGGATGAGATCCCGGACGTCACGAGGAGTTTCGGAATGGTCCGGAGGTAAAGAATTATATATAGGAAGTGGTATTTCGGTCATCGGGAAAGTTTCGGGGTCACCCGGTAATGTACCGGGACCATCGGAAGGGTCCCGGGGGTCCACCGGGTGGGGCCACCCATCCCGGAGGGCCCCATGGGCTGAAGTGGGGAGGGAACCAGCCCATAGTGGGCTGGTGCGCCTCCCCTTGGGCCCCCTCATGCGCCTAGGGTTGGAAACCCTAGGGGAGGGGGCGCCCCACTTGCCTTGGGGGGCAAGCCTCCCCCTTTGGCCGCCGCCCCCCTTTGGAGATGGATCTCCAGGGCCGGCGCCCCCCTAGGGGCCTATATAAAAGGGGGGAGGGAGGGCAGCCGCACCCTAGCAGCCTTGGCGCCTCCCTCTCCCCGTTACACCTCTCCCTCTCTCCGTAATCGCTTGGCGAAGCCCTGCCGGAGTTCTGCTGCATCCACCACCACGCCGTCGTGCTGCTGGATCATCATCAACCTCTCCTTCCCCCTTGCTGGATCAAGAAGGAGGAGACGTCTCCCATCCCGTACGTGTGTTGAACGTGGAGGTGCTGTCCGTTCAGCACTTGGTCATCGGTGATCTGAATCACGGCGAGTACGACTCAGTCATCACCATCCCTTTGAAAGCTTCCGCTCGCGATCTACAAGTGGTATGTAGATGCAATCTCTCTCCCATGACTCGTTGCTTAGATGAACTCATAGATGGATCTTGGTGAAACCGTAGGAAAATTTTAATTTTCGCAGCGTTCTCCAACGGTGGCATCATGAGCTAGGTCTATGCGTAGTTCTCTATTGCACGAGTAGAACACAATTTTGTTGTGGGCGTAGATCTTGTCAACTTGCTTGCCGCTACTAGTCTTATCTTGCTTCAGCGGTATTGTGGGATGAAGCGGCCCGGACCAACCTTACACGTACGCTTATGTGAGACCGGTTCCACCGACTGACATGCACTAGTTGCATAAGGTGGCTGGCGGGTGTCTGTCTCTCCCACTTTAGTTGGAGCGGATTCGATGAAAAGGGTCCTTATGAAGGGTAAATAGAAGTTGACAAAAAATCACGTTGTGGCTGTAACGTAGGTAAGAAAAACGTTCTTGCTAGATCACCTATTCAAGCCACGTAAAAATTTGCAACAACAATTAGAGGACGTCTAACTTGTTTTTGCAGCAAGTGTCTTGTGATGTGATATGGCCAAAGTTGTGATGAATGATGAATGATATATATGTGATGTATGAGATCATGTTCATGTAATAGGAATCACGACTTGCATGTCGATGAGTATGACAACCGGCAGGAGCCATAGGAGTTGTCATTATTTTTGTATGACCTGCGTGTCATTGGAAACGCCATGTAAATTACTTTACTTTATTGCTAAACGTGTTAGCCATAGTAGTAGAAGTAATAGTTGGCGAGCAACTTCATGGAGACACGATGATGGAGATCATGATGATGGAGATCATGGTGTCATGCGGTGACAAGATGATCATGGAGCCGAAGATGGAGATCGAAGGAGCTATATGATATTGGCCATATCATGTCACTCTTGTATAATTGCATGTGATGTTTATTATGTTTATGCATCTTGTTTACTTAGGACGACGGTAGTAAATAAGATGATCCTCATAACAATTTCAAGAAGTGTTCACCCTAAGCGTGCACCGTTGCTACAGTTTCGTCGTTTCGAAGCACGCCGTGATGATCGGGTGTGATAGATCCTTACGTTCACATACAACGGGTGTAAGACAGTTTTACACATGCAAAACACTTAGGGTTAACTTGACGAGCCTAGCATGTACAGACATGGCCTCGGAACACGGAGACCGAAAGGTCGAACACGAGTCGTATGGAAGATACGATCAACATGAAGATGTTCACCGACGACGACTAGTCCGTCTCACGTGATGATCGGACACGGCCTAGTCGACTCGGATCGTGTCACACTTAGATGACTAGAGGGATGTCTAATCTGAGTGGGAGTTCATTAATAATTTGATTAGATGAACTTTATTATCATGAACTTAGTCTAAATACTTTGCAAATATGTCTTGTAGATCAAATGGCCGCCGCTAATGTCACCATGAACTTCAACGCGTTCCTAGAAAACCAAGCTGAAAGATGATGGCAGCAACTATACGGATGGGTCCGGAACACGAGATCATCCTCATAGCTGCCAGAAACAATATGTCCTAGATGGACCGCTAGGTGACGCTCCGTCGAGAGAACCAAGGCGTTATGAACGCTTGGCAGTCTCGCGCTGATGATTACTCCCTCGTTCAGTGCGGCATGCTTTACAGCTTAGAACCGGGGCTCCAAAAGCATTTTAAGCATCACGGAGCATATGAGATGTTCGAGGAGCTGAAACTAGTTTTCCAAGCTCATGCCCGGGTCGAGAGATATGAAGTCTCCGACAAGTTCTACAGTTGTAAGATGGAGGAAAATAGTTCTGTTAGTGAACACATGCTCAAGATGTCTGGTTTGCACAACCGCTTGACTCAGCTGGGGGTTAATCTCCCGGATGATGCGGTCATTGACAGAATCCTTCAGTCGCTCCCACCTACCTACAAGAGCTTTGTGATGAACTACAACATGCAGGGGATGGAAAAGACCATTCCTGAAGTGTTTTCAATGCTGAAGTCAGCAGAGGTTGAGATCAAGAAAGAACATCAAGTGTTGATGGTCAATAGGACCACTAAGTTCAAGAAGGGCAAGGGCAAGAAGAACTTCAAGAAGGACGGCAAGGATGTTGCGGCGCCCGATAAGCCAGATTGCGGGAAGAAGTCAAAGAATGGACCTAAGCACGAGACCGAGTGCTTTTATTGCAAGGGAAGGGTCCTTTGAAGCGGAACTGCCCCAAATACTTAGCGGATAAGAAGGCCGGCAACACCAAAGGTATATTTGATATACATGTAATTGATGTGTACCTTACCAGTACTCGTAGTAACTCCCCGGTATTTGATACGGTGTCGTTGCTCATATATGTAACTCACAGCATGAGCTGCGGAATAAGCGGAGACTGGCGAAGGACGAGGTGACGATGCGCGTCGGGAATGGTTCCAAGGTCGATGTGATCGCCGTCGGCACGCTACCTCTACATTTACCTACGGGATTAGTTATAAACCTCAATAATTGTTATTTAGTGCCAAGTTTGAGCATGAACATTGTATCTGGATCTCGTTTGATACGAGATGGCTACTCATTTAAATCCGAGAATAATGGTTGTTCTATTTATATGAGAGATATGTTTTATGGTCATGCCCCGATGGTCAATGGTTTATTCTTAATGAATCTCGAGCGTAATATTACACATATTCATAGTGTGAATGCCAAAAGATGTAAAGTTGATAACGATAGTCCCACATACTTGTGTACTTCGCCGCCTTGGTCACATTGGTGTCAAGCGCATGAAGAAGCTCCATCTTGATGGACTTTTGGAGTCTCTAGATTATGAATCGTTTGACACATGCGAACCATGCCTCATGGGCAAGATGACCAAGACTCCATTCTCGGAACAATGGGCGTGCAACCAACTTATTGGAAATCATACATACCGATGTATGCGGTCCAATGGCGTTGAGGCTCATGGAGGATATCGTTATGTTCTCACTCTCACCGATGACTTGAGTAGATATGGGTATGTCTACTTGATGAAACACAAGTCTGAGACCTTTGAAAAGTTCAAGGAATTTCAGAATGAGGTAGAGAATCAACGTGACCGAAAAATAAAGTTCCTACGATCAGATCGTGGAGGAGAATATTTAAGTCACAAATTTGGAACACACTTAAGGAAATGTGGAATCGTTTCACAACTCACGCCGCCTGGAACACCTCAGCGTAACGGTGTGTCCGAACGTCGTAATCGCACTCTATTGGATATGGTGCGGTCTATGATGTCTCTTACCGATTTACCGCTATCATTTTGGGGATACGCTCTAGAGACAGCTACGTTCACTTTAAATAGGGCTCCGTCTAAGTCCGTTGAGACGACACCGTATGAATTATGGTTTGGAAAGAAACCTAAGCTGTCGTTTCTAAAAGTTTGGGGATGCGATGCTTATGTCAAGAAACTTCAACCTGAGAAGCTCGAACCCAAGTCGGAAAAATGCATCTTCATAGGATACCCTAAGGAAACCATAGGGTATACCTTCTACCTAAGATCCGAAGGCAAGATCTTTGTTGCCAAGAACGGACTCTTTCTGGAGAAAGAGTTTCTCTTGAAAGAAGTAAGTGGGAGGAAAGTGGAACTTGATGAAGTATTACCTCTTGAACCGGAGAGTAGCGCAGCTCAAGAAAATGTTTACGTGGTGCCTCCACGGTTAGAGAGGAGGTTAATGATGATGATCATGAAACTTGAGATCAAGTTACTCTTGAACTTCGTGGAGTCCACAAGGACACGTTCCGCACTGCAGTGGTACGGCAACCCTGTCCCGGAAATCATGTTGTTAGACAACGGTGAACCTTTGAACTATGAAGAAGCGATGGCAGGCCCAGATTCCAACAAATGGCTTGAAGCCATGAAATCCGAGATAGGATCCATGTATGAAAACAAAGTGTGGACTTTGACAGACTTGCCCGATGATCGGCGAGCGATAGAAAACAAATGGATCTTTAAGAACAAGACGGACGCGGATGGTAATGTTACCATCTATAAAGCTCGACTTGTCGCTAAGGGTTATTGGCAAGTTCAAGGGTTGACTACGATGAGACGTTCTCTCCGTAGCGAAGCTGAAGTCCGTCTGAATCATGTTAGCAATTGCCGCATACTATGATTATGAGATATGGCAAATGGACGTCAAAACGGCATTCCTTAATGGTTATCTTAAGGAAGAACTGTATATGATGCAGCCGGAAGGTTTTGTCGACCCTAAGAATGCTAACAAGGTATGCAAGCTCCAGCGATCCATTTATGGGCTGGTGCAAGCATCTCGGAGTTGGAACATTCACTTTGATGAGATGATCAAAGCGTTTGGGTTTATGCAGACTTATGGAGAAGCCTGCGTTTACAAGAAAGTGAGTGGGAGCTCTGTAGCATTTCTCATATTATATGTAGATGACATACTTTTGATGGGAAATGATATAGAACTTTTGGACAGCATTAAGGCCAACTTGAATAAGAGTTTTTCAATGAAGGACCTTGGAGAAGCTGCTTATATATTAGGCATCAAGATCTATAGGGATAGATCGAGACGCCTCATAGGTCTTTCATAAAGCACATACCTTGATAAGATTTTGAAGAAGTTCAAAATGGATCGGTCCAAGAAAGGGTTCTTGCCTGTTTTACAAGGTGTGAGATTGAGCTCGGCTCAATGCCCGACCACGGCAAAAGATAAAGAAGAGATGAGTGTCATCCCTATGCTTCAGCCATAGGATCTATTATGTATGCCATGCTGTGTACGGACTGATGTGAACCTTGCCGTAAGTTTGGTAGGAAGGTACCAAAGTAATCCCGCAAGGAACACTGGACAATGGTCAAGAATATCCTGAAGTACCGAAAAGGACAAAGGACATGTTTCTCGTTTATGGAGGTGACGAAGAGCTCGTCAGAAGGGTTACGTCGACGCTAGCTTCGACACAGATCTGGATGACTCTAAGTCACAAACCGGATCGTGTATATGTTGAATGGTGGAGCGAAGCTGGTGCAGCTGCAAGCGAAGCGTCGTGGCGGGATCTACATGTGAAGCGGAGTACATGGCAGCCTCGGAGGCAGCGCATGAAACAATTTGGGCGAAGGAGTTCACCACCGACCTAGGAGTCATACCCAATGCGTCGGGGCCGATCAAACTCTTCTGTGACAACACTGGAGCTATTGCCCTTGCCAAGGAGCCCAGGTTTCACAAGAAGACCAGGCACATCAAGCGTCGCTTCAACTCCATCCGTGAAAATGTTCAAGATGGAGACATAGAAATTTGCAAAGTACACACGGATCTGAATGTCGCAGATCCGTTGACTAAACCTCTCTTGCGAGCAAAACATGATCAACACCAAAACTCTATGGGTGTTCGATTCATCACAATGTAACTAGATTATTGACTCTAGTGCAAGTGGGAGACTGTTGGAAATATGCCCTAGAGGCAATAATAAAAGTGTTATTATTATATTTCTTTGTTCATGATAATTGTCTTTATTCATGCTATAACTGTATTATCCGAAAATCGTAATACACGTGTGAATACATAGACAATAATATGTCCCTAGTAAGCCTCTAGTTGACTAGCTCGTTGATCAACAGATAGTCATGGTTTCCTGGCTATGGACATAGGATGTCATTGATAACGGGATCACATCATTAGGAGAATGATGTGATGGACAAGACCCAATTCTAAGCATAGCACAAGATCGTGTAGTTCGTTTTGCAAGAGCTTTCCAATGTCAAGTATCTCTTCCTTAGACCATGAGATTGTGTAACTCCCGGATACCGTAGGAGTGCTTTGGGTGTATCAAGCGTCTGGCGTAATCGGGTGACTATAAAGGTGCACTACGGTATCTCCGAAAGTGTCTGTTGGGTTGACACGGATCGAGACTGGGATTTGTCACTCCGTATGACGGAGAGGTATCACTGGGCCCACTCGGTAATGCATCATCATAATGAGCTCAATGTGATCAAAGTGTTGATCATGGGATCATGCATTACAGTACGAGTAAAGTGACTTGCCGGTAACGAGACTAAACGAGGTATTGGGATACCGACGATCGAGTCTCGGGCAAGTAACATACCGATTGACAAAGGGAATTGTATACGGGGTTGCTTGAATCCTCGACATCGTGGTTCATCCGATGAAATCATCGAGGAGCATGTGGGAGCCAACATGGGTATCCAGATCCCGCTGTTGGTTATTTCCGAGAGCCGTCTCGGTCATGTCGCATGTCTCCGAACCCGTAGGGTCTACACATAAGGTTCGGTGGCGCTAGGGTTGTATGAATATGAGTATGCAGCATACCGAATGTTGTTGAGTCCGGATGAGATCCCGGACGTCACGAGGAGTTTTGGAATGGTCGGAGGTAAAGAATTATATATAGGAAGTGGTATTTCGCCATCGGGAAAGTTTGGGTCACCGGTAATGTCTGGGACCACGGAAGGGTCCGGGGTCCACCGGTGGGGCCACCCATCCGGAGGGCCCCATGGGCTGAAGTGGGGAGGGAACCAGCCCATAGTGGGCTGGTGCGCCTCCCCTTGGGCCCCCTCATGCGCCTAGGGTTAGAAACCCTAGGGGAGGGGGCGCCCCACTTGCCTTGGGGGGCAAGCCTCCCCCTTTGGCCGCCGCCCCCCTTTGGAGATGGATCTCCAGGGCCGGCGCCCCCCTAGGGGCCTATATAAAAGGGGGGGAGGGAGGGCAGCCACACCCTAGCAGCCTTGGCGCCTCCCTCTCCCCGTTACACCTCTCCCTCTCTCCGTAATCGCTTGGCGAAGCCCTGCCGGAGTTCTGCTGCATCCACCACCACGCCGTCGTGCTGCTGGATCATCATCAACCTCTCCTTCCCCCTTGCTGGATCAAGAAGGAGGAGACGTCTCCCGTCCCGTACGTGTGTTGAACGCGGAGGTGCTGTCCGTTCAGCACTTGGTCATCGGTGATCTGAATCACGGCGAGTACGACTCAGTCATCACCATCCCCTTGAAAGCTTCCGCTCGCGATCTACAAGTGGTATGTAGATGCAATCTCTCTCCCATGACTCGTTGCTTAGATGAACTCATAGATGGATCTTGGTGAAACCGTAGGAAAATTTTAATTTTCTGCAACGTTCTCCAACAGGTATGTTCTGATGGCTTTCTCCACGAATGAAGAGTGGGTGGAGGGGTATATATAGCCTCCACACAAAATCTAACCGTTACACACAATCTGCCAAACTCGGTGGGACCGAATAGTTAAACTTGGTCGGACCGATTCATCAAACCTAGTGACCGTTAGGATTTTCGGTGGGACTGAGATGCAACTCGGTAGGACCGATATGGTTAGGGTTAGGGCATAACGTAATCTCGGTGTGACCGATTACACAAACTCGGTGAGACCGACTTTGGTAATAAGCTAACCAGAGAGTTGGTCAGGTAAACTCGGTGGGACCGATTCGCTCATCTCGGTGAGACCGAAATGTTACAAAAGGGAAACAGAGAGTTTACATTGCAATCTCGGTGGGACCGATCGCTCATCTCGGTAAGACCAAAACGTTACGAAGGGAAACAGAGAGATTACAATCCCATCTCGGTGAGACCGAGATCCCTATCGGTGAGACCGATTTGGCTAGGGTTTGTGGCAGTGGCTATGACATTTGAAACTCGGTGGCGCCGGATAGAAAGAATCGGTGGGGCCGAGTTTGGCTTTTGGTTTAGGTCATATGTGGATGTGGGAAGGTAGTTGAGGATTTTGGAGCATATCACTAAGCACTTGAAGCAAGAGGCTCATCAAGCAACACCCCATCCTTCCTTGATAGTATTGGCTTTTCCTATAGACTCAATGTGATCTTGGATCACTAAAATATAAAATGTAGAGTCTTGAGCTTCAAGCTTGAGCCAAACTTTTTGTCCTTAGAATTTTGAGGGATCCACTTTCCTCATCCATGCCATGCCATTCATTGAGCTTTTCCTGAAATATTAATCTTGGAATAATGTTAGCTCAATGAGCTATATGTTGTTAGGAATTACCAAAACCACCCAGGGATAGTTGCACTTTCAATCTTCCCCTTTTTGGTAATTGATGACAACATATAGATCAAAGCTTCGACAAATGATAATAAGAGTGAAATATATTATCGCTTTGAGAAGTATGTGAAAAGCAAGAGCTCCCCCTAAATTTGTGCATATCTAAAGATTTGCTTTGGACTGCAAATGCACAATGAGTTAGGATCATGGGTTACTCTTCCATGTCACATACATCTTGGTGGAGCGCTCAAAATGATAAGAATTAAATACATGCACTCATCACCAAGCAAAGTGAATGATCATATAGGGATAAAATGATAGTATCATCCAACAAGCATTAATGTAGCATATGATCAAACACACATGATCAACCAAGTATCACAAACAAGCATAAAGTATCGCAATCAAGCAAATAAAGTTCAACCAAGAAGACAAGAGAGAACAAGAGCAAACTCTCTCTCTCGAAGCCTATGATCTATACATTTTTCTCCCCCTTTGGCAACAAGTTACCAAAAAGTTCCTAGAAAATGCATAGTACTATATCGTCTCTCAGGCTAGGTCTTCAGGTGGTGGTGTCCGAATAACTCTAAGAACGAAGGCTTCTGTTGATGTAGATGGAGCTGGTGGAGTAGGTGCTGGAGTTGGTGGCACTGAAGCCGTAGCTGGTGCAGATGTAGTGGCTCTGGTGTCAGGAACTGGCACTGCAGATGATCTCTGAGCTCTAGGCACTCTGGCAAATGCATCAGTTGTTGTCTTGCCCTTCCTCTCCTGCATGTCATCCTGAAGTTGCTCCACAACTGACTGAATCTTAGTTACCTTCACATCCATGTCATAGAACTTTTGCTCCATGATTCTTTCCAAGCTCTCCTGGTTTCGAATTAGGGTGGCCAGTCCTTTCTCTATCCTCAGAGTGGATGCAATCAAGTAGCCAAGATGATCTTGTTTGCTCTTAAGAAGATACTGAGATGCCTCTTTCATGGTTGGCATCTTGGCAGCTTTCTCCATCTTTGCCTTCTCCTTCTTTGCTTGTGCTTGTACTGAGGTTGGCTCATCTTCATTCATAGCCACTTGGTTGTCCTCGAAATCTGGATAGATGGCCAAGTATTCCTTGTCCAATAAGTATGTGCTTGTGCCCATCTTTGAGTTTATCAACTCCTGGATCTGTGGGGCATATCCACAACTTCTCTTTTGGTCTGCAGCAGTCCTCTTGATAGTTTCAACTATAAGGCTCATGACCTTGAACTTCTTTGGCACATCAAATATATGTAGCATATTAATTGCATGGCCTCTGTTCATGTTGTGGTCACTTGACTTGGGCAAAAGAGTGTGCCTTAGGATCCAGTTGATTGTTGGCAGTCCTGACAGATGAAAATGGACTAACCAAACTTGAAAGTCTCAAGAGCTTTGTCTGGGATCTCCTTGTACATATGTGACATAGAATTGTGATCCATCTTTTTCTTGGCATAAACATCCAAGTCATCTTCTTGCTCTTCTGGGGCATTGATCAACTGAGCCCATTCTGCAACTGTAGATTGGTATTTAGTGCCTTCAGACATCCAAACAATCTTGCCATCTGGATAGAAGTGTGCCGTGGAGTAGAATTGCATGATAAGCTCATCATTCCACTTTGTGAGCTTCTGCCCAACAAAGTCTGCAACTCCACAAGCACTGAAGCTGTCATACACTCCAGGATAGTGTTCTTCATTCTCCTTCATGTAGGTCCAGTCGACCCATCTCATGTCACACACTATAGGTTTCTTGTCAAGCAGCACTGTCTCATAGAAATCCTGATGTTCCTTGGTGTGGAACCTGTAATCAACAGCAGTTCTTCTTCTTGTAGCATATGGGTCTGCCTCTCTCCATTTCCTCAGCCCTGAGTCTTTCCTGATCTTCATGTTTTCAGCCACAGGATGAGCATCATTGTGGTCTGGAATCTTGGGTTTGAGTTTCCTCAGGACTTGTCCTTCATCATGTTCATCAGCAGCAACTTCAGGCACTGGGGCCTTGTTCTTCTCAGTAGCAGATATGTTTCTAGTATTCCTCTTTGGTGCAGTCTTGGGCAGGCAGCTTTGGGTGCTTCTTTGGGCTTTGATGATGCAGCCCCTGTCCTGATAGCATCACCCATAAGCTTCTGGGCCTTAGGTGCTGGTGCAGCAACCTCTTCTTCTTCTTCTATCATGGAAGGCTTTCCAATAACCCTGGCCATGGTCTTCTTGACCCTTTCCTTCCTTTTCTTCCCTTCAGCAGCATCCTCTTTGGGTTGAGATTCCAAAGATGCTTGAGAGGAAGCTCTGGCCTTAGACATAGGTTGTCTTCCTGCTGCCCTTTTGGTTTTCAAACATGGCTTGGTGGTTGCAGCTGAGCCATACTCCTTTTTCAGCACTTTCTTCTTTGATGTGGCATCATCCTCAGAGGCCACATAGTCTTCATCCTCAGACTCTGAAGTTCTCTTCTTCCTTGCTCTAGTGGCAGCTTTTGGCAAATTGCTTGGGGTGCTTCTGCTACCCTCATCTGAGCTGCTAGAGGGACTAGTGCCCTCACTCATGTGCACCTGCTCCTCTGACTTGTTCTGGCTGTCACTCTGGTCAGACATGATGCAAACACTGACAGCTGACCCTGTGAATAGATTGTAGATGAGATAGAGTGGATGAGCATCACAAAATACAGAGATTTTTTGCAAAAGAATGAGTCAAAAACTTAGTTTTAGTTTTCCACAGAAAGCATTTCAGATCAACCGATTTGCAAACTCGGTGATACCGAAGCAGCTTTTGGAACCTAAACTAGTGAACTCGGTCAGACTGAGTCACAGTTCGGTGCCACCGAGACTGCTAGGGTTTCACAAAGTCCTGAAGTCGGTCACACCAATTTGCAATTCTCGGTCAGACCGAGAACCACATGTGCAATGGCCTTGGCCGAATCGGTGGAACCGAGTTCTGCAACCCGGTGGATCCGAGATGGTTTCAGCGGAAACCTAACCCTAAATGTTCGATTCAACTCAAATCTACGGAGTGTTTTGACTGGATAGAAGCGTTTCAATCGTGGTAAGAATCATAATGAACACAATGTGCTAGGAATCGGACGGGGATATCACTGTGATCGAGTCCATACCGTAGTTCGGCGATGAACTCGCTACGGCGGCAACGACGGGGAAGAATTCCGTTGACGGCGGCGGAGACCAGCGACAGGAGGCGGCTGGCGATGAGGAGGACGATCCGGAGACCCAGGAGGCAGAGCGAGCTATGCGCGGGCGAAGGGGTTTCAGAGAAATTTCCAAAATTTTGCCCGTGAGTATATATAGCCCGACCCTATCGGTGTGACCGAGTGGAACAACTCGGTGGCACCGAGATGCATAATCATATGATTCTGACAACTCGGTGTGACCGAAGTTCAAATCGGTTGCACCGAGATTGAAAACCTAGATCGACTTAGTGATCTCGGTATGACCGAAATGGAGGAATCGGTCAGACCGAAACACACAAAGCAGTTTTGGAAGTTTAAGTCTATGATTAATCGGGACTCAGTGCTCCTCACACGCAGTGGTTTGAATCGACTTGATCAAATTTTGTGATGTAGCATGAATAGAGTTTGAGACGAGAAAAGCATAGATAGCTAGAGAAGGTTCTTAGGCATTCTTGTCCATCCACTTGGCAAAAGAAAAGAAAACCAATCAATCAAAACAACAAGTGGATGTCCTCGAATGAGTAAAATATGCAATCAACATGCTCACACAATAAAATGGCAATTGAAATATGTGGCAAAGCATGCACAATCAATTCTAGCATCTATCAAACAATTGGTGATGACTAGGTCATCTATATATGAGTATATTGACTTAGGAGTCAAAGACGTTACAAAGGGAAACAGAGAGATTACAATCCCATCTTGGTGAGACCGAGATCCCTATCGGTGAGACCGATTTGGCTAGGGTTTGTGGCAGTGGCTATGACATTTGAAACTCGGTGGCGCCGGATAGAAAGAATCGGTGGGGCCGAGTTTGACTTTAGGTTTAGGTCATATGTGGATGTGGGAAGGTAGTTCAGGATTTTGGAGCATATCACTAAGCACTTGAAGCAAGAGGCTCATCAAGCAACACCTCATCCCTCCTTGATAGTATTGGCTTTTCCTATAGACTCAATGTGATCTTGGATCACTAAAATATAAAATATAGAGTCTTGAGCTTCAAGCTTGAGCCAAACTTTTTGTCCTTAGAATTTTGAGGGGTCCACTTTCCTCATCTATGCCATGCCATTCATTGAGCTTTTCCTGAAATATTAATCTTGGAATAATGTTAGCTCAATGAGCTATATGTTGTTAGGAATTACCAAAACCACCCAGGGATAGTTGCACTTTCACATACCATGTGTGGTGTGAGCAGGAGGCAGCCCACACGGGTTGTGTGTGGGCGGACATTAGAATTGCCCACACGTGTGGGCGTAGCTACTTTGTGCCACACGCCCAACAAGTACTACTCATCCCCATCCCACGCGTGTGGCACGAAGCAAAAATGCCCACACGTCCTGCCGCAGCTACGTTAGGTACCCGCGGGATGACGATTTAGTTGCCATCCTGGATGGTAGAGGTAATTATCTGGGATGGCAAGAGTAGTTGTAAAAGCATGGCAACTCTATCTGTTTTGGTTAACTTTAGTTGCCATGTCTAATTTATGGTAGTTGCCGCGTGTAATCAAACCATAGTTGCCGTGTGCGATTAACTGTTGGGGAACGTAGTAATTTCAAAAATTTCCTACGCACACGCAAGATCATGGTGATGCATAGCAACGAGAGGGGAGAGTGTTATCTACGCACTTTGTAGACCGGGCGAAGTGTTGACACAACGTAGAGGAAGTAGTCGTACGTCCTCCTCGCGATCCGACCGATCCTAGCGCCGTTACTTCGGCGCCTCCGAGTTCTTGACACACGTACAGCTCGATGACGTCCCCGGGTCTCGATCCAGCAAAACCTCCGGGGACGAGTTCCGTCAGCACGACGGCGTGGTGACGATCTTGATGAACTACCGGCGCAGGGCTTCGCCTAAGCACTGCGACAATATGACCGAGGTGGAATATGGTGGAGGGGGGCACCGCACACGGTTGAGGAACGATCTCAAGGATCAACTTGTGTGTCTATGGGGTGCCCCCTGCCCCCGTATATAAAGGAGCAAGGGAGGGAGGAGGCCGGCCCTAGGTTTGGCGCGCCAAGGGGAGTCCTACTCCCACCGGGAGTAGGATTCCCCTTTTTCTAGTCCAACCAGGAATCCTTCCATGTAGGGGAAGTAGGAGAGAAGGGAAGGGAAGAGAGAAGGAGAAGGAAGGAAGGGGGCGCCCCCTTCCCTAGTCCAATTCGGACTAGAGCAAGGGGAGGGGCGCGGCCACCTTTTGGGCCCTTTCTCTCCTTTGCCGTATGGCCCAATGAGGCCCAATACGAATTCCCGTAACTCTCCGGTACTCCGAAAAATACCCGAATCACTCGGAACCTTTCCGAACTCCGAATATAGTCGTCCAATATATCGATCTTTACGTCTCGACCATTTCGAGACTCCTCGTCATGTCCCCGATCTCATCCGGGACTCCGAACTCCTTCGGTGCATCAAAACTCATAATAACTGTCATCGTAACCTTAAGCGTGCGGACCCTACGGTTCGAGAACAATGTAGACATGACCGAGACACGTCTCCGGTCAATAACCAATAGCGGGACCTGGATCCCCATATTGGCTCCTACATATTCTGCGAAGATCTTTATCGGTCAGACCGCATAACAACATACGTCATTCCCGTTGTCATCGGTATGTTACTTGCCCGGGATTCGATCGTCGGTATCCAATACCTAGTTCAATCTCGTTACCGGCAAGTCTCTTTACTCGTTCCGTAATACATCATCTCGCAACTAACTCATTGGTTGCAATGCTTGCAAGGCTTATGTGATGTGCATTACCGAGAAGGCCCTGAGATACCTCTCCGACATTCGGAGTGACAAATCCTAATCTCGAAATACGCCAACCCAACAAATACTTTCGGAGACACCTGTAGAGCACCTTTATAATCACCCAGTTACGTTGTGACGTTTGGTAGAACACAAAGTGTTCCTACGGTAAACGGGAGTTGCATAATCTCATAGTCAAAGGAACATGTATAAGTCATGGATAAAAGCAATAGCAACATACTAAACGATCGGGTGCTAAGCTAATGGAATGGGTCATGTCAATCAGATCATTCAACTAATGATGTGATCCCGTTAATCAAATAACAACTCTTTGTTCATGGTTAGGAAACATAACCATCTTTGATTAACGAGCTAGTCAAGTAGAGGCATACTAGTGACACTCTGTTTGTCTATGTATTCACACATGTATTATGTTTCCGGTTAATATAATTCTAGCATGAATAATAAACATTTATCATGATATGTAAGTTAATAAATAATAACTTTATTATTGCCTCTAGGGCATATTTCCTTCAGTCTCCCACTTGCACTAGAGTCAATAATCTAGTTCACATCGCCATGTGATTTACCAGCAATAGTTCACATCACCATGTGATTAACACCCATAGTTCACATCGATATGTGACCAACACCCAAAGGGTTTACTAGAGTCAGTAATCTAGTTCACATCGCTATGTGATTAACACCCAAAGAGTACTAAGGTGTGATCATGTTTTGCTTGTGAGATAATTTTAGTCAACGGGTCTGTCACATACAAATCCGTAAGTATTTTGTGAATTCTATGTCTGCAATGCTCCGCACAGAGCTACTCTAGCTAATTGCTCCCACTTTCAATATGTATCTAGATCGAGACTTAGAGTCATCCAGATCAGTGTCAAAACTTGCATCGACGTAACCCTTTACGGCGAACCTTTCTGTCACGTCCATAATCGAGAAACATATCCTTATTCCACTAAGGATAATTTTTGACCGCTGTCCAGTGATCTACTCCTAGATCACCATTGTACTCCCTTGCTTAACTCAGTGTAGGGTATACAATAGATCTGGTACACAGCATGGCATACTTTATAGAACCTATGGCCAAGGCATAGGGAATGACTTTCATTCTCTTTCTATCTTATTCCGTGGTCGGGTTTTGAGTCTTACTCAACTTCACACCTTGTAACACAGGCAAGAACTCTTTCTTTGACTGTTCCATTTTGAACTACTTCAAAATCTTGTCAAGGTATGTACTCATTGAAAAAACTTATCAAGCGTCTTGATCTATCTCTATAGATATTGATGCTCAATATGTAAGCAGCTTCACCGAGGTCTTCCTTTGAAAAACTCCTTTCAAACACTCCTTTGTGCTTTACAGAATAATTCTACATTATTTCGATCAACAATATGTCATTCACATATACTTATCGAAATGTCTGTAGTGCTCCCACTCACTTTCTTGTAAATACAGGCTTCACCACAAGTTCAGATAAAACTATATGCTTTGATCAACTTATCAAAGCATATATTCCAACTCGAGATGCTTGCACCAGTCCATAGATGGATCATTTGGAGCTTATGTATTTTGTTAGCACCTTTAGGATTGACAAAACCTTCTAGTTGCATCATATACAACTCTTTTTTAATAAATCCATTAAGGAATGCAGTTTTGTTTATCCATTTGCCAGATTTCATAAAATGCGGCAATTGCTAACATGATTCGGACAGACTTGAGCATAGATACGAGTGAGAAACTCTCATCGTAGTTAACACTTTGAACTTGTCGAAAACCTTTTGCGACAATTCTAGCTTTGTAGATAGTAACACTACTATCATTGTCTGTCTTCCTCTTGAAGATCCATTTATTCTTAATGGCTTGTCAATCATCAAGCAAGTCCACCAAAGTCCACACTTTGTTTTCATACATGGATCCCACCTCAGATTTCATGGCCTCAAGCCATTTCGCGGAATCTGGGCTCATCATCGCTTCCTCATAGTTCGTAGGTTCGTCATGGTCAAGTAACATGACCTCCAGAACAGGATTACCGTACCACTCTGGTGCGGATCTCACTCTGGTTTACCTACGAGGTTTGGTAGTAACTTGATCTGAAGTTACATGATCATCATCATTAGCTTCCTCACTAATTGGTGTAGTAGTCACAGAACAGATTTACGTGATGAACTACTTTCCAATAAGGGAGCAGTACGATTACCTCATCAAGTTCTACTTTCCTCCCACTCACTTCTTTCGAGAGAAACTCCTTCTCTAGAAAGGATCCATTCTTAGCAACGAATGTCTTGCCTTCGGATCTGTGATAGAAGGTGTACCCAACATTTTGGGTATCCTATGAAGACGCACTTCTCCGATTTGGGTTTTAAGCTTATCAGTATGAAACTTTTTCACATAAGCATCACAACCCCAAACTTTAAGAAACAACAATTTTGGTTTCTTGCTAAACCACAGTTCATATAGTGTCGTCTCAACGGATTTAGATGGTGCCCTATTTAACGTGAATGCAGTTGTCTCTAATGCATAACCCCATAACTATAGTGGTAAGTCGGTAAGAAACATCATAGATTGCACTATATCCAATAAAGTACGGTCATGACGTTCGGACACACCATTACGCTGTAGTGTTCCAGGTGGCGTGAGTTGTGAAACTTTTTCACATTGTTTTAACTGAAGGCCAAACTCGTAACTCAAATATTTTACCTCTGCGATCAAATCGTAGAAAGTTTTATTCTCTTGTTACGATGATTCTCCACTTAACTCTGAAATTCTTTAAACTTTTCAAATGTTTCAGACTTATGTTTCATCAAGTAGATATACCCATATCTGCTCAAATCATCTGTGAAGGTCAGAAAATAATGATACTTGTCGCGAGCCTTAATATTCATCGGACCACATACATCAGTATGTATGATTTCCACCAAATCTGTTGCTCGCTCCATTGTTCCGGAGAATGTACTTTTAGTCATCTTGCCCATGAGGCATGGTTCGCAAGCATCAAGTGATTCATAATCAAGTGATTCCAAAAACCCATCAGCATGGAGTTTCTTCATGCGCTTTACACCAATATGACCTAAACGGCAGTGCCACAAATAAGTTGCACTATCATTATTAACTTTGCATCTTTTGGTTTCAATATTATGAATATGTGTATCACTATGATCGAGATCCAACGAACCATTTCATTGGGTGTGTAACCATATAAGGTTTTATTCATGTAAACAGAACAACAATTTATTCTCTTACTTAAATGAATAACCGTATTGCAATAAACATGATCGAATCATATTTATGCTCAACGCAAACACCAAATAACACTTATTTAGGTTCCACACTAATCCCGAAAGTATAGGGAGAGTGCGATGATGATCATATCAACCTTGGAACTACTTCCAACACACATCGTTATTTCACCCTTAACTAGTCTCTGTTCATTCTGCAACTCCCGTTTCGAGTTACTACTCTTAGCAACTGAACCAGTATCAAATACCGAGGGGTTGCTATGAACACTAGTAAAATACACATCAATAATCTGTATATCCAATATACCTTTGTTCACTTTGCCATCCTTCTTATCCGCCAAATACTTGGGGTAGTTCCGCTTCCAGTGACCAGTCCCTTTGCAGTAGAAGCACTTAGTCTCAGGCTTAGGACCAGACTTGGGCTTCTTCACTTGAGCAGCAACTTGCTTTGCCGTTCTTCTTGAAGTTCCCCTTCTGCCCTTTGCCCTTTTTCTTGAAACTAGTGATCTTGTCAACCATCAACACTTGATGTTTTTCTTTGATTTCTACCTTCGCCGATTTTAGCATCACGAAGAGTTCGGGAATCGTTTCCGTTATCCCTTGCATATCATAGTTCATCACAAAGTTCTACTAACTTGGTGATGGTGACTAGAGAATTCTGTCAATCACTATCTTATCTGGAAGATTAACTCCCACTTGATTCAAGCGATTGTAGTACCCAGACAATCTGAGCACATGCTCACTAGTTGAGCGACTCTCCTCCATCTTTTAGCTATAGAACTTGTTGGAGACTTCATATCTCTCAACTCGGGTATTTGCTTGAAATATTAACTTCAACTCCTGGAACATCTCATATGGTCCATGACGTATAAAACGTCTTTGAAGTCCCGATTCTAAGCCGTCAAGCATGGTGCACTAAACTATCAAGTAGTCATCATATTGAGCTAGCCAAACGCTCATAACGTCTGCATCTGCTCCTGCAATAGGTCATCACCTAGCGGTGCATC
Organism: Aegilops longissima; assembly: GCA_021605205.1. NCBI lineage: Eukaryota > Viridiplantae > Streptophyta > Magnoliopsida > Poales > Poaceae > Aegilops > Aegilops longissima. The sequence goes on from CM038677.1 coordinate 764,374,891, forward strand.
AAGGACATAATTCTTACATGCAGAATGAGGATAAACCTCAGATCACGGATCCAATCCACATCATTGCTACTAACATCTTTCAATACAATTTTCTCTAGGAACATATCAAAATAAACAACGCGAGCTATTGATCTACGACATAATTTGTAAAATACTACCAGGACTAAGTTCATGATAAATTTAAGTTCAATTAATCATATTACTTAAGAACTCTCACTTAGATAGACATCCCTCTAATCTTCTAAGTGATCACGTGATCCAAATCAAACTAAACCATAACCGATCATCACGTGAAATGGATTAGTTCTCAATGGTGAACATCATCATGTTGATCATATCTACTATATGATTCACGCTCGACCTTTCGGTCTCCGTGTTCCGAGGCCATATCTGCATATGCTAGGCTCGTCAAGTATAACCCGAGTATTCTGCGTGTGCAAAACTGGCTTGCACCCGTTGTAGATGGACGTAGAGCTTATCACACCCGATCATCACGTGGTGTCTGGGCACGACGAACTTTGGCAACGGTGCATACTCGGGGAGAACACTTCTTGATAATTAGTGAGAGATCATCTTAAAATGCTACCGTCAATCAAAGCAAAATAAGATGTATAAAAGATAAACATCACATGCAATCATAATATGTGACATGATATGGCCATCATCATCTTGTGCCTTTGATCTCCATCTCCAAAGCATCGTCATGATTTCCATCGTCACCGGCATGACACCATGATCTCCATCATCTTGATCAATATCAATGTGTCGTCACATAGTCGTCTCGCCAATTATTGCTCTTGCAACTATTGCTATCGCATAGCGCTAAAGTAAAGCAATTATTGGACGCTTGCATCTTATGCAATAGAGAGACAACCATAAGGATTTTGCCAGTTGCCGATAACTTCAACAAAACATGATCATCTCATACAACAATTTATATCTCATCACGTCTTGACCATATCACAACATGCCCTGCAAAAACAAGTTAGACGTCCTCTACTTTGTTTGTTGCAAGTTTTACGTGGCTGCTACGGGCTTTAAGCAAGAACCAATCTCACCTACGCATCAAAACCACAACGATAGTTTGTCAAATAGACTCCGTTTTAACCTTCGCAAGGACCGGGCGTAACCATACTTGGTTCAACTAAAGTTGGAGAAACTGACACCCGCCAGCCAATTGTGTGCAAAGCACGGCGGTAGAACCAGTCTCGCGTAAGCGTCACGCGTAATGTCGGTCCGGCCGCTTCATCCAACAATACCGCCGAACCAAAGTATGACATCTTTGGTAGGCGGTATGACTTATATCGTCCACAACTCACTTGTGTTCTACTCGTGCATAACATCAAACCATAAAAACCTAGGCTCTGATGCCACTGTTGGGGAACGTAGTAATTTCAAAAATTTCCTACGCACACGCAAGATCATGGTGATGCATAGCAACGAGAGGGGAGAGTGTTATCTACGTACCCTTGTAGACCGAAGCGGAAGTGTTGACACAACGTAGAGGAAGTAGTCGTACGTCCTCCTCGCGATCCGACCGATCCTAGCGCCGTTACTCCGGCGCCTCCGAGTTCTTGACACACGTACAGCTCGATGACGTCCCCGGGTCTCGATCCAGCAAAACCTCCGGGGACGAGTTCCGTCAGCACGACGGCGTGGTGACGATCTTGATGAACTACCGGCGCAGGGCTTCGCCTAAGCACTGCGATAATATGACCGAGGTGGAATATGGTGGAGGGGGGCATCGCACACGGTTGAGGAACGATCTCAAGGATCAACTTGTGTGTCTATGGGGTGCCCCCTGCCCCCGTATATAAAGGAGCAAGGGAGGGAGGAGGCCGGCCCTAGGTTTGGCGCGCCAAGGGGAGTCCTACTCCCACCGGGAGTAGGATTCCCCTTTTCCTAGTCCAACTAGGAATCCTTCCATGTAGGGGAAGTAGGAGAGAAGGAAAGGGAAGAGAGAAGGAGAAGGAAGGAAGGGGGCGCCCCCTTCCCTAGTCCAATTCGGACTAGAGCAAGGGGAGGGGCACGGCCACCTTTTGGGCCCTTTCTCTCCTTTCCCGTATGGCCCAATGAGGCCCAATACGAATTCCCGTAACTCTCCGGTACTCCGAAAAATACCCGAATCACTCAGAACCTTTCCGAACTCCGAATATAGTCGTCCAATATATCGATCTTTACGTCTCGACCATTTCGAGACTCCTCGTCATGTCGCCGATCTCATCCGGGACTCCGAACTCCTTCGGTGCATCAAAACTCATAATAACTGTCATCGTAACCTTAAGCGTGCGGACCCTACGGTTCGAGAACAATGTAGACATGACCGAGACACGTCTCCGGTCAATAACCAATAGCGGGACCTGGATGCCCATATTGGCTCCTACATATTCTGCGAAGATCTTTATCGGTCAGACCGCATAACAACATACATCATTCTCTTTGTCATCGGTATGTTACTTGCCCGGGATTCGATCGTCGGTATCCAATACCTAGTTCAATCTCGTTACCGGCAAGTCTCTTTACTCGTTCCGTAATACATCATCTCGCAACTAACTCATTGGTTGCAATGCTTGCAAGGCTTATGTGATGTGCATTACCGAGAAGGCCACGAGATACCTCTCCAGACATTCGGAGTGACAAATCCTAATCTCGAAATACGCCAACCCAACAAATACTTTCGGAGACACTGAGAGCACCTTTATAATCACCCGTTATGTTGTGACGTTTGGTAGCACACAAAGTGTTCCTCGGTAAACGGAGTTGCATAATCTCATAGTCAAAGGAACATGTATAAGTCATGGATAAAAGCAATAGCAACATACTAAACGATCGGGTGCTAAGCTAATGGAATGGGTCATGTTAATCAGATCATTCAACTAATGATGTGATCCCGTTAATCAAATAACAACTCTTTGTTCATGGTTAGGAAACATAACCATCTTTGATTAACGAGCTAGTCAAGTAGAGGCATACTAGTGACACTCTGTTTGTCTATGTATTCACACATGTATTATGTTTCCGGTTAATACAATTCTAGCATGAATAATAAACATTTATCATGATATGTAAGGAAATAAATAATAACTTTATTATTGCCTCTAGGGCATATTTCCTTCATTAACTACTTGCCACATATGGTCAAACAGTAGTTACCATGTGTGTTTACCTAGTTGCCATGTGTGGTCCAACCATAGTTGCCATGTATGGTTAATCACAGTTGCCATGTGTGTTTATCTGGTTGCCACGTACGCACAACTGCAGTTGCCGTCTAGCAAAGAATCACAGTTGCCATGTGTGTTACCTAGTTGCCACGTTCGCGTAACTGCAGTTGCCATCCACAACGTAGGAGTGTCGTGTGGGCGAAAAGCAGTCCGCCCACACGCGCATGGACTAGGTGGTGGCTTTGTGGGCAGAAACTAGTTCGCCCACACAGCGCAGCTGGCAGACATCATGGTGCGGGGCGTGTGGGCAAACTCTCCAACGCCCACACACCAGCCCGTCCTACGTGGCATCCAAATTCTGCCTCAGTGTGTCAAGATTCGTGCAAACTGCACTGGACGATGATCCACGCGTGTGGGCGGGTTGCAAAACTACCACACATGTGGGCGTTAGTATTTCTGTATTTATTTAGGATATTTTCAAACTTTTCAACTCAAAATGTAAACTTTTCTAAAATCATTTGAAGGGATTATTTCCCATAATTTTTTCACGACACCGTAAATAAAAGAAAATTTTACAGTAAATTACTGTCGCATGGCTTACTGTAATATCCACACACAATATTTATCTTGGATGTTTTTAAACTTTTCAACTCAGTTTTGAACCTTTCTAAAATCAAGGGAGCGGAGCACAAAATCCGCACTGGCGGTTAACACGGCTGTCATGCGGTGGCCCAAACGGCTCACTCGCACCCACACCAACCCCCTACCGCGCATCCGGTCGAACACCTCGGCCGCACCCGCACCCACCACCACCACCACCCACCTCCGACGTGCACACGCGCCGCACTCCTCTCTATATATCCGCACGCCTCCAATCGCCACCACTCGCCGCCCACCTTCCCCTCTCCACTCCCCCCCTCCGCCGACGCCCCACCACTCCCCCCTTCCCCCTCCGCCGCCGACGCCGCCGACGCAATGGACTCCGTCGCGTCGTGGGGGCTGACCCCGCTGGCGGACGCGGACCCGGACGTCTTCGACCTCATCGAGCGGGAGAAGCGGCGCCAGCGGAGCGGGATCGAGCTCATCGCCTCGGAGAACTTCACCTCCTTCGCCGTCATCGAGGCGCTCGGCTCGGCCCTCACCAACAAGTACTCCGAGGGCATGCCGGGGGCCCGCTACTACGGCGGCAACGACGTCATCGACGAGATCGAGAACCTCTGCCGCGACCGCGCCCTCGCCGCCTTCCGCCTCGACGCCGCCTCCTGGGGCGTCAACGTGCAGCCCTACTCCGGCTCGCCCGCCAACTTCGCCGCCTACACCGCGCTCCTCAACCCCCACGACCGGATCATGGGGCTCGACCTCCCGTCAGGTGGGCATCTCACCCACGGCTACTACACCGCCGGGGGGAAGAAGATCTCCGCCACCTCCATCTACTTCGAGAGCCTGCCCTACAAGGTCAGCGCCGCCAACGGCTACATCGACTACGACAAGCTCGAGGAGAAGGCCATGGACTTCCGCCCCAAGCTCATCATCTGCGGTGGCAGCGCCTACCCCAGGGACTGGGACTACGCCAGGCTCAGGGCCGTCGCCGACAAGGTCGGGGCCATGCTCCTCTGCGACATGGCGCACATCAGCGGGCTGGTCGCCGCGCAGGTATAATCACCACAAACTCACCTCGGCTTGTTACATTCAGAAATTGGATCTTGGCTTCAAGATTCCTCTTTTATGCGATGCGATCTGGTTGTTGGGATCTTAGTAGTAGTAGGTGCCTGGTTGTTGAGCTTTGTAGTTGTATATAATTGTCTTTTAGCTGTGTGCGTCTATTAGATCTGTGCATGTTTCATAAGTGGTTGGCGCTGGGTTGCTCTGAACTGGAAAATACTGTATTTACGGAGTGTTACTATTAGATCCCATCTAAGTGAGTAGCCCTTTGGTATTCGTTGCATAAATGTGTATTAAAACGTTGTGTAGTAATTTCAGACAGATACAAGATTGAAGAATTAACAACAGTTTCTTTTTTTCGTGATAGAACATGCAACAATCTGGAGTTCATACTTCAGTGAAATTGTTTGTTGTAAATAGTAGTAATAATAATAATAATTGTTAATCTTTGTTTCAGAGTAAAAACTTGAGAACATTGTTTGGAAATAATCAATTGTGCTTTTTCACTGATTAACCAATGGAATGACTGCTCTTATACCATCCCCTGAGTCCTGACTTGACATATGGCATGGTATAAATATAATGTGCTACTTGCCTCAATTGCATACACATTTTTCATATATTGAGCGCTCAGCTGTCTGCTAGGGTGACTGATGTGCATATTCCTTCTGTACTGTACTTAGTCAGGGGAACCCCTTGTTTGACTGTATTTTTCTCATGTTCTTCTAAACTCTGCTTTCCTGTAAGTGAAGAACAATACTTCTATAAGTATAGTCATGAAAAATGCTTATGTGTACCATGGAATTGAAAAGAATGTCCTATTAATTTTTATAAAATCCTGATCATTTTTCTTTAGGTGTTTAAGGCATACTGCAATAGTTTTGAAGATTAAAGAGTGTATGAATGTCGATGTAATCCTACAGTTTCTGAGATGCTTACTCTTTCCTTCCTTTTCTCTAGGAAGCTGCAAATCCTTTTGAGTTCTGCGATGTGGTTACCACTACAACACACAAGTCTCTCCGGGGACCGAGGGCTGGCATGATCTTCTACAGGAAAGGCCCTAAGCCTGCGAAGAAGGGCCAGCCTGAGGGTGCTGTGTATGACTACGAGGACAAGATCAACTTTGCGGTGTTCCCATCGCTCCAGGGTGGTCCTCACAACCACCAGATTGCTGCCCTTGCAGTTGCCCTGAAGCAAACTTTGACTCCTGGATTCAAGGCCTACGCAAAGCAGGTCAAGGCCAATGCTGTTGCCGTTGGAAAATATCTCATGAGCAAGGGTTACAAGATGGTGACCGATGGAACTGACAACCATCTTGTTCTATGGGATCTCCGCCCTCTTGGCTTGACTGGTATGCCAGTTTATTTGTGTGTGTTGATTTTCTAGCAGTCCTATTATCATTTATTCTAACATTAGCTTATTTCTGCAGGAAACAAGGTTGAAAAGATGTGTGACCTTTGTAGCATTACATTGAACAAGAATGCCGTCTTTGGTGACAGCAGTGCATTGTCCCCGGGTGGTGTCCGCATTGGTAAGGATCACTCCCTCTGCTTTAATGTTTTAATTACATCTGCTGGTACTGCAAGCCTGAAAAAGATTATTACTACCTCCATCCAAAATAGATGAGTTTCTAGAATGCGTGCAGTCAAACTTCTCATTCATTTTATTGGTTATTAGAAATATTTCCATATTCGCAATTTGTAATTAATGAACAGAGGCTGTACTGTTTACTTCATTTTCATGTTGCATACATTTCAATGTGAGCAATCAGGGTGTTATTCACCACTGTTGACATGATAACTTTTCTCTGAAATAAAACAAGTACACGTGCAAACTAAATTACTATGACACTTTATTCGGGAATTGGAAATAAACTTTTAGGTTCCTTAATATGAGTGAGAATCTTCAATAATCTGAGAGATTTGTCTGTGATTGTTTTCAGGCGCTCCGGCGATGACTTCCAGGGGTCTCGTCGAGAAAGACTTCGAGCAGATTGCCGAGTTCCTCCACCAGGCGGTGACTATCTGCCTGAACATCCAGAAGGAGCACGGCAAGCTGCTCAAGGACTTCTCCAAGGGCCTGGTGAACAACAAGGACATCGAGAACCTCAAGGTCGAGGTCGAGAAGTTTGCCCTCTCCTTCGACATGCCCGGGTTCTCGCTCGAGAGCATGAAGTACAAGGAGTAGGATGATGATACATATGTCGTGGTTGTCTCCGCTAATCGTCCATACGCCTCGCGCTTCTAAGCCTGCTTGGTCGCCGCGCGATGCCGCCTTGTGCTTGTATGAGATTTGTCTGCTCGCCCTGGAGCCCTGGATAGTTTCGTAAACGCCTCCCACCTCATGTGTTTTGTTTGCCATCCACATTCCATCATATTTCTTTGTAGGGATTGTTCGCTTGAAATCATGGAATGTTGAGTATTTGCAATAATCTTCCATATTATTTCTGTGTACGCTCTGCATATGGGAAAATTATACTGTATGTGTTATTTTCCTTTTTGAGAGAGAAAACTGTGGTGCTATGTAGTCTGATCAATCAACTCAACGTTACACAGACCTGTGCCAGGATAAGACCACAGAAAGATCATAACAAGTTCTAAAAGAATCACTTCGGGATTGTAGTGTAATCTGGGCATACTGTAGGAATTCAATTAAAAAATATGGAACATGTATATAGAGAAAGAAAAGACAGTCAGCGGTTATTCTTCTCTCTCTCGTAGCTATACTATTCGCTGCAAAGAGTCTTTTCTTACATCGGTATACAACTCTACATCTCATGCCAATGTTGCCCAAAAAGTTAAGATTTTCTGCAACTTTTGACAACACTAGACAAATTTTGGTAGCACGAGAGCTTCTCTCTAGCACCTCGGGAGAAGATTCTTTTAATGTTGCAACCCATTTCACAAAGCAATGTCCATTTGTTTCAATGGGGGATTCCTATTTGGTGTGTATCGCGCGCTAGGGAGGTAGCGTGTACCCCCAAGGCGCTGGTTTTTTGTATAGGCTGGCCCATTTTTTCGGCTTTCATCCAATCCGGTTTTGGGATGGTTCTAGAACCTTCTCTGTTTTTTCTTTCGGGTTTTTCTTTCCTTTATCATTTTCTTTTATGTTCCTTTTTCTTTTTTTGTTTCTATTTTATTTTCTGATCTTATTTTTTCAATTTTTTTCTTTGATTTTTCAATTTGCGAAAATCTTTTAAACTCAAGATTTTTTAAATCATGAATATTTTTTAAATTCAAGAACACTTTTTGTTCATCAGATTTTAAAAATGTTTGCAAAAGAAAGTTCATCAAATTCAAATTTTGTTCATCAAATTCAAAAATTATTCATCAAATTAAAAAAGTTCATTTAAATAAAAAATTAATCAAATTTGAAATTTATTCATCTATTTTTTCAGAAAATGTTCATCAAATCCAAAATTTCTTTGTTATTTTTCAAAAAATGTTCATTGAATGCATAATTTGTTCTTATTTTTCAAAAACAATGTTCTTGAATAATTTTTGTTCATCAATCTCAAAAAGATTCATCCAATTTTGAATTAGCGAACATTTTTATGAACTTTTATAAACATTTTTTGGATTCATGAGTTTTTTCAAGACTTGAACATTTTTTTCAAAATAAGGAACATTTTTTTAACCACGAAGATGTGATGATTTCCTTAATTTTTTTAATATTCCGAATTGTTTTAAAGAAGAAATAACAGAAAAAAGCAAAAAAATATGTATTAAAAGATTGGGGCGCCCAACCCCGCTTATGGGCCCGCCCATGAGGGGCAAGCGGGAGGGTAGTGGGTGCATGCTGGCGGGAGTCCCTAGTCAGCGCTTCAGGCACCAGGGAAGCTCCCTGGCGCCCACGCGCTTGTCAGTTGGGCCGGCCCGTTAGCGCTCTGCAGTCCTCGCTCGCTCATTCGAGCCGCTCTACAGCGTCATGAGGGCGAACCAACCTGTGGTTGGATGGTTAGAGGGACTGTGGTATCCCCAGCCCATCAGAGTTCAAATCCTGATGCTCGCATTTATTTCTGGATTTATTTCAGGATTTCTGGCGATGCGCATTCAGTGGGAGGAGACGTTTCCGTCGACGACGAGGTGCCTACGGCGACTTCGTAAATTTCAAAATGATATGCCGGCTCAGTCTTTCGGAGGTGCTCATAGAGGTAGGGTGTGCGTGTGTGCGTTCATAGGAGTGAGTGTATGCGCGTGTATATGAGCGCTTGCATCTGTACTGTGTTAAAAAAAATGCAGCATCACGAGGTACTGTGGCGACCGGAGGCACATAAGAGGTACTGTAGCGTCTCGAGGTACTGTAGCGGCAAAGCACTAAGCGTTGTTGGTGCAAAATTTTGAAAAAAAAATCATGAATTTGAAAAAACAATTCACAAATTCAAAAATAGTTCACGCATTTGAAAAAAGCACAAAAGTTGAAAAAAAAGTGGGTTTGGAAAATAGTTCATCGATTTTGACAAAAAATTCACCAAATACGCAAAAAATTCATGGAATACTAAAAAATTTCATTCAATTTGAAAAAATCATCAATTTTTTCAAAAAAGTTCATAGAATTAGGAAAAAGTTCATGGAATTTGATAAAAAGTTCGTCGGATTTGAGAAAAGTTCATCGAATTCAAAAAAAGTTCGTCGGTATTGAAAAAAGTTCATTGAATTCAAAAAAGATCATCGATTCTGAGAAAAGTTCATCAAATTTGAAAAAAAGTTCAATGATTTTTCTAAAAACTCATAAATTTTCGAAAAAATCATTGAATTTGATGAAAGTTCGTGATATTTGAAAAAAGTTCATGAATATAGAATCACGAATTTGAACCAAGTTCGTGCATTGAAGAAAACAAAAAAACAAAAAGGAAAAAGGAATAAGAACCGCGACCGGGGAAAGAATAAAAGAAAGTAACATGTATTTGTACGCAAGCGAGTTAGTGTCCTAGTGATTTAGTGCGCTGCGGTGTCCACGAAGAGCTCTTGAGTTAGAACCCCGCCGGCACACTCACCTTTTTGCTTTGGGTTTGCACAAAAAAAAAGGGAAAACGGGCCGGCCCAATTACAAGCGCCTGCAGGCGCCAGTTGGCGAACCGGCGCATAAGCGCCAAATAGGATTCACCCACGCTGGCATGTTGGCCAGCGCCCCACGTGCCCAATAGGAGGTCCCGTTTCAATGCATGTGTGGCGGAGCATGCGGTACTACTGGCCTGGCCAGAGCATGTGGACCACTAAAAAGGAATGTGACGCACATGGCAACTCATAAATTTCCGAAAAGTGTTCTAAAAGAAATTCTGAACATTTTTTGAATTTGTGAACAATTTAAAATGGAAACATTTTGTGAAACTGTAAACAGTTCTTAGATACGCGTTTTTTAATTCCCGATTATTTTTTGAAAGGACCCCGATAAGTGTCACACGTGTGCCACAAACACATGGCAACTCCGAATGTTTTTTATGGCAAGTTTAGTGACGCGAGCATTGTAACTTCCTTTTCGGATGGCAAGTTTCATTTTTTTTGGGTTTGTTTCTTCTTTTCGGATGGCAAATTTAGTTGTAAAAAACGTCAGGGTGGGATTGCTTCGGGTCACTCATGTGGCACATATCATTTGGATTTTTGAAACGGCGAACATTTTTTTAAACATGAGAACATTCTTTGAAACTCCGAAAAAAATTGAAACCACGAATATCTTCTAAAAATCACCGATTTTTGAATCGGTGAATAATTTTGGAAAATGATTTTTTTTGGAATTCCGAACAGCTTTTGGATATACGATCATTTCTTGAAACACGAACATTTTTATATCTGTGATCAAATTTTGATAACCAGGAGCATTTTTGCAAAAATCCGAAACAATATTTGAAATTTCCAAACAATGAAAAAAGTAAAATTAAATTTGAAACAGAAAAAAAGATTATTCACAAAAAAGGAATACAAGAAAACGAAAAGATAAAAAAATGAAACTGGTAGGCAGTCGTTGGATGAGAATCAAACGGTGCTGGTTAGTCGAAGATTGGCTCGCCTGTCATCAGCGTCCTTTTCCTTCCCTTGAGAACAGCGGGACTGTCCATTTCTTGAGTCAAAGACCGTAGGGGCCTCATCTCAACGAGAAGTGTTGGAGTTGGGTTTTCCCTTTCCCTTTTGTGGCTTCCGGACGGCACCCGCGGCGACACATGGCGGCGCTGCAAGGCGACGTGTCTCTCCGGACTCTCCCCTCCCCACCTCACGGCTCGGACCCTGAGTTTACCCCATCCCCATCCCCTCCTCGACCTCGTGGGTTCCAGAACGCAGCCAGCTCCATTCACACCCTCCTGTCTTGCTCCCTCCTCCCGCACCATACCATCAAGGTCAGGGTGCTTGCTCTCCTGTTCTTCTTCTCAGGGGAGCGCTGGAGCGACCAGGAGAAAGAGTGGAGGATGGATCGGTACGAGGTGGTGAGGGACATCGGGTCCGGCAACTTCGGGGTGGCCAAGCTGGTGCGGGACGTCAGGACCAAGGAGCACTTCGCCGTCAAGTTCATCGAGCGAGGCCACAAGGTACGCACGCAAGCAGCCTCGTCCCTCCCTCCTACAGTCCTACGCATACGACCGGCGCCTCCTCTGCCAATAGTTCTCCAGTTTTTACCTGTATGGCCGCGTCACGCGTGATTGGTTAAGTTGGAATGGAGGATCGAATGTTTAGGCCCGTCAGTATCCATGGATTCGCTCCGTGGGCACCTCTGTTTTATTTATGCGGCAGTGGAGCTGCTGGCCAGACGAGACGATCCCGTGATCTTCGCGGTTCTCCGCGTGTGCTTGGGATCTCCGGAAATGCTGGGAGTTTCGGTGGACAGGACGTGATCTTGGCTCTGTTTTGCGCTTAGCTGAGTGGGTTGTGCACTTGGGCAGCACTTCTCTTGGCGTCGATAAATGCAGAGCACTCTGTTTTTAGCGTTTCCACTTGAAGATCCTAAATATCATAGCCGATTGACCTTTTTAGTTTACTCTGTTACAAGTACTTCAAAAAAACAACAGGCAACATCTGTTGTCCCCTTGCTGAAGGCATTGCATGGAGTTTACACAGACTCTGTCTTAACTCCGAAGGTATCATATTCTAGAAATAGGCAACATCTGTCATGGTACTATGGTAGGTCAGGTCGAGGAAGTATCCAGTGCATGCCACCCTGCTGTTGCTTCCCATGCTTCCCTCCAACAAAAATAATCGAAAAGATTCGTTCGTTGGCACACATAGAATCTATCTCCGATGCCACATAATTTCCAATATAGTATGTGATTTACTATTGATAGCCTTTGTTTGGTGTGGCTTTGGTTTCAAAAGCATCTACACATTTCTCCTTTTGGGTGTAGCAGTTGAAAGCATCTTTTTGTGAGATGTGATAACAAAGTTTTACCACAGTTAATATATAGAGAACTAATAAATGATTCAGCTAAGTAAGTGATTCCACAGTTCAGGGCAACAGCCAGCGGCTCGGAGCGCGTGGTGGGTCTATCCTAACGCTCGGAAGGCTGTGTCGTGCTTAAGTAGCAAACAAACCGGCGTCAAATCTCATCTCAGTGTACTGATTGTGTTGAGGTTACTTTCTTTCGGACAAAAAGGGTGGAATTTATTACTCAAAATGAAGCATCAAGGTTGCTAAGCTAGCGTGAGGCATTGGTTAATGGTTATTGTACAAACTACTATAAAGTTTTCTTTTCCAAGTTTTATTTCAACCTTTTGACTTCAGACTATATCTGTTCATTTTGTTTTCTCCGCTGGCTTCTTCCGAGTTCAGTTCAGTTTTTGTTGGGTGTTTAATTCTAGCCTCCGTGTTAGCTGTTCGGACATGTCTGGAAAATGGTTCTCTTCGTTTAATGATGCTACTGTTATAGTACGCCATGCCTATGCGTCCATTTCGTTTTCTTCTTGCTCTTTGAGAGGTGTGGGCCATTACTTTAAGCTGAAGATGTACCGGATTTTTACTCTTTACTTGTCACTGTTATTACGTTCTGAAGCCCTTTTATACTTGCTTTGTTTCTTCCAGGCCCTTTGTTTGAACGTTTAGTATTTATGATTCATCAGTTAACTCTCAACATTTGTTTTTGCTGCATAGATTGATGAACATGTTCAAAGGGAGATTATGAACCACCGGTCACTCAAGCATCCAAATATTATTCGATTCAAGGAGGTAATTTCTTGGCTTCTAGACCGTGATTATCCCTAATATATAGGCTCAAAGTTGAATGACTTATGAGTGTAAACGCTTTAGTTCTTCACCTCATGAAATTTTACTCAGGGTAACTAGTCACATATTGTACTGATGCTTCATCACAAAAAAATGTGGCTTTACAAAATTATAGATCTGTTTTTACTCTTATGATTGCAAGCTGTTGATCAGAGTGATTAATTGCGGATACTTGACTCACATATGGAAATATACTGCTCCCTCCGTTCCATAATATAAGGGCGTTTTTTACACTACACTAACACTAGTGTCAAAAATGCTCCTGTTATATTATGGGATGGAGGGAGTAGTATGGAAGTTAAGGTTATCTTTAGTGGCAAGAAGAATACGTAACCGAAATTTTAGTTCCATGTTTTGAGGCTAGGACTCTTTACTACTTTGGTATATGTTATTTTACGTCAAGCATGTTGGCTAACCACTTTACTACTATTAGGATACTTGCTTCGAATGTTAAATGCTTATCAACTTAAAATTTTCTTCGTCCTTGCACTGCTCTGCACATCTCAGGCAACGATGATTTAGCAGGCAATTAACCAGTGCTAAGATGACATACATGTGTTTTTAGAGGGTGTGAACATTTCCACTTGGTTGGAAGAACTTTATTTTTAGATACTCTTTAGGTTTCTTTCTTGGTTGAAATATGTACTCTTACGTTTGGTGGAGAGTTTGGAGTCAACTGAGCTTGTGAACGCCATAGCTGTTTTCTTTCTGTTCATCTTGAATTGTTGGCCTGATTATCAAAACTTTAATGTTTGATTCATGCTTAAACATACTTAGTTTTTCAGGTCGTGCTAACTCCCACACATTTGGCAATAGTTATGGAGTATGCCTCTGGCGGTGAGCTATTCCAAAGGATTTGTAATGCAGGGAGATTTAGCGAGGATGAGGTACATACTATCTGCAACTACCTTTGGGACTTCCTTAAATGGTGACATATAAGTACACTATTATTTACTCATTATTCTTAATAGGGAAGGTACTTCTTCCAACAATTGATTTCTGGAGTGAGCTATTGTCACTCGATGGTACGTAGTACTGCTACTCTGCCAAGCCATCTCACAGATAGAAGCTTAAGTCAAACTCATCACACAATATGTCATCTTCTTATTTTTGTCTGCAGCAAGTATGTCATAGAGATTTGAAACTAGAAAACACTCTATTGGATGGTAGTGTCGCACCTCGACTCAAGATTTGTGACTTCGGTTACTCCAAGGTATTCCCGTGCAAGATAATGACCTCTGAATGCTGCGTTTTCATCGCCTAAACCAGGACCCTTGTTTCGACTCTTTCATTTCAGTCTTCTGTCTTGCACTCTCAACCGAAGTCAACTGTCGGCACGCCGGCATACATCGCCCCGGAGGTCCTCTCTAGAAGAGAGTATGATGGAAAGGTATGAATTTTCACCGCTACGGCATGGTTTTAATGGTTTAAGTACCCCATGTGATGTGAAGCATTCAGATGCCAGCTCTTGTAATCTTAGGTCGCCGATGTTTGGTCTTGCGGAGTAACGCTCTATGTGATGCTTGTCGGGGCATATCCTTTTGAGGACCCTGATGAGCCAAGGAACTTCCGCAAAACGATCACTGTGAGTTCATAAAACTTTTGCATCTTTCATGAAACTTTTGCATCATCTGTATCTGATGCCTCTCATTGTGTCACTAAAAAACTTAATTGTTGGTGTCTTCCACAGAGGATTCTCAGTGTACAGTACTCCGTCCCGGACTATGTTCGAGTCTCGATGGAATGCATACATCTGCTGTCCCGTATTTTCGTCGGAAATCCTCAGCAGGTTGTATATTCTTTTCCTGGAATAGTTCAGCTCCTGGTCATGTAGTGCTCACGTTTGTATTTGCGTGCAGCGAATAACCATCCCGGAGATCAAGAACCATCCATGGTTCCTCAAGAGATTGCCGGTTGAGATGACCGATGAGTACCAAAGGAGCGTGCAGCTGGCGGACATGAACACGCCGTCACAAAGTCTGGAAGAAGCCATAGCCATCATCCAGGAGGCGCAGAAGCCTGGCGATAACGCCCTAGGGGTTGCCGGGCAGGTTGCCTGCCTGGGGAGCATGGATCTAGACGACATCGATTTCGATATCGACGACATTGACGTTGAGAGCAGCGGGGATTTCGTGTGCCCGTTGTGATTGCTCATGAGTGGTTCAAAAGTTCTCTTGATGGTTTACCTGGGGATGGATCCCTGTTTGTCATGCTTCCATTAGATTTTCTTCTGGATCACAAATTCTCTGTAGCCTACAGATTGGCCTTGCTGTGTAAACAGTGTAAGATAAGTTTACATGCTTATATCGGGATCTGTCATCACTAGTTTCACCAGAATGCTCCCCACTTTATTATATACAACTAGCAGGCGGAGGCACGGCGTGCCGCCGTCTCGGTTGAGAAGCCAGTGCGTGTCTATTGATGGGGCTGGACAGCAATAATGCGCTATATAATTTCATCGACACGGTAAATATGTACACTACACAGCCTTCCTTCACTTGTGATGAACTTTGAGAACAGTTTCAACCAACAAGTAAGTGACATAGGATTTTACATGGGAAAATCTCCTCAACTTGAGGAGTAAAAAACCACGGCTGTGGACCGACCGGTCCACGCAACTTCTATGAGAATGATGAGTACAAAGTCTTCTCTAGAACCTCTAGAGAGATTTACAACACACTCTTCACGTTGCCAACCGGCAACAGCAACAACAGCCACAAGAGGTAAGATTTCAGCAAAGCAGAGTTTACACAGTTTCTGTACCCTTCAGTGTTTTGCAAACTGCTCTTAAACCACTGAACCAAACATCACCAAATTTGACAGACAAGTAGACACATTAGTTCTTGACATCCCTTCCAAATTTCAGCTCAATCGAACATCATTTGCCTACCCAAACTGTTCGTCTCCCAAAATTACTATGTTCTGAAACTGCAGCAGTCAGAGCTAACAAAACCACTCTCAAATCTGATGCTCCACTGACCCAATCCTCAAACCAGCTAACCAGATCGAAGTACTCAAAGTAAGGAATGAGCTCATCAAGTTTGGGGTCGATCCAAGCACGTTTTTGAGCCTCCAACCATCAGCTTGAACACTGTCTAGTCAGATGCAGCAAATCTGAACAGAACCTTTGCTTCTTCTTCTTCCTCTCTCTCAGGTTGTGTTTTCTCTTGTGTGCTCTCTCTCACTCTCACGAATGGCAGCCACCACCAGCAGGGGTGGAGTGGCTAGGGTTTTATTCTTGCTTCACTTCCCTTGGAAGCACTCTCAACCGTTGGATGCAGCGCAGATCAACGGCTGACTTGTGTTGGACTTATGGGCTGATGTTGGGCTGCCAACTCACCTCCATGTGGAGGGACTTAGCCCAACAAACTCCCCCTCCCGACATCATGGAGGGTCTCACTGCCTTCCGGCAGCCATGCCAGCGAGCCGGCGGCATACTTCAAGTTTCTTCCTTGTCATCACTTTAGTCAACATATTAGCCCCATTGTCATCGGTGTGAACATTCTCAAGTTGCATTTGCTTGGAATACAACACATCTCGAATCCAATGATAACGGACTTCTATATGCTTAGACCTTGAATGAAAACTTGCATTCTTACTCAGGTGGATAGCACTTTGATTGTCACCAAACAACACATACTTGTCTTTCTTAAAACCAAGCTCACGAGCCAACCGTTTTAGCCACAATAGCTCTTTGCTCGCCTCTGTTACCGCAATGAATTCAGCTTCAGTTGTATTCAATGCCACACACTTCTGCAGCCTGCTTTGCCATGACACCGCCCCCCCTGCATAGGTAACCAAGTAACCTGAAGTAGACTTCCTTCTATCAACATCTCCAGCCATGTCAGAATTTGAAAAAGCAATCAGCTTGGCCTCACCATCACCAAAGCAAAGTTTCAGTTTTGTGCTGCCCCGGAGATATCTCAAAATCCACTTCACGGCTTCCCAATGAGGTCTTCCTGGATTGGACATAAATCTGCTCACAGTACTAACCGCATGAGCAATGTCAGGCCTTGTACACACTATAGCATACATCAAACTCCCGGCCGCTGAAGCATAAGTGAGGGAGTCCCGGATTAGGGGGTGTTCGGATAGCCGGACTATACCACCCGCCGGACTCCAGGACTATGAAGATACAAGATTGAAGACTTCGTCCCGTGTCTGGAAGGTTCTTTCCTTGGCGTGGAAGGCAAGCTAGGTGTGCGGATATTCAAGATCTCCTACCAATGTAACCGACTCTGTGTAACCCTAACCCTATCCGGTGTCTATATAAACCGGAGGGTTGTAGTACGTAGGACAACCATCTTCATACACAATCATACCATAGGCTAGCTTCTAGGGTTTAGCCTCCATTGATCTCGTGGTAGATCCACTCTTGTACTACCCATATCATCAATATTAATCTAGCAGGAGTAGGGTTTTACCTCCATCGAGAGGGCCCGAACCTGGGTAAAACAAAGTGTCCCTTGTCTCCTGTTACCATCCGACCTTGACGCACAGTTCGGGACCCCCTACCCGAGATCCGCCGGTTTTGACACCGACATTGGTGCTTTCATTGAGAGTTCCTCTGTGCCGTCGCCTTTAGGTACGATGGCTCCTTTGATCATCAACGGCGACGATGTCCAGGGTGAGACTTTCCTCCCCGGACAGATCTTCGTCTTCGGCGGCTTCGCTCTGCGGGCCAATTCGCTTGGCCATCTGGAGCAGGTCGAAAGCTACGCCCCTGGCCATCAAGTCAGATTTGGAAGCCTAAACTACACGGCGGATATCCGCGGAGACTTGATCTTCGACGGATTCGAGCCACAGCCAAGTGTGCCGCACTGCCAGGAGGGGCATGATATAGCTTTGTCCCCGAACAGTGCCCTGGAGGCCGCACACGCTCCGGCCCCGATCCTTGATTCGGAGCCCGCGGCGTTCGTTGAGGAAGTACGGTTGGACGTCACCTCAGGGGCTGCGACGCTGAAGGCGATCGAGCCGAACAGCAGCCCCACACTCCGCGTTGCCCATGACTCCAAGGAGCCGGACTCTTCTCCGGACTCCGGGCCTTTCATGCCCCCGTCGGTTGAATCCGATTGGGCGCTCGTAATGGAGTTCACTGCCGCGGATATCTTTCAGTGCTCGCCTTTCGGCGACATCCTGAACTCTCTTAAGTCTCTCTCTTTGTCAGGAGAGCCCAGGCCGGATTATGGTCTGCGAGGTTGGGATTCGGACGATGAAGAAATTCAAAGCCCGCCCACCACCCACTTAATAGCCACTGTCGACGATTTAACCGACATGCTTGACTTCGGCTCCGACGATTTCGACGGTATGGACGACGAAGGAGAAGCGAACAACAACCGGCACCTAAAGGGCGCTGGACTGCCACCTCGTCGTATGATATATACATGGTGGACGCTCCAAAAAACGGAGATGGCGAGGGAACAGCGGGGGATGGCGCTTCAAAAAAGCCTCCCAAACGCCGACGTCAGCGGAACCGCTCTAAATCCCGCCAAAACAAGAACGGTGATTCCGGCACGGGGGATAACACTACCCCGGACACTGCCGAAGAGCACCAACAAGATTCAGCACGGGAAGGTGGAGAAGCCAGCGATCACGAGATAGCGGCAGAACAAGAGGTCGAGGACGATAACTACATGCCTCCCTCCGAAGACGAGGCAAGCCTCGGCGACGATGAATTCGTCGTACCATCAGACCCGGCCGAACAAGAGCGTTTCCAACGCAGGCTTATTGCAACGGCTAACAGCCTTAAGAAAAAGCAGCAACAGCTCAAAGCTGATCAGGATTTGCTAGCTGACAGATGGACAGAAGTCCTTGCGGCCGAAGAGTATGAACTCGGGCGCTCCTCCAAAAATTATCCTAAACGCAGGCCACTCCCCCAGTCAGAGGAGGAGACAAATGATATGGCAGACCGGCCACCTCGCGGCCGTGATAGAGAGGCTCGCCGAACCTTCAAACCAACCATACCCCGGGGCCGTTCGGCCAGGGCACAGGAAGACGAGCCAGACCTGCGGGACGTATTGGAGAACAAAGCAAGGCAGACAAGATCGATCTATGGATCGCGCGGACGCCCACCACATGACGATTTTCAGTCCGGACATCATAAATCCGGCCGGGCCGAACACAACAGACACAGCTCTTCTGAGCTGCGTCGTGACATAGCCCAGTACAGGGGCGCCGCACACCCGTTATGCTTCACAGACGAAGTAATGGATCATCAAATCCCAGAGGGTTTCAAACCCGTCAACATCGAGTCGTACGACGGCACGACGGATCCGGCAGTTTGGATCGAGGATTATCTTCTCCACATCCACATGGCACGCGGTGATGATCTACACGCCATCAAATACCTCCCACTTAAGCTCAAGGGACCAACTCGGCATTGGCTTAATAGCTTGCCAGCAAATGCAATTGGTTCCTGGGAGGACCTGGAAGCCGCATTCCTCAACAACTTCCAGGGCACTTACGTGCGCCCGCCGGACGCTGACGACCTAAGCCACATCATTCAGCAGCCAGACGAATCGGCCAGGCAATTCTGGACTCGGTTCCTAACAAAGAAAAATCAAATAGTCGACTGTCCGGACGCTGAGGCCCTAGCGGCCTTTAAGCACAATATCCGCGACGAATGGCTTGCCCGGCACCTGGGACAGGAAAAGCCGAAATCTATGGCAGCCCTCACGACACTCATGACCCGCTTTTGCGCGGGCGAAGACAGCTGGCTAGCTCGTAGTAACAATTTATCAAAGAAGACCGGTAATCCGGATACTAAGGACAAAAGTGGCAGGTCACGTCGTAATAATCAAAAACGCCGCGTCAGCAGCGACAGCAATGAGGATACGGCAGTCAATGCCGGATTCCGAGGCTACAAATCCGGTCAGCGGAAAAAGCCATATAAGAAGAATAACCAGGGCCCGTCCAGTTTGGACCGAATACTCGACCGCTCGTGCCAGATCCATGGCACCTCAAAGGCCAGCCAACCACACCAACAGAGATTGTTGGGTGTTCAAGCAGGCAGGCAAGTTGATAGCCGAACACAAAGACAAGGGGCTGGACAGCGACGACGAGCAGGAGCCCAGGCCGCCGAACAACAAAGGACAGAAGGGGTTTCCCCCACAAGTGCGGATGGTGAACATGATATATGCGACCCACATCCCCAAGAGGGAAAGGAAGCGCGCGCTACGGGACGTATACGCGATGGAGCCAGTCGCCCCAAAGTTCAACCCATGGTCCTCTTGCCCGATCACTTTCGATCGAAGGGACCACCCCACTAGCATCCGTCACGGCGGTTTCGCCGCATTGGTCCTTGATCCAATCGTCGACGGATTTCATCTCACAAGAGTCCTAATGGACGGTGGCAGCAGCCTGAACCTGCTTTATCAGGATACAGTGCGGAAAATGGGCATAGAACCGTCAAGGATTAAGCCCACAAGGACGACCTTTAAAGGCGTCATCCCAGGTGTAGAGGCCAATTGTACGGGCTCCATAACACTTGATGTGGTCTTCGGATCTCCGGATAACTTCCGAAGCGAAGAGTTAATCTTCGATATAGTCCCATTCCGCAGCGGCTATCATGCCCTGCTCGGACGAACCGCATTCGCCAAATTCAACGCGGTTCCGCACTACGCATATCTCAAGCTCAAGATGCCAGGCCCTCGAGGAGTAATTACGGTCAGCGGAAATACCGAACGCTCTATAACTACGGAGCAGCACACGGCGGCCCTCGCAGCGGAAGTACAAAGTAGCCTTTCAAGGCAACTATCTAGTCCGGCCATTAAAACGCCGGACAATGCAAAGCGAGCCCGGAGTAACCCGCAAGACCACCTGGCAAGATCAGAGCAGGCGTAGCAATACGGCCCCGACCCCAGCCAGTGCAGCATTGCAGAGCTAGTACCTAGAGTACACAATTATGCCCTTAAAATTCCATGGGCACAGGGGAAAGGGGCACCTTAAACGGCAAGCCCACAATACGGAATTAAACGTACTAGGGGCTGCCGAAATTTTTACCTTTTTACTTTCAGGACTCCATCTTCCGGATAACCTGTTCGGCTTTGTTGCTGCACAGACGATACAAGGCCCAGGAAAGCAGACAAAGTTACGCCGCACTACCGAACTCCCAGGTGGTCTCTATTTCGAGCAATATATCTGTTCTCAAAATTTCCGCAGCCTGCGCGTGGCCAATGACATGTTAAATAGTCTAGCATCTTTTGCTTATTGCACTACTTGTATCGTCCGGCTTTGAATAGCCTCTTTATAAACAATGCATAGCTCTCTGTCTATACTCTGCATTACTTTCTTTGAATTTATATGTTTATCTTATAACATGATCGCACCCGTACACCATGGTACGGCAAACCACGCCAGGGGCTTCGTTTCCCTTCATCTGGACGTGAGAAGTCCGCACACTTTCCACGTGCGGCACCCCGAACTTATAGCACTATATGCATCGGCTCCGAGTCATGATTTTGGTCATATGTTGGGTTTGCCCGGCTCCTATGTTTTGGTACCTTACGTTCCGCTCTATCGGCTAAGGTAGCACTAGGAGAACCACTGCGATTGTGCCCTGTGTCGGTGGGTGAGCACCTCGATGGAGAAAGCTAAACAGATTTGTCATGATAGGGCGTGAGACCGGTCGCTGTTCGAGAGGTTTTTCGAGTCCTTAAAGGCTTATGCCGCTTCGAGCGGAGAGTTGGTTAAATCCGCTAAAGGCGTGGATAGTGCCCCGAATTCGGCCTTCCGAACTAGGGGCTTCGCCGAAGTTTAAAGTTATAAAGTTCTATGGCTAAGTGAGAGTGTTCAAGCACTATAGTCCGGTATCCTGGTTCGTTGTGCTGAGGGCCTCCCTCGAAGGACCCAACTATGGGAAAAAGAGCCCTCAGGTTTATCCCGAACACCCCAGCACTAGTGGCATGGGGGCAGAAGTCAACGACTCGCCATCTCTCAATTACTAATAAACGGCCGCACAGAAAATAATATTTTAAACTCAAAGCATTGCTTAAAGCGCATTCGAACAAGTTTTCGGCGCACAGGATACAAACAAACGAGTTCATGGAAAAATTACATCCCTAGCACATTCATCCGCAATAAGACGGGCTCCAGCAAGAACTTCTTCATAGTAGTTCTCGGGCTTGCGATGCTCCTTCCCCGGCGGCGGTCCGTCCTTCACCAGCTTCTCGCCGTTCAGCTTGCCCCAGTGTACCCTCACGCGGGCGAGGGCCCTCCGGGCGCCTTCAATGCAGGCAGAACGCTTAAGGACCTCCAGCCGTGGACAGGCCTCCACCAGCCGCCGCACCAGCCCAAAGTAGCTCCCAGGCAGGGCCTCCCCAGGCCACAGCCGAACTAGTAAACCCTTCATGGCCTGTTCGGCCGCCTTGTGGAGCTCGACCAGCTGCTTCAGCTGATCACTTAAGGGCACAGGGTGTCCGGCCTCAGAATACTGAGACCAGAACACACTCTCCGCTGAGCTGCCTTCTTCAGCTCGGTAGAACGCGGCGGCATCGGAGGCACTGCGGGGAAGATCGACAAACGCCCCTGGAGAACTCCGGATTCGGGTAAGAAACAGGTATTTTATTTTGTACTTCTACTTTGCATTGAGAAGGTCTTACCCGCTGCTATCTTCTTCACATCCTCCAATTCTTGGAGGGCCTTTTGGGCTTCAGCCTTGGCACTCTTGGTGGCCTCAACGGCAGAGGCGAGCTCGGTGGCTTGCGTCTTCACGTCAAGCTCCAAACCCTTGTGTTTTTCCACAAGGGCTTGCAGCTTCTGCTGCACCTCGCCGCACTGAACCCCAAGCCTTTCACGCTCGGTGCGCTCCTCGGCCATCTTCTTTTCGGCCTCAGCAAGCGCCTGCCTCAGGGTCGCCACCTCCGTCGCGGCCCCTACATTTGGCAGTGTACTCCTGTTATTTTTCGCAATCAAGCCTCTCCATGGGCATACCTTTTATTTCGGGAATTTTTTACCTTCCCTCTCCTCGAGCTGCCGTCGGCAAGACCGAGCTCCCGCTCGGACCGCTCAAAGTCCTTTGTAAGGACATCCACCCGCGCAGTCAATGCGGCGGTGGACAGCAGCGAAGCCTGCATACGCATATTTGACATATTTTTGTTAGACTCATGCGATAGTTATTAGATCCTCTATTCGGCTTTTCATTCCGAACACCGAACAGAGCATCAGGGGCTACTGTCTATGCGGTAATAAATTTAACATACATTTTGCTTACCTCGAAGCCTGTTAAAAGGCTAGCACAAGCTTCAGTCAGTCCGCTCTTGGCGGACTGAACCTTTTGAATCACCGTACTCATGACAGTACGGTGTTCTTCGTCGATGGAGGCGCCTTTAAGCACCTCCAGCAGATTATCCGGCGCCTCCGGTTGGACGGAGGGCGCCGGCTGGGAAGGAGTTCGCCTGTCCGGAATCGTTGACGATTCCGGCGCGGTGTCCGGCACAAAGCCGGACTGGGTGCCTAGGGGGGACTTAACCCCTTCACTCCTGGAGTCCGGGAGGTCGCCTTGCGGCTCCTCCAGGACTACCTCCTCCCGCCCAAGAGTTCGGCCGGACGCCACTTCGGCGTCACCTGCCTGGCAGGGGGAGACGGCGGGCGGAACAGAGTTCATGTCCAACGAATCCAGGGAGCCGCTCGACGAATCGTTGAGTGCGGCCCTGGGCGGCCTGCACAATTACATTCAATGTAAGGAAAAAGATGCAGATGAAAGAATACCATGAGTTACTCTGGTATCCAAAACTTACGACGTCGCCGGACGCTTGGTCCTTTCCGGCCACTCCTCCTCGTCCTCGTTGGCATCGGAGGAATAGTCCGGCGGAGGGGTCTTCCTCTTTTGATCCCTTGGCCGCCCTCGTTGGGGCGGCCTTCCTCTCTTTCCTTCCCCCGTTGGAGGGGGAGGGACTTCTTCTTCCTCCTCCTCGCTTTCATGAGGGGAGGGCGTCGCCGACTCGTCAGATGACGAGTCCGATGTTACCACGTTGCGGGCACTCTTTCGAGTCCCGGTGGCCTTCTTCTTCTTGACCTTCTTGTCCGGCACCACATAAGGTGCCGGAGCCAGCAGCTTCTCTAGAAGAGCTGGGGCTTGGTCTTCGGGCAGAGGGGCCGGACAGTTGATTGGTCCGGCTATCTTCAGCCACTTCTGACAAAGATAAAAGGGGAGTTTTTAGATCCCACATAGAGTTAATCTATGAAAAGAGGCTTAAACAAAACCTATTGAAGGTGTAGATGGCCTACCTCGCTAGCGTCGCGCTGCGAGCTGTATCCGCGATCCTCGGAAGCGGATGCAGGGGAACCGCCGCCCTTGACCAGAGCCCTCCAGACGTCTTCATACGTCGTGTCGAAGAGCTTGTTGAGGGTCCGATGTTGCACGGGTCGTATTCCCACAAAGTGAAATCCCGTCGTTGGCACGGGAGGACCAGGCGGACGAGCATGACCTGGATTATGTTCACAAGCTTGATGGGCTTGTTCACCAGGGACTGGATGCAGGTTAGCAATCCGGTCACCTCGTCTTCGTTGCCCCACGACAGGCCCGTCTCTTGCCAGGACTTGAGCCGCGTGGGGGGTCCGGATCTGAACTCAGGGGGCGCGACCCAATTTGAGTCGCGTGGCTCGGTGATGTAAAACCACCCTGCCCGCCACCCCTTTATGGTATCCACCAAGGGCCCTCGAACCAAAGAGCGTTGGCCATTCGGCCCGCCATAGCACCTCCGCACTCCGCCTGGGTGCCGGACACCACCTTGGGCTTGACATTGAAGGTCTTGAGCCAGAGGCCGAAGTGGGGCGGATGCGGAGAAAGGCCTCGCACACGACGATAAACGCCGAGATGTTGAGGACGAAGTTCGGGGCCAGATCGTGGAAATCTAGGCCGTAATAAAACATGAGCCCCGGACAAAAGGATGGAGCGGAAAGCCCAGTCCGCGGAGGAAATGGGGAAGGAAAACTACCCTCTCATCAGGCCTAGGGGTGGGAAGAAGTTGCCCCGCCTCAGGGAGACGGTGCAGGATGTCCTTGGACAAATATCCGGCCGCCCTAAGCTTTTTGATTTGGCTCTCTTAACGGAGGAAACCATCCACTTGCCTCCCGCTCCGGACATTGCTGGAGAAGGTCGAGGTGGGGAGCGCGGACTTGGGCGCTGGAGCTCGAGAGTGCAAGAGATGGATAAGCAGAGGAGGAAGAAGGCGTAAGTGTAAAGGTGGATTCTTATCCCTTTATATGGGCGGATGCGGTTATGCGTCCCCACTTGCCTAATAAAACTCGCTCGCCTCCCAAACGCCGTGGTAAATGGCACAGTTGGGTTACCCACGTCCGTATTAATGAGAATCCCGTTAAAAGGGGCGCACGATCTCTGCCTCGATAGGATGTGCCGAGGAAACCGCCTCGTTGAACGTGTAGCGGTGGAACAGTGAAAATATTCCCTACAGAAGGCTTGGCCGTGGTGTTATGACGCACCATGGGATACGTCAGCAGATTTGATTTGTGTCAATGTTATTCTCTATATGGCAATACGTGGAAATCTATTTTGCAGAGCCGGACACTATTTTTTGGTGTCATCTATCTTCTTGAAGAACTTGGAGGAGGAACCCGCCTTGCAATGCCGAAGACAATTTGCGCGCCGAACTCGTTGTCATTGAAGCCAGGTTCAGGGGCTACTGAGGGAGTCCCGGATTAGGGGGTGTTCGGATAGCCGGACTATACCACCCGCCGGACTCCAGGACTATGAAGATACAAGATTGAAGACTTCGTCCCGTGTCCGGAAGGTTCTTTCCTTGGCGTGGAAGGCAAGCTAGGTGTGCGGATATTCAAGATCTCCTACCAATGTAACCGACTCTATGTAACCCTAACCCTATCCGGTGTCTATATAAACCGGAGGGTTGTAGTCCGTAGGACAACCATCTTCATACACAATCATACCATAGGCTAGCTTCTAGGGTTTAGCCTCCATTGATCTCGTGGTAGATCCACTCTTGTACTACCCATATCATCAATATTAATCTAGCAGGAGTAGGGTTTTACCTCCATCGAGAGGGCCCGAACCTGGGTAAAACAAAGTGTCCCTTGTCTCCTGTTACCATCCGACCTTGACGCACAGTTCGGGACCCCCTACCCGAGATCCGCCGGTTTTGACACCGACAATAAGGAACATGATGCATTTCCTTTTTCTGCTCATCAGTGGTAGGACATTGCTTTCTGCTTAACTTGAAATGGGCTGCTAGTGGACAACTAACAACTTTAGCATTTTCCATCCTGAACTTCTGAAGTACCTTCTCAATATACTTCTCTTGAGACAAGTACAACTTGTTGCAATTTCTGTCTCGCTCAATTCTCATTTCCAGAATGTTCTTTGCTGGACCTAAGTCTTTCATGGCAAAACATTTGCTCAACTCCTTCTTCAACTTAGCAATCCTAGAGACATTCTTGCCAACAATCAGGATATCGTCAACATAGAGCAATAATATGATGAAATCATCACCTGAGAACCTCTGAATAAACACACAATGGTCTGAGCTACACTTCTTGTAGCCTTTCTCCCCCATGACAGTTTCAAACTTCATGTACCATTGTCTTGGTGCTTGTTTCAGGCCATAGAGACTTTTCTTCAGGTTGCACACATAGTCTTCTTTGCCTTTCACAAGGAACCCCTCAGGTTGCTCCATGTATATTTCTTCCTGCAATTCACCATGAAGGAATGCAGTCTTCACATCCATTTGCTCAACCTCCAAGTTGAGACTTGCTGTCATGCCAAGGATTACTCTTATGGATGTCATCTTCACAACCGAAGAAAAGATCTCATCATAGTCAATGCCTGTTCTCTGGCCGAATCCTTTTACAACTAGCCTGGCTTTGTACCTTGAATGTGATGTGTGCTCTTCTTGCTGGATTCTGTAGACCCACTTGTTCTTTAAAATTTTCTTGCCCTTGGGCAACTTCACCAACTCATAAGTATGATTCTTATGCAAGGAATCCATCTCTTCTTGCATAGCCTTTTTCCACTCCTTCTTGTGCTCATCTTCCATTGCATCTGCAAAGCATTCAGGTTCTGAACCATCAGATAATAACACCACGTATTGATCTGAGGGATATCTGCTAGAAGGAATTTGACCCCTATTGGATCTTCTGAGTGGAGCAGCTGGTGGACTTTCTGGTGCTGGTACTTCCTGCTGATCCGGATCATCAACTTCAGCATCATACCCTTGCTGCTGCTATTGGGGAGCATCTTCTTCACCTGCACCACCATGTACATCACCATGTACATCTTCTGCATCTGCTTCAACTTGCACTGAAGCTGGAGCTGCAGGAACTGAGTCAGAATCAATCATGTCTTGCTGCTGCTGAGAAGAAACCTGCCCCTTTGTCTTCACAATATCCTCAACTGTTTGGTCTTCAACAAACACAACATCACGGCTTCTCACAACTTTCCTTGCTATAGGGTCAAACAGCTTGTAGCCAAACTCATCACCACCATAGCCAAGAAAGATACACTATCGTGTCTTCGAATCAAGCTTTGACCTTTCATCTTGAGGAATATGAACAAAGGCCTTGCACCCAAAAACCTTCAGGTGGTCATATGAGACGTCCTTGCCACACCAGACCCTGTTAGGAACATCTCCCTGCAAAGGATAACTTGGTGAGAGATTAATAAGATAAACTGCAGTCATCAAAGCCTCACCCCCAAAGTGTTTATGTAGCTTTGCACTTGACAACAAGCATCTAACTCTCTCCACAATTGTCCTGTTCATCCTCTCAGCAAGACCATTCAGCTGTGGTGTCTTCGAGGGAGTAAATTGATGTCTAATACCTTGCTGCTTGCAATATGCATCAAATGGCCCAATATACTCTCCTCCATTATCAGTGCGAATGCACTTGATCTTCTTCTCAGTTTCTCTCTCAACCGAGGCTTGGAATTGCTTGAATACACCTAGTACTTGATCTTTGGTCCTCAAAGTGAAGGCCCAAACTTTCCTGGAAAAGTCATCAATAAAAGTCACAAAGTACTTAGCACCACCAAGAGATCTTACCGACATTTTGCAAACATCGGAATGTATCGAGTCCAGCTTCTCGGGCTTCTTGTGAGGAGGTAGAGTCTTGAAGGCAACTCTGTGTTGCTTCCCTGCTAGACAATCTGAACATTTCTTAATGTGAACTCCTTTCACACCCTTCAATAATTTTTTCTTCACTAGCACTGTCATCCCCTTCTCACTCATGTGCCCAAGTCTCTTGTGCCATAGAGCACAATGATTATCCTTCTCTAGTGCATTGACAGAAGCACTAAAGAGCTTAGCATGAACATGATACAAATTTGAGACCATTTTACCTCTTGCAACAATCACGTTGCCTTTGGTGAGCTTGTACTTCCCTTTTCCAAAACTACTGAAGTAATCATCTCCATCAAGCAAGCCAACTGAAATAATATTGAGACGAAGTGCCTCAACATGCCTCACAGATTTGAGGACTAACCTTGTAGCATTTGCGGTCTCCAAATGCACATCTCCTTTTCCAATGATGGCTGCTCTATCATTGTTCCCCATCTTCACAACACCAAAATCACCTGATATATAGTTAGTGAAGAGCTCTCTGCGAGATGTAGCATGAATGGTAGCACCGCTGTCCAGTATCCAAATCATCTCATCACCATCCACAAGGTTGACGGTTTCATCAGAAACAACAGTGATCCTCTCCTCAACAGTGGAACCAAATGTGCCCTCATTTTCTTCATGCATAACAAGCATGATGTCCTCTTCTACTACTGAGAACTTCGGCTGCCCTCGTGTCACTATCACCGTCAACTTGCTTCGATCTTGTTTCTTCTTTTCTTTTGTCTTTCTTCCACTTGTCACATTGCCACTTAATGTGGCCCTTCTGATGGCAGTGATGGCACTCATAATCAACATACTTACTTTTTGATTTGCTCCTACCTCTTTCTGCCCCTTTTACCTGGACCTCTACTCTTGCTTCTCCCCCTGGACTGAGTGACCAGCACCTCTAAATGTGAGGAAGAACTAGCTTCAGCCACCTTTCTGGACTCTTCATTTATTACCCTGGTTTTCACAAGATTCCAAGTGACAACTCCATTAGGTGCTGAATTGCAAACCGTGACAGGTCTCCCAGTTGTCCGGTAATGAGCCTAGTAGCAGCTAAGCTCTCACTTCATCTTCAAATGTAATTCCCATTGAAGAAAGCTGATTTATAATGCCTTGGAACGTATTCACATGATCGCAATTAGAGTGCCCTCTTTGTACCTCAAGCACATCAATTGTTTGATCAAGAACATCTTGTTTGTACCTTCTTTTCGGGCAAACAACTCTTCCAATTTCTGCCATAAGGTGCGTGCATGTGTCTCATCAATGATATGGTTCAAAACATTGTCATCGACCCATTGCCGAATAAACCCACAACTTGGCGATGAAGTACCTTCCACTGACCTTCCTCAATGCCCTCCGACATCTCAGTGGAGAACACTGGCTTCCAGTATTCTTTCACATACAACAAGTCCTCCATATTGCCCTTCCATGCTTGATAATTTGTACCATTCAAAGATATCATCCTGCTGGTATTCACTTCCATCTTTCACCACAAGAAACTCAGCAATTTGCACAAGCAAACCAAGGCTCTGATACCACTTTGATGGGGCTGGACAGCAACAATGCGCTGCACAAATTCACCGACACGACAAATATGCACACTACACAGCCCCCCTTCACTTGTGATGAACTTTGAGGACAGTTTCAACCAACAAGTAAGCAGCGGAATAACACAAACAACATGCACATGTGACACAGGATTTAACGTGGAAAAACCTCCTCAACTTGAGGAGTAAAAAACCACGGCTGTGGACCGACCGGTCCACGCAACTTCACTATAAGAATGATGAGTACAAAGTCTTCTCTAGAACCTCTAGAGAGATTTACAACACACTCTCCACGTTGCCAACCGGCAACAGCAACAATAGCCACAAGAGGCAAGATTTCCATAAGCGAGTTTACACAGCACATGCCCTTCAGTGTTTTGCAAACTTCTCTTAAACCACTGAACCAAACAATACCAAATTTGGCAGATAAGTAGACACATGAGTTCTTGACATCCCCTCCAAATTTCAGCTCAATTGGACATCATTTGCCTACCCAAACTGTTCGTCTCCCAAAACTACTCTGTTCTGAAACTGCAACAGTCAGAGCTGACAAAACCACTCTCAAATCTGATGCTCCACTAACCCAATCCTTAAACCAGCTAACCAGATCTAAGTACTCAAAGTAAGGAACAAGCTCACCATGTTTGGGGTCGATCCAAGCACGTTTGAGCCTCCAACCACCAGCTTGAACACTGTCTAGTCAGATGCAGCAAATCTGGACAGAACCGCTGCTTCTTCTTCTTCCTCTCTCTCAGGTTGTGTTTTCTCTTGTGTGCTCTCTCTCTCACTCTCACGAATGGCAGCCACCACCAGCAGGGGTGGAGTGGCTAGGGTTTTCTTCTTGCTTCACTTCCCTTGGAAGCGCTCTCAACCGTTGGATGCAGCGCAGATCAACGGCTGACATGTGTTGGACTTATGGGCTGATGTTGGGCTGCCAACACACCTCCATGTGGAGGGACTTAGCCCAACATCTATGTTGTATTTCTTTTAAGGAATGCTATATTTTTCTAAATATAAGAGGATAGGCGTTGGTCGGTTTTTAAAACTTTCGATCTATTCAACTTTAATCATGGCGGTACAATGAACATCAGAAATAATAAAAATTACATCCAGATCCGTAGACCACCTAACAACGACTATAAGCACCAAAGCGAGCCATTAGTCGGTTTGAGGGTGTAGTCGGTTTGAGGGTGAGGTAGTAAAAACATTCTTTATTAGCGTTGATAAAGCTGAGAAAAACAATTTAAAAACAGGAAAAAGTGTTTTAATATTGTAATGAGTTCTCGCAAACCAAGTTGTCGTGAAATAAATTGGTCATGTTATTTTTCTTCTCCATTCATTGGTAATTGGTTTTTTCTCACCCATGAAAGGTGTTCGGCCTTTTTTTAAAGTTAGTCATATGGAAAGATCGATAGGATTTCGTCCATTTGGTGTCCTTCCAGACGGAGAAGCGACATTTTTCTATATTTAGATTATATTATATAGCTATTTCACATGATTTATTTATATACTCAGTCATGTTATTTGTCTAACTTTCAATCAGAATAGCCTCTCCACCGATTCTGAAAATTCTTTCGGCATTATTGTGCTTTTGGAATCTTCCTATGGAACAAATAACATTTCAATGGCCAAAATAAGAATAGAAGAAGGTAACGAAATATCCATTTGAGGACCCTGATGAGCCAAGGAACTTCCGCAAAACGATCACTGTGAGTACACACCCTTTCCCACCTTATCTCTCATGAAACTTTTGCATCATCTCTATCTGATACCTCTCATTGTGTTACTACAAAACTCAATTGTTGGTGTCTTCCATAGAGGATACTCAGCGTACAGTACTCCGTTCCGGACTACGTTCCGGATGTATCGGATTGCATACATCTGCTGTCCCGCATTTTCGTTGGAAATCCTCAGCAGGTTGTATATTCTTGTCCAGGAATAGTTCAGTTCCTAGTCATGTGGGACTCACATTTGTATTTGCGTGCATCGTGTAGAAGACTAGGTTTAGGCCGTGCAACACAATTGCATAGATCGGTGCACTGGGCATGTATATATGATGTACAGGATGGGGGCCATAACCTCAACTATACAGGAAAACTAGGAGGTGGGCCCTAGACATAATATACATTCACAATATATTCAACACCCCCCGCAGTCGAAGCGTTGCCAGAGACACATAGACTGGAACGAAACTCCTTGAAGGTGGAAGTAGGCAGTCCCTTAGTCATCACATCGGCGAACTGTTGTGCGGTCAGTACATGGAGAACCCGAATGCGTCCAAGGGGTAACTGTTCGCGCACAAAGTGAATGTCCAGCTCGATGTGCTTTGTCCGGCGATGATGAACGGGGTTGGCGAAAAGATACACCGCAGAGACGTTGTCACAGTAGACAACCGTGGCCTGTGAGACGTCGTGATGCAACTCCTGGAGTAACTGTCGTAGCTAGGTGCACTCAGCAACTACGTTAGCCACTGCTCGGTACTCGGCCTCCACACTGGAGCGCGAAACTGTGCGTTGTCGCTTGGACGACCATGAGACGAGGGAGGGACCGAGGTAGACGCAGTAGCTAGAAGTAGAGCGACGTTTGTCAGGGCAGCCAGCCCAATCAGCATCAGAATAGGCCACCATATCCAGAGAGGTAGACGCCGTAAGAGTGAGTTCAAGGGACATCGTGCCACGGATGTATTGGAGAATCCGTTTCACGAGTGTCCAATGTGAGTCACCAGGGGCGTGCATATGGAGACACACCTGCTGGACAGCATACTACAAATCTGGTCGGGTGAGTGTCAGATACCGGAGAGCACCAACGATGGACCGGTAGAAGGGAGCATCAGACGTGGGCGAGCCCTCGAGAGCAGAAACCTTGGCCTTTGTGTCAACAGGAGTAGTGACATGATGACAGTTGAGCATGCCTACACGCTGAAGTAGCTCATGCGCATACTTCTGCTGATGAAGAAAGAAGCCATCTGGTCGCCGAATGACCTCAATGCGAAGGAAATAATGGAGAGCCCCCAAATCCTTGATGGCAAACTCGTCACACAGCCTGAGAGTGATATGCTTAATGAGGGCTGCGGAGGAGGCCGTCAGGATGATGTCGCCAACGTAGAGCAGCAAGTAAGCAGCCGTGTCGCCGCGGTGATAGACAAACAATGAGGCATCTGAGCGGGTGACGCAGAAAACCCAGTGCCTGAAGAAAACCGGCGATGCGCTGGTACCAGGCGCGAGGTGCTTGCTTGAGGCCGTAGAGAGACTGGGACAACAAGCACACATGGCCAGGATGAGACGCGTCGACGAAACCAGTGAGCTGCTCACAGTAAACCTGCTCCTCAAGGTGTCCATGAAGGAAGGCATTGGAGACATCCATCTAATGAACTGGCCAACCACGGGAGACCGCCAGCTGAAGGACGGTGCGGATCGTGCCCGGTTTGACAACCGGTGCAAACGTCTCAGTGAAGTCAACTCCAGCACGCTGCCGAAACCCATGGACCACCCATCGAGCCTTGTAGCGCTCAAGCGTGCCATCTGAGCGGGTCTTATGACGAAAAACCCACTTCCGCTGATGATGTTGGTGCGAGGAGGCCGGGGAACCAATGTCTAGGTATGGTTCCACTGAAGAGCGTCGAACTCTTCCTGCATCGCAGCGAGCTAGTGAGGATCACGTAGGGCTGCTCTGGCAGACGCAGGAATCGGTGACGGCTCGGCCGTGGAGGCAACGAGGAGATACTCGTCGCTGGAGTACCGCAGGCTCGGGCGGTTGACACCGGCCCTGGCCCGAGTGAGAGGGCGAGACGGCAACTCTGGGACCGCGGTGGGCGTGGGTGGTGAAGAGCCGGCCGCGTCCGAGGCCGAGGCCGAGGTGGAGCCCGAGGGTGTGGCCCCTCCCAAGGGGGACTCCGCATCCGAGGGGGGTACCGCGCACGAAGGGGCAGCCGAGGCGACCAGCGAAGGGGGCGCCGGCTAGGCGGCCGACGAAGATGCCGGCGAGGCGGCGCCCGATGAGGCGGCCGACGAGGCGGCGCCCGAGGTAGCCGGTGAAGGGGCCGACGACGAGGTGGCTGGCAAAGATGCCGGCAACGAGGCGGCCGGCGAGGGCGTCGTGGGGGCGCGAGGACCGCCGAAGCCCGGAGGTGGTCCAAGAACCGAGCGGGGCCGTTGAGGGAGTCCTGGACTAAGGGGTCCTCGGGCGTCCGGCCTATTATCAGTGGTCCGGACTGATGGGCTGTGAGGACATGAAGGCCGAAGACTATACCCGTGTCCGGATTGGACTCTCCTTGGCGTGGAAGGCAAGCTTGGCGACCAACTATGAAGATTCCTTCTTATGTAACCGACTCTATGTAACCCTAGATCCCCCCGGTGTCTATATAAACCGGAGGGAGTAGTACGGAAAGGATATACTCATTACCATAGTAATACAGGCTAGGCTTCTATGGTTTAGCCATTACGATCTCGTGGTAGATCAACTCTTGTAATACTCATATTCATCAAGATCAATCAAGCAGGAAGTAGGGTATTACCTCCATAGAGAGGGCCCGAACCTGGGTAAACATCGTGTCCCCCGTCTCCTGTAACCATCGACCTTAGACGCACAGTTCGGGACCCCCTACTCGAGATCCGCCGGTTTTGACACCGACATTGGTGCTTTCATTGAGAGTTCCACTGTGTCGTCGATGAAAGGTTCGATGGCCCCTTCAATCATCAATAGTGACGCTGTCCAGGGAGAAACTGTCCTCCCCGGACAGATCTTCGTATTCGGCGGCTTCGTACTGCGGTCCAAATCGCTTGGCCATCTGGAGCAGATCGATAGCTATGCCCCTGGCCACCAGGTCAGATTCGGAAGCTTGAACTACGTTGGGTACATCCGTGGAGACTTGATCTTCAACGGATTCGAGACCGGAGTGATCGCCCCCCCGCTCCGATCAACATGACTTAAATCTGTCATCGGATCACGTCCAGGAGATGGTTCCTGTTGCTGCAACGGCCTTAAATCCAGAGTAGATTGCACCATCCGAGGCCACAGAGTCTGCGGCATTGGAGCCACACACAGACTCGACACCTTGCAATATTTGCGTCAATGGAACTCCGGACTCGTCTCCGGCTATAAATTCCGAACCACGTACGCCTGCGGACAACGAGATGGATCGGTTATCGATTTTCGAATTCGACACCACAGACATCTTCCAACACTCGCCCTGGGTGATACGTCTCCAACGTATCTATAATTTTTGATTGCTTCATGCTATATTATATTCTGTTTTGGACATTATTGGGCTTTAATATACACTTTTATATTACTTTTGGGACTAACCTACTAACCGGAGGCCCAACCCAGAATTGCTGTTTTTTGCCTATTCCAGAGTTTCGCAGAAAAAGAATATCAAACGGAGTCCAAACGGAATGAAACCTTCGGAAACGTGATTTTCAGAACGAACATGATCCAGAGGACTTGGACCCTACGTAAAGCAATCAACGAGGAAGGCACGAGGTAGGGGGCGCGCCTACCCCCCCAGGCGCGCCCTCCACCCTCGTGGGCCCCTTGTTGCTCCACGGACGTACTTCTTCCTCCTTTATATACCTACGTACCCCCAAACTACCAGATACGGAGCCAAAAACCTAATTCCACCGCCGCAACTTTCTGTACTTGGGAGATCCCATCTCGTGGCCTGTTCCGGAGCTCCGCCGGAAGGGGCATCGATCACGGAGGGCCTCTACATCATCTCCAAGGCCTCTCCGATGAAGTGTGAGTAGTTTACCTCAGACCTTCGGGTCCATAGTTATTAGCTAGATGGCTTCTTCTCTCTTTTTGGATCTCAATACAATGTTCTCCCCCTCTCTTGTGGAGATCTATTCGATGTAATCTTCTTTTCTGGTGTGTTTGTCGAGATCCGATGAATTGTGGGTTTATGATCAAGATTATCTATGAACAATATTTGAGTAAAATGTGAATTCTTTTATGTATGATTGGTTATCTTTGCAAGTCTCTTCGAATTATCAGTTTGGTTTGGCCTACTAGATTGATCTTTCTTGCAATGGGAGAAGTGCTTAGCTTTGGGTTCAATCTTGCGGCGTCCTTTCCCGATGGATGAGGGGCAGCAAGGCACGATTGTATTGTTGCCATCGAGGATAAAAGATGGGTTTTATATCATATTGCATGAGTTTATCCCTCTACATCATGTCATCTTTCTTAATGCATTACTCTGTTCTTCATGAACTTAATACTCTAGATGCATGCTGGATAGCGGTCGATGTGTGGAGTAATAGTAGTAGATGCAGGCAGGAGTCGGTCTACTTGTCTCGGACGTGATGCCTATATACATGATCATACCTAGTTATTCTCATAACTATGCTCAATCCTATCAATTGCTCGACAGTAATTCGTTCACCCATCGCAAAAACTTATGCTATCTTGAGAGAAGCCACTAGTGAAACCTATGGCCCCCGGGTCTATTTTCCATCATATTAATCTTCCTATACTTTGCTATTTCCGTTGCCGTTTATTTTGCTTTATTTACTTTGCATCTTTATCATAAAAAAATACCAAAAATATTATCTATCATCTCTATCAGATCTCACTCTCGTAAGTGACCGAGAAGGGATTGACAACCCGACCCTTTATCGTGTTGGTTGCGAAGTTCTTGTTTGTTTGTGTTGGTGCGAGGGACTCGTGCATGGCCTCCTACTGGATTGATACCTTGGTTCTCAAAAACTAAGGGAAATACTTATGCTGCTTTACTGCATCACCCTTTCCTCTTCAAGGGAAAACCAACGCAATGCTCAAGAGGTAGCAAGAAGGATTTCTGGTGCCGTTGTCGGGGAGGCTTACGCCAAGTCAAGTCAAGATTTACTCTCCCAACAACGAGCCATTTCTGGCGCCGTTGCCGGGGAGTCTACGCTCAAGTCAAGCCATACCAAGTACCCATCACAAACTCATCTCCCTCGCAATACATTATTTGCCATTTGCCTCTCGTTTTCCTCTCCCCCACTTCACCCTTGCCGTTTTTATTCGCCCTCTCTTTTCCGTTCGCCTCTTTTCGCTCTGTGCTCGTTTGCTTGTTGGAGTGCTTGTTTGTCACGATGGCTCAAGATAATACCAAATTGTGTGACTTTACCAATACCAACAATAATGATTTTCTTAGCACCCCGATTGCTCCTCTAAATGATGCTGAATCTTGTGAGATTAATGCTTCTTTGTTGAATCTTGTTATGAAAGATCAATTCGCCGGCCTTCCTAGTGAAGATGCCGCTACCCATCTAAATAGCTTTGTTGATTTGTGTGATATGCAAAAGAAGAGGGATGTTGATAATGATATTGTTAAACTGAAGCTATTTCCTTTTTCGCTTAGAGATCATGCTAAAGTGTGGTTTTCGTCTTTGCCTAAAAATAGTATTGATTCATGGAATAAGTGCAAAGATGCTTTTATCTCTAAGTATTTTCCTCCCGCTAAAATCATCTCTCTTAGAAACGATATTATGAATTTTAAGCAACTTGATCATGAACATGTTGCACAAGCTTGGGAGAGGATGAAATTAATGATACGTAATTGCCCCACTCATGGTTTGAATTTGTGGATGATCATACAAAATTTTTATGCCGGATTGAATTTTGCTTCTAGAAATCTTTTAGATTCGGCCGCGGGAGGCACTTTTATGAAAATCACTTTAGGAGAAGCTACTAAACTCCTAGATAATATTATGGTTAATTATTCTCAATGGCACACCGAAAGATCCACTAATAAAAAAGTGCATGCGATAGAAGGAATTAATGTTTTGAGTGGAAAGATGGATGAACTTATGAAATTATTTGCTAGTAAAAGTGTTTCTTCGGATCCTAATGATATGCCTTTGTCTACTTTGATTGAGAATAATAATGAAACTATGGATGTGAATTTTGTTGGTCGGAATAATTTTGACAACAACACGTATAGAGTAAACTTTAATCCTAGGCCGTTTCCTAGTAATTCCTCTAATAATTATGGTAATTCCTACAACAATTCTTATGGAAATTTCAATAAGATGCCCTCTGAATTTGAGAATAGTGTTAAAGAGTTTATGAATTCGCAAAAGAATTTCAATGCTTTGCTTGAAGAAAAATTGCTTAAAGTTGATGAATTGGCTAGGAACGTTGATAGAATTTCTCTCGATGTTGATTCTTTGAAACTTAGATCTATTCCACCTAAGCATGATATCAATGAGTCTCTCAAAGCCATTAGAATTTCCATTGATGAGTGCAAAGAAAGAACCGCTAGGATGCGTGCTAGGAAAGATTGCTTTATGAAAGCGTGTTCTTCTAATTTCTATGAGAATAAAGATGAAGATCTAAAAGTTATTGATGTGTCCCCTATTAAATCTTTGTTTTGCAATATGAATCTTGATAATAATGGGACTGAAGATGATTTACCTTTACCTAGAAGACGTTCCAAAAAATCGGAGTTTTTAGATCTTGATGCAAAAATTGGTAGAAGTGGGGTTGAAGAAGTTAAAACTTTAGACATCAATGAACCCACTATTTTGGATTTCAAGAAATTTAATTATGACAATTGCTCTTTGATAGATTGTATTTCCTTGTTGCAATCCGTGCTAAATTCTCCGCATGCTTATAGTCAAAATAAGGCTTTTACTAAACATATCGTTGATGCTTTGATGCAATCCTATGAAGAAAAACTTGAGTTGGAAGTTTCTATCCCTAGAAAACTATATGATGAGTGAACCTACTA
Source organism: Aegilops longissima (assembly GCA_021605205.1). Taxonomy (NCBI): domain Eukaryota; kingdom Viridiplantae; phylum Streptophyta; class Magnoliopsida; order Poales; family Poaceae; genus Aegilops; species Aegilops longissima. The sequence continues at coordinate 764,413,247 of CM038677.1, forward strand.
TTAAGATTAAAATTAAAGATCATGAGTGTTATGCTTTGTGTGATTTGGGTGCTAGTGTTTCCATGATTCCGAAAGCTTTGTGCGATTTGTTAGGCTTCCATGAACTTGATGATTGCTCTTTAAATTTGCACCTTGCGGATTCCACTATTAAAAAACCTATGGGAAGAATTAATTATGTTCTTATTGTTGCAAATAGGAATTATGTGCCCGTATATTTTATCGTCCTTGATATAGATTGCAATCCTTCATGTCCTATTATTCTTGGTAGACCTTTTCTTAGAACGATTGGTGCAATTATTGATATGAAAGAAGGGAATATTAGATTCTAATTTCCGTTAGGAAAGGCATGGAACACTTCCCTAGAAATAAAATAAAATTACCATATGAATCTATCATGAGAGCCACTTATGGTTTGCCTACCAAAGATGGCAATACCTAGATCTATCATTGCTATTATGCCTAGCTAGGGGCGTTAAACGATAGCGCTTGTTGGGAGGCAACCCAATTTTATTTTATTTTTTTGCTTTTTGCTTCTGTTTAGTAATAAATAATTTGTTTAGCCTCTAGTTAGATTCGTTTTTGTGTTTTAATTAGTGTTTGTGCCAAGTAAAACCGTTAGGATAACCTATGGTAATAGTTATTTTGATTCTGCTGCAGAAAACAGAAACTTTGTGCGCACGAGATTAGTTTTAATAAATCACAAGAACGAGATTTTTAGTTGATTTGTTTTGCTGTAGATCAATAAACAAATTGTCTAGAACTTCCTAATTTGGCTGAATTTTCCACGTTCCAGAAGTTTGCGTTAGTTACATATTACTACAGACTGTTCTGTTTTTGACAGATTCTGTTTTACGTGTGTTGTTTGCTTATTTTGATGACTCTATGGCTAGTAAAATAGTTTATGAACCATAGGGAAGTTGGAATAAAGTAAGTTTAACAACAATATAAATAAATAATGAGTTCATTACAGTACCTTTAAGTGGTGTTTTGTTTTCTTTCGCTAACGAGCTTATGAGATCTTCTGTTGAGTTTTGTGTTGTGAAGTTTTCAAGTTTGGGGTGAAAGATTTTATGTATTATGGAACAAGGAGTGGCAAGAGCCAAAGCTTGGGGATGCCCATGGCACCCCAAGATAATCTAAGGACACCTAAAAGCCAAAGCTTGGGGATGCCCCGGAAGGCATCCCCTCTTTCGTCTACTTCCATCGGTAACTTTACTTGGAGCCATATTTTTATTCACCACATGATATGTGTTTTGCTTGGAGCGTCTTGTATTATTTGAGTCTTTGGTTTTTAGTTTACCACAATTGTCGTGGTATTCTCACAGGGGGTGCTAGACGACATATGCCACAAGGTGGCTTCGTGTGAGGGCAAGACTGCTGCTAGAATATCCAGGGACGGGTATGCGAGTAGCACGCGCTAGTTTACCCAGGTTCGGGGCTCTCCGGAGAGTTAACACCCCTACTCCTGCATGTCTGAGTATATGTGGTATATCTGTAGTACAGAGTGCTCCTGGAGCTGTATCTAAGATGAGTAGCAATGAGAGCTATCTAGCTAGTGTGGCACATGTGCCTGGCCATGTGTGGCCGTGGGAGTATGATGCTCATACGTGAGTGTGTGGGAGAGTGAGTCCATCCTGGATGGATGGATGCTCATATATATAGTGGGAGTTAGCTTAGGATGTAAGCTAGTTATTGGCCTGGGCAAGGCATGGTGGGATGTCACACTTGTCCCCTGGGTCACTTCATAAATAGTGCCCAGGGACAAGTGTCACTATACATGATGGCTGGAGTGTCGCGTGTACAGTGCCGGGTACGGTCGTCACGTCGGGGTCGTGTCAGGCTGCAGTTGACTTCGGGAAGTCGGCTGGTTGGAGCAGTCGGCCTGGTGGTACAGTCAGCAGCCTCCAGTCGGCCTGGTGGAGCAGTCGGCAGCCTGCGGTCGCCCTGGTGGAGCAGTCGGCAGCCTGCAGTTGGCAGCCTGCAGTCGGCCTGGTGGAGCAGTCGGCAGCCTACAGTCGGCAGCCTGCAGTCGGCCTGGTGGAGCAGTCAGCACCCTGCAGCCAGCAGTCGGCCGGGTAGTTGGACTGAGGGGCTTTGCTAGCCCCGATGTCTTGAATTATTGTCTCGCCATCTTCGGGGTATCCATGTCCAATTACTCCGACAGTAGCCCCCAAGCCTCCGGGCAACTTGGCAAAGTTGGGCGGAGGTTTTTTGGCGAGTGTTCATGAAAATGATTATGAAAAAGACAAAGTTAGTCCACGCAGATATATCAAATGTTTGCTTTTTAGCATTGCAAGTTTTATGCGGAGGGTACCGACTCGGTTTCGTCCGAGCCCCCTTAATCTTTTTCATGTTCCCTCCGCTTTTTGGCTTGTGCTCTTGCTTGCCGGACAGCCGCTCTGCGGTCTGTGGGTGAGAGTAGGCCGCGAAGTGGAGTGTACAGTACTCAGAGTCTGAGAGCAGATGCAACCGAGTGGATACTTGTAAAGGAAAACGGTCGGATCGCCCGATCTGTTTTTCTTCCCGGACGTTTTTCGCATGGGTGGCCTCCAGCGTTCACTCTTGCTAGTCGGACATCTGCTCTGCGGTCTGTGACTAAGAGTGGGCCTTTGGTACCGTGCACGATACTAAGCCGTTTGCGGGAACTAACGTCTCAGGCAAAGCGGCCAGCCCCCGGGCCAACTCTGGCTGGCGCCGGGGCGAACAGTGATGCTACTGTAATAAAATGCAGAGACAGCCCCCGAGCATCGCTCGGGGTTATTCGTGCTTGCGTGGTGAAAAAATATGCGGGTGATGAGCTCACATTAATTTTCGTGTAGGCGAGATGGAGTTTTGCCGAAGACAGCCGGCGCGGCTCGACGCTCGCGGAGTGAGCCGGCGCACCTGCTAGGTGCAGCCTTCGAGCCTCCGGTTGCTCGAAGGGGGTCCCGGCCGGTCAGGCTAGACCGGCCAGGCGGCGAGGCGTCTTGCAGCGCCAATTTTCTTTTTCTTTTTTTTTCTCTGCCGGCTCTGGGCAGCCGGTCGTGCACATTCTCTTTCTTTTTTTCTTCTTGTTTTTAGCAACCGGCGTGCGCGAGCAGCCGGCCCACTTTTCCCAGCCGGCTTCTAGGCAATCGGCCTCTTCTTTTTCCTTCTTTTCTGCCCGCACAGCTGGGTTGCCGGGTTCTCCACGGAACTTGCAGGAGCGGCAGCAGGCGGAAGCCAGCGGCCGAGATGCGGCAGCAGCTGGTGCCCGGGTTCCAGGGAAGCCGGCGTGGGAGCGAAGCCGGCAGGACGAGAAACCCGGCCGCGGGCGGAGAGCCGGCCGGGCGGTTGAAGCGGGCGGAGAGCCGGCCGGGCGGTTGAAGCTGGCGGGAGCGGAGCAGGCGTCCGGGTTGACGCAAATGGGTGCGGATGGAGCCGGCCTGGATGCGGGGAAGCGGCGCAGCAGCGGCCGGGTGCGCGTAGACGGCACGGGAGCCGCGACTCGGTCGGGAGCCGGCTGGCCCGTTGAACGTGCAGGCGCTGGAGCCAACCCGGGCCAGCAGTCGTGCGTGGAAGGAGCTGTCGGCGCGGACCCGAACGGAGCGAAGGCGAGGCGGAGCTGGCGCACGCGCGTGAAGCAGCCCGAACAGGGACGGCCGGCCACGGGCCGGACGCAGGTGCGTGGACGCGCGCGGAGTCGGCCCAGCAGCGCAGGGGCGCGGCAAAGTCGAGGCATAGGCGAAGCCGAAGCAGGCGCGACCAAGAAGGAGGCCGGCGAGGGCGTCGGGGGCGACGCAGCCTAGCGGAGGCGATGCGGGAGGCCGGGGCTGGCTTGCGGGGAGGAGAAGCTCGAGCTCTTGGGCGCCGTGGGAGGTGCGGACGGGGCGGCACAGCTTTAGCGGGGCGGCGTGCGGCCGCGGAGACGGTGGAGGGGCGCGCAACCATGGCAGGAGGGCGGAGCAGAGGGCGCGATGTAGCGACGGCGGTTGAGCCCGGGCTCGGGCGGAAGCGGGCGCGATGGTGGAGCAGCGCCGCTGCCAGCGCGCAGGTCAAGACGACGACTGGCCGGGCGCCACCGGAGGGTCGGGCGCCCGGGCGAGGCAGCGGAGGTGCTCAGGGAACCACCGGGAAGCCGCGGCTGGTTGGTGCCGTCGCTGGTCTTGTGGTGGTGATGGAGCAGCGAAGAGGGCTGGAAGCGGCCCGCCGGCGCGGCGCTTGCCGGAGCCAGCGGGCAGCGTGAGTGGAGAGGGCGAGGCACGGCGGACGCGGGGCAGGCGGGAGTGCCCAGGCGCAGGGACGGTCGGAGATGCAGCGTGGTACAGAAACACACCGTCATCTGGGCATGGTCTGGGTAGTGTACAGGTCGTGTCCGACCCATATCTGAGAAGTGTATGGGCAATGTATGGCTATAGTTTGACCATTGTTGACTTGCATCTAGCTAGCTTCCATAGATAGCATATGGAGGGGCGAGCACTCGTTTCGGCAGGAGCAAGACGCAACGCGGAGGTAAGCATACGCGAGCGGCGTGTGGATGGACACGGCCGACCGAAACAAGGCCCTGCGCGCGGCGCGCGCGCGGACGGATGGCCGGCGTTGCGGTGGTGATGATGAAGAGGTTGACGGCGAGGACGCGCCTCCCCTCGCGGCTGCTTCGGGGGCGGGTTGATATCGAGCCCCCGAGCGGTACCGGAGAGACGGCGCGACGCCGCGGCGGAGGTGATGAAGAAAAAAGGGTCCCGCCCGGACTGCGAAACCAGCAGCAGCGTGGTAGCATAGTACCGCCCCACGGTGGGCGCCAAATGTCGTGGTATTCTCACAGGGGGTGCTAGACGACATATGCCACAAGGTGGTTTCGTGTGAGGGCAAGACTGCTGCTAGAATATCCAGGGACGGGTATGCGAGTAGCACGCGCTAGTTTACCCAGGTTCGGGGCTCTCCGGAGAGATAACACCCCTACTCCTGCATGTCTGAGTATATGTGGTATATCTGTAGTACAGAGTGCTCCTGGAGCTGTATCTAAGATGAGTAGCAATGAGAGCTATCTAGCTAGTGTGGCACATGTGCCTGGCCATGTGTGGCCGTGGGAGTATGATGCTCATACGTGAGTGTGTGGGAGAGTGAGTCCATCCTGGATGGATGGATGGATGCTCATATATATAGTGGGAGTTAGCTTAGGATGTAAGCTAGTTAGTGGCATGGGCAAGGCATGGTGGGATGTCACACTTGTCCCCTGGGTCACTTCATAAATGTGCCCAGGGACAAGTGTCACTGTACATGATGGCTGGAGTGTCGCGTGTCAAAGGTCGGAATGCGGTCGTCACGTCGGGGTCGTGTCAGGCTGCAGTTGACTTCGGGAAGTCGGCTGGTTGGAGCAGTCGGCCTAGTGGTACAGTCGGCAGCCTGCAGTCGGCCTGGTGGAGCAGTCGGCAGCCTGCAGTCGGCCTGGTGGAGCAGTCGGCAGCCTGCAGTCGGCAGCCTGCAGTCGGCTGGTGGAAGCGATCGGCGGCTGCGCGATCGGCTGGTGGGCGATCGGCAGACTGCAGCTAGCGATCGGCGGGTAGTTGGACTGAGGGGCTTTGCTAGCCCCGATGTCTTGAATTATTGTCTCGCCATCTTCGGGGTATCCATGTCCAATTACTCCGACAACAATCATCCTTGCTGTATACACCTTTTGAGAGAGCCACACATAATCCAGAATTTATTAGAATACTCTACGTGCTTCACTTATATCTTGTGAGCTATATAGTTTTTGCTCTAGTGCTTCACTTAAATCTTTTAGAGCACGGTGGTGGATTTGTTTTGTAGAAACTATTGTTCTCTCTTGCTTCACTTATATCATTTTGAGAACCTCATAAAACAACATGGTAATTTGTCCTAATCATGAAATTAAAATTCTCTTATGAGTGCGTGGAATACTAAGAAAAGTTGGACGCTTGATGATTGTTTTGAGATATGGAGGTAATAATATTAGAGTCATGCTAGTTGAGTAGTTGTGAAATTGAGAAATACTTGTGTTGAAGTTTGCAAATCCCGTAGCATGCACGTATGGTGAACGTTGTGTAACAAATTTGAAACATGAGATGTTCTTTGAGTGTCTTCCCTTGTGTGGAGGTCGGGGGCGCGCGATGGTTAACTCCTACCAACCTCCCCCCTAGGAGCATGCACGTAGTGCTTGGTTTTGATGACTTCTAAATTTTTGCAATAAGTATGTGAGTTCTTTATGACTAATGTTGAGTCCATGGATTATACGCACTCTCATCCTTCCACCATTGCTAGCCTCTCTAGTACTGCGCAACTTTCGCCGGTGCATTACACCTACCATATACCTTCCTCAAAACAGCCACCATACCTACCTATTATGGCATTTCCATAGCCATTCCGAGATATATTGCCATGCAACTTTCCACCGTTCCGTTCATCATGACACATTCATCATTGTCATATTGCCTTGCATGATCATGTAGATGACATAGTATTTGTGTCAAAGCCACCATTCATAATTCTTTCATACATGTCGCTCATGAATCATTGCCCATCCCGGTACACCGCCGGAGGCATGCATATAGAGTCATACTTTGTTCTAGTATTGAGTTGTAATCATTGAGTTGTAAATAAATAGAAGTGTGATGATCATCATTTCCTAGAGCATTGTCCCAAGTGAGGAAATAAAAAACAAAGAGAGAAAGGCCATAAAAAAAAGAAGGCCCAAAAAAACTGAGAGAAAAAGAGAGAAGGGACAATGCTACTATCTCTTTTTCCACACTTGTGCTTCAAATTAGCACCATGTTCTTCATGATAGAGAGTCTCTTGTTTTGTCACTTTCATATACTAGTGGGAATTTTTCATTATAGAACTTGGCTTGTATATTCCTACGATGGGCTTCCTCAAATGCCCTAGGTCTTCGTGAGCAAGCAAGTTGGATGCACACCCACTTAGTTGCATTTTGTTGAGCTTTCATACATTTATAGCTCTTAGTGCATCCGTTGCATGGCAATTCCTACTCCTCACATTGATATCTATTAATGGGCATCTCCATAGCCCGTTCATACGCCTAGTTGATGTGAGACCATCTTCTCCCTTTTTGTCTTCTCCACAACCACCATATTCTATTCCACATATAGTTCTATGTCCATGGCTCACGCTCATGTATTGCGTGAAAGTTGAAAGAGTTTGAAATTCTAAAGTATGAAACAATTGCTTGGCTGAAACCGGGGTTGTGCATGATTTGAGTATTTTGTGTGACGAAGATGGAGCATGACTAAACTATATGATTCTGTAGGGATGGACTTTCTTTGGCCATGTTATTTTGAGAAGACATTATTGCTTAGTTAGTATGCTTGAAGTATTATTACTTTTATGTCAATATTAAACTTTTATCTTGAATCTATCGGATTTGAATATTCATACCACAATTAAGAGGATTACATTAAAAACCATGCTAAGTAGCATTCCGCATCAAAAATTCTGTTTTTATCATTTACCTACTCGAGGACGAGCAGGAATTAAGCTTGGGGATGCTTGATACGTCTCCAACGTATCTATAATTTTTGATTGCTTCATGCTATATTATATTCTGTTTTGGACATTATTGGGCTTTATTATACACTTTTATATTACTTTTGGGACTAACCTACTAACCGGAGGCCCAGCCCAGAATTGCTGTTTTTTGCCTATTTCAGAGTTTCACAGAAAAAGAATATCAAACGGATTCCAGAGGACTTGGACCATACGTAAAGCAATCAACGAGGAAGGCACGAGGTAGGGGGGCGCGCCTACCCCCCCAGGTGCACCCTCCCCCTCGTGGGCCCCTCGTAGCTCCACCGACGTACTTCTTCCTCCTATATATACCTACGCACCCCCAAACTACCAGATACGGAGCCAAAAACCTAATTCCACTGCCGCAACTTTCTGTACTTGGGAGATCCCATCTCATGGCCTATTTCGGAGCTCCGTCGGAAGGGGCATCGATCACGGAGGGCCTCTACATCATCTCCAAGGCCTCTTCGATGAAGTGTGAGTAGTTTACCTCAGACCTTCGGGTCCATAGTTATTAGCTAGATGGCTTCTTCTCTCTTTTTGGATCTCAATATAATGTTCTCCCCCTCTCTTATGGAGATCTATTCGATGTAATCTTCTTTTGCAGTGTGTTTGTCGAGATCCGATGAATTGTGGATTTATGATCAAGATTATCTATGAACAATATTTGAGTCAAATCTGAATTCTTTTATTTATGATTGGTTATATTTGTGAGTCTCTTCGAATTATCAGTTTGGTTTGGCCTACTAGATTGATCTTTCTTGCAATGGGAGAAGTGCTTAGCTTTGGGTTCAATCCTGCGGTGTCCTTTCCCAGTGACAGTAGGGGCAGCAAGGCACGTATTGTATTGTTGCCATCGAGGATAAAAAGATGGGGTTTATATCATATTGCATGAGTTTATCCCTCTACATCATGTCATCTTTCTTAATGCATTACTCTGTTCTTCATGAACTTAATACTCTAGATGCATCTTTGGATAGCGGTCGATGTGTGGAGTAATAGTAGTAGATGCAGGCAGAGTCGGTCTACTTGTCTCGGACGTGATGCCTATATACATGATCATACCTAGATATTGTCATAACTATGCTCAATTCTATCAATTGCTCGACAGTAATTCGTTCACCCATCGCAAATACTTATGCTATCTTGAGAGAAGCCACAAGTGAAACCTATGGCCCCCGGGTCTATTTTCCATCATATTAATCTTCCTATACTTTGCTATTTCCGTTGCCGTTTATTTTGCTTTATTTACTTTGCATCTTTATCATACCAAAAATATTATCTATCATCTCTATCAGATCTCACTCTCGTAAGTGACCGAGAAGGGATTGACAACCCCTTTATCGCGTTGGTTGCGAGGTTCTTGTTTGTTTGTGTAGGTGCGAGGGACTCGTGCATGGCCTCCTACTGGATTGATACCTTGGTTCTCAAAAACTGAGGGAAATACTTACGCTGCTTTACTGCATCACCCTATCCTCTTCAAGGGAAAACCAACGCAGTGCTCAAGAGGTAGCACTGGGCGACGTGTTAAACTCGTTAAAAAACCAGTCCTTGGCGGGGGACTCACAGCCGAACTATGTCCGGTTCGAGCTAGGGGCTGATAATGGAGAATTTCGCTCCCCACCCGCTGCCCACTTCGTAGCCACTGTCGAGGACTCAACCGGCATGCTTGACTATGGCTCCGAAGACATCGACGACATAGACGACGATGCCGACAAGGAGCAGGGCCAAGACCCGCCATTCACGGGACGTGGGACGGCCACCTCTTTACACGACGTGTACATGGTTGATACACCTAAAAAAGCTAGCGATGATGACAAAGAAGATCCAGTTGAGAATAAACCTCCTGAGACACAGTCTAAGTACCGGCGCCCTAAACACCGCTCTAAGTCACATCGCAGCAACGCTGGCACCGGAGAAAATAGTACTCCGGATGACACCGAAAACAATGAAGACCCTGCAGGAGCAAGATCCGAACAGGAAGAACAAGAAAACGGGCAAGCCAACCCCGATGAATAGGCCCCGCCCAACGACAATTCGAAGGACGACAACTACCTTCCGCTCTCGGAAGATGAGGTAAGCCTCGGCGACGAAAAATTCATCGTACCCGAAGAACCCCTCGAGCAGGAGCGCTTCAAAAGCAGGCTAATAGCCACTGCAAGGAGCCTGAAAAAGAAGCAGCAACAGCTTCAAGCTGACCAAGACCTACTCAACGATAGATGGACCGAAGTCCTGGCCGCCGAAGAATACGACCTTAGTGGCCCAGTGACGATGCATTGGAGCCCGTACCATCATCACACAATGCGGTAGGTCGTCGACAGCGCTGTCTGGATAAAGAGGCAACTCAAGCCGAACACCAGACCGCCCCACCTCGCCGTAAAGACAAGAATAACATAGCTCATGGTTGTACAGACGACCTTCGGCGGGACTTGGATAGTAGAGCAGGACACGCAAGATCGATCTACGGATCGCGAGGGCATGCCTCGACACACGACGATGGCTACCTATTCGGACGTGACAAACCTAGCCACGCCCGAGCCGAAAACCGCAAATGGACTCCTTCGGAGTTACGTCACAGTGTGGCCCTACATAGAGGCGCCGCACACCCTCTTTGCTTCACTAATAAAGTAATGGATCATGAATTCCTCGAAGGATTCAAACCTGTCAATATTGAATCATACGAAGGCACAACCGACCCGGCGGTATGGATAGAAGATTTTATCCTCCACATCCACATGGCCCGTGGAGACGACCTCCACGCCATTAAAAACCTCCCACTAAAGCTAAAAGGGCCAGCTCGGCACTGGTTAAACAACCTGCCTGAAAACTCCATAGGCAGCTGGGAGGACTTGGAAGAAGCCTTCCTTGACAACTTCCAAGGAACATATGTCCGGCCACCGGATGCCAATGACTTAAGTCACATTGTCCAGCAGCCCGGAGAGTCAGCAAGGAAGCTCTGGACTCGGTTCTTAGTCAAAAAGAACCAAATCATCACCTGTCCGGACGCGGAAGCCCTCGCAGCCTTCAGACACAGCGTCTGGGACGAATGGCTTGCACGCCACCTCGGCCGAGAAGGACCTAAATCCATGACAGCCCTTACCGCTCCAATGACCCGCTTTTGTGCGGGAGAGGACAGCTGGCTCGCTCGTAAAAGCAATAGCGCCAGCGATCCGGGCACTTCCGAAATCTGAGACGGCAACGGCAACCATGACGAAGCAAACACAACAGTCGCAACAATAATGAAAGATCACGCGACACAGCGGTCAACGCCGGATTCAGCAATCCCAAGCCCGGTCAACGGAAGAAGCCATTCAAAGGGCACCGAGACGAACCATCCAACCTAGACAGGATATTGGACCGACCCTGCCAGATTCACGGCCACCCCGGTAAGCCAGCTAATCACACTAATAGAAACTGCTGGGTCTTTAAGCAGGCCGGCAAGCTCAATGCCGAACACAAAGGGAGGAGGCCGCCAGTCGACAGGGACAACGGAGAGGTTCACCAACGAAATGCCGGGAGTTAGAAGCAATCTCCACTCGAGGATCGATTACTCCCAGAGCGAAAGTAGCAGTCCAGCTTCCGCCGCCCACCCCGTACACCTGCACATTGTGTACCGCGCATACACCACTACACACTCAAGATACCATGTGCATTGGTGGAAGCACACTACGGACAAGCCTGCAAACATTCCCGTAACACTTTTTATCTACTTTCTTTTTATTTCTTCCTTCACTATCTCTTAAAAATAGGTGACGAACAGGGCAAATATCTAAAACTGACTCTATCAGAGTTCGGATCCGTACACTCACCTAAGGGGCTACTTCCATCAAGGATTCCCCTCGCCGAGGAGAGGCGGAGCAGACATGCGACAGGAGGTCCAAAGTAACTTTTGTAGACCGCACTCTTTATTTCGGGCCTGTAATATGCCTCCTCCTCCGCCTGCGACCCCGAGCATGTCAAATAGCCAGGGTTGTGGTCTTTATATATATAAAAAGTAATCATTGGCATATTGCTCAGGTCACAGTAAAAAGTATCCGAATTAATCATCCATGTCGTTTCGCCAACGAATATGGCTCCGACGGTTGTTTCAAAGATATACCTCGGCATAACCTGCCAGGGGCTCGGTATAGGAACAAATGAGTTGCTAGCAAAAGTCCGAACAGCTCTATAGCGTACTTCGGCATCGCAAGTTTGGCCTTATATGCATCAGCTCCGAATCATTGTCTTGGGTCAATAGTTGGGTTGCCCGGCTCCTGTGCTTGCTACCCTACGTTTCGCTCCATCGGCTAGGGTAGTAAAGGGAGAACTACTGTGATTGTGCTTCCGGTTCATCTGGTCAAGTACCTCAGTAGAGAAAGCCGAAAACTGACTGTCATGATGCGGCGAGAGCTGGTCAACCATTTGACGACTTATTGGAATCCTTAGCAATGCCCCGTGTTACATGAGGGATCTTTTTCAGATCAAGTATGTAAGGCATCATATTATAATACGCTGCATACATACCAGGGGCTATGTCGTAGCCCCACCATAAAACTCCTATGGCTAAGTGAAAGTGTTAATGCCCTATAGTCCGATTGCCTGGTTCGCCGCATTATCACCTCCTTCATGGACCAAGACGTTGGATAAAGAGTGATTAAATGCATTTGCGAACACCCCCGTACTTCCTACGAGGGGGCCGAAGCCGACGACTGGAAAACTTTCAGATTATATTAAACGGCCGCACAGGAGGAATTCAAAGCTTTCGAGCAAAAGATATAAATAACTTAACTATAAAATTGTCTTTTACAATTCTCATACACCTCACTCGAACATTATGTCTTTCGAGCACTGACCCTCTATCAAGCGGGCGGCCTCTAGGACGTCTTCAAAATAATGCTCCGGTTCAGGACGGTCCTTGCCCTTGGGTGGACTCTTCGCCGCAACATCGATGGCCTTCATCTTCCCCCAGAATGTCTTGACTCGGGCAAAAGCCATCCGTGCACCCTCAATGCACGTCGACCGCTTCACAGCGTCGATACGCGACACCGCGTCAACAAGCCTTTGCACCAAACTGAAGTAGCTATTCGGCACAGGCTCAGTTGGCCACAACCGGATTATGACGTTCTTCATGGCAGCACTGGATATCCTATGAAGCTCGGCCCATTGGGACATCTATTCATTCAGCAACTGAGGGCGCTTTGAAGCGCCAAACTGCGACCAGAAAAGCTTCTCCGTTGCGTACCCCTCTCGCGCTTGATGATACTGCGCCGCGTCGGAAGAACTCTTCGGCAAGTCTAAAAACTCGTCCGGAGAACTCCACACTCGGTCAAGCTGAGCATAGTTCGGATCGCCGAACTTAGTCTGTAGCAGAAACGGTTTACCAGCCGCAATCTCCCTAGCTTGCCGGGTCTCCTCACGGGCTGCTCTGGATTCCGACCGCGCTTCTCTCGCCTCTTGTAAGGCCTTGTCAAGTTCAACCATTTTGGCTTCATTCTCCTTCTCCAGAAATTCACAGCGGCCAGTAGCATTTTTCAGTTCGAGCGCCATCGTGGATATCTTCTCCTCGTCTTGGCACCGTGCAGCTTGTTCGGCCTTTAATTCAGCCGATGCCTTTTCGGCAGCTGCATTGCTACACCGGGCCTGCTCTTTGGCCCAGGCCAGCTCCGCTCAAAGAACTTCAACGGCGGCAACACCATCTGCAGCCACGCATATTCCAGCATATCACTTTCAGCATCATGCTCATACCACAAAAATGTATGGGGATTGCCCCGAATACATACCCTGCGACTCGTCAAGACGCATATTGATTAACGCAAGATCGTCCCCTGCTACATCCAGCTTCCACTGCAACTCGGCAATATCCATAGTCTGGGAAGTGGCCAAGGGGGAAGAAGCCTGTGTTTAAAGTTCCACAGGTTAGTCCTCGAATGATTCTTTTCGATCCTCCGTTTGCTTCCCATTGGAAGCCAACCCGAGTCTCAGGGGCTACTACCTATACACAGATGCATCTTTGCAAATAAAACATAGCTGAAAACATTATATAACAAACCTCGAAGCCTTTTAGCAGGCTCATGAAGGCTTCATTTAATCCCCTCTTTGCGGACAAAATCTTCTCAACCACTGTACCCATCAAGGTACGCTGCTCCCCCGAGACAGATGCGTTTCGCAACATGTCCCGTAATATGTCCGGAGCCACTGGATCTCCGGAAGCCGCTCTAGGAGCGCAATCATCCTTTGAAGGAATTCGTTCACCCGTCTCCGAAATCATCGTCTGCGGAAAGCCAGACAGTTCGGGGCCTTTATTATTGGCCCCAGAATCCTGGACGGTCGGAGATCCACCATCGGACACTGCCTTTTTCATCCCCTGCATAACTTGTTGAGCAAGAAAACCCCTCTGCGATGACACTTCGGAGTCGTCCGCCTTATTGGGCGAGGAGGACGGGGGAGGCGTCTCGCTTTCCATCATCTCTGGGAGGAGACCTCCCGAAGAAGAGGATTGCCCCGAAAAAATCTGTGCTGACCTATAGAAATACACAGACACATTACGTATATCTTTGGTAACGGCATAAGAGCGGGACGCTATCAAAGCACCCCGGATTCACTCAAGGTTTGGTTAAGGGCATGTCCCCATGTTGGAGCTGTTCAACGGCATCGCCTTCCAAACCTAAGCCGCTCAACAGCGACATTTTGCCCCTTTTGGGAGACCGCCCCTCCCAACCTTCGGAGGCGGCCCTTTTCCTCTTGCTCGGACAAGGGATACTGGCTCCTCTCTCGCCTTTGTCTTCAGGAGAGGAAAGGTCGATTTCTCTGGACTCAATATCCGACTTACCTCTGGAATAAAGGTCATCCCGAGTCTTCTCAGTCTCCTCCTGGCCCTCCCTTGCCGGCACCTGGTGTGGTGCCGAGGCCAGCATCCTTGTTAGCATAGGATTCACTGCGTCTTCGGGGAGGGTAGCCGGACATCTAATCCGCTCCACTTTCTTTATCCAGCCCTGAAAAAGGATGGTTCGGTCAGTGTCTTACCACTGGCTATCCGATTTACGAGGTGTTCGGCGAACGGGCACTTACTGGGGTGTCCGGATGGTTTCAGTCTAGGCCGACATCTTCTGTGGTGTCCGTCCATTGCTTTCGTTTCCCGAAGAATAATTTCCACATTCCTTCGTGCGTAGTGCTGAAGAGTCCGCGGCCCTTCTGGATTAAACTCCCACAGGTGGAGGGGCCGTCGCTGGCACGGCAGGGTCCGGCGGACCAGCATTACTAGAACAACGTTGACGATATTGATGTCCCTCTCAATGAGGTTCCGGATGCGACTTTGTAAAGTCCATACCTCGTCCATTGATCCCTAGTCCAACCCCTTATTAATCCACGATGCAAGCTGAATTGGGGGGCCGGATCGAAATACGAGCGCAGCTGCCCACTTGGAGCCACGGGGCTCGGTGATATAGAACCACCCCTGCTGCCATAAGTCGGAAGATTTGGCAAAGGATCCCTTCAGCCAAACAACGCTAGCAAGCTTACTCACTATGGAACCACCGCACTCTGCCTGCTCCCCCTCTATCACTTGCGGCTTCACATCGAAGGTCTTGAGCCACAAGCCGAAGTGCGGGGGAGTTCGGAGGAAGGCTTCGCACGTAACGATGAACGCCGAGATAAGAAGAATAGAGTCTGGGGCCAGATCGTGAAAATTTAGCCCATAATAGAACATGAGCCCTCGGATGAAGGGGTTAAGGGCAAACTGTCACATCCCTAGCTCTGGTATGATCTAGGCTAGCTAGACATGTGTGCATCATGTTTAAATTTTATTTAAATTTGAAATGGGGATTTGTGAAACCCTCAGAAATCATTTCTGGAAATGACCCAGATAAAAATTGCTTCAATTTGGCCCAAGAAAATGTTCCTGATTTTCTCTAAAAATATTGGCCAGAGGTAAAATTCCAACCAATATTCTTGGTAGCTCAGAAGTATTTATTTTTGGCCATTTGAGTTAATCCGGTAAATATTTGCATAGGATATATATATGTTATATATATTATATATGTCCAATAATTCTGATTTTTACTGTGGCGCTTTGGAATAATTCCTTAGGCCCCTGCAAAAATTTACAGAATAAAATAAATTGATTTAGTATTAGTACTAAATCAGAAACAAATGTCAGAAATAGAAAAGAAAACAGAAAAGGGGAGAGAGACTTACAGGCCACTTACGGATCGGCCCAATGGCTCGATCAGTGACCAGCCCCCTGCGGTCGTCGTCTCCACCGCGCCAGGAGGATGCCGAGCGTGTGATCGCCGAGCGTGGGCACGTGCCCTGGCCACCTCCTCCCTCCCAGCCAGCCTGGCTCCTCTCCTCGACGCCCCGGAGACGCCACGCACCCCCCTGGACCCCTCGTTCACTTTCCCCTTGCTTCTCCCTCGCTTGCCGCAGCCATGGCCGAGCGCCACCATCGCTGCCGTTCGCTGTAGTCATCGCCAGAGCCCTCCCCTCGCCCCTCTGTAGAGTCCACGAGCTCCGCCACATCGCCGGCCACCTCCTCGTCGAGCCACGCACCTCCGGACGGCCTCCATCGTCGTCACCGTCGTCTTCTTCATCGCCGGCCACCGCAGATCTCCACCGCCCGCACGTCGTCGTCCGGCTGTCCCCGAGCTCGCCGTCGACGCCATCGAGTCCGCTGTGAGCTCCGGCCGACCCGCAGCCTCCCGCGTGTTCCACTGGATGCGCGCGAGCCTGGGCTTCGCGTCGGTGGCCTCCGCCGCCCAAATGGTCGCCGGAGCGACGGACCCGAGCCCCTCCGCCGCGTTCGGCCTCGCCGGCGGCTAGACGCCGGTGGGGTTGACCGGGTCTAACCCCCCAGTTGACCTGGTGTTTGACCACCCAGGGTCAATGACAGGTGGGGCCCGGCCCTGCTAATTTCTAGTTTAGGATTAGTTTAAAAATTAATCAACTCTGTTAACTAACTATAACACTGACGTGTGGCCCCACACGTCAGGTTTGACCTGGTCAGCGCCATTGACTCGCTGACGTAGTGATGACATCACGCTGACGCAATTATTTATTTTCTGGACTTATTCTAAAACAGGAAATTCCAGAAAATGTTTCAAACTTCAAAAATTCATATCAATTCAACCGTAGCTCAGATTGAAATAATTTACATATGAAAAATTATCAGAAAAATGCAATCTATCCATCTGTACCAGTTTCATGCATGAAAAATCGAGTTAAACCTGCTGTATATATGAAAACATATGAATGGCATATATAAGAGCTTAATTTGGAGTTGCATTTGAACCCTTGGTTCAAATGGACTTCATTCAATCTGGATACTAGTTGCATTAGCTCAAACAGCATCACATATTCATGCCATGTTCATGCATCATATTGTTGCATATGCTTGTGTATTGATTGTTGGCACCGTTCCTTCTCGATAGGCCCCACATTAGGAGGCTGTTCAGAGTATCTGTCGGAGGAGCAAAGTGCCCCCTGTTGATCTTCGAGCAAGCAAACCCCTTGTTCATTCGATGCAATCCCACTCTCTCGCTCCTGCTCTCTTTTATTGCATTAGGACAACAACGATTCAACTGCTACTTTATGCTGCGGTAGTTGAACCCATTCCTCTGCATGACCTGTTATTGCCACAGTAAATAGTTGAAACCCACTAGCATGTGTAGGAGTTGATTGAGCCATGTTGTGCTTCTATCATGCCATGCCTGCTATTGCTTAGAGTTGTGTCAGGTCTGATTCATTGGGAATGGATTGGAGTGATATGATATGTTCTGATGCTGAGAGTTAAGCGTGTGAACACGATTTGGTAAAGGTAGCGGTGAGAGGCCATGTAGGAGTACATGGTGGGTTGTCTCACTGGAACCGTCCTTAAGCACTGAGTTCTTTGTATGTTGTCCAATGACTAGCTACTACCACACATTGGGTTCCGGTAACTCGACCCCTGTCGACTTATTAACCAACTTGCTCTCTATCCAGGAGTTGCAACTAGTTTCTGGTGTTTGTAGGTAGTGCTATTTTTCTACCGAGTGGCACCCGGCAGGGTGGGCTCGGGACAGACTAAACACAGTGTGGCACGGTGTACCAAGTGGCACCGGATGGTGGGCTTGGGAACCCTGCTCACATCGTTTGGGGCCGTGGCGACACCCGGCGGATCTCCTTGCGGATGGAACCCGAATAGGCGATAAACCTGGACTAGAGTCTTGTGTGGTTAGTCGGTCGTGGCCGACACCCTCGCCGAGCTTCCGCTTGAAGGTTGCCGAGATACATGGCGTGTACATGGTGATAAGTGGTGAGGCGTGTGTGAAGAAGTACACCCTGCGGGGTTATCATGATCTATTGAATAGCCGTGTCCTCGATTATGGACTTCTTGGATGCTTACGTGGTACATAGACAACTTGAAGTGGATACTCTAAAATGCTCAAGACAAGTGTGAGTGCTATGGATGGCATTTTCAGAGGGAGGCGGAATGAATCCATAGTAGTGTATTGATGTGGTGATTAGTGGACTCGTGTGCTTGCTTCACCTCAAAGAAGTTTCTCGTGAGTCGTAAAAAGGATAGCCATTGAGTCTGGCTGGCTTGCTGCAACTAAACCCCACATTACCTTCTTGATACAAATGCATGTATGATAGGAACTGATGTAAGTCTTGCTGAGTACCTTTGTACTCATGTTTCTTTATTTATGTTTTTGCAGCGGAGACTTCGGTCTTACTAGTTTACGTGGACTTCGACTAGTAGTTTGTACCTCAGCTACGATCTTGATCGGATGTTGTAGATAGTCGGGCTCTTCAGCCTTTTTCATTTGTAGTTGTCTGTATGCAGACATGTAATGCTTCCGCTTGTTGCTTGTATGCTCTGAATGATGGGTCATGAGACCCCTGTTTGTATTTATGCTATGTGGCTCTTTTGGGCCATTATCTATATGAGTTTGCGTTATGTTGTGATGCCATGTTGTACAGCACATACTTGCATGTTATGCGTACGTGTAACGTGTATTGCTATGTGTGGGATCCGACAATCTAGTTGTTTATCCTTGGCAGCCTATCATATGGGGAAATGTAGTCTAGTGCTTTCTGAGCGATAGTAGTCCGCTACAGCCCGGTTCACCGGAGTCCTGCTAGCCCAAAGACTACTGCTCGGAACACTTGACTGACCGCATGTGTTTCACTTCATTCCTGTGTCTGTCCCTTCGGGGAAATGTCACGCGGTGACATCCGGAGTCCTGTTAGCCCAGTGCTACAGCCCGGATTCACACGTTGATGACCGACATGCTCGATGTGATTCATGTATGCCTGTCCTCATGAGTTAGTGCCTCTTTGGATTCACGACTAGCCATGTCGGCCCGGGTTCTTTGTCATATGGATGCTAGCGACACTATCATATACGTGAGCCAAAAGGCGCGAACGGTCCCGGGCCAGGTAAGGTGGCACCCGTGGGAATACCGTGCGTGAGGCCGCAAAGTGATATGATGTGTTACATGCTAGATCGGTGTGACTTAGGATCGGGGTCCCGACAGCTTTGGTATCAGAGCCTGACTGCCTGTAGGATTTCCAAGCCAACCTGGTCGAAGTTGAGTCTAGAAATTCTTTAGTTATGTAGGGGAATTGATTGTGGAAGGGAACGTAAGGCTCTTTTTACTCCTTATATCTCATGCCCTTCTGATCTGAGTCATCCTATCTTTCCTACGGGGTTAAGGAACTAGGCTTCCTCTTCTATCTATCAGGATCATGTGTTATTACTCCGTAGTCTCTTAGGATTGGTTGATCAGAGTCGTATTCCAGCTTCCAAGTACTTCCGGTGTTGTCTATTTAGTATATCTCAGAACCATGAGTGATGATGTTGAGTATGGTGCTACCCCGTCTTTTGCAGAATGTCTCATTTCGAGCATTTTACTGCCGTTATGCTGCCGGAATTGTCCTAGGAGTTTGAGAGATACTAAATTCTTGTGCTACCTTCTGCATCCTATAGTTGATGCTGAATCCATCCTTGTTTTCCTTGGTTACGCTCTTCAGGATGTTGCCGGATAACCGAAGTTCTGTTGCTCGTAGCCGGAACTACGGAGATGGTAGGGATAAGGATCCTCCCGACCAACCTTCGTTGGCAGAGTTCTTGTTAGAGATGGAGAGGAACAAGCATGAGTCTAACCGCTTGTTGGCACGTATCGAGGAGAACACCGCACCTCAGTTCAAAGGGTTTGCAACCATTCATGACTTCATTCGCTTGCACCCACCCACCTTCCATCATTCCATTGAACCACTCGATGCAGATGACTGGCTCCGTAGCATCACTCATAAGTTACGTTCCGCGAACGTAGCTGAAGATGACAAGGTCATCTATGCTGCATATCACCTGGAAGGTCCTGCTAGTCTTTGGTGGCAGAACTATGAGGCTATGCTTCCAGCTGGCCAGATACCTACCTGGAGAGATTTCACTGAGGCTTTTCGCGAGCATCACATTCCTCTGGTTCTCATTGACCGCAAGAGAGAAGAGTTCTGTAGTTTCACACAGGGTAAGATGGCTGTTGATGCTTAAAGTAGAGAGTTTGAGAACCTCGCCCGCTATGCTACAGAAGAAGTGTCCACGGACGCCAAGAAGCGTGCTAGGTTAGGAAGGTCTCAACCCCAAGTTGCGTCATGATCTCCACTTGCACCATTGCAATACATTCCAGGCTCTTGTGAACAAGGCCATTAATGCGGAGACAGCTCAGCTCACTTACGAGGAGTCTCGTAAGCACACCCGTGATTTGGTTTCTTCCTCCGGTTCTAGTTCTCAGAAGCGCCGGATTTGGATTCCGAACTCCGCTCTTCCACCTGGATATGCACCGAGGCCATCTTGTGTGGTGCCTCACCCAGTTTAGCAGTATGCTCTACCCAAGCCTGTTGGTAGACTGCCTTCCAACGCGTGTCCTCGTTCAACTTCAGGGACTTGCTTCACATGCGGAGAGCCAGGACACTATGCACGTGACTGCTCTCAAACCAACTATGCTCCACCCCCGCCCGAGAAGTCTGTTGGCCGTGATAAGCCATCACGCAAGATGATCAGTGTCAAGTCAGCTCCCACTGAACGTGGATGTGTGCGTCACGTCGCAGCTAAAGACGCTCATGATGATCCAGATGTCGTTCTTGGTACACTCCTTGTCAACTGTCATCCAACTTTGGTTTTATTTGATACCGGAGCATCTCATTCCTTCATTTCCGAAAGCTATGCCAGCTTACACAACATATCATTTTGTGATATGCCCTCTCCATTAGTCATTCAAACTCCTGGATCCAAATGGCAAACTTCTAGTGTAAGCCATGGTAATGAAATCCTTGTTGACAGACTTGTATTCCTTGCATCACTTGTAGCCCTCAAGTCCATAGATATTACATCATCTTGGGTATGGACTGGATGAAAGCTCATTATGCCAAGATTGATTGATACACCAGGTCTGTTCAACTTACACATCCATCTGGCAAGATAGTCAATGTCTCCACCAGAGTTGCAAAGCGTCAACTCTATTCTCTTAACGCCAGCCCTCTCCCAGACCTTGAGGATATCCCGGTAGCCCGTGACTTTCCGGATGTCTTTCCAGAAGAACTGCCTGGTATTCCACCTGACAGGGATGTAGAGTTCGTCATAGATCTTATCCCAGGAACCGCCCCAATCTCTAGGAGACCTTACAAGATGGCACCCTTAGAACTAGCTGAGCTTAAGAAACAACTTGATGAGTCCTTGCAAAAGGGTTTCATCCGTCCTAGTTCTTCTCCCTGGGCTTGCCCCGTCCTCTTCGTCAAGAAGAAGGATGGTACGGACCGGAAGGTTGTAGATTATCGTCCCGTTAATTTGGTCACGATAAAGAACAAGTATCCGCTCCCCAGGATCAACGATCTGTATGATCAGCTCGCTGGATCCTCAGTCTTTTCCAAGATGGGTTTGAGGTTAGGCTACCACCAAATCAAGATCAGAAATGGGGACATTCCTAAGATGGCTTTCATCACTCGTTATGGCTAATACGAGTACACCGTCATGTCCTTTGGTCTAACCAATGCCCCAGCCACATTCTCCCGCTTGATGAACTCGATCTTCATGGAGTACTTAGATAAGTTCGTCGTGGTTTACCTCGATGATATTCTTATTTATTCGAAGAACGAGGAAGAGCATGCCGAACATCTTAGACTTGTGTTAGAAAAACTCAGAGAGCACCACCTTTATGCCAAGTTCTCCAAGTGCGAATTTTGGTTGCCAGAAGTGACCTACCTAGGCCACGTGATCTCTGGTAAGGGCATTGCTGTCAATCCCGAAAGAGTTCAGGCCGTTCTTGATTGGACTCCACCTGAAACAGTTAAACAAGTTAGGAGTTTCCTTGGTCTAGCCAGTTATTGCCGCCGCTTTGTTGAAAACTTCTCTAAAGTGGCCAAACCTCTCACGGAACTTCTCAAGAAAGATAAAAAGTTTGAGTGGTCCCCACAGTGTGAGTACTGTTTTCAGGAACTGAAAAGACGCCTGACTTCTGCTCCCATACTTGTGCCACCGGATTTCACTAAGGACTTTGTTATCTATTGTGATGCCTCACGACAGGGACTAGGTTGCATTCTTATGCAGGATCATCGTGTGATTGCCTATGCATCTCGACAGTTGCATCCACATGAGGAAAATTATCCTACACATGATCTAGAGCTTGCAGCCGTAGTCTATGCACTTAAGACATGGCGACATTACTTTCTTGGTAAACGTTGCGAGATTTACACTGATCACCAGAGTCTCAAGTATATCTTCACCCAACCAGATTTGAACCTTAGGCAAAGACGTTGGTTGGAGTTGATCTCAGATTACGACTTAGGGATTACCTACACCCCAGGCAAGGGAAATGTCATGGCTGATGCGCTAAGTCGTAAGTCCTATTGCAACAATCTTATGTTGCAGCAGCGCTAACCACTTCTCCATGAGGAATTCTGTAAGCTTAACCTTCACATTGCACCTCACGGATTCCTTTCTACCTTGGTGGCGAAACCTACTCTTGTGGACCAGATCATCTCTGCTCAGAAGCAGGATACGGGAATTTCCCGGATCAAGAGAAACATTAATAAGGGAGTTGGTGGAAGTTTCTCTATAGATGATCAAGGTGTTGTTTTCTTTGAGAATCGCTTGGTAGTTCCCAAGAATCAACATCCGCGACAACTGATCCTTAAGGAGGCGCATGAATCCCCTCTCACGATTCATCCCGGTAGTACTAAGATGTATCAGGACCTACGCCAGAGGTTCTGGTGGACTAGGATGAAGAGAGAAATCGCTGAGTTCATTGCTAACTGTGACGTTTGTCGTCGCGTTAAGGCAGAACATCAAAGACCTGCTGGCACCCTTCAGCCTTTAGCTATTCCTGAGTGGAAATGGGATAAGGTTGGTATGGACTTCATCACCGGCTTTCCCAGGACCAAGAAAGGGAATAATGCTATCTTCGTAGTCATAGATCGTCTTTCCAAAGTGGCTCACTTCCTACCTGTTCGAGAGAATATCACCGCCAGTCAGCTCGCTGACTTATATATTTCTCGAATAGTTTCACTTCATGGTGTTCCACTAGAGATCAATTCAGGCCGTGGTAGTCTTTTCACTTCTCATTTTTGGGAGAGTTTCCAAACTGCCGTGGGCACCCATCTTTCCTTCAGTACCGCTTTCCACCCTCAGTCAAGTGGTCAGGTGGAAAGGGTCAACCAAATTCTCGAAGACATGCTTAGAGCTTGTGTTATCTCATTCGGTATGGATTGGGAGAAGTGTCTTCCTTTCGCCGAGTTTGCTTATAACAATAGCTACCAATCCAGTCTCAAGAAAGCTCCTTTTGAGATTCTGTATGGACGAAGATGTCGAACACCTTTGAACTGGTCAGAAACCGGTGAAAGACAATTCTTTGGACCGGATATGATCCAGGAGGCAGAAGAGCAAGTTCGCATCATTCGTGAGAATTTAAAAACAGCTCAATCTCGTCAAAAGAGCCAGTATGACCGTCGTCATAAGGAAGTGGCGTATGAAGTTGGCGACAAGGCTTACCTTCGGGTTACTCCTTTGAAGGGTACCCATCGTTTCGGTATCAAGGGCAAGTTGGCTCCTCGTTACATTGGTCCCTTTCGCATTCTCGCTAAACGAGGAGAGGTTGCCTACCAGTTGGAACTACCCCCACATCTTTCTTGAGTTCATGATGTTTTCCACGTCTCTCAACTCAGGCGTTGCTTCTCGGATCCCATCCGCGGAGTGGACCACGAAACGCTTGATCTCCAAGATAACCTCACATATTGAGAGTACCCTGTTCGCATTCTTGATCAAGCAGAGCGTGTCACTCGACGTCAGAACATCAAGTTTCTCAAGGTTCAGTGGTCTCATCATTCTGAGAGAGAAGCTACATGGGAGCGAGAAGATCGTCTTCGACTGGAGTACCCCACCTTCTTTCCGTCGACCCCTGAATCTCGGGAAGAGATTCTTTCAAGTGGGGGCGAGTTGTCACATCCCTAGCTCTGGTATGATCTAGGCTAGCTAGACATGTGTGCATCATGTTTAAATTTTATTTAAATTTGAATGGGGATTTGTGAAACCCTCAGAAATCATTACTGGAAATGACCCTGATAAAAATTGCTTCAATTTGGCCCAAGAAAATGTTCCTGATTTTCTCTAAAAATATTGGCCAGAGGTAGAATTCCAACCAATATTCTTGGGAGCTCAGAAGTATTTATTTTTGGCCATTTGAGTTAATCCGGTAAATATTTGCATAGGATATATATATGTTATATATATTATATATGTCCAATAATTCTGATTTTTACTGTGGGGCTTTGGAATAATTCCTTAGGCCCCTGCAAAAATTTACAGAATAAAATAAATTGATTTAGTATTAGTACTAAATCAGAAACAAATGTCAGAAATAGAAAAGAAAACAGAAAAGGGGAGAGAGAGTTACCTGGGCCACTTACCAGATCGGCCCAGTAGCTCGGCCCAGCTGACTGGCCCCTGCCAGTCGTCGTCTCCACCGCGCCAGGAGGACGCCGAGCGTGTGATCGCCGCGCGTGGGCACGTGCCCTGGCCACCTCCTCCCTCCCAGCCTGCCTGGCTCCTCTCCTCGACGCCCCGGAGACGCCACGCACCCCCCTGGACCCCTCGTTCACTTTCCCCTCGCTTCTCCCTCGCTTGCCGCAGCCATGGCCGAGCGCCACCATCGCCGCCGTTCGCCGTATTCATTGCCAGAGCCCTCCCCTCGCCCCTCTGTAGAGTCCACGAGCTCCGCCACATCGCCGGCTACCTCCTCGTCGAGCCACGCACCTCCGGACGGCCTCCATCGTTGTCACAGTCGTCTTCTTCATCGCCGGCCACCGCAGATCTCCACCGCCCGCACGTCGTCGTCCGGCTGTCCCCGAGCTCGCCGTCGACGCCATCGAGTCCGCTGTGAGCTCCGGCCGACCCACAGCCTCCCGCGTGTTCCACTGGATGCGCGCGAGCCTGGGCTTCGCGTCGGTGGCCTCCGCCGCCCAAATGGTCGCCGGAGCGACGGACCTGAGCCCCTCCGCCGCGTTCGGCCTCGCCGGCGGCTAGACGCCGGTGGGGTTGACCGGGTCTAACCCCCCAGTTGACCTGGTGTTTGACCACCGAGGTCATATGACAGTGGGGCCCGCCCCGCTAATTTCTAGTTTAGGATTAGTTAAAAATTAATCAACTCTGTTAACTAACTATAACACTGACGTGTGGCCCCACACGTCAGGTTTGACCTGGTCAGCGCCGTTGACTCTCTGACGTAGTGATGACGTCACGCAGACGCAATTATTTATTTTCTGGAATTATTTTAAAACAGGAAATTCCAGAAAATGTTTCAAACTTCAAAAATTCATATCAATTCAACCGTAGCTCAGATTGAAATAATTTATATATGAAAACTTATCAGAAAAATGCAATATATCCATCTGTACCAGTTTCATGCATGAAAAATTAAGTTAAACCTGCTGTATATATGAAAACATATGAATGGCATATATAAGAGCTTAATTTGGAGTTGCATTTGAACCCTTGGTTCAAATGGACTTCATTCAATCTGGATACTAGTTGCATTAGCTCAAACAACATCACATATTCATGCCATGTTCATGCATCATATTGTTGCATATGCTTGTGTATTGATTGTTGGCACCGTTCCTTCTCGATAGGCCCTGTTCCGGAGACTGTTCCAGAGTATCTGTCAGAGGAGCAGTGCCCCCCTGTTGATCTTTCAGGCAAGCAAACCCCCTTGTTCATTCCGATGCAATCCCACTCTCTCACTCCTGCTCTCTTTTATTGCATTAGGACAACAACGATTCAACTGCTACTTTATGCTGCGGTAGTTGAACCCATTCCTCTGCATGACCTGTTATTGCCACAGTAAATAGTTGAAACCCACTAGCATGTGTAGGAGTTGATTGAGCCATGTTGTGCTTCTATCATGCCATGCCTGCTATTGCTTAGAGTTGTGTCAGGTCTGATTCATTGGGAATGGATTGGAGTGATATGATATGTTCTGATGCTGAGAGTTAAGCGTGTGAACACGATTTGGTAAAGGTAGCGGTGAGAGGCCATGTAGGAGTACATGGTGGGTTGTCTCTTTGGAACGATCCTTAAGCCTTGAGTTACGTGTATGTTGTCCAATGACTAGCTACTACCACACATTGGGTTCCGGTAACTCGACCCCTCTCGACTTATTAACCAACTTGATCTCTGTCCAGGAGTTGCAACTAGTTTCTGGTGTTTGTAGGTAGTGCTATTTTTCTACCGAGTGGCACCCGGCAGGGTGGGCTCGGGACAGACTAAACACAGGTGGCACGGTGTACCAAGTGGCACCGGATGGTGGGCTTGGGAACCCTGCTCACATCGTTTGGGGCCGTGGCGACACCCGGTCGGATCTCCTTGCGGATGGAACCCGAATAGGCGATAAACCTGGACTAGAGTCTTGTGTGGTTAGTCGGTCGTGGCCGACACCTCGCCAAAGCTTCCGCTTGAAGGTTGCCGAGATACATAGCGTGTACATGGTGATAAGTGGTGAGCGCGTGTGAAGAAGTACACCCTGCAGGGTTATCATGATCTATTCGAATAGCCGTGTCCTCGATTATGGACTTCTTGGATGCTTACGTGGTACATAGACAACTTGAAGTGGATACTCTAAAATGCTCAAGACAAGTGTGAGTGCTATGGATGGCATTTTCGTAGGGAGACGGGAATGAATCCATAGTAGTGTATTGATGTGGTGATTAGTGGACTCGTGTGCGCTGCTTCACCTCAAAGAAGTTTCTCGTAGTCGTAAAAAAGGATAGCCACTGAGTCAAAGCTGGCTTGCTGCAACTAAACCCCACATTACCTTCTTGATACAAATGCATGTATGATAGGAACTGATGTAAGTCTTGCTGAGTACCTTTGTACTCATGTTTCTTTATTTATGTTTTTGCAGCGGAGACTTCGGTCTTACTAGTTTACGTGGACTTCGACTAGTAGTTTGTACCTCAGCTACGATCTTGATCGGATGTTGTAGATAGTCGGGCTCTTCAGCCTTTTTCATTTGTAGTTGTCTGTACTCTGACATGTAATGCTTCCGCTTGTTGCTTGTATGCTCTGAATGATGGGTCATGAGACCCCTGTTTGTATTTATGCGATGTGGCTCTTTTGGGCCTTTTTCTATATGAGTTTGCGTTATGTTGTGATGCCATGTTGTACAGCACATACTTGCATGTTATGCGTACGTGTAACATGTATTGCTATGTGTGGGATCCGACAATCTAGTTGTTTATCCTTGGCAGCCTATCATATGGGGAAATGTAGTCTAGTGCTTTCTGAGCGATAGTAGTCCGCTACAGCCCGGTTCACCGGAGTCCTGCTAGCCCAGCACTACTGCTCGGAACACTTGACTGGCCGGCATGTGTTTCACTTCATTCCTGTGTCTGTCCCTTCGGGGATATGTCACGCGGTGACATCCGGAGTCCTGTTAGCCCAGTGCTACAGCCCGGATTCACACGTTGATGACCGACATGCTCGATGTGATTCATGTATGCCTGTCCTCATGAGTTAGTGCCGCTTTGGATTCACGACTAGCCATGTCGGCCCGGGTTCTTTGTCATATGGATGCTAGCGACACTATCATATACGTGAGCCAAAAGGCGCGAACGGTCCCGGGCCAGGTAAGGTGGCACCCGTGGGAATACCGTGCGTGAGGCCGCAAAGTGATATGATGTGTTACATGCTAGATCGGTGTGACTTAGGATCGGGGTCCCAACACAAACCCTAACCCACGGAGGAAGTGGGACACAAACACGACCCTCTCGCTGGATCTGGGGGTGGGAATAACCTGCCCCTCGGCAGGAAGCCGATGAAAGATTTCCGCGGTCAGATACCTCGCCGCCCGAAGCTTTGCAATATCTCCCTCCGTGACAGAAGAAGCCACCCACCGGCCTTGACGGCTGGATCCGGACATGATTGGGGCTGGTAGCGATTGAAGCTCGGGTGTTGGAACTCGGGGTAGAAGGGGTTGAGGAAGAAGCAAGCGTGAAAGAAAAAGACGGGTCCGTACCCCTATATGAAGGACACGAATATCAAACGTCTCCTCCTGGGCCTCAAAACTTGCCTATTCCCAAGGAGTTGTACCCAAGCGGCGGTTGGGTTACCCATGTCCGGGTTGATAAGAATCCCTTAAAAAGGGGGAGACACGATCTCCACTTGGATAAGACATGCCAATAAAACCACGTCTTGAAACGTGGGACGGCGGGCTAGCCAACGGTTTGAAAATAATGGCTGGGCAGGCATGATGTCATATTACCAAAAAGTTACCGGCGGATTGGACTCGTGAAATATTATATTCTCTCTATGGTTGTGCGTGACAGGTCCGGATACTATCATCGTGTCCGAAGACTATCTTGGAGTTCGGAAAGAAGGGAACCCGCCTTGCAATGCCGAAGACAATCTGCGCGCCGGACTCCTCGTCATTGAAGCCAGGTTCAGGGGCTATAGAGGGAGTCCTGGACTAAGGGGTCCTCGGGCATCCGGCCTATTATCAGTGGGCTAGACTGATGGGCTGTGAAGACATGAAGGCCGAAGACTATACCCGTGTCCGGATTGGACTCTCCTTGGCATGGAAGGCAAGCTTGGTGACCAATTATGAAGATTCCTTCTTATGTAACCGACTCTATGTAACCCTAGATCCCCCCAGTGTCTATATAAACCGGAGGGAGTAGTCCGGAAAGGATATACTCATTACCATAGTCATACATACTAGGCTTCTAGGGTTTAGCCATTACGATCTCGTGGTAGATCAACTCTTGTAATACTCATATTCATCAAGATCAATCAAGCAGGAAGTAGGGTATTACCTCCACAGAGAGGGCCCGAACCTGGGTAAACATCGTGTCCCCCGTCTCCTGTAACCATCGACCTTAGACGCACAGTTCGGGACCTTCTACCCGAGATCCACCGGTTTTGACACCGACAGCCGTCCACCAGTCGGGGTCGCCGGAGGCTGCCGGTGGCCGGCGTCGACGGGGCGACGGGAGGTTGTCAGTGTCAAAACCGGCGGATCTCGGGTAGGGGGTCCCGAACTATGCGTCTAAGGCTAATGGTAACAGGAGACGGGGGACACAATGTTTACCTGTGTTCGCCTCTCGATGGAGGTAATACCCTACTTCCCGCTTGATTGATCTTGATGATATGAGTATTACATGAGTTGATCTACCAGATCGTAGAGGCTAAACCTAGGAGCTAGCCCATGATTATGATTGTTGTTGTCCTACGGACTAAACCCTTCGGTTTATATAGACAACGGAGGGGCTAGGGTTACAATCGGTTACAAGGGAGGAGATCTACATATCCGAATTGCCAAGCTTGCCTTCCATGCCAAGGAGAGTCCCATCCGGACACGGGACGAAGTCTTCAATCTTGTATCTTGATAGTCCAACAGTCCGGCCAAAGTATATAGTCTGGCTGTCCGAGGACCCCCTAATCCAGACTCCTCAAGAGTAGCCGAACCAGGCTTCAATGACGATGAGTCCGGCGCGCAGATTGTCTTCGGCATTGCAAGGCGGGTTCCTCCTCCAAATACTTCATAGAAGATTTTGAACACAAGGATCATGTCCGACTCTGCAAAACAAATTCCACATACCACCGTAAAGAGTATAACATTCCACGAATCTAATCTGCTGACAAATTTCATAGCGTGACATCACGCCACGGCCCGGTCTTTTATTCTAACCGTTTCTCAACCAGCTCCTGCACATATTGCGAGGCGGATTTATTGGCACGTCTTGTCGAAGCAGAGATCGTGTCCCCTTATCACGAGGTTCTCATCAATACGGGCGTGGGTAACCCAATCGTGCTTGTTAGCACGACTCCTCGATTTTAGGCAAGTACCAGACGGCCACGCGAAGGACGCTTGATATTCGCCCTCTTTATAAAGGGGCCAAGGCCTATCCTTTTCTTCTCGCGCTCGATCCTTCCCTTCCCCCACCTCGAGGTCCAACACCCAAGGCTCAGGCTAAGCGCTTCGGACCTTCAATCATGTCCGGATCCAACCTTCAAGGTCGGTGGATGGCCTCCTCTGTCACAAAGGAGGACATCAAGAAGCTAAGGGAAGCCAGGTATCTGACCGCCGAAATCCCGCACAGGCTGCCTGCTCAAGGGCAGGTCATCCCTACTCCCGAACGCAACGAGAGTGTCGTATTTGTTTCCCACTTCCTCCGAGGGCTAGGCTTTAATCTTGATCCCTTTGTTAGAGGACTTATGTTCTATTACGGGCTCGATTTCCATGATCTAGGACCAGACTCCATCCTTCACATCTCGTCGTTTATCGTAGTGTGTGAGGCCTTTTTCCGCATTACCCCACACTTCGGCTTATGGCTCAAGACCTTCAATGTAAAGCCGAAGATGATCGATGGGCGACACGCAGAGTGCGGGGGTGCTATAATAAGAAAAGGCGCTGATGCCCAATGGCCAAAGGGCTCCTTCCCGGAGGTGTCTGACTTATGGCAACGGGAGTGGTTCTACATCACAGCTCCCCGAGGTACAAAGTGGGCTGCTGCCCCTGCCTTCCGCTCGGGCCCCCCGCCACAATTGGCGTCATGGGTCAACAAGGGGCTGGACTGGGGGCCAGTTAATGACGTGCGGTCATTGCAAAGTCCCATCCGAGATCTCCTCAAGAGAGATGTCAGTCTTGTCAAGGTAATGCAAGTTATGTTAGTTCGTCAGATCCTACCATGCCAACGTCGATCTCTCCGTATGTGGGAGTTCAACCCGGAAGGACCGCGAACCGTTCAACAATTCTTCGGCATCACGCTCGAAGAGATATATGGATTGTTCTTCGGATCACGAATAAAGTGTCCGGACACCACCGAGGATGTGGGTCTCAACTGCAACCGTCCGGATACCCACGTAAGTAATTCCACGGCCGAACATGCTGTCTTTTATTTGTTATGACATCATTCTAAAAAAACGTTCTCGGCCAGGATTGGATAAGAAAGGCGGAGAGGATCAGGTGTTCGGCCCCCCTTCCCGAAGGCTCGCCGGATCCTGTACTAGCCAGGATGCTCGAGCACGCACCTTATCAAGTGCCATCAGGGGAAGATAAAGGGAGGAATAAAGAAGCCGAAAGCGGGCTTCACACATTACGCATCCAAACCGGGGGAGTTAGCGTCTCCGCGAAGGAGGATAATCGGGGAGGAGAATCTAAAATACCATCTCCCCAAGGAAGGAAAAGTACCGCCTCTGAAGACTTGGAAGCGGAGGCTTCCAAACAAGGGAAGAAACCCGCGCCAGGGGCCCCTGCCCCGGAGGGCGTCCTTACCGCACTGTGCCCACAAGGGGGTCAGCCCTCCACCGAGCTATAAGTGAATAAGAGTACTTTGGTAAATATATCCTGCTTTCATCTCCGAGGACAATAACATATGTCTTGCAGTCCGGATCGTAGCCCTTCTCGACAGAGTTCGTCTTTGGGGATCTTCTTCCGGAGATGATGGAGAGCGAAACGCCTCCCCTTGCCTCCCCGCCTCGTGGGGCGGACGACCTTGAAGTGTCGTCACGGAGGCTTTCTCCTGATCCGCCAAGGCCGGAAGGTAACCCTTCGGCCGCCCGAAGTCCAGAGTATTCGGCTCCAAAGGAGAGCAACAGAAGGAGTTAGGGACTGTCCAGGGCACAGCCGGACGCGCTGATGGGTCTTCTGGAGCAAGCGGCTATCTCAGAGGCGCATCGTACTTTAATGGGTACGGTGGTTGAGAGGATTTCATCCGCCACAAGCGGGTTGCATGAAGCTTTTACGAGCCTGCTAAGAGGCTTTGAGGTACAGTAATATATATTTTGACGGTACCGCACACGCTAGGTGTGCTCTCTATAGATAGTAGCCCCTGAGACTCTGGTTGCTGTCAAAAGGCGGCAAACAGAGGATCATAGTCCCAGGTAATGATCGCTCTGCTTATATGTGCAGGCCGCCGCGGGTCCGGAGGCTAGCCGGACTGAGTTTGCCGAACTGAGGCGACAGCTTGACGCGGCAGATGCCGACATGGTGCTTGTAAACAAGCGGCTGGACGAGGCACAGTGTATGTATTTTCAGGTGATCAACAGATATTAAGAGGAGCATGATGCTAGTATCTATAATATGTTGTGACTGCAGATGGAGCTGCCGCCGTGGAGACCCTTCGAGCGGAACTCGCCCGAGCCAAGGAGCAAGCCAGGAGAAGTGATGCGGCCGCCCTAAAGGCGGCCGAAGAGTTAAGAGCCGAACAGGCTACTCATCGCCAGAGCGAAGAGAAAATAGCCAAGATGGCTGTTGAGCTGAAGGATGCCGCCGACCGGTATGACCTTCTTGAAAAGGAAAGCCAAGGGAAAGCGGCGGACCTGAAAAAAGCCATGGGAGCAGCCAAGGAAGCCCGCTCTAAAATTAGAGCGGCGAAGGAGGAACTTCGTCAAGCCGGAGATATCACGGCTGGGAAGCCCTTTTTGTTGTGGACGAAGTTCGGAGACTCGAAGTATGCCCCTCTGGATCAATTATGGAGTGCTGCAGACGCGTACTCGGACTTGGCAATGAGTGCTGCTGATGCGACTGAGTTTTTCAAAGATCATAAAGATCATAAAGTGGAAAGATTGTTCTGGTCGCAGTTCAGTGCTCCAATGCGTCCGCTGCTGTTAAATGAACAAATGGCCGAGTGGGACGAGCTCCATAGGTTGTCCAGACTTGCCATGAGGTCTGTCGTGGATCATCTTTGGCCAGGGGGACCAAAGCCGAACAGTTATTTTGGTTTAGTGCAATGATTTCTTGGTGCTGTGCCGCATATCAACGCTATAAAGAGGTCGGCGTACATAGAGGGTGCGCGGATGGCCCTTGCCCATGTTAAGACATACTGGGCGGAGATGCAGGCCACCGCTATTGCAACCCAGGGTCCGGCCATAGGCCAGGTCCCGGTCGAGCACTATTTTGAAGAAGTTCTAGAAGGCGCTCGTTTAATAGAGGCTCAGTGCTCGAAAAGTATCATGTTCGAATGACATGTATCCCAATTGTAAAACAATGCTGTTTGGATTATAAAGGCTATGTTTTTACTTGAAAGTAGTATGATGCCTCCTATGCGGCCATTTATGTATGTATATAACCTGAAAGTTTGTAGTCGTTGGCTTCAGCCCCCACGCATACAATGCGGGGGTGTTCGGAAAAGCGCGTATTCATACTTGATCCAACGTCTTGGTCCATTTAAGGAGGTGTTAGCGCGGCGAACAAGGCAATCGGACTATATTGCTTTAACACTTTCACTTAGCCATAGGAGTTTGACGGTGGGGCTACTATATAGCCCCTGGTACTTCCGCGCTCATCCGAATACGGGGCGCGTACATACATGACCGGGAAACCGGTCCTTCGTTAATGCGGAGGAATCCCGAAGATTCCGCTTAGTCATCGAGTGGTTGACCAGTCTCGCGCTTTATCATGACAGTCAGTTTTTGGCTTTCTCTACTGAGGTGCTCATCCAGATGAACCAGGGCACAATCGCAGTAGTTCTCCCGGTGCCACCTTAGCCGATAGAGCGGAACGTAAGGTAGCAAAACACGGGAGCCGGGCAAACCCAACTATTGACCAAAGAGATGATTCAGAGGTGATGCATATAAGGCCAAACTCGTGACGCCGAACACTCCCTAAGGTATTCGGACTTTACAACATATACTGGGCTGAGAAACGCCCTCGATAATGAACCCTGAATTTCCAGATACGTGCATTAGTCTGACGTGGCGAAATGCCACTAACGCCAGAATCCCTCTCGGTTGTGTTAAGTATCCGGAGGGTGTGAAGCAACAAGAGACAATAAGAAAGGTTTACGCAGGGTCTTAATCTAAAAAGAAACCTTTGAGCGGGGCCCTGCTGCACGTCTGCGCCTGTGTCTCTGTTGTGCCGTATCCTGGAAGGGTGTAGCACGATTATCATCTGTAAAAAAGAAAAATCCAGGTGAAAGTTTGCGTGCGAAAATAAAATTGGTTATTCTTAATAGACCATTAAAATGTGACATGTATATTGTATTAATACGGTCAAGCCGAACTGTAGCCTTTTTTACATGCGGGAAGCCCCTAGTACCGCCTGTGGGGGTATATCCCTCGACCCAATCTCAGGTTTATCTGAGCTGTGACACCTAGTGGCATGGCAGACTCGTCTAACCGTGTCCGCGGTCTTGACGACCGATCATTCATTCTTGGTTGGAGAGGCTGTTCAGTGTTCGGCTGCTAGAGCCGCCACACCTTCTTCCGCATGTAAGGAATGCTCTATGTTTCCGCTAACTGTGATGATGCCACGTGGACCGGGCATCTTAAGCTTAAGGTAAGCGTAATGTGGTACTGCATTAAAACGAGCGAAGGCCGTTCTTTCGAGTAGTGCGTGATAGCTGCTTCGGAATGGAGCGATGTCGAAGGTTAATTCTTTGCTTCAGAAGTTGTCGGGGTAACCGAATAGAACCTCTAGTACTAGAGAGCCCGTGCAGCGGGCCTCTCGGCCTGGTATTACTCCTTTAAAGGTAGTATTGCTTTGGCTGATTCTTGTCGGGTCTATCCCCATTTTGCGGACTGTGTCCTGATATATCATATTAAGACTACTGCCGCCATCCATAAGGACTCGGGTGAGATGGTATCCGTTGATTATTGCGTCTAGCACCAAGGCCGCCGATCCTCCGTGCCGGATACTAGTCGGGTTATCCCTGCGATCAAAAGTAATCGGATAGGCCGACCAAGGGTTGCACTTGGGGGTGACGGGCTCCACGGCGCATACGTCTCGGAGTGCGCGTTTGCTCCTCCTCTTCATTATGTGAATCATGTTCACTGTTTTGATCTCTGGTGGGAAATTTTTCTGTCCCCCAGTATTTTGCTGGCGAGGATCATCCTTGTCTTCACTTGGTGTCTCCCTCCCCTTGTGTTCGGCATTTAGCTTGCCGGCCTGCTTGAAGACCCAGCATTCTCTATGGGTGTGATTTGCAGGTTTGTCGGGGGTGCCATGGATCTGACATAATTTGTCTAGAATCTTATTTAGGCTGGACGGTCCATCTCTGTTGCCTTTAAATGGCTTTTTTCCGTTGACCGGATTGGGAGCCCCTGAATCCGGCGTTCACCGCCGTGTTGTCTGGGCTATCTTCATTGTTTCGACACTTGCTTTTATTGCGTCATGGTTTCCCATTACCATCCGTGACTTCGGATGTGCTCAGGTCGCTGGTGCCGCTACGGGCCAGCCAACTATCTTCGCCCGTGCAAAAGCGGGTCATAAGGCTTGTTAGGGCTGCCATTGTCCTTGGTTTTTCTTGGCCGAGGTGTCTGGCGAGCCATTCGTGCCGGACACTGTGTTTAAAAGCCGCTAAGGCTTCGGCGTCCGGGCAATCGACAATTTGATTCTTCTTAGTGAGGAATCTGTTCCAAAGCTTTCGGGCTGACTCTTTGGGCTGTTGAATTATATGACTGAAATTGTCTGCATCCGGAGGTCGGACATAAGTCCCTTGAAAATTAGCCCTAAAAGCATCCTCAAGCTCTTCCCAATTCCCAATTGAATTTTCGGGGAGGCTCTTCAGCCAGTGCCGAGCTGGTCCTTTCAACTTGAGAGGCATGTATTTGATGGCGTGGAGATCATCTCCACGAGCCATGTGGATATGAAGGATAAAGTCCTCGATCCAGACCCCAGGGTCTGTCGTTCCGTCGTATGCCTCTATGTTCACGGGTTTGAATCCCTCTGGAAATTTGTGATCCAGCACCTCATCGGTGAAGCATAGGGGGTGCGAAGCACCCCTATATTTGGATGTGTCATGGCATTCTGACGGTTGTAGTGTTCGATTTTTATTCTGTGCCGGAGCGCGCTTCCTAGATCCGTAGATGGACCTAGTCATACTGGCTTTTTGGTGCAAGTCCTCACGTAAATCGCGTGTTGACTTATTTGCGACATCGTTAGCCGCCCTATCGCGGCCACGGGGTGGTCGATCCGGCTGATCGGCCGTTTTATTTTTCGGCTGTATAGGCTGTAAAGCCTTGTCATCGAATTCAGGTAGCAGCTTGCGCTTTGGATAGCTCTTTGTGTGGCGACTGCCACCGTATTTTTCTTCAGTGTCTATCACTTTATTCCATCTATTGTTGAGCGTATTCTACGCGGCCTTAATCCTTTGCTTCTGCTTCTTCAGCCTCCTCGCAGTGGCAATGAGCCTTCTATGGAGGTTCTCTTGTTCCAAGTGCTTTGCCGGGATGATGTGTGAATCGTCGTCCGGACTATTCTCCTCTCCGGAGACAGGTTGATGAGCGTTACCCTCGGCGTCGCCGTGTTCGGACAGCGGCTCCATACTATTGTCGCTGTCTGCTGGTTCATCCTGCTCTGTCGCTGGGTCCATGTGGTTGTCATTTCTGTTGGAGTCGACCGGGGTATTATTCTTTCTTACGCTGTTATCGCTGTTTTTGCCGAGGCGGGATTTGGAGCGGTGCTTACGTCGTCGCTTTGGTTGCTTCTCGAGGGAATTATCCTTCGCTGCATCCCTCCGTTCCTCGTCGTTGTTTTCATTGGGTGTATCCACCATGTATATATCATATGATGAGGTGGCTGTCCAGCGCCGTGTGGGCGGTGGTTCCTGTTCCTCTCCTGCATCGTCGTCCATACCATCGATGTCTTCGGAGTCGAAATCAAGCGTGTCGGTCAAGTCATCGATAGTGGCTATTAAGTGGTGGTGGGTGGGGAACGAATTTCTTCGTCGTTCGCTTCCCACACAAGCCGGACATAGTTCGGCCAAGGGTCTCCTGACAAAGAGAGAGACCTTAATGAATTTAGCACGTCGCACAGGGGAGAGTGCTGAAAGATATCCACGTAGGTGAACTCCATGATCGGTGCCCAATCAGATTCGATAGGCACGGACTCGAGCGGTTTGGAGCCTGTGGCCCGAGACGAATCCAAGGGTCCGATGACACAGGTCTCATAGGAGGTGTAGTTAGTATTCGGCTCTATCTCCGCTGAGTGTGCGGCCTCCGTGGCGGGGTCCATCCACCCGTCCTCGGATGGCACGATCTGCTCCGGACTGAGAGCCGGAGTAGCCGCAGGTGTGATCTCCCGAACACCGTCCGACGGCAGAGCTAAGTCGCGCCCATCGTGACTGTGTGGCGCACCTGACATGGGCTCGAATCCGTCGAAGATCAAGTCTCCGCGGATGTCGGCCGTATAGTTCAAGCTTCCAAACCTGACCTGATGGCCAGGGGCGTAGCTATCGATCTGCTCCAGATGGCCAAGCGAGTTGGCCCGCAGTACGAAGCCGCTGAATACGAAGATCTGTCTGGGAAGAAAAACCTCACCCTGGATCACATCGTTGCCGATGATCGAAGGAGCCATCAAGCCTTACCATGACGGCACAGTGGAACTCTCAGTGAAAGCACCAATGTCGGTGTCAAAACCGGCGGATCTCGGGTAGGGGGTCTCAAACTGTGCGTCTAAGGCTAATGGTAACAGGAGGCGGGGGACACAATGTTTACCCAGGTTCGGGCCCTCTCGATGGAGGTAATACCCTACTTCCTACTTGATTGATCTTGATGATATGAGTATTACAAGAGTTGATCTACCACGAGATCGTAGAGGCTAAACCCTAGGAGCTAGCCTATGATTATGATTGTTGTTGTCCTACGGTCTAAACCCTTCGGTTTATATAGACACCGGAGGGGGCTGGGGTTACACAGAGTCGGTTACAAGGGAGGAGATCTACATATCCGAATTGCCAAGCTTGCCTTCCACGCCAAGGAGAGTCCCATCCGGACATGGGATGAAGTCTTCAATCTTGTATCTTCATAGTCCAACAGTCCGACCAAAGTATATAGTCCGGCTGTCCGAGGACCCCCTAATCCAGGACTCCCTCAGAGGTACCTGCTGAAACGGAAGCACCTTCTCATCAAAGTAAACGTGTCGGGAGGTGAATACGTGATGTGAGACGGGATCGTAGCGGCGATATCCTTTAGTGTTAGGTGGGTAGCCAAGGAAGATGCAAGCGACGGAGCTAGGTGCAAGATTATGAGGCGCAGTGGCGGCGATGCTAGGATAGCAGAGACACCGAAGACACGAAGTTCATCATAAGAGGGTGGTGCACCGAAGAGAAGATGATGCGGTGCAAAGTTCCCGCGAGTACAACAGGGGCGGATATTAATGAGGAGTGATGCGGTGGCGAGAGCGTCAGGCCAAAAGTGCAGAGGCACATTGGCGTGAAAGAGAAGCGTGCGACACAGTCATTAAGAGTGTGAAGAACGCGCTCAACGCGACCATTTTATTGCAAAGTGTACGGGCATGTGAGATGAAAAGTCGTGCCATGTGTGGTGAGGAGAGTGCGAACAGCTAAGTTGTCGAACTCCTTCCCATTATCTGTTTGGAACGCAAAGATGGGACGACCAAACTGCGTGAAAACATAGGAGTAAAATGCAGCGAGAGTGGAGATAACATCGGACTTACGCCGCAAAGGGTAGGTCCACACATAGTGCAAAAAATCATAAATAATGACAAGATAATAAAGATAACCCGTATTACTCGCAACTGGAGAGGTCCATACATCACTATGAATTAACTCAAACAGGTACAATGCAACATGAGAGGAAGCCCTAAACGGAAGACGAGCATGTTTGCCAAGGCGACAAGCATGACAAGAGTGATCGTCGATCTTATTACACGTGAATGAAAAACTCTGAAGTATATGACGAAGGGTGGCGGGGTTGGGATGACCCAAGCGAGCATGCCAAAGATCCACACCGGTGGCGAGGCCAACAGGGGCGGCGGAGGTGGTGGAGGCAGTGGAGTGGACCGGGTAGAGCTCATCGGGGCTGTCACATCGGTGGAGTACCATCCGCGTACGAGCGTCCTTAACAGAAAAACCACACTCGTCAAACTCAACGGTAACAGGATTTTCACGTGTAAAAGAACGAACATAGACGAGATTTTAATAAGATCAGGAGAAACTAAGATGCGAGATAATGACGATGGAGTAGATGTAGACGGAAAAGATGCATGCCAATGTGAGTAATGGGAAGTGAGGAACCGTCACCGATGGTGATGCGAGCGGAAGTGTGGACGGGATAGGAGGTGTGGAGGTTACCGGGATGAGCGGCCATATGTGTGGTAGCTCCGGTGTCCATATACCAGTTGCCACCGCCGGTGTAGGTGGACGGAGAGGGAGCGGAGTGCAGGGCCGCCAAGAGGGCCGGGTCCCAAGGCGCAGGTGGGAGAGCGGAGACTGGCGACTGGGGTGGGGCCGTCAGGGGCAGTAGCGGCAGCCCTCCTGGCAGCGGCGGCTGTCCGTAGGAGAGAGGCCCATAGGGCACCGAGTAGGGCTATGACGCGGCGTAGAACGCCTGATGCGAGGGAGGCCGCGCGCCGAGGATGCCTGGTGCAGGAGCGCGGGGAACCGGCATGGAATAAGCATGCACAACATCGGTCCACGGGTTCTGACCGGCGTACGAAGGGGCCGGCTGGAACTGTTGCCGGGGACGGGCGGCTCCTCCCTGAGCCCCGTTGCCCTCCTACTGCTTGCGGCCATCGCGGTGGCCCCTGCGGTGACCCCCGTTAGCGGCCGGCGGGGGCGGCGGGAAGGGGGCGGCCGGCGCCTATGGCAAGGCCGGCAGGGGCGGAAGGGCCGGCGCGGGACGCGGTGACGGCGGCGCCGAACCCCCGCGAGTACCGGCGGTTAGGGCGGTGTGGGTCGCCCGGGTCCGGGCCATCTTCATCCGCCTCTCCTCCAGCTTGAGATACGCCACCACCTTGGCAAAGGTAGGCTCCGAGATGAGGGTAAGGTTGGAGGCGGCGTTCCCAAAGTCCTCGTTGAGACCAGCGGTGAGGGTGCTGATGAGGAGCTCGTCACCGACCATCTCACCGAGATCACGGAGCTCGTCGGCGAGCTTCTTGAGGCGCATGCAAACGTCGTCAATGGACGAGTCAAGCTGCTGGCACCCATAAAACTTGCCATGGAGGAGGACCTTGCGCTGGAGCTTGTTGTCGGTGAAGAGGCCGTTGAGCTTGGTCCAGACGGCATAAGCGTCGCCGTCATCGTCCACCACCATGTGGAATAGATCCTTGGAGATGGTGAGGTAGAACCAGCGGATGATGGTGGCGTCGAGGATCATCCACTCCTCGTCGTACACAATGAGGATGGAGTCCACTGTGCCATCGAATTGGCCATGGAGCAGGTACTCGCGAAACACCAAGGAAAAATACCGCATCCAAGTGGAGTAGGAGGCGGTGGATTGATCAAGGACCATCGGGACACACTCATGGATGTTCAGATCGCGAATGAGGGTGACATCCATACCGGCGAAGGGATTGGTGGCAGTGGAGGATCCCGTGGAGCTCATGGTGGTGGCGGGGTGTGACGCCTCCGATTCAATCGTACACTAATCATACACACAAATGTGTACGATCAAGATCAGGGACTCACGGGAAGATATCACAACACAACTCTAGTTACAAATTAAAGTCATACAAGCTTCATATTACAAGCCAGGGGCCTCGAGGGATCGAATACATAAGCTTGAATACAAACGAGTCAACGGAAGCAACCATATCTGAGTACAGACATAAGTTAAACAAGTTTGCCTTAAGAAGGCTAGCACAAAGCAGCAACGATCGTAAAGGCAAGGCCTCCTTCCTGGGAGCCTCCTAACTACTCTTGGTCGCCGGCGGCCTCCAGGTAGTAGTAGGCACCCTCGGTGTAGTATTAGTCATCGTCGAAGGTGGCGCCTGGCTCCTGGGCTCCACCATCTGGTTGGAACATCCGAGAAAAATGGAAAAGGGAAAAAAGAGGAAGCAAAGCAACCGTGAGTACTCATCCAAAGTACTCACAAGCAAGGATCTGCACTACATATGCATCGGTATCAATGAAATCTGCAGTATCTCTGGACTGAACTGCAGAATGCCAGAATAGAAGGGGAAAGCCTAGCCTATCGAAGACTAGCATCTTCAAGCATTTTGCAGCATCAGAAGAGATAAGAGTATCATATTATAATTTTAATAAGTATGTTGTAACATCGCCGACAGATCACTTCCTCGACTCCCTGCGAGAAAGCAATCTCGGAGCCATCATTTCCATTACATGCCTTAGCATCCAGTTCTAGTTGTATCGATCGGGATACAACTCCGAGCGTCCATTACCATGGACACGACTATTCGAATAGATAATACTTCCCTGCAGGGGTGCACAAACTTACCCAACACGCTCGATCAACTCCGGCCGGACACACCATCAGGTCATGATCGGCCTCGGCCGATCAACACACCGTAGTCCTACCTAGGCTCAACAGAGAGGCCGGTCTACATCCTAAGCGCGCAGGGGTCTTGGGCTCATCGCCCTTTGCACTCCTGCATGTTGCGCACGCGGCCGGTGAGCAGACCTAGCCCCCCTTATACAAGCGAGGTGTTCCAGTCCAACCCGGCGCGCGCTGCTCCATCGCTGACGTCCGTTGAGCTTTCGGCTGATACATACGACGCAGAGTGCCCATACTTATTCCCACGTGGTGGTTAGTGCGAAAAAGGCTAGAGGCCTACTCGGATCACATATCCAAACCGTTAGTGTCTTAGTAGCGCGTGGTAACGAGCAGAGACTCACGATCATGTGACACCGTCACCCCGTCTCGTGGACTTACGACAAGGGATAAGAATGCCCGACCGTGCCACGTAATTATCTCTTGGGTACCCTCCAGGTCAACCCGACTTCACATCACTCCCGGGTACCCCTCGGGGCTGACCCGATGTCATCATAGTTCTGTGGTAAGTCAAAGTAACTGTGTGTCCGAAACGGCAAGGGGGAAACTCGAGGAATCACCCTCAATGGATTCCCACTCGATGTAACCGTCAAGGTGGACTTGGAGGAATCACCCTCGATGGTCCACACTTGAGGGGTGGCACGACAGAGTCGTTATGAGGAATCACTCTCGATGACCACGACCGAATAGCTACACTACAGGGTTAACATCAGAAGTGCTGACGAGGTATCACCCTCGGCACTCGATAATAACTCTGCAGAGTCGTACAACTAAGGTGGGGGGGGGGTGATGTGCAGTGTCAGGGCCTAGACGTGGATCACGTTGATCAAGTCATCGAAATAAAGCAGGGCAACTAGGACAAGGTGGGGGTCACTGATGGATCTCTAACCAACCTATACTAAGAAGTTTAGAATAAGAAGGTAAGGTATGAAAGCAGGTAACAAAAACGGACTATGCATCAGAGTAGGATCATACAAAAAGCAGTAGCAGTTCTAATGCAAGCACAAGAGAGAAGGGAATGGGTGATATCAGAACGATCAATGGGGGTTTTGCTTGCCTAGAAGCTAAGTCGAGAAGGAGGGGTCGTCAACACCGTAGTCGATCGGGGCAGCAGCGGCGTTAGTCTCGTAGTCTACTGGAGAGAAGAGGGGGAAGAAAAAATGAATATAATACAAACAGATGCATGACAAAGCAAATAGCGGTGCTAGGTGCGCCCTAACGCAGTACTAGGTGCTACTGGCGAAGGGGGGGGGGGGGGACATCCGGAAAGTATTCCCGGTGTTCGATGTTTTCAGACAGTCAAACCGGAGGGGGACGGTTGCAAGTTCACTATGCTAGGGACGTGTGGCAGATGAACGGACTGCGTATTCGGATTCATCTCATCTTTCTGAGCAACTTTCATGTACAAAGTATTTTCATTCAAGCTATGGATTATTTTATATTAATTTATAGGGATTTTTACATTTGTGCCCCTGGTTCCTTAGCTCTACTCATTCATCCCCGCTCTCCTAACTTTTGCTCAATTTTCCCCACTCCCTTGCCAGAAACCCTCATAACTGGGCACAACGGACGTTGCCGTCGGGTCAAAGGCTTGACCGTTAACTCTGACTAGTGGGGCCACGCTGGACTGTGTCGTCCGTTCGACCTGACAAGTGGGGCCGCGTTGGGTGGTGTCGCTGTTCGACCATTGGGCCGTGGTTTCGTTGGGCCGTCCCTTGCATTAAACGTCTGCGCGCGCCGCCAGGACAGAAGCCTGCTATGGACGCACCCAGAAAAGCCTACCTGCATGCGTCGACGAGCCTGCATGCGCCGATGCCACGATCCCACGATGCGCCGACCGAGCCTGCATGCGTCGATGCATCCGCCACGATGCACTGACCGAGCAGCTTTCTTGCACGCCAGCCGCCACGGATGCAGCGATGGTCACTGCCGCTAGTTCCTCTCTTCTAGCTAGGTGGCTACATATTTGTGGCTTGTGTAAAAAAAAGAGCCACTCCCTTGCTTGTCTCTACTCATTCATCCCTACTAACAAAGCTTGCTTGCATGCACTAGGTGGTTACTAACAAGGGAACCCTACTAACAAGCCGAGCTCTCTAAGAAAACAATCAACAAATATGTAGATAGGGCCAACAAGCCCATAACACGATCACATAGTTCAAACTAGGAAGAACTTAATAATATAATAGATAGAAAACTTAAGCCAACAAGCCCATAGCAACTCCAACATAGTTCATTACAACTTAACATAACATAGACTAAAAAAAAGATAGAGGGTTTGGAACCCTAGCCGCCGCCTTCTCCACCTCGCTCCTCCTCCGGGCGCCCTTTTCACTGCTCCTCCGGGGCGTTGTCGATGGGGTATGGAAGAGTGTGCATGCGCGTTGCGGTGGGGAAGATGTTGGTGTACTCCGTGAACCTGTTGTGGGTGGTGAAAGTGATGAACTCGGAGCCACACCAAAACACTCGGCCGAGGAGGTAGAAGGCATCGAATGTGTTGGTGAAGTGGGCAAGGAGAGCAACCACCACCCAGTTTTGGATGACCTCCTCGACGCGGAACATCGTTGGAGATCCCCTCGGGAGGTGGTGGTAGCCGGATGCGAGGAAGAACTCGGTGAAGTTCCTTGCGGTCCTCAGCCTTGATATCGCCCACACACGTAGTGTGCGATCAACGTACACGCCGGTAGGGTAGAGCCTCTCCGGCACGGTGGGTGGGAAGCGGTAGGTTGGCCCCGTGTACTGCATGGCTGAGGGATGTGCAGAAGAAGGAGAAGGGGTCGAAGAGCAAGAAGGGAAGATGGATGAGGGATGGCAGAGGCAGAGGGTGCGAGATGGCAGAGGCAGAGGGTGCGAGATGGCAGAGGCAGAGGGTGCGAGATGGCAGAGGCAGAGTGTGGCTTAAATAGCCGTAGTGCTACGTGTTATTTGCCGTGGCAATAACGGGGTCAAATGTGAATTTAGTAGCCCGTTTGTCAAATCCACCGCAGCATCAAGAGTGTACACGCGTGGGAAATTGTGGTTTGAAAAGAAGAAGAAAAAGAAGCTAATTGCACGCGTGGGAATCCGTGGTCATATATATATATATATATATATATATA
Organism: Aegilops longissima; assembly: GCA_021605205.1. Lineage (NCBI taxonomy): Eukaryota > Viridiplantae > Streptophyta > Magnoliopsida > Poales > Poaceae > Aegilops > Aegilops longissima. Next base: position 764,457,536 of record CM038677.1, read on the forward strand.
TATATATATATATATATATATATATATATTATATGAACAAAAAGAGACCATTTTGAAGGGCTTATGGCCATTTTGCTTGATAAAATGAATATAAAGATTTGGTCATTTTGCATAAATGACCCATTTTTTAATAGTCTGTGGCCATTTTGCATGATAAAAATAAATTTAGCCCTTATAAATTTGGTCATTTGCATTTGTATAGCACAAAAAGAACTAAATTTTCTATGCAATGTCAATTGATGTGTAATTTCAAACGATGCAAAAAAAACCTAGAGTCAATACGTTCACAAAAAACAGAGCCAACACGTTCACAAAAAAACGACGCAATTCGACGGCCCAACCAGAGCTTGGTTTCCTTTTGGGCCCAATAACAATGTTTTTTGCAACGAATCAGTGGTGAACGAGCAGTCAAGCACAACCAACAGGATCGCCTCTCGCGGATCGCCCCACGATGCAACGATGCTGAGCCGTCCTTGTGATCCAACGGCCCGGAGCCTGCATGCAGCCTGCCCACCGAATCCTTCTAGAAGACCACATCTGAGGGCTGTCGCTTGGTGCCAGGGTATGATCGAACGACTGACATTCTGAGCTAGGGTTAGGCGAAACCCCGCGGGGTTTAGAGGGGTTTTGAGCTGGTCAACGGGGTTACGAGAGCTTTGACTGAGCATAACTAATTTTAAAAAATCAAAAAAATATGAAACCTTCACCGTCCGTCGTTTTATAAGACACACTAACGAGGAAAATACTAAACTTGGTCTATGGTCATTTTCATGAAAAAACCCTAGCTGGCACGATCGAGGTCAAATGAGAACCATTAATTTCAAAAAAAATCAAAAAAATATGAAACCTACGCACAATGTTGTCTTATGTGACATGTTACCAACCAAAAATCATAAACTTGGTCTATGGTCATTTTCATGAGAAAACCTTCACACATATGAGCTATCACCTACAAGATTTCATAGAGTTCAAGGAGATGAGGTAGGGTTACCTTCTGTTTTTGAAAAATAAAAAAAAATCAAAAAAATCATCAAAGCTTTATTTCTAAGTAAATAAGAAGGATCTGAACTTAGTTTTCCATTTTCATATTTTAAACGTGTTTTTAATAGTTTTTATATTAAAACACATTTTTCAAAAGAAAATGTAAAAATACGAAGATTAATTCAAAAAAAAGTGAGACTTCGAATCTACACTATATAGATTGAATAGGTGTTAATAAAAAACATTTGGCTCATTTAGAGTAGTTCCAAAAAAACTTGATTACAAATGGGTTGTTTACCTTAGCCTGGTAGCTCATTTGGAGCACATTTCGCAAATTCAAATTTCTTTAAATCACCTCAAATTTTGCACACATGATCTCCTACACAAACATAGATAGTTTGCCAAGGTTTTATTTTTTTTTTGCATTTTCTTGAATTTACACAAACATACATAGATAATTTGTTAGTGGGAAAAAGCATGCATTTGATTTGATTAATAAACATGAGACCAATAACATGTGTGATCAGTGAAGCAACACTGAAACAACATGTGTGATTAGTGAAGCAACACTGAAGTGATCAGTGAAGCAACACTGAAACAACATGTCTGATCAGTGAAGCAACACTGAAACAACATGTTTGATCATTGCAGCACCTAAACTCATTGTTCACAACATCTAAACAGAACTAACCATACACCACAAGCAAATATAAGGACATACAAATATAGATAGAATAATACGTTACTAGCATCACCATAGATTAAGTTCACACCATAAACTGCCACATTAAGTTTACCATAAGTAACCGGACCCTAAGTACCCAAAAGATTAAGATTCAGTTCACAGCATCACACCATCATAGCATCATCACATCACTTCACGCTGGCGCCAGGGCCTTCGCGAGCGCAGCATGCTGCCCCCTGATCATGTAGTCCTCCCCGCAGATCGCTACATCCTCAGCATGAGACAGAAGGTGATCGAAGCGGCCATCCTTGGGCTTTGGCTTGGTGGTGCAGTAGGGGCAGTGCCACTTCTTGAACTTGCGGTTGTAAAAGGAAGCAACTCCCTTGGCCTTGATCTTCTCCACCTCCTTGGCTGTGAAGGACGCGACGTTGCCCTTGTACACATCATCTCCAGAATCATACTGCACACATGAATGAATTGCATTAATACATTATAGATTCATATACACCATGTCAAAGGAACTAAGTGAACAAGGTATAGGCTTACCTCATTATCAGAATCGTCACTAAACTCCCCCTTGTACGGGTCGTAGTCGGCCAGCTTCCTCTCCCCCCAACCATCATCCTCCTGAATATACAATTACATCCATTGATCAAAAACCCCAATATGACATTCAAATAACACATTGATCATTGGTCATGCACACACATTGGAGAACAGAGCTAATATAACTACATATTGTGGACAAATTTATATGCTAATGAATCAAATAACTAGTAGCCAATTGAAAATTTAAATATGCACACATGACACATTGATCATAGGGCTAATATACTCCCAATATCAGAAATGTTTTAGAAGTGGTTTTTTTTATTTCTGTGCCCCTTAGCTCTATGCATTCAAAAACCACATCCATCACTAGTATATCAATGTATTAGATTTGTACATACATTGATCAAAAACCCCTATATGACATTCAAATAACACATTGATCATTGTTCATGCACACACATTGAAGAACAGAGCTAATATAACTACATATTATGGACAAATTTATATACTAATGAATCAAATAACTTCTTAATCAATGGATTCCATTTGGCAAATGACATTCAAAACCCCAATCTGAGTAGCATTCAAAAACAAATCTAATAGGGACCCTATCTACCAATCTAATAAGCATACATGTCTGTAGCATTAAAAACCCCAATCCGAGTAGCATTCAAAAACCAATCTCCCACCTCCTTCTCCACATCCGCAGCGATTGCGAGTTTCCCCGCACCACCGTGGACGCCGCCGACATCCGCGGTCACTGCGCCCTACAGCTCGACCACATCTCCGGCCGCTGCACCAGCGTCGCCATGGGCTTCGGCTATCTCCGGGTGAAGGCAATGAAGGTGAGGAAGAGGATGCGGTGCGAGACGGTGCGGTCGAGGCAGTGGAGGAGAGCGAGACGACGTCGATGGGGGAGAGGAAGACGATGCGGCAGGGAGGGGATTTGGGGGAAATGGTAGGGGCAATGGAGGTGGTTGCCCCTCTTTATACGATGGGACGTTTCACGCACGTCCCATGGACACGTGCTACCCCACGACCGCTGTCCGTTGCATGCGCCCACGTATACAAATACCTGTACGGTCAGCATACGAAACAACTATACGGGTAACGGTCAAAGGTGTACTCGGACCTACGCGGCCCCACTCGTTAGAGTTAACGGTCAAAGGCATTGACCCGACGACAACGTCCGTTGTAACCTATTCTGCGGGTTCGGGCAAGGGAGTGGGGAAAAGTGAGCAAAAGTTAACAGAGTGGGGATGAATGAGTAGAGCTAAGGAACCAGGGGCACAGAAATAAAAAACCCTAATTTATAAAGATTTAATCATTTTCAGGGATTATTATTATTTAATTATTTTGAAAAAGAATTACGGCGTCATCATGATGTCAGCGGTCAAAGTTGACCGTTGACCAGTCAACTGATGGATGGGTCCCATCTGTAAAAGACTGTTAGTCCTAATTAACATATTAGAGAGTTTAAGTAGTTAATTAGGTTAACTAAACTTGATTAGTTTAATTTTAACAAAATTTATTAAGTTAATTAATTATTAGCTTAATTAATTAATTAAAATTATTTTTTAATTCATTTTTAAAAACGTCATGGGGTGGGCCCCCCGTGTCATAGGCAGCGGGCAGCCTAATGGGCGCGTGGGCGTGCAGAAACGGGCTGATTACGGGTGCAGCCTGCTTGTGCTTGCCATGGGCGCATGGAGCGGCTGGCCGGGCGGGTAGCGAGGCGACAATGGCGGGGGCTGCAGGCGGAACAGGCGACGACACGGGAGCCGGGTGGCGTGTGGGCGGCGGAGCAAGGCGGCTGCAGCCAGCGGCAATGAGCGCAGACGGGCGCAGCGTCTTGGCGAGGCGGAGGCGAGGCTAGGAGGGGCGGGCGCACGCGAAGCGCGACAAGGGCGCGCCACGATGGCATGGCAGGCGCCGGCGCGTGATGACGTGATGACCATGAGGCAGGGATGTCGCGAAAGGGCTCGGCAAGCGGGCGCGGCCAGAGCGGGGCGAAGGCAGGGAAGGGGGGAGGGCGATGCCCTCACCGGCGTTTGGAGAGGAGCGAGGCGGTGAGGCTCGGGGGCGACCCGTGGGGAGGAGGACGGGGACGACGTGCGGTGACGGATGACGACGGGGTCGAGGCGTAGCCGGCGTAGGCGAGTGGCGAGGGGCTCCAGCGAGTGGCGACGGTGGTCCGGGGCGGCAAGGCGTTGGCGTCGGCAGGGGTTCGTGCCCTCGATCCAGATCGGATCGGGAGGGGGGAGAGGGAGAGGCGATCTGTTTTATCTTTTAATTTTTTCTTTTAATTTTTTTGTTTGTTTGTTTTTCTTTTCTTTTATTCTGTTTTATCTTTGTTTCCTGTTATTTTAGTTTTTGTAAAATATATACTTAGCATCTAATTTAGTATTTCAGCTTAGTCCACTGTCACAAAAGTGTAGTACCCAAATAATTTATTTTGATATTTTATTAATTAGTAAAGGCATTTATATAATTAGGTTTTCTACTATTTAAATCATTTTAGTGCATTTAAGCATTTCATAAAAGTTTGGTTTCCCCTCCATAATTACTACGATTTATTTGACACCACCCGAACATTTTAGTTCTAACATTTTAATTTTTTTATTGTTTGCCTTGGTTTTGAATTTGAATTTGCTTCGGTTTTGAATCAACGCGAGTTTATCAACAGCAACCGAGGTAACGTGGCATCATTAACAGAGGTTTAATGTAGCTTAATTATCTGGGCATCATAATTCTCCTCCACTACAAGAAATCTCGTCCCGAGATTTAAGAGGTGGAGTAAGGGGGGGTTCTGTTACGAAATTCTAACGTATCTTCTTGGTCTTGGTTGCTCTTCTCGAAGAAGTTGATCCCTTTCGTTGACGTCTTCATTTCTCTGCTTCATTCCATCATGATGATCATCGTTTTTCCGGGAGTTCCATCGTACTTTCGAAAAGGATAATGGGTAGCTTTGGAGGAACCGACCTCTACCAGGTTGCTTGACTGGTAGATAACATCAGGGAAGGTGGTGGAAATTAACTCTCAAATTGAAACTTAAGAAATATGGAGAGCAAAGTAATAAGGTGCAATAAGAAGTTTCAAGTGGATAGGCAATCGTTCGATGCCCGATACAGAGTGTGAAAGGGGGTTCAGAGCAACGGGAATATGTATTGCGTCTACTACCAGAACTGATGATCCCTCTGAAGGTGGCTCGTGAATTACATACGAAGCCAAGCGTGAGGAATAATCTTTGGAACCAGGGATGTATAGGAGAGTCAGGTTTCGATCCTGTGGAACTGTGGTTATGGGCCCACCATGGGGTTAAAAGTAGAAATAGTAATGACATCTTGCACATCCATGATAGCAAGGCATGTCAGAGGATAGCCTGTCAGTTATGTTGGCAACAACGTCGGTACCAAGGGCGAGGGACGAAGAGAACCATTTTCCGGCTCGTTGAACGAGGCGGACCAACAGGCAAAGTTCTCGTCCATCGGTGGTTACCAGAATGTCGTCAACAATAGTAATATGGTTATACTTGACAGGGTTGTATACCGAGGTGTTTACCTAAGTAGGGAATTACCTCTGCTCAGATAAGTTAGATTACGAGAAAGGTTAAACAAATCAATGGAAAGGAGAATTGCAATTATTAATTTAATCAGAACAATGGAAAAGAAAAATGTGATTAAACACAAATATCAAGAGTATATCCTTCCCAAGGACAAGCAGAGGATGATATCCATGATAGGATAGTAAGTAGATTACCATTTAGGTACAGGGGAGAGGAAATTCATGACATTACCCATACAACAGTGTTTGGATAAGTGATCAAGAAACATTTAGCATTGCACCTCCAATGTTCTTAATGATGTTCAGAGTAACACATTCATGCTTTTGGATAGCATTGACATGGTCATCAGGTAAAGGTCGGAGCTTGGGAACGCAAAGGATCCATCAGGAATTTTTAGAACATCTCATGCAATTTTATCAGGGAAAAGATGAGGAGGTGGCTGATGGGTTTAACAACAATCCATCAACATGTCAAAAAGGATGTATTTCCAAAATTTATATGAACTAGTTTTGTGTTGGGGGGGATAAGAATGTTGCCGATGATAACACAAATCATCGAGGGGCAAGGATGGTGTTTCTCATCATGAATTCGATTGATATCCTGGAACAGCTCAGAATGTTGATGATGATCACGACACATTTGTCGAGAGATTTCATGAAGATGTAATCGATCTGCGATGACATCAAGTCAAAGGAATGATGAAGCTAAAGGTTATTGGAACCATGGGTACAACACAAACTCGGAATCAAGCTTGATGTTCAAGGCGAAAAAATGATATGACGAGGAAGATCGACGTAAGCTTAGCTCATCTTCGAAAATTGTGCTCCGGGAAGGACCAGGTAGCAAAGTTAAAATTTAGTATGATAATGATATAGCTGATCAGGCTAGGAAGGACTTGAAGGATTATTAAACTCATAAGCAACAAAAATTACTTAGAGTTATAAAATCAGAGTGTGGAATCGATTCACTTATTGGTGTTCTCGAGTGACTAATAACCCAGAACCCGTGGAAAAATTGGAATCTGTGAGGATGTAATACTCGGGGAAGACTCATAATAAGAAGCCTGGTTCTATGATATTATTAAGATACTAGAGGTTAATACTCGAAGGTAGGACAGAATAAAGGTTGGACATGTGTATTGATCTGCAGAAGACATGTACTTTAACTTGTCTGAGAAAAGGAATCAAAGAATATCAATATGGACGGAAACACGATTGCAAAAGACCAGATCCCAGATATAAGATGAACTTATACCAAGGGAATAATTAATTTAAGAGAAGCTTCCATGATATCATCTACATCGTGTCCATGGGCATGAACACAAAGCTCAAGGTCGACTCCCACTGCTCCAATGCATGACCATTCATTAATGCTCTTATTAAAAATTATTTGTGTGTGAAAACCTACATGGTAAATTACCAGAGGAGTATGACCGTCTCGCCGAGATCACGGAGCTCGTCGGCGAGCTTCTTGAGGCTCATGCAAAAGTCATCAATGGATGAGTCAAGCTGCTGGCACCCATAAAACTCGCCAGGGAGGAGGACCTTGCGCTGGAGTTTATTGTCGGTGAAGAGGCCGTTGAGCTTGGTCCAGATGGCATAAGCGTCGTTGTCATCGTCCACCACCTTGTGGAAGAGGTCATTAGAGATGGTGAGGTAGAATCAGCGGATGATGGTGTTGGAAATATGCCTTAGAGGCAATAATAAAAGCAATATTATTATATTTCCTTGTTCATGATAATTGTCTTTTATTCATGCTATAACTGTATTATCCGGAAATCGTAATACACGTGTGAATACATAGACCATAATATGTCCCTAGTGAGCCTCTAGTTAACTAGCTCGTTGGTCAACTGATAGTCATGGTTTCCTGACTATGGACATTGGATGTCGTTGATAACGGGATCACATCATTTGGAGAATGATGTGATGGACAAGACCCAATTCTAAGCATAGCACAAGATCGTGTAGTTCGTTTTGCTAGAGCTTTTCCAATGTCAAGTATCTCTTCCTTAGACCATGAGATCGTGTAACTCCCGGATACCGTAGGAGTGCTTTGGGTGTACCAAACGTCACAACGAATCGGGTGATCATAAAGGTGCACTACGGTATCTCCGAAAGTGTCATTGGGTTGACACGGATCGAGACTGGGATTGGTCACTCCGTATGACGGAGAGGTATCACTGGGCCCACTCGGTAATGCATCATCATAATGAGCTCAATGTGATCAAAGTGTTTGATCATGGGATCATGCATTACGGTACGAGTAAAGTGACTTGCCGGTAACGAGACTGAACGAGGTATTGGGATACCGACGATCGAGTCTCGGGCAAGTAACATACCGATTGACAAAGGGAATTGTATACGGGGTTGATTGAATCCTCGACATCGTGGTTCATCTGATGACATCATCGAGGAGCATGTGGGAGCCAACATGGGTATCCAGATCCCGCTGTTGGTTATTGACCAGAGAGTCGTCTCGGTCATGTCTGCATGACTCCCGAACCCGTAGGGTCTACACACTTAAGGTTCGGTGATGCTAGGGTTATTAGGAAGACTTGTATGTGATTACCGAATGTTGTTCGGAGTCCCGGATGAGATCCCGGACGTCACGAGGAGTTCCGGAATGGTCCGGAGGTGAAGATTTATATATATGGGAAGTTGTCATACGGACACCGGAAAGTTTCGGGAGCATACCGGTATTGTACCGGGGCCACCGGAGAGGTTCCGGGGGTCCACCGGGAGGGGCCAGCCCTCTCGGAGGGCCTCATGGGACACAAGGGGTAGGGAACCAGCCCCTGGAGAGCTGGGCGCGCCCCCTCCCTTGGGCCCATGCGCCTAGGGTTGGGGGGGAACCCTAGTGGGGGCGCCCCCTTTGCTTGGGGGGCAAGTCCCCCCTCCCTGGCCGCCGCCCCCCCTCTAGATCCCATCTAGAGGGGCCGGCCCCCCTTGCCCCTTCCCCTATAAATAGTGGGGGTGAGCGGAGGGCTGAGACACACACCAAGGCGCAGCCCCTCCCCTCCCCAACACCTCTCCTCCTCCGTCACGCGCTTGGCGAAGCCCTGCCGGAGTACTGCTTCTCGACCACCACCACGCCGTCGTGCTGCTGTTGGAGTCTTCTTCCTCAACCTCACCTTCCCCTTGCTAGATCAAGAAGGAGGAGACGTCGACCGTCCCGTACGTGTGTTGAACGCGGAGGTGCTGTCCGTTCAGCACTTGGTCATCGATGATCTGAATCACGGCGAGTACGACTCCGTCATCACCATCCCCTTGAACGCTTCCGCACGCGATCTACAAGTGGTATGTAGATGCAATCTCTCTCCCATGACTCGTTGCTTAGATGAACTCATAGATGGATCTTGGTGAAACCGTAGGAAATTTTTTAATTTTCTGCAACGTTCCCCAACAGTGGCATCATGAGCTAGGTCTATGCGTAGTTCTCTATTGCACGAGTAGAACACAATTTTGTTGTGGGCATAGAACTTGTCAACTTGCTTGCCGCTACTAGTCTTATCTTGCTTCAGCGGTATTGTGGGATGAAGCGGCCCGGACCAACCTTACACGTACGCTTACGTGTGACCGGTTCCACCGACTAACATGCACTAGTTGCATAAGGTGGCTGGTGGGTGTCTGTCTCTCCCACTTTAGTTGGAGCGGATTCGATGAAAAGGGTCCTTATGAAGGGTAAATAGAAGTTGACAAAATCACGTTGTGGCTGTAACGTAGGTAAGAAAAACGTTCTTGCTAGATCACCTATTCAAGCCACGTAAAAACTTGCAACAACAATTAGAGGACGTCTAACTTGTTTTTGCAGCAAGTGTCTTGTGATGTGATATGGCCAAAGTTGTGATGAATGATGAATGATATATATATGTGATGTATGAGATCATGTTCTTGTAATAGGAATCACGACTTGCATGTCGATGAGTATGACAACCGGCAGGAGCCATAGGAGTTGTCTTTATTTTTTGTATGACCTGCGTGTCATTGAAGAACGCCATGTAAATTACTTTACTTTATTGCTAAACGCGTTAGCCATAGAAGTAGAAGTAGTCGTTGGCGTGACAACTTCATGAAGACACGATGATGGAGATCATGGTGTCATGCCGGTGACGAAGATGATCATGGAGCCCCGAAGATGGAGATCGAAGGAGCTATATGATATTGGCCATATCATGTCACTACTATATAATTGCATGTGATGTTTATTATGTTTATGCATCTTGTTTACTTAGAACGACGGTAGTAAATAAGATGATCCCTTACAACAATTTCAAGAAGTGTTCTCCCCTAACTGTGCACCGTTGCTACAGTTAAATCGTTTCAAGCACCACGTGATGATCGGTGTGATAGATCCTTACGCTCACATACAACGGTGTAAGACAGTTTTACACATGCAAAACACTTAGTGTTAACTTGACGAGCCTAGCATGTACAGACATGGCCTCGGAACACAGAGACCGAAAGGTCGAACACGAGTCGTATGGAAGATACGATCAACATGAAGATGTTCACCGACGATGACTAGTCCGTCTCACGTGATGATCGGACACGGCCTAGTCGACTCGGATCGTGTAACACTTAGATGACTAGAGGGATGTCTAATCTGAGTGGGAGTTCATTAATAATTTGATTAGATGAACTTAATTATCATGAACTTAGTCTAAATCCTTTGCAAATATGTTTTGTAGATCAAATGGCCGCCGCTAATGTCACCATGAACTTCAACGCGTTCCTAGAGAAAACCAAGCTGAAAGATGATGGCAGCAACTATACGGACTGGGTCCGGAACCTGAGGATCATCCTCATAGCTGCCAGGAAACAATATGTCCTAGAAGGACCGCTAGGTGACGCTCCTGTCCCAGAGAACCAAGACGTTATGAACGCTTGGCAGTCTCGCGCTGATGATTACTCCCTCGTTCAGTGCGGCATGCTTTACAGCTTAGAACCGGGGCTCCAAAAGCGTTTTGAGCATCACGGAGCATATGAGATGTTCGAGGAGCTGAAACTAGTTTTCCAAGCTCATGCCCGGGTCGAGAGATATGAAGTCTCCGACAAGTTCTACAGTTGTAAGATGGAGGAAAACAGTTCTGTCAGCGAGCACATACTCAAGATGTCTGGGTTGCACAACCGCTTGTCCCAGCTGGACATTAACCTCCCAGATGAGGCGGTCATTGCAGAATCCTTCAGTCGCTCCCACCAAGCTACAAGAGCTTTGTGATGAACTACAATATGCAGGGGATGGTAAAGACCATTCCTGAAGTATTTTCAATGCTGAAGTCAGCAGAGGTTGAGATCAAGAAAGAACATCAAGTGTTGATGGTCAATAAGACCACTAAGTTCAAGAAGGGCAAGGGCAAGAAGAACTTCAAGAAGGACGGCAAGGATGTTGCGCCCGGTAAGCCAGTTGCCGGGAAGAAGTCAAAGAATGGACCCAAGCCTGAGACTGAGTGCTTTTATTGCAAGGGGAAGGATCACAGGAAGCGGAACTGCCCCAAATACTTAGCGGATAAGAAGGCCGGCAACACCAAAGGTATATTTGATATACTTGTAATTGATGTGTACCTTACCAGCACTCGTAGTAACTCCTGGGTATTTGATACCGGTGCCGTTGCTCATATTTATAACTCACAGCAGGAGCTGCGGAATAAACGGAGACTGGCAAAGGACGAGGTGACGATGCACGTCGGGAATGGTTCCAAGGTTGATGTGATCGCCGTCGGCACGCTACCTCTACATTTACCTACGGGATTAGTTATAAACCTCAATAATTGTTATTTAGTGCCAAGTTTGAGCATGAACATTGTATCTGGATCTCGTTTGATACGAGATGGCTACTCATTTAAATCCGAGAATAATGGTTGTTCTATTTATATGAGAGATATGTTTTATGGTCATGCCCCGATGGTCAATGGTTTATTCTTAATGAATCTCGAGCGTAATATTACACATATTCATAGTGTGAATGCCAAAAGATGTAAAGTTGATAACGATAGTCCCACATACTTGTGGCACTGCCGCCTTGGTCACATTGGTGTCAAGCGCATGAAGAAGCTCCATGCTGATGGACTTTTGGAGTCTCTAGATTATGAATCATTTGACACATGCGAACCATGCCTCATGGGCAAGAAGACCAAGACTCCATTCTCAGGCACAATGGAGCGAGCAACCAACTTGTTGGAAATCATACATACCAATGTGTGCGGTCCAATGAGCGTTGAGGCTCGCGGATGATATCGTTATGTTCTCACTTTCACTGATGACTTGAGTAGATATGGGTATATCTACTTAATGAAACACAAGTCTGAGACCTTTGAAAAGTTCAAGGAATTTCAGAATGAGGTAGAGAATCAACGTGAATGAAAAATGAAGTTCCTACGATCAGATCGTGGAGGAGAATATTTAAGTCACGAATTTGGAACACACTTCAGGAAATGTGGAATCGTTTCACAACTCACGCCGCCTGGAACACCTCAGTGTAACGGTGTGTCCGAACGTCGTAATCGCACTCTATTGGATATGGTGCGGTCTATGATGTCTCTTACCGATTTACCGCTATCATTTTGGGGATACGCTCTAGAGACAACTTTAAATAGGGCTCCGTCTAAATCCGTTGAGACGACACCATATGAATTATGGTTTGGGAAGAAACCTAAGCCGTCGTTTCTAAAAGTTTGGGGATGCGATGCTTATGTCAAGAAACTTCAACCTGAAAAGCTCGAACCCAAGTCAGAAAAAATGCGTCTTCATAGGATACCCTAAGGAAACGATTGGGTATACCTTCTACCTAAGATCCGAAGGCAAGATCTTTGTTGCCAAGAACGGACTCTTTCTGGAGAAAGAGTTTCTCTCAAAAGAAGTAAGTGGGAGGAAAGTGGAACTTGATGAAGTATTACCTCTTGAACCGGAGAGTAACGCAGCTCAAGAAAATGTTTCTGTGGTGCCTCCACCGGTTAGACAGGAGGTTAATGATGATGATCATGAAACTTCAGATTCCTCATGGCAATGGGTACCCGTTACCCGCTAACCCGACGGGTAAAAACCCTATTAGGGTAAGGGTATGGGAAAATAAAATACCCATGGGTATTTAAATGAGAAAAATCTATACCCATCGGGTAAGCCGGGTATGGGTACGGGAATGCAATACCCATACCCGTCTACCCGCCTACCCGCATGTTACTACATCTTACATGTAGGCCCCCTATGTCATTCACTAGAAAAAGAAAAAAACCCTAGCCTAAGCACCCAGTGGCCGCAACCCTAGCCCCCGCAGGCCCGCATCGCACAAAACTCCCTCCGCCCCTCGACCCCTCACCCCATCGCACCGTCACACCCATCTCTCTCACCCGGGCTGCAACCCTAGGTGGCTGCCGCCGCCACCGGCCGCCGCTGCCGCCGGCCGCTGCGGCTGCCAGGGCAGGGCACCATGCCATCTCCCTCGTCTCCACATCTCCTCCCTCCATAGCGCCTCCTCCACTCATCTCGCTTGCCGTTGCCGCAGCTCTTCCATCTCAACCGCCGGAGTAAACGGAGCACCTCCCAGCCTCAACTTCGGCGCGGATGGAGAGCGGTCCAGAGGACATCGAGGAGGCCCACTACTTCGGCGCGAATGGGGACCTCGTCCGCTCAACCTCAACACCCGTGGATGAGGAAGATCTCGGACAAGATGGCGCCGGCGGGAGTGGTTCTTAGGTGCGGACGCCGACGCCTTCGTCTACCTCCAAGAACATGCGTCTCCAACCACCTTCAACGGGACAGAATCCCGGGCGCCGCTCCAACTCATCTGCGCCCGGTTACAAGGTGGGTCGTGGCCGTGGCCGTGGAGGCGCGACGGCGGTGGCCAGCACCCGGCAGAGTCCGGCTGCTCCTGCTTCTGCGAGGAACAAATCGACCCCACCAGCGAAAAGGGCACCAAAGCGTCCAAAGCGGTGAAATTTTTCTCACTTTTTCATAAAATTCTATGATGCATGAACTGATCTATTTGATTCTGTTGTGTATGAAGTATGTTGTAACATGAAAATGAGTGTTGATAAATATGTACTAAATGTTGTTATCTTGTTGATCTTTAGAATCTGATTTTATTGTTCTAGTTCAGGATAGAAGTTTTGTATACCCATGAATTGGAACAACAAATTTGGGAGCTAGAATGCCATGCCATAAATTTATTTCCAGATCATTGACTTGTTCTAGTTTAGGAGAAAAACTTGTATATACAAAAGAAGGTTATATAAAGTGAATCGTTTCTGTAAATTATTTAGTGTAGTTTGATCTTGTAATACAAAAGAAGGTTATATACAGTGAATCATTTTTGTAACTTTTACAAAGCAATTTCTATGACTGTTTTTGTAAACATTTTTGTGTGGTATATTAAGTTTGGACAAATCTGGTTCTGCTATATAGTGAATTGTTAACTTTCTTGTGCAGTGATACAAGCCAAGTAGATGAGTCCATGGACACAGCGACACCAATGGATGAAGATGGAAATCATGTTAGCATTTCAGACGATGAAGGAGAAGAGGATGAGGCGGAAGAGGTGCATCCGCATCAACCATCTAGTCGCAAGCTCACGTCTAAGGTTTGGTTGGACATGAAGAAGATCAAGATAAACGGAGAATGGAAGGCCAAGTGTAATTGGTGTCATAAGACACTTACCGCAGGATCAAGGAATGGTACTAAGCATCTAAAGTTGCATCTTCAGAGTTGCACTCTTAGGAAGTTGAAGACGAAGGATGGTAAAACTTTGCATCAAGCCTCATTGAAGGAAGTTGAGACTTGATTGCAAGACTAGGTGGAACTCTACTTTTGTAATGCTTGATATCGCTTTGCCTTATAGACCTGTCTTTGAATGTGCAAAAGGAAAAGAAAAGCAATATGAGTGGCTGCCTAGTTCAGAAGAATGGGCTTTTGCTGTAGATGTTGTAGAGAGGCTTAGGTTGTTCTATGAAATAACCGAGCTATTTTCTGGAACTGATTATGTGACTGCCAATGTGTACTTTCCTAAGATATGTGAAATTAAAATGAAAATGAGGCAGTGGGAAGCATCTAGCAACAACACTATCAAAGAAATGACAAAAAGCATGACTGAAAAACTTGATAAGTATTGGAGCGACATCCAAGGTCTAATGGCTATAGCTATAATTCTTGATGCTCGATACAAGAAGCAAATGTTGGTAGCTTGCTTTGCCATGCTCCATGGCATTGAGCCATCTTCTTATGAATGCATTGAAAAAGTTGATGACATAGTTGCTAGTCTGCGCTTATTATTGGAAGAATATGAAGTGGAAAATGAGGCATATACACCGGATGAAGAATCTATGATTTCTACAATGAAAGCTCCTGCAATCCTGAGTGTCTTCCAAAACATTATAGCTCAACAAATGCCTGCAACAGCTAGACTTCAAGGTGAAATAGATCAATACTTGAATGATGGATTAGTGCCTTACGTTGAGAAGTTCAATGTGTTGGATTGGCGGAAAGTGGCTGGAACTAGGTATCCAACCTTAAGGAAAGTTGCAAGGGACATATTTTCTATTCCTGTTACAACGGTTGCTTCAGAATCAGCCTTTTCTACAAGTGGCAGAAAGCTCAATGACCATAGAAGCCGATTGACACCACATATGGTTGAGGTTTTAATGTGCTCACAAGATTGGCTTAGAAACAAGTTCAAAGGTGAGCAAATAGTGCTTTCTATTAATATTTTCTCTTGTTTTCAGATTGTTGACAATTGTTTACATTTGTAGATGCTAACACAGGAGAAGCTAGCTTTTGGACTTGCCTTCAAGACATCCAAGAAGGGATGCATGTACATAAGAAGTGCACACATACCTTTCTTGTTTGTGTCTTGGAAATATATAACTCTCCACAATTCAAGTTCTCATGTCTTTCTTGCATATGTCTCAAACTAGGATTTGGCGCTTTGAGTGAGATGTCAAGGCTCATGAAGATGAAGTGGAGAGAAGATCAATCTACTCAACTGGATTTTGTGTCATGTAGGAGATGTTCAAGTTGATATGATGACTATGTGTCGAACTTGAACCTATTTGTGCATTGAACTTGAACCTATTTTTCTCAGACCTATGTGCTTGTTGAACCTTTATATGTCGAACATATTTGCTTGTCGAACCTATAACCTATTTGTGTCCAATCTATGGTTGAAATGTGTTATGTCTATGGCTGAAATGCTACCTATATGTGCTGAAATGTTGTTTAGATGTGCTGTAATGTTTATTATATGTGCTGTAATGCTGTATATAAGTGCTGAAATGCTGAAATATGAGCTGGAATGCTGTTTATATGTGCTGGAATGATGTATATAAGTGCTGCAATGCTGAAATATGTGCTGGAATGTTGTCTATATGAGTTGAAAATGGGTTATATGTTGCTGAAATGTTGACTTGTGGTATATATGATGCTAAAATGATGAAATATGCGTGTTGAATTGATGAAATGTTGTATATATGTGATGAAACGCTCCAATATACTTGCTGAAATGTCAATTGGGTGAGGTGACAGAGTTGGGCATTTTTACCCGCGGGTATTACCCGTACCCGACCGGGTACGGGTATGGGAACAATTTTATACCCGGGGTGCGGGTGCGGGTATGGGTATGGGCTAAAAATATTGAGACGGGTAAGGGTTTGGGCGCGTATTACCCGCACCCGAACCCGGCGGGTGCCATGAGGACTTCAGATCAAGTTACAACTGAACTTCGTAGGTCCACAAGGACACGTTCCGCACGAGAGTGGTACGGCAACCCTATCCTGGAAATTATGTTGTTAGACAACAGTGAACCTTCGAACTATGAAGAAGCGATGACGGTCCCAGATTCCAACAAATGGCTTGAAGCCATGAAATCCGAGATAGGATCCATGTATGAAAACAAAGTGTGGACTTTGACAGACTTGCCAGATGATCGGCGAGCGATAGAAAACAAATGGATCTTTAAGAAGAAGACGGACGCGGATGGTAATGTTACCATCTATAAAGCTCGACTTGTCGCTAAGGGTTATCGGCAAGTTCAAGGGGTTGACTACGATGAGACGTTCTCTCCCGTAGCGAAGCTGAAGTCCGTCCGAATCATGTTAGCAATTGTCGCATACTATGATTATGGGATATGGCAAATGGACGTCAAAACGGCATTCCTTAACGGTTATCTTAAGGAAGAACTATATATGATGCAGCCGGAAGGTTTTGTCGACCCTAAGAATGCTAACAAGGTATGCAAGCTCCAGCGATCCATTTATGGGCTGGTGCAAGCATCTCGGAGTTGGAACATTCGCTTTGATGAGATGATCAAAGCGTTTAGGTTTATGCAGACTTATGGAGAAGCCTGCGTTTACAAGAAAGTGAGTGGGAGCTATGTAGCATTTCTCATATTATATGTAGATGACATACTTTTGATGGGAAATGATATAGAACTTTTGGACAACATTAAGGCCTACTTGAATAAGAGTTTTTCAATGAAGGACCTTGGAGAAGCTGCTTATATATTAGGCATCAAGATCTATAGGGATAGATCGAGACGCCTCATAGGTCTTTCACAAAGCACATACCTTGAAAAGATTTTGAAGAAGTTCAAAATGGATCAGTCCAAGAAAGGGTTCTTGCCTGTTTTGCAAGGTGTGAGATTGAGCTCGGCTCAATGCCCGACCACGGCAAAAGATAAAGAAGAGATGAGTGTCATCCCCTATGCTTCAGCCATAGGATCTATTATGTATGCCATGTTGTGTACTGGACCTGATGTAAACCTTGCCGTAAGTTTGGTAGGAAGGTACCAAAGTAATCCCGCAAGGAACCTTTGGACAGCGGTCAAGAATATCGAAGTACCGAAAAGGACAAAGGACATGTTTCGCTTACGGAGGTGACGAAAAGCTCGTCAGAAGGGTTACGTCGACGCTTAGCTTCGATCTGATCTGGATGACTCTAAGTCACAAACCGGATCGTGTATATGTTGAATGGTGGAGCGAGAAGCTGGTGCAGCTGCAAGCAGAGCATCGTGGCGGGATCTACATGTGAAGCGGAGTACATGGCAGCCTCGGAGGCAGCGCATGAAGCAATTTGGGTGAAGCAGTTCATCACCGACCTAGGAGTCATACCTAATGCGTCGGGGCCGATCAAACTCTTCTGTGACAACACTAGAGCTATTGCACTCGCCAAGGAGCCCAGGTTTCACAAGAAGACCAGGCACATCAAGTGTCGCTTCAACTCCATTCGTGAAAATGTTCAAGATGGAGACATAGAAATTTGCAAAGTGCACACGGATCTGAATGTCGCAGATCCGTTGACTAAACCTCTCTCGCGAGCAAAACATGATCAGCACCAGAACTCTATGGGTGTTCGATTCATCACAATGTAACTAGATTATTGACTCTAGTGCAAGTGGGAGACTGTTGGAAATATGCCCTAGAGGCAATAAAAAAAGCATTATTATTATATTTCCTTGTTCATGATAATTGTCTTTTATTCATGCTATAACTGTATTATCCAGAAATTGTAATACACGTGTGAATACATAGACCATAATATGTCCCTAGTGAGCCTCTAGTTGACTAGCTCGTTGGTCAACTGATAGTCATGGTTTCCTGACTATGGACATTGGATGTCGTTGATAACGGGGTCACATCATTAGGAGAATGATGTGATGGACAAGACCCAATTCTAAGCATAGCACAAGATCGTGTAGTTCGTTTTGCTAGAGCTTTTCCAATGTCAATGTCAGGACCCCGATCCTAAGTCACACCGATCTAGCATGTAACCCATCATATCACTTTGCGGCCTCACGCACGGTATTCCCACGGGTGCCACCTTACCTGGCCCGGGACCGTTTGCGCCTTTTGGCTCACGTATATGATAGTGTCGCTAGCATCCATATGACAAAGAACCCAGGCCGACATGGCTAGTCGTGAACCCAAAGCGGCGCTAACCCATGAGGACAGGCATACATGAATCACATCGAGCATGTCGGTCATCAACGTGTGAATCCGGGCTGTAGCACTGGGCTAACAGGACTCCGGTAACCCGGGCTGTAGCAGGCTAGGCAGGACTCCGGAAGTCACCGCATGACATTTCCCCAAAGGGACAGACACAGGAACGAAGTGAAACACATGCCGGCCAGTCAAGTGTTCCGAGCAGTAGTGCTGGGCTAGCAGGACTCCGGTGAACCGGGCTGTAGCGGACTACTATCGCTCAGAAGCACTAGACTACATTTCCCCATGTGATAGGCTGCCAAGGATAAACAACTAGATAGTCGGATCCCACACATAGCAAGCATTTCAATCATACACACAATATGCTCGATATGTGTAAATACAACATGGCATCACAACATAACTCTACGATTCCAATATTTATTCATTAGGCTCCGAGGAGCGAGATATTACAAACATGGGTCTCATGACCCAACATACAGAGCATACAAGCAACAAGCACATGCGGAAGCTTAACTTGTCTGAGTACAGACAACTACAAATGAAGAAGGCTGAGAAGCCTGACTATCTACCAGATCCTGCCGAGGGCACAAGATCGTAGGTGAGGTAACAAGCTAAATGTCGAAGTCCAAGCGGTACTACTAGCGAGACTGAAGTCTCTCTGCAAAAACATAAAATAGGCAAACGTGAGTACAAATGTACCCAGCAAGACTTACATCAGAACTAGCTACAAATGCATCAGTATCAAAAGGGGGTGGTGGGGTTTAACTGCAGCAAGCCAGCTTTGACTCGGTGGCTATCCTGAACTACGACTGCAAGTAACTCTTTTGAGGTGGCGCACACGAGTCCACATATTCACCATATCAATACACCACTATGGATCCGCTCCCGTCTCCCTACGAGAACGCCATCCATAGCACTCACGCTTATCTTGCGCATTTTAGAGTATCCACTTTCACTTGTCTATGAACTATGCAAGGGGTCCAAGTTTCCATATCCGAGGAATCCGGCTATTCGAATAGATAATGATAACCTGCAGGGTGTACTTCTTCACACACGCCGCCACTTATCGCCTCAGACACGTCATGTACCTCGGCAACCTTCAAGCGGAAGCCGGGCGAGGAGTCGGCCACGACCGACTAACCACACAAGTCTCTCGTCTGTGTTTATCGCCTATTCGGGTTCCATCCGCAAGGAGATCCGGCCAGGTGTCGCCACGGCCCCAACCGTTGTGAGCAGGGTTCCCAAGCCCACCAACCGGTGCCACTTGGTACACCGTGCCATCAGGTGTGCCTAGTCTGTCCCAAGCCCACCTGTACCGGGTGCCACTTGGTAGACTACTAACACTACCTACAAACACCAGAAACTAGTTGCAACTCCTGGACAGAGATCAGGTTGATTAATAAGTCGAGAGAGATTGGAGTGCCCGGAGCCCAATGTGTGGTAGTATCTGTTCATGGATCACAAACACAGAACTCAGTTCCTAAGGACGGTTTCAATGAAACAACCCACCATGTACTCCTACATGGCCTCTCACCGCTACCTTTACCAAATCGTGTTCACACACTTAGCTCTCAACAGTAGGACATGTTCACAACTTTCCAATTCATTCCCGATGAATCAGCCCTGACACAACTCTAAGCAATAGCAGGCATGACAAACAAGCTTGAATGAGTAGGCACATCAGGGCTCAAACAATTCCTACTCATGCTAGTGGGTTTCATCTATTTACTGTGGCAATGACAGGTCATGCAGAGGAAAGGGGTTCAGCTACCGCAGCATGTAACAGTTTAAACGGTGTTGTCCTAATGCAATAAAAGAGAGCAGGAGCGAGAGAGTGGGATTGTATCGGAATGAACAAGGGGGTTTTGCTTGCCTGACACTTCCGAAGATAGTATAGTTCTTCATCGGTGTCATCGATCTCACCGTCGTAACTACATCCGCTGAGAGGGGACAAATACCGGCAAACAGAGAAAGAACACAATCAATGCAATGCAACAATATGATGCATGAATGTGACATGTCAATATAAATGTGTTTTGACTAATGCATCCTAGGACAGGTTGAGTTGAACCCATTTGAATCAAAGATTCAAATGTAAGCTCATGTATAAAGTCATAATGGTGCATTATCTAGTTTCATCTAAACAGCAAGGTCAGGTTCCTTTAACATGCATGAAACCAGTACAAATGGATAGATTGGATTTTTCTGAACATTTTTCATATATAAATTATTTCATTTGGAGTTATGGTTGAATTTCTATGAATTTTAGAAGTTTTAGCTATTTTCTGGAATTTCCTGATTAAAAATAAATCCAGAAAAGAGTTATTGCGTCAGCCTGACATCACCATGACGTCAGCAGGTCAACGGGGCGCGGTCCAGGTCAAACCTGACCAGAGGGGCCCATACGTCAGTGTCTCGGAGCTGGGTTGGGTGGATGACATGTGGGACCAGTCAACGTTGACTTGACCAAGTCAAAGTTGACACGTGGGGCCCGCAAGATTAGCACTAATCTAAACAGAAATTAAACTAATTAATTTTTGCGCCGGGGCCCACATGGCAGTAGCACTAGGGTGTTAGTTAAGGCGTCATTAGACGCTAATGACATCGCCACGTCAGCGTCGCCGGAGCTAGGCCGGCGGCGACCAAATACGCGGCGGGGTTTCACTGGAGTTGCTCGGGTTCCTCGTACGGGTCACCGTTTGGTGCACCGGGACACCAGAGGAAGCCTCGCCGGCCGCATCGAAAGCAGAGGCAGCAGCAGGGCGCAGGTGGCAAGCTTCGCGGAGCAGAGCTTCATGGCGCGCCGGAGTTCGGGCGAGAGGAAAAGAGGGCTACGGTGCACGGCAGGGCGACGGAGTGCGTGCGTTAGGCTCCTGAGGATGCACTGAATGCGGTGGTGCGCTCGGAAACGTGCTTGCACGTCCGTAGCCACGACGGTGACATGGCCGGCGGCGAGGATCGCTCGGGCTCGAAGGGGGCGGTGGCTACGTGGCGTAAACGAGCACGGAAGGTAGGGGGATAGGTAGAGGAGCTCACGGTGGATCCAGAGAGCCGGTCGGCGGCCTTGGGGTAGCGCGGACGGCGGCGAACAACGGTGGCGATCTCCGGCGACAGAGGAGGAAGATGACGAGGTAGCCGGCGATGCGGGGCGCCTGGCGTCACGTGGCTCTTCGTAGATGATGAGGACGATGCTGCGGTTCTTCTGGGCGGGTCGGCAAGGCGAGGGAGGGCCGGTGGCCGTGGTGGCAGTGGACGGCGGCGACGAGCTCCGCCCGGTGGCTGCATGCGGGAAACAGAGGAGGGGAGAGAGGGCGGGAGTGAGCGGGTTGTGCACGGGACGTGCGTGGCATCGTCCAGAGAAGGCCAGGGCGAAGCGGCAAGCAGGAGGTGGCCGTCGGTGGCCGTGCGCGCGGCGGCCACGCGCCCATCCTCCTGGCAAAGGAGGAAGGTGACAGGGGAGGGGGCCAGGTGGGCTGGGCCAGCCACTTGGGCCGCCAGGTAAGGCCAGGTAACAGGATTTTCATTTGTTCCTGTTTTAATTTTACTTCTGTAGGTTTGTTGCATTTCTAAAAATACCTAGGCAACTCCAAAAATCACCAAACTGCACATGGCCACTACTTGGAATATATCCAGCATGGAACATTTTAGTTTGGGGTTATTTGAGCATTTGAAATATTTTATATAATTTAAATGCCCAAACTCAAATACTAAAGATTTAATCCAGTGACCTTAGAGTGACCTAGAAATCTGTGCATCACTTTTGACAGTGGTTTAAGACCAAGGCAGAGGTGATGAACATTTTAGAAGGGCATTTCAGGTTCATTGAAAATTGTTTTTATGTTGAACCTATTTGATTTGATCTGGTGCTAGGGTTTGATCAATCCCCATTTCAGGTTTCAAAATAATTTAAACATGATGCAACAGGCAAGTGCTAGCCTAGTGCAAGGTACGGCTAGGGATGTGAGAACTCACCCCCACTAAACAAGAATCTCGCCCCGAGATTCAAGACGTGAGATAAGAAGACAAAGGGGACACTAAGCTTCACAAACTTCATGATCCAACTGTCTCCTCGAGGTTGTTGATTCGTTGCATATGTTGATCTTGGCATCCTCGCTTTGATGATCTTCATCCACGCAATGACGACAGAAAGAAACTATACTAGGATTGATCCTCTCGAAGATCGAGCTATACAAGATCAACTCACGGAATGAGATGTTGAAACATCTCGAGTTGAGACACAACACATCAGAGGAATGGAAGAACAAACGACGGGGTTTCAAAGTAGCGAGGAAAAATTGTCATGATTCCATAACGGGGCTCCTCGGGGAAGGTGACTCGTAGAATCATTCCTTAAGTGGCAAAAAGAATTACTTTTGATTCAGAGATCATTGAAACTCTTCATACCAGCCTAAGGCAATTTATGAACATTCATTTGACGGAGTTTGGGAGAACGACACACTCGGTCTAGAATGGTTGATGTGAACTACTTGTTGAAGACAACACAAGGAATGATTTTGCTTGCGCGTGCTCTCAAGAACTTGAGCATTTCCATATTCATCAAGGTTCTACCAACATCCGTGCCGAGTATCCTGACACCAAATCTTACTACCATGATGAATAGTGATGGACAATGCGGATACAAAGGAAGATAACACCTTCTCAGACTTCCCCTTAGCGAGGCTAAGGAAACATAATCTGGATGATCGACCGAGAGACATTTAGCACTCCGCTTCTAATGTTCTCCTTGATGTGCTAGCGTAATCCATTCATAGATATGGTTTGATATCTAGGACATCAAGTAAAAGGTCGTACTTCGGGAACACAAAATCCATAAGGAACAACTATTGGAATAAATCCTACGAAATCCTTATGGGGAGGTGGCCAACTTTCTCAATCAAGATACTATAATAATAAGTCTTCCGGCCGGGTGCGTTGGCCACGACATCCACTTTACCGGGTTACAGAGAGACCAATATTATAGTTCTTGAGAAACGTTCCAACCATCATATCTGCGTGAGATTCAGATCTGGCTGGTAACAGGATATTTCAGACAGCATGTCCGGAAAAAGGAAGTTTGCAACACAAACCGACGAGATGACGTTGCGAGATTCTCGGGAAATGAACTATGATAGTAAGCTCCAAAACATGAGCTGGTTCTGCTACAAACCTGTGAACACGCTGTCCAAGACAAGCATGACCACATGGTAGTCTTATAAGAAAACACTACCGAGTTCTGGTTGGGGACCATCATTAAGGATATCGAAGTCCTTGCATAAGTCATGATTAGCTCTTAAGAAGGAACTTCTTCTCCTTGCACAAATCAATCAGTGGCTTGATGTGCTAGGAACACATATGGAGTGGAGGCGGCCAACCTATCAAACCACAAAGCACTTCGCACGTATGCATGACTGACTTGGGATGATTCCAAAGGAAGCAAAACAAACCTTTCTCAAATTCATGGCGGCAACTTACACCAAATGCACATGAATTAGAGGAAGTCACTTCTTCCATCCAAGCATAAGCCTCATGAACGGAGCACGAAGGCATTGCTTACAAAGTTTCCGACACTAGGTTGATGTTCAACATGAATCATGGGGGAGACAAAATGCTGCTGATGGGCTCAACAACAACTCATCGGAATTTCCATATCACTGGACCTCCACCATCATGTGAACACGGTGATAGTATTGGTCAGACCAAAAGATATAATGGTGTATGCTCGAGGGATCAACCACGAGTAAGACAACATTACGAATATCGTTGGTTCTGATTTGACTTGACGATAGCCCATACTCAAGTCGAAATTTTGATAAGACAATAGATCCAACAACTAATCACGAGGACCAGTCGATGAAGATATCATCTTTCTTCAACACACACACACACACACACACAAAAGATATCCCTTTAAGATGAACTAAGTTAGGCAAGCTTTTATCTTCCAACTCTCCAAGTTGTTGTTTAGCTTAACAACTAGCTCAGGGGTACCCAACACAGATTCTTGGAGAAGGGGTGGTTTATAGGAAACCAACTTGATCACGAGCTCAATATAGCGGTCACGTAACAACCTAGTAATACTTCCGAGAAGATTTTTGGAAAATCACGAACCACCGATATGTTACCAAGCTTGAGAACAATCTTGCTTTTCAGGGCAAGACGATGTGATCAAGAGAATGATGGATTGACACAATTCTATCTCATTGATCGAGGAGTGCACCAGGGAAAATGGACTAGGTAGCATGATCAACCTTTGGGGGATGATTCGAAAATCATCACGCTAAGAGTGAGGTTATTGTCCATTTAACTACCAAGCAACACGGTTGCTAGGAGTATTGATTTCACACATCATGGCTCACTTGTCGGTATTCCGGTTACAATAACACGGAGGCCGAGGAATGAACGATGATGGCGAGAAGTATCACTGCATCAAGAATTCATAAGAGGTGGTACAATTCCTATGACATTCTTGACATAAATAGGGTAATACTCCAAGGTAGAACATAATCAAAAGCTGGATTGCAATTTGATCTGTGGAGTACAACTATTTTGACCCAATCCTGGATATGGACAGGGTACTGGAGTTTGTTTCTCCTAGTCATTCTGAAATAGAATGGCTTATCGAACCACAAGAATAAAGGGCATCGATGAACACGAATGCACAACTATTCCTGACTATCAATTGATAGACTAGGGTCGGAATACAGCTGAAGAGGGTCAACTCAAGGAACATATAACTTTCTGAGTTGTGGATTCATGGGTTAGTATGTCAAACGAGTTCAACAAATTTCTTCCGGATAACCCATGATGAAAGGGAAGGACTGGCAGAATCACAATATGAGTGGAGTACTCCTCAAGAGCACTCTGATTGTGATCTTTTGGTTCAAAGAACTTCTGCCAAGGATGGTTCATGGTATTTGGAAGAAGGAAATACCACGGACCTTGAGGACTAATGCAAAGGTTACTAATATCTTAAGGGAACTAGCAAATACTAACAACATGGAGTAGGGTGAATCTCGGGTTCAAGAACCCAGGAGTAGAATACCTACTACTAAATGGCATCGCGGGATGCTTTCGAGAGTGACGGCCAGAATCATCACACCGGGACACAAAACATGGCTAGATTACAAGATGACTCCCTAAAACACCTAGGGTCATAACAATAGCTCCAACATATATGGCGAGGCAATGGAGTACCTCAACTGACCGGTTAGTGTGCTTAATCTGGCCCAAAGGAACATCGAGAACGGGAGGAAGGAATTTGCAAATGCATCAGACTATGTAGAGACCTGGGATGACTCGGACAGCATAACGGCTATAAATGCTCGAAAAGATTTGAGACATACGGCAAAATGGTGGCATAATCACTCAACATCACCATATCAATGTTCTGAGATCAACTGAGAACACATGGAAGTAGTAGAAACTGAACAGAGGCTTGAATCAATCAATCCTACAAGTCTACGGATTAGTAACACGTGATCCTAATAGAAAGATGAGAAGCCTAGTTCTTAATCCCCGTAGAAAAGAAGAGGATGACTCAGATCAGAAGGCATGAGGTATAAGGAGTAAAAAGAGACTTACGTTCCCTTCCACAATCAATTCCCTTACATAACTAAAGCATTTCTAGACACAACTTCGACCAGTTTGGCTTGGTAATCCTACTGCGACAAAGCTCGATACCAAAGCTGTCGGGACCCGATCCTAAGTCACACCGATCTAGCATGTAACACATCATATCACTTTGCGGCCTCACGCACGGTATTCCACAGGTGCCACCTTACGGCCGGGACCGTTTGCGCCTTTTGGCTCACGTATATGATAGTGTCGCTAGCATCCATATGACAAAGAACCCGGGCCGACATGGCTAGTCGTGAACCCAAAGCGGCGCTAACCCATGAGGACAGGCATACATGAATCACATCGAGCATGTCGGTCATCAACGTGTGAATCCGGCTGTAGCATGGGCTAACAGGACTCCGTAACCCGGCTGTAGCAGGCTAGGCAGGACTCGGAAGTCACCGCGTGACATTTCCCGAAGGACATACCAGGAACGAAGTGAAACACCTGCCGGCTAGTCAAGTGTTCCGAGCAGTAGTGCTGGGCTAGCAGGACTCCGGTGAACCGGGCTGTAGCGGACTACTATCGCTCAGAAGCACTAGACTACATTTCCCCATGTGATAGGCTGCCAAGGATAAACAACTAGATAGTCGGATCCCACACATAGCAAGCATTTCAATCATACACACAATATGCTCGATATGTGTAAATACAACATGGCATCACAACATAACTCTACGACTCCAATATTTATTCATTAGGCTTCGAGGAGCGAGATATTACAAACATGGGTCTCATGACCCAACATACAGAGCATACAAGCAACAAGCACATGCGGAAGCTTAACTTGTCTGAGTACAGACAACTACAAATGAAGAAGGCTGAGAAGCCTGACTATCTACCAGATCCTGCCGAGGGCACAAGATCGTAGCTGAGGTAACAAGCTAAACGTCGAAGTCCAAGCGGTACTACTAGCGAGACTGAAGTCTCTCTGCAAAAACATAAAATAGGCAAACGTGAGTACAAGTGTACCCAGCAAGACTTACATCAGAACTAGCTACAAATGCATCAGTATCAAAAGGGGGTGGTGGGGTTTAACTGCAGCAAGCCAGCTTTGACTCGGTGGCTATCTGAACTACATTTGCAAGTAACTCTTTTGAGGTGGCACACGAGTCCACATATTCACCATATCAATACACCACTATGGATCCGCTCCGTCTCCCTCGAGAACGCCATCCATAGCACTCACGCTTATCTTGCGCATTTTAGAGTATCCACTTTCACTTGTCTATGAACTATGCAAGGGGTCCAAGTTTCCATATCCGAGGAATCCGGCTATTGAATAGATAATGATAACCTGCGGGGTGTACTTCTTCACACACGCTTTCACCACTTATCGCCTCTGTACCGTCATGTACCTCGGCAACCTTCAAGCGAAGAAGCGGGCGAGGAGTCGGCCACGACGACGACTAACCACACAAGTCTCTCGTCCAGGTTTATCGCCTATTCGGGTTCCATCCGCAAGGAGATCCGGCCGGGTGTCGCTCACGGCCCCAAACGATGTGAGCAGGTACCCAAGCCCACCAACCGGGTGCCACTTGGTACACCGTGCCACTGTGCCTAGTCTGTCCCAAGCCCACCTGTACCGGGTGCCACTTGGTAGACTACTAACACTACCTACAAACACCAGAAACTAGTTGCAACTCCTGGACAGAGATCAGGTTGATTAATAAGTCGAGAGAGCTTGGAGTGCCCGGAGCCCAATGTGTGGTAGTAACTGTTCATGGATCACAAACACAGAACTCAGTTCCTAAGGACGGTTTCAATGAGACAACCCACCATGTACTCCTACATGGCCTCTCACCGCTACCTTTACCAAATCGTGTTCACACACTTAGCTCTCAACAGTAGGACATGTTCACAACTTTCCAATTCATTCTCGATGAATCAGACCTGACACAACTCTAAGCAATAGCAGGCATGACAAACAAGCATGAATGAGTAGGCACATCAGGACTCAAACAATTCCTACTCATGCTAGTGGGTTTCATCTATTTACTGTGGCAATGACAGGTCATGCAGAGGAAAGGGGTTCAGCTACCGCAGCATGTAACAGTTTAAACGGTGTTGTCCTAATGCAGTAAAAGAGAGCAGGAGCAAGAGAGTGGGATTGTATCGGAATGAACAAGGGGATTTTGCTTGCCTGGCACTTCTGAAGATAGTATAGTTCTTCATCGGTGTCATCGATCTCACCGTCGTAACTACATCCGCTGAGAGGGGACAAATACCGGCAAACAGAGAAAGAACACAATCAATGCAATGCAACAATATGATGCATGAATGTGACATGTCAATATAAATGTGTTTTGACTAATGCATCCTAGGACAGGTTGAGTTGAACCATTTGAATCAAAGATTCAAATGTAAGCTCATGTATAAATTCATAATGGTGCATTATCTTGTTTCATCTAAACAGCAAGGTTAGGTTGCTTTAACATGCATGAAACAAGTACAAATGGATAGATTGGATTTTTCTGATCATTTTGCATATATAAATTATTTCATTTGGAGTTATAGTTGAATTTCTATGAATTTTAGAAGTTTTAGCTATTTTCTGGAATTTCCTGATTAAAAATAAATCCAGAAAAGAGTTATTGCGTCAGCCTGACATCACCATGACGTCAGCAGGTCAACGGGGCGCGGTCCAGGTCAAACCTGACCAGAGGGGCCCATACGTCAGTGTCTCGGAGTTGGGTTGGGTGGATGACATGTGGGACCAGTCAACGTTGACTTGACCAAGTCAAAGTTGACACGTGGGGCCCGCAAGATTAGCACTAATCTAAACAGAAATTAAACTAATTAATTTTTGCGCCGGGGCCCACATGGCAGTAGCACTAGGGTGTTAGTTAAGGCGTCATTAGAGGCTAATGACATCGCCACGTCAGCGTCGCCGGAGCTAGGCCGGCGGCGACAAAATACGCGGCGGGGTTTCACCGGAGTTGCTCGGGTTCCTCGTACGGGTCACCATTTGACGCACTGGGGACACCAGGAGGAAGCCCTCGCTCGGCCGCATCGAGCAGAGGCAGCAGCAGGGCGCAGGGTGGCCGGAGCTCGCCGGAGCAGAGCTCGCGGCGGCGCCGGAGTTTGGGCGGAGAGGAAAAGAGGGCTACGGTGCACGGCAGGGCGACGGAGTGCGTGCGTTAGGCTCCTGAGGATGCACTGAATGCGGTGGTGCGCTCGGAAACGTGCTTGCACGGCCGTAGCCACGACGGTGACATGGCCGGCGGCGAGGAGCGCTCGGGCTTGAAGGTGGCGGTGGCTACGTGGCGTAAACGAGCACGGAAGGTAGGGGGATAGGTAGAGGAGCTCACGGTGGATCCAGAGAGCTAGTCGGCGGCCTTGGGGAAGCGCGGACGGCGGCGAACAACGGTGGCGATCTCCAGCGACAGAGGAGGAAGATGACGAGGTAGCCGGCGATGCGGGGCGCCTGGCGTCACGTGGCTCTTCGTAGATGATGAGGACGATGCTGCGGTTCTTCTGGGCGGGTCGGCAAGGCGAGGGAGGGCCGGTGGCCGTGGTGGCAGTGGACGGCGGCGACGAGCTCCGCCCGGTGGCTGCGTGCGGGAAACAGATGTAACACCCCGGATGTAACTTGCCATATTTGTAACTCCAACTCTTGCCATTTTCGGCTATGTGATATGTTATTCCCTCCGTGGTTGGGTTTCCTTTCATTTTGCATCTTGGTCTTGTCATGCATTTCATATCATGTCATCATGTGCATCGCATTCGCATACGTGTTCGTCTCATGAATCCGAGCATTTTCCCCGTTGTCCGTTTTGCAATCCGGCGCTCCTACGTCCTCCGGAGTCCCCTTTTTCATTTTCCTTTGTGTGCGGGTATTAAACTTTCTCGGAATGGACCGAGGCTTGACTTGTGGCCTTGGTTTACTACCGGTAGACCGCTTGTCAAGTTTCGTATCATTTGGACTTCGTTTAATGCTCCAACGGTTAACCGGGTGACCGTAAAAGCCTCCTCCTCTTTGCAGCCCAACACCCCTCCATTTTGGCCCAAAACCCAGCAAACTCCCTTCCATGCTCTCGGTCGTTCGATCACGATCGTGTGGGCGAAAACCGCACTCCATTTGGAGCTTCCTAGCCCCCTCTACCTATAAAAACACCTCCCTCCGAAATTCTCGGGCAAACCCTAGACCCTCCCTCTCACGCGCCGGACACGTCCGGCGAGCCGGACGCGTCCGCCCGTCGCCGGACCAATCGACGCCGCCACGTGGCCCGCCGCCACCGCCCACCACCGCGCTGCCCTTTCGGCCGCCGCTTGGCCCCAACCCGCCGTC
This sequence comes from Aegilops longissima, assembly GCA_021605205.1. Classification (NCBI taxonomy): domain Eukaryota; kingdom Viridiplantae; phylum Streptophyta; class Magnoliopsida; order Poales; family Poaceae; genus Aegilops; species Aegilops longissima. The sequence continues at coordinate 764,488,155 of CM038677.1, forward strand.
GCCTTGCCCGCCGATCTCCGCCGCCCAGCAGCTGCCAGCGCCAGCGCCCGTCGACCTCCGCCCGCCGCCCGCCGATCGCCGGCCAGCAACGCCGCCGCCACCGCCGCCCGGCGCTCCGCCGCGCCGCCACTCGCGCCGCGCCGCCGCTTTCGTCGCCGCCGCCGCCGAAGCTTCGCCGCCGCTCGCCGTCCTCGCCTCCCGCGGATCCGTCGCCCGGCCTCTCCCTCGCCTCTCCGGCGCCTGTTCCAGCGAGGATCCCGGCCGTCCTCAAGAACGCGCCACGGTTGACTTTTCCCCCTCTAAAGATTCCTCTAAGTCCTTAAATATTTGCATAATCATCACATGTTCTTCGTGCCATAACTCTGCATCCGTGGCTCCGTTTTGGGCGTTTAGCATATCAAATTGTTCGCCTCAGAGAGTACTTCATTTCATTCCATTGCATCATTTTCATTTGAGTTCATCTTGATGCCCAAAATGCTGTCGGTGTGAGGCTAGTTGATGTTAGTTGCTGGTATTTGACTGAACATGCACTTTTGTCATTTTTGCCATGATTGATGTGTGCATCCTATGGGGATGAGCTCTATAGATGTTTTGTAATATGCCATGTTACCTTTCCAGAGGATTTTACTATGTATTTTGTGGTGCTTGATGTGGCTAGAAATTGCATGCAAAGTAGGGCTGCTGATATTGCTGATTTCAGAGACTTAGTGATTCCACCGTCCCCCGATCTGCTGTTATTTTGATGCCATGTGTTCATGTCGTTTCTGAGAGATCCATGCATATTTTGAGCATGATCAGTGAGGGTGATTTAAGCATATGGATGTTCTCTATCCATCCATGCCTTTGTTGGTATTTATGGAGTGCAATAGCTTGAGTCATTCGAGCTCTACTTTTGCTTCGAAATATTCCTGGCAGGTTGTTTACTTGTTATTCAATTTTGCCATGCTTGTTGTAGTTGATCCGTGCATGATATGTTATTGCTCTTGCCATGTTTAGCTTATATGCCATGTCTACTTGATGTATGTAAGCTTAGTTTGTCATGCAATGCTCTGTAGTGAGTGCATCAAGCTCACGAACATGCCTACCCGTTATCTGTTTTTGACATGTCCAGTTTTCTGCTAAGTCTGAAACCTGTAACGAAACTTGCTTAATTGACATGGGTGTTATTGTATTTTCTGATCCCTTTTGGCTTATGGTCAGTAAGGGTCTTTTATTAAGTGCTTTGAGTACATTCATGCCATGCCATATTTTGCCATGTTCTGAACCTGTAGCATGTAGTTTCATTGCTCTGAACATGTCATCCTGATGTTAGTTTCAGCTATGTTGATAAGTTCACTAAGTCTGTGAACCTGATATCTTTTGCACTTTTGCCATGCTTGTTTGAACCTGTTGTGATATGTTTTAGCCGTAGCTCAGTGTTCATCTTTTGTCAAGCATCTTGAGTAGATTACTGCCATATGCTTTGTTGGTACGTTTGGGTGCAGTAGCTTAATTTCTTGTTGCTTGCTAAGTAGCATCATGCTGTTAATGGCAGATTCTTGTCATTCTTGTTTTGCTTGTCATTTGCAAACCGTGCATCCGATTCCGGTGATCTTTATATCGATTTCAACCGAAATCATCTCACCTTTCCAGTGGCATACTTGGTTTGCCAAGATTATGCCTGGTTCATCTTTTCCCTTCCGTAGCACGCATATGCATTGCATATCACATCTCGCATATCATGCCATGTTTTGCATCATGTTGTTTGTGCATTGCATCGTGTTTGATAGTTGTCCCTTTGCTTGTGTTCTTGCTTTGGGTAGAGCCGGGAGACGAGTACGTGAACGAGGAACCTGTTGAGAACGCTTACGAGGATCAAGCCTTCGACAACTCGAGAACCTTGCGAGCAAGATGACCATACCCTCGAAATCACTTCTATCTTTGCTTGCTAGATGCTCGCTCTTTTGCTATGCCTATGCTGCGATACCTACCACTTGCTATATCTTGCCACCCATATTGCCATGTCAGCCCTAACCATCCATGTCCTAGCAAACCGTTGATTGGCTATGTTACCGCTTTGCTCGGCCCTCTTATAGCGTTGTTAGTTGCGGTCAAGATGAAGTTTGTTCCTTGTTGGAACATGGAGTTGTTGTTCCTTATTGGAACATGATTACTTTGGGATATCACAATATATATTATCTTATTAATGCATCTATATACTTGGTAAAGGGTGGAAGGCTCGGCCTTATGCCTGGTGTTTTGTTCCACTCTTGCCGCCCTAGTTTCCGTCATACCGGTGTTATGTTCCCGGATTTTGCGTTCCTTACACGGTTGGGTGATTTATGGGACCCCCTTGACAGTTCGCTTTGAATAAGACTTTTCCAGCAAGGCCCAACATTGGTTTTACCATTTGCCTACCACCTACCACTTTTCCCTTGGGTTTCATGAGCCCAAGGGTCATCTTTATTTTAGCCCCCGGACGGTGCTTCTCTAAGTGCTGGCCCGAACTGAGCTGCCTGCGGGGCCACCGCGTGGAAACTCGAGGCCTGGTTTTACTCGTAGCTAGTCTCATCCGGACGTGCCCTGAGACCGAGATATGTGCAGCTCCTATCAGGATTTGTCGGCACGATCGGGCGGCTTTGCTGGACTTGTTTTATTGCTGCCGAAATGTCTTGTAGTCCGGGATTCCGAGACTGATCGGGTCTTCCCGGTAGAAGGAATATCCTTCGTTGACCGTGAGAGCTTATAATGGGCTAAGTTGGGACACCCCTGCAGGGTATTATCTTTCGAAAGCCGTGCCGCGGTTATGAGGCAGATGGGAATTTGTTAATGTCGGTTGTAGAAAACCGAAGTTGACCTTAATTAAAACACATCAACGCGTGTGTTACCGTGATGGTCTCTTCTCGGTGAGTCCGGAAGTGAACACGATGTTGGAGTTATGCATGGCGTAAGTAGTTCAGGATCACTTCTTGATCATTATCTAGTTCTCGACCGTGCTTCGCCTTCTCTTCTCGCTCTCTTTTGCGTTGTAGCCACCATATATGCTAGTCGCTTGCTGCAGCTCCACCTTGTTTTCCCATCCTTCCTATAAGCTTAAATAGTCTTGATCTCGCGGGTGTGAGATTGCTGAGTCCCCATGACTCACCAGATACTACCACATCAGATGCAGGTACCAACGATGCCAGTGCAGTTGGCGCCACCGAGCTCCAGTGGGAGTTCGACGAGGAACGTGGTCGCTACTACGTGTCTTTTCCTGAGGATCAGTAGTGGAGCCCAGTTGGGGTGATTCGGGGATCTGTGTAGCATTTGGGGTATTCTTCTTTTATTTTGGTGCCGTAGTCGGACCATGATTGTAACTGAATGTTGGATGATTATTTATGTATTGTGTGAAGTGGCGACTGTAAGCCGACTATGTATCTTTTTCCCTTATTTATTATTACATGGGTTGTGTGAAGATTACCTCACTTGCGACATTGCTTTCTATGCGGTTATATCTCTAAGTCGTGCCTCGACACGTGGGAGCTATAGCCGCATCGAGGGCGTTACAAGTTGGTAATCAGAGCCTTCCCCGACCTTAGGAGCCCCCACTGATTGATCGTTTTTAGCGGCCGAGTTGTGTCTAGAAAAATGTTTTGAGTCATTTAGGAATTATATATCGGAGAGTTTAGGAATTCTTTTTACTCCCCAGTCCCTTCGACCTTCTGGTGAGGCATCCTGACGTAGAGTTTTGACTCTTCTTTTCTCAAATTTCACTAAAAATTTTTTTAGGATCACGCGGGTATCTTAGAATCGGTCCGATGGCTTTGTGATGACAACATTGTCTTGGTTGCCTCCTGACATTTAGGGGTTGTGGCAGTGTCCCGGGGAGTTGAGCTCCGAGGTGTTGTCATCATAATTTTATCGTTGCGTTTCTGGAATACCTGAGTTTAGTACGCCGACATCGAAAATCTCTTTTGTACAGTTGTTGGTGAGAGGTTTCCGATAGCCCAGTACTGTGGCGAGTTCGGGAGTATTGCCATAACTTGTATAACGGATGTTTTTCGAAGGTTGGGTTAGACAATTTCCGAAGGTTTCTTGGTTATGTGTTGAAGGATGGATACAGCTGGATCTAGGTATTGTTAGTTTGGGTGATATATTTTGTGTCCCCTGTATCCCAGCACCTGATTGCATAACCAGAAAGTTTCGGGAGTTTATAGGTGGGAATTCTAGTAGCTTATAGGATATCTTTCCGACAGATGTATGATTTGAGATTGGGGTCTAACGTCTAGTGGTCCGCCCATTCACGGCCGATTTACAGTGGTCGCAAGGCGTCTTAAAGAATCCCTGGCTATGCCGATTCGGGGACGTCTTGTTTGTCATTCGTGACGTCCGCTATACGTCGTGCCCGTGTGGGCCCCACCACGAACACTTTGGACGAAATCTCTATCATATGTTTGTTCCGGCTTATTCTGCAAGCCAATCCTTTGTTTTGCTTTCAGTCGTGATATTCGAGTTGTTCCGAAGACAGATGGTGATTCCATACCTTTTTTTCTAAGTGGCTTCTCAACTTATGGAAGTTTGATCATATCGAAATGGACTTCGTGACTGGTTTTCCAAAGTCCAAGCGTGGAAATGATGCTATCTTCGTCGTCATCGACAAGCTCACTAAAGTGGCTCATTTTCTTCCTATCAAAGAGTCTATCACAGCAGCGCAGCTTGGCAGAGCTGTACACACCCGTAATTGTCTCCTTGCGGCATTCGCAATTGATCTCTTGGATCGTGGCAGCATCTTCACCTCCAAGTTTTGGGATTCTTTTCAAGAGGCCATGGGCACAAATATTCGCTTCAGCACAGCATTCCATCCGCAAACTAGTGGACAAGTCGAGCGTGTCAACCAAATTCTTGAAGATATGCTCAGAGCTTGTGTCATCTCTTTCGGCATGAAGTGGGAAGATTGTCTCCCTTATGCTGAGTTCTCTTACAACAACAGCTTCCAAGCCAGCTCGGGCAAAGCCCCATTCGAGATTCTTTATGGCAGAAAGTGCCGTACTCCTCTCAATTGGTCTGAAACCGGTGAACGTCAACTCCTTGGAAATGATTTGATCTCAGAAGCTGAGGATATGTGCAAGGTCATTCGTGAGAACCTCAAAGCCGCGCAATCGCGCCAGAAGAGCTATTACGACAGTAAGCACCGTGATTTGGCATTCGAGATCGGAGATCATGTATACCTCCGCGTCTCTCCAATGAAAGGAACTCGTCGCTTCGGCATCAAAGGGAAACTTGCCCCTAGATACGTGGGTCCTTTCAAGATCATCAGCAAAAGAGGCGATCTCGCCTATCAACTTGAGCTTCCTCCCAACTTTGCAAATGTGCACGATGTGTTCCACGTGTCACAGCTTCGCAAGTGCTTCAAGATGCCTGAGCGCACCATCGACTTCGAAGAGATTGATCTCCAAGAAGATTTGACTTATCATGAGTATCCCGTTGCTATTCTTGAAGAAACTGAGCGCAAGACTCGCAACAAGTCTATCAAATTCCTGAAAGTGAAGTGGTCACATCATTCCGACCGAGAAGCCACCTGGGAACGCGAGGACCACCTCCGTTCCGAATATCCGGAGTTCTTTCAGTCCTAGATCTCGGGACGAGATCCTCTCGTAGTGGTGGAGTGTTGTAACACCCCGGATGTAACTTGCCATATTTGTAACTCCAACTCTTGCCATTTTCGGCTATGTGATATGTTATTCCCTCCGTGGTTGGGTTTCCTTTCATTTTGCATCTTGGTCTTGTCATGCATTTCATATCATGTCATCATGTGCATCGCATTCGTGATACGTGTTCGTCTCATGAATCCGAGCATTTTCCCGTTGTCCGTTTTGCAATCCGGCGCCCTCGTCCTCCGAGTCCCTTTTCATTTTCCTTGTGTGCGGGTATTAAACTTTCTCGGAATGGACCGAGGCTTGACTTGTGGCCTTGGTTTACTACCGTGAACCGCTTGTCAAGTTTCGTATCATTTGGACTTCGTTTAATGCTCCAACGGTTAACCGGGTGACCGTAAAAGCCTCCTCCTCTTTGCAGCCCAACACCCCTCCATTTTGGCCCAAAACCCAGCAAACTCCCTTCCATGCTCTCGGTCGTTCGATCACGATCGTGTGGGCGAAAACCGCACTCCATTTGGAGCTTCCTAGCCCCCTCTACCTATAAAAACACCTCCCCCTCCGAAATTCTCGGGCAAACCCTAGACCCCTCCCTCTCCACGCGCCGCCGGACACGTCCGGGCGAGCGGACGCGTCCGCCCGTCGCGCGGACCAATCGAGCGCCGCCCGTGGCCGCCGCCCCGCCCACCGCGCCCGCTGCCTTTCGGCCCGCCTTGAGCCCCTGCACCCGTCGCCGCTGCCCGCCGATCTCCGCCGCCCAGCCCAGCCGCGCCAGCGCCCGTCGACCTCCGCGCGCCGCCCGCGATCGCCCGGCCGCAACGCCGCCGCCACCGCCCGCCGCGCGCTCGCCCGCGCCGCCACTCCGCCGCGCCGCCGCTTTCATCGCGCCGCCGCCGAAGCTTCGCCGCCGCTCCGCCGTCCTCTGCCTCCCGCCGGATCCGGTCGCCCCGGCCTCTCCCTCGCCTCTCCGGCGCCTGTTCCAGCGAGGATCCCGGCCGTCCTCGAAGAACGCGCCACGGTTGACTTTTTCCCCCCTCTAAAGATTCCTCTAAGTCCTTAAATATTTGCATAATCATCACATGTTCTTCGTGCCATAACTCTGCATCCGTGGCTCCGTTTTGGGCGTTTAGCATATCAAATTGTTCGCCTCAGAGAGTACTTCATTTCATTCCATTGCATCATTTTCATTTGAGTTCATCTTGATGCCCAAAATGCTGTCGGTGTGAGGCTAGTTGATGTTAGTTGCTGGTATTTGACTGAACATGCACTTTTGTCATTTTTGCCATGATTGATGTGTGCATCCTATGGGGATGAGCTCTATAGATGTTTTGTAATATGCCATGTTACCTTTCCAGAGGATTTTACTATGTATTTTTGTGGTGCTTGATGTGGCTAGAAATTGCATGCAAAGTAGGGCTGCTGATATTGCTGATTTCAGAGACTTAGTGATTCCACTGTCCCTGACTGCTGTTATTTTGATGCCATGTGTTCATGTCGTTTCTGAGAGATCCATGCATATTTTGAGCATGATCAGTGAGGGTGATTTAAGCATATGGATGTTCTCTATCCATCCATGCCTTTGTTGGTATTTATGGAGTGCAATAGCTTGAGTCATTCGAGCTCTACTTTTGCTTCGAAATATTCCTGGCAGGTTGTTTACTTGTTATTCAATTTTGCCATGCTTGTTGTAGTTGATCCGTGCATGATATGTTATTGCTCTTGCCATGTTTAGCTTATATGCCATGTCTACTTGATGTATGTAAGCTTAGTTTGTCATGCAATGCTCTGTAGTGAGTGCATCAAGCTCACGAACATGCCTACCCGTTATCTGTTTTTGACATGTCCAGTTTTCTGCTAAGTCTGAAACCTGTAACGAAACTTGCTTAATTGACATGGGTGTTATTGTATTTTCTGATCCCTTTTGGCTTATGGTCAGTAAGGGTCTTTTATTAAGTGCTTTGAGTACATTCATGCCATGCCATATTTTGCCATGTTCTGAACCTGTAGCATGTAGTTTCATTGCTCTGAACATGTCATCCTGATGTTAGTTTCAGCTATGTTGATAAGTTCACTAAGTCTGTGAACCTGATATCTTTTGCACTTTTGCCATGCTTGTTTGAACCTGTTGTGATATGTTTTAGCCGTAGCTCAGTGTTCATCTTTTGTCAAGCATCTTGAGTAGATTACTGCCATATGCTTTGTTGGTACGTTTGGGTGCAGTAGCTTAATTTCTTGTTGCTTGCTAAGTAGCATCATGCTGTTAATGGCAGATTCTTGTCATTCTTGTTTTGCTTGTCATTTGCAAACCGTGCATCCGATTCCGGTGATCTTTATATCGATTTCAACGAAATCATCTCACCTTTCAGTGGCATACTTGGTTTGCCAAGATTATGCCTGGTTCATCTTTTCCTTCCGTAGCACGATATGCATTGCATATCACATCTCGCATATCATGCCATGTTTTGCATCATGTTGTTTGTGCATTGCATCGTGTTTGATAGTTGTCCCTTTGCTTGTGTTCTTGCTTTGGGTAGAGCCGGGAGACGAGTACGTGAACGAGGAACCTGTTGAGAACGCTTACGAGGATCAAGCCTTCGACAACTCTGAGAACCTTGCAGGCAAGATGACCATACCCTCGAAATCACTTCTATCTTTGCTTGCTAGATGCTCGCTCTTTTGCTATGCCTATGCTGCGATACCTACCACTTGCTATATCTTGCCACCCATATTGCCATGTCAGCCCCTAACCATCCATGTCCTAGCAAACCGTTGATTGGCTATGTTACCGCTTTGCTCAGCCCCTCTTATAGCGTTGTTAGTTGCAGGTCAAGATGAAGTTTGTTCCTTGTTGGAACATGGAGTTGTTGTTCCTTATTGGAACATGATTACTTTGGGATATCACAATATATATTATCTTATTAATGCATCTATATACTTGGTAAAGGGTGGAAGGCTCGGCCTTATGCCTGGTGTTTTGTTCCACTCTTGCCGCCCTAGTTTCCGTCATACCGGTGTTATGTTCCCGATTTTTGCGTTCCTTACGGTTGGGTGATTTATGGGACCCCTTGACAGTTCGCTTTGAATAAGACTTTTCAGCAAGGCCCAACATTGGTTTTACCATTTGCCTACCACCTACCACTTTTCCCTTGGGTTTCGCGAGCCCAAGGGTCATCTTTATTTTAGCCCCGGACAGTGCTTCTCTAAGTGCTGGCCCGAATCGAAGCTACTGCGGGGCCACCGCGTGGAAACTCGAGGCCTGGTTTTACTCGTAGCTAGTCTCATCCGGACGTGCCCTGAGACCGAGATATGTGCAGCTCCTATCAGGATTTGTCGGCACGATCGGGCGGCTTTGCTGGACTTGTTTTATTGCTGCCGAAATGTCTTGTAGTCCGGGATTCGAGACGATCGGGTCTTCGGTAGAAGGAATATCCTTCGTTGACCGTGAGAGCTTATAATGGGCTAAGTTGGGACACCCCTGCAGGGTATTATCTTTCGAAAGCCGTGCCCGCGGTTATGAGGCAGATGGGAATTTGTTAATGTCCGGTTGTAGAAAACCCGAAGTTGACCTTAATTAAAACACATCAACCGCGTGTGTTACCGTGATGGTCTCTTCTCGGCGGAGTCCGGGAAGTGAACACGGTGTTGGAGTTATGCATGACGTAAGTAGTTCAGGATCACTTCTTGATCATTATCTAGTTCTCGACCGTGCTTCGCCTTCTCTTCTCGCTCTCTTTTGCGTTGTAGCCACCATATATGCTAGTCGCTTGCTGCAGCTCCACCTTGTTTTCCCATCCTTCCTATAAGCTTAAATAGTCTTGATCTCGCGGGTGTGAGATTGCTGAGTCCCCATGACTCACCAGATACTACCACATCAGATGCAGGTACCAACGATGCCAGTGCAGTTGGCGCCACCGAGCTCCAGTGGGAGTTCGACGAGGAACGTGGTCGCTACTACGTGTCTTTTCCTGAGGATCAGTAGTGGAGCCCAGTTGGGGTGATTCGGGGATCTGTGTAGCATTTGGGGTATTCTTCTTTTATTTTGGTGCCGTAGTCGGACCATGATTGTAACTGAATGTTGGATGATTATTTATGTATTGTGTGAAGTGGCGACTGTAAGCCGACTATGTATCTTTTTCCCTTATTTATTATTACATGGGTTGTGTGAAGATTACCTCACTTGCGACATTGCTTTCTATGCGGTTATATCTCTAAGTCGTGCCTCGACACGTGGGAGCTATAGCCGCATCGAGGCGCGCTAAGTTAGTAATCGAGCCTTCCCGACCTTAGGAGCCCCACCGATTGATCGTTTTAGCGGCCGAGTTGTGTCTAGAAAAATGTTTTGAGTCATTTAGGAATTATATATCGGAGAGTTTAGGAATTTTTTTACTCCCAGTCCTTGACCTTACGGTGAGGCATCCTGACGAGAGTTTTGACTCTTCTTTTCTCAAATTTCACTAAAAATTTTTTTAGGATCACGCGGGTATCTTAGAATCGGTCCGATGGCTTTGTGATGACAACATTGTCTTGGTTGCCTCCTGACATTTAGGGGTTGTGGCAGTGTCCCGGGGAGTTGAGCTCCGAGGTGTTGTCATCATAATTTTATCGTTGCGTTTCTGGAATACCTGAGTTTAGTACGCCGACATCGAAAATCTCTTTTGTACAGTTGTTGGTGAGAGGTTTCCGATAGCCCAGTACTGTGGCGAGTTCGGGAGTATTGCCATAACTTGTATAACGGATGTTTTTGAAGGTTGGTTAGACAATTTCGAAGGTTTCTTGGTTATGTGTTGAAGGATGGATACAGCTGGATCTAGGTATTGTTAGTTTGGGTGATATATTTTGTGTCCCCTGTATCCCAGCACCTGATTGCATAACCAGAAAGTTTCGGGAGTTTATAGGTGGGAATTCTAGTAGCTTATAGGATATCTTTCCGGCGGATGTATGATTTGAGATTGGGGTCTAACGTCTAGTGGTCCGCCCATTCACGGCCGATTCTGATGGTCGCATAAGGCGTCTTAAAGAATCCTGGCTATGCCGATTCGGGGCGTCTTGTTTGTCATTCGTGACGTCCGCTATACGTCGTGCCCGTGTGGGCCCCACCACGAACACTTTGGACGAAATCTCTATCATATGTTTGTTCCGGCTTATTCTGCAAGCCAATCCTTTGTTTTGCTTTCAGTCGTGATATTCGAGTTGTTCCGAAGACAGATGGTGATTCCATACCTTTTTTTCTAAGTGGCTTCTCAACTTATGGAAGTTTGATCATATCGAAATGGACTTCGTGACTGGTTTTCCAAAGTCCAAGCGTGGAAATGATGCTATCTTCGTCGTCATCGACAAGCTCACTAAAGTGGCTCATTTTCTTCCTATCAAAGAGTCTATCACAGCAGCGCAGCTGGCAGAGCTGTACACCTCCAGAATTGTCTCCTTGCACGGCATTCCGCAATTGATCTCTTCAGATCGTGGCAGCATCTTCACCTCCAAGTTTTGGGATTCTTTTCAAGAGGCCATGGGCACAAATATTCGCTTCAGCACAGCATTCCATCCGCAAACTAGTGGACAAGTCGAGCGTGTCAACCAAATTCTTGAAGATATGCTCAGAGCTTGTGTCATCTCTTTCGGCATGAAGTGGGAAGATTGTCTCCCTTATGCTGAGTTCTCTTACAACAACAGCTTCCAAGCCAGCTCGGGCAAAGCCCCATTCGAGATTCTTTATGGCAGAAAGTGCCGTACTCCTCTCAATTGGTCTGAAACCGGTGAACGTCAACTCCTTGGAAATGATTTGATCTCAGAAGCTGAGGATATGTGCAAGGTCATTCGTGAGAACCTCAAAGCCGCGCAATCGCGCCAGAAGAGCTATTACGACAGTAAGCACCGTGATTTGGCATTCGAGATCGGAGATCATGTATACCTCCGCGTCTCTCCAATGAAAGGAACTCGTCGCTTCGGCATCAAAGGGAAACTTGCCCCTAGATACGTGGGTCCTTTCAAGATCATCAGCAAAAGAGGCGATCTCGCCTATCAACTTGAGCTTCCTCCCAACTTTGCAAATGTGCACGATGTGTTCCACGTGTCACAGCTTCGCAAGTGCTTCAAGATGCCTGAGCGCACCATCGACTTCGAAGAGATTGATCTCCAAGAAGATTTGACTTATCATGAGTATCCCGTTGCTATTCTTGAAGAAACTGAGCGCAAGACTCGCAACAAGTCTATCAAATTCCTGAAAGTGAAGTGGTCACATCATTCCGACCGAGAAGCCACCTGGGAACGCGAGGACCACCTCCGTTCCGAATATCCGGAGTTCTTTCAGTCCTAGATCTCGGGACGAGATCCTCTCGTAGTGGTGGAGTGTTGTAACACCCCGGATGTAACTTGCCATATTTGTAACTCCAACTCTTGCCATTTCGGCTATGTGATATGTTATTCCCTCCGTGGTTGGGTTTCCTTTCATTTTGCATCTTGGTCTTGTCATGCATTTCATATCATGTCATCATGTGCATCGCATTCGCATACGTGTTCGTCTCATGAATCCGAGCATTTTCCCCGTTGTCCGCTTTTGCAATCCGGCGCCCCTCGTCCTCCGAGTCCCTTTTTCATTTTCCTTTGTGTGCGGGTATTAAACTTTCTCGGAATGGACCGAGGCTTGACTTGTGGCCTTGGTTTACTACCGGTAGACCGCTTGTCAAGTTTCGTATCATTTGGACTTCGTTTAATGCTCCAACGGTTAACCGGGTGACCGTAAAAGCCTCCTCCTCTTTGCAGCCCAACACCCCTCCATTTTGGCCCAAAACCCAGCAAACTCCCTTCCATGCTCTCGGTCGTTCGATCACGATCGTGTGGGCGAAAACCGCACTCCATTTGGAGCTTCCTAGCCCCCTCTACCTATAAAAACACCTCCCCCTCCGAAATTCTCGGGCAAACCCTAGACCCCTCCCTCTCCACGCGCCGCCGGACACGTCCGGGCGAGCCGGACGCGTCCGCCCCGTCGCGCCGGACCAATCAGACGCCGCCACGTGGCCCGCCGCCACCGCCCACGCGCTGGCCCTTTCGGCCCGCCATGAGCCCCGCAACCGTCGCCGCCTGCCCGCCGATCTCCGCCGCCCAGCAGCCAGCCGCGCCAGCGCCCGTCGACCTCCGCCGCGCCCGCGCTGATCGCCGGCCCGGCAACGCCGCCGCCCGCCGCCCGGCGCTCGCCCATGCCGCCACTCCGCCGCGCCGCCGCTTCGTCACCGCCGCCGCCCGGCTTCGCCGCCGCTCCGCCGTCCTCGCCTCCCGCGGATCCAGTCGCCCGGCCTCTCCCTCGCCTCCGGCGCCTGTTCCAGCGAGATCCGGCCGTCCTCGAAGAACGCGCCACGGTTGACTTTTCCCCCTCTAAAGATTCCTCTAAGTCCTTAAATATTTGCATAATCATCACATGTTCTTCGTGCCATAACTCTGCATCCGTGGCTCCGTTTTGGGCGTTTAGCATATCAAATTGTTCGCCTCAGAGAGTACTTCATTTCATTCCATTGCATCATTTTCATTTGAGTTCATCTTGATGCCCAAAATGCTGTCGGTGTGAGGCTAGTTGATGTTAGTTGCTGGTATTTGACTGAACATGCACTTTTGTCATTTTTGCCATGATTGATGTGTGCATCCTATGGGGATGAGCTCTATAGATGTTTTGTAATATGCCATGTTACCTTTCAGAGGATTTTACTATGTATTTTTGTGGTGCTTGATGTGGCTAGAAATTGCATGCAAAGTAGGGCTGCTGATATTGCTGATTTCAGAGACTTAGTGATTCCACTAAGTCCCACGACTGCTATTATTTTGATGCCATGTGTTCATGTCGTTTCGAGAGATCCATGCATATTTTGAGCATGATCAGTGAGGGTGATTTAAGCATATGGATGTTCTCTATCCATCCATGCCTTTGTTGGTATTTATGGAGTGCAATAGCTTGAGTCATTCAAGCTCTACTTTTCTTGAAATATTCTGGCAGGTTGTTTACTTGTTATTCAATTTTGCCATGCTTGTTGTAGTTGATCCGTGCATGATATGTTATTGCTCTTGCCATGTTTAGCTTATATGCCATGTCTACTTGATGTATGTAAGCTTAGTTTGTCATGCAATGCTCTGTAGTGAGTGCATCAAGCTCACGAACATGCCTACCGTTATCTGTTTTGACATGTCCAGTTTTCTGCTAAGTCTGAAACCTGTGAAACTTGCTTAATTGACATGGGTGTTATTGTATTTTCTGATCCCTTTTGGCTTATGGTCAGTAAGGGTCTTTTATTAAGTGCTTTGAGTACATTCATGCCATGCCATATTTTGCCATGTTCTGAACCTGTAGCATGTAGTTTCATTGCTCTGAACATGTCATCCTGATGTTAGTTTCAGCTATGTTGATAAGTTCACTAAGTCTGTGAACCTGATATCTTTTGCACTTTTGCCATGCTTGTTTGAACCTGTTGTGATATGTTTTAGCCGTAGCTCAGTGTTCATCTTTTGTCAAGCATCTTGAGTAGATTACTGCCATATGCTTTGTTGGTACGTTTGGGTGCAGTAGCTTAATTTCTTGTTGCTTGCTAAGTAGCATCATGCTGTTAATGGCAGATTCTTGTCATTCTTGTTTTGCTTGTCATTTGCAAACCGTGCATCCGATTCCGGTGATCTTTATATCGATTTCAACCGAAATCATCTCACCTTTCCAGTGGCATACTTGGTTTGCCAAGATTATGCCTGGTTCATCTTTTCCCTTCCGTAGCACGCATATGCATTGCATATCACATCTCGCATATCATGCCATGTTTTGCATCATGTTGTTTGTGCATTGCATCGTGTTTGATAGTTGTCCCTTTGCTTGTGTTCTTGCTTTGGGTAGAGCCGGGAGACGAGTACGTGAACGAGGAACCTGTTGAGAACGCTTACGAGGATCAAGCCTTCGACAACTCTGAGAACCTTGCAGGCAAGATGACCATACCCTCGAAATCACTTCTATCTTTGCTTGCTAGATGCTCGCTCTTTTGCTATGCCTATGCTGCGATACCTACCACTTGCTATATCTTGCCACCCATATTGCCATGTCAGCCCCTAACCATCCATGTCCTAGCAAACCGTTGATTGGCTATGTTACCGCTTTGCTCAGCCCCTCTTATAGCGTTGTTAGTTGCAGGTCAAGATGAAGTTTGTTCCTTGTTGGAACATGGAGTTGTTGTTCCTTATTGGAACATGATTACTTTGGGATATCACAATATATATTATCTTATTAATGCATCTATATACTTGGTAAAGGGTGGAAGGCTCGGCCTTATGCCTGGTGTTTTGTTCCACTCTTGCCGCCCTAGTTTCCGTCATACCGGTGTTATGTTCCCGGATTTTGCGTTCCTTACACGGTTGGGTGATTTATGGGACCCCCTTGACAGTTCGCTTTGAATAAGACTTTTCCAGCAAGGCCCAACATTGGTTTTACCATTTGCCTACCACCTACCACTTTTCCCTTGGGTTTTCGCGAGCCCAAGGGTCATCTTTATTTTAGCCCCCCCCGGACCAGTGCTTCTCTAAGTGCTGGCCCGAACTGAGCTGCCTGCGGGGCCACCGCGTGGAAACTCGAGGCCTGGTTTTACTAGTAGCTAGTCTCATCCGGACGTGCCCTGAGACCGAGATATGTGCAGCTCCTATCAGGATTTGTCGGCACGATCGGGCGGCTTTGCTGGACTTGTTTTATTGCTGCCGAAATGTCTTGTAGTCCGGGATTCCGAGACTGATCGGGTCTTCCCGGTAGAAGGAATATCCTTCGTTGACCGTGAGAGCTTATAATGGGCTAAGTTGGGACACCCCTGCAGGTATTATCTTTCAAAGCCGTGCCGCGGTTATGAGGCAGATGGGAATTTGTTAATGTCCGGTTGTAGAAAACCCGAAGTTGACCTTAATTAAAACACATCAACCGCGTGTGTTACCGTGATGGTCTCTTCTCGGCGGAGTCCGGGAAGTGAACACGGTGTTGGAGTTATGCATGACGTAAGTAGTTCAGGATCACTTCTTGATCATTATCTAGTTCTCGACCGTGCTTCGCCTTCTCTTCTCGCTCTCTTTTGCGTTGTAGCCACCATATATGCTAGTCGCTTGCTGCAGCTCCACCTTGTTTTCCCATCCTTCCTATAAGCTTAAATAGTCTTGATCTCGCGGGTGTGAGATTGCTGAGTCCCCATGACTCACCAGATACTACCACATCAGATGCAGGTACCAACGATGCCAGTGCAGTTGGCGCCACCGAGCTCCAGTGGGAGTTCGACGAGGAACGTGGTCGCTACTCGTGTCTTTCCCGAGGATCGATGAGTGGAGCCCAGTTGGGGTGATTCGGGATCTGTGTAGCATTTGGGGTATTCTTCTTTTATTTTGGTGCCGTAGTCGGACCATGATTGTAACTGAATGTTGGATGATTATTTATGTATTGTGTGAAGTGGCGACTGTAAGCCGACTATGTATCTTTTTCCCTTATTTATTATTACATGGGTTGTGTGAAGATTACCTCACTTGCGACATTGCTTTCTATGCGGTTATATCTCTAAGTCGTGCCTCGACACGTGGGAGCTATAGCCGCATCGAGGGCGTTACAACAGAGGAGGGGAGAGAGGGCGGGAGTGAGCGGGTTGTGCACGGGACGTGCGTGGCATCGTCCAGAGAAGGCCAGGGCGAAGCGGCAAGCAGGAGGTGGCCGTCGGTGGCCGTGCGCGCGGCGGCCACGCACCCATCCTCCTGGCAAAGGAGGAAGGCGACAGGGGAGGGGGCCAGGTGGGCTGGGCCAGCCACTTGGGCCGCCAGGTAAGGCCAGGTAACAGGATTTTCATTTGTTTCTGTTTTAATTTTATTTCTGTAGGTTTGTTGCATTTCTAAAAATACCTAGGCAACTCCAAAAATCACCAAACTGCACATGGCCACTACTTGGAATATATCCAGCATGGAACATTTTAGTTTGGGGTTATTTGAGCATTTGAAATATTTTATATAATTTAAATGCCCAAACTCAAATACTAAAGATTTAATCCAGTGACCTTAGAGTGACCTAGAAATCTATGCATCACTTTTGACAGTGGTTTAAGACCAAGGCAGAGGTGATGAACATTTTAGAAGGGCATTTCAGGTTCATTGAAAAATGTTTTTATGTTGAACCTATTTGATTTGATCTGGTGCTAGGGTTTGATCAATCCCCATTTCAGGTTTCAAATTAATTTAAACATGATGCAACAGGCAAGTGCTAGCCTAGTGCAAGGTACGGCTAGGGATGTGACAGTCAAGTATCTCTTCCTTAGACCATGAGATCGTGTAACTCCCGGATACCGTAGGAGTGCTTTGGGTGTACCAAACGTCACAACATAACTGGGTGACCATAAAGGTGCACTACAGGTATCTCGAAAGTGTCTTGGGTTGACACGGATCGAGGCTCGGATTTGTCACTCCGTATGACGGAGAGGTATCATGGGCCCACTCGGTAATGCATCATCATAATGAGCTCAATGTGATCAAAGTGTTTGATCACGGGATCATGCATTACTGATGCGAGTAAAGTGACTTGCCGATGCTTGAGACTGAACGAGGTATTGGGATACCGACGATCGAGTCTCGGGCAAGTAACATACCGATTGACAAAGGGAATTGTATACGAGGTTGATTGAATCCTCGACATCATGGTTCATCTGATGACATCATCGAGGAGCATGTGGGAGCCAACATGGGTATCCAGATCCCGCTGTTGGTTATTGACCAGAGAGTCGTCTCGGTCATGTCTGCATGACTCCTGAACCCGTAGGGTCTACACACTTAAGGTTCGGTGACGCTAGGGTTATTAGGAAGACTTGTATGTGATTACCGAATGTTGTTCGGAGTCCCGGATGAGATCCCAGATGTCACGAGGAGTTCCGGAATGGTCCGGAGGTGAAGATTTATATATGGGAAGTTGTCATACGGACACCGGAAAGTTTCGGGAGCATACCGGTATTGTACCGGGGCCACCGGAGAGGTTCCGGGTGTCGTGGTTCTAACTCTGACAGTGATGTAGGGGTAGGATAAAGGAGCATGATCTATCGAGATGCATATGGGTGACACGGTGGTTTTAGCGAGTTCGGGCCTCTCACGGTGGAGATAACAACCCTACGTCTCGTGCTCCAGAGAGGCTTTGTTTTATCTGAGTATGTATCCGGAGATTACAATATGTGTTTGAGAGAGAGAGAGGGGAGAGCGGATCTCCATGCCTGAGCTATGTCCTGAGACTAATGGTTAGAAAGAGAGAGAGGTGGAAGAAAAAAGCCCCCTAGTCTAGTGGTGGGGGGTGGCTTATATAGAGTGCGCCACCCCCTCACCTCCTATGTTACAAAGTGGGGCATGAATGCCATAATGCCAGCCCACTATCAAGCCCTCACTATTAGAATGATGCCGACTGCTTTGCTGCCTGATGGTCTTCGTATATCCGAGTGAGTCGTACGGTCGTGTGGTGGACTGTCATCCGAGTGGATGGTATGCTGCTTGGTCGAGTGGATAGTATGCTGCTTGTCCGAGTGGATAGTATGTCTGTATGAAATTTACCTGGACCCACATGTTGTGTGGACCCCATGCTTCATGATATTTCGACCCTTCGTGGGCCTACCTGTTATGTATATCCCCAACATTAGCCCCCGAATCGATTGCGATTTTGCAGAACGAGTTTGTGCCAGACACAATTTGGTCCGAGTGATTACAGAAATACTCGGTACATGTCGTCGTGCTTTCAGACAACCAAGGTTTGAACAAAATCTCAATGGATTCCGACCTTTGTCTTCCCGGTGATCGGGGTAAGTGCCTGTGAGGAGCAACTTGGTGACATTCGTTCATCTCTCGGAAGAGGTTAACTCGTGATCTGAGTATGGGTGTGTCATTAAATCTGTGCAACAAGATTGACACATGGATTGCTCTCTTAGAGAGATGCCATTCTTATCCCGGAGGAACGTCAATACGAGTCGGTTTTAGATCCACACTTGTGAGTTTCACGCTTTGAGTCCTAGAAGAAGGCTCAAAACAGGTCCACGGAGGGGCGTTAAACTCACCTTATAGATTTTTTTTTGAGTGATTTGGAGCTGGTCCTGCATCGAGTAACTGATTACTCGGAATTTCTTCATGCCTGGAACGTGTCTTTTTTGTTGTTTGGCGTCACCGGACCGGGCGGACCGTTCAGTGGATACCATTCCGGTGGGGGCACGCTGAGTGCACCCACCGGGTGTAATCCGAGACTATCGCCATTGCGGGCAGTCGGCAGAGTCTTAAGCCTGTCTTTTTGTTGTTGTTCATCACTCGGACTGGTCAGCCGTCGAGTGGAGATTTACTCGGTGGGGGCACGCTGAGTGCACCCATGGGTGTAATCCGAGACCGCCGTCGATTGCGGGCGATCGGCGGGGTCTGAGAACTAAAACTCTTCTTAGATGGTACTGATCGAACTTGTTCTTCTCTGACTCGGAGGTCAAGTAATTCTGGAGCTGGTTTTGCATCGAGCAAAATGTTTCTTTCTGAGTTCTCTTCCAGTGGGGGCACGCTGAGTGCACCCGCTGGGTGTAGTCCCCGAGCCTCTGTCGGACTAGATGAGTCGGGCAGAGGGTTTAAGTCTCCTGGCAAACCTCCACGTAATCGACACGGTAGATATCTTTTAGTCTGAAATTGAGTCAATCGGATGCATCTTCAGGTGCTTGACATGGTAAATAAGCTCAGCCTGGAGCTGAGTCAGTCGGAATGATCTTCGTGCACTCGGCACGGAATAAATTCAGCCTGGAACTCGGTCAATCAGGTGAATCTTCATGCTCTCGGCACGGTGGATGAATTCAGCTTTGAAACTGCCGACTGTAGAAAAAGGCGGACACTCCCGGGAGTAATCGTTCCAGTAGTACTTCTTATATTGACCGTTAGATTTTGCGTGAAAGGAGTATTTGTCCGAGTGGACGTGCTTCCCAACTGATCGGGGTATGTTGACTATAAGGAAAAACTTGGTGGCACTCGTATGTCTCCCGGAGGAGATATACTAGTGGTCTGACATGAACGTGCCATGAAACCCGAGTGGCGAGGCTAGTGTGTGGGCTGACTCTCCGGAGAGATGCCACTAATTATCCTGGGGGAATACGAACACATGCCATCTCTGAGTCCAAGTTTGTGAAACTGACGCCTTGGAGACTAGGATAAGGGCCAAGTGTATCTGTAGAGGAGCGTCGTTTTCGCCCTTTTGCAGTCCTGAAGATGACTTCAAGAAATGATTTGGGCGATCGTCCGAGTGGACAGTACTACCCTTATAGATTTTCGGCAGACCGAACATGTATGGTCAAAAGAAATATTCCTGATGTGATCAATTGGTTGACCAAATGGGCGTAACCCATGAGGGCGACATGGCCCAGGGCCGTGCGAAGCCCCCGAGTGATGCTCGAAAAAGGTAAGATTGCTACAAAGTGTGATATGAGGTTTGAACATATGAGTAACTTAGTCGTTCCTGTGCTGGGGGTGTAGAGGTAAAGACATGTTCAAATGATGGAGACGCGCGAGGTGTCCGATGGGCGATGATGTGTACAACCGAGTGACGACGCGTGGGGCGGTCGAGTGGTGAAGACGTGCACAACCGAGTGGCGACGCGTGGAGCGGCCGAGTCATGATGTGCGAGGTGGTCGAATGATGAAGACGTGCACAACTGAGTGGTAACGCGCGGGGCGGCCGAGTGGTGAAGACGTGCACAGCCAAGGCGGGGCGGCCGAGTGGTTATGAGGTGACCAACCGAGTGGCGACGCGCGGGGCGGCCGAGTGGTTATGAGGTGACCAACCGAGTGGCGACGCGCGGGGCGGCCGAGCGGTGATGAGGTGACCAACCGATGGTGACGCGCGGGGCGGCCGAGTGGTGACGAGGTGACCAACCGATGGCGACGCGCGGGGCGGCCGAGTGAGGATGTGTGAGGTGGCCGAGTGAAGGACTATGTGTCCAGCCAAGTTGTGACGCGCGGGGCGGCCATGTGGTGAAGGCATGCACAACCGAGAGGCGACGCGCGGAGCGACCAAGTGGTGAAGACGTGCACAACCAAGTGGCGACGCGCGGGGCGGTCGAGTGAGGATGTGCGAGGTGGCCGAGTGAAGGACTATGTGTCCAGCCAAGTGGCTGAAATGGTCTTCGAAGGAATTAGCCAGATGCTTTCGAAGCTGATGTAGTGACGAGGTCGGTGTTGTGTGGCTGCGGCGCAACAAGACCGGCGCGACAACTGAGTCTGAGTAGGAACGAGGATGGCATGCAGAGTGTCTGGGTGATTATGTAATTTGTCAAAGTGACGGATCGAATGTACTTGTTGAAGTGAAGGGTCTGACTGGTGAAGAAGTACTCGACCACTTAGGAGAGTATCATTCGAATGAGCTGCAGCTCCCGAGTGCGGCGTAGCCCCCGAGCGTACTATAGGCTTCGACAACGGACGTGCCGGAATACGAGAAATATAGTTTTGAATGGATAATTTGTAATTAATCGAGTTGGACTCGGGTAAAGATGAGGAGAAGCTTCCGAGTGATGCTCGAAAGAGGCAAACTCGCAAGGAGTGAAGGGTGCAGTTTAATTATAAAAGGGATTTATCAGTCTCATGCCTGACAAGGTCTATGTCATTGATATGATGAAGAGGATTCCTCTGAGGGGTTGGCTGAAGGTGTTTAAAGTCAATAGAGCGACAATGTTGGTGTTGTGGTGCGCTAGGGCCGGCACGGTGACCGAGTCCGAGTAGCGATGAAGTTGGCGCATAGGGCCGTCGAGTGATCGCGTAACTTGTGTAAAAAATGGCACAAGCCAACGAAATAATTTCTCGAGGAAATTTGACGTGTGCTGAAATGATTTATGTAAATAACACCCATAGACACCCACTGGGAGTGCAAGGGGCTTGCTGGTTCAAAACCAACAAGATTCTAAAAGAGTGAAGGATCTAGTCGAACTTGACGAAGTGAAGGATCCAACTGGACATGTTGGAGTGCTGGCTCAAATAAAATGGAAATGTAGTGTTCCGACTGAGTTGCAGCCCCCGAGGACTGATGCAAACTCGAAAGGAAGAACACATGGTGTTCGTGAATGACGTATGCATTAAAAATGGAAGTTGGACTCAGGAGTGAGTACTAAGCAAGTATGTGAGAAATAAGAAACCGAGCGTAGGGGCACACTCGGTGGCGTGGCCTCCGAGTGAACATGATTTGTGAATTACGGGATACTCAGGCACGGGGAAATAACAGAATGTAGTGCTAGAATGACTTAGCTGTCTGAAGGCGCGCGAGTGGCAGTGGTGATGAGGCGACCAACCGAGTGGCGACGCGCGGGGCGGCCGAGTGATGACGAGGCGATGGTGACAGTTGACCTTCGTCTCGGTGTCTTTGCGGATAGGGATGGAGCGCACATTATACTTGTGATGCAGCTCCTTGAATTAGAGGTTTGCTCTTGTCTCAGTCGGATTTTAACTACTTAGGCGAGTCCTTGGACTGCAGCTAAGCCTTCGAGTGGGAGGCTTGCTCTCCACTCGGTAGGATTTCAAACACTTAGGCGAGTACTGGACTGCAGCTAAGCCCCCGAGTGGGAGGTTTGCTCTCCACTCGGTAGGATTTTTTTCAAACTTAGGCGAGTCTTGGACTGCAGCTAAGCCCCAGTGGGAGGTTTGCTCTCCACTCGGTGGGATTTTTTTCAAACTTAGGCGTCTTGGACTGCAGCTAAGCCCCAGTGGGAGGTTTGCTCTCCACTCGGTAGGATTTTTTAAAACTTAGGCTAGTCTTGGACTGCAGCTAAGCCCCAGTGGGAGGTTTGCTCTCCACTCGGTAGGATTTTTAAAACTTAGGTAGCATCTTGGACTGCAGCTAAGCCCCGAGTGGGAGGTTTGCTCTCCACTCGGTGGGATTTTTTCAAACTTAGGCTAGTCTTGGACTGCAGCTAAGCCCCAGTGGGAGGTTTGCTCTCCACTCGGTGGGATTTTTTCAAACTTAGGCGAGTACTGGACTGCAGCTAAGCCCCCGAGTGGGAGGTTTGCTCTCCACTCGGTAGGATTTCTCAAACTTAGGCGAAACAGATTCGCAGCTAAGTCACCCACTGGGGGATTTTGGCGATGTCGACGCGCGGGGCGGCCGAGTGGTGATGAGGTGCCCAACCGATGAGCGACGCACGGAGCGGCCGAGTGGTTATGAGGTGACCAACCGATGGCGACGCGCGGAGCGGCCGAGTGGTTATGAGGTGACCAACCGATGTGGCGCGCGGAGCGGCCGAAAGTGGTTATGAGGTGACCAACCGATGTGGCGACGCGAGCGCCGAGTGGTTATGAGGTGACCAACCGAGTGGCGGCTGGGCGGCCGAGTGGTTATGAGGTGACCAACGAGTGGCGCGGCTGGGCGGCCGAGTGGTTATGAGGTGACCAACCTATGTGGCGGCAGGCGGCGGCCGAGTGGTTATGGTGACCAACCGAAAGTGCCGGCGCGGGGCGGCCAGTGGTTATGAGGTGACCAACCAATGTGGCGTCTGCTGGGCGGCCGAGTGGTTATGAGGTGACCAACCGATGTGGCGACGCGCGGAGCGGCCGAGTGGTTATGAGGTGACCAACCGATGTGGCGACGCGCGGGGCGGCCGAGTGGTTATGAGGTGACCAACCAATGTGGCGACGCGCGGGGCGGCCGAGTGGTTATGAGGTGACCAACCGATGTGGCGACGCGCGGAGCGGCCGAGTGGTTATGAGGTGACCAACCGATGTGGCGACGCGCGGAGCGGCCGAGTGGTTATGAGGTGACCAACCAATGTGGCGGCAGCGGGCGGCGAGTGGTTATGGTGACCAACCAATGTGGCGGCGGAGCGCCGAGTGGTTATGAGGTGACCAACCGATGTGGCGGCGCGGAGCGGCCGAGTGGTTGCGGAGGTGACCAACCAATGTGGCGGCGCTGGGCGGCCGAGTGGTTATGAGGTGACCAACCGATGTGGCAACGCGCGGAGCGGCCGAGTGGTTATGAGGTGACCAACCGATGTGGCGACGCGCGGAGCGGCCGAGTGGTTATGAGGTGACCAACCGATGGCGACGCGCGGAGCGGCCGAGTGGTTATGAGGTGACCAACCGAGAGGTGACGCACGGAGCGGCCGATTGGTTATGAGGTGACCAACCGATGTGGCGACGCGCGGAGCGGCCGAGTGGTTATGAGGTGACCAACCGATGGCGACGCGCGGAGCGGCCGAGTGGTTATGAGGTGACCAACCGAGAGGCGACGCACGGAGCGGCCGATTGGTTATGAGGTGACCAACCGAGTGGCGACGCGCGGAGCGGCCGAGTGGTTATGAGGTGACCAACCGAGAGGCGACGCACGGAGCGGCCGATTGGTTATGAGGTGACCAACCGAGTGGCGGCGGGCGGCGAGTGGTTATGAGGTGACCAACCGATGTGGCGACGCGCGGAGCGGCCGAGTGGTTATGAGGTGACCAACCGATGGCGACGCGCGGAGCGGCCGAGTGGTTATGAGGTGACCAACCGAGGAGGCGACGCGCGGGCGCCGATTGGTTATGAGGTGACCAACCGAGGGTGGCGCGGAGCGGCCGAGTGGTTATGAGGTGAGCAACCGAGAGGCGACGCATGGAGCGGCCGATTGGTTATGAGGTGACCAACCGAGTGGCGACGCGCGGAGCGGCCGAGCGGTTATGAGGTGACCAACCGAGTGGCGACGCACGGAGCGGCCGATTGAAGTAGAGGCGTCCCGCGGACTGACGACGCGCGGGGCGTCAGGGTGATGTAGACGCGTGCCGCGGAGTGACGATGCGCGGGGCATCCTAGGAATGTAGACGCGACCCGCGGAGTGGTGGCGAGTGGGACGTCCAAGTGACGTAGACGCGTCCCGCAGAGTGACGACGCGCGGGACGTCCGAGCGATATAAACATGTCCCACGGAGTGATGACGCGCCTTGTCCTCTGACTTGCGCTCAGGTACAGGACGAGGAATCCGTCCGAGTGAACTCGGGTTCGTGGCCGAGTGAACTTAAGTCTGTGTCTGAGTGGCTTTATCTGACTGAACTCAGAACCAATCTAGTTTGCTACCATCCGAGTGAAAAATTCATCGGGTGACCCTGCAAGTTAGTAGCAAGTACGGCTGCCAGTTGAAGGCTGGACCGTTATACGTGCATGCATGCATGAATTTACTGGTGCGGAACCGGTGGGTTGTTGGAAGCAATTAGATAGGTGGCATTAGTAATCCCATCAATTGGCCAGTTAATAAGGCGATTACCTTAATGAAGCGGTCAATCCTTGGCGGAATTATGAGACCGACGTTTATAGGCGTGCATTTAATGATTGCCGGTGAAGCCGCGTATGTGTGGGAGATCCGGAGATGCCCTTCTGATTCCGTTTTCCCTGCACGCAGTTAATGCTCAATTAGGTGGCCCACGTTATGCAAGCACTTACCAGCCATTTATTCCTTCAATCCCGAAGCGTCGCCGCGCCGCAGCGCGCCCACCATCGAAACCGCCGCAGCGATCGCACCGAGTCGGGCGCTGCCTGCCCGCGCCGCCACAGCAGAGGTCGCCGGCGAGCAGCCGAGAACACGAGGCCGGAGTCGACGGCGAGGTGAACGGCGATGATGGAAGTGTGTGTGGCTCAACGACGGGGTTGGAGACGATGATGACGCGGACGCAGCTGGTGGCTGCGCGCGGAGGCGCAGTCGGTGGTGCCGAGGTCGGAGACGACAGCGAGGCGGATGGCGCCGGAGGTCATCCGTGGAGGAGCAGTTAGCTGTGCCGAGGTTGAAGACGACGACATGGCGGATGGCGCCGGTGGGCGTCCGTGGAGGCGCAATCAGTTTCTTGCTTTCGCGCCGATTCAAGTGATCAGCTCATGCTGATGGGAGGCCAGCCAACCTGAAGGCCGATAGTTCTCCTTGTACGTGCTTAGATGGATGTACGTTTTCCTTCTGCTTGCGATGCTTTGCTTGTTGTGCAGATGAACAGTATAGAAAATGTGTTAAAAGATGAAGATCAAACCGAATAGAGGGCACCGGCCGGAACCGATGTGCCGCTGGTGGTAGAAGAAATAACCATCTGCATCATGGCTCGATAGACGCCATGCCCCACGGTGGGCGCCAACTGTCGTGGTTCTAACTCTGACAGTGATGTAGGGGTAGGATAAAGGAGCATGATCTATCGAGATGCATATGGGTGACACGGTGGTTTTAGCGAGTTCGGGCCTCTCACGGTGGAGATAACAACCCTACGTCTCGTGCTCCAGAGAGGCTTTGTTTTATCTGAGTATGTATCCGGAGATTACAATATGTGTTTGAGAGAGAGAGAGGGGAGAGCGGATCTCCATGCCTGAGCTATGTCCTGAGACTAATGGTTAGAAAGAGAGAGAGGTGGAAGAAAAAAGCCCCCTAGTCTAGTGGTGGGGGGTGGCTTATATAGAGTGCGCCACCCCCTCACCTCCTATGTTACAAAGTGGGGCATGAATGCCATAATGCCAGCCCACTATCAAGCCCTCACTATTAGAATGATGCCGACAGCTTTGCTGCCTGCTAGTCTTCGTATATCCGAGTGAGTCATACGGTCGAGTGGTGGACTGTCATCCGAGTGGATGGTATGCTGCTTGGTCGAGTGGATAGTATGCTGCTTGTCCGAGTGGATAGTATGTCTGTATGAAATTTACCTGGACCCACATGTTGTGTGGACCCCATGCTTCATGATATTTCGACCCTTCGTGGGCCTACCTTTTATGTATATCCCCAACACCGGGGGTCCACCGGGATGGGCCACAAGGGGTAGGGAACCAGCCCCTGGAGAGCTGGGCGCGCCCCCCTCCCTTGGGCCCATGCGCCTAGGGTTGGGGGGGAACCCTAGTGGGGGCGCCCCCTTTGCTTGGGGGGCAAGTCCCCCCTCCCTGGCCGCCCCCACCCCTCTAGATCCCATCTAGAGGGGCCGGCCCCCCTTGCCCCTTCCCCTATAAATAGTGGGGGTGAGGGGAGGGCTGAGACACACACCAAGGCGCAGCCCCTCCCCTCCCCAACACCTCTCCTCCTCCGTCACGCGCTTGGCGAAGCCCTGCCGGAGTACTGCTTCTCCACCACCACCACGCCGTCGTGCTGCTGTTGGAGTCTTCTTCCTCAACCTCTCCTTCCCCTTGCTGGATCAAGAAGGAGGAGACGTCGACCGTCCCGTGCACGTGTGTTGAGCAGCGGAGGTGCTGTCCGTTCAGCACTTGGTCATCGGTGATCTGAATCACGGCGAGTACGACTCCGTCATCACCATCCCCTTGAACGCTTCCGCACGCGATCTACAAGTAGTATGTAGATGCAATCTCTCTCCCATGACTTGTTGCTTAGATGAACTCATAGATGGATCTTGGTGAAACCGTAGGAAAAATTTTAATTTTCTGCAACGTTCCCCAACAGATGGTGGCGTCGAGGATCATCCACTCCTCGTCATTCACAATGAGGCTGGAGTCCACGGTGCCATCGAATTGGCCATGGAGCAGGTACTCGCGAAACAACAAGGAAAAATACCGCTTCCAAGCGGAGTAGGAGGTGGTGGATTGATCAAGGACCACCCGGACACGCTTGTGGATGTTCAGACCGCGAACAAGGGTGACGTCCGGACCGGCGAAGGGATTGGTGGCGGTGGAGGATCCATTGGAGCTCATGGTGATGGCGGGGAACACGGACAGTGGCAGCGGCTAGAAAAAAGAAAAAAAGATGGCAGCGGCCGGGCTAGGGTTGCGGCGTGGCTAGGATGGGGTAGGGTGGGGTGTGGCGGAAGCGGGAAGGGAGAGGATGGCGGTGGCGACCGACGGCGGCAGCGGCTTGGGGAAGTCGGTGGCGGCGGCGGGTGCCGGCGGCGGTGACGGGTGGTGGCGGCGGATAGAGGGAGCCGGCGGCGGCGGTGGGTGGCGGCGGTGGGTGGAGGAAGCGGCAGCGTGATGGAGGAGCAGCGGCGGCGGCTAGGGTAGGGTTAGGATCGACTTGCGATAGATACCATGTAGAAGACTAGGTTTAGGCCGTGCAACACAATTTCATTGATCGGTGCACTGGGCACGTATATATGATGTACATGATGGGGGCCACAACCTCAACTAGAAAGGAAAACTAGGAGGTGGGCCCTAGACACAATATACATGCACAATATATTCAACAAAGTGAATAACCATCCCGGAGATCAAGAACCATCCATTGTTCCTCAAGAGATTTCCCGTTGAGATGACCGATGAGTACCAAAGGAGCATGCAGCTGGCGGACATGAACAAGCCGTTACAGACTTTGTAAGAAGTCATGGAGATCATCCAGGAGGCGCAGAGGCCTCGCGATAACGCCCTAGGGGTTGCTGGGCAGGTTGCCTGCCTGGGGAGCATGGATCTAGATGACATTGATTTCGATATCGACGACATTGACATTGAGAGCAGCGGGGATTTTGTGTGTCCGTTGTGATGCTCATGAGTAGTTCAAAAGTTCTCTTGATGGCTTACCTATGGATGGATCCCTATTTGTGATGCTTCCATTAGATTTTCTTCTGGATCACAAATTCTCTGTAGCGTATAGATTGGCCTTGCTGGGTAAACAGTATAAGATAAGTTTACATGCTTATATCGTGATCACTAGTTTTATCGAAGAAAATCTTGCTCCCCACTTTATATATAAAGCAACACAGCTAAACTGGTACACGATGAGGAAGAGGTCCTCTTTACAAAGCAGGCCAAAGGTAAACAAGAGTACAAGAGCAGCATATCCTATCACAAAGCAACCTAGACCACTAAGTACTAAGGGCATCTCCAACGTTGACCCTCAAACCGACCAAGCTAAAAGCAACCTAGATCACTAAGTACTAAGGGCATCTCCGACGTTGACCCTCGGTCCAGACACACTTTCTCTCGCAAACCGGAGATAAACTAGCGGGCTCCGAAGGCGTCTGGGCAGTAGTCATGCCTGCTTCTGACCACCATGGCCCATCCAAAACCATCCTACTTCCTCATCATGCGTTTCGTCCGGCACCAGCTGCCCGCATTCATGTCGCTGTAGAGCGGCCGCACCACATTAAGCTGGCGCAGAGCGGGCATGACCTCTCAATGGCTCTAGCATCAGCATTGAAGCGGCACACCGTGTAACATCCCAAATTTTCAATTTGGAATGTTATACATAGGACATCAATGCATATCATATTTTATTGCATTTTGTTTGCGATCCTAGAAAATCCTAAGCAACTCAAGGACCCACGGAGAGAGTTGGGGATTTCACGATTTTCATATTTGAATTTTCTCAAATATTGAAACGAGGATCATTTTTATTTTTATTATTTTTCTCACCAAAAATATTTCAAATTAAAATATATGAGAGGAGATAATACGTCTTCTCCAAAATAAATGAAATATTGGAGGAAAAATGTTAAAATCAAATAGATAATTTTATTTGGATTTTAATGCTATTTTATTTGAATTAGAAAAATATGCATTTTTCAAAATTGCATTTTTAGGCCAAGAAAATGTTCACTTTGTTCTCAAAATTTTATTTAGACGGTGAAAATTGTTTTTGACATTTTTAGATTTTTATTTCTATTTTATTAGGATTTTTCTCGGCGGAATCTAATTAAAAAAATGTTCCGGACCGACTGGGCCGAAGCCCAGCCGGCCCACTCCCGCGCCGCCGTCCCTGTTGTCCCGAGGCGGACTCAAGGAGTCCAGCGCCTCGCTGCCGCCCGGCCGCCCCTCCCGCATGCCACCCCCTCGGGCCTTTAAAGGCCGGAGCCGCCGTCCCTCCAGCCCCACCGCCCGCCACCCGACCAAGACCGCGCCCGCCGCCCGAGCATGGCGCCACCTCGCGCCGCTTCGCCGCTGCCGCTGCTCATCGCTGCCGCCCGCCCGCCGTTACCGCTAACCGCCGCCGCTGCCGCTTAGCGCCGCCGCCATCCGCATCCGCTGCCACTGCCGCGTCGCCCTAACCGCGAACGCCGCCACGCCGCCGTCCGCCGAATCGAGCCGCGGATCTCGCCCGTTTTTGGTTTAGGTACAAAACCGCCGGTTTTTTTAAAACCCTAGTTCGGTTTTCTTTAGATCGGTTCAGTTTTTTTCGTCGTTTATTTTATTTAGCGGACCTTCGTCCGATCGTTCATTTCAACGAACGTTGTTCTCCGTTCAGTGTCGGAGTAATGGGCCACGGGTAGGCAAACCCGGGACCCATAACCTTTCAAGACATCGGGGCAGGCCTCGCCCCTCAAGAAGCCCAAGACGAAGGGCCGACTCTGGGAGTCAGCAGCAGCATCGCTGACTCCCTGATCATAGCCGAATCCCAGAGGCGGCGGCAACACGAGCCGACTCCCAGACAGGCGACTCCAGGGAGGCCAACTACGGGGAGTCGGCCCACGACTTCAGCATCTTCTACCTCCGAGAAGGAGGACGAGGCGGGGGATGGCCGGAGTACGGCCCTCCCCCACTCTGATTACTAGGGGCAGGTATGGCTACAGTGCGACGTACCGGAGGAGATCTCCGACGGATACGACACTGTTGCCATGCTGACCCTAACGTCAGCCCAGCGGCGGAATCCTGTTACCACGTTGGCTACGCGTCCGGCCCAGAGACGGCGGGGCCCGCTAGTCAGCGGGGGGGGCGAAGACAGCGAGAGAGCTCGGAGACGGATCCCGTGGGAGTCGGCCTACCCTCCCACGGGCCCCACACGCCATTAACCAGACAAGATGGAGAGTGGCGACAGTGATCGCCCGCCAGGCGGTGGCACTGTTGCCACGACCCCACGACCGAAGCAACGTCACAAGAGGTGATGCTACAGCGAACGGTCAATCAGCGGGGCCCGCCAGCGGCGGGCCCCAGGAGTCGGCGGAGAAGCCGGCGATCTGAGAGACAGACGGCGGGCCCCGCGCCCAGCCGGATTACCATTGTACCCCGAAGTAGGCCTATCTAAACCCGGACCACCCATGCAAAGGTTGGATCGGTAGCACTAGACGAGAGGCATAGAAGCGGAGAAGAGCTAGCCTTGCCTTCTCCTCGCCACGAACACAGCTCGAGGAGCAACTTTGTACTCATAGTTCGATAGTGATCATGCGGAGACCCCCAGAGCAGCGATGAGGTGTTATCTCCTCGAAGAGCCCCGAAGCTGGGTAAGATTCGCCGGCGTGCATGTCTTCGCCTCATCCCGTTTCCAGGCACCGGCGACGTTCTACTCGCCCCCACCATGGTAAGCCATCCTTTGGCATATGTCGTACCAAACCCCCGACATTTGGCGCCCACCGTGGGGCGAGGTGCACCGTCATCCGGAGATCTGCTCTGGACGGGAACCCTGTTCCTTCCTGGCGAGCGTAGCCAGCCCGGCACGCCTGAGGGAGTCTGCGCCGACGCGCTGCATGACATCGAAATCGCCTGCGCGGCCAGCTGCCTCGCCAATCTTGTCGGCGAGGTTCGCCTCTCCGACGAGCCTGCATCTGACGCAGGCACCAACGTCCCCGAGAGCCTCCTCGCGGGCCTCCTAGACGAACTCCATGTCGCCGGCGAGCCCGCCGTCGACCTGGAGTCCGTAGGCTCCACCGACCCGATGTTGGTCGATTCTGACACCGCGTCGCTCGACGCGTTCCCCACCAACGTGGTGGTCTACGACGAGCCGCTCCCTCGCGCGGAGAGTGGCGGGAGCACCGTCATGGAAGTGCTCGTCATCGGCGAGCACTCCGACGGAAGGGCTCATGATCCACTTGCGGCGGCGCTGCAAGACTTGGATGCGCCCATTCCAGAAGACGCAGATGCCGAGACGTTGGAGGCACGCCGCCTCCAGCTCGTCGAAGGCGCCAAGAAACTGGCAAGCATGAGACGCTTGTCAGAGGCCTACCAGCGCGAGATGGATCGCGCAGTGGGCGGCTTGCCGGCCCCAGCGGGTCCTAGCCGTCTAGGCGTGGTCCGGCAGCGCGGCGCGAACATCGCCAGCATGTTCGGGGCCAATCGCCCCGTGTACGCCACGCCTGCGGAAAACATTCGAGCTGCCCAGGCGGTGGCAGATGAGCTGGACAACCTCAAGGGCGAAGAGCGCCGATTAATGACGGAGCGAGTCCAGCAGCTCCTCGATGCGGCTGGCGCGCAAGACGCAGCCGGCTGCCGCACCAAGGGACCGCGGCAGCAGAATGAAGACCTGCCACCCCGCCGAGATCAAGGCGCGACGTCTCGGACGCCGACTGGCGGCGCCCGAGGAAGGAAGGACAAGGAGCCGGCTGCTAGCCGCAGTCGGACTCACACCACCATCGAGCGTGATCAAGACGGCCATCCGAGAGCCGTGGCGCGGCGGGACGACTACGCGCCTCCTCCCCTCGCCGGGAAAGGCGAGTCTCCCCGCCGCCTGTCGAGCATCCGACTCTTGGTGACCGACTCGGCCGCCGAGAGGGAGTCGGAGAGAATGACGCCCGCCACCGGATCGACCAACTCCACCGATCCTTGGCGCTGGAAGAAGAAGACGAGCTGGGACCGCCGTGTTTCGGTCCCCGCATCCGAGACGAGCCCTTTCCCAAAGGGTTCACGCTCCCAAGAGACACCCCCAAGTACACCGGCTCGGTAAAACCAGAAGACTGGCTGATAGACTACTCCACCGCCGTCAGCATCGCCAACGGCAACAAGCGTGTTGCCGTGAAGTACGTTCCACTCATGCTTCAGGGCACAGCCCGGACATGGTTGAACAGCCTGAAACCCCGCAGCATCAACAACTGGGTCGACTTCACCGAGGCTTTCGTCCGCAACTTCACAAGCACGTACAAGCGACCTCCCAAGCCTTGCCAGCTCTCCTTGTGCGTGCAAGGCCCCAACGAGTCGACACGCGATTACCTCACGCGTTGGGCCGAGCTTCGAAACTCCTGCGAGGGCGTGCGCGAGGTGCAGGCCATCGAGTACTTCACCGCCGGGTGCAGAGAAGGCACCCTCCTCAAGCACAGACTCCTCTGCGACGAGCCTGAGACCCTGGACGAGTTGCTGATCATAGCAGACAAATACGCCACTACCGACTCTTCAATGAAGACAGAGATCCAAGTCAACGCGGCAGGAAAAGTAGCCCCTCAGGCTCCCAGAACTCCGGCTGGAGACGCCAGTCGGCGACAGCAACAGAACGACCTCAAGCGCAAGGCCCGCAGCCGGCTTCGAATAGCCGGCAAGTGGCGACAGTCGACGACCAGCAACCAGAAGAGCCGCCTCCACCCAAGCGGCAGAAGGGCGGCAAATCCAATTGGTTGCCGGCTTTCTCCTACGAGCAAACTCTGGATGGTCCATGCAAGTTCCACAGCGGCGCGAAGCCATCCAATCATACCACCAGGAAGTGCCATTGGCTCACCAGGATTGCCAAGGGAGACGGCCTTTTGCCGCCTCCACCTGCTGGGCAGCCGCCACCGCCTCCACCCCAGCAGCCGGCTGTTAGGCCAGTCGGCGCAGTACAAGACGAGTTCCCAGAGGAACATGGAGCCTACGTGGTGTTCACCAGTATGGCAGATGACAAGCGCAGCAAGCGGCTGCAGCAGCAAGAAGTAAGCGCAATAGCGTCAGATACCCCAGAGTTCATGCATTGGTCCGAGAAGCCTATCAGTTGGAGCAGGGCGGATCATCCAGAGGTGATGCCGAACCCAGGTTCCTATGCCCTGGTCCTGAGCGCCACCTTTGCCACTGATAGGCGGGCAGCTCGTTTCTCGTGAGTCCTGATAGATGGAGGTAGCAGCATCAACATCCTGTACAAGGATACCATGGAGAAACTAGGAATCAAGCAAAGACAGCTTCAGAGCAGCCGAACTGTATTCCACGGCATCGTCCCTGGCCCTTCCTGCACCCCAATCGGCAAGATTTTGATAGATGTTCTTTTTGGAGATAAGGATCATTTCCGCCGAGAGCCAATCTGGTTTGAGGTGGTGGACCTCAAGAGCCCGTACCATGCATTGCTTGGCCGACCTGCTTTGGCCAAGTTCAT
The DNA here is from genome assembly GCA_021605205.1 of Aegilops longissima. NCBI lineage: Eukaryota > Viridiplantae > Streptophyta > Magnoliopsida > Poales > Poaceae > Aegilops > Aegilops longissima. Next base: position 764,521,678 of record CM038677.1, read on the forward strand.
GGCAGCCCCCCACTACGCCTACCTCAAGATGAAGATGCCGAGTTCAAAAGGAATCCTGACCGTAGCCGGCGACTACAGGAAGTCGTCCGCTTGTGCGGCCGAGAGTAATCGGCTGGCCGAGTCCCTGGTCATTGCAGCAGAAAAGCGACTCCTTGATAGGGTTGTGGCGATGGCCAGCAAGCAGCCAGAGATGTCGCCCAACCCTAAGGAGTCAGAAGCTGAGGGCTCGTTCAAGCCAGTCAAGGAGACCAAGAAGATACCGTTGGACCCGGAGCATCCCGAGAGGTATGCTGTCGTAGGCACGAACCTCGACAGCAAATAGGAAGGCGAGCTTGTCGATTTCCTCTGTGAGAATCGGGACATCTTCGCATGGTCCCCCAAGGACATGCCGGGTGTACCGACGGAATTCGCCGAGCACAAGCTGCATGTTCGGTCTGATGCGAAGCCAGTCAGGCAGCCCTTGCGCCGCCTGTCAGAAGAGAAGAGAAGAGTTGTTGGAGAAGAGATAGCACGGCTCCTTGCGGCCGGCTTCATCATGGAAGTGTTTTTCCCAGAGTGGTTGGCAAACCCGGTCCTGGTGTTGAAGAAGAACAAGCAGTGGAGGATGTGTATTGACTACACAAGCCTCAACAAAGCCTGCCCCAAGGACCCGTTTGCTCTGCCAAGAATCGATCTGGTGATAGACTCCATAGCCGGATGCGAGCTGCTGAGTTTCCTAGATGCCTATTTAGGATATCACCAGATCAAGCTGAACCCGGCGGACAGATTAAAAACCGCCGTCATCACGCCGTTTGGAGCTTTCTGCTACCTGACTATGACGTTTGGCTTAAGGAATGCTGGCGCCACCTTTCAGCATTGCATGCAGAAATGCCTCCTCAAGCAACTCGGCCGGAATGCCCACGTTTACGTGGACGATGTGGTGGTGAAGACGGAGAAGCGCGGAACTCTACTAGAAGACCTCAAGGAGACCTTTGAGAACCTCCGCCGATTCCAGATAAAGCTCAACCCTGAGAAGTGCGTGTTCGGAGTACCAGCCGGCCAGCTACTCGGCTTCCTGGTCTCCGAACGCGGCATAGAGTGCAATCCCATGAAAATCAAGGCCATCGAGAGGATGGAGGTACCTAGCCGACTGTTGGACGTGCAGAAGTTCACTGGAGGCCTGGCGTCCATCAGCCGTTTCCTCAGTCGGCTGGGCGAGAAAGCCCTCCCTTTATATCAACTCATGAAGAAGACCAATTTTTTCGAGTGGAACTGTCGGAGTATTGGGCCACGGGTAGGCAAACCCGGGGCCCAGAACCTTTCAAGACATCGGGGCAGGCTTCGCCCCTCAAGAGACCCAAGACAAAGAGCCGAGTCCCAGAGGCGGCAGCAGCACGGGCCGACTCCCAGGCGGACGACTCCAGGGAGGCCGAGTCCCAGAGTCGGCCCACGACTTCTGCATCTTTTACCTTCAAGAGGAAGGACGAAGCTGGGGATGGCCGGAGTACGGCCCTCCCTAAGATTACCAGGGGCAGGCATGGCTACAGTGCGACGTACCGGAGGAGATCTCCAACGGATACGACACTGTTGCCATGCCAGCCCTGACGTCAGCCCAGCGACGGAGTCCTGTACCCACGACGGGCACGCGTACGGCCCAGAGACGGCGGGGCCCGCTAGTCAGCGGGTGGGAGCGAAGACGGCGGGAGTGCCCGAAGGCGGCTCCCGTGGGAGCCGGCTTCCGGAGTCGGCCGGCTCTCCCGCGGGCCCCGCACGCCATTAACCATAAGATGGAGAGTGGCGACAGTGATCGCCCGCCAGGCGGCGGCACTGTTGCCACGAGCCCCACGACCAAGACAGCGTCATCGGAGGTGATGCTACAGCGAGCGGTCAATCAGCGGGGCCCGCAGATGGCGGGCCCGAGTCAGCCATGGAGCTTGGCGACCTAAGAGACAGACGGCTGGGACCCGCGCCCAGCCGGATTACCATTGTACCCCCGGGGGGTAGGCCTATATAAACCCCCGGACCACCCATGCAAAGGGTCCGGACCTCATTAGGCCAGACCAGAAACATAGAAGGGAGAGGTGCTAGTTTTGCCTTCTCCTACCACCAAGAACACAGCTCGAGGAGCAACCTTGTACTGATATTTCGATAGTGATCATGCGGAGACCCCGCAGAGCAGCAGTAGGGGTATTATCTCCTCGGAGAGCCCCGAAGCTGGGTAAGATTCGCCGGCGTGCATGCCTTCGCCTCATCCCGCTTCCAGGCACCGGCGACGTTCTACTCGCCCCCACCATGATAAGCCATCCCTTGGCATATGTCGTACCCAACCCCCGACATTTGGCGCCCACCGTGGGGCGAGGTGCACCGTCGTCCGGAGATCTGCTCTGGACGGGAACTCTGTTCCTCTCCGACGAGCGTAGCCAGCCTGGCACGCCTGAGGGAGTCTGCGCCGACGCGCTGCACGGCGTCGATATCGCCTGCGCGGCCAGCTGCCTCGCCAACCTTGTCGACGAGGTTCACCTCGCCGACGAGCCTGCGTCTGACGCAGGCACCAGCATCCCTGAGACTCTCCTCGCAGGCCTCCTCGACGGGCTTCACGTCGCCAGCGAGCCCGCCGTCGACCTGGAGTCCGTAGGCTCCACCGACCCGATGCTGGTCGACTCCGACACCGCGTCGCTCGACGCGTTCCCCACCAACATGGTGGTCTACGACGAGCCGTTCCCTTGCGCGGGGAGCGGCGGAAGCACCGTCACGGAGGTGCTCGTCGTCGGTGAGCACTCCGACGGAGGGGCTCACGACCCGCTTGCAGCGGCACTGCAAGGCCTGGATGCGCCCATTCCAGAGGACGCGGACGCCGAGACGTTGGAGGCGCGCCGCCTCCAACTCGTCGAAGGCGCCAAGAAACTGGCGAGCATGAGACGCCTGTCAGAGGCCTACCAACGCGAGATGGATCGCGCTGTGGGCGGCTCGCCGGCTCCAGCGGGCCCTAGCCGCCTGGGCGCGGTCCGGCAGCGTAGCGCGAACATCGCCAGCATGTTCGGGGCCAATCGCCCTGTATACGCCACGCCTGCGGAGAACATTCGGGCTGCCCAGGCGGTGGCGGATGAGCTGGACAACCTCGAAGGCGAAGAGCGCCGTTTGATGACAGAGTGAGTCCAGCGGCTCCTCGACGCGGCTGGCGCGCAGGACGCAGCCGGCTGTCGCACCGAGAAGCCGCGACAGCAGAACGACGACCCACTACCCCGCCGAGATCAAGGCGCGACGTCTCGGACGCCGACTGGCGGCGCCCGAGGAAAGGAGGACAAGGAGCCGGCTGCTAGCCGCAGTCGGACTCACCTCACGATCGAGCGTGACCAAGACGGCCGCCCAAGAGCCGTAGAGCGGCGGGACGACTACGTGCCTCCTCCCCCTCGCCGGGAGAGGCGAGCTTCCCCGCCGCCCGTTGAGCATCCGACTCTCGGTGACCGACTCGGCCGCCGAGAGGGAGTCGGAGAACGGACTTCGCCACGTAATCGACCAAACTCCACGGTCCTTGGCGCTAGAAGAAGAAGACGAGCTGGGACCGCAGTGTTTCGGTCCCCGCATCCGAGATGAGCCCTTCCCTAAAGGGTTCACGCTCCCAAGAGATACCCCCAAGTACACCGGCGCGGTGAAACCAGAAGACTGGCTGATAGACTACTCCACGCGCGTCGACGCATAACGGCAACAAGCGAAGTCGCCGTGAAATACGCATCGCCATGCCTGTGGCACGGCCGGACATGGCTGAACAGCCTCAAACCCCGCAGCATCAACAGCTGGGTCGACTTCACCGAGGCTTTACGTCCGCAACTTCACAAGCACGCACAAGCGACCTCCCAAGCCTCGCCAGCTCTCCCCAGCGTGCAAGGCCCCAACGAGTCGACACGCGATTACCTCACGCGTTGGGCGAGCTCAAACTCCCTGCGAGGCGTGCACGGTGCAGGCCATTGAGTACTTCACCGCTGGTGCGGAGAAGGCACCCTCCTCGCCACGCACTCCTCTGCAGCGAGGCCGAGACCTGGACGAGCTGCTGATCATGCTGCATAAATGCGCCACCGCCGACTCTTCAATGAAGACCGAGATCCAAGTCAACGCGGCTGGCAAGGTAGCCCCTCAGGCTCCCAGAACTCCGGCTGGAGACTCCAGTCGGCGGCAGCAACAGAACAACCTCAAGCGCAAGGCCCCGCAGCCGGCTTCCAATAGCCGGCAAGTAGCGACAGTCGACGACCAGCGGCCCGAAGAGCCGACTCCACCCAAGCGGCAGAAGGGCGGCAAACCCAACTGGTTGCCGGCCTTCTCCTACGAGCAGACTCTGGATGGTCCGTGCAAGTTCCACAGCGGCGCGAAGCCATCAAATCACACCACCGGGAAGTGTCATTGGCTCACCAGAATTGCCAAGGGAGACGGCCTCTTGCCGCCTCCGCCTGCTGGGCAGCCGCCTCCGCCTCCACCCCAGCAGCCGGCTGCCAGGCCAGTCGGCGCAGTGCAAGACGAGTTCCCAGAGGAGCATGGAGCCTATGTGGTGTTCACCAGCATGGCAGACGACAAGCGCAGCAAGCGGCTGCAGCAACAGGAAGTAAATGCAGCGGCATCCGATACCCCAGAATTCATGCATTGGTCCGAGAAGCCTATCAGTTGGAGCAGGGCGGATCACCCAGAGGTGATGCCAAACCCAGGTTCCTATGCCTTGGTCCTGGGGGCCACCTTTGCCACTGATAGGCGGGCAGCTCGCTTTTCGCGAGTTCTGATAGATGGAGGTAGCAGCATCAACATCCTGTACAAGGATACAATGGAGAAACTCGGAATCAAGCAAAGACAGCTTCAGAGCAGCCGAACTGTGTTTCACGGCATCGTCCCTGGCCTTTCCTGCGCCCCAATCGGCAAGATTCTGATAGATGTCCTTTTCGGAGAAATGGATCATTTCCGCCGAGAGCCAATCTGGTTCGAAGTGGTGGACCTCAAGAGCCCATATCATGCACTGCTTGGCCGACCTGCTTTGGCCAAGTTCATGGCGGTCCCCCACTACGCCTACCTCAAGATGAAGATGCCGAGTTCGAAGGGAATCCTGACCGTAGCCGGCGACTACAGGAAGTCGTCCGCTTGCGCGGCCGAGAGTAGTCGGCTGGCCGAGTCCCTGGTCATCGCAGCAGAGAAGCGACTCCTTGAGAAGGTTGTGGCGATGGCCGGCAAGCAGCCAGAGATGTCGCCCAACCCTAAGGAGTCAGAATCTGAGGGCTCGTTCAAGCCAGTCAAGGAGACCAAGAGGATACCATTAGACCCGGAGCATCCCGAGAGGCATGCTGTTGTAGGTGCAAACCTCGACAGCAAATAGGAAGGCGAGCTCGTCGATTTCCTCCGTGAGAATCGGGACATCTTCGCATGGTCCCCTAAAGACATGCCAGTGTACTGACGGAGTCGCCGAGCACAAGTTACATGTCCGCCTGATCACGAAGCGGTCGAGGCAACCCTTGCGCCGCTGTCGGAAGAAGAGAAGAGTTGTTGGAGAAGAGATAGCGCGGCTCCTTGCAGGCGGCTTCATCATGGAAGTGTTCTTCCCAGAGTGGCTAGCCAACCCGGTCCTGGTGTTGAAGAAAAACAAGCAGTGGAGGATGTGTATTGACTACACAAGTCTCAACAAAGCCTGCCCCAAGGACCCGTTTGCTTTGCCAAGGATCGATCAGGTGATAGACTCCACAGCCGGATGCGAGCTGCTGAGTTTCCTAGATGCTTATTCAGGGTATCACCAGATCAAGCTGAGCCCAGCGGACAGATTAAAGACCGCCTTCATCACGCCGTTCGGAGCCTTCTGTTACCTGACTATGACGTTCGGCCTGAGGAATGCCGGCGCCACCTTTCAGCGTTGCATGCAGAAGTGCCTCCTCAAGCAACTCGGCCGAAATGCCCATGTTTACGTGGATGATGTGGTGGTGAAGACGGAGAAGCGCGGAACTCTGCTAGAAGACCTCAAGGAGACCTTTGAGAACCTCCGCCGATTCCAGATCAAGCTCAACCCTGAGAAGTGCGTGTTCGGAGTACCAGCCGGCCAGCTACTCGGCTTCCTGGTCTCCGAACGCGGCATAGAGTGCAACCCCACGAAGATCAAGGCCATCGAGAGGATGGAGGTGCCTAGTCGACTGTTGGATGTGCAGAAGTTCACTGGCTGCTTGGCATCCATCAGCCGGTTCCTCAGTCGGCTGGGCGAGAAAGCCCTCCCTTTGTATCAGCTCATGAAGAAGACCAACTTCTTCGAATGGAACCACAAGGCGGATGAGGCCTTTCACCAGCTGAAGAAGATGCTGGCTACTCCCCCCGTGTTGGCGGCTCCGACTCCCAAAGAGCCCATGCTCCTGTACATCGCCGCCACCAGCCGAGTAGTCAGCACTGTCATCGTGGTAGAGCGCAAGGAGGAGGGCAAGGCGCTACCTGTCCAGAGACCGGTGTATTACAGGCGAGTCTCGTCGGCCTCAAGCAAAACTACCCCCACTACCGAAAGATGTGTTACGGCGTGCGCCGCGCCAAGAAGCTGAAGCCCTACTTCCAAGAGCATCCAATCACCGTGATGCACGGCCCCACTTGCCGAGATCGCCGGGAAGCACGCTGACGTCAGGCGAGTGGCCAAATGGGCCATAGAGTTGGCGCCCTACGATCCACTATCAACCCCGCCGCCATCAAGTGCATAGCGCTGGCCGATTTCCTAGTCGGCCGGGCGAGACCGATGATATGCCGCCAGCGCCCGACTCCACCATTGGCGGATGCGCCGGCGGCTCCAAGATGCGCTCCGGCTTGGGAGCGGCGTCGTTCTCACTTCCCGAAGGCGACCAACTGAAATATCGCTACAAATCCATTTCGCCGCCTCCAACAATGTAGCAGTACGGCGCTTCGTTCACGAGCTCCGCTTGCCAAAGAACGGTATTCGCGGATCACGTGCTACGGCGACTCCGACTTAGTGGTCCAGCAGTCATCGCGTATTTGGGGCGTAAGGGCGCAAACATGGCGAGCTACCGCTTCCTCGTGCAGCAACTCAGCGGATACTTCGAAGGGTGCGAGTTCCTTCACGTGCCAAGAAATGACAACGACCAAGCAGATGCTTTGGCACGAATCGGCTCCACCCGCCAAGCAATACCTTCAGGCGTCGCTCTTCAGCGCCTTTTTAAGCCGTCCATCAAGCCGTCTCCGGAGTCGGATTCCATTTTTGTGCCGACTCCTCCTGAGGGAGCTGAATCCGACTCGAGCACTTGCGAAGCGACCACGAAGACTCCATAAGCAATTCCAAAACGCTGCGATCGAAGCGGCCGGGGACTGCGGAACTTCGGCCGGGGACAGTATGGCGTGTGAAGAAGACTCGAACTTCGGCCAGGGACTTCGAACTCGGCCCGGGGACTGCACCGGTCGGCGCGGGGGCTTCTCCAGTCCAGCCGGCGGCTGCAGACTGCGTGCCGCCTCCCAGCCCGGCGACCCGCGTCCAAGTCGCAGTTCTGGCAGTCGAGGAGATAGCAGCGCCATCATGGGCACAGCCGATCCTCAAATTTCTGGTGGACAAAGAGCTACCAGCTGACGAAACTCTGGCTCGACAGATCCAGCGTCGAGCGGCAGCATACACCATAGTCAACAGAGAGCTGGTCAGGCGTAGTGTCACTGGCGTCTACCAGCGCTGCGTCGAGCCAGAGCAAGGTCAAGCAATTCTCAAAGACATCCACCAGGGCGAGTGCGGCCACCATGCGGCTTCAAGAGCACTCATCGCCGAAGCTTTCCGTCACGGGTTCTTCTGGCCGACTGCCCTAGAAGAGGCCAAAGAATTGGTCCGGAAGTGTAAAGGGTGCCAGAAATTCCGCTCCAAGCCGCACCTGCCGGCTTCTGCGCTCAAGACCATTCCGATCGCCTGGCCCTTTGCAGTCTGGGGCTTAGATATGGTGGGACCATTCAAGACGGCACGAGGTGGCCTGACTCATCTGCTTGTCGCGGTGGACAAGTTCACCAAGTGGATAGAAGTGAAACCCATCAAGAAACTGAACGGACCGACTGCAGTGACCTTCATCACGGATATCACAATTCGGTATGGCTTACCGCGATAGCATCATCACCGACAACGGCACCAACCGCCAAAGCGCCAGCCCGTTTACGTGCGGCGCAGAGGCATCCGGCCGGACTTAGCGTCCGTTGCCCACCCACAGTCAAGCGGCGGTGGAAGCGGCGAATGGCCTCATCTGTCGACATCAAGCCACGGCTGGTCGAACATTTGGGCGTTCGGGTGGCTGTTGGATTGACGAGTTACTACCGTCCTGGAGTACGCGGGCGACTCGAACAAGTCAACGGCTTTCGCCATTCTTCCTCGTCTATGGCGCTGAAGCCGTCATCCCAACGGATATAAATTGACTCCCGAGTCACGATGTATCTGGGAAGAAAGCGGAAGAAGCACGGCAAGGCGGCGTCGATCTCTGGAAGAGGGCGGCTGTTGGCGCTCACCGGTCCAACATCTACCAGCCGAGTCTCGTCGCTACTACAACAGAAAGGTCAAGCCGAGATCCTTCCAAGAGGCGACCTTGTGCTCCGGCTGATCCGGCGAACAGCCGCCAGCCAAGATTATCGCCGCCTTGAAAAACCCGTTCATCATCGACAAGGTGCTGGGCAATGACTCCTACTACGATCGGCCTTTCGAAGCCCGAGCACGCAAGAGGGGCGACTCCGGCAAAGAGCGGGCGACCATGGAGCATAAATCTCCTTGGAAGTTTTACACTGATTGGCAGTATGTGCCAAACCACCCTTTTGTATTTAAAGTACCAAGACTTTGGGACCCCGGGACGGACTCGGGGACTGCCCTCTCTGTTATCTACTAGCAAAAGAGCCCGTGCGTTGCAACGGGAGAGAAAACATAACACACGCTCTTAACCCAACAACCATCACTCAAGACCACAATAGGACCATCTTCTTTATTTTTGCGAGGCATCATATTTGTGTTGCCGCTTATCCTCCTTCTCACCCTCGCCAGGATGGCCTCGGTGTTCACACAAAACAAAACAAAAACATGTTTGAATATGGTTAATCCTAAGGCGTCTCTCTCTCCCCCTCTCTCTCGCTATCTCTCACTCCTGCGATGAGAAATCTATTGTTTTTCCTGTGACATTTTTCAGAGGTATGCATGTGTAGTTAGCGATATTTTCTTTTCCCTATATGGTTATAGTGGGGTGTTTATTTGCAATCCGGATCGCCGCCGGTATGAAAGAAAAATGGATCTTGCGCTATAAATTATAAGTTTGCTTCCAAAACAATATTTTAAAAACATTTAAAGATAAAATTAACAACATATTTAGATTCCACGCATTTTCCTAATAAAATTTCATATATAATATGTCAATATCGAAGTTACGGTTTAAAAGATACGGATAATTTAGAAAATCATTTGTTTGACTTAAATATATTCCAAAATAATATTTAAAGTACATAACAGGTAAAAATAATCTCATATTCATATTCTACATATTTTTCTAATCAAATTTCATATATAACATGTTTAAATCGAATTCGGTTTAAAAGATATGGATGATTTAAAAACATTTGTTTGACTTAGATATGATCCATGGATGAATTATCTAAAATATTAGGGGGTTTTTGAAAATGTAAAATAACGGTTGGTGTGACTTAAATCCGGACCCATGGGTTATTCATCAAAACACAGGGACTTTTCTGAAAAATGCCATGACGGACCGCCGAAACCCAATTTGCTTTATTATTAGGTAAAGATGTGATAAGATTACGCCTCCAAGTATGTTACTTTCTGTAATGCATCTTGGCGCCGGGTTCGACTAAGTCGGCCCGGGGACTCGCCGCCTTAGGCTATGGGTATACTTCACGTAATTGAGACGAGTAGCGTGGCGCCTAAGCCGACTCTTGTCGGGAAGCCACAGCTTCATGAGCTGTGTTTAGTGGACGGAGTAAGGAAGAATGGGCGTCCGTGCGAAAATGGCTAAGGACTAAAGTATGAACATAGACTCGAGCCGGCCCTCCAATCGCCCCTTGCAAAGCCGACTCCTATGTAGTCGGCCCCTCGCTTTCTGTCCGACTTGCTAAAAAGCTCTAGAACGGCTAAGTACTTGCCTTCCCCAAGGTGCATGAGCATTTGATCCGATGGCAGTTATGGAAGGCTATGCAGCAGCAAGATAACTTCTAAGGGAAAGCGGCAAAGGAAAAAAGCCAGAAGCGATTAGCGAGATCTGCAGAAATTAAGACAAATATTTACATCACACAGACCTTGGCGAATCCTGAATAGGAAGTTTAAAGTACACCCAGGTGTGGGTGTACAAATTATGAGTTTTCTTGAGAAGTCACTAAAGCAGATAAGCAAAGGCGGCCTATGCAGCAGGCAGACGGGTTGGTCCGGAGGAGATGGCGGTGTCCCGGACGTCGGGGCCGGAGGCTGGCGGACTCGGCAATCGCCTCCGGCCGGTCGGCCTTGAGCAGGCGCTTGACCGTTGTTGGAGGCACGATCGAGCTGGGGCTGGTCGCCCGCTCCGTCTTCTGGCTCCTCCATCTCGTCCCCGGCCTCCACCTCGTCTTCCTCCTCGGCGCTGGAGCCAATCACCTCCGCCGAGTCCTCGCCGTAGTTTGGGTCTAACCCAAACCACTCCGGCGGCACCTCTTCGCCGTTTTCAGATCGTTCGGGCACGAAGACGCTCGTGTCGGCGTACTCGGCAATCGCCGCGGCGCGCTTGATGAGTTCGCCCTCCACGGCTGCCAGCTCCGACTGGGCCTCGGCTCGGAGCGTTGCCAGCTAGTCCAGACTCAGGTCTGGGTACCACGCCTTGACGAACTCCAAGGCCCGACGCGCCCCGACTCGTGCGGAAGAGCCCTTCCAAGCCTCCAGCCGGCCTACTGCGACCTCCAGCCAGTCGGCGGTGCAGGCTGGGAAGTGTGAGAACAGCATCTCGGCCACAAAGCGGCAATCGCCTGCGCCCGGCAGCGAAGGCTGGCGCAGCATCCGGTGGGCCGGCCGCAGGCGAGCCTCGATACTCAGGAGCTGTTCGTCAAGGGTCCGGGGGGCATTGGCGGCAACCTCTTCGCGGAGCGCCCTCCGGCGCCTCGCGGTTAGCCACGATAAGCAGTGGCGACTCCCGTGTGGCGGGAAGAAATGCGCGAGCAAGAAAAAGTCAAAGGCGAGTCGGCTCGACCCCACGATCGGCGGCGAAGAAAGCGGAAAAAGAAACTTACCGTCGGCGATATCCTCGATCTCGTGGAAGCCGGCGATCAACATTGCCTCCTTAGCCGGACCAGGAGGCGCTTCGGTCTCGAACTTCGGCCGAGTGCGGCTTCCCTATCGCCGCCTCCTCCTGCGCCTTCTTGAGCAGCTCCTTTTATTCGGCCAGCTGCGTGCTTGCGGGGTCGCGTGATCTATCAGCGAGTTGCTGCATTCCGCTTCCTTGGCGCGCAAGGCGGTGTTGACCTCACCCAGCTCTCGCCGAAGACCGGCATTGGCGGCTGAAGAAAAAAGAAGACGGCGTAAGTCGTCAAAAAAGAAGGTCGCCAAGAAGACCCGGCCCAAGCATGGCCGATCGGCCCAGTCTCGGGACTTCTGACCAGCAGTGCGCCAGCGCGCCCTGCGGAGAAAAGAAAAGAAAGTGCAAGACGTCAAGAATGAAGGTCGCCAAGAAGATCCGGCCCGACTGCGGCCGATCAATCCAATCTCGGGGACTACAGCCAGTGAGGTGTGCCATACGCCCAGCGGAGAAAAATACCTCCGACTCTCCGTCGGTCGGTCGCTTCGCCAATTCCTCGGCGTTGTGGTTGAAGGCCGTGACTTCGGAGGTTGTGGTAATCCTGCAACAGGCATTCCAAACAAAGATAAGAATTTCAATCTACAAGTAGAGTTCCGACCCGCTTTGCTTTCGGCAACCGGCCCGAACTCGGGGACTACCAGTGGAGTGTGTTGGCGCGCTTACGGAAGAAACAACAAGAAAAAAGCAAATTGACAGCGACATACCGGATAGCCGTCCGTGGCGCCAGAAATGCGCCTTGGTGCAGGAGTTGGGGCGTCGCCTTGACGCGGCTTGCGAGCGTCGAGCGCTGATTGGTGGGCCCGTGCGCCTCCTCGCACCACCACAATAGGCGTGGAACTCGTCGCCTCGGCGTCTGGCAGGGCCGAGCTGCTCGCGCCCGTCTCCTGAGGGCGTGGCGCCGAGATCGCCTTCTCCAGACGCCAGCGTGAGGGCGTGGCGACTTGGAGGACAGCTTCTTGTTATGGTTTAAATCAATAGTCGGCGGCCGCGTGGTCGCCACTGCTCAACCCTTCGCTCCCGGCCGAGGCGGCCGGGGCGGCGGCCGCCGGCGAGTCGGCGCAAGACGCTTGTCGCTCTCCCTCTCCATGACGGGGTGCTCCCCGCCTTCTTCCCCTGCCGGCTCCAAGAGACCCGACGGCTGCGCCGAATTCAGCGGAACGACGAACAACGCCGACTGGCGGCTCGCGGCCTCCTCGGCCTGTCGTTTGGCTGCAACGACGACTCCGGCTCCCTCCAGCTTCTTCTGAACGGGAGCGTTCGCCGTCTCGGCCGCCGCCTTCTCCCGACGGGCGGCTTCGTCTTCGTCGCGCTTCTCCTGCGCGTTCCGCTCCGTCGCCTTCCGAAGATCGGCCGCAGGGTCAATGCGCCGGGCCGTCACGGACGACTCTGCCGACCCCCTGATGGAGGCGGCGCCGACCTTCCCAAGGGCAAGAGGAGCCCTGAGGTGGAAAGATCATATGAAGACTCGGACAAACTATATTAAAAGAATAAAATAAATTGAGAAGCAGGAGGCCCGTACCCAGAGGTCAGCGGCGGCTTCTTCACCTCCTTGCGGAAGCGTTGGGCCCTTGCGGCCGCCTCCTCCCGTTTTGTGGCGGCGGCCGCCCCCTTGAGCTTCTTCTCACGGCCCCCGAGAGTACTCGGCCCGGCCCGACGCTTCCTCGCGCCGTCCAGCCGGACTTGGTTGCGGGGGGCGACTTCCCCCTCTTCGCCTTCGGGCCAGTCGGCAAAAGTGGCCGAGGGCCTGGAACCGCCTTCGTCCCCCTCGCCGCCTTCCTCGGCGTCGGCTTCCATCGCCGCCGCCCCCAGATCGGGGTCGTCTACATCGCTCTCCGCCCGATCTGAGGCGAACTGGCGGGACGGCCCCGCGGCGCCAGCCGCGGGTTGGATGAGAGGATTCTGAAGTCAAAGAAGAAAAATGTCAAGAGTCGGATTCGGCTACAAGAAGAAAGAGCATGAGAGGAAAAATTTACCGCCGGAGGGGGATTGGCGCGCGAGTACGGCTCCATGCCAAACTGCCAGTCTGCCGAGAGGTTGCAGCTGGCGATGGAGTCCACCACGGCCGCCACCTCCGCGTGGGGCATGTCCTTGGTACACGTCCGACTGGGATCGCGGTGGCCGCTCATCTGACAGATCAGATGAGGCCGGCCTTGAAGCGGGAGGGACTTGCGGCCAGCGCAAGCGACGGCAGCAGGTCGGCCCGGTCGAGGCCCGCCGGCCTGGCCGATGTCGACATGCTTGGTCAGCGTTCGTGGCGGCGCCGCCTGCTGGAGTCAGCGTCTTGGCGCGGAAGGACCAGCTGGGCAACCTCCCAGCTGGCGCGCCGGGCACTAACAACCGCAAATTAACCCGATCACCGTCGAGGCGGCGTTCTTCCGTGAAGTATGAACGCTGCCACATCTTCACCGACTTGATCAGGGTGATGGCGGGGAACGGGTTGTCGGCGGACGACCGCCGTTTCGCGATGAAGGCACCGCACGTGGCCGGCACGCCGGCGATGTGCGTGCCGAGCTTGGATTGGAAAAATTCCCCCCACAGCTCGATGGTGGGGAGGACGCCGAGGTAGCCCTCGCACAGGGTGGCGAAGGCCGACAGCAGCACCACCGTATTCGGAGTGAGGTGGTGCGGCTGGAGGCCGTGAAACTCCAAGAACGAGCGGAAGAATCCGCTCGCCGGCAGCCCCAGGCCGCGCATGAGGTGGGAGCGGAACACGAGCCGCTCACCCTCCTCCGGCGCCGGCTCCACCTCGCCCGCCGGCGGGGCTCGAGCCTGCACGAGGTGCGCGCCGGGCAGCCGTCGCGTCTGGCGGAGGAAGTTGATGGCCTCGTCGTCTATCTCCGAGCCGTCCCACTCGCCGGAGCGGACGGCGGCAGACGCGGCGGCGGAAGAAGAGCTCATTGCCGCAGTTGAGGCACGGTTCGAAGCGGCAACAGGCGAGAGGAAGAGGAAGAACGAAAGGACGAGGGGAGTGGGCGCGCGTGCCTCGCCGCCCCGCTCCCCCACCTACTTATAGCCAGGCGGGCTAAGAAGCCGAGGGGGCGACGTGGGATTAACTGCGCCCACGTCCCCACGCCTCCCACGACTTACCACACGAATTAACCGCGCGCGATTCTGCGCTGAAATAACCGCCGCGACGCGTGCAGGAGATCACCCAAAAGCCAAGGCATGGTCGTGGTGGGCCCTCGTCTGCAGGCCCGTCCCGTCGCGCGCGTGGGCTGGCAGAACAGTCCAGCCACGTGGCGCCCTTCGACGGGAGGCGCTGCAGGCGGCGGCTTAGCTTAGCAGGTACGCCATCCAAATCCCGCGGCGACCTTCGAGACTCCCTAAGAAGCAGGACGACCTCTGGCGAGCCGATTCCCCATGGCCGACTTGGCGGAGCCGGGCCCAAGTCGGCTCGCGCGAGAAAGTCGGCATACAAGACGGCAGGCGAGTCTCAAACCCGGCTCAAGAGTGGGAAACTGCCGAGGCTCCTCGGCGCTTTCCCTCGAAGCCTCCACAGTTTCGGGGACTACTGTCGGAGTATTGGGCCACGGGTAGGCAAACCCGGGGCCCAGAACCTTTCAAGACATCGGGGTAGGCTTCGCCCCTCAAGAGACCAAGACAAGAGCCGAGTCCCAGGCGGCCAAGAGCAGGCCGACTCCCGAGCGGACGACTCAGGAGGCCGAGGTCGAGTCGACCCCGACTTCGCATCTTTACCTTCAAGAGGAAGGGAAGGCTGGGGATGGCAGATGCGGCCCTCCCTCAGATTACGAGGGCAGAGCATGGCTACGGTCTGACGTCTGGGAGGAGATCTCCAGCGGATCGACCTTGTTGCCATGCCAGCCACGGGACGTCAACCCAGCGGCGGAGTCCACTCATACCCACGACAGACCTGTGTCGGCCCCGAGAGGCGGCGGGGCCCGCTAGTCGTGGTGGGAGGCGAAGGCGGCGGGAGTGCCTGGCGGCTCCCGTGGGAGCCCGGCTTCGAGTCGGTAGCTCTCCTGCTGGCCCCACGCCATTAACCATACAAGATGGAGAGTGGCGGCAGTGATCGCCCGCCTTGCGGCGGCTGCTGTTGCCGAGCCACGACAAAACGCAGCGTCATCGAGGTGATGCTACAGCGAAGGATCAATCAGCGGGGCCCAAGCAGATGGCGGGCCCGAGAGTCATGCGGAAGCCGTGACCCTAAAGACAGGCGGCTGGGACCAGCGCCAGCCGGATTACTCAATGTACCCCGAGGTAGGCCTATATAAACCCCGGACCACCCATGCAAAGGGTCGGGACCTCATTAGGCGGACCCGAAACATAGAAGGGAGAGGTGCTAGTTTGCCTTCTCCTACCACCAAGAACACAGCTCGAGGAGCAACCTTGTACTGATATTTCGATAGTGATCATGCGGAAACCCCGCAGAGCAGCAGTAGGGGTATTATCTCCTCGGAGAGCCCAGCTTGGGTAAGATCGCCGGCGTGCATGCCTTCGCCTCATCCCGCTTCCAGGCACCGGCGACGTTCTACTCGCCCCCACCATGATAAGCCATCCCTTGGCATATGTCGTACCCAACCCCCGACAGGAACCACAAGGCGGATGAAGCCTTTCACCAATTGAAGAAGATGCTGGTTACTCCCCCTGTGTTGGCGGCTCCAACTCCCAAAGAGCCCATGCTCTTGTACATTGCCGCCACCAGACGAGTAGTCAGCACAGTCATTGTGGTAGAGCGCAAGGAGGAAGGCAAGGCGCTGCCTGTCCAGAGACCGGTATATTACCTGAGCGAAGTACTGTCGGCCTCCAAGCAAAACTACCCCCACTACCAGAAGATGTGTTATGGCGTGCATTTCGCCGCGAAGAAGCTGAAGCCCTACTTCCAAGAGCATCCAATCACCGTGGTCTGCACGGCTCCACTTGCCGAGATCATCGGAAGCCGAGACGCGTCTGGCCGAGTGGCCAAATGGGCCATAGAGTTGGCACCCTACACGATCTACTATCAACCCCGCACCGCCATCAAGTCACAAGCGCTGGCCGACTTCCTCGTCACCGGGGCGAGACTCGATATCTGCCGCTTGTACGCGAGACTCCACCATTGGCGGATGCACCGGCGGCTCCAAGATGCGCTCCGGCTTGGGAGCGGCGTTGTTCTCACTTCTCCAAAGGCGACAAGCTGAAATGCGCCTTCTGATCCATTTCGCCGCCTCCAACAACGTGGCAGCACGAGGCGCTCATTCACGGCTCCGGCTTGCCAAGAGCTTGGTATTCGCGGATCATGCTATGGCGACTCCGACTTGGTGGTCCAGCAGTCGTCTGGCGACTGGGACGCCAAGGACGCAAACATGGCGAGCTACCACTTCCTCGTGCAGCAACTCAGCGGATATTTCGAAGGGTGCGAGTTCCTCCATGTGCCAAGAAACGACAACGATCAAGCAGACGCCTTGGCGCGAATCGGCTCCACTCGCCAGGCAATACCATCAGGCGTCGCTCTTCAGCGCCTCCTCAAGCCGTCCATCAAGCCGTCTCCGTAGTCGGATTCCATTTTCGTGCCGGCTTCCCCTGAGGAAGTTGAATCCGACTCCAGAACCGCAGCAGACGACACAAAGACTCCCGCAAGCGACTCCAAGAACGTTGCAGTCAAAGCCGGCCCGGGGACTTCAGAACCCGGCCCGAGGACTGCGGCAAACAAAGAGAAGACTCCAGAACTCGGCCCGGGGACTGCACCAATCGGCACGGGGACTTCATCAGTTCAGCAGGCGACCACAGACTGCATGCCGCCTCCCAGCCCGGCAACCCGCGTACAAGTCGCAGTTCTGGCGGTCGAAGAAATAGCAGCACCATCATGGGCACAACCAATCCTCAAATTTCTGGTGGACAAAGAGCTGCCAACTGACGAAACTTTGGCTCGACAGACGCAGCGTCGAGCGGCGGCATACACCATAGTCAACAGAGAGCTGGTCAGACGCAGTGTCACTGGTGTCTACCAGCGCTGCGTCGAGCCAGAGTAAGGCCAAGCAATTCTCAAAGACATCCATCAGGGCGAGTGCGGCCACCATGCGGCCTCGAGAGCAGTCGCCGCCAAAGCTTTCCGGCACGGTTTCTTCTGGCCGACTGCCCTAGAAGAGGCCAAAGAATTGGTCCAGAAATGCAAGGGGTGCCAGAAGTTCCGCTCCAAGCCGCATCTGCCAGCTTCTGCGCTCAAGACTATTCCGATCGCTTGGCCCTTTGCGGTT
Source organism: Aegilops longissima (assembly GCA_021605205.1). Taxonomy (NCBI): domain Eukaryota; kingdom Viridiplantae; phylum Streptophyta; class Magnoliopsida; order Poales; family Poaceae; genus Aegilops; species Aegilops longissima. Next base: position 764,539,136 of record CM038677.1, read on the forward strand.
TGGGGCTTAGATATGGTGGGACCATTCAAGACGGCACGAGGTGGCCTGACTCATCTGCTTGTCGCGGTGGACAAGTTCACCAAGTGGATAGAAGTGAAGCCCATCAAGAAGTTGAACGGACCGACTGCAGTAACCTTCATCACAGATATCACGATTCGGTATGGCATACCGCATAGCATCATCACCGACAACGGCACAAACTTTGCCAAAGGCGCCTTGGCCCGTTTCTGTGCGACGCAGGGCATCCGACTGGACTTAGCGTCCGTTGCCCATCCACAGTCAAACAGCCAGGTGGAGCGGGCGAATGGCCTCATCCTGTCTGGCATCAAGCCACGGTTGGTCGAACCACTCGAGCGTTCGGCCGGCTGTTGGCTTGACGAGTTGCCTGCCGTCCTCTGGAGTCTGCGGACGACTCCAAACAAGTCAACTGGCTTTACGCCCTTCTTCCTCGTCTATGGCGCTGAAGCCGTCATCCCAACGGATATAGAGTTCGACTCCCCGCGAGTCACGATGTACACCGAGGAAGAAGCAGAAGAAGCGCGGCAAGACGGTGTTGATCTGTTGGAAGAGGGCCGGCTGTTGGCACTCAGCCAGTCCAGCATCTACCAGCAGAGCCTGCACCGCTACTACAACAGGAAGGTCAAGCGAGATCCTTCCAAGAGGGCGACCTTGTGCTCCGGCTGATCCGGCGAACAGCCGCCAAAGCCAAGTTATCGCCGCCTTTGGGAAAACCCATTCATCATCGACAAGGTGCTGAGCAGCGACTCCTACTACGATCGGCCTTTCGAAGCCCCGAAAGACGCATAAGAGGGGCGACTCCGGCAAAGAGCGGAGCGACCATGGAACGCGAATCTCGCCGGAAGTTTTACGATTGGCGCATGTATGTGCCATGCTACCCTTTTGTATTTAAAGTACCAAGACTTCGGGGCCCCGAGACGGACTCGGGGACTGCCCCTTTTTGCTATCTATATGATAAGATTATGCCTCCAAGTATGCTACTTTTTGTAATGCAACTTGGCGCCGGGCTCGACTAGTCGGCCCGGGGACTCGCCGCCTTGGGCTATGAATACGCTTCCTGCGGTCGGACAAGTAGCATGTGACACCTAAGCCGACTCCTGTCAGAAGCCACAGCTTGCAGAGCGACTGTTTGGTGGACAGGAGTAAGGAAGAACGGGCGTCCATGCGAAAAATGGCTAAGGACTAAAGTATAAACATAGCTCGAGCCGGCTCTCCAGCCGTCCCTCGCAAACCGACTCCTGCATAGTCGGCCCCTTACTTTCTATCCGACTTGCTAAGAAGCTCTAGAACGGCTAAGTACTTGCCTTCCCAAAGTAGCCAGGCATTTGACCCAGTGGCAGTCCGCGGAGCGGCTGTACGCTGGCAAAGATAGCATCTAAGGGAAAGGCGGCAGAGGAAAAAGCCAAAAGAGCAATTAGCAGGATACGATAGCAAGTAGATAAAGTATTTACATCACATAGGCCATTGGCCGAATCCCTGAATGGAAGTTCAAAATACACCCCGCGGGTGGAATTGTGCAAATTAACAAAGTTTCTCGAGAAGTTACTAAAAACAGATAAAATGAGGCGGCGGCCTATGCAGCAGCGGACGGGTTCGGAGGATCGGAGGAGATGGCGGTGTCGGACGTCGGAGCGACGGGCTGGGCAGACTCGGCTTGATCACCTCCAGTGGCGGTTGGCGCAGGCAGGCGCGACCCGTTGTTGGAGGCACGGTCGAGCTGGGGCTGGTCGCCTGCTCCGCCTTCTGGCGCCTCCATCTCGTCCCCGGCCTCCAACTCGTCTCCCTCCTCAGCGCTGGAGCCGATCACCTCCGCCGAGTCTTCGCCATAGTTCGGGTCCAACCCAAACCACTCCGGCGGCACCTCTTCGCCGTTTTCGGCCCGCTCGGGAACGAAGACGCTTGTGTCGGCGTACTCGGCAATAGCCGCAGCGCGCTTGACAAGATCACTCTCCACGGCTGCCAGTTCCGACTGGGCCTCGGCTCGGAGCGTGGCCAGCTGGTCCAGACTCAGGTCTGGATACCACGCCTTGACGAACTCCAAGGCCCGACGCGCCCCGACTCGCGCGGAGGAGCCCTTCCAAGCCTCCAGGCGGCCTTCTGCGACCTCCAGCCAGTCGGCAGTCCGGCTGGGGGTGCGCAGAACCGGCATCTCCGGCTACAAGGCAGCAATCGCCTGCGCGCCGACACGCTGAAGCCGGCGCAGCATCCGGTTAGCCAGCCGCAGGCGAGCCTCGATGCTCAGGAGCTGTTCGTCAAGGGTTCGGGGGGCGTTGGCAGCAACCTCCTCGCCGGCTGCCCTCCGCGCCTCGCGATCGGCCTCGATGGCTTGAATGGCGGCTCCCGAATAGCCTGGGAAGAAGTCTGCCGAGACAAGAAAGAGTCAAGACAGGAAAGAAAGAGTCGGCCCGACCCGCAGTCGGCGGCCCGAAGAAAAGCGGGTGAAGAAAACTTAAAATCAACGATATCCTCAATTTCGTGGAAGCCAGAGGTCAGCATCGCCTCCTTGTCGGACCAGGAGGAGCGCTCGGTCTCGAACTCGGCCAGGAGGTCGGCCTCTCTCTCCTTCGCCTCCCCCTGCGCCTTCTTGAGCAGCTCCTTTTGCTCGGCTAACTGCGTGGCCAGCAGGTCGCGGTCTGCGGCGAGTTTGCTGCATTCCGCCTCCTTGGCGCGCAGGGCGGTGTTGACTTCACCCAACTCCCGCCGAAGGCCGGCATTGGCCGTTGAAGAAAAAGGAAGACGGCGTAAGTCGTCAAAAAGAAAGGTCGCCAAGAAGATCCGGCCCGACTGCACAGCAGTCGGCCCGAATCTCGGGGACTACAGCCAGCAGGTCATGTAGCCTTGTGGAGAAAGAAAAAGGAAGGCGGCGTAAGTCGTCAAAAAGAAGGTCGCCAGAAGATCCGGCCATTGCGCTTGATGATCGCCCAATCTTAGGGACTACAGCCATGCGCCAGCCGCTGTGGAGAAGGAAAAGGAAGACGGCGTAAGTTGTCAAAAAAGAAGGTCGCCAAGAAGATCCGGCCCACTGCAGTGATCATCCGAATCTCGGGACTACAGCCATGGTGCGCTTGCGCGCCCTCGCGGAGAAGAAAAACTTACTCCGACTCTCTGTCAAGTCAGCAGTCCGCTTGGCCAGCTCCTCGGCGTTGCGGTTGAAGGCAGCGACTCGGAGGTTGTGGTAATCCTGTGACAAGCGTTCCAAACAAAGATAAGAGTTCAAGTTCACAAATAGAGTTCCGACCCGCCTGCTCAGCAGCCGGCCCGGAACTCGGGGACTACACCCAGTGGGTGCGCTAGCGCGCCCCCACAGAGAAGACAGCAAGAAAAAGCAAATTCTGCAGCAGCGTACCCGGATGGCCGTCCGTGATGCCAGGTGCGCCTTGGTGCAGAGTTGGAGGGCGTCGCCTTCGGCCCGCAGCTTCGCCTGAACAACCAGAAGTGCCTGGTTCAGCGGGCCTGTGCCGCCCCCTCGCACCCACCCAGTGGGCGCGGAGCTCGTCGCCTCGACGTCTGGGATGGCCGAGCTGCTCGCATCCGTCCCCAGGGGGCGTGGTGCCGACGTTGCCTTCTCCAGACGGCGGCGCCTTGGCGAGGCGACTTGGAGAAGCAGTTGTGCTGTGGCTTCATCAATAGTCGGCGGTACCGACGGGTCCGCCGGCTGCTCAAACCTTACGCTCCCAGACGGCGGCGGGGGAGGCGGCGGCGGCACGACCGAGTCCGACGCGAGGGCCTTGTCACTTTCCCTCTCCATGATGGGATGCTCCCTGCCGGCTTCCCCCGCCGGCTCCAAGAGATCCGACGGCTGCGCCGAGTTCAGCGGGACGACGAACAACGCCGACTGGCGGCGCGCGGCTTCCTCGGCCTGCCGTTTGGCCGCAACGGCGACTCCGGCTCCCTCTAGCTCCTTCTGGACGGGGGCGTCCGCCTTCTCGACCTCCGCCTTCTCTCGGCTGGCGGCTTCATCTTCGTCGCGCTTCTCCTGCGCGTTCCGCTCTGTCGCCTTCCAGAGGTCGGCGGCAGGGTCAATACGCCGAGTCGTGGCGGACGACTCTGCCGACCCCCTGATGGAGGCGGCGGCGACCTTCCCAAGGGCGAGAGGAGCTCTGAAGCGGAGAAGTCGTATAAGGACTCGGACAAACTATTTTGAAAGGACAAACGAATCAAGAAGCAGAGGCGCTTACCCAGAGGTCAGCGGCGGTTTCTTCACTTCCTTACGGAAGCGTTGGGCCTTCGCGGCCGCCTCTTCCCGTTTGGTGGCGGCGGCCGCCCCCTTGAACTTCTTCTCCCGGCCCCCGAGGGTACTCGGCCCGGCCCGACGCTTCCTCGCGCCATCCAGCCTGATTTGGTTACGGGGGGCGACTTCTCCCTCTTCGCCAGTGGGCCAGTCGGCGAAGGTGGCCGACGGCTTGGGGCCGCCTTCCTCCCCCTCGCCGCCTCCTTCGGCGTCGGCTTCCATCGCCGCTGCCCCCAGATCGGGGTCGTCGACGTCGCTCTCCGCTTGGTCCGGGGCGAACTGGCGAGACGGCCTCGCGGCGCCCGCTGCGGGGTGGATGAGAGGATTCTGAATCAAAAAGAAAGCAAAGTCAAGAGTCGGATTCGGCTGCAAAGAAGAAAGAGCACGATGGGAAAAATTTACCACCGGAGGGGGATTGGCGCGCGAATACGGCTCCATGCCGAACTGCCAATCCGCCGAGAGGTTGCAGTTGGCAATGGAGTTCACCATCTCCGCCACCTCCGCGTGGGGAATGTCCTTGGTGCATGTCCGACTGGGGTCCCGGCGGTCGCTCATCTGACAGATCAGATGAGGCCGGCCTTGGAGCGGGAGAACTCGGCGCGCCACGAATGCTGACGCGACAAGTCGGCCCGTCAGGCTCCGCCGACTGCGTCGGCCTCCTCGCGATCGGCGTGACGGCGGCGCCGCCTGCCGGGGTCAGCGTCTTGGCGCGATATGACCAGCTGGGCAGCCTCCCAGCTGGCGCGTAGGCTACGTAAGCCGGCAGGTTGACCCAATCGCCGTCGGGGGCGACGTTCTTCACATAGAAGTACGAGCGCTGCCACATCTTCATCGACTTGATCAAGGTGATGGCGGGGAACGGGTTGTCGGCGGTCGTTCGCCCAATCGCGATGAAGGCGCCGCACGTGGTCGGCACGCCGGCGATGTGCGTGCCGAGCTTGGATTGAAAGAATTCCCCCCACAGCTCGATGGTGGGGAGGACGCCGAGGTAGCCCTCGCACAGAGTGGTGAAGGCCGACAGCAGCACCACCGTGTTCGGGGTAAGGTGGTGCGGCTGGAGGCCGCGGAACTCCAGGAACAAGCGGAAGAATCCGCTCGCCGGCAGCCCCAGGCCGCGCATAAGGTGGGAGCGGAACACAAGCCGCTCGCCTTCCCTCGGTTCCGGCGTCACCTCGTTCGCCGGCGGGGCGCGGGCTTGCACGAGGTGTGCGCCGGGGAGGCGTCGCGTCCTGCGGAGGAAGTCGATGGCCTCGTCATCTATTTCCGAGCCATCCCACACGCCGGAGCGGACGGCGGCGGGCGCGGCGGCGGAGGAAGAGCTCATCGCTGCGAACAAGGTGCGGTTCGGCGTAGCGGCGGCGAGAGGAAGAGGAAGAAGAAGGAGGAGGAAGAGAGAGGGGGAGTGGGCGCGCGTGCCTCGCCGCCCCGCTCCCCCACCTACTTATAGCCCGGCGCGCTGAGAAGCCGAGGGGGCGTCGTGGGATTAACTGCGCCCACGCCCCCACGACCCCCACGATTCACCACACGAAATAACTGCGCGCATTTACTGCGCCAGAAGCCCAATCGTCCGCTCGGCCACAGCGGATCCGTTCGAGGGCCGAGGCGTGGTAGTGGCGGGCCCCCGCCTGCAGGCCCATCCCGTCGCGCGCGTGGGCTGGCAGACTAGTCTAGCCACGTGGCGCCATTCGGCGGGGTCGCTGCAGGCGGCGGCACTTGGCTTATCAAGCACGCCATCCAAACTCCGCCACGACTTTCAAGATTCCCTAAGAGCAAGGCGACTTTCTGCGGGTCCGGCTCTCCATGGCCGGCTTGGCGGAGCCGGCCCAAGCGGACTCGCCACATGATAGTCGGCTGGGAAGGCGACGGACGAGTCCCGAACCAGGCAACCAGAGGGGGAAACTGCCGAGGCTCCTCGACGCTTTTCCCTCGAAGCCTCCGCAGTTTCGGGGACTACTGTCGGAGTAATGGGCCACGGGTAGGCAATCCCGGGTCCCAGAACCTTTCAAGACATCGGGGCAGGCCTCGCCCCTCAAGAAGCCCAAGACGAAGGGCCGACTCTGGGAGTCAGCAGCAGCATCGCTGACTCCCTGATCATAGCCGAATCCCAGAGGCGGCGGCAACACGAGCCGACTCCCAGACAGGCGACTCCAGGGAGGCCGACTACGGGGAGACGGCCCACGACTTCAGCATCTTCTACCTCCGAGAAGGAGGACGAGGCGGGGGATGGCCGGAGTACGGCCCTCCCCCACTCTGATTACCAGGGGCAGGTATGGCTACAGTGCGACGTACCGGAGGAGATCTCCGACGGATACGACACTGTTGCCATGCCGACCCTGACGTCAGCCCAGCGGCGGAATCCTGTTCCCACGTTGGCTACGCGTACGGCCCAGAGACGGCGGGGCCCGCTAGTCAGCTGGGGGGGGGGAGCGAAGACGGCGAGAGAGCTCGGAGACGGATCCCGTGGGAGTCGGCCTCTGAGAGTCGGCCTACCCTCCCACGGGCCCCACACGCCATTAACCAGACAAGATGGAGAGTGGCGACAGTGATCGCCCGCCAGGCGGCGGCACTGTTGCCACGACCCCACGACCGAAGCAACGTCACAAGAGGTGATGCTACAGCGAACGGTTAATCAGCGGGGCCCGCCAAGTGGCCCTGTGAGTCAGCGGAGAAGCGGGCGATCCGAGACGAGCGGCTGGGCCCCGCCAGGCGGATTCATTGTACCCCCGGGGGGTAGGCCTATATAAACCCCCCGGACCACCCATGCAAAGGGTTGGATCCCAGTAGCACTAGACCAGAGGCATAGAAGGGAGAAGAGCTAGCCTTGCCTTCTCCTGCCACCAGAACACAGCTCGAGGAGCAACTTTGTACTCATAGTTCGATAGTGATCATGCGGAGACCCCGCAGAGCAGCAGTAGGGGTGTTATCTCCTCGGAGAGCCCCGAAGCTGGGTAAGATTCACCGGCGTGCATGTCTTCGCCTCATCCCGTTTCCAGGCACCGGCGACGTTCTACTCGCCCCCACCATGATAAGCCATCCTTTGGCATATGTCGTACCCAACCCCCGACATTCAGACAACGAACATTCATTTGTTAGTCTTCTCTTTTTATTTTCTTTTTCTGCCAGTGACCTATCCGCGATTATTTTTTTAACGCAGATTAGCCTCTGATCTTTAAACCCTCGCCGTTTCTAAACCGTTTGTCCAAATCCAGTGAAACCAACGCCAAAATCTTCGTCTCGAGCCCCTCTTTCTGTTTCATCAACTTGAACAAGGTTTTCGCAATTTAAAATTTTGTTTCAAGCAGATTTGTTTTCGAAGTTCTTTTGACCGTAGTTTCAGTTCCGTAGCTCCGATTCGATTGATTCTTTTTGCAGATCGGATCTATTCAGTTGAACTTTCAGATTTGATCTTCTTATTTGAGTTTTACCCGTGCATCATTGATTGAGTGCTTATGTATGCTATTGTTTGTTTGCGATAGAATCCCCGGAGTGCGAAGCGTGCTACTACGAGTCTCTAGGGTTTGCGAATCGTCAGCAAGGCAAGTAACACATTGATCATACTCTTTTCATACCCAGTTTTTATGCATTAGTTTCACCCCTCAAACATTGCATAAGTAGGATCTCTTAACATGTGGGTTTCGGGAAGTAGATGATGAGGTAGAACCTATTGCCCTTTTTATTATCAAACCCTTGAAGTTACTTCTACGTTATGCTTATATTGCCATGCTACGCTCGTAGACGTGGATTGGGTTTGAGTGTTTTCCACGACAGATGTGAGATTGATAATTAATGGTTAACTTAAGATGGCTACTTAAATACGGATCTGGGTGGATTGGTTGTCAGGGCACCTAGAGAATCCAGTGTTGTCCTAGGATATCCCGGAGTACCCGTGTGATCATCCTATGGTTCGCCACCCAGGCTCAAAGGGATCATAAGATTATTCATGCTAGAAACTTTCGTGTGCAGCCACAAGCTATTATGGGCTCTAGCATAGTTGAGTATGATGCATGACCTCTTTCAGTGGTGGGCTAGCAGATGTACGGGAAAGTAGGTGTAACTGTCCACCCGGAGTAATGAGTTAATGTTTTTGAAAGACTGTGTCTCGGTCATCCATTTCTCAAACACCATGCGAGAAATCCAACGAAGGAGATCGAGTCTTGTGGGGAAAAGTGCGCAAACCTCTGCAGAGTGTATAAACTAATCATGGTTAGCCGTGTCCCCGGTTATGGACATCTTGAGTATTTGGTACTTGAATTATTGATTTGATCTCATCACTTTAAATTAATTTGTTGGGTTGTTAATTACTTTTTAATTGGGATTGAGTTTGAGGAACCTTCTCAATGTTTCAACCACCTTGATAGTTAAATAAAACATATTCCTTTGTTGTAGGGAAAAATTGGCTTTTCGCAAAACCTTATGACCATAGAGCCTCCACCAGCCATATATGCATGTGGTGATAGCATTTATTCGGTTCATTGCTCTACTGTGTTATATTGCCAGCATATTCCATGTGCTGACCCGTTTTGGGCTGCAACACATCATGTTGCAGACTTTTCAGACGAAGAGTAAGGTGCGCTAGGTCGTTGTCGTGCACTCAGCTATGCCGTTGGAGTTGATGGACTCACTTTATCTTCCAAGCCTTCCGCTGTTATCTTAATTAGATGGCCTTAAGCCATATTTATTGTATTAAGTTCTTTCTTGAGACTATCGATGTAATAAGTGTGTGATTGCTATTCTGTTATAAATCATTCGAGTACTGTGTGTGTCAGCATTACCGATCCAGGGATGACACTGAAGCACAGGGATTTGACCGTCTGAGGTCGGATCGCTACAAGATGGTATTAGAGCACATGCTGAATGTAGGACACGACCACTAAGATGAGCCATAGGTCACTCTTCTCTACTCATTTCTGACTCCTCTCCATTTTCTAATCTTTAGGATGGCGGACTCAAGGAACAAGTTTGCACAACCGGATGAAGAGACACCCTTTGGACGACATTTGAAGGAAGTCACTAGGTACCTGAACATTGGAATACCAAGCTTCACTGGGACCTACACCGCCACTTTACCACAAGAGGAGCGTTGGATGATTCGAGTTCAAGTTCCAGGAAGGACGTTCACGCCAGTCACTGAGCCAATAGAGTTTTCCTTTGATGCACCAACCTGGAGTCTAGGTAAGAGCATGGCAGCCCACATCGTCATGGGACGCATTGGCGAAGTTTACCACAAGGATCTTAAGGAAACTATATACCAGATATGTGGGCACCAAGACGAGCAATGGGAGATGATCAGCACCAGGAGGGACATGTCCATTGCAGCTTTCATCCAGGAGTTAAACCAACACATTCATCGCCAGGAGAACCAGATGTGCGCAAGCATGATAGATCTGAAGAAGGTGATGACCAGGAACATGGAGCTAGAGGAGGAACTCAAGTCTACACGCGACGGATATGAGGAGGAAATCGCAATACTAGTGGAGAAAAATGACGAACTGACAAGAAATCTAGGAGTGTTCATGGGAGACCCCGCGCCAGGAGGAGATGACGATCATCCTGAGGACTACATCATCATCGACGACACCGACTCTGACCCCGATGATAGTGATGATGATTATGAAGACGAAGCTGGAGCAAATATAATGGAGTCTTCCACCAATCAAAATTGCTAGTAGACCACCATATGATTAGTAGTATTCCCCCATGTATATAGTAGTAGTCCAAGCACTTTTGTAATGATAGTTCTAGACCGATAGTATGCCCTTGCTTGTATTGATTTGGTGTGATATGATTGTGTTTGTCTCATGTGCATATGGGTAGTGCTTTCTCATTAGACCTCATTCTATTCTAATCTCTCCCCTCTAAACCCATCAGATGCCTCAGAGACGTGACGGATATGAGGAGGAAATCGCAATACTAGTGGAGAAAAATGACGACCTGACAAGGAAGCTAGGAGTGTTCATGGGAGACCCCGCGCCAGGAGGAGATGACGATCGACCATCCCGAGGACGACATCATCATCGACGACACCGACGATAGCTATCATGATTATGAAGACGAAGCTGGAGCAGATATCATGGAGTCTTCCACCGATCAAAATTGCTTGTAGACCACCATATGATTAGTAGTATCCCCCATGTATATAGTAGTAGTCCAAGCACTTTTGTAACGATAATTCTAGACCGATTGTATGCCCTTGCTTGTATTGATTTGGTGTGGTATGATTGTGTTTGTCTCATGTGCATATGGGTAGTGCTTTCTCATTAGACCTCATTCTATTCTAATCTCTCCCCTCTAAACCCATCAGATGCCTCCGAGACGTGACGGATATGAGGAGGAAATCACAATACTAGTGGAGAAAAATGACGACCTGACAAGGAAGCTAGGAGTGTTCATGGGAGACCCCGTGCCAGGAGGAGATGACGACCATCCCGAGGACTACATCATCATCGACGACACCGACTCTGACCCCGACGATAGTGATGATGATTATGAAGACGAAGCTGGAGCAGATATCATGGAGTCTTCCACTGATCAAAATTGCTAGTAGACCACCATATGATTAGTAGTATTCCCCCATGTATATAGTAGTACTCCAAGCACTTTTGTAACGATAGTTCTAGACCGATTGTATGCCCTTGCTTGTATTGATTTGGTGTGATATGATTGTGTTTGTCTCATGTGCATATGGGTAGTGCTTTCTCATTAGACCTCATTCTATTCTAATCTCTCCCCTGTAAACCCATCAGATGCCTCCGAGACGTGACACCGGATTTGTCTTCCCACTGGAGCTCACTCAGTTGATCCAATAGCAGAATGCCTTGATGCAGCTACTAGTCCAGAACCAAGGCAACAACAACAACAACAACCCACCGCCACCACCTCCAGTTGACAACTTAGCCCGTGTTCTGAGGTTACAGCCGCCGGTGTTTTCCAGTAGCACCGAGCCAATAGTTGCTGATGACTGGCTACGCAGGATTGGAAGGGAGTTGACCACTGCAGGTTGCACAGATGCTGAGAAGGTGCGTTTTGCCGCACATCAATTGGATGGACCCATAGCCTCATGGTGGGAGAATTACACAGCCACCTTCCCTATAGCCAATATCACTTGGGATCAGTTTCAGCAAGCATTCCGCACTACTCATGTCTCAACTGGAGCTATGAGCATGAAGAAGCGTGAGTTTCACAACTTACGCCAAGGAAACCGTACTGTGGGGCAGTATGTGGATGAGTTCAGCAAGTTAGCTCGCTATGCCCCAGATGATGTGGCCACTGATGCCGCGAAACAGGAGAAGTTTATGGAATGGCAGAATGATGAGTTGAGCATGCAGTTGATGGTAGCGACATTTGCTAACTACCAGGAGTTGGTAGACAGGGCTCTTATGATTGAAGGGAAGCAGCAACAAATTGAGAGCCGCAAAAGGAAGTATGGACAAGGGAAGTACAATTTTGGAGCTCAGCAAAAGCCTCGTTTTACCCCGAACTCGGGAGGATATACCCACAACCATGAAGGCCATACCCACAATGGAGGATGTGCACACAACCAGAGTGGCCCCAAGAATGGAAACGGGAATGGAGCAGGCAGCAATCAGAACCGTTCTAACCCCTCTACCCCCGCCAAGAAGGATCTAAGTCACATTACTTGTTTCAAGTGCGGGAAGACTGGACATTACGCCAACGAGTGTTTTGAAGCAAAGAATGGTAACGACAATGGACGCTCTGGGAAGAAGCCCAACCCTTTCAACAGGGGACAAGTGAACCACGTGAACGTGGAGGAGGTTGAAGAGCAGCCAGATGCAGTTATCGGTAAGTTTTTTGTTAAGTCATTTACTACAATCGTCTTTTTGATACTGGTGCATCGCATTCATACATTTTAAGGGGATTTGTGGATAAGTATAAGTTGCCCACCAAAGTTCTTAGGACACCTATGTTAGTAAGCTCTCCAGGAGCGGAGTATATGGCAAGCCAAGGATGTTTTTAGATGCCATTGACCATAGGTAGGCATGTTTTCCCCTCAGACCTAATAATTTTGGAGTCACAAGGATTGGATGTGATACTAGGCATGGCTATCGATGTATGGGGGAAACATCAATTGCGCCAGTAAGTCAATTTTACTCACTACAGCGGAGGGAAAAAGGATCAAGTATGTATCCAGGCATGCACCAAGGAGAACCCAAGTAAATTCCCTCTCAGGAGTTGTTCAGGAGGAAGTGCCTGTAGTGAAGGATTACCCAGATGTATTTCCAGAGGAGTTACCAGGCATGCCGCCGGATCGAGACATTGAGTTTTTGATAGAGCTGTTGCCAGGCACCGGACCGATATCGAAGAGACCATGAATGCCTGCAAATGATCTGGAGGAGATTAAGAAGCAGATCAAGGAGTTATTGGAGAAAGGTTACATTCGACGAAGTTCGTCACCATGGGGAGCCCCAGTGCTCTTGGTTGAGAAGAAGGATGGATCGTTGAGAATGGTTGTTGATTATCGTGCGTTGAATGAAGTGACGATCGTGAACAAGTACCCACTGTCGATGATCAATGATCTGTTTGACCAGCTGCAAGGAGCTAAAGTATTTTCCAAGATCAACCTACGATCAGGATACCACCAGTTGAAGAACCGAGAACAGGATATACCTAAGACAGCCTTCACCACAAGATATGGGCTATATGAATACATAGTTATGTCATTTGGATTGACTAATGCCCCTGCCTATTTCATGAGCATGATGAATAAGGTGTTCATGGAGTTCTTGGATAAGTTTGTCGTGGTATTCATTGATGATATCTTGGTATACTCGAAGAATGAAGAGGAACACAAGGTGCATTTGCGCTTAGTTCTCGAGAAGCTCAGGGAACATCAGTTATACGCCATGTTTAGCAAGTGTGAGTTTTGGTTGAAGGAAATTGGATTTCTTGGACATTTTATATCAAGAGAAGGTATAGCATTAGACCCCACCAAGGTTCAGTCAGTCACTGAGTGGTTGGCACCCACCTCAGTTGGAGAGATCCGTAGTTTCCTTGGACTCGCGGGATATTATCGGAGGTTCATTGAGAATTTTTCTAAGATTGCGAAGCCAATGACGGAGTTGTTTAAGAAGGACACCAAGTTCAAATGGACAGATGAATGCGAAGAAAGTTTTCAGGAGCTGAAGAAACGTTTGGTTACAGCCCCAATGCTGATTCTGCCGGATATACGAAAAGATTTCCAAGTGTATTGCAACGCTTCTCGCTTAGGACTTGGAGGAGTAATGCAAGACGGAAGAGTTGTTTCATATGCCTCACGACAACTTCGACCACATGAGTTGAATTATTCCACGCATGATTTGGAGTTAGCAGCCGTAGTGCATGCACTCAAGACCTGGAGACATTTTCTTATTGGAAATCGTTGTGATGTGTACACGGATCATAAGAGTTTGAAGTACATTTTCACACAGAAGGACCTGAATCTTAGGCAGAGGAGATGGTTGGAGCTCATAAAGGATTATGATATGAAGTTGCACTATCATCTAGGAAAGGCCAATGTCGTAGCAGACGCTTTGAGCCGGAAGAGTTATGCCAATACCCTCGTGAGCGGAGGATTACCAAAGGAATTAGCAGAAGATCTCAGGGAGCTTCGTTTGGAGATAGTTCCTAGAGGTTTTGTTGCAGCATTGGAGGTTTAGTCAACATTATTGGGAAAGATTCGAGAAGCTCAGAATGATGACAAGGAAATTGCCGAGATAAAGGAGAGAATGAGCAAAGGAAAAGCCAAAGGTTTTTGTGAGGATGAGCACGACACCTTGTGGTTTGAGGACCGTGTTTATGTGCCCAATAATGCAGAGATCAGGAAGTTGATACTTCAGGAGTCTCATGACTTGCCATACTCGATACACCCCAGAAACCAAGATGTATTTGGATTTGAAGGAGCATTTCCGGTGGACTGGAATGAAGAAGGACATTGCCGAGTATGTAGCCGTATGTGATGTATGTCAGAGAGTGAAGGCAGAACATCACAAGCCAGCAGGATTACTGCAGCCTATGCCGATACCCGAATGGAAGTGGGACAAGCTTGGCATGGACTTTATCACCGGATTACCCAGGAACCGATCGGGATATGATTCTATTTGGGTAGTAGTGGATCGTTTGACCAAAGTGGCTCACTTTATCCCAGTGAAGACCACCTATACAAGTGCAAAGTTGGCCAAGATATATATGACCAGGAACGTATGTCTGCACGGAGTTCCGAGGACCATCGTATCAGATAGAGGAACACAGTTTACTTCAAAGTTTTGGCATCAGCTGCACCAGACCTTGGGTACCAGGCTAGAGTTTAGTACAACTTTTCATCCGCAGATAGATGGATAGACCAAGAGAGTCAATAAGATTCTGGAGGATATGTTGAGAGCTTGTGCGCTAGATTATGGATCTAGTTGGGATGATAATTTGCCCTATGCGGAGTTCTCATACAACAACAGCTACCAGGCCAGTTTAAAGATGGCACCTTTCGGAGCTTCGTATGGAAGGAGGTGCAGAACACCGTTGATGTGGGATGAAGTCGGAGACCGTCAGTTCTTTGGACCAGATTTGATTAAAGAGTCTGAAGAGAAGGTTATGTTCATTCGGGATAGACTGAAGGTAGCTCAGTCCAGGCAGAAGAGTTATGCAGACTCAAAACGCAAAGAGGTAGTCTATGAAATCGGAGACAGAGCATATCTTCGTGTATCACCACTGTGAGGAGTTAAACGCTTTGGAGTTAAGGGAAAGTTAGCCCCGAGATTTGTAGGACCATACCGAGTTTTGGAACGTATGGGAGAAGTGGCCTACAAGTTGGAGTTACCCGAAGGACTGTCAGGAGTTCATGATGTGTTTCACGTTTCCCAGTTGAAGAAGTGGCATGCTGAGATGGCCGACATTCCTCTGAGAGATACAGTACCCCTGGAAGCAATTCCGTTGGATAGTGATCTGACCTACGAGGAGAAACCAATCAAGATTCTCAAGTTTGGCAGCCGAGTTACACGCCGCAAGGTTATCAAGTTTTGCAAGGTTCACTGGAGCCACCATACCAAGGATGAAGCCACCTGGGAACGAGAGGATGATCCACGGAAAGACCACCCACACCTATTTTCCAGCCATCCTGAATCTCGAGGACGAGATTCATCTTAAGGGGGGGGGGTAGGTTTGTAACATCCCGAATTTTCAATTTGGAATGTTATACATAGGTCATCAATGCATATCATATTTTATTGCATTTTGTTTGTGATCCTAGAAAATCCTAAGCAACTCAAGGACCCACGGAGAGAGTTGGGGATTTCACGATATTCATATTTGAATTTTCTCAAATATTGAAACAGGGATCATTTTGATTTTTATTATTTTTCTCTCCAAAAATATTTCAAATTAAAATATATGAGAGGAGATAATATGACTTCTCCAAAATAAACGAAATATTGGAGAAAAAATGTTAAAATAAAATAAATAATTTTATTTGGATTTTATTGCTATTTTATTTGAATTAGAAAAGTGTGCATTTTTCAAAATTGCATTTTTAGGCCAAGAAAATGCTCACTTTGTTCTAAATATTTTATTTACACTGTGAAAATTGTTTTTGGCATTTTTGGATTTTTATTTCTATTTTATTAGGATTTTTCTCGGTGGAATCTGATTTTAGAAAAAAATGTTCCGGACTGACTAGGCCAAAGCCCAGCCGGCCCACTCCCGCGCCGCCGTCCCCGTCGTCCCCGAGACGGACTCCCGAAGGAGTCCGACGCCGCCACGCCGCCGGCCGCCCCTCCCAAGACGCCACCCCTCGGCCTTTAAAGGCGAGCCGCCGCCCTCCAGCCCCACACCGCCTCGCCACCCGACCAAGACCGCCCCGCCGTCTGAGCCGCGCCGCCACGCCTGG
This sequence comes from Aegilops longissima, assembly GCA_021605205.1. NCBI lineage: Eukaryota > Viridiplantae > Streptophyta > Magnoliopsida > Poales > Poaceae > Aegilops > Aegilops longissima. Next base: position 764,555,257 of record CM038677.1, read on the forward strand.
CGCCTACTTGCCGCCAAGACTATCCGTTGCCGCTAGTCGCCGTCGCTGCCGCTTAGCGCCGCCGCCGCCAAGATCTCATCCGCTGCCACGCCCGAGCCGCCGCCCCACGCCGCCCGTCCGCTGGAGCAGCCACCGGTTTTTTCCGGTTTAGGTACAAAACCGCCGTTTTTTTAAAACCCTAGTTCGGTTTTCTTTAGATTGGTTCGGTTTTTTTCCTCGATTTATTTTATTTTGGCGGACGTTCGCCCGATCGTTCATTTCAACGAATGTTGTTCGCCGTTTAGGTTCAGACAGCGAACGTTCGTTCATTAGTCTTTTCTTTTTATTTTCTTTTTCTGCCAGGGACATATCCGCTATTATTTTTTATCGCACATTAGCCTCTGATCTTCAAACCCTCGCCGTTTCTAAACCGTTTTTCGAAATCCAGTGAAACCAACGCCAAAACCTTCGTATCGAGCCCCTCTTTCTGTTTAATCAACCTGAACAAGGTTTTAACAATTTAAAATTTGGTTTCAAGCAAATTTGTTTTCGAAGTTCTTTTGACCGTAGTTTCAGTTCCGTAGCTCCGATTCGCTTGATTCTTTTTGCAGATCGCATCTCTTCAGTTGAAATTTCAGATTTGATCTTCTTATTTGAGTTTTACCTGTGCATCATTGCTTGAGTGCTTATGTATGCTATTGTTTGTTTGTGATAGAATTCCCGGAGTGCGAAGCGTGCTACTACGAGCCTCTAGGGTTTGCCAATCGTCAGCAAGGCAAGTAACACATTGATCATACTCTTTTCATACCCTGTTTTTATGCATTAGTTTAACCCCTCAAACATTGCATGAGTAGGATCTCTTAACATGTGGGTTTCGGGAAGTAGATGATGTGGTAGAACCTATTGCCCCTTTTATTATCAAACCCTTGGAGTTACTTCTATGTTATGCTTATATTGCCATGCTATGCTCGTGGACGTGGATTGGGTTTGAGTGTTTTCCACGACAGATGTGAGATTGGTAAGTAATGGTTAACTTAAGGTGGCTACTTAAATACACATCTGGGAGGATTGGTTGTCAGGGCACCTGGAGAATCCAGTGTTATCCTAGGATATCCCGGAGTACCTGTGTGATCATCCTATGGTTCACCACCCAGGCTCAAAGGGATCATAAGATTATTCATGCTAGAAACTTCCCTGTGCAGCCACAAGCTATTATGGGCTCTAACATAGTTGAGTATGATGCATGACCTCTTTCAATGGTGGGCTAGCAGATGTAGGGGAAAGTAGGTGTAACTGTCCACCCGGAGTAAAGAGTTAATGTTTCTGAAAGACTGTGTCTCGGTCATCCGTTTCTCAAACACCATGTAGTGCGAGAAATCCAACGGAGGAAATCGAGTCTTGTGGGGAAAAGTGCGCAAACCTCTGCAGAGTGTATAAACTAATCATGGTTAGCCGTGTCCCCGGTTATGGACATCTTGAGTATCTGGTACTTGAATTATTGATTTGATCTCATCACTTTAAATTAATTTGTTGGGTTGTTAATTACTTTTTAATTGGGATCGAGTTGGAGGAACCTTCTCAATGTTTCAACCACCTTGATAGTTAAATAAAACATATTCTTTTGTTGTAGGAAAAAATTGGCTTTTCGCAAAACCTTATAACCATAGAGCCTCCACCAGCCATATATGCATGTAGTGATAGCATTTATTCTGTTCATTGCTCTACTGTGTTATATTGCCAGCATATTCCATGTGCTGACCCGTTTCGGGCTGCAACATATCATGTTGCAGACTTTTCGATTTAAGAGTAAGGTGCGCTAGGTCGTTGTCGTGCACTCAACTATGCCGTTGGAGTTGATGGACTCACTTTATCTTCCAAGCCTTCCGCTGTTATCTTAATTAGATGGCCTTAAGCCATATTTATTGTATTAAGTTCTCTCTTGAGACTATCGATGTAATAAGTGTGTGATTGCTACTCTGTTATAAATCCTTTGAGTACTGTGTGTGTCAGCATTACCGATCCAGGGATGACACTGAAGCACCGAGATTTGACCGTCTGAGGTCGGATCGCTACACACCGACTAAGGACGTCGCCTACGACGCATCCCCGTTGTCCACGCCTGTTCAATGCCAAAAACACGTTACTAGATGGGAAGGGGCGGATATCTACCACACCCGTTTAATGCCCCGTCCATTCGTAGGCCATCATTAAGCAGGCTCGCCAGCTGAGAAACCCACTATGGTGCCGCGCATTTACGCACCCGGACGCTTGGCCTCATGAGAATCCACTATTTAAAGGTGGCCATACCCGGCTAACGCCACCCCACAACACAAGCCGCACCACATCCTCCTCCCTTGCACCACATCCGCCATGACTGCAGGCAGCAACACTCTATGGGAGCCTTTCGACGGAGATGAAGCACGAGGTGGCCGCCCTTGCGGCTGCCTGGCAGAGCCGCCATGCCAGGCGGATCAAGGGCGGAATGCCGGCAATCTCGCCCGAGGTCTCTGATGATGAGGACGGCCCCACGATGGAGACAGGCTCCGACTGTTGGAGTCAAAACCGGCTGATCTCAGGTATGGGGTCCCGAACTGTGCATCTGAGGATCAATGGTAACAAGGGACGATGGGGACACAATGTTTACCCAGGTTCGGGCCCTCTTAAAGGAGGTAAAACCCTACGTCCTGCTTGACTGTATTCAATGAGTATAGGGGTTACAAGAGTCGATCTACCTCAAGGTCGTAATGGCTACACCCTAGCTGTCTAGCCTATGAGAATTCTGATGGTCTCTACAGACTAAACCCTCCGGTTTATATACACACCGGAGGGGCCTAGGGTTGTACAGAGTCGGTTTGTGGGGGAAGGAAATAACATATCCGGACATCAAACATGCCATCCAAGCCTATAAGTCCTACGCGGACATGGGGGAAAAGTCTTCTGCTTTTATCTTCATGGCCCATCAGTCCGGCCCATATCAAATAGTCCAGACAGCCGAGGACCCCCTATTCCAGGACTCCCTTTGTAGCCCCTGAACCAGTCTTCGATGACGATGTGTTCGGCACGCAGATTGTCTTCGGCGTCGCAAGGCGGGTTCCTTCTCCTGAACATTTTAAGATAGTTCCCTGCACAAAGGAATTGTATCCGGCTCTGTATAGTTACTACAACCCTTAGCCACGAAGGACAGATGCCAAAATAAATCAGTGTCTTTTACTGGCAGCTTTTTCAATGAAGCGTCACGCTTGGCTCTTTTAACATTTTGAACCGTTTTCACGCCCCCCGTTTCGTGTTTCGAGGCCGAGCGTCTATTGGCACATCTTGTCAAAATAAAGATCGTGCCTGTCCATTGCATGATTCTCATTAATACGGTTTTGGGTAATCCAACCGCGCCTTTCACACGATCTGTTCGGGATGAGGCGAATTTTAAAGCTTGAGAGGGGGAGCGTTTGATATTTCACTCCCTATAAGAGGGTAAAGATTCATCCTTTTTCCCCCACACCTTCTTCTGTTGGAAATATATCCTAGAGGCAATAATAAAGTGGTTATTATTGTATTTCCTTGTTCATGATAATCGTTTATTATCCATGCTATAATTGTATTGACTAGAACTCAAATACATGTGTGGATACATAGACAACAACATGTCCCTAGTAAGCCTCTACCGGACTAGCTCTTTGATCAAAGATGGCTATGGTTTCCTAGCCATGGACATGAGTTGTTGTTTGATAACGGGATCACATCATTAGGAGAATGATGTGATGGACAAGACCCAAACTATGAACGTAGCATACGATCGTATCAAGTTTATTGCTATCGTTTTTCTGCATGTCAAGTATATGTTCCTATGACCATGAGATCATGCAACTCACTGACACCGGTGGAGTGCCTTGTGTGTACCAAACGTCGCAACGTATCTGGGTAACTATAAAGGTGCTCTACAAGTATCTCCGAGGGTGTCTGTTGAGTTGGCATGGATCAAGACTGAGATTTGTCACCCCATATGACGGAGAGGTATCTCAGGGCCCACTCGGTAATACAACATCACAATAAGCTTGCAAGCAATGTGACCAATGAGTTAGTCACGAGATCTTATATTGTAGAATGATTAAAGAGACTTGCCGGTAACGAGATTGAACTAGGTATGGAGATACCGACGATCGAATCTCGGGCAAGTAACATACCGATAGACAAAGGGAACTGCATACGAGATTAGCTGAATCCTTGACACATCGAGGTTCGACCGATAAGATCTTCATAGAATATGTGGGAACAAATTTGGGCGTCTAGGTCCCGCTATTGGCTATTGACCGTAGAGGTGTCTCGGTCATGTCTGCATAGTTCTCGAACCCACAGGGTCTACACACTTAACGTTTGGTGACGATATATGTATAGTTGAGTCATTATGGTGGTTACCGAAGGTTGTTCGGAGTCCCGGATGAGATCCCGGACATGACGAGGAACTCCGAAATGGTTCGGAGGTTAAGATCGATATATTGGACGAAGGGTATTGGAGTCTGGAATTGTTCCGGGGGTACTGGGTGATGACCAACATCACCGAAAGGGGTTTCGAGGGGCCCCAACAAGTGTTGGGGGGCCCCATGGGCTAAGGGGAGGGGGCAAATCAGCCCACCCCCCTCATCCCATCTCACGTAACCAGAAGGGTTGGGGGCGCCCCCCTAGGGCTTCCCACCTCCCGGCTTAGGGGGAAAGTCACCCTAGGGGAGATCCCATCTGCCCTGGCCGCTGCCCCCCTAGGGGAAACCCTAGGGGCGCCACCCCCTCCTCCCTTCCCCTATATATAGAGAGGTAGAGAGAGGGTAGCCTCACCCCAAGAGCACATATCCACGCCACAGCGCTGCCTCTCATCTCCCTCGCATCCCTCTTCCTCTCCGCAGTGCTTAGAGAAGCTCTGCTGAGATTCCGCCACCACCACCGCCACCACGCAGTCGTGCTGCCGGAGGACTCGAGCTACTACTTCACCATCGCTCGCTGGATCAAGGAGGTGAAGCCGTCATCAAGCCGTACGTGTTTCTAAGACGGAGGTGTCGTCCGTTTGGCACTTGGATCAGAGTTCGCGGGACGGATCGTGATTGGATCACGAAGACGTTCAACTACATCAATCGCGTTTCTTAACGCTTCCGCTTAGCGATCTACAAGGGTATGTAGATGCAATCTCTCCTCTTGTAGATGGTCATCTCCTAGATTGGATCTTGGTGAGCGTAGGAAATTTTTTGTTTCCCATGCAACGTTCCCCAACAGTGGCATCATGAGCTAGGTCTATGCGTAGATGACATCACGAGTAGAACACAAAGGAGTTTGTGGGCGTTGATATTCAGATTGCTTCCTTCCTTAGTATTTTCTTGATTGGCGGTATTGTGCGATGAAGCAGCCCGGACCAACCTTACATGTCCACGTACATGAGATCGGTTCCATCGACAGACATGTGACTTTGTTGCATAAAGATGGCTGGCGGGTGTCTGTCTCTCCCACCTTAGTTGAATCAGATCCGACAAAGACGGTCCTTGTAGAAGGTTAAATAGAAAATTGCATATCCCCGTTGTGGCTTTGCGTAGGTAAGAATCATTCTTGCTAGATACCCATAGCAGCCACGTAAAACATGCAACAACAATTAGAGGACGTCTAACTTATTTTTGCAGGGTATGTTGTGATATGATATGGCCAAAGACATGATGAAATATATTTGATGTATGAGATGATCATGTTTGTAATAGTTTATATCAACTTGCATGTCGATGCATACGATAACCGGCAGGAGCCGTATGGTTGTCTTTAATTATTGTATGACCTGCGTGTCAGTCATTAAGCACTATGTAGTGCTTTACTTTATCTCTAAACGGTAGCAATAGTAGTAGAAGCATGGTTGGTGCGACAACCCCAATGGCGACACGATAATGGAGATCATGGTGCCATGCCGGTGACGATGGAGATCATGCCGGTGCTTTGGAGATGGAGATCAAATGCCCGAGTTGATGGCCATATCATGTCACTTATGATTTGCATGTGATGTTAATCCTTTTATGCATCTTATTTTGCTTAGGACGACGGTAGCATTATAAGGTGATCCCTCACTAAAATTTCAAGATAAAATTGTGTTCTCCCCAAGTGTGCACCGTTGCGAAAGTTTGTCGTTTCGAAGCACCACGTGATGATCGGGTGTGAGAGACTCTACGTTCGCATACAACTGGTGCAAGCCAGTTTTGCACATGCGGAACACTTGTGTTAAACTTGACGAGCCTAGCATGTACAGACATGACCTTGGAACACAAGAGACCGAAAGGTCGAACACGAGTCATATAGTAGATATGATCAACATGGAGATGTTCAGCATTGAAACCACCTCATCTCACGTGATGATCGGACTTGGGTGGGTGAATTTTGATCGTGTTACACTCGGACAACCGGAGGGATGTTGATTTGAGTGGGAGTTCTTAGGTAATATGATTAATTGAACTCATTATCATGAACAATAGTCTAAAGTTGCCTTTGCAAATTTATGTTGTAGATCAATGGCTCGCGCAGTAGCTCCCCTGAATTTCAATGCGTTCCTAGAGAAAGCTAAGCTGAAAGATTATGGAAGTAACTTTGTGGACTGGGCCCGTAATCTGAGGATTATCCTCACGGCTTCCCATAAGTCTTATGTCCTTGATGCACCGCTTGGTGCGCCACCCCCTCAAGCGACTGTAGACATTGTGAACGCCTGGCAGTTGCGTGTTGATGACTACTCAAAAGTTTAGTGCGCCACGATGTATGGCTTATAGCCGGGACTTCAAAGGCATTTTGAACGTCATGGAGCATATGAGATGTTCCAAGAGTTGAAGTTTATCTTTGAGAAGAATGCCTGGATCGAGAGGTATGAGACCTCTGATAAGTTCTATGCTTGCAAGATGGAGGAGACTGGGTCTGTCAATGAACACATACTCAGAATGTCTGGGTACTACAACCGTCTGGCTGAATTGGGAATTGAGCTCCCTGAAAGCACAGGTGCTCCCTGGGTGATTTTAGTAATTAATGTCAACATATCTCTTGTTGGATGTTTTCACCTAGTATATTTCAGAAAGTTCAACAAAGGCGTGGCATGGACAAGAGGATGCGGAACCCCTTCAAGATGATAAGGACAGAAGATTGGCAAAAGCTCAAGACTCTACATTTTCATTTTAGTGGTTCAAGATCACATTGAGTCCATAGGAAAGCCAATACTATTAAAAGGGGATGAGGTGTTGCTTAATGGCTTGCTTGCTCAAAGTACTTAGTGATATGCTCCAAAACCCTCAACACTTTCTCATTCCACATATGTCCTAAACCTAAAGTCAAACTCAGCCCCACCGATTTGATCTATCTGGCGCCACCGAGTTCATTTGACATAGCCACCGCTGAGGGAGTCCTGGACTATGGGGTCCTCGGGCGTCCGGCCTGTTATCCATGGGCCGGACTGCTGGGCTGTGAAGACATGAAGGCCGAAGACTGTACCCGTGTCCGGATTGGACTCTCCTTGGCGTGGAAGGCAAGCTTGGCGACCGACTATGAAGATTCCTTCTTATGTAACCGACTCTATGTAATCCCTAGATCCCCGTGTCTCAGATAAACCGGAGGTGTAGTCCGAAAGGATATACTCATTACCATATTCATACAGGCTAGGCTTCTAGGGTTTAGCCATTACGTTCTCGTGGTAGATCAACTCTTGTAATACTCATATTCATCAGGATCAATCAAGCAGGAAGTAGGGTATTACCTCCATAGAGAGGGCCCGAACCTGGGTAAACATCGTGTCCTCCGTCTCCTGTAACCAACAACCTTAGACGCACAGTTCGGGACCCCCTACCTGCGATCCACCGGTTTTGACACCGACATTGGTGCTTTCATTGAGAGTTCCACTGTGCCGTTGACGAAAGGTTCGATGGCCCCTTCGATCGTCTATGGTGACTCTGTCCGAGCAGAAACCTTCCTCCCCGGACATATTTTCGTATTCGGCGGCTTCTTACTGCGGGCCAACAAGCTTGGCCATCTGGAGCAGATCGATAGCTACGCCCCTGGCCACCAGGTCAGATTTGGAAGCTTGAACTACGTCGCGGATATCCGTGGAGACCTGATCTTCAACGGATTTGAGACTACGACGATCGCTCCCCCTCGCTCCGAGGAACATGACTTAAATCTGTCATCGGACCATATTCAGGAGATGGTTCCTTTAACTGCTACGGCCTTAGATCTGGAGCAGATTCCGCCATCCGAAACCGCAGAATCCGCGACATTGGAGCCGCACATGGACTCAGCACCTTGCAATGTCTGCGTCAATGGAATTCCGGACTCGTCTCCGGCTATAAGTTCTGAACCACGCACGCCTGCGGGCGCAGAGCTGGATCGGTTATCGATCTTAGAGTTCGGCACCGCAGATATCTTCCAACACTTGCCCTTGGGCGACGTTCTAAATTCATTAAAAAGCCTGTCCTTGGCGGGGGACTCACGGCCGAACTATGTCCGGTTCGAGGTAGAGGCTGATAATGGAGAACTTCGCTTCCCACCCGCCACCCACTTCATAGTCACTGTCGAGGACTTAACCGACATGCTTGATTATGGCTCCGAAGACATCGACGGTATAGGCGACGATGCCGACAAGGAACTAGGCCAAGACCCGCCATTCATGGGGCGTGGGACGGCCACTTCTTCGTACGACGTGTACATGGTTGATACACCTAAAAAAGCTAGCGATGATGACAAAGAAGATCCAGTTGAGAATAAACCTCCTGATACACAGTCTAAGCACCGGCGCCCTAAACGCCGCTCTAAGTCACATCGCAGCAACGCTGGCACCGGCGAAAATAGTACTCCGGACGACGCCGAAAACAATGAAGACCCTATTGGAGCAAGATCCGAACAGGAGGAACAAGAAAACGGGCAAGACAGCCCTGATGAACAGGCCCTGCCCAGCGACAATTCGGAGGACGACAACTACCTTCCGCTCTCCGAAGATGAGGTAAGCCTCGGTGAAGAAGACTTCGCCGTACCTGAAGAACCCATCGAGCAGGAGCGCTTCAAGTGCAGGCTAATAGCTACTGCAAGGAGCCTGAAAAAGAAGCAGCAGCAGCTTCAAGCTGACCAAGACCTACTCAACGATAGATGGACCAAAGTCCTGGCCGCCGAATAATACGGCCTTAGTGGCCCAGGCAAAAGCTACCAGAAGCATAGATTGCTACCTCATTTTGATGACGAGGCGTTGGAACCCGTACCATCATCACACAATGTGGCAGGTCGCCGACAACCCTGTCCGGATAAAGAGGCAACTCAAGTCGAACACCAGACCGCCCCACCTCGCCGTAAAGGCAAGAATAACACAGCTCATGGTTGTACAGATGACCTTCGACGGGACTTGGATAGTAGAGCAGGACCCGCGAGATCGATCTACGGATCGCGAGGGCATGCCTCGACACGCGACGATGGCTACCTATTCGGACGTGACAAACCTAGCCACGCCCGAGCCGAAAACCGCAAATGGACTCCTTTGGAGTTACGTCGTAGTGTGGATCTACATAGAGGTGCCGCACACCCTCTTTGCTTCACTGATGAAGTAATGGATCATCAATTCCCCGAAGGATTCAAACCCGTCAATATTGAATCATACGACGGAGCAACCGATCCCGCGGTATGGATAGAAGATTTCATCCTCCACATCCATATGGCCCATGGAGACGACCTCCATGCCATTAAATACCTCCCACTAAAGCTAAAAGGGCCAGCTCGGCACTGGTTAAACAGCCTGCCTGAAAATTCCATAGGCAGCTGGGAAGACTTGGAAGAAGCCTTCCTTGACAACTTCCAAGGAACATATGTCCGGCCACCGGATGCCGATGACCTAAGTCACATTGTCCAGTAGCCCAGAGAGTCATCCAAGAAGCTCTGGACTCGGTTCTCAGTCAAAAACAACCAAATCGTCGATTGTCCGGACGCGGAAGCCCTCGTAGCCTTCAGACATAGCGTCCGGGACGAATGGCTTGCACGCCACCTCGGACAAGAAGGACCTAAATCCAGGACAGCCCTTACTGCTCTAATGACCCGCTTTTGCGCGGGAGAGGACAGCTGGCTCGCTCGTAGAAGCAACAGCGCCAGCGACCCGGGCACTTCCGAAATCTGAGACGGCAACGGCAAGCCACGACGAAGCAAACACAATAGTCGCAATGATAATGAAAGATCACGCGACACAGTGGTCAACGCCGGATTCAGCAATCCCAAGCCCGGTCAATGGAAGAAGCCATTCAAAGCGAACCGAGACGAACCATCCAACCTAGACAGGATATTGGACTGACCCTGCCAGATTCACGGCCACCCCGATAAACCAGCTAATCATACTAACTGAAACTGCTGGGTCTTAAGCAGGCCGGCAAGCTCAATGCCGAACACAAGGGGAGGAGGCCGCCAGGCGATAGGGACGACGGAGAGGTTCACCAACGAAATACCGGGAGTCAGAAGCAAATTCCACCCGAGGATCGATTACTCCCGGAGCGAAAATAGCAGTCCGGCTTCCGCTGCCCACCTCGTACACCTGCAAAATTTGTACCGCGCATACATCACTATGCACTCAACATACCATGGGCATTGGTGGAAGCATACTACGGACAAGCCTGCAAGCATTCCCGTAACACTTTTTTATCTATTTTCTTTTTTTTTCTTCCTTCACCATCTCTTAAAAATAGGTGATGAACAGGGCAAACATCCAAAACTGACTCTATCGGAGTTCGGACCCGTACACTCACCTAAGGGGCTACTTCTATCAAGGATTCCCCTCGCCGAGGATAGGCGGCGCAGACGTGCGACAGGAGATCCAAAATAACTTTTTGTAGACCGCTCTCTTTATTTCGAGCCTGTACTATGCCTCTTCCTCCGCCTCCGACCCCGAGCATGTCAAATAGCCGGGGTTGTGGTCTTTATATATATAAAGTAATCATTGGCATATCGCTCAGGTCCCTGTAAACAGTATCCGAATTAATCATCCATGTTGTTTCGCCAATGAATATGGCTCCTATGGTTTTTCACAGATATACCTTGTCATAACCTGCCAGGGGCTCGGTATGGGAACAAATGAGTTGCCACAAAAAGCCCGAACAGCTCTATAGCGTACTTCGGCGTCGCAAGTTTGGCCTTATATACATCAGCTCCGAATCATTGTCTTGGGTCAATAGTTGGGTTGCCCGGCTCCTGTGCTTGCTACCCTACGTTCCGCTCCATCGGCTAGGGTAGTAAAGGGAGAACTACTTCGATTGTGCTTCCGGTTCATCTGGTCAAGTACCTCAGTAGAGAAAGCCAAAAACTGACTGTCATGATGCGGCGAGAGCTGGTCAACCACTTAATGACTTATTGGAATCTTTAGCGATTCTCCGTGTCACACGAGGGATCTTTTTCAGATCAAATATGTAAGGCACCATATTATAATACGCCGCATACATACCAGGGGCTATGTCGTAGCCCCACCATAAAACTCATATGGATAAGTGAAAGTGTTAACGCCCTATAGTCCGATTGCCAGGTTTGACGCTTATCACCTCCTTCATGGACCAAGACGTTGGATAAAGAGTGATCAAATGCTTTTCCGAACACCCCCGTACTTCCTACGAGGGGGCTGAAGCCGACGACTGGAAAACTTTCAGATTATATTAAAACGGCCGCACAGGAGGAATACAAGCTTTCGAGCAAAACATAAAAATAGATTAACTATAAAATTGTCTTTTACAATTCTCATACACCTCAATCAAACATTATGTCTTTCGAGCACTGACCCTCTATCAAACGGGCGGCCTCTAGGACGTCTTCAAAATAATGCTCCGGTTCAGGACGGTCCTTGCCCTTGGGTGAACTCTTCGCCACAACATCGATGGCCTTCATCTTCCCCCAGAATGTCTTGACTCGGGCAAAAGCCATCCGAGCACCCTCAATGCACGTCGACCACTTCACAGCGTCGATACGCGGCACCGCGTCAACAAGCCTTTGCACCAAACCGAAGTAGCTATTCGGAACAGGCTCGGTTGGCCACAACTGGATTATGACGTTCTTCATGGCAGCGCAGGATATCCTATGAAGCTCGACCCATTGGGACACCTGTTCATTCAGCAACAGAGGGCGCTTTGAAGCGCCAAACTGTGACCAGAAAAGCTTCTCCATTGCATACCCCTCTTGTGCTTGATAATACTGCGCCGCATCGGAAGAACTCTTCGGCAAGTCTAAAAACTCGTCCGGAGAACTCCACACTCAGTCAAGCTGAGCATAGTTCGGATCGCCGAACTTAGTCTGTAGCAGAAAGGGCTTACCAGCTGCAATCTCCCTAGCTTGCCGGATCTCCTCACGGGCTACTCTGGATTCCGACCGCGCTTCTCTCGCCTCTTGTAAGGCCTTGTCAAGTTCAGCCCTTTTGGCTTCACTCTCCTTCTTTTAAAAATTCACATCGGCTAATAGCATATTTCAGTTCGAGCGCCATCGTGGATATCTTCTCCTCGTCTTGGCGCCATGCAACTTGTTCGGCTTTTAACTCAGCCGATGCCTTCTCGGCAGCCACATTGCTACACCGGGCCTGCTCCTTGGCCCGGGCCAGCTCCGCAGGAAGAACTTCAATGGCGTCAGCACCATCTGCAGCCACGCATATTCCAGCATATAACTTTTAGCATCATGCTTATACCGCAAAAATGTATGGGGATTTCCCCGAATACATACCTTGCGACTCGTCAAGACGCATATTGATTAATGCAAGATCGTCCCCTGCTACATCCAGCTTCCGCTGCAGCTCGGCAATATCCATAGGCTGGGAAGTGGCCAAGGGGGAAGCAGCCTGTGTTCAAGTTCATCGGGTTAGTCCTCAAATGATTCTTTTCGATCCTCCGTTTGCTTCCCATTGGAAGCCAGCCCGAGTCTCAGGGGCTACTACCTATACACAGGTGCATCTTTGCAAATAAAACATAGCTGAAAACATTATATCACAAACCTCGAAGCCTTTTAGCAGGCTCATGAAGGCTTCATTTAATCCGCTCTTCACGGACAAAATCTTCTCAACCACTGTACCCATCAAGGTACACTGTTCCCCCCAGACAGATGCGTTTTGCAACATGTCCCGTAATATGTCCGGAGCCGCTGGGTCTCCGAAAGCCGCTCTAGGAGCACAGTCATCCTTTGAAGGAATTCGTTCACCCGTCTTCGGAATCGACATTGGCAGCAAGCCAGACAGTCCGGGGCCTTTATTATTGGCCCTAGAATCCCGGACGGTCGGAGATCCACCTTCGGGTACTGCCTTTTTCATCCCCTGCACAGCTTGTTGAGCAAGAAAAACCCTCCGCGACGACACTTCGGAGTCGCCCGCCTTATTGGGCGAGGAGGTCAGGGGAGGCGTCTTGCTTTCCATCATCTCTGGGAGGAGACGTCCCGAAGAAGAGGATTGTCCCGAAAAACTCTGTGCTGACCTATAGAAATGCACGGACACGTTACGTATATCTTTGGTAGCGGCAATGGAGCGGGACGCTATCAAAGCACCCCGGATTCCCTCACGGTTTGGTTGAGGACTTGTCCTCATGTTGGAGCTGTTCAACGGCATTGCCTTCCAAACCTAAGCCGCTCGACAGTGACATCTTGCCCCTCTTGGGAGACCGCCCCTCCCAACCTTCGGAGGCGGCCCTTTCCTCCTGCTCGGAGAAGGGATACTGGCTCCTCTCTCGCCTCTGTCCTCAGGCAAGGAAAGGTCAATTTCTCCGGACTCAGTATCCGACTTACCTCCGGAACAAAGGTCATCCCGGGTATTTTCACTCTCCTCTTGGCCCTCCCTTTCCGGCACCTGGTATGGTGCCGAGGCCAGCACCCTTGTTAGCACAGGATCCGCTGCGTCTTCAGGGAGGGGAGTCGGACACCTAATCCGCTCCACTTTCTTTATCCAGCCCTGAAAAAGGATGGTTCGGTCAGTGTCTTACTACTGGGTATCCGATTACGAGGTGTTCGGCGAACGGGCACTTATCAGGGTGTTCGGATGGTTACAGTCTAGGCCGACATCTTCGATGGTGTCCGACCATTGCTTTCATTTCCCGAAGAATAATCTCCACATTCGTTCGTGCGTAGTGCTGAAGAAGTGCTGAAGAGTCCGCGGCCCTTCTGGATTAAACTCCCACAGGAGGAGGGGCCGTCGCTCGCACGGCAGGGTTCAGCGGACTAGCATTACTTGAACGACATTGACGATATTGATGTCCCTCTCGATGAGGCTTCGGATGCGACTTCGCAAAGCCCGCACCTCGTCCGTTGATCCCCAGTCCAACCCCTTATTAATCCATGATGCAAGCTGAATTTGGGGGCTGGATCGAAATGCGGGCGCAGCTGCCCACTTGGAGCCACGGGGCTCGGTGATATAGAACCACCCCTGCTGCCATAAAAACGGAAGATTTGGCAAAGGATCCATTTAGCCAAACAGCGCTAGCAAGCTTGCTCACTATGGCACCACCACACTCTACCTGCTCCCCCTCTATCACTTGCGGCTTCACAGCGAAGGTCTTGAGCCACAAACCGAAGTGCGGGGGAGTTCGGAGGAAAGCTTTGCACGTGACGATAAACGCCGAAATGAGAAGAATAGAGTCCGGGGCCAGATTGTGAAAATCTAGCCCATAATAGAACATGAGCCCTCGGACGAAGGGATTAAGTGCAAACCCTAACCCGTGGAGGAAGTGGGATACAAACATGATCCTCTCGCCGGATCTGGGGGTGGGAATAACCTGCCCCTCGGCAGGAAGCCGATGAAGGATTTCTGCGGTCAGATACCTCGCCGCCCGAAGCTTTGCAATATCTCCCTCCGTGACAGATGAAGCCACCCACCGGCCTTGACGGCTAGATCCGGACATGATTGGAGCTTGTGGCGATTGAAACCCGGGTGTTGGAACTCGGGGTAGCAAGGGTTGAGGAAGAAGCAAGCGTGAAAGAAAAAGACGGGTCTATACCCCTATATAAAGGCTGCGAATATCGAACGTCTCCTCCTGGGCCTCAAAACTTGCCTATTCCCAAGGAGTTGTACCCAAGCGATGGTTGGGTTACCCACGTCCGGGTTGATAAGAATCCCTTAAAAAAGGGGAGGCACGATCTCCGCTTGGATAAGACATGCCCATAAAACCACGTCTCGAGATGTGGGATGACGGGCTAGCTAACGGTTCAAAAATAATGGCCGAGTAGGCGTGATGTCATATTACCAAAAGTTGTCAGCGGATTGGACTCGTGAACGATTATATCCTCGGTAGTTGTGTATACAAGTCTGTATATAATCATTACAGCTGACGACTATCTTGGAGTTCGGAAAGGAGAACCCGCCTTGCAATACCGAAGACAATCTGCGCGCCGGACTCCTTGTCATTGAAGACAGGTTCAGGGGCTACTGAGGGAGTCCTGGACTAAGGGGTCCTCGGGCGTCCGGCCTGTTATCCATGAGCCGGACTGGTGGGCTGTGAAGAGATGAAGGCCGAAGACTGTACACATATCCGGATTGGACTCTCCTAGGCGTGGAAGGCAAGCTTGGCGACCGACTATGAAGATTCCTTCTTATGTAACTGACTCTATGTAACCCTAGTTCCCCCCGGTGTCTATATAAACCGGAGGGTGTAGTCCGGAAAGGATATACTCATTACCATAGTCATACAGGCTAGGCTTCTAGGGTTTAGCCATTACGATCTCGTGGTAGATCAACTCTTGTAATACTCATATTCATCAAGATCAATCAAGTAGGAAGTAGGGTATTACCTCCATAGAGAGGGCCCAAACCTGGGTAAACATCATTTCCCGTGTCTCCTGTAACCATCGACCTTAGATGCACAGTTCGGGACCCCCTACCCGAGATCCGCCAGTTTTGACACCGACAACTGCCAGAAACCCTAATCAGTTCGGTCTCACCGATGGGATCTTGGTCTCACCGAGATGGGCTTGCAAACTCTCTATTGCCTGTTGCAATTATTTCGGTCCCAGCAAGATTTGCAATGGGTCCCACCGAGTTTGCCTGACCAACTCTTTGTTTTGCTTATTACCAAAATTGGTCCCACCGAGTTTGTGTAATCGGTCAAACCGAGTTGCAGTTTTACCCTAACCCTAGCACATCGGTCCCACCGAGTTGATCATGTCGGTCCCACCAAAAATCCTAACGTTCACATTTTAAATAGATCGGTTTAACCGAGTTTGAGTATTCGGTCCCACCGAGTTTGGTGATTTGTGTGTAACAGTTAGATTTTGTGTGGAGGCTATATATATCCCTCCACCCACTCTTCATTCGTGGAGAGAGCCATCAGAACGTGCCTACACTTCCAGCATTCATTTTCTGAGAGAGAACCACCTACTCATGTGTTGAGACCAAGATATTCCAATTCAACCATAAGAATCTTGATCTCTAGCCTTCCCCAAGTTGCTTTCCACTCAAATCATCTTTCCACCATATCCAAATCTGTGAGAGAGAGTTGAGTGTTGGGGAGACTATCATTTGAAGCACAAGAGCAAGGAGTTCATCATCAACACACCATCTATTACCTTTTGGAGAGTGGTGTCTCCTAGATTGGTTAGGTGTCACTTGGGAGCCTCCATCAAGATTGTGGAGTTGAACCAAGGAGTTTGTACGGGCAAGGAGATCGCCTATTTTGTGAAGGTAAGTCCTTGTGGGCGATGGCCATGGTGGGATAGACAAGGTTGCTTCTTCATTGACCCTTCGTGGGTGGAGCCCTCCGTGGACTCGCGCAGCCGTTACCCTTCATGGGTTGAAGTCTCCACCAACGTGGATGTACGATAGCACCACCTATCGGAACCACGCCAAAAATCTCCGTGTCTACTTTCTTGCAAATTGCATGCTTTACTTTCTGCTGCTCATATACTCTTGCCATGCTTGCTTGAAAGGTATTGTGAATGTTTGAACATGCTCTAAAACTCCACCTTAACTTGAAGAACTTAAAAACTGCTACTTTTCTTTGTTGAGGGTCTAATCACCCCCCCTCTAGACACCTCTTCTCAATCCTTTCAATTGGTATAAGAGCTTTGGTCTCCATTGCTTTGGTTTAATCACCATTGGAGGAAGATGGATGAGTCTATGTTGGGGAGTCTTAGACATAGAGTGCCTATACTTGATGGAGAGTTCTTTCATGAGTGAAAAAATGAGATGCTTGAGATTTTCAATGAATATCACTTGAACAAGTAAATTACTACCCCTTGTGCGCGTCTTATCACTAGAGGATTACCTAGAAACTTGATTGCTAGCTTGCCTGCTCTTAATTGTGCTTACACCATATGGAGATTTCTTCAGGAATGATTTACAAACTATTCCTTGAAAAACATAGATGAAATTCTTCACAAGTCTATTGCTTTGAGTAAGATGAATTCTAATGATCCCAAGTTTGGCGATTGTCTATTTGAGCTTCGTGACCTTATGTGTGCCAAAGGAGATATTGGAATAATTAGCAACATCATTTCCGAAGTCATTAGAATTCATAAAGATGAACATTCTCATGATCATATATCTAATGAATCACTCTCTCAAGGAAATGATCAATCACAAGATGATGTTGAACATGGATACTATGATGAGGATGATGATAGCGACTTTGATCTCGATGAGTCTATGAGGCACTTTGGTCTTATGGCAAATCTTCGTGGCTACATGGCTAGAGGAAAGGAATGGGTTCTTGATAGTGGATGTCCGATCACATGACCGGAGACAAAGATATGTTTCGTGAGCTTGCTGAAAACAACGGCCCTCGAAAGTATGTCACCTTTGGTGATAAATCAAAGGGTAAGGTGGTTGGCCTTGGTAAGGTGACCATCTCACATGATAGCTCCATACAAAATGTCATGCTCGTCGAATCTCTTGGCTATAATTTACTCTCTGTATCTAGACTAGCCAATTTTGGTTTCAATGTCCTATTTACTGAAGTAGATTGCCAAGTGTTTCGAAGAGACAATCATAAAATGGTCTTTACCGGTATACGTAGAGGTGATCTATACATTATTGATTTCACTAAAAAGGCTCAACCTAGAACTTGCTTAATTGCTAAATCTTCTAAAGGTTGGTTATGTCATAGGAGGTTAGGTCATGTGGGCATGCCAAATCTTGACGAGCTTATCAAAGGTGATCATATCCTTGGAGTTAAAGATGTTATATTTGACAAGGATAGACTTTGTAGTGCTTGCCAAGCAGGAAAACAAGTTGGAGGAAGCCACCCCGTGAAGAACATCATGCCCAGATGAAGCCACCCACCGGCCTTGACGGCTAGATCCGGACATGATTGGAGCTTATGGCGATTGAAACCCGGGTGTTGGAACTCGGGGTAGCAAGGGTTGATGAAGAAGGAAGCGTGAAAGAAAAAGACGGGTCTGTACCCCTATATAAAGGCTGCGAATATTGAACGTCTCCTCCTGGGCCTCAAAACTTGCCTATTCCCAAGGAGTTGTACCCAAGCAACGGTTGGGTTACCCACGTCCGGGTTGATAAGAATCCCTTAAAAAAGGGGAGGCACGATCTCCGCTTGGATAAGACATGCCCATAAAACCACGTCTCGAGATGTGGGACGACGGGCTAGCTAACGGTTCGAAAATAATGGCCGAGTAGGCGTGATGTCATATTACCAAAAGTTGTCAGCGGATTGGACTCGTGAACGATTATATCCTCGGCAGTTGTGTATACAAGTCTGTATATATTCATTACAGCTGAAGACTATCTTGTAGTTCGGAAAGGAGAACCCGCCTTGCAATACCGAAGACAATATGCGCGCCGGACTCCTTGTCATTGAAGCCAGGTTCAGGGGCTACTGAGGGAGTCCTGGACTAAGGGGTCCTCGGGCGTCCGGCCTGTTATCCATGGGCCGGACTGGTGGGCTGTGAAGAGATGAAGGCCAAAGACTGTACACATATCCGGATTGGACTCTCCTAGGCGTGGAAGGCAAGCTTGGTGACCGACTATGAAGATTCCTTCTTATGTAACCGACTCTATGTAACCCTAGTTCCCCCCGGTGTCTATATAAACCGATAAACTGGAGGGTGTAGTCCGGAAAGGATATACTCATTACCATAGTCATACAAGCTAGGCTTCTAGGGTTTAGCCATTACGATCTCGTGGTAGATCAACTCTTGTAATACTCATATTCATCAAGATCAATCAGGTAGGAAGTAGGGTATTACCTCCATAGAGAGGGCCCAAAACTGGGTAAACATCGTTTCCCGTGTCTCCTGTAACCATCGACCTTAGATGCACAGTTCGGGACCCCCTACCCGAGATCCACCGGTTTTGACACCGACAACTGCCAGAAACCCTAATCAGTTCGGTCTCGCCGATGGGATCTTGGTCTCACCGAGATGGGCTTGCAAACTCTCTGTTGCCTGTTGCAATTATTTCGGTCCCACCGAGATTTGCAATGGGTCCCACCGAGTTTGCCTGACCAACTCTTTGTTTTGCTTATTACCAAAATCTGTCCCACTGAGTTTGTGTAATCGGTCAAACCGAGTTGCAGTTTTACCCTAAACCTAGCACATCGGTCCCACCGAGTTAATCATGTCGGTCCCACCAAAAATCCTAACGTTCACATTTTGAACTAGATCGGTTTAACCGAGTTTGAGTATTCGGTCCCACCGAGTTTGGTGATTTGTGTGTAACAGTTAGATTTTGTGTGGAGGCTATATATATCCCTCCACCCACTCTTCATTCGTGGAGAGAGCCATCAGAACGTGCCTACACTTCCAGCATTCATTTTCTGAGAGAGAACCACCTACTCATGTGTTGAGACCAAGATATTCCAATTCAACCATAAGAATCTTGATCTCTAGCCTTCCCCAAGTTGCTTTCCACTCAAATCATCTTTCCACCATATCCAAATCTGTGAGAGAGAGTTGAGTGTTGGGGAGACTATCATTTGAAGCACAAGAGCAAGGAGTTCATCATCAACACACCATCTATTACCTTTTGGAGAGTGGTGTCTCCTAGATTGGTTAGGTGTCACTTGGGAGCCTCCATCAAGATTGTGGAGTTGAACCAAGGAGTTTGTACGGGCAAGGAGATCGCCTATTTTGTGAAGATCTACCCTAGTGAGGTAAGTCCTTGTGGGCGATGGCCATGGTAGGATAGACAAGGTTGCTTCTTCATGGACCCTTCTGTTGGAAATATGCCCTAGAGGCAATAATAAAAGTATTATTATTATATTTCTCTCTTCATGATAATTGTCTTTATTCATGCTATAACTGTATTATCCGGAAATCGTAATACACGTGTGAATACATAGACCATAATATGCCCCTAGTAAGCCTCTAGTTGACTAGCTCGTTGATCAACTGATAGTCATGGTTTCCTGACTATGGACATTGGATGTCGTTGATAACGGGATCACATCATTAGGAGAATGATGTGATGGACAAGACCCAATCCTAAGCATAGCACAAGATCGTAGTTCGCTTTGCTAGAGCTTTCCAATGTCAAGTATCTCTTCCTTAGACCATGAGATCGTAACTCCCGGATACCGTAGGAGTGCTTTGGTGTATCAAACGTCACAACGAATCGGGTGACTATAAAGGTGCACTACAGGTATCTTCGAAAGTGTCTTGGGTTGACACGGATCGAGGCTGGATTTGTCACTCCGCATGACGGAGAGGTATCATCGGGCCCACTCGGTAATGCATCATCATAATGAGCTCAATGTGATCAAGTGTTTGATCACGGATCATGCATTACAAGACGAGTAAAGTGACTTGCCGGTAACGAGACTAAACGAGGTATTGGGATACCGACGATCGAGTCTCGGGCAAGTAACATACCGATTGACAAAGGGAATTGTATACGGGGTTGATTGAATCCTCGACATCGTGGTTCATTCGATGACTTCATTGAGGAGCATGTGGGAGCCAACATGGGTATCCAGATCCCGCTGTTGGTTATTGCCCGAGAGCCGTCTCGGTCATGTCTGCATGTCTCCCGAACCCGTAGGGTCTACACACTTAAGGTTCGGTGACGCTAGGGTTATTAGGAAGACTTGTATGTGATTACCGAATGTTTTTCGGAGGCCCGGATGAGATCCCAGACGTCACGAGGAGTTCCGGAATGGTCTGGAGGTAAAGAATAATATATGGGAAGTGCTATTTCGGCCATCGGGACAAGTTTCGGGGTTATCGGTATTGTACCGGGACCACCGGAAGGGTCCTGGGGGTCCACCGGGTGGGGCCACCTGCCTCGGGGGGCCACATGGGCTGTGGGGGGTGCGCCTTGGCCTACATGGGCCAAGGGGAACCAGCCCCAAGAGGCCCATGCGCCTAGGGTTCCAAGAGGGAAGAGTCCCACAAGTGGAAGGCACCTCCCAAATGCCTTGGGGGGGAGGAAATCCTCCCTTGGCCGCCGCCCCCTTGGGAGATCAGATCTCCCAGGGCCGGCGCCCCCCCCAAGGGGCCTATATAAAGAGGGGAGGGGAGGGGGGCAGCCGCACCCCTTTGCCTTGGCGCCTCCCTCTCCCTCTCCAACACCTCCTCCTCCTCCGTAGAGCTTGGCGAAGCCCTGCCGGAGTACTGCGTCTCCACCACCACCACGCCGTCGTGCTGCTGTTGGAGTCTTCTTCCTCAACCTCTCCTTCCCCTTGCTGGATCAAGAAGGAGGAGACGTCGACCGTCCTGTATGTGTGTTGAACGCGGAGGTGCTGTCCGTTCGGCACTTGGTCATCGGTGATCTGAATCACGGCGAGTACGACTCCGTCATCACCATCCTGTTGAAAGCTTCCGCACGCGATCTACAAGTGGTATGTAGATGCAATCTCTCTCTCATGACTCGTTGCTTAGATGAACTCATAGATGGATCTTGGTGAAACCGTAGGAAAAATTTTAATTTTTCGCAACGCTCCCCAACAAAGGGCATCATGAGCTAGGTCTATGCGTAGTTCTCTATTGCACGAGTAGAACACAATTTTGTTGTGGGCGAGATCTTGTCAACTTGCTTGCCGCTACTAGTCTTATCTTGCTTCAGCAGTATTGTGGGATGAAGCGCCGGACCAACCTTACACGACGCTTACGTGAGACCGGTTCCACCGAATCGACATGCACTAGTTGCATAAGGTGGCTGGCGGGTGTCTGTCTCTCCCACTTTAGTTGGAGCGGATTCGATGAAAAGGGTCCTTATGAAGGGTAAATAGAAGTTGACAAAATCACGTTGTGGCTGTAACGTAGGTAAGAAAAACGTTCTTGCTAGATCACCTATTCAAGCCACGTAAAAACTTGCAACAACAATTAGAGGACGTCTAACTTGTTTTTGCAGCAAGTGTCTTGTGATGTGATATGGCCAAAGTTGTGATGAATGATGAATGATATATATGTGATGTATGAGATCATGTTCATGTAATAGGAATCACGACTTGCATGTCGATGAGTATGACAACCGGCAGGAACCATAGGAGTTGTCATTATTTTTTGTATGACCTGCGTGTCATTGGAAACGCCATGTAATTTACTTTACTTTATTGCTAAACGTGTTAGCCATAGTAGTAGAAGTAATAGTTGGCGAGCAACTTCATGGAGACACAATGATGGAGATCATGATGATGGAGATCATGGTGTCATGCCGGTGACAAGATGATCATGGAGCCCGAAGATGGAGATCGAAGGAGCTATATGATATTGGCCATATCATGTCACTAATATATAATTGCATGTGATGTTTATTATGTTTATGCATCTTGTTTACTTAGAACGACGGTAGTAAATAAGATGATCCCTCACAACAATTTCAAGAAGTGTTCACCCCTAACTGTGCACCGTTGCTACAGTTCGTCGTTTCGAAGCACGCCGTGATGATCGGGTGTGATAGATCCTTACGTTCACATACAACGGGTGTAAGACAGTTTTACACATGCAAAACACTTAGGGTTAACTTGACGAGCCTAGCATGTACAGACATGGCCTCGGAACACAGAGACCGAAAGGTCGAACACGAGTCGTATGGAAGATACGATCAACATGAAGATGTTCACCGATGATGACTAGTCCGTCTCACGTGATGATCGGACACGGCCTAGTCGACTCGGATCGTGTAACACTTAGATGACTAGAGGGATGTCTAATCTGAGTGGGAGTTCATTAATAATTTGATTAGATGAACTTTATTATCATGAACTTAGTCTAAATACTTTGCAAATATGTCTTGTAGATCAAATGGCCGCCGCTAATGTCACCATGAACTTCAACGCGTTCCTAGAGAAAACCAAGCTGAAAGATGATGGCAGCAACTATACGGACTGGGTCCGGAACCTCAGGATCATCCTCATAGCTGCCAGGAAACAATATGTCCTAGATGGACCGCTAGGTGACGCTCCCGTCCCAGAGAACCAAGACGTTATGAACGCTTGGCAGTCTCGCGCTGATGATTACTCCCTCGCTCAAGGCGGCATGCTTTACAGCTTAGAACCGGGCTCCAAAAGCGTTTTGAGCATCACGGAGCATATGAGATGTTCGAGGAGCTGAAACTAGTTTTCCAAGCTCATGCCCGGTCGAGATATGAAGTCTCCGACAAGTTCTACAGTTGTAAGATGGAGGAAAATAGTTCTGTCAGTGAACACATACTCAAGATGACAGGTTTGCACAACCGCTTGACTCAGCTGGGGGTTAATCTCCCGGATGATGTGGTCATTGACAGAATCCTTCAGTCGCTCCCACCTAGCTACAAGAGCTTTGTGATGAACTACAACATGCAGGGGATGGAAAAGACCATTCCTGAAGTGTTTTCAATGCTGAAGTCAGCAGAGGTTGAGATCAAGAAAGAACATCAAGTGTTGATGGTCAATAAGACCACTAAGTTCAAGAAGGGCAAGGGCAAGAAGAACTTCAAGAAGGACGGCAAGGATGTTGCCGCGCCCGGTAAGCCAGTTGCCGGGAAGAAGTCAAAGAATGGACCCAAGCCCGAGATCGAGTGCTTTTATTGCAAGGGAAGGGTCATCGAAGCGGAACTGCCCCAAATACTTAGCGATAAGAAGGCCGCAACACCAAAGGTATATTTGATATACATGTAATTGATGTGTACCTTACCAAGACTGTAGTAACTCCCGGTATTTGATACCGGTGCTGTTGCTCATATTTGTAACTCACAGCAGGAGCTGCGGAATAAACGGAGATCGGCGAAGGACGAGGTGACGATCTTGCCGGGAATGGTTCCAAGGTCGAAGTGATGGCCGTCGCACGCTACCTCTACATTTACCTACGGATTAGTTATAAACCTCAATAATTGTTATTTAGTGCCAAGTTTGAGCATGAACATTGTATCAGGATCTCATTTAATACGAGATGGCTACTCATTTAAATCTGAGAATAATGGTTGTTCTATTTATATGAGAGATATATTTTATGGTCATGCTCCGATGGTCAATGGTTTATTCTTAATGAATCTCGAACGTAATATTACACATATTCATAGTGTGAATACCAAAAGATGTAAAGTTGATAACGATAGTCCCACATACTTGTGGCACTGCCGCCTTGGTCACGTCGGTGACAAGCGCATGAAGAAGCTCCATGCTGATGGACTTTTAGAGTCTCTAGATTATGAATCGTTTGACACATGCGAACCGTGCCTCATGGGCAAGATGACCAAGACTCCATTCTCCGGGACAATGGAGCGAGCAACCAACTTGTTGGAAATCATACATACCGATGTGTGTGGTCCAATGAGCGTTGAGGCTCGCGGAGGATATCGTTCAAGGTAGTCAGAGTCGCGATTCGATTGCTAGAATCCTACGATTTCATGATCTTATGGAAGCATGTCGATCCAAGTCCCACTATGAATCCGGTTCAGGTAAAATCCATGTTGACTCGGGATTCGGGTCTTATAATCCTGTACAAAATGGTAGAATCCCGACTATGTTATGGAATATGTCGGATTCTACTAATTTATCATCTGAGCCGTTCATTTAATTGTAGCATCAGGTTAATATTTCCACACAAACAACCATCTCTTCAATATACCTCAGTTTTTTAGTTATCTAATTATATGTGTCAATGCCCTAGCTGATTGGTGGGATTCCTATGGAGATGAATGCCCAGAACTGAAAAGGTTTGCCATTCGAGTCTTAAGTTTAACATGTAGCTCTTCAGGGTGTGAAAGGAATTGGAGCGCCTTTTAGTTGGTAAAAAAATAATTTATCCTTTCTCTGATAAGTATAACCAATAACCATCTAGTTGGGCTAATTTCATTATTAAATAATATATTGTATTATGAACCATAAAGGTACATACGAAGAGAAGAAACCGGCTGCACCAAGATAACATGAATGATCTTGTGTTTGTGATGTACAACTTCAAACTAAAAGAAAGATAGAAGAGAAGGGATGCCAAGGCTGCACTTCAGTTGGAGGATATTGAATCAGATGATGAATGGATCACAGAAAAAGAGGATCTAGTGCTTCCTATAAACCAAGATTGGTTGCACTCCCTTGATAGGATAATTCGAAGGGAAGAACGTGCTGATGCAGAAGAAAATACTAACCATGAAGTTGAGACCATGGCAAAGAACATAGATGATGCATGTAAGTATGCTGATTATATAGTTGTGATGTCATTTTTATATAACATATGTACATAAAGTAATGCATACGATTTCATATATACATGCAGTTGGCGATGAATTTGGCTTTGGCAGCGATGAGTACAATCATGTATTTGACTACAATGAAGACGAAGCTAACGACGGGAGCAACGAGGATAAAGAATACGATGATGTCCCAGATGGAGATGATGGTAGCGCACATCCTTGCACCTCGTACGCGGCCAACAATAATGGGGATGACTTCTATTAGATTACTACCACTACGATTATAAAACTTCTATTGTGGTCGAGGCACTTTGAATTTTTGCTCTATATTTAGTATTAAACTCTATAGAAACCATATAAATTCACGATGTGGATAAAAAATATCTTATTTTAGTAAATCTAGTAGAATCCTCGATTCCACGATTCGATTCTATGACTCGATTCTGTCTAAGGAAAATCGATCCGACTCCGAATCCCGACTCTGACTACCTTGATATCATTATGTTCTCACTCTCACTGATGACTTGAGTAGATATGGGTATGTCTACCTGATGAAACACAAGTCTGAGACCTTTGAAAAGTTCAAGGAATTTCAGAATGAGGTAGAGAATCAACGTGACCAAAAAATAAAGTTCCTACGATCAGATCGTGGAGGAGAATATTTAAGTCATGAATTTGGAACACACTTAAGGAAATGTGGAATCGTTTCACAACTCACGCGCTACCGAACACCTCAAAGTGTAACGGTGTGTCCGAACGTCAGAATCGCACTCTATTGGATATGGTGCGGTCTATGATGTCTCTTACCGATTTACCGCTCTCATTTTGGGGATACGCCTAGAGACAGCTACATTCACTTTAAATAGGGCTCCGTCTAAACCGCTGAGACGACACCGTATGAATTATGGTTTGGCAAGAAACCTAAGCTGTCGTTTCTAAAAGTTTGGGGATGCGATGCTTATGTCAAGAAACTTCAACCTGAAAAGCTCGAACCCAAGTCGAAAAAATGCGTCTTCATAGGATACCCTAAGGAAACCATTGGGTATACCTTCTACCTAAGATCCGAAGGCAAGATCTTTGTTGCCAAGAACGGACTCTTTCTGGAGAAAGAGTTTCTCTCGAAAGAAGTAAGTGGGAGGAAAGTGGAACTTGATGAAGTATTACCTCTTGAACCGGAGAGTAGCGCAGCTCAAGAAAATGTTTCTGTGGTGCCTCCACCGGTTAGAGAGGAGGTTAATGATGATGATCATGAAACTTTAGATCAAGTTACTACTGAACTTCGTAGGTCCACAAGGACACGTTCCGCACCAGAGTGGTACGGCAACCCTGTCCTGGAAATCATGTTGTTAGACAACAGTGAACCTTCGAACTATGAAGAAGCGATGGCGGGCCCAGATTCCAACAAATGGCTTGAAGCCATGAAATCCGAGATAGGATCCATGTATGAAAACAAAGTGTGGACTTTGACAGACTTGCCCGATGATCGGCGAGCGATAGAAAACAAATGGATCTTTAAGAAGAAGACGGACGCGGATGGTAATGTTACCATCTATAAAGCTCGACTTGTCGCTAAGGGTTATCGGCAAGTTCAAGGGGTTGACTACGATGAGACGTTCTCTCCCGTAGCGAAGCTGAAGTCCGTCCGAATCATGTTAGCAATTGCCGCATACTATGATTATGAGATATGGCAAATGGACGTCAAAATGGCATTCCTTAACGGTTATCTTAAGGAAGAACTATATATGATGCAGCCGGAAGGTTTTGTCGACCCTAAGAATGCTAACAAGGTATGCAAGCTCCAGCGATCCATTTATGGGCTGGTGCAAGCATCTCGGAGTTGGAACATTCGCTTTGATGAGATGATCAAAGCGTTTGGGTTTATGAAGACTTATGGAGAAGCCTGCATTTACAAGAAAGTGAGTGGGAGCTCTGTAGCATTTCTCATATTATATGTAGATGACATACTTTTGATGGGAAATGATATAGAACTTTTGGACAGCATTAAGGCCTACTTGAATAAGAGTTTTTCAATGAAGGACCTTGGAGAAGCTGCTTATATATTAGGCATCAAGATCTATAGGGATAGATCGAGACGCCTCATAGGTCTTTCACAAAGCACATACCTTGACAAGATTTTGAAAAAGTTCAAAATGGATGAGTCCAAGAAAGGGTTCTTGCCTTTTTTGCAAGGTGTGAGATTGAGCTCAGCTCAATGCCCGACCACGACAAAAGATAAAGAAGAGATGAGTGTCATCCCCTATGCTTCAGCCATAGGATCTATTATGTATGCCATGCTGTGTACCAGACCTGATGTAAACCTTGCCGTAAATTTGGTAGGAAGGTACCAAAGTAATCCCGGCAAGGAACACTGGACAGCGGTCAAGAATATCCTGAAGTACCGAAAAGGACAAAGGACATGTTTTCGCTTATGGAGGTGACGAAGAGCTCGTCAGAAGGGTTACGCCGATGATAGCTTCGACACAGATCCGATGACTCTAAGTCACAAACCGGATACGTGTATATGTTGAATGGTGGAGCAATAAGCTGGTGCAGCCAAGCAGCGAGCGTCGTGGCGGGATCTACATGTGAAGCGGAGTACATGGCAGCCTCGGAGGCAGCGATGAAGCAATTTGGGTGAAGGAGTTCATCACCGACCTAGAGTCATACCCAATGCGTCGGGGCCGATCAAACTCTTCTCGTGACAACACCGAGCTATTTCCCTTGCCAAGGAGCCCAGGTTTCACAAGAAGACCAGGCACATCAAGCGTCGCTTCAACTCCATCCGTGAAAATTTTCAAGACGGAGACATAGAAATTTGCAAAGTACACACGGATCTGAATGTCGCAGATCCGTTGACTAAACCTCTCTCGCGAGCAAAACATGATCAACACCAGAACTCTATGGGTGTTCGATTCATCACAATGTAACTAGATTATTGACTCTAGTGCAAGTGGGAGACTGTTGGAAATATGCCCTAGAGGCAATAATAAAAGTATTATTATTATATTTCTCTGTTCATGATAATTGTCTTTATTCATGCTATAACTGTATTGTCCGGAAATCGTAATACACGTGTGAATACATAGACCATAATATGTCCCTAGTAAGCCTCTAGTTGACTAGCTCGTTGATCAACTGATAGTCATGGTTTCCTGACTATGGACATTGGATGTCGTTGATAACGGGATCACATCATTAGGAGAATGATGTGATGGACAAGACCCAATCCTAAGCATAGCACAAGATCGTGTAGTTCGTTTTGCTAGAGCTTTCCAATGTCAAGTATCTCTTCCTTAGACCATGAGATGGTGTAACTCCCGGATACCGTAGGAGTGCTTTGGGTGTATCAAACGCCACAACGAATCGGGTGACTATAAAGGTGCACTACAGGTATCTCCGAAAGTGTCTGTTGGGTTGACACGGATCGAGACTGGGATTTGTCACTCCGTATGACGGAGAGGTATCACTGGGCCCACTCGGTAATGCATCATCATAATGAGCTCAATGTGATCGAAGTGTTTGATCACGGGATCATGCATTACAGTACGAGTAAAGTGACTTGCCGGTAACGAGACTAAACGAGGTATTGGGATACCGACGATCGAGTCTCGGGCAAGTAACATACCGATTGACAAAGGGAATTGTATACGGGGTTGATTGAATCCTCGACATCGTGGTTCATCCGATGACTTCATCGAGGAGCATGTGGGAGCCAACATGGGTATCCAGATCCCGCTGTTGGTTATTGCCCGAGAGCCGTCTCGGTCATGTCTGCATGTCTCCCGAACCCGTAGGGTCTACACACTTAAGGTTCGGTGACGCTAGGGTTATTAGGAAGACTTGTATGTGATTACCGAATGTTGTTGGGAGTCCCGGATGAGATCCCGGACGTCACGAGGAGTTCGGAAATGGTCCGGAGGTAAAGAATAATATATGGGAAGTGCTATTTCGGCCATCGGGACAAGTTTCGGGGTTATCGGTATTGTACCGGGACCACCGGAAGGGTCCCGGGGGTCCACCGGGTGGGGCCACCTGCCTCGGGGGGCCACATGGGCTATAGGGGGTGCGCCTTGGCCTACATGGGCCAAGGGGAACCAGCCCCAAGAGTCCCATGCGCCTAGGGTTCCAAGAGGGAAGAGTCCCACAAGTGGAAGGCACCTCCCAGATGCCTTGGGGGGGGGGGGAGGATATCCTCCCTTGGCCGCCGCCCCCTTGGGAGATCAGATCTCCCAGGGCCGGCCCCCCCCCCCAAGGGGCCTATATAAAGAGGGGAGGGGAGGGGGGCAGCAGCACCCCTTTGCCTTGGCGCCTCCCTCTCCCTCTCCAACACCTCCTCCTCCTCCGTAGAGCTTGGCGAAGCCCTGCCGGAGTACTGCGTCTCCACCACCACCACGCCGTCGTGCTGCTGTTGGAGTCTTCTTCCTCAACCTCTCCTTCCCCTTGCTGGATCAAGAAGGAGGAGACGTCGACCGTCCCGTACGTGTGTTGAACGCGGAGGTGCTGTCCGTTCGGCACTTGGTCATCGGTGATCTGAATCACGGCGAGTACGACTCCGTCATCACCATCCCCTTGAAAGCTTCCGCACGCGATCTACAAGTGGTATGTAGATGCAATCTCTCTCTCATGACTCGTTGCTTATATGAACTCATAGATGGATCTTGGTGAAACCGTAGGAAAAATTTTAATTTTCTGCAACGTTCCCCAACACCTTCGTGGGTGGAGCCCTCCGTGGACTCGCGCAGCCGTTACCCTTCGTGGGTTGAAGTCTCCAGCAACGTGGATGTACGATAGCACCACCTATCGGAACCACGCCAAAAATCTCCGTGTCTACTTTCTTGCAAATTGCATGCTTTACTTTCCGCTGCTCATATACTCTTGCCATGCTTGCTTGAAAGGTATTGTGAATGTTTGAACATGCTCTAAAACTCCACCTTAACTTGAAGAACTTAAAAACTGCTACTTTTCTTTGTTGAGGGTCTAATCACCCCCCCCCCCTCTAGACACCTCTTCTCAATCCTTTCAATTGGTATAAGAGCTTTGGTCTCCATTGCTTTGGTTTAATCACCATTGGAGGAAGATGGATGAGTCTATGTTGGGGAGTCTTAGACATAGAGTGCCTATACTTGATGGAGAGTTCTTTCATGAGTGAAAAAATGAGATGCTTGACATTTTCAATGAATATCACTTGAACAAGTAAATTACTACCCCTTGTGCGCGCCTTGTTGACCCCTTGCGTCCTACCCTTGATGAGTCTATTGACATGATCTGTAATCTTAGAACTGTCAATCTTATCACTAGAGGATTACCTAGAAACTTGATTGCTAGCTTGCCTGCTCTTAATTGTGCTTACACCATATGGAGATTTCTTCAGGAATGATTTCCAAACTATTCCTTGAAAAACATAGATGAAATTCTTCACAAGTCTATTGCTTTGAGTAAGATGAATTCTAATGATCCCAAGTTTGGCGATTGTCTATTTGAGCTTCGTGACCTTATGTGTGCCAAAGGAGATATTGGAATAATTAGCAACATCATTTCCGAAGTCATTAGAATTCATAAAGATGAACATTCTCATGATCATATATATAATGAATCACTCTCTCTAGGAAATGATCAATCACAAGATGATGTTGAACATGGATACTATGATGAGGATGATGATAGCGTCTTTGATCTCGATGAGTCTATGAGACACTTTGGTCTTATGGCAAATCTTCGTGGCTACATGGCTAGAGGAAAGGAATGGGTTCTTGATAGTGGATGTCCGATCACATGACCGGAGACAAAGATATGTTTCGTGAGCTTGCTGAAAACAACGGCCCTCGAAAGTATGTCACCTTTGGTGATAACTCAAAGGGTAAGGTGGTTGGCCTTGGTAAGGTGGCCATCTCACATGATAGCTCCATACAAAATGTCATGCTCATTGAATCTCTTGGCTATAATTTACTCTCTGTATCTATACTAGCCGATTTTGGTTTCAATGTCCTATTTACTGAAGTAGATTGCCATGTGTTTTGAAGAGACAATCATAAAATGGTCTTTACCGGTATACGTAGAGGTGATCTATACATTATTGATTTCACTAAAAAGGCTCAACCTAGAACTTTCTTAATTGCTAAATCTTCTAAAGGTTGGTTATGTCATAGGAGGTTAGGTCATGTGGGCATGCAAAAGATTGACAAGCTTATCAAAGGTGATCATATCCTTGGAGTTAAAGATGTTATATTTGACAAGGATAGACTTTGTAGTGCTTGCCAAGCAGGAAAACAGGTTGGAGGAAGCCACCCCGTGAAGAACATCATGCCCACGAGAAGACCGCTCGAGCTACTTCATATGGATCTTTTTGGTCCCAACGCCTATAAGAGTCTTGGTGGAAACTCGTTTGGTTTAGTCATAGTCGATGATTTTTCAAGATTTACGTGGGTGTTCTTTCTTGATGATAAATCGCAGGTCCAAAAGATCTTCAAGAACTTCGCTAGGAAGGCCCAAAATCAATTTGAAGTGAAGATCAAGAAGGTTCGCAACAACAACGGAACGGAGTTCAAGAACGCAAATGTGGATACCTTTCTTGACGAAGAAGGGATTTCACATGAGTTCTCGGCTACATACACGCCTCAACAAAATGGAGTTGTTGAGAGGAAGAATCGGACGCTCATTGAAATGGCGAGAACGATGCTTGATGAGTACAAGACGCCAAAACACTTCTGGGCGGAAGCGGTTGAGATAGCTTGCCATGCAACGAATCGTCTATATCTTCACAAGCTACTCGGCAAGACGTCATACGAGCTTCTCACCGGTAACAAACCCCAAGTTGGATACTTTCGGGTATTCTTCTCAAAGTGCTACATTCTTGATAAGCATCGTCGTTCAAAATTTGCTCCTAAATCTCATGAAGGTTTCCTACTCGGTTATGGCTCAAACTCTCACACATATCGTGTCTACAACAATTTCACCCGAAAGGTTGAAGAGACGGTAGATGTGAAGTTTGATTAATCTAACGCTTCACAAGTAGAGAAATTGCCAATTGATGTAGGTGACAAAGATCCTTCGGAAGCAATCCAAGACTTGTCTATTGGCAAGATTCGTCCAACAGAGGTGAAGGAGAGTACCTCGTCCGTCCAAGTGGAAGCTTCTACCTCACGACAAGGTGAACCAAGAGTTGACACGGAGGCATCCATGAGTGGGACACGCCAAGATGAAGAAAACGAGGAAGTACACCCAGATGAACCTCATCGACCTCCTTCTCCACCTACACAAGAGAACAACAACACCAACAACGAAGAAGGCCAAGAGGAAGAACAAGATAATGAAGAAGATGTTCCACCCCGACCCAAACAAAAGCTCTCACGAGTTAGAGCAAGAGTCTCACGAGATCATCTCGTCTAACAAATCTTCAATGATATCCAAACCGGGAGAATCACTCGCTCTAAAATTCGTTTGGCTAATTTTTGTGAACATTATTAATTCATCTCTAGCATTGATCCCATGAAGCTTGAAGAAGCATTGGAAGATCCGGATTGGATAAATGCCATGCACGAAGAGCTACACAACTTTGAGAGAAACCAAGTGTGGACATTGGTCGAGAAGCCCGACAACAACCACAACATCATCGGTACCAAATGGGTGTTTCACAACAACCAAGATGAAGATGGACAAGTCGTTCGCAACAAAGCACTTCTCGTCACCCAAGGCTACACTCAAGTCGAAGGTATGGAAAATGGTGAGACAAATGCCCCCGTTTCTAGACTTGAGTCCATCTGCATCTTACTTGCCTACGCAAATCACCATGATATTACCTTGTACCAAATGGACATTAAAAGTGCTTTTCTAAAGGGTGAAATTGAAGAGGAAGTCTATTTTAAACAACCTCCCGTCTTTGTTAATCCTAAGAAACCTGACCATGTTTACAAACTTCACAAAGCTCTTTACAGTCTTAAACAAGCTCCTAGAGCGTGGTATAAATGCTTGACCAAGTTCCTTATTGAAAAGGGCTTTGAGATTGGAAAATTTTATTCCACTCTTTTTACTAAAAGGGTTCATGGTGAATTATTTGTGTGCCAAATTTATGTGGATGATATCATATTTGGTTCGACTAACCCTCATTTTAGTGAAAAGTTTGGAAAGCTAATGTCGGAGAAGTTTGAGATGTCTATGATGAGTGAACTCAAATTCTTTCTTGGTTTGCAAATCAAGCAACCTAAGGAAGGTACCTTTGACTCTCAAACAAAGTACACCAATGACTTATTCAAGAAGTTCAACATGCAAGAATGCAAAGGTATGAATACACCCATGCCTACTAGTGGACATCTTCACTTGACTAAGGATGGCGAACCGGTTGACCAAAAGGTTTACCACTCTATGATTGGGTCATTGTTATATCTATGTGCCTCACGTTCCGATATTATGCTAACTGTGTGCATGTGTGCACGATATCAAGTGGCCCCCAAAGAATGTCATCTTAAGGCTGTGAAAAGGATAGTGAGATACTTAATTCATACACCAAATTTTGGCATTTGGTATCCTAAGAGGTCTTCTTTTGATCTTGTTGGCTACTCCGATTCGGACTATGCTGGTGAGAAGATTGATAGAAAGTCCACTTCGGGTACTTGTCAATTTCTTGGTAGATCTCTTGTGCCTTGGTCCTCCAAGAAACAAAACTTGGTATCCTTATCCACCGCCGAAGCGGAATACGTTGCCGCCGGTTCATGTTGTGCTCAATTACTTTGGATGACCCAAACTCTTAAAGATTATGGGATCTATGTGAAACATGTTCCATTCATATGTGACAATGGAAGTTCTATTAAGATTGCTCATAATCCCATGCAACACTCTCGAACTGAGCATATCGAAGTTCGTCATCATTTCATTCGAGACCATGTTGCTAAAGGAGACATTGATCTTAAGCATGTTCATACCGATAAGCAATTGGCAGATATATTCACCAAACTGCTTGATGAGAAAGTATTTTGCCTTTTGAGAGGTGAATTGAACATCATTGATGATTCAAACTTGGAGTAGAAACTCCATTTGGATACATGCAAGGCATGAGCCTTGATATTTCTCTGATGATGATGATCATATGTCTTGGATCTATACTTGTACCCTTGCATGTTGTCTAACTCTTGTAGGTACTTGGATAAGCCCAACTCTATGAGATTGCAACTCACTCATTTCTTGAGCAATCTCTACATCACCAAGTCTCTACAATATGGTGGTTGAAGACTAGGAAGCATGAAACCTTTCAACATATCCTTTGACAATTTCTATATATCAAATTTCATTTGGTACCAAACTTCATGATTGTCATTTTGGATATACAAGTGCTCTTCCTTGCAAAACTAACCCATGTAGGTAGATGAACTAAAACTACAAGTGGTGCTTCCAGCTCTTGATGAACTACATCAACCTTGAGCATCCAACACAAGTTCAACTACATGATGAAGATCAACACCACCACCCAAGGTATGTCATTACATCTTAGAGAAGCTTTACCCCAAGTCATGGGTCAAAGCAGCTCAACAAGATGTGAATACATCAAAATGCTCAAACGAAAAATGGTAACCCCATTTTGATCTTAAACGATGAGTATGACCTATGATCAAGTGCCTTCACTTGACTCCTAAGTCAATATACTCTAACATAGGTGACTTTGTCGCCGACCTATTCTAGATGAAGTTCTCTAGTGTTTCTCTGCATGTTTGTTTCCCCTTTCAAAAAATACTTCATCTAGATTTCTTTTCTTTTATTTTCTACATTCCCTGCATCCAATTCATTGCAAATCATTCAGTTAATTCCCTGCAAATCTTTGCGAGATCTTATTTGCCTAGTGAGCTGAGATGACAATTCTTCTCTCTGAGTGAATTCGGCCTCACTGATTTGTCTCTCTCGGCCAAACCGAAACAACTCGGTGCCACCAAAGAAAACAACTCGGAGGAACCGAATTCAACCCTGAGAAAACACTTTGTCATTTGCATCCTGCATATTTGTTCCAGCTCCACTCGATGATTCTTATCCTCTACCAGCATCTTATATTACATGTTGCTTTGCACTGTGACTCAAGGACCAAACCTACTTGACTCATAATCCAGAAGAGCCCTACTTGGAAATTGATGTCAAAGGGGGAGAGAGAAATCATATCAAAGCTTACTCACATCAAAGGGAGAGAGAGACCCTATGGGAAGGAGAGATATCTTAGTCTTCCCAGATGCTTGGTGTTCAAAGGGGAGAGAAGTTACATGTCTTTAAGAGGGGAAAGACATGTTAGTATGTGTTATTATTGTTGATTGTTTTTGCTCTGATTTTCTTTACCCTATCTTCTCCCATTATCCAATATCAGATTCACGGTGAGAAAGACACTTAAGGGAAGAAAATCTTTGGAATTCATTGCATATCATTATTCCTTGGGGACATGTTACCATCCAATAGAGTACCTAGTACTCACTTACTACATGTCATCCCAATCTTGGTACTCTTGTGGATTGTCGTTTGCTCTGCTTAGTAGATGTTTCTGTGTTATCTAACCTTGTTTACTCAGGTTCATCTCTTCCAAAGCCAGCTCAAGAGCACAAGGTAAGTATTTGCATCATACTCATGTGCATGAGGATCTCTTGCTGATGAACATATTGTTTGCAAGAAGGACTCATGAATATGGAGGTACATTTCCTATATTCACATCATTTGCTCTGATGCATATAGCCAAGATACATGTATCTCATTGCTTGCTCGGTCATGCTTATGCATTCACATGCTCTTATATTCCATATTTACATGATTGCATACATGTAGGGGGAGCCTATGCATGTTACATGTATTTCCAAAGCTTTACTTGCTATTCTTCATATCTTTATCTAAAGCTTGGATGTATGTTGTCATCAATTACCAAAAAGGGGAGATTGAAAGCACAAGTGCTCCCTGGGTGATTTTGGTAATTAATGTCAACATATCTCTGGTTGGACTAATGTTTCCACCTAGTATATTTCAAAAAGTTCAACAAAGGCGTGGCATGGACAAGAGGATGTGGAACCCTTCACGGTGCTAAGGACAGAAGATTGGCAAAAGCTCAACACTACATTTTGATTTTAGTGGTCCAAGATCACATTGAGTCCATAGGAAAGCCAATACTATTAAAAGGGGATGACGTGTTGCTTAATGGCTTGCTTGCTCAAAGTGCTTAGTGATATGCTCCAAAATATGTCCTAAACCTAAAGTCAAACTCGGCCCCACCGATTTAATCTATTTGGCGCCACCAAGTTCATTTGACATAGCCACTGCCAAACACCCTAATCAGTTCGGTCTCACCAATGGGATCTCAGTCTCACCGAGATGGGCTTGCGAACTCTCTGTTGCCTATTGCAATTATTTTGGTCCCACCGAGATGTGCAATCGGTCCCACCGAGTTTGCCTGACCAACTCTCTGTTTTGCATTACCAAAACCGGTCCCACCGAGTTTGTGTAATCGGTCAAACCGAGTAGTGGTTTTACCCTAACCCTAGCACATCAGTCCCACCGAGTTGATCATGTCGGTCCCACTAAAAATCCTAACGTTCACATTTTGAACTAGATCGGTCTGCCGAGTTTGAGTATTCGGTCCCACTGAGTTTGGTGATTTGTGTGTAATGGTTAGATTCTATGTGGAGGCTATATATATCCCTCCACCCACTCTTCATTCATGGAGAGAACCATCAGAACGTGCCTACACTTTCAGCATTCATTTTCTGAGAGAGAACCACCTTCTCATGTGTTGAGACCAAGATATTCCAATCCAACTGAGGGAGTCCGGGATTAGGGGGTGTCCGGATAGCCGGACTATACCTTCAGCCGGACTCTTGGACTATGAAGATACAAGATCGAAGACTTCGTCCCGTGTCCGGAAGGGACTTTCCTTGGCGTGGAAGGCAAGCTTGGCGATACGGATATGTAGATCTCCTACCATTGTAACCGACTCTGTGTAACCCTAGCCCCCTCCGGTGTCTATATAAACCAGAGGGTTTAGTCCGTAGGACCAAGAACAACAATCATACCATAGGCTAGCTTCTAGGGTTTAGCCTCCTTGATCTTGTGGTAGATCCACTCTTGTACTACCCATATCATCAATATCAATCAAGCAGGAGTAGGGTTTTATCTCCGTCGAGAGGGCCCGAACCTGGGTAAAAACATCGTGTCCCTCGTCTCCTGTTACCATCCGCTTAGACGCACAATTCGGGACCCCCTACCCGAGATCCGCCAGTTTTGACACCGACATTGGTGCTTTCATTGAGAGTTCCTCTGTGTCGTCACTTTTAGGCCCGATGGATCCTCCGATCATCAACAGCGATGCAGTCCTGGGTGAGACTTTTCTCCCCGGACAGATCTTCGTCTTCGGCGGCTTCGCACTGCGTGCCAATTCACTTGGCCATCTGGAGCAGATCGAAAGCTACGCCCCTGGCCATCAGGTCAGATATGGAAGTTTAAACTATATGGCTGACATCCGCGGAGACTTGATCTTCGACGGATTCGAGCCACAGCCGAGCGCGCCACACTGTCACGATGGGCATGATCTAGCTCTGCCACCGGACAGTGCCCTGGAGGCCGCACCCGCATCAGCTTCGACCCTTAATCCGGAATCAACTGCGCCGATCAAGGATGGGTGGTTGGACACTGCGTCGGGGGCTGCAATCCCTACGGCGATCGAGCCGAACACCAGCTTTGTCCCTCGTAAAGCCCGTGACTCTAAGGCGCCGGACTCCACTCTGGACTCCGAGCCCCCCGCGCCCTTACCGATCGAATCCGATTGGGCGCCGATTATGAAGTTCACCGCCGCGGACATCTTTCAGCACTCGCCCTTCGGCGATATCCTTAATTCACTAAAGTCTCTCTGTTTATCAGGAGAGCCCTGGCCGGATTATGGTCAGCGAAGTTGGGATACGGATGATGGAGAAATTCAAAGCCCACCCACCACCCACTTCGTAGCCACTGTCGATGACTTAACCGACATGCTCGACTTCGACTCCGAAGACATCGACGGTATGGACGCCGATGCAGAAGACGATCAAGAACCAGCGCCTATAGGGCACTGGAAAGCCACCTCGTCATATGACATATATATGGTGGACACCCCAAAAGAAGGCGATGGCGACGGAACAGCGGAGGACGACACCTCCAAGAAATAGCCTAAGCGCCGGCGTCAGCGGCGCCGCTCTAAATCGCGCCACAGCAAAAACGTTGATTCCAGCACAAGAGATAATAACACTCCGGACAGTGCCGAAGAAAACTGCCTCCAACAAGATTCAGCACAGGAGGATGGAGAAGCCATCCCTCATGAGAGAGCGGCAGACAGAGAGGTCGAGGACGATAATTATAGGCCTCCCTCCGAAGACGAGGCAAGCCTCGACGACGACGAATCCGTCGTGCCAGAGGATCCCGTCGAACAAAAGCGTTTCAAACGCAGGCTTATGGCCACGGCAAGCAGCCTCAAGAAAAAACAGCAATAGCTTAGGGCTGATCAAGATTTGCTAGCTGACAGATGGACCGAAGTCCTTGCGGCCGAAGAGTATGAGCTCGAACGGCCCTCGAAGAGCTACCCAAAGCGCAGGTTGCTACCCCGATTAGAGGAGGAAGCACCTAAACCTACATCACCAGCGCACGATGCGGCTGACCGGCCGCCTCGCGGCCGAGACAGAGAAGCCTAGCGGGCCTCCACTCAAGCCGCACCCCGGCGCCGCTCCGAAACTACCAAGACACGGGAAAATGCGCCAGACCTGCGAGACATATTGGAGGACAAGGCAAGGCAAGCAAGATTAATCTACGGATCGCACGGGTGCCCCACGGCACGCGACGGTGATCGTCACTCCGGACATGATAACTCTGGCCGGGCCGAACACAATAGACAAAGCTCGTTTGAGCTGCGTCGTGATATAGCCCAATACAGAGGCGCCGCACACCCACTATGCTTCACAGATGAAGTAATGGATCATCAAATCCCCGAGGGTTTCAAAGCCGTAAACATTGAATCATACGATGGCACAACAGATCCTGCGGTATGGATCGAGGATTATCTCCTTCATATCCACATGGCCCGCGGCGATGATCTACACGCCATCAAATACCTCCCACTCAAACTTAAAGGACCAGCTCGACATTGGCTTAACAGCTTGCCAGCAGAATCAATTGGTTGTTGGGAGGACCTGGAAGCCGCATTCCTCGACAATTTCCAGGGCACTTATGTGCGACCACCAGACGCCGATGACCTAAGCCACATAATTCAGCAGCCAGAGGAGTCGGCCAGGCAATTCTAGACACGGTTCCTAACAAAGAAAAATCAAATCGTCGATTGTCCAGATGCAGAGGCCCTAGCAGCCTTCAAGCATAACATCCGTGACGAGTGGCTTGCACGGCACCTTGGACAGGAAAAGCCGAAATCTATGGCAGCACTCACGACGCTTATGACCCGCTTTTGCGCGGGAGAAGACAGTTGGCTAGCTCGTAGCAATAACTTAACCAAGAACCCTGGTAATTCGGATACCAAGGACAACAGTGGCAGGTCGCGTCGCAACAAGCAAAAGTGTCGCATTAACGGCGACAATTTTGAGGATACGGCAGTTAATGCCGGATTCAGAGGCTATAAATCCGGTCAGCGGAAAAAGCCATTTAAAAGAAATACTCAGGGCCCGTCCAGTTTGGACCAAATACTCGACCGCTTGTGCCAGATACATGGCACCCCCAAAAAGCCAGCCAATCACACCAACAGGGATTGTTGGGTGTTCAAGCAGGCAGGCAAGTTAAATGCCGAAAATAAAGACAAGGGGCTGCATAGCGACGACGATGAGGAGCCCCAGCCGCCGAACAACAGTGGACAGAAGGGCTTTCCCCCACAAGTGCGGATGGTGAACATGATATATGCAACCCAGATCCCCAAGAGGGAGCGGAAGCGCGCGTTAAGGGACGTATACGCGATGGAGCCAGTCGCCCCAAAGTTCAACCCATGGCCCTCCTGCCCGATCACTTTTGATCGAAGGGACCACCCCACTAGCATCCGTCACGGTGGATTCGCCGCATTGGTTCTAGACCCAATTATTGACGGATTTCACCTCACTAGAGTCCTTATGGACGGCGGAAGCAGCCTGAACCTGCTTTATCAGGATACAGTGTGGAAAATGGGCATAGATCCCTCGAGGATTAAGCCCACCTAAACGACCTTTAAAGGCGTCATACCAGGTGTGGAGGCCAACTGTACAGGCTCAGTTACACTTGAAGTGGTCTTTGGATCTCCGGATAATTTCCGAAGCGAGGAGTTAATCTTCGACATAGTCCCGTTTCGCAGTGGCTATCACGCACTGCTCGGGCGAACCACATTCGCCAAGTTCAATACGGTACCGCACTACACATACCTTAAGCTCAAGATGCCAGGCCCTCGAGGCGTCATTACGGTCAATGGAAACACCGAACGCTCTCTCAGAACTGAGGAGCATACGGCGGCTCTCGCAGCAGAAGTGCAAAGCAGCTTTTTCAAGGCAATTCTCTAGTCCGGCTATTAAACGTCCGGACACCTTCAAGCGCGCCCGAAGCAACCTACAACAAGATCATCTGGCACGTTCCAAACAAGCGTGGCAATGCGACCCCAACCCCAGCCCTCGCGAAATAGCAAAATCAGCGCTTCGCGTACATAACTACGCTCTGGAAATACCTTGGGCACAGGGAGAGGGGCACTATCACGGCACGCCAGAAACACGGCTTAAACCGCACTAGGGGCTGCCAATTTTTTTTATTTTTCTCTTACTTTCAGGACTCCATTCTTCGGAAGGCCTAATCGGCAATACAATTGCCGCACAAATGATGCAAGAACCAGGGAAGCAGAAAGTTACGCCACATCATGGAACTCCCAGGTGGTCTCTATAACGAGCAATATACCTATTTCGCATACCATTCCGCAGCCTGCCCCTGGATAGGACATGTTAAATAGTCCCGCCTTTTGCTTATAGCACTACTTGTATCGTTCTGCTTTGATCGCAGCTTTTTTTAATAAATAATACATAGCTCTCGTCTATTATTGCATTAATCTCTTTTATATATGTTCATTAATGACATGTTGCAACCGTACACTCTGGTACGGCCAATATGCCAGGGGCTTAAGTACCCCTCAATATGGTGCAAGAAGTCCAAACACTTTCACAAGTGCGGCACCCCGAACTTATAGCATTATATGCATCGGCTCCGAATCATGTCTTGGGTCAATAGTTGGGTTTGCCCGACTCCTATGTTTTGGTGCCTTACGTTTCGCTATATCGGCTAAGGTAGCACTAGGAGAACTACTGCGATTGTGCCCCAGTTGAGCTGGGCTAAGCACCTCAGTAGAGAAAGCTAAAACTGACTGTCATGATGAAGCGAGGGACCGGTCGCTGTTCGAGAGGTTTTTCGAGTCCCTAAAGACTTATGCCGCTTAGAGCGAGGAGTCGGCTTTGTCCGGCCAAGGCGTGGATAGCGCCCCGAACTTGGTCTTCCGAATACTAGGGGCTTCGCCGAAATTTAAAATTATAGAATTCTATGGCTAAGTGAGAGTGTTCAAGCATTATAGTCCGATTGCCTTGTTCGTTGTGCTGAGCGCCTCCCTCGAAGGACCCAAAAACGGGAAAAAGAGCGCTCAGGTTTATCCCGAACACCCTAGCACTAGTGGCATGGGGGTAGAAGCCGACGACTCTCCATCTCTCAAGTTTGGTAAACAGCCGCACAGAAGGTAATATTTTAAATTCAAAACGCATTGCTTAGCGCATACGAACAAGTTTTCGGCGCACAGGACAAAACGAGCGAGTTTACCCGAAAATTACATCCCTGGAACATTCGTCCGCCATAAGGCTGGCACCCTTCAGAACACCCTCATAATACAGCTCGGGCTTGCGATGCTCCTTGCCCGGCGGTGGCCTGTCCTTCACAAGCTTTTCCGCATCCAGCTTGCCCCAGTGCACCTTAGCATGGGCAAGGGCCCTATGGGCACCTTTGATGCAGACGGAGCGCTTGATGACTTCGAGCCTTGGACA
This sequence comes from Aegilops longissima, assembly GCA_021605205.1. NCBI lineage: Eukaryota > Viridiplantae > Streptophyta > Magnoliopsida > Poales > Poaceae > Aegilops > Aegilops longissima. The sequence goes on from CM038677.1 coordinate 764,597,767, forward strand.
AGCCTCCACCAGCCGCCGCACCAGCCCGAAGTTGCTCCTAGGCAGAGCCTCTCCAGGCCACAATCGAACTATGAGGCCCCTCATGGCCTGTTCGGCCACCTTGTGGAGTTCGACCAGTTGCTTCAGCTGGTCGCTCAAGGGCACAGGGTGTCCGGCCTCAGCATACTGCAACCAGAACACCTTCTCCGTCGAGCTACCCTCCTCGGCTCGGTAGAATGCAGCGGCATCGGACACGCTGCGGGGCAAATCTGCGAATGCTCCTGGAGAGCTCCGGATTCGGGTAAGTAACAAGTAATTCACTTTCACATGCTTGCTTTGCATAAAGAAAGCCTTACCCGCCGCTATATTTTTCATCGCATCCACCTCCTGAAGGGCCTTCTGGGCTTCGGCCTTGGCAGACTTGGCATTTTCAATGGCCGCCGTGAGCTCGGACGCTCGCGTCTTCGAGTCAAGCTCCAAACTCTCATGTTTTTTCATGAGAGCCTGGAGCTCTCGCCGCACCTCGCCAACCTGCGCCTCATACTTCTCCCGCTCGGTGCGCTCTGTGGCCGCCTTCTTCTCGGCCTCGGACAGCGCTTGCTTAAGGGTTTCCACCTCAGTCGTGGCCCCTACAATAACCAAGTCAATCCTGTTATTTTTGCAATTGCACCTTTTATATATTTCAATAAGGTATTTCTTACCTTCCTTTTCCTCGAGCTGCCGCTTGGCAAGTCCGAGTTCTTGCTCGGACTGCTCGAGGTCATGCTTCAGCGTGTCCACCTCCGCAGTGAGTGCGGCAGACGTCAGCAGTGAAGCCTGCATACGCATATTGACTCATTTTTGTTAGACTCCTGCGAATTAGATCCTCTATTTGGCTTTTCTTTCCGAACGCCAAACAGAGCATCAGGGGCTACTGTCTATGCGGTAGTATTTTTACATATTCTTTACTTACCTCAAAGCCTATTAGAAGGCCGGCACAGGCTTCAGTCAGCCCGCTTTTGGCGGACTGAACTTTCTGGATCACCGCACTCATAATAGCGCGGTGCTCCTCGTCGATGGAGGCGCCCTTAAGCACCTCCAGCAGATTGTCCGGCGCCTCCGGTTGGACGGGGGCCGCCGGCTCAGTAGGCTTGCTCCTCTTAGAAGGAGGTCGCCTGCCGCAGTCCGGAACCGTTGAGGATTCCGGCGCGGTGTCCGGCTCAAAGCCGGACTTGGAGCCCTGGGGGGTTCTATCCCCTTTAGTCCTAGTGTCCGGGAGGTCGCCTTGCGCCTCCTCCAGGATCACCTCCTCCTCCTGGCTTGGAACCTGTTGGGACAACACTTCGGCGTCGTCCGTAGGGCGGGGGAGGTAGCCGTCGGAAGTGAATTCACATCTGACGAATCCAGGGAGCTGCTCGACGACTCGTCGAGCCCGGGGCTTTTCCAGGGGCTTTTCCCTGAGCGGCCACTCCTCTCCGCCGTCGTCGGCGTCGATGGAGCAGTCCGGAGAAAGCGTTTTCCCCTTCTTGGACACCTCGGCCTCCCCAGTTGGGGCGGCCTTTCTTTTCTTTCCTCGCCCCGCTGGAGGGGGAGAGGTCTCCTTTCCCTCCTCCTCGTCTTCGTGGGAGGAGTGCGCCTCGGAGTCATTAGATGATGAGCTTGACTCCACCGGGCGCCGGGAACTCTTCCGCGTTCCCGTGGCCTTCTTCTCCGGCACCTCGTACGGCGCCGGGACCAACAGCTTGGTCTTCGGGTAAAGTAGCCGGACAATTGACCTGTCCGGCTATCTTTTGCCAGTCCTATCAAAGGCAAGGGGGCTTAGATCCCGCATAGAGTCAAAACTATGAAAAACAAATTTCCTGTAAGAGGTAAAAGATAGCTTACCGCGCTGGCTTGACGATGCGCGCTGAATCCGCGATCCTCGGAGGCGGATGTGGGAGCCTCGGCGCCCTTGAACAGCACCTTCCAGGCATCTTTGTACGTTGTGTCAAAGAGCCTGCTCAGAGTTTGGTGCTGGGCCGGATTGAACTCCCACAAGCTGAACTTCCGTTGTTGGCACGGAAGGATCCGGCGGATGAGCATAACCTGGATCACATTGACAAGTTTGAGCTTCTTGTCCACCAGGCTCTGGACGCATGTTTGGAGTCCGATCATCTCTCCTTTTTTACCCCACAGCAGGCCCGTCTCCTTCCAGGAGGTGAGCCGCGTAGGGGGTCCGGATCGGAACTCGGGGGCTGCGACCCATTCAGGGTCACGCGGCTCGGTCATGTAGAACCACCCCGATTGCCACCCCTTTAGGGTCTCTACGAAGGAGCCCTCGAGCCACAAGACGTTGGGCATCTTGCCCACCATGGCGCCTCCGCACTCCGCCTGTTTGCCGCGCACCACCTTTGGCTTGACGTTAAAGGTCTTGAGCCATAGTCTGAAGTGGGGTTGGATGCTGAGGAAAGCCTCGCACACGATGATAAACGCCGAGATGTTGAGGATAAAATTCGGGGCCAGATCATGGAAATCCAGGCCGTAGTAGAACATGAGCCCCCGGACGAATGGGTGGAGAGGAAAGCCCAGTCCGCGGAGGAAATGGGGGAGGAACACCACCCTCTCATGGGGCCCGGGGTGGGGACGAGCTGCCCCGCTTCGGGAAGCCGGTGTGCGATGTCGTTAGACAAGTATCCGGCCTTCCTCAGTTTTTTGACGTGTCCCACCGTGACGGAGGAGACCATCCACTTGCCTCCCGCTCCGGACATGTCTGGAGAAGGTTGAGGTGGGAAGTGTGGGCTTGGGCGCTGGAGCTCGAGTGCACGGAAGACGGATAGGCAAAGGAGGAAGAAGGCGTAGGTAAAAAGGTGGATCCTTATCCCCTTATATGGGCGGACGCCACTATGCGTCCCCACTAGCCTAATAAAACTTGCTTATCTCCCAAGCGCCGTAATCAATGGCGCGGTTGGGTTACCCACGTCCGTGTTGATGAGAATACCGTAAATAAGGGAGACACGATCTCTGCTTCGACTGGACGTGCCAAGGAAACCGCCTCGCTGAACGCGCTGAGGTGGGACAGTAAAAACAATTCGAATAAAGACTTGGCCGTGGTGTGATGTCATGCTACGGAATACGTCAGCAGATTAGATTTGTGTAAATATTATTCTCTCTATGGCAGTATGTGTAAACTTATTTTACAGAGCCGGACACTATCCTTGTGTTCGAAATCTTCTACAAAGTACTTGGAGGAGGAACCCGCCTTGCAATGCCAAAGACAATCTGCGTGCCGGACTCGTCGTCATTGAAGCCTAGTTCAGGGGCTACTGAGGGACTCCGGGATTAGGGGGTGTCCGGATAGCCGGACTATACCTTCAGCCGGACTCTTGGACTATGAAGATACAAGATCGAAGACTTTGTCCCATGTCCGGAAGGGACTTTCCTTGGCGTGGAAGGCAAGCTTGGCGATACAGATATGTAGATCTCCTACCATTGGAACCAACTCTGTGTAACCCTAGCCCCCTCCGGTGTCTATATAAACCAAAGGGTTTAGTCCGTAGGACCAAGAACAACAATCATACCATAGGCTAGCTTCTAGGGTTTAGCCTCCTTGATCTCGTGGTAGATCCACTCTTGTACTACCCATATCATCAATATCAATCAAGCAGGAGTAGGGTTTTACCTCCATCGAGAGGGCCCGAACCTGGGTAAAAACATCGTGTCCCTCGTCTCCTGTTACCATCTGCCTAGACGCACAGTTCGGGACCCCCTACCCGAGATCCGCCGGTTTTGACACCGACACCAACCACAAGAATCTTGATCTCTAGCCTTCCCCAAGTTGCTTTCCACTCAAACCATCTTTACACCATATCCAAATCTGTGAGAGAGAGTTGAGTGTTGGGGATTCTATCATTTGAAGCACAAGAGCAAGGATTTCGTCATCAACACACCTTCTATTACCTTTTGGAGAGTGGTGTCTCCTAGATTGGTTAGGTGTCACTTGGGAGCCTCCGTCAGGATTGTGGAGTTGAACCAAGGAGTTTGTACGGGCAAGGAGATCGCCTACTTTGTGAAGATCTACCCTAGTGAGGCAAGTCCTTTGTGGTGGGTAGACAAGGTTGCTTCTTCATGGACCCTTTGTGGGTGGAGCCCTCCGTGGACTCGCGCAGCCGTTACTCTTCGTGGGTTGTAGTCTCCACCAATGTGTATGTACGATAGCACCACCTATCGGAACCACGCAGAAAATCTCTGTGTCTCCAATTGCATTTGCACACCCCAATCCCATCCCTTACTTTCTTGCAAATTACATGCTTTACTTTCTGCTGTTCATATACTCTTGCCATGCTTGCTTGAAATGTATTGTGAATGTTTGAACTTGCTCTAAAACTCCACCTTAACTTGAAGAAAAAACTGCTACCTTTCTTTGTTGAGGGTCTAATCACCCCCCTCTAGACACCTCTTCTCGATCCTTTAACTCCCGCCAGAGGCTGTCACTGATAGAGTTTTTCAGTCGTTACCACCTAGCTACAAGAGCTTTGTGTTGAACTATAACATGCAAGGGATGAACAAGTCAGTCGCCAAGCTGTTCGCGATGCTAAAAGTCACTGAGTCAAACATCCAGAAGGAGCATCAAGTGTTGATGGTGAATAAAACCACTAGTATCAAGAAAGGGAAGGGAAAGAAGGGAAACTTCAAGAAAGGTGGCAAAGAAGTTGCTCCTCCCATGAAGAAACCCGAGGCAGGACCCAAGCCGGAGACTAAGTGATTCTATTGCAAGGGAACTGGCCACTGGAAGCGGAACTGCCCCAAGTATCTGGCCCACAAGAAGGGGGCCAACGTCAACAATGGTATATATGATATACATGTTATTGATGTGTACCTTACCAACTCTCATTGTAGTGCCTGGGTATTTTATACCGGTTCGGTTTCTCACATTTGCAACTCAAAGCAGGAACTACGAAATAGAGGGAGGCTGGCAAAGGACAAAGTGACGATGCGCGTGGGAAATGGTTCCAAGGTTGATGTTATCGCCGTCGGCACACTCGCTCTTCGATTACCATCGGGATTAGTGATGAACCTGAATAATTGTTATTTAGTGCCTGCGTTAAGGATGAACATTATATCTGGATCTTGTTTAATGCGAGACAGTTACTCATTTAAATCAGAGAATAATGGTTGTTCTATTTATATGGGTAATATCTTTTATGGTCATGCACCCATTGAGAGGGGTTTATACTTATTGATTCTCGATAGTAATTATATAACATTGATGCCAAAAGATGTAGAGTTGATAATGATAGTACTCCCTCCTTTCCGGTTTATAGGGCTCAATTCGAAAATCTCACCAACCAAGGTAGATGGTGAGTGGTGGAATATTTTTTGTAGTTTGCAGAAGCACCTAATTAATGCTCTTGTTTTTCTCAAAAACTATGTGTATCAATTGCAATGCATGCATGCATAAAGTACACGCATTGGTCAATTTTCTCTTAATACTTGCATTCAATGTTTAATGCACCTTGGAGTCTGAACACGTGATGGGGAACAACCAAATTGAGCCTTATAAAATGGAAAAACTAAAATTTTGAGATAAGCCCTATAAACTGGAAAGGACGGAGTACCACTTTCTTGTGGCGCTGCCGCTTGGTCATATCGGTGTGAAGCGCATGAAGAAACTCCATGCTGATGGACTTTTGGAGTCACTTGATTTTGAATCACTTGACACATGCGAACCATGCCTCATGGGCAACATGACTAAGACCCCGTTTTCCGGAACAATGGAACGGGCAAGTGTCGGGACCCCGATTCCAAGTCACATCGATCTAGCCGGTAACACCCCATATCACTTTGCGGCCTCACGCACGGTATTCCCACGGGTGTCGCCTTACCATGGCCCGGGACCGTTTGCGCCTTTTGGCTCACGTATATGATAGTGTCGCTAGCATCCATATGACAGAGAACCCGGGCCGACATGGCTAGTCGTGAACCCAAAGCGGCGCTAGCCTATGAGGACAGGCATACATGAATCACATCGAGCATGTCGGTCAACAACGATATATCCGGCTGTAGCACTGGGCTAACAGACTCCGTGACCGGGCTGTAGCAGGCTAGGCAGGACTCCGGATAACACCGCGTGACATTTCCCGAAGGACAGATACAGAACGACGTGAATCACATGTCGCCGGTCAAGTGTTCCGAGCAGTAGTCTGGGCTAGCGGTGACTCGGTGAACCGGGCTGTAGCGGACTACTATCGCCGAAGCACTAGACTACATTTCCCCATATGATAGGCTGCCAAGGATAAACAACTAGATAGTCGGATCCCACACATAGCAATACACGTTACACGTACGCATAACATGCACGTATGTGCTGTACAACATGGCATCACAACATAACGCAAACTCATATAGATATAGGCCCGTAAGAGCCACATAGCAATAAATACAAGCAAGGGTCACATGACCCATCATTGAGCATACAAGCATCAAGCGGAAGCATTACATGTCCGAGTACGCATAACTACAAATGAAAAAAAGGCTGAAGAGCCGACTATCTACAACATCCGATCAAGATCGAGCTGAGGTACAAGCTACTAGTCAAGTCCACGTAACCTAGTAAGACCAAGTCTCCGCTGCAAAACATAAATAAAGCAACATGAGTACAAAGGTACTCAGAAGACTTACATCAGATCCTATCATACATGCATTTGTATCAAGAAGGTAATGTGGAGTTTAGTTGCAGCAAGCCAGCTTTGACTCAGTGGCTATCCTGTACTACATTGCCGGTAACTCTTTTGAGGTGGCGCTACGAGTCCACTAATCACCACATCAATACACTACTATGGATTCATCCCCGTCTCACTACGAGAAGGCCATCCATAGCACTCACACTTATCTTGAGCATTTTAGAGTATCCACTTTAAGTTGTCTATGTACCACGTAAGCATCCAAGAAGTCCATAACCGAGGACACGGCTATTCGAATAGATCATGATAACCCTGCAGGGGTGTACTTCTTCACACACGCTCTCGCCACTTACCGCCATGTACACGTCATGTATCTCGGCAACCTTCAAGCGGAAGCCTGGCGAGGGAGTCGGCCACGACCTGACTAACCACACAAGACTCTAGTCCAGGTTTATCGCCTATTCGGGTTCCATCCGCAAGGAGATCCGGCCGGGGTGTCACTCACGGCCCCAAACGATGTGTACAGGGTTCCCGAGCCCACCATCCGGGTGCCACTCGGTACACCGGGCCACGTGTGCCTAGTCTGTCCCAAGCCCACCCTGCCGGGTGCCACTCGTTAGAAAAATAGCACTACCTACAAACACCATGAACTAGTTGCAACTCCTGGACAGAGATCGAGTTGGTTAATAAGTCGAGAGGGGTCGAGTTACCGGAACCCAATGTGTGGTAGTAACTAGTCATTGGACAACATACACAGTAACTCGAAGGCTTAAGGACGGTTCGGTGAGACAGCCCACCATGTACTCCTACATGGCCTCTCACCGCTACCTTTACCAAATCGTGTTCACACGTTCACTCTCAGCATCGGAACATATCATATCACTCCAATCCATTCCCAATGAATCAGACCTGACACAACTCTAAGCAATAGCAGGCATGGCATGGTAGAAGCACAACATGGCTCAATCAACTCCTACACATGCTAGTGGGTTTCAACTATTCTTCGTGGCAATGAGAGGTCATGCAGAGGAATGGGTTCAACTACCGCAGCATAAAGTAGCAGTTGATTCGTTGTTGTCCTAATGCAATAAAAGAGAGCAGGAGCGAGAGTGGGGTCATATCGGAATGAACAAGGGGGTTTTGCTTGCCTGATAGAACGATGAAGGGTACGGCTCCTCCGGTACTACTGGAACACTCTCCGAGTAGGACCTATCGAGAAGGAACGGTGTCGGCAATCAATACACAAACATATGCAACAATATGATGCATGAACATGACATGTGCAAATGCTAGTGTTTGGGCTAATGCAAGAAGCTACCAAGTTGGTTGAAACCCATTTGAATCAAAGATTCAAATGCAATTCAAAATGAAGCATTTAAAATGCCCATATTATGTTTTCACCTATCCAGCATGTATAAGTTGTTTTGTCATGCATGAAACTGGTACAGATGGATAGATTGCATTTTTCTGATAATTTTTCATATATAAATCATTTCAATCTGAGCTACGGTTGAATTGATATGAATTTTTGAAGTTTGAAACATTTTCTGGAATTTCCTGTTTAAAAATAATTCCAGAAAAATGAATAATTGCGTGAGCATTGCGTCATGCTTGCGTCAGCAAGTCAACAATGCTGACTGGGTCAAACCTGACGTGTGGGGTCCACACGCCGCTGACACGGGTTAAACCCGTCAAACCAGCGGCCGACGGGTTTGACTTGGCCCTGGGGCCCACGGTCAGTGGATTAGGGGGGGTTTAGGTTGCGTGATTAGGCGCTAATGACGCCACGCCGGCCTCGCCGGAGTTTCGCCGGCGACGACCAAAAACTGCGGCGGCGACTTCGCCGGACTTGCGCACGAAGCGGCGGATGGACGCGGAGACCACCGGCTTAGCCCGTCGTCGTCCGCATCCAGCAGCAGAAAGGTGGAAGGCTGCGGGCGCCGGAGCTCTTCGAACGAAGCCGAGGCGGCGGCCGGAGTTCGGCCGGTGTGCGGCAGCGCTGCGGTGCAGGGGAAGCGGAGGCCATCTACGGCCTCTGGTGTCACCAGAGCACGCTGACACGCGTGGCGGAGCGGGTTACAGCTCTGCACGGGGCCATGGCGGCGGCGTGGAGCTTCAAGGGCGCGAGCGGCGATGCAGCCGCAGCGTGCAAGAGACAGGGAAAGAGGGGATTCGACGGCGGGGCTCACAGCGGAGGCAGCGGAGAGGTCAGCGGGCTCGGGATGAGTCGGAGACGACGGACGGGCGCCGACGATCTCGGGCGGCCGCGAAGAAGATGACGGCGATGGCGGCTCCTCGGGCACTCCGCTTGCGTGGCTCGGCGAGGAGGTAGACGGAGGAGTGGCGGAGCTCCTGAGCACGGCGAGAGGGCGAGAGAGCTACGGTGGGCGCGGCAAAAGTGGCCGGTGGCGGCGATGGCGCTCGGCCGTGAGAGAGAGGGAGGGATCCAGGGGAGGAGGGAGAGCGAGAGAGAGGGAGAGAGGTGCGGGGCGTCGTGGCGACGCGCGGGGCATTCCAGGGTGACGGAGGGGAGAAGCAGGAGGTGGCGGGGACGTGGCCACGGCCGGACGCGTGGCCGCGCGCGCCGGCGCGTGCCCCTGTCCTCCTGGCGAGAGGAAGGGGACGACTGGCACTGGTGTAACGCCCCGGATTCGATGCGCCAGGTGTCCGCCAGTTATTTGTCGTCCTTGCCATGTCATGTGCTTGCGTGTTGCACTTTGCCATGTCATCATCTGCTTTTCATATCATGTCATCATCGCGACGATTTGCATACATGTTCGCCTCATGCATCCGAGCATCTTCCCGTTGTCCGTTTTGCAATCCGGCACTCCTACGCCCTCCGGCGACCCCTTTTACCTTTTCTTCATGTGCGGGTATTAAGCTTTCTCGGAATGGCCCGAGGTTTGCCAAGCGGCCTTGGTATAGCACCGGTAGGCCCCCTGTCAAGTTTCGTGCCATTTGGAGGTTGTTTGATACTCCAACGGTTAACCGGGTAACCGCAAAAGCCTCTTTTGTTTGCAGCCCAACACCCCTCCATTTTGGCCCAAAACCCAGCAAACTCCCTTCCATGCTCTCGGTCGTTCGATCACGATCGTGTGGGCGAAAACCGCACTCCATTTGGAGCTTCCTAGCCCCCTCTACCTATAAATATGTGCTCCCCTCGCATTTTTCGCGGTGCAAACCCTAGCCCCGCTCCCTCTCCGCCGCCGGACATGTCCGCACCGCACCGGACATGTCCGCGCCGCCGCCTCCAGCCAACCGGAGTTTGCCACCTCACCACCGCCGCCCTCTCTCTCTCCTCCACACAGTCCCGCCGGGCCGGATCGAGCCCTGCATGGAGCCCATCTCGCCGCCGCCGCCCGCTCCCGGGCCGCCAGCACCGTCGCCTCCGCGCGCCCGCGCCGTGCGGCCTTCGCCTCCGCGCCTCGCCTACGCCGCCGTCGCCCGCTCCGCCATGTCGCCGCCGCCTCCACCACGCCGGGCGCGCGCCGCCGCCTCCCTCGCCGGGATCCGGCCGGATCCGGCGGGATCCGGCCCGGATCCGTCATCTCCGGCGAGCCCGCCTCCTTCCCCGCCATCTCCGGCGAAGTTCCGGCGGAAATCCCGGCCATCCTCGAAATCCGTGCCGCGAGGTTGACTTCTCCTCCCTCTCAAATTTCTGCTAAGTCCCCAGTTCTGTAACATTTTCTTGCTCTGTTCATCGCATCATAACTTGCTGCATACTGCTCCGTTTCGTGCGCATAATATGTCAAATTGTTCGTCTCAGAGAGTACTTCATTCCATTCCATTGCATCGTTGTCATTTGAGCTCATCTTGGTGCCCTAATCATCGTTGTAAGAGTGCATGTTGCTGTTAATCTGCTGAAACTGTTATAACTTGCTCTTTTGTCATCCTTGCCATGATTGATGTGTGCATCCTATGAGGTTGAGCTCTACATGTGTTTTGAAGTATGCCATGCCATCTTTGCTGTGGTGCAATCCATTCTTCATGATATGCCATGTATTGATTGTTTCAAGTTTGCAAAGTAGCCTCCATGATGTTGCTGATTTCTGTGACTTAGTCATTTCTGCTAAGTCTGAAACTGTTATATTGTGATGCTATGTAAACCTGTTGATAACATGAGTTCCGTGCATAATCTGGAGATGTTCACTAAGGGTGTTTTGTTAAACATGTTATGCTCTATCCATCCATGCCTTGTTTTGCATTTATAGCCTGCTGTATCATGTCTTAAACCTGCTCTACTTTTGCTATAAAATGTTCCTGGCAGATTGTTAACATGTTTAGCAATTTGGCCTAGCTTGTTGTTGTTGATCCGTGCATGCTATGTTGTTGTTCTTGCCATGTCTAGCTATTATGCCATGTCTAGTTGCTGGGTGTATGCTTAGTTTGTCATGCAATGCCTCGTAGTGAGTGCATCGAGCTCGTAAACATGCCTACTTGTTACCTGTTTATGCCATGCTCCAGTTTTGCACTAAGTCTGAATCTGTTTATGATTTGCTATGTTCACATGCTTGCAATTGTATTCTCTGATCCCTTTTGGCTTATGGTCAGTAAGGGACTTTTGTTATATGCTTTGAGTAGATTCATGCCATGCTCTAGTTTGACATGATAGCTTGCTGTAACATGTTGTTTGATAGCTCTAAACATGCTAACCTGATGTTATTTCTGCCATGTCCTGAAATTCTGCTAAGTCTGTGAACCTGTTATTATTTGCAATCTTCTCATGCTTGTTTGAGTATGTTCTATTGATTTCTGGAGTTAGCTCAGTGTTCATGTTTTGTCATGCTTTACCTGTACATCATGTCCATGCCTTTTGTTATCATGTTGAGATCCTGTAGCATGTTGTTTTGGTGCTTGCAATATGCCTAGTTGCTGTTTTGGACAGATTGTTGCGATAACTTGTATAGGGTGTATGTGTTGAACCGCTGTCTGCTTTTGAGTGTGCTCTATATGAAACTTGCTTAGTTTTGCATATAGATTCATATTACCTTGTTGCATCCATGCTTTGGAGTGTTTTGCTTGATGTATGTATGCATTTTGCATCAATGCCATGTTTATCTTGTTTTGCTCATATCTTCTAGGCCGTAGCTCCAAATCTAATGAACTTTATATGTAACTTGACTAGAATTTCGTGTAGATCATCATGGTGCATCTTAACTTGCTGTTTAACAACTTGAACTTAAGGTTTAACCAGATCTGGACCAATTTCGAAATTTGCATATGAGGACTTACCGGATTTGCTATATGTTGTTCCCGGCCTCATTTAAACTTGCTTTGATGTGTTGCTCTTGTTTGCATCATCTCTTGACATGAGTAGCCTCACTTAGCTTTGTCATGCATCATGCTTGGTTGAGCATCATGTCTTGTTCAATGTGTGGTGTGTTTACCATGTTGTGCTTCTTCTCGATAGTTCCCGTTTCGTTGCGATCGTGAGGATTCGTTCGCCTACGCTTGTTCGTCTTCGTGGCTTCATCTTCTTCATGGACTCGTTCTTCTTCCTTGCAGGATTTCAGGCAAGATGACCGTCACCTTGGATCTCATTACTATCATTGCTATGCTAGTTGCTTCGTTCTATCGCTATGCTGCGTTACCTACCACTTGCTGCTCAAGCCTCCCAAATTGCCATGAACCTCTAACATTTGTTACCCTTCCTAGCAAACCGTTGTTTGGCTATGTTACCGCTTTGCTCAGCCCCTCTTATAGCGTTGCTAGTTGCAGGTGAAGATGAAGTTTGTTCCTTGTTGGAACATGGAGATGTTGTTCCTTGTTTGGAACATGTTTACTTGCTGGGATATCACATTATATCTTATTTAATTAATGCATCTATATACTTGGTAAAGGGTGGAAGGCTCGGCCTTATGCCTGGTGTTTTGTTCCACTCTTGCCGCCCTAGTTTCCGTCATATCGGTGTTATGTTCCCGGATTTTGCGTCCCTAACGCGGTCGGGTGATTTATGGGACCCCTTGACAGTTCGCTTTGAATAAGACTTTTCCAAAGAAGGCCCAACATTGGTTTTCCATTTGCCTACCACCTATCCCTTTCCCTTGGGTCGGCCAGCCCGAGGGTCATCTTTATTTAGCCCCGGGCGGTGCTTGTCTAAGTGCTGGTCCGAACCGTCACCGCCGGTGTACCGGGGCAACTCGGGTTCGCCACCGGAAGTTTGGACAATCCGGATGTGCCACGAGACCGAGATATGTGCAGCTCCTATCGATTTGTCGGCACAACCGGGCGGCTTTGCTGGACTTGTTTTATTGTTGTCGAAATGTCTTGTAGCCGGGATTCCGAGACTGATCGGGTCTTCCCGGGGAGAAGGAATATCCTTCGTTGATCGCGAGAGCTTATAATGGGCTAAGTTGGGACACCCTGCAGGTATAAACTTTCGAGAGCCGTGCCTGCGGTTATGTGGCAGATGGGAATTTGTTAATGTCCGTTGTAGAAAACCTGAAGTTGATCTTAATTAAAATACACCAACCGTAAAGCGTAACCGTGAGTGTCTCTTTTCGGGGTTGATCGAGAGGAGAACACGGTTTCTGGGTTATGTCTGACGTAAGTAGGGGTTCAGGATCACTTCTTGATCATTATTACTTGACGACCGTTCCTTTGATTCTCTTCTCGCTCTCATTTGCGTATGTTAGCCACCATACATGCTTAGTCGCTGCTGCAACCTCACCAGTTTACCCCTTTCCTTTCCCATTAAGCTTTGCTAGTCTTGATACCCATGGTAATGGGATTGCTGAGTCCTCGTGGCTCACAGATTACTACACCACCAGTTGCAGGTACAGGTTATGCGATGATCATGACGTGAGAGCGATGTTTATCCGTGTTGGAGTTCTTCTGCTTCTTCGATCAGGGGATAGGTTCCAGGTCGGCAGCCTGGGCTAGCAGGGTGGATGTCGTTTGAGTTGTTGTTTATGTTTCATCCGTAGTCGGATGTTGATCTTGTATATGATGTATTGTTGTACTCATGTGACATTGTATGTTTTGGATGTATCCCCACTATTATGTAATGTTGATGTAATGATATCCACCTTGCAAAAGCGTCTTCAAGATGCGCTTCTATCCTTGGTGGGACCTTCGAGTCTCTTTAGGATAGGGTCGCATCTTGGGCGTGACAAGTTGGTATCAGAGCCTCGACCGACCCTAGGAGCCCCCTTGATTGATCGTGTAGTTTTGGCCGATGTCGAGTCTAGAAAAAAATCTTTTTCGGAGTCTAGTTATATCGGAGAGTAGGATTTCTTTTTACTCCTCAGCCTCTTCGTCGCTCTGGTGAGAAATCTTGACGTAGGTGTTTTGAACTACTCCTCTTCTCGTTCAAAAATTTTTCTTTAGGTTCACGCGGTTAGTTTTCGCTCGTTGTCCTTCCACTTTTATCCGGTGCATTTCTCGTCAAGTCGACTCAAACCTCTTTGTCTTTTGGGAGATTAATCCTCGGCTCTTTTCTGTCGTCGTTGCTTCCCTGTCAGAAGTTGTCCTTGTTTTTTCCCACCCGCCCTCCCTTCTTCTTCTTGGAACCGGAGTCCGCAATCGAGTATCCATTCTACTCGTGCGAATCCTTTGCTTTCTCTCCTCAATTATTCAACCGGTGCCTCTATCTTCAAGTTATTCGTCGTTTCGTCGTTCCAAGTTCCCTTTGTTTTGAAGACTTCTCAGAAGAATTCATGTTTTGCATTCTATTGTTTCGAGGTTGTCACCTCATTCAAATCCTTCAATCGTTCCGGTGCATCGTCTCTTCTGGAATCCTTTCCAACGGTGTTTCTTTTCAGTGGGCCCTAACCCACAGGTCTTTTCCCAGGATCTTACCTGACTCTTCTAATTTCCCGGAGGTATCCTCAAGTTCTTTCCAAATTTGATGTAAGTTGTATCTCATCCTTTTTCCCTTCCGTCTCAGTCCTAAGATCTCGGGACGAGATCTCTTGTTAGTGGAGGAGTGTTGTAACGCCCCGGATTCGATGCGCCAGGTGTCCGCCAGTTATTTGTCGTCCTTGCCATGTCATGTGCTTGCGTGTTGCACTTTGCCATGTCATCATCTGCTTTTCATATCATGTCATCATGCGCATCGCATTTGCATACATGTTCGTCTCATGCATCCGAGCATCTTCCCCGTTGTCCGTTTTGCAATCCGGCACTCCTACGCCCTCCGGCGACCCCTTTTACCTTTTCTTCATGTGCGGGTATTAAGCTTTCTCGGAATGGCCCGAGGTTTGCCAAGCGGCCTTGGTATAGCACCGGTAGGCCCCCTGTCAAGTTTCGTGCCATTTGGAGGTTGTTTGATACTCCAACGGTTAACCGGGTAACCGCAAAAGCCTCTTTTGTTTGCAGCCCAACACCCCTCCATTTTGGCCCAAAACCCAGCAAACTCCCTTCCATGCTCTCGGTCGCTCGATCACGATCGTGGGCGAAACCGCACTCCATTTGGAGCTTCCTAGCCCCTCTACCTATAAATATGTGCTCCTCAGATTTTTCAGCGGTGCAAACCCTAGCCCCGCTCCTCTCCGCACGGACATGTCCGCACCAAGACGGACATGTCCGCGCCACCTCTCCAGCCAACCGGAGTTTGCCACCTCACCACCGCCGCCTCTCTCTCTCTCCATCGCGCCAGCCCGCGGGCCGGATCGGGCCCATGAGCCCATCTCCGCCGCCGCCCGCCCCCGGGCCGCCGCACCTGTCGCCTCCGGCGCCGCCGCCGTGCTTGGCGCTTCGCCTCGCGCCTCGCCTCCGCCGCCGTCGCCCGCTCCGCCATGTCCGCCCGCCTCGCCACTCGCCGCCGCCGCCGCCCGCCGCCTCCCTCGCCGGGATCCGGCCGGATCCGGCGGGATCCGGCCCGGATCCGTCATCTCCGGCGAGCCCGCCTCCTTCCCCGCCATCTCCGGCGAAGTTCCGGCGGAAATCCCGGCCATCCTCGAAATCCGTGCCGCGAGGTTGACTTCTCCTCCCTCTCAAATTTCTGCTAAGTCCCCAGTTCTGTAACATTTTCTTGCTCTGTTCATCGCATCATAACTTGCTGCATACTGCTCCGTTTTCGCGCATAATATGTCAAATTGTTCGTCTCAGAGAGTACTTCATTCCATTCCATTGCATCGTTGTCATTTGAGCTCATCTTGGTGCCCTAATCATCGTTGTAAGAGTGCATGTTGCTGTTAATCTGCTGAAACTGTTATAACTTGCTCTTTTGTCATCCTTGCCATGATTGATGTGTGCATCCTATGAGGTTGAGCTCTACATGTGTTTTGAAGTATGCCATGCCATCTTTGCTGTGGTGCAATCCATTCTTCATGATATGCCATGTATTGATTGTTTCAAGTTTGCAAAGTAGCCTCCATGATGTTGCTGATTTCTGTGACTTAGTCATTTCTGCTAAGTCTGAAACTGTTATATTGTGATGCTATGTAAACCTGTTGATAACATGAGTTCCGTGCATAATCTGGAGATGTTCACTAAGGGTGTTTTGTTAAACATGTTATGCTCTATCCATCCATGCCTTGTTTTGCATTTATAGCCTGCTGTATCATGTCTTAAACCTGCTCTACTTTTGCTATAAAATGTTCCTGGCAGATTGTTAACATGTTTAGCAATTTGGCCTAGCTTGTTGTTGTTGATCCGTGCATGCTATGTTGTTGTTCTTGCCATGTCTAGCTATTATGCCATGTCTAGTTGCTGGGTGTATGCTTAGTTTGTCATGCAATGCCTCGTAGTGAGTGCATCGAGCTCGTAAACATGCCTACTTGTTACCTGTTTATGCCATGCTCCAGTTTTGCACTAAGTCTGAATCTGTTTATGATTTGCTATGTTCACATGCTTGCAATTGTATTCTCTGATCCCTTTTGGCTTATGGTCAGTAAGGGACTTTTGTTATATGCTTTGAGTAGATTCATGCCATGCTCTAGTTTGACATGATAGCTTGCTGTAACATGTTGTTTGATAGCTCTAAACATGCTAACCTGATGTTATTTCTGCCATGTCCTGAAATTCTGCTAAGTCTGTGAACCTGTTATTATTTGCAATCTTCTCATGCTTGTTTGAGTATGTTCTATTGATTTCTGGAGTTAGCTCAGTGTTCATGTTTTGTCATGCTTTACCTGTACATCATGTCCATGCCTTTTGTTATCATGTTGAGATCCTGTAGCATGTTGTTTTGGTGCTTGCAATATGCCTAGTTGCTGTTTTGGACAGATTGTTGCGATAACTTGTATAGGGTGTATGTGTTGAACCGTTGCTCCGTTTTGAGTGTGCTCTATATGAAACTTGCTTAGTTTTGCATATAGATTCATATTACCTTGTTGCATCCATGCTTTGGAGTGTTTTGCTTGATGTATGTATGCATTTTGCATCAATGCCATGTTTATCTTGTTTTGCTCATATCTTCTAGGCCGTAGCTCCAAATCTAATGAACTTTATATGTAACTTGACTAGAATTTCGTGTAGATCATCATGGTGCATCTTAACTTGCTGTTTAACAACTTGAACTTAAGGTTTAACCAGATCTGGACCAATTTCGAAATTTGCATATGAGGACTTACCGGATTTGCTATATGTTGTTCCCGGCCTCATTTAAACTTGCTTTGATGTGTTGCTCTTGTTTGCATCATCTCTTGACATGAGTAGCCTCACTTAGCTTTGTCATGCATCATGCTTGGTTGAGCATCATGTCTTGTTCAATGTGTGGTGTGTTTACCATGTTGTGCTTCTTCTCGATAGTTCCCGTTTCGTTGCGATCGTGAGGATTCGTTCGCCTACGCTTGTTCGTCTTCGTGGCTTCATCTTCTTCATGGACTCGTTCTTCTTCCTTATGGATTTCAGGCAAGATGACCGTCACCTTGGATCTCATTACTATCATTGCTATGCTAGTTGCTTCGTTCTATCGCTATGCTGCGTTACCTACCACTTGCTGCTCAAGCCTCCCAAATTGCCATGAACCTCTAACATTTGTTACCCTTCCTAGCAAACCGTTGTTTGGCTATGTTACCGCTTTGCTCAGCCCTCTTATAGCGTTGCTAGTTGCGGTGAAGATGAAGTTTGTTCCTTGTTGAACATGGAGATGTTGTTCCTTGTTTGGAACATGTTTACTTGCTGGGATATCACATTATATCTTATTTAATTAATGCATCTATATACTTGGTAAAGGGTGGAAGGCTCGGCCTTATGCCTGGTGTTTTGTTCCACTCTTGCCGCCCTAGTTTCCGTCATATCGGTGTTATGTTCCCGGATTTTGCGTCCCTAACGCGGTCGGGTGATTTATGGGACCCCCTTGACAGTTCGCTTTGAATAAGACTTTTCCAGCAAGGCCCAACATTGGTTTTCCATTTGCCTACCACCTATCCCTTTCCCTTGGGTCGGCCAGCCCGAGGGTCATCTTTATTTAGCCCCCCCGGGCCAGTGCTTGTCTAAGTGCTGGTCCGAACCGTCAGCCGCCGGTGGCCACCAGGGGCAACTCTGGGTTCGCCTACCGGAAGTTTGGACAATCCGGATGTGCCCTGAGACCGAGATATGTGCAGCTCCTATCAGGATTTGTCGGCACAACCGGGCGGCTTTGCTGGACTTGTTTTATTGTTGTCGAAATGTCTTGTAGCCGGGATTCCGAGACTGATCGGGTCTTCCCGGGGAGAAGGAATATCCTTCGTTGATCGCGAGAGCTTATAATGGGCTAAGTTGGGACACCCTGCAGGTATAAACTTTCGAGAGCCGTGCCGCGGTTATGTGGCGATGGGAATTTGTTAATGTCGGTTGTAGAAAACCTGAAGTTGATCTTAATTAAAATACACCAACCGTAAAGCGTAATCGTGAGTGTCTCTTTTCGGGTTGATCGAGAGGAGAACACGGTTTCTGGGTTATGTCTGACGTAAGTAGGGGTTCAGGATCACTTCTTGATCATTATTACTTGACGACCGTTCCTTTGATTCTCTTCTCGCTCTCATTTGCGTATGTTAGCCACCATACATGCTTAGTCGCTGCTGCAACCTCACGGTTTACCCTTTCCTTTCCCATTAAGCTTTGCTAGTCTTGATACCCATGGTAATGGGATTGCTGAGTCCTCGTGGCTCATGATTACTACACCACCATTGCGTGTACAGGTTATGCGATGATCATGACGTGAGAGCGATGTTTATCCGTGTTGGAGTTCTTCCGCTTCTTCGATCAGGGATAGGTTCGGTCGGCAGCCTGGGCTAGCGTGGTGGATGTCGTTTGAGTTGTTGTTTATGTTTCATCCGTAGTCGGATGTTGATCTTGTATATGATGTATTGTTGTACTCATGTGACATTGTATGTTTTGGATGTATCCCCACTATTATGTAATGTTGATGTAATGATATCCACCTTGCAAAAGCGTCTTCAAGATGCGCTTCTATCCTTGGTGGGACCTTCGAGTCTCTTTAGGATAGGGTCGCATCTTGGGCGTGACAACTGGCCAGTCAGCTGGGCCGGCCAGCTGGGCCGCACAGTGCCAGGCCTCAGGTGGGTACATGTAAGCGTCTGGTAAGGTTTCTGTATTTTGTTTTCTTTTCTATTTTTCTGACATTTGTTTTGATTTAATAAAATGCTAAACCATTTTATTTACTTATGCCAATTTTTGCAGAGGCTAATGGTATTATTCCAGAGCTCCTCAACAAATGGCACAATTTTTGGACAATATTTTATATAT
Organism: Aegilops longissima; assembly: GCA_021605205.1. Classification (NCBI taxonomy): domain Eukaryota; kingdom Viridiplantae; phylum Streptophyta; class Magnoliopsida; order Poales; family Poaceae; genus Aegilops; species Aegilops longissima. Next base: position 764,617,020 of record CM038677.1, read on the forward strand.
ATAACAATATATATCCAAAGCAAATAATTATTGCATTAATTCCAAATGCCCAAAATAAATATTTATGAGCTCCTAAAAATATTGGTTGGATTTTTATCTCTGGCCAATATTTTTCAGAGAGAGACATGAACATTTCTTGGACCTTTTTGGAGCAATTTTTATTTGGATCATTTCCGAAATAATTTCGAGGGTTTCACAAATCCCCATTTCAAATTTAAATGAAATTTAAACATGATGCACACATGACTAGCTAGTCTAGGTCATACCGAACTAGGATGTGACAACTCGCCTCACTCGAAAGAATCTCGCCCCAGATTAGGGGTCGACGGAAAGAAAGCGGGTACTCCAATCGAAGACGATCTTCTCGCCCCAAGTAGCTTCTCTCGAATGATGAGACCACCGAACTTTGAGAAACTTGATGTTCGACGTCGAGTAACACGCCTCGCTTGATCAAGAATGCGAACAGGTTACTCTCGATATGTGAGGTTATCTTGGAGATCAAGCGTTTCGTGGTCCACTCCACGGATGGGATCCGAGAAGCAACGCCTGAGTTGAGAGACGTGGAAGACATCATGTACTCGAGAAAGATGTGGCGGTAGTTCCAACTGGTAGGCAACCTCTCCTCGTTTAGCGAGAATGCGAAAGGGGCCAATGTAACGAGGAGCCAACTTGCCCTTGATACCGAAACGATGGGTACCCTTCAAGGGAGTAACCCGAAGGTAAGCCTTGTCGTCAACTTCATAAGCCACTTCCTTATGATGACGATCATACTGGCTCTTTTGACGAGATTGGGCAGTTTTCAAATTCTCACGAATGATGCGAACTTGCTCTTCTGCCTCCTGGATCATGTCCGGTCCAAAGAATTGTCTTTCACCGGTTTCTGACCAGTTCAAAGGTGTTCGACATCTTCGTCCATACAGAATCTCAAAAGGAGCTTTCTTGAGACTGGATTGGTAGCTATTGTTATAGGCAAACTCGGCGAAAGGAAGACATTTCTCCCAATCCATACCGAATGAGATAACGCAAGCTCTAAGCATGTCTTCGAGGATTTGGTTGACCCTTTCCACCTGACCACTTGATTGAGGGTGGAAAGCGGTACTGAAGGAAAGATGGGTGCCCATGGCAGTTTGGAAACTCTCCCAGAAATGAGAAGTGAAAAGACTACCACGGTCTGAATTGATCTCTAGTGGAACACCATGAAGTGAAACTATTCGAGAAATATATAAGTCAGCGAGCTGACTGGGGTGATATTCTCTCGAACAGGTAGGAAGTGAGCCACTTTGGAAAGACGATCAATGACTACGAAGATAGCATTATTCCCTTTCTTGGTCCTGGGAAAGCCGGTGATGAAGTCCATACCAACCTTATCCCATTTCCACTCAGGAATAGCTAAAGGCTGAAGGGTGCCAGCAGGCCTTTGATGCTCTGCCTTAACGCGACGACAAACGTCACAATTAGCAACGAAGTCGGCGATTTCTCTCTTCATCCTAGTCCACCAGAACCTCTGGCGTAGGTCCTGATACATCTTAGTACTACCGGGATGAATCGTGAGAGGAGATTCATGAGCCTCCTTAAGGATCAACTGCCGAAGATGTTGCTTCTTGGGAACCACCAGACGGTTCTCGAAGAGAACAACACCTCGACCATCTATAGAGAAACTACCAGCAATACCCTTGGCAATGTTCCTCTTGATCCAGGTAATCCCCGTATCATGCTTCTGGGCTCCTATGATATGATCCACAAGAGTAGGTTTCGCCACCAAGGTAGAAAGGAATCCGTGAGGAGCAATGTGAAGATTAAGCTTACAGAATTCCTCATGGAGAAGTGGTTGACCCTGCTGCAACATAAGATTGTTACAAAAGGACTTACGACTTAGCGCATCAGCCATGACATTACCCTTGCCTGGGGTGTAGGTAATTCCTAAGTCGTAATCTGAGATCAACTCTAGCCAACGTCTTTGCCTAAGGTTCAAATCTGGTTGGGTGAAGATATACTTGAGACTCTGGTGATCGGTGTAAATCTCGCAACGTTTACCAAGAAGGTAATGTCGCCATGTCTTAAGTGCATAGACTACGGCTGCAAGCTCTAGATCGTGTGTAGGATAATTATCCTCATGTGGATGCAACTGTCGAGATGCATAGGCAATCACATGACGATCCTGCATAAGAATGCAACCTAGTCCCTGTCGTGAGGCATCACAATAGATAACAAAGTCTTTAGTGAAACCGTGGCACAAGTATGGGAGCAGAAGTCGAGCGTCTTTTCAGTTCACAAAACTGTACTCGACCGTGGGGTCCACTCAAACCTTTTATCTTTCTTGAGAAGTTCCGTGAGAGGTTTGGCCACTTTGGAGAAGTTTTCAACGAAGCGGCGACAATAACTGGCTAGACCAAGGAAACTCCTAACTTGTTTAACGGTTTCAGGTGGAGTCCAATCAAGAACGGCCTGAACTCTCTCGGGATTGACTGCAATGCCCTTACCAGAGATCACGTGGCCCAGATAGGTCACTTCTGGCAACCAAAATTCACACTTGGAGAACTTGGCATAAAGGCGGTGCTCTCTGAGTTTTTCTAACACAAGTCTAAGATGTTCGGCATGCTCTTCCTCGTTCTTCGAGTAAATAAGGATATCATCGAGGTAAACCACGACGAACTTATCTAAGTACTCCATGAAGATCGAGTTCATCAAGCGAGAAAAGGTAGCTGGAGCATTGGTTAGACCAAAGGACATGACGGTGTACTCGTACTGGCCATAACGAGTGACAAAAGCCGTTTTAGGAATGTCCCCGTTTCTAATCTTGATTTGGTGGTAGCCTAACCTCAAATCCATCTTGGAGAAGACTGAGGATCCAGCGAGCTGATCATACAGGTCGTTGATCCTGGGGAGCGGATACTTGTTCTTTATCGTGACCAAATTAATGGGACGATAATCTACAACCATCCGGTCCGTACCATCCTTCTTCTTGACGAAGAGGACGGGCAAGCCTGTGGAGAAGAACTAGGACGGATGAAACCCTTTTGCAAGGACTCATCAAGTTGTTTCTTAAGCTCAGCTAGTTCTAAGGGTGCCATCTTGTAAGGTCTCCTAGAGATTGGAGCGGTTCCTGGGATAAGATCTATGACAAACTCTACATCTCTGTCAGGTGGAATACCTGGCAGTTCCTCTGGAAAGACATCCGGAAAGTCACGGACTACCGGGATATCTTCAAGGTCTGGAAGAGGGCTGGCATTAAGAGAGTAGAGTTGACGCTTTGCAACTCTAGTGGAGACAGTGACTATCTTACCAGATGGGTGTGTAAGCTGAACAGACCTGGTGAAACAATCAATCTTGGCATGATGAGCTGTCATCCAGTCCATACCCAAGATGATGTTAATATCTGAAGACTTGAGGGCTACAAGTGAGGCAAGGAATGCAAGTCTATCAACAAGGATCTCATTACCATGGCTTATTCTGGTAGTTTGCCATCTAGACCCTGGAGTTTGGATTTCGAGTGGAGTTGGCATATCGCAAAATGACATGTCGTGCAGACGAGCATAGCCTTCAGAGATGAAGGAGTGAGATGCCCCGGTATCAAAAAGAACCGAAGCTGGATGGCAATTGACAAGGAGTGTACCAAGAACGACATCCGGATCATCATGAGCGTCTTTAGCTGAGACGTGATGCACACGTCCACGTTCAGTGGAGGCTGACTTGACATTAATCATCTTGCATGGTGGCTTAACACGGCCAATAGGCTTCTCGGGCTGGGATGGAGCATAACTGGTTTGAGAGCAGTCACGTGCATAGTGTCCTGGCTCTCCGCATGTGAAGCAAGTCCCTGAAGTTGGACGTGGACCCGCATTGGCAAGCGGTCTACCAATAGGTCTGGGTGGAGCATGTAACTGAACTAGGTGAGGCGCCACACAAGATGGCCTTGGTGTATAACCGGGTGGAAGAGCGGAGTTCGGAATCCAAATCCGGCGCTTCTGCGAACTAGAACCGGAGGAAGAAATCAATTCGCGGGTGTGCTTACGAGACTCCTCGTAAGTGAGCTGAGCTGTCTCTGCGTTAATGGCCTTGTTCACAAGAGCCTGGAATGTATTGCAATGGTGCAAGTGGAGATCACGACGCAACTTGGGGTTGAGACCCTTCCTGAACCTAGCTTGCTTCTTGGCGTCTGTGGACACTTCTTCTGTAGCATAGCGGGCAAGGTTCTCAAACTCTCTACTGTAAGCATCAACAGCCATCTCACCCTAGGTGAAACTACAGAACTCTTCTCTCTTGCGATCGATGAGGGCTTCAGGAATGTGATGCTCGCGAAAAGCCTCGGTGAAATCTCTCCAGGTAGGAATCTGACCAGCTGGAAACATAGCCTCATAGTTCTGCCACCAAAGACTAGCAGGACCTTCCAGGTGATATGCAGCATAGATGACCTTGTCACCTTCAGCTACGTTCGCAGAACGGAGCTTGTGAGTGATACTACGGAGCCAGTCATCTGCATCGAGTGGCTCGATGGAATGATGAAAGGTAGGTGGGTGCAAGCGGATGAAATCATGAATGGTTGCAGACCCTTTGAACTGAGGTGTGGTGTTCTCCTCAATGCGTGCTAACAAGCGGTTGGACTCACGCTTGTTCCTCTCCATCTCTAACATGAGCTCTGCCAACGAAGACTGGTCGGGAGGATCCTCATCCCTACCATCTCCGTGGTTCCGACTACGAGCGATAGAACTTCGTTTATCCGGCAACATCCTGAAGAGCGTAACCAAGGAAAACAAGGATGGATTCAGCATCAACTATAGGATGCAGAAAGTAGCACAAGAATTTATTATCTCTCAAATTCCTAGGGCAATTCCAGCAGCATAACGGCAGTAGAATGCTCAAAGTGAGACATCCTGCAAACGATGGGGTAGCACCATACTCAACATCACCACAATATCAATGTTCTGAGTTCAACTGAGGACACCTGAGAGTAGTAGGAACTGAACTGAGGCTTGAACTCAACAATCCTAGGCAACTACGGTTTAGAACACGTCATCCTGAGAGATAGAATAGAAGCCTAATTCTTAATCCCCGTAGAAGAGAAGAGGATGACTCAGATTAGAAGGACATAGGGTAAAAGGAGTAAAAAGAGCCTTACGTTCCCTTCCACAATCAATTCCCTTACATAACTAAAGAATTTCTAGACTCAACTTCGACTTGGTTGGCTTGGAAATCCTACAGGCAGTCAGGCTCTGATACCAAAGCTGTCGGGACCCCGATTCCAAGTCACATCGATCTAGCCGGTAACAACCCATATCACTTTGCGGCCTCACGCACGGTATTCCCACGGGTGTCGCCTTACCATGGCCGGGACCGTTTTGCGCCTTTTGGCTCACGATATGATAGTGTCGCTAGCATCCATATGACAGAGAACCCGGCCGACATGGCTAGTCGTGAACCCAAAGCGGCGCTTAGCCTATGAGGACAGGCATACATGAATCACATCGAGCATGTCGGTCAACAACGATATATCCGGCTGTAGCACTGGCTAACAGACTCGTGACCCGGCTGTAGCAGGCTAGGCAGGACTCCGGATAACACCGCGTGACATTTCCCGAAGGGATGACCACAGAACGACGTGAATCACATGCCGGCCAGTCAAGTGTTCCGAGCAGTAGTGCTGGGCTAGCAGGACTCCGGTGAACCGGGCTGTAGCGGACTACTATCGCTCAGAAGCACTAGACTACATTTCCCCATATGATAGGCTGCCAAGGATAAACAACTAGATAGTCGGATCCCACACATAGCAATACACGTTACACGTACGCATAACATGCACGTATGTGCTGTACAACATGGCATCACAACATAACGCAAACTCATATAGATATAGGCCCAGAAGAGCCACATAGCAATAAATACAAGCAAGGGTCACATGACCCATCATTCAGAGCATACAAGCATCAAGCGGAAGCATTACATGTCTGAGTACAGACAACTACAAATGAAAAAAGGCTGAAGAGCCTGACTATCTACAACATCCAATCAAGATCGTAGCTGAGGTACAAGCTACTAGTCGAAGTCCACGTAACCTAGTAAGACCGAAGTCTCCGCTGCAAAACATAAATAAAGCAACATGAGTACAAAGGTACTCAGCAAGACTTACATCAGATCCTATCATACATGCATTTGTATCAAGAAGGTAATGTGGAGTTTAGTTGCAGCAAGCCAGCTTTGACTCAGTGGCTATCCTGTACTACGACTGCTGGTAACTCTTTTGAGGTGGCGCACACGAGTCCACTAATCACCACATCAATACACTACTATGGATTCATCCCCGTCTCACTACGAGAAGGCCATCCATAGCACTCACACTTATCTTGAGCATTTTAGAGTATCCACTTTAAGTTGTCTATGTACCACGTAAGCATCCAAGAAGTCCATAACCGAGGACACGGCTATTCGAATAGATCATGATAACCCTGCAGGGGTGTACTTCTTCACACACGCTCTCGCCACTTACCGCCATGTACACGTCATGTATCTCGGCAACCTTCAAGCGGAAGCCTGGCGAGGGAGTCGGCCACGACCTGACTAACCACACAAGACTCTAGTCCAGGTTTATCGCCTATTCGGGTTCCATCCGCAAGGAGATCCGCCGGTGTCACCACGGCCCCAAACGATGTGTACAGGTTCCCGAGCCCACCATCCGGTGCCACTCGGTACACCGGGCCACGTGTGCCTAGTCTGTCCCAAGCCCACCCTGCCGGGTGCCACTCGGTAGAAAAATAGCACTACCTACAAACACCATGAACTAGTTGCAACTCCTGGACAGAGATCGAGTTGGTTAATAAGTCGAGAGGGGTCGAGTTACCGGAACCCAATGTGTGGTAGTAACTAGTCATTGGACAACATACACAGAACTCAGTGCTTAAGGACGGTTCCAGTGAGACAGCCCACCATGTACTCCTACATGGCCTCTCACCGCTACCTTTACCAAATCGTGTTCACACGTTCACTCTCAGCATCGGAACATATCATATCACTTCAATCCATTCCCAATGAATCAGACCTGACACAACTCTAAGCAATAGCAGGCATGGCATGGTAGAAGCACAACATGGCTCAATCAACTCCTACACATGCTAGTGGGTTTCAACTATTTACTGTGGCAATGAGAGGTCATGCAGAGGAATGGGTTCAACTACCGCAGCATAAAGTAGCAGTTGATTCGTTGTTGTCCTAATGCAATAAAAGAGAGCAGGAGCGAGAGTGGGGTCATATCGGAATGAACAAGGGGGTTTTGCTTGCCTGATAGAACGATGAAGGGGTACGGCTCCTCTGACAGGTACTCTGGAACACTCTCCGGAGTAGGACCTATCGAGAAGGAACGGTGTCGGCAATCAATACACAAACATATGCAACAATATGATGCATGAACATGACATGTGCAAATGCTAGTGTTTGGGCTAATGCAAGAAGCTACCAAGTTGGTTGAAACCCATTTGAATCAAAGATTCAAATGCAATTCAAAATGAAGCATTTAAAATGCCCATATTATGTTTTCACCTATCCAGCATGTATAAGTTGTTTTGTCATGAATGAAACTGGTACAGATGGATAGATTGCATTTTTCTGATAATTTTTCATATATAAATCATTTCAATCTGAGCTACGGTTGAATTGATATGAATTTTTGAAGTTTGAAACATTTTCTGGAATTTCCTGTTTAAAAATAATTCCAGAAAAATGAATAATTGCGTCGAGCATTGCGTCATGCTTGCGTCAGCAAGTCAACAATGCTGACTGGGTCAAACCTGACGTGTGGGGTCCACACGTCAGTGACACGGGGGCTAAACCCGGTCAAACCCGCGCTGACTGGGGTTTGACTTGGCCCTGGGGCCCACGGTCAGTGGATTAGGGGGGGTTTAGGTTGCGTGATTAGGCGCTAATGACGCCACGTCGGCCTCGCCGGAGTTTCGCCGGCGACGACCAAAAACTGCGGCGGCGACTCGCCGGACTTGCGCTACGAGCGGCGGATGGACGCGCGGAGACCACCGGGGCTTAGCCCGTCGTCGTCCGCATCCAGCAGAGCAGGTGGAAGGCTGCGGGGGCGCCGGAGCTCGCCGGAAACGAGCTCGAGGCGGCGGCCGGAGTTCGGCCGGGTGTGCGTGCAGCGCTGCGGTGCACGGCAGGGGAAGCGGAGGCCATCTACGGCCTCCTGGTGTCACCAGGAGCACGTTGACACGCGCGTGAGCGGCTGGCTTGGGTTCTGGCTACGGCGGGGCCATGGCCGGCGGCGTGGAGCTCGCGGCGCGAGCGGCGATGCAGCCGCAGCGTGCAAGAGACAGGGGAAAGAGGGGGATTCGACGGCGGGGCTCACAGCGGAGGCAGCGGAGAGGTCAGCGGGCTCGGGGATGAGTCGGAGACGACGGACGGGCGCCGACGATCTCGGGCGGCCGACGAAGAAGATGACGGCGATGGCGGCTCCTCGGGGCACTCCGGCTTGCGTGGCTCGGCGAGGAGGTAGACGGAGGAGTGGCGGAGCTCCTGAGCACGGCGAGAGGGCGAGAGAGCTACGGTGGGCGCGGCAAAAGTGGCCGGTGGCGGCGATGGCGCTCGGCCGTGAGAGAGAGGGAGGGATCCAGGGGAGGAGGGAGAGCGAGAGAGAGGGAGAGAGGTGCGGGGCGTCGTGGCGACGCGCGGGGCATTCCAGGGTGACGGAGGGGAGAAGCAGGAGGTGGCGGGGACGTGGCCACGGCCGGACGCGGGTGGCAGGCTGGGCAAGGCCCCCCCCCCCTCCTCTGGCGAGAGGAAGGGATGATCTGCACGCCGGCCACTGGGCTGACCAGCTGGGCCGCCAGTGCTAGGCCTCGGTGGGTGCAGGTAAGCGCCCGTAAGGTTTACGTATTTTGTTTTCTTTTCTATTTTTCGACATTTGTTTTGATTTAATAAAATGCTAAACCATTTTATTTACTTATGCCAATTTTGCAGAGGCTAATGGTATTATTCCAGAGCTCCTCAACAAATGGCACAATTTTTGGACAATATTTTATATATATAACAATATATATCCAAAGCAAATAATTATTGCATTAATTCCAAATGCCCAAAATAAATATTTATGAGCTCCTAAAAATATTGGTTGGATTTTTATCTCTGGCCAATATTTTTCAGAGAGAGACATGAACATTTCTTGGACCTTTTTGGAGCAATTTTTATTTGGATCATTTCCAGAAATAATTTCTGAGGGTTTCACAAATCCCCATTTCAAATTTAAATGAAATTTAAACATGATGCACACATGACTAGCTAGTCTAGGTCATACCAGAACTAGGGATGTGACAGCAAGTGACTTGTTGGAAATCATACATACTGTTGGGTGCGGTCCGATGAGAGTTGACACGCGCGGATATCGTTACTTTCTTACCTTCACCGATGACTTGAGTAGATACGGGTATATTTAATTAATGAAGCATAAGTCTGAAACGTTTGAAAAGTTCAAGCAATTTCAGAGTGAAGTTCAGAATCATCGTAACAAGAAGATTAAATTCCTACGATCCGATCGAGGGGGAGAATATCTGAGTTATGAGTTTTGCAATCACTTATGACAATGTGGAATTGTTTCACAGTTGACGCCACCTGGAACACCACAGCGTAATGGTGTGTCTGAACGTCATAATCGTACCTTATTGGATATGGTGCGTTCTATGATGTCTCTTGCCGATCTACCACTATCGTTTTGGGGTTATGCGTTAGAGACAACTGCATTCACTTTAAATAGGTCACCATCTAAGTCCGTGGAGGTGACGTCATATGAACTGTGGTTTGGCAAGAAACCTAAGTTGTCATTTCTTTAGGTTTGGGGCTGCGATGCTTATGTCAAAAGGCTTCAGCCGGAAAAGCTCGAACCCAAAGCGGACAAATGCGTATTCACAGGGTACCCAAAAGAGACGGTTGGGTATACCTTCTATCTCAGATCCGAAGGCAAAGTGTTTGTCGCTAAGAATGGGTCCTTTCTCGAGAAAGAGTTTCTCTCAAAAGAATTGAGTGGGAGGAAGATAGAACTTGATGAGGTTGTTGAACCTCTACTTCAACCAGTGAGTAGTGCAGCACAGAAAGATGTTTCTGTGACACCTACGTCATTTGAAGAGGAAACTAATGATAGTGATCATGAAGTTTCAGATCAAGTTACTATCGAACCTCGTAGGTCAACAAGGGTCTGCACAACTCCTGAGTGGTACGGCAACCCTGTCTTAGAGGTCATGTTGTTGGACAACAATGAACCTATGAACCATGGAGAAACGATGGTGGGCCCGGATTCCGACAAATGGTTAGAGGACATGAAATCCGAGATGGGATCCATGTATGAAAACAAAGTATGGACTTTGGAAGTATTACCTGAAGGGCGAAAGGTCATTCAGAATAAATGGATCTTCAAGAACAAGACGGATGTAGACAGTAATGTCACCATCTATAAAGCTCGACTTTTGGCAAAGGGGTTTTCACCAGTTCAAGAAGTTGACTACGATGAGACTTTCTCACCCGTAGCGATGCTTAAGTCCGTCAGAATCATGTTGGCAATAGCTGCATTTTTTGATTATGAAATCTGGCAGATGGATGTCAAAACAGTGTTCCTTAACGGTTTCCTTAAGGAAGAGTTGTATATGACGCAACCGGAAGGTTTTGTCGATCCAGAGAATGCTGACAAAGTGTGCAAACTCCAGCATCCATTTATGGACTGGTGCAAGCATCTCGGAGTTGGAATCTTCACTTTGATGAGGTGATCAAAGCGTTTGGGTTTATACAAGTTTACGGAGAAGCTTGTATTTACAAGAAAGTGAGTGGCAGCTCTATAGCGTTTCTAATATTATATGTGATGACTTATTGCTGATTGGAAACAATATAGCACTTTTGGAAAACGTGATGGAATATTTGAACAAGAGTTTTTCAATGAAGGACCTAGGAGAAGCTGCTTTCATATTGGGCATCAAGATCTATAGAGATAGATCAAGATGCTTGATAGGACTTTCACAAAGCACATACCTTGATAAGATTTTGAAGAAGTTCAAAATGGATCAGTCCAAGAAGGGGTTCTTGCCTGTTTTGCAAGTTGTGAAGTTGAGTCAGACTCAATGCCCAGCGACTACAGCGGATAGAGAAAATATGAGTGTCATCCCCTGTGCCTCTGCCATAGGCTCTATCATGTATGTGATGCTGTGCACAAGACCGAATGCCAGCCTTGCCATAAGTATGGCTCGAAGGTTTCAAAGTAATCCAGGAGTGGATCACTGGACATCGGTGCAGAATATCCTTAAGTACCTGAAAAGGACTAAGGAAATGTTTCTCGTTTATGGAGGTGATCAAGAGCTCGTCGTAAAGGGTTACATCGATGCAAGCTTTGACACTGATCTGGATGACTCTAATTCTCAAACCGGATACATATATATTCTCAATGGGGGAGCGGTAAGCTGGTGCTGTTCCAAAGCAAAGCGTGGTAGCTAATTCTACATGCGAAGCGGAGTACAAGGCTACCTCGGAGGCAGCAAAGGAAGGTGTTTAGATGAAGCAGTTCATGACACACCTTGGAGTTGTGCCCAGTGCACTAGACCCGATGACTCTGTTCTGTGACAACACTGGTGCCGTTGCTCTAGCCGAGGAACCAAGGTTTCACAAGAGGACCAGTCACATAAAGCCACGCTTCAATTCCATCCGCGATTACATCAAGGAGGAAGACATAAACATTTCCAAAGTGCATACGGACCTGAATGTTGCAGATCCGTTGACTAAACCTCTTCCACGGTCAAAGCACAACACCAAAACTCTATGGGTGTTAGATTCATTACCATGTAATGATAGATTATTGACTCTAGTGCAAGTGGGAGACTGTTGGAAATATGCCCTAGAGGCAATAATAAAGTGGTTATTATTATATTTCCTTGTTCATGATAATCGTTTATTATCCATGCTATAATTGTATTGACTGGAAACTCAAATACATGTGTGGATACATAGACAACAACATGTCCCTAGTAAGCCTCTACCAGACTAGCTCGTTGATCAAAGATGGCTATGGTTTCCTAGCCATGGACATGAGTTGTTGTTTGATAACGGGATCACATCATTAGGAGAATGATGTGATGGACAAGACCCAAACTATGAACGTAGCATATGATCATATCAAGTTTATTGCTATCGTTTTTCTGCATGTCAAGTATATGTTCCTATGACCATGAGATCATGCAACTCACTGACACCGGTGGAGTGCCTTGTGTGTACCAAATGTCACAACGTAACTGGGTAACTATAAAGGTGCACTACAGGTCTCTCCGAGGGTGTCAGTTGAGTTGGCATGGATCAGGACTAGGATTTGTCACTCCATATGACGAAGAGGTATCTCAGGGCCCACTCGGTAATACAACATCACAATAAGCTTGCAAGCGATGTGACCAATGAGTTAGTCACGAGATCTTGTATTACAGAACGAGTAAAGAGACTTGCCGGTAACGAGATTGAACTAGGTATGGAGATACTGACAATCGAATCTCGAGCAAGTAACATACTGATAGACAAAGGGAACTGCATACGGGATTAGCTGAATCCTTGACATCGAGGTTCGACCGATAAAATCTTCATAGAATATGTGGGAACCAATATGGGCATCCAGGTCCCACTATTGGTTATTGACCGTAGAGGTGTCTCGGTCATGTCTGCATAGTTCTCGAACCCACAGGGTCTACACACTTAACGTTTGGTGACAATATAAGTATAGTTGAGTCATTATGGTGGTTACCGAAGGTTGTTTGGAGTTCCGGATGAGATCCCGGACATGACGAGGAACTCCGGAATGGTCTGAAGGTGAAGATCGATATATTGGACGAAGGGTATTGGAGTCCAGAATTGTTTCGGGGGTACCGGGTGATGACCAGCGTCACCGAAAGGGGTTTCCAGGGGCCCCGGCAAGTGTTGGGTTGCCCCATGGGCCAAGGGGAGGGGGAAAACCAGCCCACTAAGGGGCTGAGCGCCCCCCTCATCCCATCTCGCGTAACCAGAAGGGTTGGAGGCGCACCCCTAGGGCTTCCCACCTCCCGGCATGGGGGGCAAGTCACCCTAGGGGAGATCCCATCTGCCCTGGCCGCCGCCCCCTAGGGGAAACCCTAGGGGCGCCACCACCTCCTCCCTTCCCCTATATATAGAGAGGTAGAGAGAGGGCAGCCGCACCCCAAGAGCACATCTCCATGCCATGGCGCTGCCTCTCCTCTCCCTCGCATCCCTCTTCCTCTTCGTAGTGCTTAGCGAAACTCTGCTGAGATTCCGCCACCACCACCGCCACCATGCCAGCGTGCTGCCGGAGGACTCGAGCTACTACTTCACCATCGCTCACTGGATCGAGGAGGTGAAGGCGTCATCAAGCCATACGTGTGTTGAATGCGGAGGTGCCGTCCGTTCGGCACTTGGATCGGAGTTCGCGGGACGGATTGTGATTGGATCGCGAAGACGTTCAACTACATCAACCGCGTTTCTTAATGCTTCCTCTTAGAGATCTACAAGGCTATGTAGTTGCAATCTCTCCTCTCGTAGATGGTCATCTCCTAGATTGGATCTTGGTGAGCATAGGAAAATTTTGGTTTCCCATGCAATGTTTCCCAACATCTTCTAGCTCCTCCCTTCCCACCCCTGAGCTCCAGCGCCCAAAACTTCAATCTTTCCCACCGCCACCACCCTCCCCATCCATGGCTGGATCCGGTTCCAAGGGCAAATGGGAGACCTCCTCCGTCACCGATAAGGACATGAAGGAGCTCCGGAGTGCGGGCTATCTATCCGCGGATATCGCGCACAGGCTCCCTGACAAAGATCAGGTCATCCCCACTCCGGAGCCCGGCGAGAGGGTCGTATTCATTCCCCATTTCCTCCGGGGGCTAGGGTTTCCCCTCCACCCCTTTGTCCGAGGCCTCATGTTCTATTATGGGCTAGATTTCCATGATCTAGCCCCGAATTCCTTCCTCCACATATTGGAGTTTATCGTCGTGTGTGAGGCTCCGCACCCCCCACAGTCCGGCCTATGGCTCAAGGTCTTCAATCTGAAGCCGAAGTTGGTCGACGGACAACACGCGGACTGCGGCGGGGCCATGGTGAGCAAGCTTCCCAACGGCGTTGGGCCCAAGGGGGCTTTTGTGGAGACAGTCAAGGTGTGGCAGCAGGAGTGGTTCTATATCACCGAACCCCGCGACGCCAAGTGGGCAGCCACGCCTGACTTCAGATCCGGACCCCCCACGAGACTCACCACATGGACCGCCAAGGGCCTTGTTTGGGGGTCCCAGCCGGAGGTGATGATGCTGCAGAAGCGCATCTCCAATGTGTTTGGCAAAAACACTGGTCTCACAAACGTGATCCAAGTGATGCTCTTCCGCCGTGTCCTTCCCTGCCAACTCCGAGCCTCCCCCATGTGGGAGTTCAATCCGGAAAAACCACGGACCTTGAAGCGCTTCTTCGGCACGACACACAAAGATATATGGAAGAATCTTTTCAAGGCCCAAAAGAGTTGGCCGATGAAGACCTAGGACATCAGACTCGACAGCGAGAACCCGGCCTCAGCGGTAAGCATAAATTTTCCGAAGACTTATTTGGCTAGCACATCGGATGTGATGAAGATTATATTATCCTCTTTCTGTACAGGGCTGGACGGCGAAGTAGGAGCAGATCAATTGTCCAACGCCATTACCGGAGAACCCGGTCACCCCCAGCTAACGGAGATGCTGGTCCCGACACCGTATCAAGAGCCAGAGAAGAAGGCCAAGAAGAAGCACTACAAAAAAAAGACACATCCGTGACATTTTGGGACGAACGAATTTTTTTTCCTGTCATGCTTATGACACTTCTATGACGATAATTGTGACAAAACCCGGTATCATCATAGATGTGGTGGGCTCCTACATCTATGACAAAAAATCTTGACAGAAAATGGGCTTTTCGTCCTAGGCAGGCCGGAGATGCAACTGCATGACATTCGTTGGGCCGTCCATGACGGAAAAAACCATGGTAGAAGCGAGGGCGAGGAAAATATCGGGGAGTTCCCGGTTATGGTGGGTGGTCGGGGGCCGAGCGATGCGCGTTTCTCTCGTACAGGTACGCGCTTAGGTGCGAGGCGTTGGGCTCTAACTGAACCCGAGCGAGGCGTTCGCCTACTAAACCCGAGCGATTGCACGGCACGCTACGCGTTACTGAACCCGAGCGATCAATCGATGGCTGTTAACTGAACCCGATCGAGCGATTCCTTCATTCGCTACTGCTGCTAACTGAAGCCGATCGAACCTGCTGCCTCCTTCCCTTGATGAACAGTGAGCGTTGTTGGGGGGTTGGATGAACAGTTCCCGGTGGGGGCTTGGATGAACAGGATCTCGTGGTGTTGCCGCTGGATCAACAGGACCCCGATCGATCGAGCCGGTTGGGCGTGGATGAACAGGCCCCCGTGGTGTTGCCGCTGGATGAACATGACGCCGATCGATCGAGCCGGTTGGGTGTGGATGAACAGGACCCCGTGGAGGGCTGGATGAATAGGACCCCGTGGAGGGATGGTTGAACAGTAGCCGGTGGAGGGCTGGATGAACAGTAGCCAATGGAGGGGTGGTTGAACAGGACTCCGTGGAGAGGGCTGGTTGAACAGTAGCCGGTGGAGGAGCGGTGGAGGCTGGATGAACAGGAGCCCGTGGATGAACAGTCGCAGGTGGAGGCTGGAGGAGGTCGACGGTGGATGAACAGTAGACCGTGGAGGCAGTCGATGGTGGAGATGAACAGTATCCCGTGGAGTCCCATTTTGCGGTACGCCACACCCCTCCCGATGAACAGGACCCCCGTTTCGACCGTAGCGCCCAACACAAGTCCGTTTCCTCCGTTTTGTGGTACACCACACCCCTCCCGATCAACAGGACCCCGTTTCGACCATAGGAGGTCCAAGAGAAGTCCGTTTCCTCTGTTTTACGGAACACCAGACCCCTTGAGGGAGTCCTGGACTAAGGGGTCCTCGGGCGTCCGGTCTGTTATCCATGGGCCGGACTGATTGGCTGTGAAGACACGAAGGCCGAAGAATGTACCCGTGTCCGGATTGGACTCTCCTTGGCGTGGAAGGCAAGCTTGGCGACCGACTATGAAGATTCCTTCTGATGTAACCGACTCTATGTAACCCTAGATCCCCTTGGTGTGTATATAAACCGGAGGGTGTAGTTTGGAAAAGATAGACTCATTACCATAGTCATACATGCTAGGCTTCTAGGGTTTAGCCATTACGATCTCGTGGTAGATCAACTCTTGTAATACTCATATTCATCAAGATCAATCAAGCAGGAAGTAGGGTATTACCTCCATAGAGAGGGCCCGAACCTGGGTAAACATCGTGTCCCCCGTCTCCTGTAACCATCGTTCTTAGACGCATAGTTCGGGACCCCCTACCCGAGATCCGCCGGTTTTGACACCGACATTGGTGCTTTCATTGAGAGTTCCACTGTGACGTCGACGAAAGTTTCAATGGCTCGCCTTGTCCTTAAAGACAACATCACCTTCGGGGGAGTCCTGGCCCCAGGACAAACCCTCCGACTGGGCGGCTTTACCATGATCGCCCGTTCGGCCGTTGAGCCGACGATGACCTCTCGGGCCGTCGAACACCCCCTTCGCATCAACTCCGAACACTCCAAGCAGATGAATCCGGTAGAGTTTTCGTCCTTGAATGAGCTCCTAGATTGCATCGCCGCTTTCGGAATCGCCATAGATTACGATCGGATCGGGCTTAAAGCCGATCATGGAGAAATCAAAACTCCATCGATCACCCACCAGATAGCGGTAGTAGAGGAGCAGGACGGTGAGTCTTCTTCTATATCAAAGATGGACTATGTTCGGATCGCCGATCAGGAAGAACCGGATACCCACCAGCGAAAGGATGCGACCAGCCCTCCGAACATAGAATCGGACGGCAGTCCTAAACAGTCAGAAGATACTCCGGAGCCCGGACCGTTGAGCCTGGAAGGCCTTCAGACTCTGGACAATCGGTCAGGTCAGGGTTCGGATTTAATTCCACCCACCCACTGAGGGAGTTCCGGATTAGGGGGTGTTCGGATAGCCGAACTATACCTTCAGTCGGACTCCAGGACTATGAAGATACAAGATTGAAGACTTCGTCCCGTGCCCGGATGGGACTTTCCTTGGCGTGGAAGGAAAGCTTGGCGATGCGGATATTCAAGATCTCCTACCATTGTAACCGACTCTATGTAACCCTAACCCTATCCCGTGTCTATATAAACCGGAGGGTTTTAGTCCGTAGGACAAAATCTTCATCATACAATCATACCATAGGCTAGCTTCTAGGGTTTAGCCTCCTTGATCTCGTGGTAGATCCACTCTAGTACTACCCATATCATCAATATTAATCAAGCAGGAGTAGGGTATTACCTCCATCGAGAGGGCCCGAACCTGGGTAAAAACATTGTGTCCCTTGTCTCTGTTACCATCCGCCTAGACGCACACATTGGGACTCCTACCGAGATCCGCCGGTTTAGACACCGACATTGGTGCTTTCATTGAGAGTTCCTCTGTGTCGTCGCTTTTAGGCCCGATGGCTCCTTCGATCATCAACAGCGATGAAGTCTAGGGTGAGACTTTTCTCCCCGGACAGATCTTCGTCTTCGGCGGCTTCGCACTGCGGGCCAATTCCCTTGGCCACCTTGAGCAGATCGAAAGCTACGCCCCTGGCCATCAGGTCAGGTTTGGAAGCTTAAACTACACGGCTAATATCCGCGGGGACTTGATCTTCGATGGATTCGAGCCACCGCCGAGCGCGCCGTACTGTTTCGACGGGCATGATCTAGCTCTGCAGCCGAACAATGCCCTGGAGGCCGCACATGCACCGGTTCCGACCCTTAATTCGGAGCCCACTGCGCCAATCGAGGATGAGCGGTTGGACGCCACCTCGGGGGCTGCGATCTCAAAGGCGATCGAGCCGAACGTCAGCCCCACACTCTGCAAGATTCATGACTCAGAGGGGCCGGACTCCTTTCCGGACTTTGAGCCCACCACGCCCTTGCCAATCGAATCCGATTGGGCGCCGATCATGGAGTTCACCGCTGAGGACATCTTTCAGCACTCGCCCTTTGGCGATATCCTGCAGTCACTAAAGTCTCTCTCTTTGTCAGGAGAGCCCTGGCCGTATTACGGTCAGCAAGGATGGGATACGGACGATGAAATTCAAAGCCCACCCACCACCCACTTCGTAGCCACCGTCGATGACTTAACCGACGTGCTCGACTTCGACTCCGAAGACATCGACGGTATGGACGCTGATGCAGGAGACGATCAAGAACCAGCGCCTATAGGGCACTGGAAAGCCACCTCGTCGTACGACATATACATGGTGGATACTCCAAAAGATGGAGATGGCGATGAAGCAGCGGGGGATGAAACCACCAGGAAACATCCCAAGCGCCGACGTCAGCGGCGCCGCTCTAAATCCCGCCAAAGCAAAAACGGTGATTCCGGCACGGGAGATAATACTACCCCGGATAGTGCCGAAGAACACCCCATCCAGCAAGATTCGGCACAGGAGGATGGCGAAGCCAGCCCTCACGAGAGAGCGGCAGACAAGGAGGTCGAGGATGATCATTATATGCCTCCCTCCGAAGACGAGGCAAGCCACGACGACGACGAATTCGGCGTGCCATCAGATACCGCCGAACAAGAGCGTTTTCAACGCAGGCTTATGGCCACGGCAAGCAGCCTCAAGAAAAAACAGCAACAACTTAGAGCTGATCAAGATTTGCTAGCTGACAGATGGACTGAAGTCCTTGCGGCCCAAGAGTACGAACTCGAACGCCCCTCCAAGAGCTACCCAAAGCGCAGGCCGCTACCCCAATCAGAGGAGGAAGCGCCTACATCACCAGCGCATGACATGGCCGACCGGCCACCTCGTGGCCGTGACAGAGAGGCCTCTCGGCCCTCCATCCAAGCCATGCCCCGGCGCCATTCAAAGACTAAGGCACGGGACAACGCGCCAGACCTGCGAGATATACTGGAGGACAAAGCAAGGCAAACAAGATCGATCTATGGATCGCGCAGACACCCTATGGCACGTGACGGTGATCGTCACTTCGGACACGATAAATCCGGCCGGGCCGAACACAACAGACAAAGCTCCCTCGAGCTACGTCGTGGTATAGCCCAATACAGAGGCGCCGCACACCCACTGTGTTTCACAGATGAAGTAACGGATCATAGAATCCCTGAGGGTTTCAAACCCGTAAACATCAAATCATACACAACAGATCCCGCGGTATGGATCGAGGATTATATCCTTCATATCCACATGGCCCGTGGTGATGATCTACACGCCATCAAATACCTCCCACTCAAGCTCAAGGGACCGGCTCGGCATTGGCTTAACAGCTTGCCAGCAAATTCAATCGGTTCTTGGGAGGACCTGGAAGCCGCATTCCTCGACAACTTCCAGGGCACATATGTGCGACCACCGGACGCGGATGACCTAAGCCACATAATTCAGCAGCCAGACGAATCGGCCAGGCAAACTGGACACGGTTCCTAACAAAGAAAAATCAGATAGTCGACTGTCCGGACGCAGAGGCCTTAGCGGCCTTTAAGCATAATATCCGTGACGAATGGCTTGCCCGGCACCTGGGACAGGAAAAGCCGAAATCCATGGCAGCCCTCACGACACTCATGACCCGCTTTTGCGCGGTAGAAGACAGCTGGCTAGCTCGCAGTAACAACTTAGCAAAGAACCCTGGTAAATCAGATACCAAGGACAAAAGTGGCAGGACACGCCGGAACAAGCAAAAGCGCCGCGTTAGCAGCGACAGCAATGAGGATACGGCAATCAATGCCGGATTTAGAGGCTATAAATCCGGTCAGCGGAAAAAGCCATTCAAAAAGAATGTTCAGGGCCCGTCCAGTTTGGACCGAATACTCGACCGCTTGTGCCAGATACATGGCACCCCCGAAAAGCCAGCCAATCACACCAACAGGGATTGTTGGGTGTTCAAGCAGGCAGGTAAGTTAAGAGCCGAAAATAAAGACAAGGGGCTGCATAGCGATGACGAGGAGGAGCCCAGGCCGCCGAACAACAATGGACAAAAGGGTTTTCCCCCACAAGTGCGGACGGTGAACATGATATACGCAACCCACATTCCCAAGAGGGAGCGGAAGCGGCGCTCTGGGGCGATATCTGCGATGGAGCGATCGCCCCAAAGTTCAACCCATGGTCTTCCTACCCGATCACTTTCGATCGAAGGGACCACCCCACTAGCATCCGTCACGGCGGCTTCGCTGCATTGGTTCTTGACCCAATCATCGACGGATTTCACCTCACAAGAGTCCTCATGGACGGCGGCAGCAGCCTGAACCTGCTTTACCAGGATACAGTGCGGAAAATGGGCATAGATCCCTCGAGGATTAAGCCCACCAAAACGACCTTTAAAGGCGTTATACCAGGTGTAGAGGCCAATTACACAGGCTCAGTAACACTTGAAGTGGTCTTCGGATCTCCGAATAATTTCCGAAGCGAGGAGTTAATCTTCGACATAGTCCCATTCCGCAGCGGCTATCATGCCCTGCTCGGACGAACCGCATTTGCAAAATTCAATGCAGTACCGCACTATGCATATCTAAAGCTCAAGATGCCAGGCCCTCGAGGCGTAATCACGGTCAATGGAAACACCGAACGCTCCCTACGAACGGAGGAGCACACGGCAGCCCTCGCAGCGGAAGTTCAAAGCAGCCTTTTGAGGCAATTCCACAGTCCGGCCGCTAAAAAGCCGGACACTGTCAAGCGCGCCCGGAGTAACCTACAACAAGACCGCCTGGCACGTTCTGAGCAAGCGTAGTAATGCGGCCCCAGCCCCAGCCTTCGCGTACATAACTACGCTCTTGAAATACCATGGGCGCAGGGGAAGGGGCACAATCACGGCATGCCCAAAACACGGCCTAAACTGTACTAGGGGCTGCCGAATTCCTTTTTTTTTTTAATTTTTTCTTACTTTCAGGACTCCACACTCTGGACGACCTTTTCGGCAATTCAACTGCCGCACAAACGATGCAAGATCCAGGGAAGCAGACAAGCCATGCCGCATTATGGAACTCCCAGGTGGTCTCTGTTACGAGCAGTATACCTGTTTTGAATACAATTCCGCGGCCTGCCCATGGCCAGGACATGTTAAATAGTCCAATATCTTTTACTTATCATACCGATTGTATCGTTCTGCTCTGGTAGCAGCCTTTATATAAACAATGCATAGCTTTTGTCTATTTTTGCATTACTATCCTTTATATATGTTCATTAATGACATGTTGCACCCGTACACTGTGGTACGACAAACACGCCAGGGGCTTTGGTACCCCTCAATATGGTGTGAGAAGTCCGTACACTTTCACAAGTGCGGCACCCCAAACTTATAGCACTATATGCATCGGCTCCGAATCATGATTTGGGTCAATAGTTGGGTTTGCCCGGCTCCTGTGTTCGGCTACCTTACGTTCCGCTCTATCGGCTAAGGTAGCACCTGGAGAACCACTGCGATTGTGCCCCGATTCAGATGGGCGAGCACCTCAGTGGAGAAAGCCAAAACTGACTGTCATGATAAGGCGAGAGACCGGTCGTTGTTCGAGAGGTTTTTCGAGTCCTTAAAGGCTTATGCCGCTTCGAGCGAGGAGCCGGCTTTGTACGGCCAAAGGCATGGATAGCGCCCCGAACTCGGTCTTCCGAACTAGGGGCTTCGCCGAAATTTAAAATTGTAAAGTTCTATAGCTAAGTGAGAGTGTTCAAGCATTATAGTCCGATTGCCTGGTTCGTTGTGCTGAGCGCCTCCCTCGAAGGACCCAACTATGGGAAAAAGAGCGCTCAGGTTTATCCCGAACACCCCAGCACTAGTTGCAAGGCGGCAGAAGCCGACGACTGGCCATCTCTCAATTTTTTGATAAAGAGCCGCACAAAAAATAATATTTTAAATTCAAAGCATCGCTTAGCGCATATGAACAAGTTTTCAGCGCACAGGATACAACACGAGCGAGTTCATTCAAAAGTTATATCTTTGGTGCATTCATCCGCCACAAGGCGAGCACCCTCCAGTACATCGTTATAATAGTTCTCGGGCTTGCGATGCTCCTTCCCCTCCGGCGGCCCGTCCTTCACAAGCTTCACACCGTCCAGCTTACCCCAGTGTACCCTTACACGGGCAAGGGCCCTCCGGGCACCTTCGATGCAGACGGAGCGCTTGATGACCTCAAGCCTTGGACAGGCCTCCACCAGCCGCCGCACCAGACCGAAGTAGCTCCCGGGCTGGGCCTCCCCAGGCCACAGCTGAACTATGAGGCCCTTCATGGCCTGTTCGGCCGCCTTGTGGAGCTCGACCAGCTGCGTAAGCTGGTCGCTTAAGGGCACCGGGTGTCCGGCCTCAGCATACTGAGACCAGAACACCTTCTCCGTCGAGCTGCCCTCTTCGGCTCGGTAGAATACGACGGCATCGGATGCGCTGCGGGGAAGATCTGCGAATGCCCCTGGAGAACTCCGGATTCGGGTAAGTAACAAGTAGTTTACTTTTACATTTCTGCTTTGCATAAAGAATGCCTTACCCGCCGCTATCTTTTTCATCTCCCCCAACTCTTGGAGGGCCTTTTGGGCTTCGGCCTTGGCGCTTGCTGCACCTCGCCAACCTGGGCCTCAAGCTTCTCTCGCTCGGTGCGCTCCATGGCCGCTTTCTCTTCGGCCTCGAATAGCGCCTGCTTGAGGGTTGCCACCTCAGTTGTGGCACCTACGATAAGCAGTTTTCTCCTGTTATATTTTGCAATCGCGTCTTTCTATAGGCATTTTTTCTATATGGTATTTCTTACCTTCCTTCTCCTCGAGCTGCCGTTTGGCAAGACCGAGCTCTTGCTCGGTCCGCTTGAGCCCCTGCTTCAGGTCATCCACCTCCGCACTCAGTGCGGCAGTGGCCAGCAGGGAAGCCTGCATACGCATATTGACTCTTTTATTGTTAGACTCCTGCGAAATTTATTAGATCCTCTATTCGGCTTTTCTTTCCGAACGCCAAACAGAGCATCAGGGGCTACTGTCTATGCGGTAATATTTTTATATATTTTTACTTACCTCGAAGCCTGTTAAAAGGCTAGCACAAGCTTCAGTCAGTCTGCTTTTGGCGGACCGAACCTTCTGGATCACCGTACTCATGACAGTACGGTGCTCCTCATCGATGGAGGCGCTCTTAAGCACCTCCAGCATATTATCCGGCGCCTCTGGTTGGACGGGGGACGCCGGCTCGGTAGGCTTACTCCTCTTAGAAGGAGGTCGCCTGTCTGGAACCGTTGAGGATTCCGGCGCGGTGTCCGGCACACAGCCGGACTTAGAGCCCTGGGGGGTCTTGTCCCCCCTACTCCCGGAGTCCGGGAGGTCGCCTCGTGTCTCTTCTAGGACCACCTCCTCTTGGCAGGCAACTTGCCGCGACGCCACTTCGGCGTCGTCCGCAGCCCCGGGGGAGGTAGCAGGTGGAACTGAATTCACATCGGATGAATTCAGAGAGCCGCTCGACGACTCGTCGAGCTCGGCCTTGGGCAGCCTGCACAATTATATTCAACATAAGGGAAAGCTGTGCAAATAAAGGAATATCATGAGTTACTCTGGTATCCGAATACTTACGATTTCGCCGGACGCTTGGTCCTTTCCGGCCACTCCTCCTCGTCCTCGTCGGCGTCAGGGGAGTAGTCCGGCGGAGGGGTCTTCCTCTTCTTGGACCCTTTGGCGTCCCCCGTTGGGGCGGCCTTCCTCTTCTTTCCTTCCCCCGTTGGAGGGGGAGGGATTTCTTCTTCCTCCTCCTCGTCTTCACGAGGGGAGTACGCCTCAGATTCTTCGGATGATGAATCCGACACCTCCTGACGCCGGGCACTCTTTCGAGTCCCCGTGGCCTTCTTCTTGGCCTTCTTCTCCGGCACCACATAAGGTGCCGGAGCCAGCAGCTCCTCTAGGCGAGCGCTGGCTTGATCCTCTGGCAAGAGGGCCGGGCAGTAGATCGGTCCGGATATCGCCTGCCAAACCTGTCAAAGGTAAGGGAGTTTAGATCCCGCATAGAGTCAAATTATGAAAAAGCTTAAACATTCTGTAAAAGGTGAAAATAGCTTACCTCGCTAGCGTGACGCTGCGAGCTGTATCCGCGATCTTCGGAAGCGGATGCGGGAGCCGCGGCGCCTTTGATCAGCACCCTCCAGACGTCTTCATACGTCTCGTGTCAAAGAGCCTATTAAGGGTTTGGTGCTGCGCCGAGTCGAACTCCCACAGAGTAAAATCCCGTTGTTGACACGGGAGGATTCGGCGAACGAGCATGACCTGGACTACATTGACAAGCCGGATTGGCTTGTTTACCAGGGACTGGATGCATTTCTTCAGTCCGGTCACCTCTTCTTCTTTACCCCACGACAGGCCCGTCTCTTTCCAGGACATAAGCCGCGTAGGGGGTCCGGATCGGAACTTGGGGGCTGCGATCCCTTTTGGATCACGTGGCTCGGTGATGTAAAACCACCCGGCTTGCCATCCCTTTAGGGTCTCCACGAAGGAGCCCTCGAACCACAGAACGTTGGCAATTTTGCCCGCCATGGCGCCTCCGCACTCCGCCTGGCTGCCGCGCACCACCTTGGGCTTGATGTTGAAGGTCTTGAGCCAGAGGCCGAAATGGGGGCGGACTCGGAGGAAGGCCTCACACATGACGATAAACACCGAGATGTTGAGGATGAAGTTCGGGGCCAGATCGTGGAAGTCCAGGCCGTAGTAGAACATGAGCCCCCGGACGAATGGGTGGAGTGGAAAACCCAGTCCGCGGAGGAAGTGGGGAATAAATACTACCCTCTCATGGGGCCTTGGGGTGGGATGAAGATGCCCCTTCTCAGGAAGCCGGTGCGCAATGTCCTTGGACAAGTATCCAGCCTTCCTTAATCTCTTGACTTCGCCCTCCGTGACGGAGGAGACCTTCCACTTGCCTCCCGCTCCGGACATCGCTGGAGAAGGTTGAGGTGGGAAGTGCGGCCTTGGGCGCTGGAGCTCGGGTGCGCTGGAGATGGATAGGCAAAGGATGAAGAAGGCGTAGGTAAAAAGGTGGGTCCTTATCCCCTTATATGGAAGGACGCGGTTATGCGTCCCCACCAGCCTAGTAAAACTCGCTTGCCTCCCAAGCGCCGTGGTAAATGGCGCGGTTGGGTTACCCACATCCGTATTGATGAGAATCCGGTAAATGGGGGACACGATCTCTGCTTTGACAAGACGTGCCAAGGAAACCGCCTCGCGAAACGTGCTGAGGCGGAGAAGTAAAAACGATTCAGATAAAGTCTTGGCCGCGGTGTGGTGACACGCTGCGGAGTACATCAGCAGATTAGATTTGTGTTAATATTATTCTCTCAATGGCAATATGTGGAAGCTTTTTTGCAGAGTCGGACACTATCCTTGGTGTTTACAATCTTTTATGAAGAAATTGAGGGAGGAACCCGCCTTGCAATGCCGAAGACAAACTACGCGCCGGACTCGTCATCATTGAAGCCTGGTTCAGGGGCTACTGAGGGAGTTCCGGATTAGGGGGTGTTCGGATAGCCGAACTATACCTTCAGCCGGACTCCAGGACTATGAAGATACAAGATTGAAGACTTCGTCCCGTGTCCGGATGGGACTTTCCTTGGCGTGGAAGGCAAGCTTGGCGATGCGGATATTCAAGATCTCCTACCATTGTAACCGACTCTATGTAACCCTAACCCTATCCGGTGTCTATATAAACCGGAGGGTTTTAGTCCGTAGGACAACATCTTCATCATACAATCATACCATAGGCTAGCTTCTAGGGTTTAGCCTCCTTAATCTCGTGGTAGATCCACTCTTGTACTACCCATATCATCAATATTAATCAAGCAGGAGTAGGGTATTACCTCCATCGAGAGGGCCCGAACCTGGGTAAAAACATTGTGTCCCTTGTCTCCTGTTACCATCCGCCTAGACGCACAGTTCGGGACCCCCTACCCGAGATCCGCCGGTTTTGACACCGACACCCACCCATACATAGATGCTCTCATGAGCATAAAACAGCAGTCTCAGGAAACGGTCCACCACATCTGGGCAGATTCCTCCTCGTCAAAGGCAAGGTAAAAGATTGCCGCGACGAGGACGCGATATCAGCGTTCTGCAACAATTGCGCGGACGAAGGAATTCTCAGCGCCATCAATCGCCGCCGCATACCGAAGTTCGCTGACTTAGCAACTATCGTACAGAAGTACAGCGCGATGGAAAGCGCCTAGAAAACTCAGGCAGCTTGCTGGGAACCGTCGGTCCCAACTCAACTCCTCCTACAGGCGAAGAGGGAGGACCCCCGTGGCACGCCCAGTCCAACAGTCAATAAACGTAAACCCATTAAGCGGCACGACACCGTTCTGGAGGGATGGCTTGATGGCTCATGCAAATACACATGACACCAGATACCGTGGCAACCCACAGCCTTAGAGCATGTTGGATACTCCGGGAGGTAGCCAAGAGCGGCGAGGACATCCTTATCAAGGACACCCCAGAGCAGCACCCTCCAGAAAGCGACAACACAAGAGTATTGAGGATCTTCGAGACATTTGCTTCAAACAACAAGAGCAAAAGGGCACTTCGCAACCTCGCCGAAGTCTGCCAAATCGCTGCAATAAACCCTTGGAACAACACGGCTATAACATTTAATGCCGGTGACGAACCGAGGTAGAGGACAGTCCGTGTGCCAGCCGCATTAGTCCTCAGTCCCATAGTGGACGGGTTCCGACTTACTAAGGTCCTTATGGACGGCGGCAGCGGAATAAACCTCATTTATGAGGACACACTCCACAACATGGAAATAGACAGGGGCCACATCAAGCAAAGTAGCACAACCTTCCGAGGAATCATTCCCAGTCGGGAGGCGCGATGCGCGGGCAAAATCACACTTGACGTGGTATTCGGCACGCCGGAGAATTATCGGTCCGAAGAAATCACTTTCCAAGTGGCCCCTTTCTACAGCGGATACCACGCCCTGTTAGGGCGGGATGCTTTTTCATATGTCCAAGCTATACCTCATTACGGGTATATGAAGCTCAAAATGCCCGGACCAAACGGCATAATCACTCGTCAGTGATCCGGACATAGCACTCCGCGCTGAAAATAAAACCGCATCCCTGGCCCTTGAGGCGCTTATCCAAGCTCCTCGCGTCAAGAATTAACCACATCAAGGCCCATGGTGGACATGGACGATGTGATCCTCGACAAACGCCCCAAATCCACCTCCTTCAAACCAGCAGAACAAATAGTCAAATTCCAGGTCCACCCAACGGACACCAAGAAGACATCATCTATCGGAGCGCAACTGAACCCAATAGTTGACGCCGCACTACGAGAATTCCTACGCTAAAATCGATATATTTGCTCGGCACCTTCAGATATGCCAGGGATCCCACGCAAGCTGGCCGAACATTGCCTCAATATATTAAAGGGATTTAAACCGGTCAAGCAAACACTGCGGCACTTTTCCGAACCCAAGTAATTAACAAGCCATGGGGGAGGAGCTGGCCAAGCTTATCGAGGCCGGATTCATTAGAGAAATCAAACATCCGGACTGGCTGGCAAACCTGGTGATGGTACCAAAGAAGGACTAATCCTAGCGCCTGTGTGTCGACTTCAAAGACCTCAACAAGGCTTGCCCTAAGGATCCCTTCCCCCTCCCCCGCATTGATCAAATCACCGACGCCACCGCAGGACATGACTCACTGTGTTTCCTCGATGCATATTCCGGATACCATCAAATCAAAATGAAGGAGTCCCATCAAGCTGCAACATCATTTATTACCCCATACGGGCAATTATGCTTCAACACCATGCCCTTCGGGCTCAAGAACGCCGGCGCCACATACCAACCCATGATTCAAACATGCCTGGAGAAGCAGATCGGCAAGACAGTAGAAGCCTACGTCGATGACGTCGTTATCAAAACTAGGCACGTCGAAACACTAATAGACGACTTACGCCTTACATTTGACAACCTCCGTGCGTATGACATTAAGATCAACCCGGAAAAATGTGTCTTCGGCGTCCCCGCTAGAAAACTACTGGGCTTCATCGTTTCCAATAGAGGAATAGAAGCAAATCCAGCCAAAATCCGAGCTCTGTCACAGCTGGCTACGCCAACAGACCTCAAACATGTCCAAAACCTAGCTGGTTGCGTGGCAGTGTTAAGTCGCTTTATCTCCAGATTAGGAGAAAAGGCACTACCACTCTATCGCCTCTTACAACGCACCGATAACTTCGAATGGACAGACGCGGCGACTGCCGGACTGGAGGAAATAAAGGCCCTCCTAGCAAGCAAACCAATTCTGGCCGCACCAAACGCTGGCGAACCCATGTTGCTATACATATCGGCAACACATCAGGTGGTGAGCGCCGTGCTCGTCGTCGAACAAGAATAGGACGGACAAAAATTCCCACTTCAAAAACCAGTATACTACGTATCTACTGTCCTCACACCATGCAAATCCCGGTACGCCCATTACCAAAAGATAGCGTACACAGTCTTCATGGCATCCCGAAAGCTACGACACTACTTCCAGGAGTGTTCAATCACGGTGGCTTCTGAAGTCCCACTCAACGACATAATAAACAACCGTGATGCCACGGGACAGATCGTCAAATGGGTCATAAAGCTACTTCCGTTTGACATAACATACAAGCCATGTCGAGCCATCAAATCTCAAGTGCTGGCTGACTTCGTCGCCGAATGGACAGAGGCCGAACTCCCTAAAGAGTATGGCGCATATTCCAATTGGGTTATGTATTTTGACGGCTCCAAAATGCTGGCGGGGTTAGGAGCGGGAGTCATGTTAACATCCCCCACTGGAGATGTCGTCCAGTATGTACTCCAAATATATACACAGACTCCAACAACGCAGCCGAATACGAGGCCCTATTGCATGGTCTTCGGATGGCCGTATCCATGGGCATCCAACGCCTAGAGGTGCGAGGGGATTCAAACCTTGCAATATCTCAAATAAATGGAGACTTTGATGCCAAAGATCCAAAGATGTCAGCTTATCGTAATGTCGTCTTAAAAATGTCGGCTCGGTTCGAGGGGCTCGAATTTCATCACGTCGCCCGAGAAAGTAATTAGGCAGCGGACGTCCTTGCTCGCATTGGCGCCAAGCGCGACCCCATCCCACCCAACATTTTCTTGGAAGGCTTTTCAAGCCATCCGTGGTGTGGCAAGGGGAGGGCGGCAACAATAATCCAGATTCGAATACAACCCCAAATCCCGAACACACCGATAGTATCGGGGGCTCAGCCACCGAAATAACACCGTCGGCTCATCTCATTATGGCAGGAATTACCCCATGGACTGAACCCTTCTTGGCCTACATTAGTAGGAAGGAGCTTCCCGAAGACCAGATTGAGGCACGCCGCATTGTCCGGCATTTGAAGGCCTACAAGGTTCACGACGGAGAGCTCTACAAGAAAAGTACTACCAGAGTGCTTCAAAGATGTATCTTCGAGGAAGAGGGGCGGCAGCTTTTGGCGGAAATTCACGCTGGTCTTGGCGGACACCACGCCGCAGCTCAGGCCCTTGTTAGCAAGGCCTTCCGTACTGGGTTTATTGGCCGACAGCCCGAGCAGACACGCATGACCTTGTTCAATGCTGCGTTGGATACCAACTATTCGCCAACCAAAGCCACATGCCCCCAACTGCCTTACAAACTATCCCCATTACTTAGCCTTTCGCGGTCTGGGGACTGGATATGGTTGGACCCCTTAAAGGGGGAAGCCATAAGAAAAAATATCTTCTGGTCATGGTGGACAAATTCACTAAGTGGATAGAGGCTAAACCGGTCAAAACGGCTGAGTCCGGCCCGGTGATAGAATTCATATCCGGTGTTGTGCACCGTTATGGTGTCCCACACAACATCA
Source organism: Aegilops longissima (assembly GCA_021605205.1). Lineage (NCBI taxonomy): Eukaryota > Viridiplantae > Streptophyta > Magnoliopsida > Poales > Poaceae > Aegilops > Aegilops longissima. The sequence goes on from CM038677.1 coordinate 764,646,952, forward strand.
TCACCGACAACAGCTCTAATTTAACAGCCGACGAGGTGAAAACCTGGTGTACTAATCTTGGCATTAAAATCGATTACGCCTCCGTCTACCACCCGCAAACCAACGGTCAAGTTGAATGAGCCAATGGTCTTATTATGAGCGGCATCAAGCCCAGACTAGTGCGGTCTTTGAGAGAATCACACAAGCACTGGGTTGAGGATCTAGACTATGTACTCTGGGGGCTGCGGGCCACGCCCAACCGTACTACCGGATACACACCTTTCTTCATGGTGTACGGCGCGGATGTTGTATTACCCTGCGATATTATCCACGACTCACCTCGAGTGCATATGTATGAAGAGAGAGAAGCCGAGCTTGATCGGCAGGACAACCTATATGCCCTGGAAGAGGAGCGCGATGTTTCAAAAGCCCGTTCAGCATTTTACCAACAGCAGGCTCGAGGATATCAAAGCAGAGAAGTACGGGCCAAGACCTACAACATTGGCGAACTCGTTCTACGCCTGTCGGAGAAGAAAAAGGACAAACTCAAGCCCAACTGGGAGGGTCCCTTCATAATTGACGAAGTTCTCATCGGAGGGGCGTACCATCTTTGCAATGCATCGCATAACCGCCTCGAGCGAAAACTCGAACGCGCCGACCAAGATTCTATGCCTAGCGCCGAACTCCTTGTTCGTCTCCTTCTCCCCTGTAGTTTCCATTATTTTTTCTCTCTTTTCCGATTACTTTTTTCTTTCTCGCTTTAAAGCTTTCGTATGGCTCGACCGCATACCCCTGACGCATACATCTTTGAATATGTACGTCCATTATACCTGGGGGCTTCTTGGACAGAAGCTTTTTATTATTATTCCTTGAGCGTCAAGCTCTTCACATATGAGTTTTTCCATATGTACATTTTCTTCGCCACTATATGCATCGATATGAATTAAGTTTTGGCCAAGCTAGGTTGCCTGGCTCCTGTGCTTATGCCCTACGTTCCCATTAGTTCGGCTAGGGCATAAAGGGAGCACCTCTGCGATTGTTACTGCCGGGTCATCCGGATGTGTACCTCAGACTGGGTGAAGCTGAAAGCTAGCGTTCTTAAGGGAATATTCGGTCGATGAATTAAAGATGCTTTTTGCACTCATTCCATTGTGAACCCCCAGAAGCTATACACACTGTGATTTTCACATCACAATTCGGACATGCACACTAAAGCATGCACACCCAGGGAAAGGAACCCTTAACGGAACTATTCTCTCTAGAAGATGTTTCTTACAATCTCAATGTAATATAACATAGCTAGCCGGATACAACTTGTCTGTTCAACCAACTATGACCCCTACGCCTAGTTTCCGCACATACCCCGGTCTATTCGGCCGTGCGGGTATTCGGAAACACTCCGCACCTTCGGGTCCGGAGGTTGAAGTGAAAAGGTCTGCCATGACAAATGCTACACAATTCAGCTAGAGTTACACATATCAAGGAAAGTACATAGTCACTTGGACTCAAACACTTCCTCCTCTACACCATCCAAATGGCGGTCTAACTTACAATCCTGTTGGGAATATTTGGCGGCCACCTCTACTTGGTCATATACTAAAGTAACAGGAATTTCTTCCCCATTCGACCCTAGTGGTCCGACACGGGTCATGTGATTAGGATCCAGCTTGGTATATCACGTCTTCACCATGGCCCAGGCCTCTCGCGCACCCTCTCGGCAGGCCGATATCTTCCATAGTCAGATACGCCGTCGCGCTCCTTTGAACAACTCTATAAGCTCCTCCATACTTCCTCGAGGGGAGGCGGATTGCCATAGGGCCTTGGCAACACTCCGCATCGCCAGCCGAGCCTGTTCGTGCACTTGCGACAGCCCTTGCAGCAGATCACTTGATGATCCGGACACCTCCTCTTCAGGACGGCCCGTCAATATACCTGCAATCGTAACTATATCAGTTCCATTTATCTCCGAACTACTTTAAAAATAGTTCATACACATACTGAATATGCCGCCGGCAGCTTCTTGTTCTCCTTCACGGAATCGGCTAGCTGGGCTCGCACATCTTTCAATTCTTCACCCAATGTAGTGTTGGAATCCTGTAGCTTGTTTTTCTCCCCTCTAACACGGGTCAACACACGCTCGGCTGCGGCGTGTAGCCTTCTTGCCTCTTTTTCTCCCTCTTGGGCGATCTTCAACTTCTCTTCAAGTTGATCGGGCGATCCTATTATGCAACAGTATTAGTACAGTTGGTATACAATTATTGTTCCTCGATGGAGGGGAATGTTACGAGAAGATGCCTTCTTGAAGTTTTCTAGTTTGACGGTTGCAGCATTTAGCTGTGCCCGACACTGCTCCAGCTCTTGGTCTAGCAGGTCATTCTTCTCTGTAAGGACCTGATTATACAACGATCCTTAAATCAGTTGTACCAACTGCTTTCAGTCTCGGGGGCTACGGGAATATGGTTATCCTTTTTGGACAAAGAAAAACTTACCTGCACATCTGTCAAATGTTGCTTTATGGCTTCTCTAAGCCCATCTCGAGCAGCTCGGATGTATGTGTCAGCCGAGTTGAAGGCATTGAATGCCTCTCCCGAGAACTTGGGGTCTCTTAAGATAGCCCTGCAGCACCGATGATTCATGGCGCTCTCTACTTTCGAGTTGGTAACAGACATGTCATCCGAACCCTCGGCCGAAGGACAGTCCGACGTTGTCCCCATAGAGGCCCCTACCTATCCGGTGGGATCTAAATCCCGGTTGTTGGGAGTGCGACCGGTTGAATCCCCGGACATAGTCCGACGAACCTTTTTCCTGATACAGGACCAACATAACAATCACGGTTGGGTACGACTACCAAAGCATACCTTAAATCCATACCTCTTCGATGAAGGACTGGCGGATCTCGGGTAGGGGGTCCCGAACTGTGCGTCAAGGTCGGATGGTAACAGGAGACAAGGGACACTTTGTTTTACCCAGGTTCGGGCCCTCTCGATGGAGGTAAAACCCTACTCCTGCTAGATTAATATTGATGATATGGGTAGTACAAGAGTGGATCTACCACGAGATCAATGGAGGCTAAACCCTAGAAGCTAGCCTATGGTATGATTGTGTATGATGATGGTTGTTCTACGGACTACAACCCTCCGGTTTATATAGACACCGGATAGGGTTAGGGTTACACAGAGTCGGTTACATTGGTAGGAGATCTTGAATATCCGCACACCTAGCTTGCCTTCCACGCCAAGGAAAGAACCTTGGGACACGGGACGAAGTCTTCAATCTTGTATCTTCATAGTCCTCGAGTCCCGCGGTGGTATAGTCCGCTATCCGAACACCCCTAATCCGGACTCCTCAAGAGTCTCTAACCTGGCTTCAATGACGACGAGTCCGGCGCGCAAATTGTCTTCGGCATTGCAAGGCGGGTTCCTCCTCCAAGTTCTTCAAGAAGATAGATGACACCAAAAAATAGTGTCCGGCTCTGCAAAATAGACTTCCACGTATTACCATATAGAGAATAATATTAACACAAATCAAATCTGCTGACGTATCCCATGGTGCGTCATAACACCACGGCCAAGCCTTCCGTAGGGAATATTTTCACTGTTCCACCGCTACACGTTCACCGAGGCGGTTTCCTTGGCACGTCCTATCGAGGCAGAGATCGTGCGCCCCCTTTTTACGGGATTCTCATTAATACGGACGTGGGTAACCCAACCGTGCCTGTCAGCACGTTCCGTCTTAACTTAAGGCCAGTCCAAGACGGTTACGGGGAGGGCTCTTGATATTCCGCCCCTTTATAAAGAGACCAAGGCCCCGCCCTTTCTTTTATTCTCAAAACGAGCTCGCCCGTCGCCTCGAGTTCCAGCACCCTAGGCTTCCAGGCGCGCCGAACCGTCCGCAATGTCCAGCTTTGACCTTCGAGGTCAATGGATGCCCTCCTCCGTTACGGAGGAGGACATATCAAAGTTGAGGGAAGCTAGATTTCTAACCAGCGAAATTTCGCACAGGCTGCCTGTTCAAGGACAGGTGATCCCTAGCCCTCAGCCAGGTGAGAGTGTAGTGTTTACCTCCCACTTCCTCCGGGGATTAGGCTTCCCAACGGATCCTTTTGTAAGGGGGCTGATGTTTTATTATGGGCTAGAATTCCATGACCTAGCTCCGGAGTCCATCCTCCATATCTCCTCTTTCATAGTTATGTGTGAAGCGTTCCTCCATGTTACCCCTCACTTCGGATTATGGCTCAAGACCTTCAAAGTAGAACCGAAGATGATCGAGGGGCGTCACGCAGAGTGCGGAGGCGCTATTATAAAAAGGAATGCCGACGCTCCATGGCCCGGGGGCGTTTTTCAAGAGGAGCTCAGCTTGTGGCAACGGGAGTGGTTCTACATCACCGCCCCTCGGGGCACCACTTGGGTGACCCCTCCTGCCTTCCGCTCGGGTCCCCCACTACGATTAGCATCGTGAATCAATACGGGGTTAGATCGGGGTTTGCCCAAAGATGATCCCCTGCTGCAGGGCCGCATTAAGGATCTTTTGAAAGAAGGCCTCAACCTGGTCAAAGTGACATAGGTCATATTGATTCGCCGGACAATGCCCGGCCAACGGCGCCCCCTTCGCTTATGGGACTTCAATCCAGAGGGACCGCGAGCTCTTCGAAACTTCATGGGCGCAACGCCTATGGAGATGTACAAATTGTTCTTCGGACCGCAAGCAGCGAGTCCGGACTTGACCGAGGATGTCGGCCTAAGCCGCAATCGCCCGGATACTCAGGTAGGTAACCTTGTGTTCGGACCCTTTATCCGCATTATTGACTTGCTTTTTTTAACAGCATTACCCCTTTCAAACAGGAGTGGATAGCAAAGGCGAAGCTGATCCGGTGTCCGGCTCCCCTTCCTGAAACAAGGCTGGATCCTGTGCTAGTCAGGATGCAAGAGGTAGTGCCTTTGGAGGGGAGTACGGGGGCCGACAAGGAAACCATGGCCTCTTCAAGAGACGCCATTCCAAAGGGAGGAATCAAAAATTCTCCTCCTAGAGGGAAGAAAAGGGGTCGTTCTAACGACCCGGAAGTCAAAGCTTCGAAGCGGGGGAAGGAATCTGTGTCAAGGGTCCCGCCGAGGAGCCCCTCGGCCGAACTGAATCCTACAAGGGAGCAGCCCTCCAACGAGCCGTAAGTGGAAAAGGAGTTGCTGTTAAAGGAGATCCTTATTTCATATCCGAGAAGTTTCTTAACCGAAATATTGTCTTGCAGTTCGGACCTCGACCCTTCTCAGCAGAACTCTTCGTCAGGGGATCTCCTTCCGGAGATGATAGAAAGCGGAACGCCGCCTCCTTCTCCCTTGCCAGGTGGGGCGGACGATGCCGAAGTGTCGTCGCAGAGGATCTCTCCGGATTTGCCAGAGGCAGAAGGTGATCGCGTGGCCCCTCAAGGCTCTCCACGCCCAGCCTCCAAAGACGGCTATGAGGCGAATCCGGCATTAACTGGTGGTCGGCCGGGGGAGCTGAGGGTTCTGCTGGGTCGAGCCTCTACTTCAGAGGAACATCGTGTGTTGATGCACACGGTGATTGAGAAGATTTCAGCCGCGGGAAGCGGACTGAATGAGGCCGTCAAAAGTTTACTGGCGGGCCTGGAGGTACGTTTTAAATAACGAACATTTGCGCATAACGACATGCGTCCTGTGTAAGTAGTAGCCCCTGAGACTCTGTGTGGCGCAAAGATGTGCGTCACATAGAGGATCTTAATCCCAGGTCCTGAAAATGGCACCTTTATATGCAGGTGGCTAATTGTCCGGGGTCAAGCCGGACTCAGGAGTTTGCCGAAGTGAAACGGCAACTTGACGCTGCAGAAGCCGACATCGCGCTGGTGAACCAGCGACTAGATGATGCTCAAGGTATGGATTTTACTTGGCGTTTATTAGTAAGAGGAGATTTAGGTCAATCATCTTACCGTGTGTACGCTTAATGCAGATGGTGCGGCGGCCGTAGAAGGACTTAGGGCCGAACTTGCCAAGGCGAAGGGCCAAGCCAGAAGGAGCGATGCGGCCGCCACGAAAGCTCGTGAAGAGCTGAAGGCCGAACAAGCTGCCCATTGCCGGAGCAGGGAGGAAGTGGCAAATATTGCCATAGAGTTGAAGAGTGCTTCAGACCATTGTAAGTTTCTTGAGGAGGAAGGTCACGCCAGGCAGACGGATTTGGAGAAAGCCGTTGCTGATCTAAAAGATGCCCGCTCTATGGCGAGGGCGACAAAGGAAGAGCTGCGTCAGGCCGGACTTGATTGCGGATGGAAAGCCCTTCTTGCTGCGGAGGCAATTTTGTGATCCGAGGTTTGCCCTTTTGGACCAAGCGTGGAGCGTGAAGGACACCTACCTGGATTTGGCGGCCAGTGCTGCCGATGCGACCAGATACTTTCAGGATAAGAAAGATCATGACGTCGAAAAACTCTTCTGGTCGCAATTTACCAATCCAAGGCGTCCACTGGCAGTGGACGATCGCCTGGCCCAATGGGCCAAGCTGAATAGGTTGTCCGGACTCGCCATGACGTATGCCATGGATCGCTTATGCCCGGGCGGATCGAAGCCAACAAGTTATTTTAGCTTGATGCAGCAGTTTCTTGACGTGGTGCCTCGAGTGGAAGCTTTGAGGAAGTCAGCGTGCACCGAGGGCGCTCGGCTGGCTCTTGCTCGTGTGAAGACATACTGGGCAGATATGGAGCCCACCGTTGTTGCGTCTCGTGATTCGGATGAAGGCCGAATTCCTGCTGAACACTATTTTGAGGAAGTGCTCGCCGGCGCTCGTATAATAGAGGCGCAGTGTTCGAAAGATGCTGTGTTATAATAGCTTATGTAATCGTATAGTATTTTATAAATGGCAGATTTTTAGCCTTGTGCCTTCAAGTATTAAAACACCTCCTGTACGGCCGTTTAATATATAAATTCTGAAAGATTGCAGTCGTTGACTTCAGCCCCACGCACATAGTGCGGGGGTGCGCGCTGAAAACGCAATATCACACTTAACCCAACGTCTTGGTCCCACAAAGGAAGTGATAGCGCAGCGGGCTAGGCAATCCAGACTATAATGCTTTAACACTTTCACTTAGCCATAGGAGCTTGACAATGGGACTCTTTAGGTAGCCCTGAGGTGGCAGCTGCGCACATCCGAATTCGGGGCTCATGTGAGCCTGACCGGGAAGCGGCCCTTCGTCAAAACGGAGGAGTTCGATAAACCCCTATGAGTCATCGAGTGGCGACCAGTCTCTCGCTACATCATGACAGTCGGTTTTCGGCTTTCTCTACTGAGGCGCTCGCCCGGCCGAACCGGGGCGCAATTGTAGTAGTTCTCCTGGTGCTACCTTAGCCGACAGAACGGAACGTAAGGTGGCCAAACTCAGGAGCCGGGCAACCCAACATATTACCAAAATCATGACTCGGAGCCGATGCATATAGTGCCAAAACTCGCGACGCCAAACACTCCCTAAGGTGTTCGGTCTTTGCGGGTGTGTGTAGAACAACACCCCACCTCTTTTATATAAAAAAAGGAGCAAAAAGCCCTTCGTGTCCAGGTACGAGCAGTAATTCTGACGTGGCCACATGCCAAGACGCCAGTCTCCTCCTTGGTTATGGTTAAATGAACCAGGGGATGTTTAACAGCAAGAGACAGTAAAAAAGGTTTACGCAGGGCCTTAATCTAAAAAAACAATCCTTTTGGCGGGTCCCTACTGCACGTCTGCGCCTGTGTCTCCGTTGTGCCGTGTCCTGGATGGGCGCCGTACGACATTCATCTGTAAAAGAGAAGAATTTAAATTGAAAATGGGTCGTGCGGGACAATAAATAATAAGTAGAATGTAAAGTGAGAAATAAGTGAGGTTGAGCTTTATTGTCTCGATGTGCAGCCCCTGGTATGGCGTAAATAAGCCTATAATAATGATGGGCTGTTGCCGAACTAATGGAGTCCGGATCCATGGCCTTCTATGACTTATATCGAAAAAGTCCTTTTGGCTGGCGAGGCCATTTTATTGTGCGGCTGTTTAAGCGGCCGCACAGTCCTCCTTTTAGAGGGGGCGTATTTTAATGCGTTCCCTGTAAAGAAATGATGCCTCGAGGACCGGGCATCTTGAGCGTGAGGGATGCGTAATGCGGTATTGCGTTAAAGTGTGCGAAAGATCCTCGTCCCAGTAGTGCTTGATAGCGACTGGAAAACGGGGCTATGTGAAATAGCAGTTTTTCGCGATGGAAGTTATTGGCAGAGCCAAATATTACTTCCAACCGGAGAAAACCCATGCAATGGGTGTTCGGACCGGGTGCTACCCCTTGAAAGGAGGTTTTGCTTTGACGGATTCTTGCTGGGTTTATGCCCATTTTGTGGATTGTGTCCTGATATATTAGGTTTAGTCCACTGCCTCCGTCCATGAGGACATTAGAGAATTGGAATCCGTCTATAATTGGTTTAAGCACCAAGGCGCGATCCGGCCCGAATTCTTCATACTCTGAGAATATTCTTCTTTATTGAAGATGATTGGCTTTAATGACCAATGGCGGGACGCCTCAGGCCTGTTCTTGAATGTGCGGACCTTTATGGGTGCGTCATGCCTTGTTATGTGAAGTGAGTTCACTGTTTTGACTTCTTGTGGGAAGTTCTTCTGCTTCCTGGTGTGCTGCTTTTGGGGTTCGTCTTCTTCCTCACTAGGTGTGTCGAGCCCCTTGTATTCGGCGTTTAGCCTTCCGGACTGTTTGAAAACCCAACAGTCTTAGAGGGTATGATTAGCAGGCTTCCCAGGAGTGCTGTGTATCTGACATACCCTGTCCATGATTCTTTGTAGGCTGGACGGGTCTTCCCTGTTGTCCTGGGTGGTATGTTTCGCCTGATTGCTCTGTGAGCTTTTGAATCCGGCGTTGACTGCCGTGCTCTTCAGACTTTTCTTTTTAATGCGGCGATGATCTTTATTTCGCCGAGGTTTCCCATTTTCATCTCGGATTTCGGATGTACTTGGGTCGCTGGGGCTGCATCGTGCCAACCAGCTGTCCTCCCCTGCACAAAAGCGGGTCATGAGGCTTGTAAGTGCGGCCATTGTTCTAGGTTTTTCCTGGCCGAGGTGTCTGGCTAGCCACTCATCTCGGACATTGTGCCTGAAGGCCGCTAGGGCTTCGGCGTCCGGACAATCCACTATTTGATTCTTTTTAGTGAGGAATCTATTCCAGAACTGTCGAGCTGATTCGCCGGACTGCTGAGTTATGTGACTGAGGTCGTCTGCATCCGGGGGACGGACGTAAGTCCCTTGAAAATTAGCTCGGAAAGCATCCTCGAGTTCCTTCCAACTTCCAATTGTATTTTCGGGAAGGCTTTTAAGCCAGTGCCGGGCCGGCCCTTTAAGCATAAGAGGCAAATATTTGATGGCGTGGAGATCATCTCCTCGAGCCATGTGTATGTGGAGGATGTAGTCCTCAATCCAGACTCCAGGGTCTGTTGTTCCGTCGTATGACTCTATGTTAACGGGTTTAAACCCCTCGGGGAATTCATGTTCCAGAACTTCATCGGTAAAGCATAGGGGGTGTGCGGCACCCCTGTATTTGGTTGCGCCGGACTCTGATGATGTATTTTTTGCATTGCTCGTGAGAGCATGCTTTCTCTATCCGTAAATGGACCTGGTTGGGGCGTGATGCGATTCTTTAATTGGGTCGCACGCCGCATTGTATGCGGCGCCTTTTGCCGTTTTATTGTTGCCGGTAGGTCATCCATCCGACCGTGCGGCTTTTTTGGTTTTCAATTTTGGGGGCTCGATAGCCTCCTCGTCGAATTCGGGCAGTAGTTTTCTCTTCGGATAGCTTTTGGTGCGGCGGCTGCCGCCGTGTTTGTCCGCGGTCTTGATTACTTTGCTCCATCTTGTCTTGAGTGCGTTTTCCGCCGTCCTGAGCTTTTGCTTTTGCTTCCTTAGGCTGCGCATTGTGGCAGCGAGCCTTTCTTCGAGATTCTTCTGCTCCGTGGTTTTATCCGGCGTGGTGTCGTCCGGAGCTCTGTTATGATCGGGGGAAGGCTGGTTGTCTTCCCTACCCGTATTGTCGTGCTCCGAAGGCTGTTCTGAGACGTGTTCGTCATCTACCGACTCGTCCTGCTCTATGGCAGGGTCTTGATCGAGGTGGGGCTTGGCTCGGCGTTTACGCTGCCGCTTGGAGGTCTTGCCATTCTTATCGCCCCCTGTTTCCTCGTTATCCATATTTTCCGGTGTATCCACCATTAGTACGTGATTGGATGTGGCAGATAACCAGTGCCCTATGGGTGCTGATTCCGGTTCGTCTCCGTATTCGTCGTCCATGCCGTCGAAGTCCTCGGAACCGAAGTCAAGCATGTCGGTCAAATCTTCGACAGTGGCTATGAAGTGGGTGGTGGGTGGGATTTGAATTTCTTCATCGTCCGAATCCCAACCTCGCAGACCATAATCCGGCCTGGGCTCTCCTGACAAAGAGAGAGACTTAAGAGAGTTCAGGATGTCGCCAAAAGGCGAGCACTGAAAGATGTCCGCGGCGGTGAACTCCATTACGGGCGCCCAATCGGATTCCACCGACGGGGGCATGAAAGGCCCGGAGTCCGGAGAGGAGTCCGGCTCCTTAGAGTCATGGGCAACGCGGAGTGTGGGGCTGGTGTTCGGCTCGATCGCCTCCAGTGTCGTGGCCCCTGAGGTGACGTCCAACCGTACTTCCTCAACGAATGCCTCGGGCTCCGAATCAAGGATCGGGGCCGGAGCGTGTGCGGCCTCCAGGGTACTGTTCGGAGGCAGAGCTATATCATGCCCGTCCTGGCGGTGCGGCGCGCTTGGCTGTGGCTCGAATCCGTCGAAGATCAAGTCTCCGCGGATGTCCGCCGTGTATTTTAGGTTTCCAAATCTGACTTGATGGCCAGGGGTGTAGCTTTCGATCTGCTCCAGATGGCCGAGCGAATTGGCCCGCAGAGCGAAGCCGCCGAAGACGAAGATCTGTCCGGGGAGAAAAGTCTCACCCTGGACCTCATCGCCGTTGATGATCAAAGGAGCCATCGGACCTAAAGGCGACGGCACAGAGGAACTCTCAATGAAAGCACCAATGTCGGTGTCAAAACCGGCGGATCTCGGGTAGGGGGTCCCGAACTGTGCGTCAAGGTCGGGTGGTAACAGGAGACAAGGGACACTTTGTTTTACCCAGGTTCGGGCCCTCTCGATGGAGGTAAAACCCTACTCCTGCTAGATTAATATTGATGATATGGGTAGTACAAGAGTGGATCTACCACGAGATCAATGGAGGCTAAACCCTAGAAGCTAGCCTATGGTATGATTGTGTATGATGATGGTTGTTCTACGGACTACAACCCTCCGGTTTATATAGACACCGGATAGGGTTAGGGTTACACAGAGTCGGTTACATTGGTAGGAGATCTTGAATATCCGCACACCTAGCTTGCCTTCCACGCCAAGGAAAGAACCTTCCGGACACGGGACGAAGTCTTCAATCTTGTATCTTCATAGTCCTGGAGTCCGGCGGGTGGTATAGTCCGGCTATCCGAACACCCCCTAATCCGGGACTCCCTCAGACCGGCCTTGTCTTCGCCGACCTTCCTTTTCGATGCCTTGCTCGGCGTGGGAGCCACTCTTCTTGGAGTCATCCCCGGCGTAGCATGACGCGCCGAACGCCTCCCCTTCGAAGCATGGGACAGTGCGGTGGGTGAGGTAGTGCGAGGAAACTCTTTCGAGGGGGGATTTCTCCTGATTACTTACGTGGGAAGCTGGAACAAGACCAGGATAATCGGCTACGATGGCCACTTCTGTGCCGTCATAGCTCGCATGGTAAAACACCCCTTCTGCGAGTACCACGAATATATCCGGGTCCTCTTCGAACCCAGGATCAAGCTCCCGGTTGTGGTTCTCCGGCTGTGGGGCAGGGCTGTTAAGCCCCTCGGTTACCTTCCGCCAGTGCTATTTTAAAATAGACGGATTGGGAATTCGTTAAAGATGGCTAAGAAAGCGGAGTAAATAAAAGCAAAGGGGTTGGGACTTACCCAGCTGGGAGGGTTGTACATGGAGTACCCGTCTCTGTGATTGATGCGGAGAAATTCTTCTTCCTCCCCTTTAAACAGCTCGGCCAGTATCTTGGCTAGAGCGGCGGGGGTGTCCCGACCTTTCCAACCACAACGGGAGGCATCATCCTCCCCATTGTAGTGCCACATTGGGAGCCCTCTGTATTGAAGTGGCTGAACCCCTCGCACTATGGAGGTCGCCATTACCTCTACTATTGTAAAACCAGACTAGGCAAGTATCCTTATCTTGCCCAGGAGCTGACGAACCTCCGCACTGTCCTCCTCTTCAAGACTTCGGGGACGCCAGCTGTGACGTTTCTTCAGGGGAACGCTTGCAAGTTCCGAGAGACCCTTGCGAACTGGGTCAGGAAGAGAAACGTCTTCTATATAGAACCATTCGAAAGGCCATTCTTCAGATCCCTTCCTTGCTGTGCCGGACAGGTATACCGTATCTGCAACGCGCCATACTTCGGCTCCGCCCACTTCGAATACTGTCCCCTGATGGTTGCGCAGGACAAGACAGAACAACTTTCTCCATAGTTCGAAATGGGCCTCAATGCCCAGGAACAGTTCGCACAAAGCAACGTAGCCCGCAATATGCAGAATGGAGGCGGGAGTAAAATTATGCAGCTGAAGGCCATAGTATTCCAGAAGCCCCCGGAGGAACGGATGGATTGGAAACCCAACTCCCCTTAGCAGATAAGGGACGAAACAAACTCGCTCCCCCCGGATGGATTGGGAAAATCCTCCGCCTGGGTCTCACCGTTAAGAGAGGCTAGCCCTGCTCGAATAGGGACCAAATCTGCCGGGGGGAGAAATCCCTGTGTTTGCAGCTTCTCTAATTGGCTATGGGCCACTGAGCACCTCTCCCACTTGCCTCTCTCTGGGTCAAAGGAGGAACTGGGAATGCTAGCCAGGTTGGAATGGCTTCTCCTAGTGGTCTTTGAGGATTTTTCTCCGCGGGATGTTGAATGGATCTAAGATCTGATCTCTTTAAATAGGCGCTCTTTCTGGCCTGAATGGGGTGTTATTTGCAAAAATACCCTAACCTCATGCATTCACTCGACACGTGGAAGACGAGGTTATTAGCGCACAGAAGCCGAAGGGAGACATTGAATCTACGGTAGAATATATTACTTGGAAATCATTAAAGGAGGAACCCGCTGTTGACACACGAACACGTCACGTGTACCCTCGACGCCGGGGGTGATGCAGCGCAGCTCACGTCGAAGGAGACCCGACCGACAGCGCGATACGCAAGACAGTCGACGGGCGCTTTTGCAGACCCGAAAACCCCACACCCCCGGGAGGGACCCCGTCAGGGAGTGCGGCGGTTATGGGCTGCCCTAGGTCGATTCGCTCGCCCCTAGAGCCTCGGGATTCGCAGCTCTCAAACACGAAGAACAACGAAGAACGAGAGAGAAAAACGGTGGAGAGATAAAACGTAGATGAAAAAGTAGTATATTGATTTGTTCGATTGTGTGTTGTTTCAATCGGCCATCACCCCCAACATATATAAGAGGCGGCTGGACTTCCCGTACAAGCAAAGAATTTATCTAGGTTTTCCTTACAAGAGAATTACATCAATTCACGTCCAAAACCCTAGTCAAATTCGGACTGGTTTTATCCGAACTTCCCAAAACTGTTCGGTTTAAACTGGCTGCACCTGGCGGGTCATTTTTGCGGTAGTAAACGACTTCGAATGGAAACGAGTCCAAAAACAATCTTGACCGTTTCGACGAGATGCACAACTTTCATGTTGAATGTTTTTTAGAGGCCATCTTGAGAGTCCGACCTACAGCAGAAATATGGAATCCGGAGGGTTGCCTTCGGAGTGTCCGGCCATCTACTGTAGCAGCATCTTGTAGCGGCCATAACTTTTGCATATGAATTCTGATTGGGACGATCTTTATATCAAAATCGGTCGTTTCGACGAGACGAACAACTTTCATGTTGAACGTTTTTCCATCCGAGATCATCTGAATAACCTTTTGAGCTCATCTTCAACTTCTCGTCCGATTGACTATCAGCCTCTAACCCGGCAAGTTTTCCATCCGAGTAAGCTTTCCACACCGAAAATGTTTCTATCCGGCAACCTTTCACACCGGCAAGGTTTCACTCCAGCAAGGTTTGTACTCCGGCAAGGGTTGTAGTCCGGCAAGGTTTGTACTCCGGCAAGGGTTTCACTCCGGCAAGAGTTTTCTTTCCCACTCAGGGCCAGCCCGCGAAGTGTTGCCTCAAACTTTTGCATACGAACCCGGATTCTTAACCATGCCAAAATTTGGTGTCAACACATGCCCCCCTGTTTTTCGGCAAATCTTGTGTGCCGAAAAATAACTTGTACTGTGTTTGTTCTAAGGACGATGTCAACACCCCATCGGCCATTTATTTTTCTTAGGGCGATAATTATGTATCGGCCATTGCCTATTTAGGCTTCTTGCCACACACTCGGGTGGTATTTCTTCAGGTATCTGCCATTGAGAGCTCGAGGTAACAACGCCCCTTGTATGGATTCCACCAAATAAGAATTTCCGAGAACTACTCTTGCGATCCTAAAAGGACCTTCCCAACTTGGAGACCACTTCCCAAATTTTCTATCTTTTGAACCAATCGGTAGAATTACTTTCCAGACGAGATCACCAACTTGAAAATTCTTCGACTTGACTTTCTTATTGTAAGCTCTTGCCACCCTTAACTTGTCTCTCTCTATGGCCTTCAAAGCAATCAAACGTTTATCGGCAACTTCGTCAATGTTATCCATCATTAAGTTATAAAAGTCTACAGCCGATAAATCATTTTGCTTGGCTACTCTCAAAGCATTCAAATTCACCTCCACCGGTAAAACAGCCTCTTGACCATATACTAGCTCATATGGAGTTACCTTCGTAGCACCATGCCTTGAGATCCTATGTGACCACAAAGCTTCACACAACAACTCATGCCATCTCCTTGGATTATCCTCAACCTTCTTTTTGATGAGCTTGATTAAAATTTTATTGCTAGACTCAGCTTGTCCATTGGCTTGGGCATAATATGGAGATGAATTGAGCAATCTTATGTTATAAGATTCGGCAAATTCTCTAACTTGGTGTGACATGAAAGAGGAGCCTTGATCTGTAGTCAATGTTTGAGGAATGCCGAATCTATGAATAATGTGCTCGATTATGAATTTTATCACCTCCGTCTGTGTCATGTTCTTGAGAGGTATTGCTTCAGACCATTTAGTGAAATAATCGGTTGCCACCAATACGAACAGATGCCCCTTTGAGGAAGACGGATGAATTTGTCCAATAAAGTCTAAACCCCATCCTCTGAAAGGCCACGGCTTGATAATGGGATGTAACATAGCAGCAGGAGCCAACTGAATATCACCAAATTTTTGACAAGCTTCACACCCTTTATAATACCTGAAGCAATCATTGATCATAGTCGGCCAATAAAATCCAACACGTCGCAATAACCACTTCATCTTGGGAGCCGACTGTTGAGTACCACAAATGCCTTCATGTACCTCTCCCATAGCAACTCTTGCTTGGTCCTCGTCCAAACACTTCAAAAGAACATCTTCAACTGTTCGGCGATAAAGACCACCATCTCTTATTGTATATTTGAAAGCCATACGCCGAACAGTCCTGTCCACCCTTTTACTCGGATCACGCAAGTAATCCATAATGGGCTTCCTCCAGTCATGATTCTCACCTGCACTAGATTTTTTGTTAGGGGCCGAATCAGTGAGCTCTGGTTCGGCCTCTCCCATATTACCAAGACAAGTCATCGGCTTCTGAGATATATGAAACATGCCATGATCAACATGATAGCCGGATGCTTGTTGTGCCAACTCATTTGCTCTCCAATTGTCATGTCTAGATATATGAGCAATGCTGAAACAATCCAAAGTAGAAATTTTATCTAGACACTTATCAAGATACATATTAAGTGATTCGTCTAAACATTGAAAAACCTTAGACACTTGCTGCACTACTAACAACGAATCACCAAAAGCCTCAACATGCGTAGCACCTATAGCAAGCAACATCTCCAGGCCGAATAACAATGCCTCATATTCGGCTTGATTGTTTGTGCAATAATATTCTAAGCGGCATGAGGCTTCAAAAACAGCACCATGAGGAGATATATAAACAATACCAACACCTTGGCCACTGCTACAAACTGAACCATCAAAATATAATCTCCATGGTATTACCGAGATAAGGTTTATATCAATATCATGCCTGTCATCAATCCGATGCTCAACAATAAAATCAGCAACAATTTGGCCTTTCATGGATTTTAGAGATTCATAAGCCAAATCATATTCAATTAAAGCATAAGCCCACTTGCCAATTCTACCACTAAGAATTGGCCTATGCAACATGTATTTGATGACATCGGTTTGACAAGCTATTATGCAAGTACTAGGCACTAGATAATGTCTCAATTTTGTGCAAGCATAATATAAGCATAGACATAATTTCTCAATAAATGTATACCTTGTCTCGGCTTCCAATAAGCGTCTGCTCAAATATGTAATAGCATGCTCTTTTCCTTCGGTCTCTTGAGTTAGAACAGCACCAATAACTCTTTCTTCTGCTACAATGTAAAGTCTGAAGGGTTCCCTATGCTTGGGTGCTTTCATCACCGGAGGAGTGCACAAATAATTCTTGATCATATCAAATGCTTCTTGCTGTTTTGCCCCCCGAGTGAAATCAGCATCATTCTTTAACCGAAGGATAGGAGTAAATGCATCAACTTTCCCTCACAAATTAGCTATGAACCTTCTCAAATAATTGATCTTGCCAAGGAACTTTTGCATATCTCTCTTGCATTTTGGAGCCTCCACTTTCTGTATGGCCTCTATGTTTTTGGGATCAATCTCTATGACATCTTCATGAATAATGAAACCCAAAAACTTACCAGCTGACACACCGAATGCACACTTCAAAGGATTCATCTTTAGTCCATACTTTTTCATTCTTTCAAAAGCTAAACGCAAATCGGCCAAGTGAGATTCAAAAGCGTCCGATTTGACAACAATATCATCAATATAGACTTCAAGTATGACACCGAGTAAATCATGAAAAATCAAATTCATAGCCCTTTGATATGTGGCGCCAGCATTTTTTAATCCGAATGTCATCACTGTCCATTCGAATAAACCAAGAAAACCAGGGCAACGAAAAGCTGTCTTGGACATGTCCTCTTCGGCCATAAAAATTTGATTGTATCCGGCATTACCATCTAGAAAGCTAATAACCTTATGTCCAGAAGCATCATTAATAAGCATATCAGCTATTGGCATGGGATACTCATCTTTGGGTGTAGCCCTATTCAAATCTCTGAAGTCAATGCACACCCTCAACTTGCCGGATCCTTTCTTCTCCAATGGGACAATGTTAGAAATCCACTCGGCATACCTGCAAGGTCTAATAAAATTAGCCTTAAGCAAACGACCGATCTCTTCCTTGATCCGGTCATATGTTTTTGGATTAAACTTTCTGGCCGATTGTTTATATGGTCTAAGGCCAGCCTTTATAGGTAACCGATGCTCCACTAGCCCTCGGCTTAAACCTGGCATCTCATGATATTCCCATGCAAAGCAACAAACATATTCTTTCAACAGCTCGATCAACTTAGCTTTATGATCGGCTCTTAAATTTGCATTTACAAATGTCGGCCTAGGAGTTGAACCATCTCCTATATCTATCTCTTCTAATGGATCGGCCGAGGTAAAACCTTGTCCTAATTTATCCATATCATCTAACTCTTCTATGGACTCATACATATCGTTCTCATTGGAACGATATTCTACAAGTCGCTTTTGTAACCAATCTGAGTTAGGATCCATCTAAACATATCATACCTTGGAGCCGATTGCACTCAGTCGGCTTTAAAGAGACGGGCACGAAACCATTCTTGGTTGTGCTGAGAAAATCGAACTCTGACAAGTCACGTCCCGTCAAGCAAGTAGCATTTGGGTGTTGCCAATCCACCGATGCCTCGGCCAAAGTAACACAGGCCGAGTTATCCGCATGAATGACTTCCACTTCATCATCAACCCACTGGATCAAAAACTGGTGCATAGTGGATGGCACGCACTGGTTTGCATGAACCCAATCACGGCCTAGTATGACGTTGTAATTACCTTGCACCTTAGCGACAAACAATGCAGTAGCCAAAGTTTTACTTCCCACCGTGAGCTCCACATACATCATACCTTTGGCTTCAGTTTTCTCTTTGCCTTCAAATCCATTGAGCACCATGTTGGTCTTTATCAACTCTTCATCATGCAGCCCCAATTTTTTGAAGACCGAATACGACATAAGATTCACCATGGCACCACCATCAACAAGCATCCGAGTGAGCGGTGACCCATTGATATGACCTCTGAGATATAACGGTTTCAGATGCGTTACTGGGTCTTTTGGCTTCTCGAATATTACATTTTTAGGGCCAAAATCCAGCTGAGCCACCTCCCCTTCCTCATCTACAGCACGAAACTCAGCGGGTAAGTAATACACCATATTAATATCCATACCTTCATGAACCGGTGTAGACTCGTAATCTAACATATCAGCCTCCTCGTCGAGTGTATCCACCGATTTTGAAATTTGTCTGAGTTAGGAAACAATAGGTAACATAGACGATGCAATGATTGAGTCGTCCTCTTTTGGTGGTGCAGGTGCTGCTATGATAGGTGTAGAAGCCACTGCATCTTGTATTTGTTTGGGCCTCCACACTTGTATTGTAGGTAACATAGGTCGAGTGTCATTGAACAACTTATCCCTTTGCTTCTCGGCCTCTTGTTCTGCCATCTCTTGACTCCTTAACCTCTGTAGTTTCCTCTTTTGTGTCTTTGTTAGCCCTGGAGGACACCACTTTGGCTGAGTGTATTTAGGATCTCTCGTTTTTACTTGGCTGGTGCTTGCTTCATGATCATTAGCAGAGTGCTTTGGCGCGATAGCAAGTATCGGCTCAGTCGGATTGCTATGCATAATCAGCTACCGTATGGTGAATGTTTCGGTGCCCAAGATGAGTGAGTCGGCATTGATTTTTCCCTTGCCTTTGCTTGACTTGACCGCTGCAGCACTTGGCGACTTAACACGCCATTCTTGCTTGCCGACCCTTTTTTGATTATCTTGCACTGGCCGATTGACACCATTGTTCAAACGGCCTCGTGTGGGATAAGAAAGTCTCTCATGAACGGGCCTCCTTGGTTCTGCCCAACCTGGATGAAAAGCATAAGGGGCCATTGGGGGCTGCCACGATCCTCCATTGAAGTCTCCCACGTAGTATGGCACATATTGTGGTGGCGGCATCCATGGTCCCGGCGCCCATGACCCATATGGCCTTGCATGATGCTGAAATTCTTCCTGAGGAGGTGACCTTGAGCGCTTCAAATTTGATGACCGGCTAGAGCTAGAACAGGTTGCATGATTGGCATACTTGGACAGCAGCATATCAAAAGTTGGCTTGATTTTCTTGCGCTGCACTTTAGACTCATTCGTCTTCCACTTACCAACTTCTGGACTCTTGGGCTTAACAAATCTGACATGAGTGTTCTTTTGCACTTGTGGTTGCCCCCCGAGTGTCGGATTCTTGATGGTGATCTTGATTATCTCCTTGCCACCGGGTTGCTTATCAAGCACAACCTGCCTTCCCAATATCTTGTTGTTCTCCTTGTCTTTCCTGGGCTCACCAACAATAACATTAGCTTTATTAGCAGATTCGGCTACCTCTGGCCGAATGAGTAGTTTCTTCCCCTCCAAATACATGGTATTCATTGGAAAAGGTTGTTTATCAACTTGCATCTCAGAAAAGTTCAATCGTCCGTCATTAATGGCCGATTGTATCTGTCGTCGAAAAACATTGCAATCGTTAGTAGCATGAGAAAAAGAATTATGATACTTGCAATAAGCGCGCCGCTTCAGCTCTTCAAACGGCGGTAAAGTATGAGATATTCTAATAATCTTAGACTGCAGCAAAGCATCAAATATTCTATCACATTTAGCAATGTTAAAAGTAAACTTCATCTCTTCATCATGATTCTTATGAATCGGTTTCAGATCATTGCAAGTAAATGGTTTGGTCTTAGATGGCCAAACAAATTCAGTAGAAAAAACATCACCCTCATCGTCCGAGTGATCACTACCATATTCCACCATATTCATCTTTGGACGATCGGCTTTGTATCTATGCACTTCTTTCAGGTCTTTGCTTCGGCTTTCCTGAGCCAAAGCCCTTTGTAAGACTTGGTTGATATTTAAGAACTCATAGCCTTCTAACTTTTCTCTAATGGGAGTTCTCAAACCACTCAGCACTAGGTCCGCCAAGTCCCTCTCGGTTATCACCAAACTAAAACACCGGTTTTTTGTTTCTCTAAATCTCTTGACGTAATTGGAGACCGATTCATCATGCTTCTGTTTAACCGATGTTAGATGTGACAATTTGAGTTCATTGTCGCCGCTATAAAAGGGATCATGAAATTTCTTCTCTAGCTGCGACCAAACCCGAATGGAACCATGCGGTAAAGAAGAAAACCATGAAAATGCGGTACCAGTTAACGATAAAGGAAATAAACGCACTTTCAATTCATTCAATGAGCCTGCCTCACCTAATTGTGCTAAATATTGACTAACATGCTCCCATGTGGTTTTTGTGCCCTCTCCATTGAACTTAACAAAATATGGAATCTTATATCCCGGAGGGCACTGGATGGCATCAAAGTACTCGGGGTACGGCTTTTGGTAAATCTGACTCCGAGGTAACTCAACTCCAAAATTCTCTCGAAGCATCTTAGCCATCTCCTCTCTAAGATTAGCTAGACCATCATCCATAGTGGACGATGCAACTTGTGGCAGTGGCATAAGAGGAGTAGAACTACTAGCAGTAGGTATGAACTGTGGCATGTATGTCGAACTATAGTTCGGTAATGGCCGAGTGGTTATAGGTGTAGGTAGGGTTTGGTTCGGCGTTGCCACCGAACTTGGCATGCTCATAATAGGATTAATAGGTGCAGTCACAATCTGATTTGTTTGAGTAGGATAGTAAGTCATCGGCATGGGAGGCGCCGATGAGATAGGTAAAGCCGGATTAGGGTTTTGCACACTAGCAGTTACACCATCATTACCACTAGACGATTGAGATGTATTCTTCTGAGCATTAGTATTTTCTATGAAAGTTTGGTAGACTAGATTGTTACCATCAGCAATCGACTTTCAATCTCAGCCCACCGCTCGGGAGAAAAGCGCAGTACTACAGAGGGTTTAACCTGCTCGGCTTGAAGAGGAGGGAACTTGATTTCTTCAATCGGAGTGATGTTGCCTTGGCGATCCTTCTTGAACTTTGCAAGGAACTCCTGCAAGTCCTTCTCCTCACGCGCCTTCTTGTACTCCTCATAGACTTGGCGATGATCGGCCGATATCTCATCAAGACTGGGCTTAATGATGTTATCGGCGTCTACCTCAGATGGCTTGGGAAGATCGGACATGGTGGATGATGATGATTGATCTTCGTTCCCCAGCGGAGTCGCCAAAAAGTGTGTTGACACACGAACACGTCACGTGTACCCTCGACGCCGGGGGTGATGCACCGCAGCTCATGTCGAAGGTGACCCGACCGACAGCGCGATACGCAAGACAGTCGACGGGCGCTTTTGTAGACCCGAAAACCCCACACCCCCGAGAGGGACCCCGTCAGGGAGTGCGGCGGTTATGGGCTGCCCTAGGTCGATTCGCTCGCCCCTAGAGCCTCGGGATTCGCAGCTCTCAAACACGAAGAACAGCGAAGAACGAGAGAGAAAAACGGTGGAGAGATAAAACGTAGATGAAAAAGTAGTATATTGATTTGTTCGATTGTGTGTTGTTTCAATCGGCCATCACCCCCAACATATATAAGAGGCGGCTGGACTTCCCGTACAAGCAAAGGATTTATCTAGGTTTTCCTTACAAGAGAATTACATCAATTCACGTCCAAAACCCTAGTGAAATTCGGACTGGTTTTATCAGAACTTCCCAAAACTGTTCGATTTAAACTGGCTTCACCTTGCGGGTCCTTTTTGCGGTGGTAAACGACTTCGGATGGAAACGAGTCCAAAAATAATCTTGACCGTTTCGACGAGACGCACAACTTTCATGTTGAATGTTTTTTGATTAGAGGCCATCTTGAGAGTCCGGCCTACAGCAGAAATATGGAATCCGGAGGGTTGCCTTCGGAGTGTCCGGCCATCTACTGTAGCAGCATCTTGTAGCGGCCATAACTTTTGCATATGAATTCGGATTGGGACGATCTTTATCTCAAAATCGATCGCTTCGACGAGACGAACAACTTTCATGTTGAACGTTTTTCCATCCGAGATCATCTGAATAATCTTTTGAGCCCATCTTCAACTTCTCGTCCGATTGACTATCAGCCTCTAACCCGGCAAGTTTTCCATCCGAGTAAGCTTTCCACACCGAAAATGTTTCTATCCGGCAACCTTTCACACCGGCAAGGTTTCACTCTGGCAAGGTTTGTACTCCGGCAGGGGTTGTAGTCCGGCAAGGTTTGTACTCTGGCAAGGGTTTCACTCCGGCAAGAGTTTTCTATCCCACTCAGGGCCAGCCCGCGAAGTGTTGCCTCTAACTTTTGCATACGAACCCGGATTCTTAACCATGCCAAAATTTGGTGTCAACACCCGCCTTGCAATGCCGAAGAAAATTTGTGTGCCGAACACCTCGCTATTGAAGACTGGTTCGGGGCTCTTGAGGAGTCTGGACTAAGGGTCCTCAAGGCCCGATCTGTTATCCATGGGCTGGACTGATGGGCTGTGAAGACACGAAGGCCGAAGACTGTACCCGTGTCCTGATTGGACTCTCCTTGGCATGGATGGCAAGCTTGGTGACCGACTATGAAGATTCGTTCTTATGTAACCGACTCTATGTAACCCTAGATCCCCCCGGTGTCTATATAAACCGGAGGGTGTAGTCTGGAAAAGATAGACTCATTACCATAGTCATACAGGCTAGGCTTCTAGGGTTTAGCCATTACGATCTCGTGGTAGATCAACTCTTGTAATACTCATATTCATCAAGATCAATCAAGCAGGAAGTAGGGTATTACCTTCATAGAGAGGGCCCGAACCTGGGTAAACATCGTGTCCCCCGTCTCCTGTAACCATCAACCTTAGACGCACAGTTTGAGACCCCCTACCCGAGATTCGCCGGTTTTGACACCGACACCCCTCCCGATGAACAGGATCCTATTTCGACCGTGGCCGGTCGAACACAAGGCCATTTCCTCCGTTTTGCGGTACGCCAGGCCTCGTATCGATCGGCTGTTCCGTCCAAGCCGGTTAGCTCCCGATTAACACGACGTATTCCGTTGCCTCCCCATGAACACGACGACGACAAAGTTTCTCCGTTCCAACCCAGCCATGTACATGAGCCCTGGCCATACGTATGCGCGAGTAGGCATTCGAGACCCCGCCCGTATGTACGTACATGGCCGTATTTACTTTCTTGCACCCTGGCCATTGTACGTACGTGTACACGATATTAACGGGACTGTGTGACATGCTACGTGTGCGCCTCTACTACGACATGTGCCCTTCCATGCACGGCTATGGTTCATCGCTGCAGCCTGCAGACAGACTGATCGACCAGTATGTACATACACGTTCTTGACCAGAATGACAACACTATGTATGCTTCGACCAGGTGGGTCCCGACTGTCAGGCACTTCCTTGCGTGCGAAGATGTAGCTGGTGAGTCCCAGCAGTCAGGGGGCGAATCATTTTTTTTGCCCGTAATATGGATGCACTTCCTTGCGTGCGAAGATGTAGCTAGTGGGTCCCAGCAGTCAGGGGGGAAACATTTTTTCACGAAAGACGGTGGCCCATCCGGTGGGTCCCTCCTGTCAGGTGGAGGAATCATTATTTTGCGCGTAATAAGGAGGCACTTCCTTGCTATGGCCGTGGACCCATCTGTCAGCCTCTCCACGTACAGTACTCTTCCAATGGAAGTCGTTCATTGACCACATTGACCACGCCGCGCCGAGAGCACCAAGGCGGTGGACGACGTCGAGGCCTAGGAAGGAGATGACGCGGAGCCGGGGAAGACGCGGCAGTGGATGCACACATGGAGAGGAGTACGAGGGTTCACTCGTTCGGCTGTGGTGTGAGGCTGCCGTCGTCGTATAATAACAGGGGGTGTGGGTGAGTAGAGGGATGTCCTGGCTAACGGTGGGAGTAGTAGGGGGCGGTGAGGCCTCCGCGGCAGCACAGCCCGCCACGGGAGGCAGGAGCAGGCGATACGATCGGCGCTGCTTTGGGCGGCTGGAGCAAGAAGACCACATGTTGAAGAAGCACGACGGTCGTTGGATGGAGATCGTACGGTCACTGCATCTAGAATCGTTTATATTGAACTAAGTTGACAAAGCCCTTGGTACGCGTCACCTTAGTAGGCCCACTGGTCAGCCTCTGAAACGGTGCGCCCCAGATGTGAGGGGGAGGAATCATTTTTTGGGTGGCTGAAGCTAGAATATCCGAGATTGAAGAAGAAGCACGACATCCGTTGGATGGACATCCAACGGCCACTGCTGCTAGAACCGTGTGTTGACTATAAGTTGACAAAGCCTTGCATACGCGTCAACTTACTTTTTTTTAGGGGACGCGTCAACTTAGTAGGCCCACAAGTGTGTGGCAGAGAACTTATAGCCCATTTGCAATTTGTAAGAATGTATAACCCATTTTTCAATTATAATGGAATTTACTACAGCCCATTTACAGTTTGTTAAATGTACAACCCATTTTCTAGCTAGGACAAAGATTAATAATTTCAACCAACCGTTCAAAACAGAATTCAATAAAATTTCCCACATTTTGATGGGATCGAAATATTTTTATCCCGAAATTTCTAGTGAGATTAAATAAATTTCAATATAAATTTGTCTTACGTAAAAATCCAACGAAACATTGCGCGCCCAACAATTAATGACATTAAAATTTTCGAAATCCAAAAATAATATTTTATAAACTAATTACGTGTTTGGTGCATTTTTTTATAGTTACTGCCCAGTTTTTATAATTACATCCCATTTATTATTTTTTAAAGCCCATTTTCTTTTTAAGCCTAATGCATCCCTTCTAGGAAAGATATGCAGCCCAGCGGGGCGGAGAATAACAAGTTGACCTTGCCTGGGTATTCCTCAAAAAAAAAGTATAGCTGGGCTAACCACTTTCAACTTGAAAAAAATTAATATCTGGCCTGAGCTAGACGGGCCACAGCCCGCCCAGTTAATACCCTGCTCTCCTCTGAACAACAACGAAAACATCGCTCAAGAAAAACTATGCAGTGCTCACACCTCAAAAACACAAATACTGCTCAAGCTGCTTGCTCCCAGCTGTCGGCCGCTCCTTGTGCAATTCTCTCATTTATTGACTACATAGGTTGACAATGGTGTGGGACCGTGATGTCAGGAAACCAGGAGGAAGCAAAAAATATTATAGTTGTATATAATAAGGAGGCACTTGCATATGTGCGGCTATGGCCCTGGTGGGTCCCCACTGTCATCCTCTCCAAGTAAAGTCATCTCCTCATTCCTCATGTCCGTTGACCATGTTGACAACGCGAGACGCCGGCTCCACGGTGAGCGCATCAACTCGAAGTACGACGGAGAGGGCCTCGCGGACAGCGCCCGCTGCTCATTCGGGAAGCCAGGATCATAGGGCCACATGTCCGCGACGGCATTGTCGTTCGCTTGTTCACCGGTGCTCGTTGAGGAGACGAAGGTTGCAGCACAGGTCCTCCTGCACTGGTAGCACTTCCGCCATTAGGGCGTCGAAGTGTGGCTGCACCTGCTCTATGGTGAACACGGCATGAACTGGCTTGGACAGTGGTGTCGGCTCCTGGTCGGAAGCTACGTCCATCGTCTGATTGTCGTCGCTCAGCTCAGCGAGCTCGCTGGCGAGCCAGCATGTCCAGGTGCTGGACTGACCCGCTGCCAAGCATGAGTCGACTGCCTGGCCCACCTGCACCGCCTCGCCTCGCCCGCGCATGCTTTCGCTTTGAAGCGGCTAAGCGCCGCCGCCCGCTTCCGGTGCGGCGATTGCTCCGCCTTCAAAGCGACACAAGTGCCGTCCGTCCGTCTGCCGCCCACATTAATGATACGCGGTTGGCGAGGTGGCTACTCCGGCGCCACATGTCCGTCCCTCCGCCGCCCATCGTTTCTATACAAACTGCTGCGCCGGCCATAGCCGCAGTCATCCGCCTCCGTTCCCTTTCTCCTGTCCACACCACTACTGCCCACCATGGCTTCCTCGTGCTCCAGCGCTCTTCGGGACGGGTGGACGACAAACCACAAGGAGATGGCAACCATTGCGGCCGACTGGCTGGCCGACAGGCAGCCGGAGGACGAAGACGTCCCAATGGAGAACATGGCAGTCGACGATCCGGGCCAACCCCTCCTTCACGCCATCCTCGCTAGTGCATTGCACCATGAATATCGGCGAGGCCCGTGCCCAACACATGGACACGGTGAGGCAGAAGCGTCAGGAGCAGTTCCGGGAGGTGCAGGCCAATGCCACCTACAACCACCATCTCCTCCAGGAGCACCAGCAGTCGCAAGAGCAGATAGCCGTGGAGCGGGCGGAGCAGGAGGCACTGCTTGACTCGTATCGCTCCGCTTGCGAGGGCCACCTCGAGCGCTGGCGGTACCGCATGCGGGTGGGGGAGGCTGCGGCCGCCTACAAAGAGGGCGATGAAGCGGGCGATGCGCTGTTTGGCGAGACCGAGGACGAGGCAGAGGACAATGCAGGCTCCGATGAGTCCCCGCTGCGTTGGCGTCGACGAGGCCCTGCTCCGCCGAGGCCCCATGGCGCCAACAACGAGGCATAGGACACCGTCGGCTCCGCCGAGGCCCCGCCCCGAAAACAATGAGGCAGAGGACATCGCCAGCTCAGCCTAGGCCCCACCCTACCGACAACGAGGGGGAGGATTTCCCCCACTCCGCCAAGGCGCCGCCCCACCGGCAACGAGACAGAGGACATCGCCGGCTCCGTCGAGGCCCCGCCCCGCTGCCAACGAGGCCGCACCACACAGAAAACGAGGAAGAGTAGAACACGGTAGGTCGCTGCCGCTCGGGTCAAGCAAGGCCACCGTTGCTACCCTCCGGTTGAAGCCAAGCTAGGCGGGTTGACCATTGACGGCTGATTACCTTCTTGGCGGCGACGTGGAGTCGGAGAGCTATGTTGGAGTAGGACGCTGCTTCAGTTACTTAACTGTTGGTGCAGTTGGGTCACTGACACATGGGCCCAATAGGCATCTGGGCCACATGTCAGTTACGGAACTACACCTGAAGTTAAGTCACTGAAGCTTAGTCCGCCGGAGAAGAAGTTTCTGTTCGGCTCAGCCGGACACATGTGGGTAGCTTCGGTTAATTAATTATACCTCCAGCGCACCCATTTTTAGTTGAAGAATGTATGAAATGTAATGAAATCTGGCATGTTTATATGAAATCCGACCGTGTATGAATGAATTTAGTTCGATTAGTTCGAATTCTTGTATCACTGGCATTGGATGAACATGCAAAACAATACGTACTGGCATTATTCCCAGGGTGATCACCTCGTTTACAGCAATTTCAAATGTACTCCATCCGGTCCTTTTTAGTCTGCATACAAGTTTTGTCTGCAGTCAAAGTATCTCTACTTTGACCAATCTTATAGAAAAAAGTATGAAAATTCACAATGTAAAATCAACTGACTTGAAAGAAATCTAATATGCGAAGTAAAAAGGAACAGAGGGAGTACAAAGAGTTTGAGCAGCTTTTTAGCATTCCTCTACATTGCAATCAAACACACATGCCTGTCAATTCATAGAGAACATTCAAAACAATCGGTGATTATGCAACTCAGCGATTTACATGTCAGAGCCAATATTTACTTCACAACTAAAGAATAAAGAAAAATCGATCGATGCTGCTGACAGCAAAGAGCGTCCCATTCGAAAATATAAAACGCATGTCTTCTTGCTAACATTAATGAGCAAAATTTGACAAGGTTGTCCCATTCCAAAATGTCAAATGCGTGTTGTTTTGCGTACATCAATGAGCAAACTTTGACAAGGTTTTCCCATTCCAAAATATCAAATGCCTACAATTGTGGAATGGGCAGGGTTTGCCATCAGTTCGGATATTGACATGGCACCTCGTGCTAAATAAACCAGCTGTTCTTTTTGTGCAGTTCCACCAAAATCAACCAAATTCGCGCGTAGCTAGTATGACTTCGCCTTTATATGTTGCAACGCCTTGAACATATCATCACCTCCTTTCTTGTGGTGGAAATGAATGATTCAATGTATTCATGAACATTTTGTGCAGTTCCCATTGAAATCAAGCTGAGCACCCGTGTTTGCACAAATAAAAAAAGTGATTAGTATAAAGCAAATTGTACTATGAATTGACAATTTAAACAGGCACCTACATGGTCCATGTAGAGCACACTTTTAAATAAGGGATAATTAGATTTATGCCCTTAGTTGTGTCCCACTCGTCTGTTTTACCCCTAATTCCCACAAGTCACCGGTTTTGTCCAAGTCACATTGATCCTCTTATGCTTTTGCCCTTTGACCGTTTGACCGTCAGTTTGAAAACTTCATAACTAATTCATACAAAATCAAAAAAAATGCAAATAAGATACCAAAATGTTCAGAAAAACAACACCCATATGTCAGTGTCATTTGCATTCGTGAAAAAGTGTTGGAAAGTGCACATCCGAGTTTTAGCTCTTTTGATACCACCATGCATAGTAAACTCTAAAAAATTCAAAAAAAAAATATGGTGGCAAAGAACGACAAGTGTTCTAAGTGCTTGCCAAGTTTCATTAGGGAACGACATTCGTGGAAGTCATGGCAAAAAAATAATCTATTTTGGAGTGCTGATTGTTTTTTTTTTGTCGCGGCACCCACAAATGTTATTCCCTGATGAAACTTGGCAGACACTTAAAACATTTGTCATTCTTTGCCACCAAATTATTTTTGAATTTTTTTGAACTTTTTTAGATTTTACTATTCATGGTGGTAGCATAAGAGCTAAAACTCGGATGGGCACTTCCCAACACTTTTTTCTTGAATGCAAATGACACTGACATATATGTGATGTTTTTTTGAACATTTTGGTATCTTATTTGCATTTTTCTGATTTAGTATGAATTAGTTATGAAGTTTTCAAACTGATGGTCAAACGGTCAAAGGGCAAAAGCACAAGAGGAGCAAAGTGATTTGGACAGAACCGGTGACTTTTGGGAATTAGGGGTAAAACAGACGAGTGGGACACAACTAGGGGCATAAATCTAATTATCCCTTTAAATAAATGGAACTCACCGGAAAGAATCTTAGAGCAACATTGTACTTGCACATCACAGCAAGATCTGTCGGTCCTTCTGAGCTGAAGTTAGTTTGGTCTTGTGGGGAGTAATGTAACCATCCTTCAACTGCTCCTTCTGATGAGAAGATAGACAGGGCTTGTTCATCCTGGCATAATCGGAACTAGTCACTTCACGTACTCCATATTCTTCTTTAGAGGAGGATGATCCTGTTGTGCAAATACAAGAGGACAACTAAATGCTAGCATCCCTGTTTGCTCGAAAAAAAGGAAAGGGAATATTTAAAACAGCACAGATGAAGCACTTCTCAAGGACAATACCACTTTCTCATGACAGTATCTAAACAGTAGCACAACACCAATAGAGATGACAAAGCTCAATCATATGGATGAAATCCGTGGGCGAGTACCAACCTTTGTCAGGAGGCTTATTGTGTAGAGCATACAGATCAAGCACTTCTCCGGAACCATCTGTTGTTATCTACTGTGGTTGCCATGCTTACTATATACTCCTCGATTAGTTTAATGTTTCCAACATCTTCTTGTGCAGTTCCACTAAAATATATGGTATCTTCAAAGAAGATCCCTGTTTGCACAAGTAGAGATAATTACATATTACATTAAGAGTGGCATCAAATCAGTGGCAAAACAATTGCTCGTTCCAGCCATAGCAATAAATTAAGATGCAAAACTATATCATTACTTGTGTCATCATAGTTCCAGTGCTTCATTACAGCACCGGGAGTTGATTTTTGTTTTTCTTCCGCTTGTTCTTCCCCTTCATCACTTGGTTCAATAACAGACAAGCTTCGCCTTCAATGTAAGATTTGGCATGTCAATTAGGGAGCACAAGTATAGCACTAAACAACAACATTAATTTTCTGATGAAAGTCGCAAAATACAGGCCAACAGTTGTGAAATATCCTTATCTTACCTCAGTGGGGTATTACGGTGCACATACAGATTGGAAGTCTTGTCTCCATTTGTGCAGTTCACTAAAATCAAGCAACATTACGATACAAGTAGCACAACATATGATAGCACACTGCACAATCATGTGAAAGAAGGCTAGTCTGACCTCTCATGACGCGGAATTCAAACAACTCACAAGAAGAAGATCTGAACCAAATTTTCCAACATGGATAGGAAGTAAGATCTCCTCTTGTGCAGTTCCACTAAGATCAAGCAATCAAGCAACGTTGTTGATGTGACATTTTGGTTGAACTGCACAAAACACTCTTAAAACAAAAGTGTTTTGTGCAGTGCAACAAAAGGTCACAATAGCAGCGCGGTGAAGTAGATAACCCTGTTTACACAGAGCTGCAAAGGAAACAACTAGTGGTCAATAATGGTGGATGACACAGAAGCCAACAAAAAGAAGCATCTAACTTATCTAAATGGGAAACAAAGCAAGACAGTAGCATTTCTCAAACGATGGCATTGATTTATATTAACAGAGATTATATTAACAATAAAATCCGTTAAACATGTAATTTTCTTTTAACTCTGGCATTGCATCAATTTTCCAATGACATTATTAGAGGGTGTTTCTTTACAGGGGCATTTTGGTGTAGGGACTAAAAAAGTCCCTTTCAGTCCCATCTAAACCAAACAGGAGGGACTTTTAGGGACTAAAAGTGGGTATTTGGGACTAAAGAAAGAAGACCCCGTGGGAGAGTCTTTTTGGGACTTTTTCCAACAGTTGCCCCTGCCCCGCATCACACCTTATCTCTATTAGTTCATTACTAGGGGTAACATGGTCTTTTAGCATGTCATTTAATAACCTCTAGTCCATGTTTAGTCCCTGGAACCAAGCAGGTAGGGACCAAGGACTTTTTAGTTGGGACTAAAAAAAGTCCTAGGATTTTTTAACCAAACAGGGCCTTAGATTAACAACAACTAAAGAGTTGCATGGGACAGTGGACGCACCAGCACCATGTGCATCTACCGATGTATGAAGGGGTGATGCACAGTCTATTGCAACAAAGAACAAACAACCAAGGAGCATATTTGTGTTGGTCCCAGTTTTGTTATCTTTAGACAACTTTCCCTATGTGAGCGTAGCAAATCTAGTCCTGCTCAAACTCTACAGCCTTGTCCCACAAAACAAAAAGATCAGTTCGTTACAGATGTGCGTACTGCATTTGTCATTGTTTTCCCTTTTCGACCAACGTAGGTGCTGGATAGCCAGTCTGTACTAGTACTTTCCCCCTTCCTCTTTGAACCACGTCCTAGATTCATGCTATACAACTTTCCCCACAACTTTCCCCCTTCCTTTTCTCTTTGAACCATGTCCTAGATTCATACTATACAACTTCCCCCCTTCCTTTCCTTTTTGAACCACGTCCTAGATTCATGCTATACAACTTTCCCCACTACTTTCCCCCATTCCTTTCCTCTTTGAACCACGTCCTAGATTCATGCTATAACACTTTCCCCACTACTTTCCTGTTTGATCCAACACCTAGATTCGAGTGTAGAAGGAGAAAAAGCCCACATGCAGCTAGAGCAATGCATGTGGAATAAGTAAATTATACCTTAAGGTTCTTGGGGTGTGGTTCGGTGGGCGAGAGGCCGTTCTGCATACACTATGTACGGCAGCGAGGAAGAAGGGGTCGGAGGCCCTCCCGCGCCGCCGCTGGGTGAAAGAGAACAGCTGCGCCGGTAGTGGATTCCCACCCTTGCTGACGGCGACAACGTTAAGCCTCCTTCCTTCCCGGCGGATGGATCCTACCGGCTCTTTGACCAGCAGTGAGGGGAGAGAGAGAGGGGCCAACGAAGTGTTGTTTAGATCTGGAGAGGGTGAGAGAGTGTGAAGAGAGCAACTACAAGCGCTGAGGCTCCAGCGTGTATATATATAGTGGAGAGAGAGTGTGAAGCGTGCAAACCCTAGAAAACAAGCGCCGAGGCTGCAACGTATACGTGATGACGGTCACTACAAGATCGTATAGTTCCGTATCCATCCATTTTGACCAGTCAAAGAATCCTCCTGGCACTGCCCAGATCACTTTCTCTCTCTGTCATGCGGGGCCTACCAGTCATTGGGTGGAAGAAAGAAGTCGAACAAAAACAAAATTATGCTCAAGTGTGGTTATCGAACCCGAGACCTCATGTTTGATGAGAGAACAGGCTAACCAGCTACACCACCCACACATTATGTTTAACGAGAGGAAAATAATGTTTTATACATTCATGCATTCGTGTGACAAGCATGCCGTGTTTTTTTCATGGGAGTCATTGGGATTTAAATCATAATCGTCTCATGTGGCTTTGGTGTAAGGTCTTTTGGGATTTAAAGTAGTGTTGGTAGTACAGAAATAATGCAGCCTTAGTCACCTTACCTCTCTCCATGTAGTACGTTGGGTCCCACCAGTCAGAGAGTTAAACAAACAAATTAATAAGAAAAAATAAAAGCGCCAGCGTTGTATCTTACCTCACACCTCTCGCTACTGCTCATGAACACTGTCCAATTGATCCCTCTGTTCGCCCACGCACTATTTTAAGTGAATCCTTATTATAACAAGGCAGAGTAAGGAGCGTTTGGTTACATTGCTTAGGCTGGTCATAGTGGTGAGTAACTTGGACTAGTAACATGCATATGTTACTAGTCTATGTTACTACCTTCATAGTGGGTAGTAACATATGGATGGTCACATGCAAGTCTTCATTGAGATATAGACTCATTTTACCTCGGGGTGTGTTATGTTACAGTAGCATATTATGTTACCACAAGCATCTCTTTCCTCATTAACTCTGAGGGAGTCCTGGATTAGGGGGTGTCCGGGTAGCCGGACTATAACCTTTAGCCGGACTCTTGGACTATGAAGATACAAGATTGAAGACTTCGTCCCGTGTCCGGATGGGACTTTCCTTGGCGTGGAAGGCAAGCTTGGCAATACGGATATGTAGATCTCCTCCCATTGTAACCAACTCTGTGTAACCCTAGCCCTCTCCGGTGTCTATACAAACCGGAGGGTTTAGTCCGTAGAACGAACAACAATCATACCATAGGCTAGCTTCTAGGGTTTAGCCTCTCTGATCTCGTGGTAGATCTACTCTTGTACTACCCATATCGTCAATATTAATCAAGCAGGAGTAGGGTTTTACCTCCATCGAGAGGGCCCAAACCTGGGTAAAAACATTGTGTCCCTTGTCTCCTGTTAGCATCCGCCTAGACGCACAGTTCGGGACCCCCTACCCGAGATCCACCGGTTTTGACACCGACATTGGTGCTTTCATTGAGAGTTCCTCTGTGTCGTCATCTTTAGGCCCGATGGCTCCTCCGATCATCAACAGCAATGCGGTCCAGGGTGAGACTTTTCTCCCCGGACAGATCGTCGTATTCGGCGGCTTTGCACTGCGGGCCAATTAAGCAGCCATCTGGAGCAGATTGAAAGCTACGCCCCTGGCCATCAGGTCAGATTTGGAAGTTTGAACTACACGGCCGATATCCGCGGAGACATGATCTTCGAAGGATTCGAGCCACAGCCGAGCGCGCCGCACTATCACGATGGGCATGATTTAGCTCTGCCGCCGGACAGTGCCCTGGAGGCCGCACCCATATCCGCTCCGACCCTTAGCTCGGAGCCAACCGTGCCGATCGAGGACGGGTGGCTAGACCCCGCCCTGGGGGCTGCAGTCTCAATGGCGATCGAGCCGAACACCAGTCTAATCCTCTGCGAAGCTCGTGACTCCAAAGTTCCGGACTCTTCTCCGGACTCCGAACCCTCCGCGCCCCTGCCAATCGAATCCGATTAGGCGCCGATCATGGATTTCACCGCCGCGGATATCTTTCAGCACTCGCCCTTCGGCGACATTCTGAATTCACTAAGGTCTCTCTCTTTGTCAGGAGAGTCCTGGCAGGATTATGACCGGCAGGATTGGGATGCGGACGACGAAGAAATTCGATGCCCACCCACCACCCACTTCCTAGCCACTGTCGACGATTTAACCGACATGCTCGACTTCAACTCTGAAGACATCGACGGTATGGACGACGATGTAGGAGACGAATAGGAACCAGCGCATATAGGGCACTGGAAAGCCACCTCGTCATACGACATATATATGGTGGATACACCCAAAGAAGGCAATGGCGACGGAACAGCGAGGGATGACCCCCTCCAAGAAGCAACCTAAGCGCCGGCGTCAGCGGCGCCGCACTAAGTCCCGCCAAAGCAAAAACGGTGATATCGGCACGGGAGATAATAACACCCCGGATAGTGCCGAAGACAACTCCCTCCTGCAAGATTCAGCGCAGGAGGATGGAGAAGCCAAACCCCCTGAGAGAGCGGCAAACAGGGAGGAAGAGGATGATAATTACATGCCCCCCTCCGAAGACGAGGCAAGCCTCGGCGACGACGAATTTGTCTTGCCTGAGGATCCCGTCGAACAAGAGCGCTTTAAGCGCATGCTTATGGCCACTGCGAGTAGCCTTAAGAAAAAGCAGCAACAGCTTAGAGATGATCAAGATTTGCTAGCCGACAGATGGACCGAAGTCCTTGTGGCTGAGGAATATGAACTTGAACACCCCTCCAAGAGCTACCCAAAGTGCAGGTTGCTACCCCGATTAGAGGAGGAAGCACTTAAACCTACATCACCAGCGCATGATGCGGCTGGCCGGCCACCTCGCGGCCGCGACAGAGAGGCCTCTCGGCCCTCCACTCAAGCTGCACCCCGGTGTCGCTCAAAAAATACCAAGGCACGGGGAAATGCACTAGACCTGCGAGATAGGTTGGAGGACAAGGCAAGGCAAACAAGATCGACCTACGGATCGCGCGGGCGCCCCACGACACGAGACGATAACCATCACGCCGGATACGGTAAATCCGGCCGGGCCGAACACAACAGACAAAGCTCATTTGAGCTACGTCGTGATACAGCCCAGTACAGAGGTGCCGCACACCCACTATGCTTCACAGATGAAGTTATGGATCATCAAATCCCAGAGGGTTTCAAACCCGTAAACATTGAATCATATGATGGCACAACAGATCCTGCGGTATGGATCGAGGACTATCTCCTTCATATCCACATGGCCCGTGGCGATGATCTACACGCCATCAAATACCTCCCACTCAAGCTTAAAGGACCAGCTTGGCATTGGCTTAACAGCTTGCCAGCAGAATCAATTGGTTGTTGGGAGGACCTGGAAGCCGCATTCCTTGACAATTTCCAGGGCACCTATGTGCGACCACCAGACGCCGATGACCTGAGCCACATAATTCAGCAGCCAGAAGAATCTGCCAGACAATTCTGGACACGGTTCCTAACCAAGAAAAATCAAATCGTCGACTGTCCGGACGCAGAGGCCCTAGCAGCCTTCAAGCATAACATCCATGACGAGTGGCTTGCCCGGCACCTAGGACAGGAAAAGCCGAAATCTATGGCAGCCCTCATGACACTCATGACCCGCTTTTGCACGGAAGAAGACAGCTGGCTGGCTCGCAGCAATAACATGACCAAGAGCCCTGGTAATTCGGATACCAAGGATAGCAATGGCAGGTCGCGTCGCAACAAGCACAAGCGCCGCATTAACAGCAACAATCACGAGGATCTGGCGGTTAATGCGGATTTGAGGCTCTAAACCGGTCGTGAGAAAAAGCCATTCAAAAGAAATACCCCGGGCTCGTCCAGTTTGGACCGAATACTCGATCGCTCGTGCCAGATACATGGCACCCCCGAAAAACCAGCCAATCACACCAACAGGGATTGTTGGGTGTTCAAGCAGGCCGGCAAGTTAAATGCCGAAAACAGCGACAAGGGGCTACATAGCAACGACAAGGAGGAGCCCCGGCCGCCGAACAATAGTGGATAGAAGGGCTAACCCCCCACAAGTGCGAACAGTGAACATGATATACGCAACCCACATCCCCAAAAGGGAGCGGAAGCGTGCACTCATGGACGTATATGCGTTGGAGCCAGTCGCCCCAAAGTTCAACCCATGCTCCTCCTGCCCGATCACTTTTGATCGAAGGGACCACCCCACTAGCATCCACCATGGCGGATTCGCCGCATTGGTTCTAGGCCCAATCATTGACGGATTTCACCTCACTAGAGTTCTTATGGACGGCGGCAGCAGCCTGAACCTGCTTTATCAGGATACAGTGCGGAAAATGGGCATAGATCCCTCAAGGATTAAACCCACTAAAACGACCTTTAAAGGCGTCATACCAGGTGTAGAGCCCAACTGTACAGGCTCAATTACAGTTGAGGCGGTCTTCGGATCCCCGGATAATTTCCGAAGCGAGTAGTTAATTAATCTTCAACATAGTCCCGTTCGCGATGGCTATCACGCCTTGCTTTCGGACGAACCGCATTGCAAAGTTCAATGCGGTGCCGCACTATGCATACCTCAAGCTCAAGATGGCAGGCCTCGAGTCATTACTATCAATGGAAACACGAGCGCTCTCTCGAGCGGAGGAGCATCTGGCGACCTTAGCAGCGAAGTACAAAGCAGCCTCTCAAGGCACTTCTCGATCCGGCCATTAAGCGTCCGGACACGCCAAGCGTGCGGGTAACCTACAACAAGACCGGTAGCGCGTTCCGAGCAAGCGTAGCAATGCGGCCAAAACCCCAGCCCTCGCAAAACTGCGAAACCAGTACTACGCGTACATAATTACGCTCTGGAAATACCATGGGCACAGGGGAAGGGGCACGACCACGGCACGCCCAAGCTGCGGCTCAACCGCACTAGGGGCTCCCGATTTTATCATTTTTTCTTACTTTCAGGACTCCACTCTCCGGAGGACCGGGTCGGCAGTATAATTGCCGCACAAACGATACAACAACCAGGGAAGCAGAAAGCTACGCCGCACTATGGAACTCCCAGGTGGTCTCTATAACGAGCAGTATACCTGTTTCACATACCATTCCGCAGCCTGCCTCTGGAGGGGACATGTTAATAGTCCCATCTCATGCTTACCGCACTATTTGTATCATTCTGCTCTTGCAGCAGCCATTTAAAATAAACAATGCTTAGCTTCAGCTTATTATTGCATTCTCTATTCATTCCTTTTTCAATATATATGTTCAGTCATGACATTTAGCACCCGTACACTTTGGTACGGCCAATCGCCGAGGCTCAAGCACCCATGTACGGCATGAGAAGTCCGAACACTTTCACAAGTGCGGCCCTCCGAACTTATAGCTTTATATGCATCAGCTCCGAATCAATTCTTTGGTCAATAGTTGCGTTTGCCTGGCTCCCATGTTTTGGTACCTTACGTTCCGCTATATCGGCTAAGGTAGCGCTGGGAGAACTACTACGATTGTGCCCAGTTGAGCTGGACTAAGCACCTCAGTAGAGAAATCTAAAACTGACTGTCATGATAGGGCGAGAGCTGGTCGCTATTCATGAGGTTTCGAGTCCCTAAAGACTTATGCCGCTTAGAGCGAGGAGTCGGCTTTGTCCGTCCTAGGCATGGATAGCGCCCCGAACTCGGTCTTCCAAATACTAGGGGCTTCACCGAAATTTAAAATTATAGAATTCTATGGCTAAGTGAGAGTGTTCAAGCATTATAGTCTGATTGCCTCGTTCGTTGTGCTGAGCACCTCCCTCGAAGGACCCAAGAATGGGAAAAAGAGTGCTCATGTTTATCCCGAACACCCCAGCGCTCGCCATCTCTCAGATTTTATAAACGGCCGCATAGAAGGTAATATTTTAAATTAAAACAAGCGTTGCATAGCGCATATGAACAAGTTTTCAGCGCACAGGATAACACGAGCGAGTTTACTCAAAAATTACATCCTTGGAACATTCATCCGCCATAAGGTGGGCACCCTTCAGGACGCCCTCATAATACATCTCAGGCTTGCGATGCTCCTTGCCCTGCGGTGGCCCGTCCTTCACAAGCTTCTCAGCATCCATCTTGCCACAGTGCACTTTAGCACAGGCAAGGGCCCTACGGGCACCCTCGATGCATACGGAGCGCTTGATGACTTCAAGCCGTGGACAGGCATCCACCAGCCGCCTCACCAGCCCGAAGTAGCTCCCAGGCATGGCCTCCCCAGGCCACAGCCGGACTATGAGACCCTTCATGGCCGGTTCGGCCACCTTATGGAGCTTGACCAGCTGCTTCAGCTGGTCGCTCAAGGGCACCGGGTGTCCGGTCTCAGCATACTGAGACCAGAACCCCTTCTCCGTCGAGCTCCCCTCTTCGGCTCGATAGAAGGCGGCGGCATCTGACACGCAGTGGGGCAAATCTGCGAATGCTCCTGGAGAGCTCCGGACTCGGGTAAGTAACAAGTAATTCACTTTCACGTGCTTGATTTGCATAAAGAATGCCTTCTCGCTGCTATCTTCTTCATCGCCTCAATTTCCTGGAGGGCCTTTTGGGCTTCGGCTTTGGCAGACTTGGCGCTGTCGAGGGCTGCCGCGAGCTCGGACTCTCGCGTCTTTGTGTCAAGCTCCAAACTCTCGTGTTTTTTCACGAGAGCCCGGAGCTCTTTCTGCACCTCCTCCACCCGCGCCTCCTGCTTTCCTCGCTCTGTGCGCTCCGTGGCCACTTTGACTTCGGCCTCGGACAACGCTTTCTTCAGGGTCGCCACCTCGGCCGTGGCCCCTATAATAGTCACATTGATCCTGTCATTTTTTTTGCAACCGCACCTTTTTCATATACTTACATAAGGTATTACCTACCTTTCTTCTCCTCGAGCTACTTCTTGGCAAGGCCGAGCTCGTTCTCGGACCGCTCGAGGCTCTGCTTCAACGCATCCACCTCTGCCGTTAGTGCGGTAGAGGACAGCAGCGCAGCCTGCACACCCATATTGACATACTTGTGTTAGACTCCTGTGAATGTTATTAGATCCTCTATTCGGCTTTTCCTTCCGAACGCCAAAAAGAGCATCAGGGGCTATTGTCTATGCGGTAATATTTTCACATATTTTTCACATACCTCAAAGCCTGTTAACAGGCTGGCACAGGCTTCAGTTAGCCCGCTTTTGGCGGACTGAACCTTCTGGATCATCGTACTCATTACAGTACGGTGCTCCTCATCGACGGAGGCGCCGTTAAGCACCTCCAGTAAATTATCCGGTGCCTCCGGTCGGGCGAAGGCCACCGGTGCAATAGGCTTGCCCTTCTTATTAGGGGGCCGCCTGCGGGACTCCGGAACCGTTGAAGGTTCTGGTGCGGTGTCCGTTCCGGGGCCGAACCTGGAGCCCTTGGGGGTTTTGTCCCCTTTGCGCCTGGAGTCCGGGAGGTCGCCTTGCGGCGCCTCCAGGACCACCTCCTCCTGGCTTGGAACCCTTTGGGACAGCACCTCGGCGTCGTCCGCAGGGCGAGGGGAGGTAGCGGTCGGAAGTGAAAGACTATTCACGACCGACGAATCCAGGGAGTCGCTCGACGACACGTCGAGCCGGGCCTTAGGCAGACTACATAATTATGTACGGCGTCAGAAGATACTGTGCAATAAAGGAACACCATGAGTCATTCTGGTATCCGGATACTTACGATTTTTCCAGGGGCTTGGCCCTGAGCGGCCACTCCTCTTCGCCGTCGTCGGTGTTGGTGGAGTAATCCGTAGGAAGGGTCCTCCCTTTCTTGGACCCTCCGGCCTCCCCAGCTGGGGCGGCCTTCCTTTTCTTCTCTCCCCCTGCTGGGGAAGAAACCTCTCTTTCCTCCTCCTCGTCTTCGGGGGAGGAGTCCGCCTCGGAGTCATCGGACGATGAGTCCGACTCCACCGGGCGCCGGGAACTCTTCCGGGTTCCCGTGGCCTTCTTCTTGGCCTTCTTCTCCGGCACCACGTAAGGTGCCGGAACCAGCAGCTCCGCCAAGCGGGCGTCCACTGGATCTTCAGGCAAAGGAGCCGGACAGTTGACCTGTTCGGCCGTCCTCTGCCAGTCTTGTCAAAGGCATGGGGGCTTAGATCCCGCATAGAGTCAAACTATGAAATACAAATATCCTGTAAGAGGTAAAAACAGCTTACCGTGCTGGCTTGACGCTGCGCGCTGAATCCGCGATCCTCGGTAGCGGATCACGGGAACCCGCGCCCTGAAAAGCACCTTCGAGGCATCTTAAATGCGTTGTGTCGAAGAGCCTGTTCAGAGTTTGGTGCTGGGCCGGATCGAACTCCCACAAGCTGAATGCCCATTGTTGGCACGGGAGGATCTGGCAGATGAGCATGACCTGGACTACGATGACGAGTTTGAGCTTCTTGCTCACCAGGTTTTGGACGCATGTTTGGAGTCCAGTCAGCTCTCCCGAATTACCCCACGGCAGACCCTTCTCTTTCCAGGAGGTGAGCCGCGTGGGATTCCGTGCCGGAACTCGGGGCTGCGACCCATTCAGAGTCCTGTGGCTCGGTGATGTAGAACCACCCGATTGCCACCTTTATGGTCTCCACGAAGGAGCCCTCGAGCCATAGGACGTTGGGCATCTTGCCCACCATGGAGCCTCCGCACTCCGCCTGGCGGCCGCCCACTACCTTCGGCTTGACATTGAAGGTTTTCAGCCATAAGCCGAAGTGGGGCTGGTTGCAGAGGAAGGCCTCACACATGATGATAAACGCCGAGATATTGAGGATAAAGTTCGGGGCCAGATCGTGGAAGTCCATGCCGTAGTAGAACATGAGCCCCCGGACGAATGGGTGGAGAGAGAAGCCTAGTCCACGGAGGAAATGGGTGAGGAACACCACCCTCTCATGGGGCTTGGGGGTGGGGATGAGCTGCCCCTCGTCTGGGAGCCGGTGCGCGATGTCGTCAGACAAGTATCCGGCTCTCCTCAGCTTTTTGATGTGTCCCTCCGTGACGGAGGAGACCATCCACCTGCCTCCCGCTCCGGACATGGCTGGAGAAGGTTGAGGTGGGGAATGCGTACTTGGGCGCTGGAGCTCGGGTGTGCGAAAATGGATGAGCAAAGGAGGAAGAAGGCGTGGATGAAAAGGTGGATCCTTATCCCCTTATATGGGCGGACGAAATTATGCGTCCCCACCAGCCTGGTAAAACTCGCTTATTCCCCAAGCGCCGTAATCGATGGCGCGGTTGGGTTACCCACGCCCGTATTGATGAGAATCCCGTGATAAGGGAACACGATCTCTGCTTCGACAAGGCGTGCCAAGAAACCGCCTCATGAAAGCAGCTGAGGTGGGACGATAAAGCGATTGAATAAAGGCTTGGCGTGGTGTGATGTCACGCTTCATGTCGTCGGCAGATTAGATTTGTGTAAATATTATTCTCACTACGGCAGTATGTGGAACTAGTTTTGCAGAGCCAGACACTATCCTTGTGTTCAAAATCATCTATGAAGTATTCGGAGGAGGAACCCGCCTTGCAATGCCGAAGACAATCTGCGCGCCAGACTCGTCGTCATTGAAGCCTGGTTCAGGGGCTACTGATGGAGTCCTGGATTAGGGGGTGTCTGTGTAGCCGCACTATAACCTTTGGCCGGACTCTTGGACTATGAAGATACAAGATTGAAGACTTCGTCCCGTGTCCGGATGGGACTTTCCTTGGCGTGGAAGGCAAGCTTGCTTGTCTGGATATGTAGATCTCCTCCCATTGTAACCGACTCTGTGTAACCCTAGCCCTCTCCGGTGTCTATATAAACCGGAGGGTTTAGTCCATAGGACGAACAACAATCATACCATAGGCTAGCTTCTAGGGTTTAGCCTCTCTGATCTCGTGGTAGATCTACTCTTGTACTACCCATATCATCAATATTAATCAAGCAGGAGTAGGGTTTTACCTCCATCGAGAGGGCCCGAACCTGGGTAAAAACATTGTGTCCCTTGTCTCCTGTTACCATCCGCCTAGACGCACAGTTCGGGACCCCCTACCCGAGATCCGCCGGTTTTGACACCGACAAACTCCATGCCACATAAGCAGCTTATTCTTGGGATGTGCTATGTTACTACCTAAGTTACTCCCACTATGGCTAGCCTTAGTAAGGGCATCCACAATGTGATGTTTTTGCGCCTCTAAGGCCGCCTCTAAGGATTTCTAGTCTGCCTCTATACACTGCATGATTTAGTTTGTCCGCCTCTATGCTTAGCGTCGCCTCCAACACTAGAGGAAGCCTCCTAGTGAATAAACAAATGGAAGAAAAGAAGAGAGGAGGAAAGAGACCTGCATGCGCGCGGATGAGAAGTTGTAACTTGGATTTTTTTTATTTGTTGTAGGCTTATGGTGGGCTCCACCTTGGAGGCATGTTAAAATCTTTATACACTGCGGAACTTTCATTCATACTTAGAGGCACTAACGTGGGGCCCAGCTTAGAGGCTGCACTGCCTCCATACATTGGAGATGCTCTAAGGAAATTGCTTGGCTAGCCCAGCTAGCCAGCTTTCGCTTTGCCAACCTTCCCTAGTCAAACTTTTTAGTTCTTTTTCTTACCAGCCTTTCCCCGTGACAATCATTGTCATGAGTGGGTCGCCGATTTTTCCGTGCGTGAAGTTTGCCGTCGGAAGCGAGCCGATCTGGCTCTCTTGAGCTAGCAAGGTTTTTCTAGCCCACCCAAGCTAGCTGGCCCACAAAAGCTAACATATTTTAACAGTTCCAGACGCTACTTTGCCCGGCTAGGCTATAAACTGTTCTTGCTAGGGATCCAAACGCTCCCTAAGTAACAGCGCTCACTAGCAACAAGGCCAGGAGGGGATTGAGGTGCGAAGTTAATGGATGACGCCTAAACATTTTTGGAATATCTGATTTTCGAAAGATGACTTAACACCTAGACGGATGGAGTACTACTCCTCAGTCCAGGTTTGATGGAATATTCGTCACCTCTTCTCTTCTTGTACGTACTCCATTTCTTTCTCACTTCCTGTGGCTTCACACTCGCACGATAATCCTATTCTATGAACCTGTGTGTGCGTGTGCGTGTGTGTTTAATAGCATGCGTGTGTTAGAGAGAGCACATCGACCTACTCCTACAAAGAGATGGTGTGTAGTGTACGATTTAGCCGCGAGAGTTGGTGCATCCTCTCGTTTCCGGGCGTCCGGTCGGGTAGGGCGGACAGCTGCCACGCCCGCTCCTGACCAGCCTGGCCCACCCAAAGCCCCTCCATCGCCCTCACGCGCTTCCCGCCCGAAACGGTCAGCACCACTGCAAAGAATCAGTGCCGCATTCATGCCCGGGCAGAGCGGATGCGACCTCTCACTGGCGCCTACGTTGAAGGGAGAAGTGGATTCAAGAGTGATGGTTGCTTCGTCCGTCCAACTTGCTGCTGGGTCTATGTGATTTGACGGTTCATTGGTCATTATTACTGAGGTGGTACGACTACTGGATGTCCCATGCTTTCGGAGAAAGGAGGTACTACTAGATTAAAATTTTCTCCATTCTTACAGCGGAGGAGTGTGAAAGTAGTGAAAACATGGAGGCTCAGTGATTACATGGCCCACCTCACACTATCACCATATTTTCTGGACACCGTGCGACACCTAACTCTTTACATAGTACTAGTATAGTACGTACTGTAATTTCTCAGCGAGATAAATTTGTACAATGCAATGAAGCTTCCAGCTTCTATTTCATGTATCTTGCGTCCAAGGTTGCCCGTTGCAACATTTCATCAAATACAAAGGAGACT
The DNA here is from genome assembly GCA_021605205.1 of Aegilops longissima. Taxonomy (NCBI): domain Eukaryota; kingdom Viridiplantae; phylum Streptophyta; class Magnoliopsida; order Poales; family Poaceae; genus Aegilops; species Aegilops longissima. The sequence continues at coordinate 764,690,838 of CM038677.1, forward strand.
AACATGCATGCTATTGCATCTCAATGTTGATAAATCGTAGCCAATATGTACTCCCTCCGTTCCAAAATAAGTGTCTCAACTTTATGCAAACTTTAGTACAAAGTTGTACTACTACTAAAGTTGACACTTATTTTGGAACAGAGACAGCTAAAGAAAAAACGATCCATGCAGTCCCTAGCCCTTGAACCATAAACCCTAAACATGCTTTAATTTGCTGCCAACGTTGGAGCTTCCCAAGAAATGAAGTTTGCAATCCTTTGACCATCGGATCATTTTGTGCAGTTTCACCAAAATCAAGATGAGCATCCCTGTGGCAAAGAAATTGAAGAAGCGTGATTAGAATAAGATTACTGGGACTAGTTGATGAGACATAAACTCATCACAAATATAGTACGTAGAAGCTAGTAGAGGATGTGCGGGGCAAAGAAGTAGAGAAATATCCACATGGAGTGATGTTGGCAGCTGGAGCAGTGGTGCAAGCCGGCTGTAAAGGAAGTTGTACCTGAGGGATGTCGGGCCGTAGCTCAACCTAGATGCGGGCAGAGGGAGGCGGCAACTTCCCACGTCGCGGCAGTGAGCAAGGGACGAAGGTAACCTCACCGGCTTTGTGAGAGAGAACGCCGGGGACCCCTGATCGGGACCTGCCGATAGTGGATTTTCACCGTCGGCGACGGTGACCGCATCTACACTAAGCATCCATCCCTTCCCCTGGCGGACGTGATCCGCCGGGATGTTAGAGATGTGGCCACAGTCGTTTTGTGCGAGAGAGTGTGAATAGAGCAACCCCAGCAAGCAACCGTGTAGGCTCGTCCTGGCTATGTATATAGTGGAGCGGTTTCCTTTTCTCTCCACATGAACCTATTTATATTGCGTACGTGCCACTGAAGAAAAAAAAACTTTATTTATAAATGACGCGACACCGTTCATGCGTGGTTCCCGACCCTCCATTATTTATAAGTGAGTAACTACTACTAGACGCGTCAAATTATCACGTGGGTTGCATCATCTTACAGAAATGAGATCCACCGTGTCACGTGTGTGGTTGGGGAAGACGCAAGACGCAAAGAGTGCTACTAGTACACTACGTGCGTGGGTGCATGCACCTCTTCTTCGAGCATGGTTATTAAAAGTATAGCCCACTACTGTACTACCACATGGTTATTATATATGGGCAAATAGTATAGGCAGTAATAATGACTAATAGGGAGTGAAATCACGAGGCCCACCTTTCTCTATGTTTGACCGAGGAAGCAGCCATCATTTCACTCCTCGTTGAATATCCATCCGCTGCTACCTCGGTGAATAAATAAAAATCCGCTTCTACCTCCGTAGCATGGTTAATAATATAGCCATGCCAATCACGACGTAGAAATATCATTCACTAATACAATAGGGTTGGATCTAAGGCTGGTGATTTTTTATACTTTGTCTCTTCACTACAAAAAAAATACACTTCCGTGATGATACGTGTTTGCCACAGTAGGTCGTGTTTTTTGTCATGCATGTACATCCATGACAAATTTATGACAGAATCAAGATAGTCATACCTGTGCTGTCGTAGAAGTGTTCCATGACATTACCAAAATTATCATCATGGAAGTGTCCACTTCCATGACGATAAATCACGCGTCATAGAAGTGTTTTCGTCAAGGGTGACCGACACGTGGCATCCACCGTAACGGAACGTCGTTAAGCTATCGGGTCGGGTTTTGGATCCGATAACCCGTTAACAGCCACGACAAATGGGGATTTTCCACGTGTAAAATCATCATTGGCCGGAGGAGACACGTGTCAGGTCCGTGTTGGCACAGGTGTCACTCATCCAATGGGCGAGACGTGCCTATGATATGTTGACACGTGGACCGGCCCATCAAGTTTAAATGGGCCGGCCCAACTGAAGGCCCACAAGATTTTGCAGACCATAATGGGCCGGCCCAGCTAAAGGCCCACGAGATTTTGTGGACCATAATGGGCTGGCCAGACTAAAGGCCCACAAGATTTTGTGGGCCATAATAAACGACCCGGTAAAAACCCACAAGATTTTGTGTGCCATAATGGGCGGCCGGTAAAGGCCCACAAGATTCTTCGGGTCATAATGGGCGGCCCAGCTAACGTCCACAAGATTTCGCCAACATTAATGGGCGGCCCGGTTGTAGGCCCACAAGATTTTGAGGACCGAGTAGGCGGCCCATTAAGCGGCTGCCATGTTTGGGCCAAATGTCGCCCATATTTGATCCGGTCCATTAATGGCCTGCCACGCTCCGGGCCTAATAGTGGCCCATATGAGATCCGGCCCGTTAAAAGCCTACCACGTTCTGGGCCAAATTATGGCCCACATCAGGTCCGGCCCTTTTAGAGGCTTTGGGCTCAATTATGGCCCATATCGGATTCGGTCCGTCAACTGAACACTATGCTTTTGGGCCCACTTGCTAAAGGCCCACTTAGTAATTCGGCCTGATATTAGTTTTGGCCTGTTAAGGGACCGTTTAACATTTCGGCCTATATTAATTTTGGCCTATTAAAAGCCTGTCACATAGTTGGGCCTAACTACGGCCCGGTTTGCATCCGGCCTGCTCGCAGCCGATATCTGATTGGGCCAAACAAGGACCGAGACAATTTTGGCCTATTAAAAGCGCGTGATTTGATTCGCACAATCATGGGCCGGGGTTCATTTCGGGCTACTGCGTAACTAGTAGGAATTAAGAACAAACCTACTCTATACAATAAAGAAATTATGGCATGGTAACTAAGAATAAACCTACACTATACAATAAAGGATTTAAGGTATATTACATCCACTGGGCATCGAAGTTCGCCACCGGTGATCATAAAGCATAGCGAAGAAGCAGATTACAAAAGCTGGGCACCATTGCGGTGTAACAAAATAATCTTGAACGGGACCACTTCAAGACAGTTCAAGAAAGGTTAGCCTTGCAGAGGCTAACTGCATAAATTCTTGAGCAAGGCTGTGAGACCGGCCTAGCATGTCGGTCATAGCTTCCAGGTGTAGCTGTTTAGCGATGAGGTTCTCATTGGTGTTCTCCACAATCTTTCTTAGAGATAGGACTTCAAGTAGAAGTTGAGTTGCAAAATGCCTTTCTGCTAGAACTTGGGACTGAAGAAGTCGAACTGATTCAGACAACGAATTCTGTGAGCTTGTCTGACAGTTAGTCTCAAGTAACTTGAACACTGCATCAAGACAAGACTTTGGGGTTGTCTCGCTATCTTCAAGTTGTTTTGCCTTCTTTGCTGCAATATATGTTGGGTTTATCTCACAGCCTTCAGCAGACTTGTGCATGCCATCAGGCATATCACCCTGAGACAAAGCAGAGAGATGACAGGTTTTGCACATGTATAAACAAAGATGATAACTGTTCTGTCAATTCTATCCAATTTCAAATTAGAAAATAAAGAGTAAGTTCAAAATATCAATAGCATAATTTGGCATTGTTCATAATGCGGGGAGCTTCACCACACTCTTTGGATTACCATGTCAACATAACAAGCATAGATGAAGGGCAAAGAAAATCATTGTATCTATTTTGGATAATGTGCATGGCATGTTGTTCATATCATCAGCCACATCAGTAAGATAAAACAGGAGATGACAAGGTGCAAACGTGGGCTGCTTCACCACACACTGGATTATAGATCCACAAAAACAACCATACATATAGGGAGTATTAAGTAATGTGCACGGTATGTAATAAGGAATTTGGTTTTACATGTAAAACTTAGAACTTACGGTTCTTACGAACATGCATTTTGGTAGAAACAGCAAACTAAACAGCAGTAAACGATAGGGAGTATGAGCAAATTAAACATCAGTTGAGGATAAAGGCTTTAGAAGGACTGACTTACATTAACAGTTAACACCGGCTTTATAATGCCCTTCTCCATGTCAAGGGAAGGATAACTCAAGAATTTCAGCATAGAATCTTCTTCATAAGCATTGCCTGTACTCTACATTTTGTAGAGAGTAATTATAGATATGATAATCTTTGGAAGGGATAGAGGATAATGAAGATAAGATGCAGATTGATGCTACATAATCAACTACCAATCCCTCTAAGTACAAGTGTTACAGGACAAAATGTCTTGACAAGAGCAATGGGCTACACTTACGCCTTGGCATTGTGCATGTATTCTACTTGTTGGTAAGATTAAATATAGATCCGATCTTTTTTAGTAAATGGTGGGCGAGGAGATAAGATGCAAATGCTACAAAATGAACCAGTCCCTCTTCCCATAATACAAGAGTGTTTTGAACACTGGTGTACTGTACAAAATGTTCTTATATTATGGACGGAGGAGTAGCTGTTAATGTAAATACAGTGATAGACCACGTTCAGTCCTTACAAGAGGACTGCAGAGCTAAACCTCTTCAAAAGCATTGGGTTGATTCTAAATTTATGTAAGAGTCCATACGGATCTTATAATGTCCACCAAATGGGCGATTCTGAGGCTAACATGTGCGGTGATACTACATAATCAAACAGCTATGAAAGTAAGTATGGTCATACAGGCAAGAGGTACTCACAAGAGCAATGCGATTATGCAGTATAGTTGCGAGATTCTGTTGTCCCTTGAGAACGAATGTTCTTCTGCTAACAGTTTTCATACAAGTGAGACATTAAGGCAAATGTAGAAATGTAGTTCAAATTGTGATGTGATATCATAGACAGTACCTTACGCTGCAGTCGAGACCAATGTGTAACAAGATTATTCCAGTCACCGTCGGATAAATGTAGCACGGAGACTTTACAAAATTTCGTTCGAGGCTTGCCATCGAAGTGCGCTTGCCTCGGTAGGAACAATACTTCATCAACGAGTGCTTGAAAAGCGCAACCAACCCTTGCTCGTCATCACAATCCGGTTTGCTCCTCGCCTATTTAAAAGAATGAAATCTTGTGTCTTACATCGGTAGAAACATATGCAGTAATGACCATGAATAACATTAGTACACTACTTACAGCGTAAGTTGCGGAGGAAGACTGGAAATTTGTTACGTATGCTGCGGTATAATCTTTCCATGAAGGAAAGATCGCACAAAGTTCGACAACAACATAAGCCGTCTTCTAAACGGGAAGAAATGGAATAGGGGTCCTATTTGCTGCAATTGGGGCTCTCTCGGTTGAAAAGGATTTGGCAACTGGATTTGGTGTACTCTTTGCTTGAATGGGGGTTTTGCATCGTACAGCTGGTGCTATGTCAACTGGCATAATCATATTGTTTGCTGCAGTTGGGGTCTGCTGAGTTGGGGCATCAGAAATGACCAGTGTAGTAGGGCTAGAGTCTGTTAGAGTTGGGGTATTTTGTGGGTCAGGTGATATTGCAACTACACCTAATGGGCTATTTGATTTATCAGGTGCCACTACCTTTTCCAAATACTTTGCTTGTGCTCCTCCACGATCAGCAATCGCCCTCTTCCTTTTGAGCGTCGATACACAAGAACAACATTTGAATGGATAAATATGGTATGATGACAGATGGAATATGTACTGAAAATGGATAGGCAGGGCGTATTCACATACACGATGTGTAAACTAAGCTAATGGAAGTTCAACAAAGTAGAAGCAATGCAAAGCATCAGTTGCAAGATATGTGCGAGCAATGTAACCTTGGAAAGTTAGAGCAAGTACCTTGATGGGTGAATAAGATAGGGCATCTTCCTCTGACTCCTCCACTAGGGAGCTACATTGACTTAGGTCTCCCTCTAGCTTAGAATCACTATTAGGATCATATTCTGAGCATGAATCTGTAGGTGGAGAGCGTTTGCATTGCATTGCATCCAGACTTGATTTCAGTCCCTTAATACCAAGTTTGACAGCCATGGCATTGTTCTGCTTTATTCTTTTCATGCGCGCAAGCTCATAATCATTATGATGCTGTTCAGAATCCGAGATTCATGAAAACATAAAAAGTAGTCAGATTATCTATGGAATGCATTGCGGATTCAACTCGGAGAGTGTCTCCCTATAAACCCCTGCATATGCAAAGTTCACCTCCCCAACCGTGCTGACCAGACCACACACAGAGTTACACACCCGAGCGGCGAACATGCATTTTCAAAACTAATTTAGGAACATTTAGCTGACCAATTAAACAACTCTGTTTTAATAATATCAGATTAATATTTGAACAACTAAGCTTGTTTAGCTTGATGGGTGGAGCAGTGTTATTATGACACGAAGCACGTATTCTGATCGTATAGTGATCATAAAAGGGGGAAACTCTAAGCATATATTTTTATCAATTGAGGGTTTCCCCTCCGATTTCTATTAAAGAAACCACCACGGAACCAACATGATCAATTAAACCCTAAGCATTCTCAATTAAACCGTATTATGGCTGTGCCATGGCAGATTTGAAGCTGCAAACCGGAGAAATGATATTTAGCATCCATTGTTTGCTTTGAACTAAGAACTACATTCTAAGAGCTGAAAAGAAAGTAGAGTAACCAAGTTAAGATCTATTTTTTGGTTGAGATCAAAAAGTTGAGGAGATATGAAGTACCACCTCTCTTGTGGCACCGTGTAGGCATCGGGGGTGCGATGGCTGTCGGTGGCGTTGAAGCAGATCTGCGACGGTAGACGGGTGCATCGGGGGATAAGTCCTGTTGCGGTGGAAGAGAGGGTCGTGTGAGCGGCCCCGGCAAAGAGGACGACAGGGCTGATGAAGCGAGAGGACGCGATGCAAGGCTATTGGTCCGTCACCGTGGATGAGAAACGTCCATCTCTAGCAGTGGACGACCGGTCTTGGTAGGCGCTCCGGCATGGTGGAGGACGGTGGCGATGGATGTGGTGGAGGTCGGCGGCGATGTATGGGGTGGCGGACGGAGGCTGGTGTGGGGATGGGGTGTTCTAGCGCGGACGGTGTATGAATGGGAAAATGGAGGGAGAGGTACGGGGAACCATGTTTTTGGGGCCTTTGTCTAAAATATGGGAAAATTCTGAACTTAGCCCCATTTAAAATTTGGGCGTCTCGTCGGTTGGGGATAGGGCGGTAATCTCACATCTCCCAAATATTTGCGGTAACTATTTGAGGCGAGGAGAGGTGTTTGCTGCCCATGGTTGGCGCCCACGGTGTATGAGCAGGGCTGACAGGTAGAGGCGGTTGTGTCACGTCGATGGAAGTTACATATGCCCCTATTTAAAATATTAGCCTACATCGATTTCGGACGAGGAGAGTTTGTTTTGCCGCCCACCGTGTATGAATGGGGAATGGAGGGAGAAACAGAGGTCTTTCGGACGAGCTTGAATCAAATGAGTTTTTCCGCCCATGTTTGACACCCACCGTGTTGGAATGGGCTCAGAGGCGCTCGTGTCACGTCTAATTGAAGTTACTAACCTACCCCTATTTATAGCAGTGGAAATCAGGCCGATGGATTGTCCGTGTAATGGGTAGACAGTAATTTCCATCTCCCAAACACTTGGCTTCGGGCAGCCGATGTGGGAGTGGACATTTTGCTGTTTCTTTCGAATTTTGGGACAATAAGCATCCACGTTTACCCTGGCAACTAAATTCGAATCCATTTTGTATTCCTATATGAATCTTTATAAATCATTCTATGTGTTTTTATATATCTTCAGAAGGACGACAAATATGTATTCCATTGTCATATATGAATATGGTTTACAAATGCCGATACTCAAATTCAGAAACTAGATTCTAGTTCAAGGTGAATTTGAATATTTGGAACACTTCATGTCCAACTCAAATGTCACACGCAGCATAATGTGTACTCCCATTTAGATATGTACACAAGCGATTTATCAAGATTCAAATACCGAGTCAATCAACCAAGAATGTACGGAACTAAGAGACATATAAACACTTATAGAGTATATGGATCAATAATATCACCTAACATACATAAGCCAGGCCGCTGTACTTTTTTTGGCTACAACAGCATCCTTTTTTAGCCAGCATCTTGGCCCTTTCTGATGCGTGCCACTTATGGTCAATCTATACTACTATTGTTGAATGCACATTCATCCCGATTAGCATATTTGTAGGTGCAGCACAGCAATCCAAATGAAATGTCTCGAGTCTTATCAATTAATTTAGACTTGTGCTCAAATAAAATTACAAACAAAAAAACAATTATTACATGATCTCTAAAACAAATGGTTTGATTGATTACATGAACAGACAACACAAAGGTTATTCAACTATGGAAAGAACATTTCACCTATGATTTACCAAGTAGGAATTTAATTTCCTTTTTTCCTTCAGGACCTTAACAATCTGGTTAGTCTCAGCTTGCTTCGTTTTGAAATCCACCAAATATTTAATGGTTGTCTTGAGTACTGCTTGTGATTGTGCTGTTTGCTTCCTCAACATGTCAACTTCATCTCTAAGTGCAGAAGCAGAATCTCTTTCTACCACTAGTTTAGCCTCTAGAGCATCAGTAGTTGGCAATTCATAATGCACGATTGGGCCGGTGCCATTGCTGTGGGATGATGCAACGTCCATGGGGACCTCGCTCTTTGATCTTGGGCTAACCTGTTTTGCCATTAAAGTTCCGATTGGATTCAGAAAAGTTGAAGTTAGCAAAACATATCAACTGGGAGTTATAACAGCAAACCAGCTAAACAAACAAGGAATTAAAGAGTTTCAATTGGATGCTGAAAAGTAGTTATTAACATCATTGTAACCCGTTGTTGCAGCAGCAAAGCAGTTAAACAAACAAGTAGATATTTAAGTTAAGGCAAACAGGTAATTCTTAACAGTAAGTATCAAACACATAGATAGGCGCAGTCTACAATATGATTAACATGCTGTGCCATTATGTAATCAGTAGCAAACTAAATTAAGCCAAGCAACGTAATTGAACAATTTTGCAATAAGTGGCTACCTAAAATTCCGAGAAGCAGGTAAATGAACTTACGCTAGTTCTTTGTACAGCACACTGCAACTTCTTTTTAAACTTACAAGGTTGTACAAAGGAGTCCATGGCATCAATTGCTTGGATACGCAGTCCCAATACTTCTTTCTTCCCACCTTTGCATGGGTAAGTCGAATGGTTAATCTGGTAAGATGGTGCGTCCTTGATATGTTATATGAGGGCGTGTAGTCGACTAGTTGTAGCCAAACACATCACTGCGGCTTTTCTTGTATATTTCATGCGATTACTTTTGGCATATCGAGATCTAAGCAATCTACAATAGGATGAAAAGATGGCATCCTTCACATTATTGGAGAACTCAGTTCATAGAAACAAGCAATTCAACCATTCGTGGGTAAATCAAAAGCGCCACTGGAATATTTTCACTATCCAATCATACACGCATAAAAAGGCGGCGCCACCATAGGGGCTGGTATGGGCGGCGCCTCGGTGGCTGGAAAGTGTGCACCTAGTTTGAGTCGTCAGGTTGGCCACGCTAGTTTTGTTCGTCCCAGCACGAGCGAGGCAATGTAAAAAATGAAGAAAAATGTTTCAATTTGGATGGGCCAATAACATAAGTGCAAGGCAGGCCCTATAGCAGGCTCGCGGCCCAAACGAGCGCCTCCCATATCGATCGACAGCAGGAAAAATCCCAATTCATTCGCTCCAGCCTCTAGTCTGGTTCGCTCCTAACCTAGCCGCCGCTGGACAGACCGACACAGCACTTCCTCGCGCCCTCGTTGGAGGCGGTCGCGAGCTTCAAGCAAGCGGAAGGACAAGAAGATGAAGATCCAACCCAGGTGTAGCTGCGTGGGATGCAGCGGTGGCAGCACGGGCATGGCATCGAGCTTGCGCAAGCGACGATCGCAGCTTGCAAGAGTAGCATGTGCAACGAGCAGGTACATCACATCCCTGATTATATCTAATTCAACTCTTCAATTTCTGGCCAATAGTTAAACCTGACGGTGTTGTAAAACTGCTTGTATGTAGGGAATCTATGAGAAAATGAAACCAATTTCTACTTATTTTATAACTCCCCCAATCAATACTGAATTGACTGAATCTGATGTATCTAATCAAGTTTCCGGTGCAAACATACAAGCTCATGTTGTTCTTGAGCCTGAAGTGTCTAATGAACAAACTGCTAATGAAGGATTTGATGCAAACATTTTACATGCTCCTGGTGATGAACATATAGTGTCTAATGAGGGATCTAATGCAAGCATTTTGCAAGCTCATTGAAGGATTTAGTGTCTAATGATGATCTACTATGTTGAGAGAGACAGAGATTTGCAGGCATTGATGACAAGCAAATTATAGTGCATTTTCATAGCTTGAGGAAACGTCGAGGCCATCTACCAGAAAGTCCTCGTATCATGACAACATAGCATAAATACTTTTCTAATCTGTTGTTTGAAACTATTGGCATACTTGTGCAGGATAGATATATTGATATGCAGTTTGCGCACTGGTTATACGTGCAATTACACTTCGATATTTTCAGCCAGAGAACGAATAATTCAAGCAGGTACAGACCATGTTTGTAGTCCTTGTACACCATGTTGCATTTTGTGTTTTTTGGTGCTTGCATCATTTAGTGTTTATAATCTGAACTACTTTGGATCATTAGCTGGTTTTCAAAGTGCATGTAGCTTCACATTTCTCAAGTTAATGTTGATTTCTGGAGTGCAAGTGCCTTCGTATTTTTTAAGTTAAATGTTCTACCCCTGGTAACCTGAATTCGTGGATCAGCCACCGCACACAAATCATACACGAATGCCAGTATGAATTAAATGAGATGGAGGGACTTACGCTAGCTCGTTGTACAGGCTCACTGCACCTCTGCTTGCGCTTGGGATATTCCATGTACAAGTCCATGTTACCACTTGCTTGGATGTGCAGGCCTTGTGCTCCTTGCATCCCCCTCTGCATTTTTTACACGGCGAATGGTTGATCAAATAAGAGGAATCGACCTTGATCTTGTACTGGAGGACAGATACTTACAAGGTTATACGGTTGTGCAGGATTTGTACCAGATCCCGTAGCGCCGTCATGCTTCGCTAAAATATAGATTTGGTTGTTTCAGATGATATCACCAGAAGAAATAAGAGTTAAAGTCAGAGTTGCATAGGCGTGTAAGCTAAGAGAGCAGTGAAAGGACATCCAAACATCGTCGGTACAGTGCACAAGGGAGTGATGTGTGGATACCTAGTTCGGGCCGGCGTTTGGGCTTGCTCGCCTAGCTAGAGTGCGGGTCACTTTAGAGCCGTTGAGGGTGATGAGTTGGCGTTGGCTGGTCGTGCACGGATTCAGATCTTGAGTGGCAGCGGAGCGCTACGAGGCGGTGGATGAGACCTTTGGTGAAGCCCCAACGGCCTCGGGGGGCAGAGGTGCGACGATGTGCTCGGTGAAGTAGCCCCGGTGAGCTGGGAGACGGCGTCGGTGAAGCGCACCTGATGCGGTGGAACTTCGGTGTCTGTGTGAGGCACGTCGGTTGCGGCGGCGGCGTTGTCGATGGACCACCCGGTGCGGTGGACGAGGGCATAGATGAGGTAGCTCCGGTGCGGTGGTGAAGCGCGACCGTCGTCTTCGTCGTCGTCGTCCGGCACAGAGGTGGGGAACGGTGGGGAAAGAGCGAGGCGAGGCGATTCGAGGTTGGCGGCGAATTAGGGATTTGAGCAATCTGGGCGGAAGGGGACGGTGGAGAAGAGAGATTTTGCAGGGCTGGAATTGGGGCCGCCAGATACCTCAATCCGAAATGTGGAAGCGCGAACTTATATTATCGTCGTCCTTTTTTTGGGGGGGAGGGGGGTGGGTGGCTGGGTGCTACGCATCCGTCCGACACACGCGACCACCCCGACAGTACTATGCTTCGGTGCCTTAAGGCACCTGCCTTTGTGTCCATGACATGTGGGCCCAACGGGTGGCTGGCCCACATGTCAGTGACCCAAAGGCAGTTGTCTTTAAGGCACCGAAGCAGCGCCCACCCCGACACGACCCTGGTCTGCCTGGTGCGCCTACATTTGAGAATGCAAACGAATCTTCTTTCATTTGCTAACGAATCTGTATGTATTACCATGCCCATGTTTTCCTTGCAATAATTAGTCATTCGAAACGAGATACTCCATCCGTTCACTTTTGTAAGTCGTTTGAGACAACTTAAAATGAACTGTTTTGCACATTGTCGAAATGTCTTCAAGGTCTTATAAAAGTGAGCAGAGAGAGTACTATAAATTAATTAATGAGGAGTTATTTGAAAAAAATCGAAACGGTACCCACGCTAACGTGGATTAGAGTGTGTGTCACATAATTAGTTATTTGAATTAGAGTGTGTGTCACGTAGTTAGTTATTTGAATTAGAGTGTGTGTCACGTAGCGATCTCCAATTCTAACGTGGATTTAGCATTTCACTTGTATCCATGCTACTTTTTAATACAAATTCATATGTATATGATGAACACCATGGTAGTGAGAAAACTTTTGGATGGATTCAAACATATGACCTACAAAATAGCACAACAAATTGAGTCAATGTCAACTTTTCGAAACTTAGTATGGCACGAATTCGAAATAATTACCCGTATGCCTGGTCCTCGGTTCAAATCTTACAATGTACACCGAATTGAAACATCGATATTAAGTCTCGTACTATGTACATTCAAATGTTGTTTTAGCCCCCCGCACAAACGCTACATACTTCCTGTATCGGTCAATCTTCCTCTCCTAACCACCTTAGGAAGCTATCGGTTTCCAACACATGTTCATTCTTTCTCTCCATGTTTTGATCTCTAAGTCTCTCAACTAGACAACCCCTTTTTCCACTCTGTTACCAAATGTATTTACCTCACACACCCGCCATTGCACCCCATGCCGAGCTCTCCCTCTCTCCCCCTCTCCCTCTCACCCTCTCGCGCTAAATACATGCATTGCCTATCTAGCCCCCAACCTCTCATGCATGCGCATGCACGTTGTATATCTAGGTCACTCCCTCGAGACTGTCTCACTCTTTCTTCCGTGCAGTGAGCCACACTCGCTCAATATCGCTCTCTTTATCCGAGTCTCGTTTAACCTCGTTTTCTTTCACACACAAATGATATATCTCCCTGTTCGGGCCTTGATCGACACACTCTATACTCTCTCACGCAGATTGTCTATCTAGGTCAGTCCATCCAAGCCGCCGCCACTCTTTCGACCTCATGGTGGGCCACACTCACACAATCTCTCTCTCTCTCTCTCTCTCTCTCTCTCTCTCTCTCTCTCTCTCTCTCTGTATGTCTCGATTAACGTCTCTCTTTCTCGGACAAAAATGATATATCACCATGTTTGAGCCCAATTCGACCTATTCACATTGTATACTCTCTCACGCACATCGTCTATCTAGGTCACTCTCTCCAACCCGTCTCACTCTTTCGATCGCACGGCGACCCTATGTGATCGGTTGACCTTGCTTCCTCCCACGCACAAAATATATCTACACATCTGTGACTGGATCATCTCTCAAGCTCTATCTTACAGCCCTCACCCTTGCCAAAAGCTCAATCGGACAATATCTCTCCAGAGCATATATATTTGTTCAATGAATGTCGGACCACACTCACTTTGTCTCTCTATCTATATGTCTCTCGATTGACCTCGCTTTCTCACACCGTATCTTCCACGCGTTGAAGCTACTACCTCTCCATCCCTCATAAAGCGGAGCTATTTACATTGCGAGGGCACTCCAACCTTGGATTAATTTGTGTAGGCATTTATTCCAGTCGGTTTAGATTATATTTTCGTAGCATTCGGCCCACAACTACTCCAAACACCGTTGCAACCCACGCAACTCCCTAGTTGATTTCCCTCTGGCTCGGTCATCGCTCTCTCGCACGTCCTTTCTCGCCTTCAACGTCGCACCATGGTATTATTAAAAAACTATGTTGTTCTCTTTAATTATTATAAATAAGTTACAAAACTACACACCGATAGTCCACTTGGAATGGAACAAATTTTGACCCACAAATTAAAGTGCTACAAACTACACACCGAGGGGCCCACATGTCATGAAACAAATTTGGACCCATATACAAATTAAAAAATAAAGGACGAGGATCGAACATGCGACCGGGCCTTCAAGCCGCACGTCAATAGGCAACATAAGTAGAATAGCAATGTTTGTTGTACCCCCTTTGTTCACATAATGTTTTTATATTACCACAGCCTAATTAATGGATAACATGTAATATTATTTTTAGTACTATTCGCCTTCACTTACTGGTGGGTTCCATGTGTGCTCTCTCTCTCCTCCCTTCTGCGTTTAGGACTTGCGGCAAACAGGAAGAACTTCATGAGGCGATGTTGCCGTTGACCATATCTGGACGCGTTCACAAGTCACGGCACCAGTTTCACGTACTAGCAGCACTAGTCAGTGTGTATGTGCAATGCACGTTAATTTGGAAGTATATTAAGTGCATGCGGATATTAACTACTAGGATATTATTTGCGTGTTGTCATGTGATTAGCACTATTTTTGGCATGAAATTAACTGCACGCTAAACGTGTTGAGCGCTCGACATTGAAGCAGTCTAGGTCGTTGGATGACAAGGAATACATGTGGCTTGATGACGTTTTATATTTAATTTGATACGGCTCTAGCAGAACATTCAATCGATCAAACCATACATTTCGTTCAGTCTGACTCTAACTTTAAATTATACGATGATCGATATAAAATAAACGGAAATGATAAACGTTCGGATTTTAAGCATGGCAATCCGAACATTTTTCATGGCAAATTTAGATTACGCGGCGGTGGCGGGGGCGTCTCGCGGTGGGAAGCAGCTCCTCTGCCGTGCTCTGTGTGTCGTCGGGCCACTGACCGACGGCGACGGCGGCGTCTTGCGCCGTTGTTGGCGTACTCCTGGATGTTGGCCTAGCTTCAAGGAAGGCCAAAATGTTCTGGACTTCGGAGCGAGTCAACTGGCGGGAGGAGGCGACTGGCATTGGTGCAAGGAAGCGGTCGACGGCGGCCATCCATGCCGCTGAGGGGGGCACTGGCACCCGCGCGGGGACAGGCGCTGTCAACGGCGCGGTGGAGACATTCATGTGCACGGGCACCGCTGCGGCGCGCACGTCGCTCTGCGCGAGCGCATGCGCTGGCAGTGTGCGGCACCGGCGCGGCGTCAGCGCGTCGCAGACGCCTGGCGCATGCGCTGGCAGGTGCAGGTGCGTGAAAGTCGGCGGGGACCTCGTGGAACCCGTGGGATCAAGCTCGGCGACAATGTGCGGCTCCGGCCCATCAATGCCACGGGATGGTATTTGGCGCGATCGGGCGGCGGAGCCGGAACGGGAGCGGGGACAGGCATGGCGTCTTCCCGCAAGGCCAGTTCAAGCTCGTCCCAAAGCGCCTTATGTTCTTGAGACTCCGGCTGGGTGTCTTCCTCAGGAAACTGGAACACTAAGGGCAGACCATCGTGATGCGGCATGGCCTACGTTTAGGTCAGGCTAGTTGGAGGTAGACGACAGGAGAATCGGAGAGGAAGAGAGAGGATTGTAGCGATACCGGGTAGTGCGGGGTTGATTTTAAACTGCGGCGCCGGTGACATTAAAAGTGGGAGCAGTTGGGACGACGGTGGGCGGCGGAGCCTGGTCAAAGGGCTCGCCTCCCGGTGAGCCTGCACAGCGGTCTGCTCGCACGCCTCCCGTCGACTCACACGCTTGCTCGGACGGCACCTGCCGATGAGAAGCGGGGACTCGTGGCGGCACGTAAACGCCCACGGTTTCAATAGTGAAAGCGTTCGCCTTAACGTGACAGGTCTTTGTTCCAAAATACCTTGGCTCTTCATTTGTGCAACTTGTCATAAGCAGCTTGTCTCAAATTGAAGAAAAAACTTATGAAGTAATATTTGTGCCATATCACGTGACCATGCTTAGTTTCAAGAATTTATGCTCACTTTTGGATTTTCTAAAATTTATGATCCAGGATTCGAAACAATATCATAACCTGCATCATGCAATAAATTATCAACCCGTACATTTGTCCTGTTGTATTTCTTAAGAAAGGATTTGGTCAAACATTTTGCTTAGTTAGACTTCAGACAAGTTATATATGCAGAGTAAAAGGATAATCCCTCTGTACCAGTGCATTGCCTGATATATTAACTCAAGTACTAGGCACGAACAAACGGGCTCAATTATGTGCTCATCCTGGTGTAGTACTAGTAGTAGTACTAGGCAATGCAGTTGACGGGTGACCTTGACGAGCGGCGACCGAGGGAATTGAGCCGTGCTCGGCACGGTAGGTAACGTTGTCTAGTTACTAAAGCATCCCTCCATTGTTCGTCGGTACTAGTCATTATGGACCGGGGACATGAGGGGAATTTCCTAGGGCTGGAATTCTGGCCGCCGGATATTTCGACTTGAAACGCTGAGGCTCGACTGGTTGGGATTGCCTAATGTGCGTACCACGCACGCCACCGAAGGACACGAGCCCGTGTTTTTTAGGATCAACACGAGCCAAGGCCTAGCTAGTACGCCGTTGGGTCCTACCATTCGAGAATACGAAAGGGACCTTTTAAATTGCCGAACGAATCTATGTGTATTACAATACCCGTATTTTCCTTGCAAATACTAATCTCAACGTGGTAATTGATTTATGACGAGTTGTTGAATTAGAGTGAGTTTGTGATATAGTGATCTCAACGTGGATTTCACATTTCATGGTATCCCTAGTAAGTTTTCCAATGCAAATTCAAATTTAAAAGATGAACAATATGGAGGTGAGAAAACTTTGTATGTATCAAGCATATGACCACACACACACACACAGAGACACACACGCACGAACACAACAACAATCCAATAAGTATAGTGCATCTATTTTTCCAAACCATGCATGTATGACACGAATTCAAAAATACTCCTTCTATTCCTAAATATTAGTCTTTTAGAGAGTTCAACAAGTGACTACATACGGAGCAAAATGAGTGAATCTAGACTCTAAAATATGTCTATATACATCCGTATGTGCCAGTCCATTTGAAGCCTCTAAAAAGACTAATATTTAGGAATGAAGGGAGTAAAATGTAAGACATCCATGGTCCTCAGTTCAATATTTAAAATGAACATGAAACTGAAACATGAATATTAAGTCTAGTACTATAGTACATGCAAATGTTGTGTTTAGGCGGAGCTATGATTGTCGGGGGTCAACCCCTCGACCTTAGATAAAATTGTGGAGCTCTGTTTAGGGTTGTTTAGATTATATTTGTCCCCACCCTCCCAACCACCGATTGGTTGTGCACCCCCCACCCCTCCTCCCCGGGAGAATATCATGTGCCCCATACCTTAGATGCTATATGCCGTCTGAGTTGCTTGGAGCTTGTAGATCTGAGATATAGCAGCTCACATGATGTGTCTTAATATTTTGCAGAAACCTTGATGAGTTTGAGAATTGCACACAATTTGTACAAAAACTACTTAGATGCCCTTTGATCCCATATCCAGCGACCTCGAAGTCAGATCACCGTAGCATCTAAGATGAAGGAGGACATCATATTCTCCTGTATGTAAGAATATCATGTGCTACCACACCTTAGATGCTTTGGTGATACAAGCTCTTCGGAGGCGTTGGATTTGTGACCCAACACCTCCTCGGTGGTTCGAATGGTTTTTGCGTAAAAGCCCCAAAAGAGTTCGCCACCGCTTATAAGCACAAAGACTGCTCAGATGCCATTGATCTCAGATCAAAGCGACCTCCAAGCTCGTATCACCGTAGCATCCAAGCTGCGATAGCACCTTATGTTTTCTCGCACGGGAGAGTATGAGGTGCTCCCGCACCGTAGATTCTATGGTGATACGAGTTCACTGAGATCTAACGGCCCACAATAGGAGGTTTGAATGTTTTTGCAATATACGGCTGATAGAGTTTGGGAAATGCGCAGAAAGTACAAGTACTACGCATGTGCCATCTGATCATTGATCATATGACCTAGATGCTTATATCACCGTAGCAGGTAATTAAGCTACGGGAGCACCTAATATGAGCACCGGGGAGCCGTTCGATCGAAGATGCAGTGGCACACACAAGGCCTGAATGTTTTATTTGCAAAAAAAACCTTTGGAGAGTTTGTAAATTGCGCATAATTACAAAGACTACTCCCAAGCCATTGGATCTCACTTCCAATGGTGTAAAAACTCGTATCACCATAGTATCTAAGCTGCGCGGTGGATGTGATATTCTATGCCGCTGTCATTTTTGTTCGTAAACTTGCAAAATACGTGTAACTCGTGCCGTTACTTGTCTAACGCGCAAAGTGTTTGTTCAAAAACCATCCTACACTAAAATATCGGAACAACACACGGGGTCCCACTTGTCATTAATCAAATTTGGACCTAAAACTAACAAATCTGAAAGACGAGATTTGAACCGCAACTGGACTACAAAGCGTAAGTCGATAGCCTGAAAAACGAAGCGGTTGTTGGCTTTGTCCCATAACTTGATTTTATTTATACAGATACTTGCGTTGAGTAGAGTAGAGGAGTGCCTCGTCAACACGTGCATGACCGTTGTCTCACTTCTTGGTGGGTCCTGTGTCTGCGATCTCAATCTCTCTTCTCTCCATCGTCTAACCTTTGCACGGGCACACACGAAGAGCGGCGCTAGCTTGCCGTGGTGTTATTACAACTAAAAAAAGCTTGGAAAATAGAAGAATCGCCTAGAACAAGAGACGTTGTGGCTGGTCGAGACGGAGCTAACCACATCTATCCTCCGTGTCACGTTTGCATGATGAAGTTGTGTGGCTAGTGGGGTGTTTTCGACCGACTGGCTGGGTCCCGAGGTCGAACCATAGGTACTACGTCTGATACAGTATATTTTTACACGCACATTTTTCCTCCATGCCGAGACGTGGCACACCCTACCGCGCGGTTTCGGGGTCCTCCCGGGTGGTGCACGCATATATTCTTCCTGACATGGGACGCCCTACCGCACGTTTTCTGGGTCCTCCTCGGTCGTAGCACCGAAGCAAGTAAATGAGTCGTCAAAGCACGATGGCTAGCTAGTTGGGCTAGTTTGACCGATTAGCTAGGCCGCCGCCACATTTGTTTTTTCACCCCCTTTTTTATCTACTTGCCGGCAGGTAAATTTAAATATCCACCACGGCGTTGATCTGGTGTTTGGGTGCCGCAGGATTTTTAATTTTTGATTGACGGGAGCAGGCATGAGAAGATTTTTAATTTTTTGATTGACGGGAGCAGGCGCGGCAGCAATTACACGATGACTCCGCCTGTAAAAACCCACTGCTCCCTGATGTGAGAAGTCGTCGACTGGTGTTTTACCGTGGTGAAAACCAAAAGATTCCCCGCTTCCTCCGCCTTCCCGTAGATTGCATTGGCTTTCAGCCGTTTTTCCCCCTTTGCTTCCTCTCCCCATTGCTTCTACCTGGTGCCATGGCGGTGCAGCAGATCACGGAGTCCGAGGTGAGGCGCCTGACACAGGAGCTCCATGCCAAGGATGCGGAGCTCAGGGCCAAGGACGTGGAGCTCCGTGAGCTCAAGGAGGAGAGGAGTGCCATGCTCCTCCGTTATGTGCGGAAGTTCATGGAGCTTCAAAAGCGGCAGGCGTCCACAACAAAGATGCTCGAGGCGTCGGCGGCGTTGCTGCAGAAAGCGGGAGATACGATAGGCCGTCAAGGGAGCCGGCTGGAGCGTGAGCGGGCCGATCGTGACGAGGTCCAGGATCGCCTCAGCCACTTGGTGAACCAAGTTGCCACGAACGTGTTGCGGCTGCACGATGCCTACCGTCGTGCCAGCGCGACGATGCCGGCCGTCGGGCTAAACCCGTTCGACCACTCGGTCGACTTCAACGAGCTGCACCTTCCTGGCCTGGTCTCCTTCTTCACCTATATCTCCGAGGATCTGAGCCGTCTCCGCGCGATGGTGGGGGCTGAGCTGGACAAGGAAGGGTTGCGGGCTGCCGTCGCCGTTGCCGGGCAAATCCTTTCAGGGCTCCGTCACCTGAATCCATTCGTGCCATTGGACGCCATCTTTGATGAGCTGGCTCCCGTCGACCGGGAGCGGGCTCTGTGGGCGGTTGCACCCTGCATCACCAACGTCGTGCGCCTCGAGAAGCAGAGGGACTTCGGTGGTGTTTAGGTGCCCTCTGCATGGGCATGTCCATGTCTCGGCGCAACATGACCGTTGGATCAAACTCGACGGTGCAGATCGTCCTTTGTAGCACAAAGCGTGTGGGTGTGTTTGGTTGCATTCTCATCTCAATATAGTTGTTTCCTCTTCATGTATTTTTGTCAACCTACTAGTGTGGACTCATTCACCCTTCATGCACTCTGCCAAACACCCAAAAGTGGGTCGAGAAGGGAACTTTTGCTCCCATCCCGTGCACCCTTCATACACCCCGCCTAACACTATTCATGCTTCATATGGTTCATGTTTCGTGGAGTACTGTAGCACCGTACTCTCCGTGCGCTGTGGACCTAGTTCTGTTAACATTGATCTCACCATTCATTCTCGACCGGACAGTCGAAAAAGCGGTACTATGTTACATATAGGAGTAGTTGACATGCGCACAACATCATTTGTTATCATCATATCTTACTACACTAGCAACAAGATTGTGTAGTACTGACGTATGAACCACTGCACATGCCTAGTAGTAGGAGCACTGTGTATGTTCAAGTGGCTGCCGTGTTTCACACTCCTCTGTCGTAAGAGTGGAAACGCTTGCTGTAATCATTTTTTTGTTCTGAAAAAACAGTGGACACGCTCTACCGTTCGGATCCTCCTCCAGCCATGCACTAAATTACTCACTTTCGCCGACGTGTGGGACAGCCAGCATCGGGGTCCACCAGCCATGCACTAAATTACTCCGTAGTAGAGTGACGGTAGACTACCCGATTGAAGCGCCGCAGAATGCCCAATGAGCCGTCAAATCACAAAACCCCTCCTTCTGGCTGAAGAAGTTGGACGGATGAAGCAACCATCATTTCACTCTTCTCTCTCTTCCTCTCTACCCAACCCTCGCTTCTGCCTCATCTTGTTCCTCATTTCTTCAAGAAAACCCCGACCTGCTTCGCCATTGTTCTTCTCTCCCAAAGAAGGAAAGGTGAGCGCATCAATGGTGTTGATTCTGGCCAAGGCCGGTCTTGCAACCCGAGACTGATCCTATAACTCCTCTCTTTTCTTCTTTTGGGTTTGTGATTATGGTTTCTTTTCTTTTATTTCTATTTGACAGTTTCTTGATGGACGCTGGAGCACCGGCCAAGTGATGTCTATGGCTCGCCAAAACCGTCGAGGCTCATGGTAGTAAGAAGCGCAAGCACCCCGCCGAGACTACCGCAGACAAGCTCAAAGCCATCGCCTGTCCAAGCCCCCTCTCCGGATCCCTCATTAAGCAAGTCCAGGTAATATCTCTTCTTGACGATCTTTTCTCGATCTTGATCGTGTTTTTCATCTAACACGCAGTACTAGTACTAGTAGTACAACTTTCGGGTGATCTTGCATGTGATTTTGTGTGCCAAATGACGGTTCTAAATTTCTTTTGACCAAAACATGCGAGAGGTTGACACTGATTTCTTATAGATTATTAACTATTTCCCTCTGTCCCAAATTTCTTGTCTTAGATTTGTCTAGATATGGATGTATCTAATACTAAATGTGACTTGATACATCCGTATCTAGACAAATCTAAGACAAGAATTTTGGGACGGAGGGAGTACTTTATGAACATCAATGCTACCTTTAAGAGGGTATATTTGCCTCAAGAACTTGTGTTATGGATATTGCATGTAATCCCTCCGCTCTCATGCCTTTGAAGACATGTTCTAGTGTCTTTGTTCACTCATTTCTGCGCGTATATGTAGTCATATATGGAGTATAATATCGAAAATCATCTTATATTTCTGAACGGAGGTAGTAATAAAATATGGTTTCTGTTTGAATTAGAACCAGGCCCGCGGTGGAGATGAAGTTCTCAAAGTCATGCCGTGTGAACTGGAAGACCTGATGATGAGTTCTACTGCTAAACTATCCAGCTGCTGTGTCCTTGTTGGCACGTGTCCTGAACTAGTGTTTTCCTGTAGCATTGTTGTCAGGCGTGTTCTCGAGGCTGTACTTGACCACAACAATTTCCTGGCTGTGCCTTCGATTACGAAGGGTGTGGTTCTTGTAAAGCTCCCCAACAAATCTGATGCGCCTATCTTCATCATCATGTTTATGAGTGGAAAGACCACTCTGTTAGGTTCTCCAAGGTTGACAAGACGGTGATGGTGCATGTAGACATCTCACACGAAGTCCATGTCCTAGTCAGTCATGCGGGGTTCATCCCGTAGGTCGGTGGCAAGAAATAGTCTGCAGAGTTTAGTTAGTGCAACTCTGCTTGTCTGTAGTAAGTACTATTGTTCAGTACTTGATTTGTGTTTGTGAACCCTGTATTGTTTATTAGTACTGCCGCTTTTGGTGTGTGGTCAGTCCTGAGAACAGTCTATGTTAATGTCTGTCCACTCAATTCAGTCTGTATATTTTGAAGTATCCAGATCATATTTTTTGTGAGGACGGTTTATCAATTATGGTTACACTCCAATATCTGTATGCATTGCAAGGTTTATCGCACCCACCAGGATTTCCAGTCCCATGGATGTTCGGTCCATACGATTTGTCACGACCTTTGGACTGTCCTGCTTGTGGGAGTAGGCAGGGCCCCTGCATGCCATGCATAGTTCGACGATCAATCTTCTGTTTAGTACTTCAACATAGTGATTTCCTGGTAAGGATTCACTCGTGTCACATCAAGTAAATCTTATTGATTTACTGTCTAAATCTTATTGATTTGATGTCATGTTTTCTTTCTTTTCCTACAATTTTATGATGTAGGTTTTGCCATGTGACATTCATCACAGAATAAACCGGTTGGTTTGCTCTACGATGGCTATTTTTGCAGGTTTCACTTCTTATGTCGTGTCAGTAACGAAGGCACTGTCCATCACTTATATTATCGGAAAAATTGATCCGCCTCGTTGTCCGAGTACAAGCTGAATCCCTATGATAAACTGCAGTTTGGTTTAACAAAAATGCCACAATTAGTCCTTCTCGCGTTAAAAAGAAATGAAGAAAAAAACTGGATCACGGTCTCGGATCCTAGTCAAGTTAGAAAGCTGATCATAGCAGACCAGACACGATCGCCGCTGTCTCGCACAGATCGAGCACCAGCAGTTGCTCCTGACAGCGGCAGCAGCTCAGTCTGATCCAGCTGAGGACTGGGCAACGTCCGCGTCAGCGGATCAGTCTGATCTACCGGAGGATCGGGCATCGACACCGGCACCTGCTCCGACACCGGCACCAGCTCTACAAGGAGCACCATCTCCGGCAGCAGCAGCAGCTTCGGCACCTGCACCAACACTTGCACTTGCATCTGCTCCGGTCCGTGCAGTTACACTGGTAACAGACTGGGCTGCAGTTCGCACTTCATATACCAAAGTCCTTACAAAAACCGACATGTCCACCTTCTTGGTAAGCATTGGCCGCCCAAGTGCTTCCTTCTTTTTTCTTTCCATGTTGTTTCACATGATTCACTGTGTTGATCTAACTTTTTGGGTATGTCTTCTTGTTTGCAAACAGAGAATTCCTAGAGCAACGAGGGAGTCATTCAACAATCCGGGCGACCGCGGCCAAGTTTCTCTTACCATGCGCAGCCTTGGTGTGAATGAACCTGCTCAATATACCGTAAGTACAAAGGATGGTCACATGAGGATTGATGCTAAAGGATGGTCAATGTTTAAATCTAAATTATATCTTGCGGTAGGGGATGATGTCAAAATCGAACTTTCTCGGCAAGGAGAGCTGGTCCAAATCAACTTTGAAATTAGCAGCACACAACTACCGAAATGATCTATCCTCTGAGAGATTTTGATGTAATAATCTGGCATGGTGAAAGAAGTGTCCTGTGTGTATAAGTAGTACGATTTATCACATGGTATATCGTTGATAGAATTGCAACTCTGATTGCTGGTTAGAACCGCTCGTTCGATTTCATTCCAACAGCTGTCGTGCTTTATTCAATTTTGTGTATTCGCCTTATGACAAAGATCTAAAACCAGCACTGCATCGATCGCTTGCAATATGAAAAGCGTTGAGGTAGAACACATGGGCCACCAAACATGCAGGGTCGGCTCATGGGCCAAAGTCCGTAACGGTGAGCCTATCTCGAGTATTATATTCTCACTGAACCCCATAAAAAAAGCTGAACCCCATAATGCCCGTGCGCTGCGAGAGGGAGTATATTTCTCGGCAAGGTGAGCCTGTGATATAAAGATTCTATATTTCTTTACAGAGGAGTATCTCTCTGTCAAAAATATATTTATGTGTAACTAGTTACTCCTGTCTTTCTACTTCCTTTCGCTGATATGTGGGTAACCGCAACGGGTCCACGTGCCATATGCACAAATTAGAGTGCACAACTTCACGGTAGACACCCGGTCGAAGCGCCAAAGAATGCAATGAGCCGTCAAATCACAACCCCCCCTTTCCAGCTTAAGCAGTAAGCTGGACGGACGAAGCGGCAATATTTCACTGGGCCTGAATCCCCTTCTCCCTCGTCTGCTTGTTCAGAGAAAACCCCCTCTTGGTGATTGCATAGGGTTTTATCATGGAGAACCAGGTACGAATTCTTCATCCATCCCCGATAAATCCAAGTCCCTTGGTCGCAGGTAATCCTAGGATGGCAACCGCTGCCGTTGATGCATTTTTCTTCCTACTGAATCTAGTGTGTTCCATTTGCAGTGCCCAAAGTGCGAGTACCCTACAGGTTTCTGCGCCCTCGGCGAGACGCCACACTTGTTCCTTCTCATCCTAACACATCATTTTGTAACGCGCAAAATATGTTCCTAGAATCCTCTTTTCTATCCGAGAGGGTGGGGTTTTTTTGAACATGTTGTGTTCTCATATTATTTTTCCTACAGTGTATTATTTGCTCTGCCAGAACACATGTACTCAAGATGCTCGGCCTTGCCATAACTGAATACACTAGTTTAATGGTCACAGTGAAGACAAGCCATGGATATAATTTCCGATTTGGGTTCATGAACCAAGAAGATCGTTGCTTTTTTAATGGCCGAACTTGGATAAACTTTCTCAAGTGTTACAGACTGAAAGTTGGCGCACGAATGTTGATGGGAATAGTAGAAACTGGTCTCATTTTCACTGCGATCTTCCACCCCGACGTCGTTCCAATTGTTCATCCATGTTAGTTTTGTATCTGGTTCTTGCTTGTTGCCTTGATTACTTCTTAATCCACCTATTCTGTGTTACTAATCACAATTTAACTTTAGAAGTACCAACGAATCTCTCACGAATATGCTACTTCAAACTAATATTTTCTTATAATTGGTGGCACGTGTAGGTTTTTTCAGAGTTAAGCAGTCTGCTCGTTTGTTCTCTGGAATAACTCGGCTGTTACTAATGGCACTGAAGTTGATTGGATCGACATCCACAAGTTCCTACACTTTATTGATCGTCTTGAGGTCCTTGTGGGGCGTTTCAATGGTGGAAGGGCACGTGGGATATGTGTGCCACTGCTGCACTTGTTGAACAGGTCCAATTGTGTCGAGAAACTTATGGTACGAGCTGTTTTCTGTTATATATGTTGTTCATAAACTATTGCTTATACACAGTTTTACAGCTCTGATCTTCTTGAAACAGGAACTGCGAAGTTCTATTGTTCCTATACAGATGCCTGACCATGGTCGGGTCAGACTTGCGCTTGGTCACAACATGATGTTTATGTCGACCTACTCAATTCCCCTTGGAGGTGAAAAGATACTTATTCATGGGTGGTCTCAAATAATGAAGGCCCGTCCATCTTGGAGAATAGGACAGAAGATTATGTTCATGCTTTTCCATGGCTCTAAAGCGAATATCCTGTTTATTGACCACGTTGCAACATGAAGCCGCTTTCAAAAGGTTGTGGATGCGCGGGGTGGCGCCTGGGCCTTGTCCTGGGGCTTGGCGGCCTCACCCTTGGTTAACTGTAGGCAAAGTAGCACTGTTCGAGGCATGCTTTGTACGGTTGAACCTGTATAAGTACTCATACTGCTTTCAGCTTTGGTTGTTAAGTGCCCTTGCTGGTTTCAGTTAAGGTTGTTAAGTACTCCTGCTGCTTTTACAGCCTGTCGTGTTTCTTCAGTCCTGTCTTCCTCCAGCCGCCAAAACCAAACCAGCACCGGCGGGGCCGCCTGCTTCCGCCTCCCACGGCTGGCTGCGCCTCAGCGCACGCATCGCCGCCCCATCGTATCCTAAATCTTTAACGCCGACGTCCTCCGCGCGCTTTGGTGCGCTCGCCGCGTCGCCACCCTCTCGCCTTGTCAACATGGTCAAGAAACAACTGGAATCGGCAGAAGTACATGGAGAGGATGACCGTAGGGGCCCACCTCGTCAGTGTATGAAAAAATAAAATGCTTCCTCCTGGTGTTTTTCGACATCCGGGACCCACGACATTGTGAGCGATATATTCAATAGACAAGAGAACAGCAAGATCGGCCGACACCGGGACGAGCTACTCGAGCAATATTTTTTGTTTGGTATTGTTGAGACGGAGCAGGGTTTGAACTGGCTCAGGCCCGCCTAGCCCTGTGCTTATATTTTATGTTCACCATGTGACCAGCCCAGCTATATTTTCTTTGTGAAAATGAGACCAGTTTATTTTTTCGTAAGAATACCCAATCCAGCCTACTTATTTTTCTACGCCGATGGCTGCAACTCTTTCAAGACGCGCAAATCTTGAAAGTAATATGAAATGGGTTGTAAATATAAAAACAGATGACAAATTGGCAATTACTTTATAATTTCTGATTTTTTTCACATTTTCAGATTCCTATTTCACTGGGCATTAACCTAATTTAAATATATCTTCAAAGTACTTTAAATCTAGCTCGACATTTCGGTATTAAAAATAGTTTGGAACCCATAGAAATATGCGAAATAAAAAAACGACTGCAATAAATTGCATAAGAAGTTGCCATGAGCTATATATAAATTATTAAAAAAAGAGGGAGTGGTCTGACTTGTGGGCCTGTTTAGTTGACGCGTATGCAAGATTTTTTTAGTTATTATATACGTCAACCAACGATTCTAGCAGACGTAACCGTTGGATGTCAATCCAACGGCCGTCGTGTTTCTTCAATCTCTGATCTTCTTGCTCCAGCCACCAAAGCAGCGCCGGTGGGACCGCCTACTCCCGCCTCCCGTGGCCGGCTGTGCTGCCTCGCAGGCCTCAGCAACCCCTACTACTCCCACCGCTGGCCAGGGCATCCCTCTACTCACCCACACCCCCTGTTATTCTGCGGCGACGACAGCCTCACACCGCAGCCGAACCGTGAACGCCAGATTCTCTCCGCTGGGCATCCACCGTCGATCTTCCCGGCTCTGCGCCGTCCCCTTCCTAGGCTCGCCGTCGTCCACCGCCGTGGTGCTCTCGCACGGCGTGGTCAATGTGGTCAACGATCGACTTCCATCTAAGAGTATCAGACGTGGAGAGGCTTACAGAGGGGTCCACGGCAGCCGCAAGGAAGTGCCTCTTATTACGCGGAAAATAATTATTCCTCCACCGACAATGGGACCCACCGGGCGGGCCACCAGTATTTTGCGAAAAATCGCTTCCCTCGACTGCTGGGACCCACCAGACGGGCCACCGATTTCGAAAAAAACGCTCCTCGCTGTCACTCGACCCACCGGAAGTGCCTCCTTATTACGCACAAAAATGAATACCCCCGGCTAGCTGGAACCCACCTTGGTGGAGGCTGAGTTAGGGCCTACTAAGTTGACGGGACGAAGGGCTTTGTCAACTTAGTCAATATGAACGATTCTAGCTCCAGTGACCGTACGATGTCCATCCAACGGCCGTAGTGCTTCTTTAACCTCTGGTCTTCTTGCTCCAGCCGCCCAAAGAAGCGCCGGTCGTGCCGCATGCTCCTGCCTCCCGTGGCCGGCTGTGTTGCCGCAGAGGCCTCACCGCCCCTACTATTCCCATCGCTGGACAGGCCTCGCGGCGACGGCAGCCTCACACCGCAGCCAACAAGTGAACCTCGATACTCCTCCGCTGGCTTCCACTACCAGATTCTCGGTTCCCGTCGTCCCCTTCCTAGGCCTCGCCGCCGCCCACCGCCCTGGTGCTCTCGGCGCGTGGTCAACGTGGTCAAGGAACGACTTCCATCGGACGTGGATCAGACGTGGAGAGGCTGACAGCTGGGTCCACGACCGCAGCAAGGAAGTGCCTCCTTATTACGTGCAAAATAATTATTCCTCCACCTGACAGCGGGGACCCACCGGACAGGCCACCGTATTTCATGAAAAAAATGTTTGCCCCTGACTGCTAGGACCCACCAGCTACATCTTCGCACGCAAGGAAGTGCGTCCGGGCAAAAAAAATGATTCGCCCCCCTGACTGCTGGGACCCACCAGCTACATCTTCGCAGGCAAGGAAGTGCCTGATAGTCGGGGCCCACCTGGTCGAAGCGTACATAGCATTGTCATTCTGGTCGCGAACGTGTACGTACATATATACTGGTGGATGTAGAGGCGTGCACGTGTCGTAGTAGAGGCGCACACGTAGCATGTACACGTACGTACAGCGGCCAGGGTGCAAGAAAGAAAATATGGCTATGTGTACATACGGGCGGGGTCTCGAACGCCTACTCGCGCATACGTACGGCGAGGGCTCGTTGACAAGGCTGGGATGGAACGGAGAACAACATCGTCGTCATGTTCATGGGGAGGCAACGAAATGCGTTGTGTTCGTGGGGAGGCAACGGAATACGTCGTGTTCATCGGGAGGGCTTGGACGGAACATGCGATGGAAACGAGGCCTGGCATACCGCACAACGGAGGAAACGGACCTCCTACATTCGGAATGGGGTCCTGTTGATCGGGAGGGGTGTGGCGTACCGCAAAACGGAGGAAACGAACCTCCTACGGTCGAAACGGGGGTCCTGTTGATCGGGAGGGGTGTGGCGTACGGCAAAACAGAGGAAACGGACCTCCTACGGTCGAAACGGGGGTCCTGTTGATCGGGAGGGGTGTGGCGTACCGCAAAACGGACCTCCTATGGTCGAAACGGGGTCCCGTTGATCGGGAGGGTGTGGCGATCGCAAAACGACCTCCCTACGGTCAAACGGGGTCCTGTTCATCAGAGGGTGTGGCGATCGCAAAACAGGACTCCACGGATACTGTTCATCTCCACCGTCGACCTCCTCCAGCCTCCACGGGCTACCGTCGACCTCCTCCAGCCTCCACGAGCTCCTGCTCATCCAGCCTCCACCGCGGCGCTACTCCACCGCCATCGCTCAACCACCCTCGCACCGTGATATCGCTCATCCAGCCCTCCACACCACGGGCTCCTGTTCAACCACCCCTCCACGGGCACCCCTCCACCGTCTACTATTCATCCAGCCCACCACACCACGGGGGTCCTGTTCATCCACCCCTCCATGGGAACCCCTCCACCGTCTACTGTTCATCCAGCCCTCCATCACACCACGGGGTCCTGTTCATCCAGAGGCAACGCCACCGCTCACTGTTTATCCAACACCCCCCCAACGCTCATTGTTCATCCCAGAGGCAGCATCGATCGGCTTCAGTTAGCTGCAGTAGTGAAGGAATCGCTCGATCGGGTTCAGTTAACAGCCATCGATCGATCGCTCGGGTTCAGTAACGCGTAGCCTGCAGTGCAATCGCCGGGTTCGCTTAGAGCCCAACGCCGCCGGGTTCGATTAGAGCTAACGCCTACACACGCAGCAGACGTCGTACGAGAAACGCGTGCATCGCCGCCCCGACCTCCCACCGTAACCGGGAACTCGCCAAAATTTTCCTCGCCCTCGCTTCTACCATGGTTTTTTCCGTCATGGACGGCCCAAATAATGTCATGCAGCTGCGTCTCCAGCCCACCCAGGACGAAAAGCCCATTTTCTGTCATGATTTTTTGTCATAGAAGTAGGAGCCCACCACATCTATGATGATACCAGGTTTTGTCACAATTATCGTCATATAAGTGTCATATGTATGATAGAAAAAAAATTCGTTCTGCCCAACATGTCACGGATGTGTCTTTTTTTGTAGTGCTTTCTCTTTTTGTCTCATTTACTCATTTTACATAGGAGCACGTGTAGAGGATGGCTATTCCTTTCGATGGGACCTCTTCATGGGGTTTAAGACTAAGCAGCTCCGAATTATGCCCGCTGCCCGCCACTCTGAATCGTGCCATCTATGATAAGGAGTAGTCCCATTGCAACAATGAGGTCCACTAGGTCTAGCACGTCCTGTAAGAAGAGACTATCACGCAAAACATACATCTTGTTGCCTTCTTCCTCGTACAGTACGTACCACTGGTACATACTACTAGTACTACTACTCGTTCTCCTATAAACCTTGCGCTTGGCATCTCCAAAATATTAACCTTGCGATTGGCTCTTCGCCTCTTCGGGAAGTCAAGCAATAATGGTACTGCAAAGATATATCGCTCGCTATATGAGACCGAATGAATTGCTGCACGTCCACCACGTGGGCGAGGGTCGAGGGGCGAGGGAGAGTGCGTACTATTATGTCTGTTTCAATATGGACTACATATGGAGCAAAATGAGTGAATCTACACTATAAAATACGTCTATATACATCAGTGTTTGGAGTATGTACTAGTAGTTCATACTAAAATCTACTAAAGGACATATATTCCAAACAATATGATAATCTCTCTAACCAAGGTAGGGACGAGGAGTAAACGGAGGGTGTAGTAAAACATTTTCCTCGTCCTGCGAGCCACCGCGCGCGTGGGCGAGGGAGCGGGCGTAAGGCGTACTAGTAAGCAAGCTTCACCTCGTCCTGCTAGCCACCGCGCCCGTGGGACGGGGAGACGGCCTACTAAGCAAGCTTCTCCTCGTTCTGTGAGTTGACGGGACACATGAAAAGTAATACGTACAGAGCATCTCGAGTGTATAGAGCCTTGCCTCTAAGGTAGGCCCCACATGGTTTGCCTCTTTTTTAACATAACGCGTCAAGTCGCAATTTGTTTGTTAACCCGTGGTAGACAATCCCCCATCAAGTGGACAACCAGTACACGTGTCAAATTACCACATGGGCTGCCTTTTCGTACAGAAATGAGCTCCACCGTGTACCCGCGTGGGTGTGGTTGGGAAAGAGACGGGAGTACGTGCGCCGTGCGTGCACCTCTTCTCTTCATGCACGTCCCCACCTACGTGGGTGTGTGTGAGTGAGATACAAACCTAGAAAGATGGCGTGTGCGTTCGTGAGTGTTTCTTGTTCGGGGGGGTGTGATTTCGTGAATGTATTTGTGGGAATATGTGTCGATGACATCTCAAACAAAAATTTGACACATGCAATGTGTGTCAAATAGAGGCCTATCTATATCGTATTTAGAGGGGGCGATCCACGAGAAGAGAGGGAGGGGTCATAGATATCGATAGAGTCGAAGAGAGGATCAAGTGGGTGGGTGCGAGATCGATGAAGAGAGCCATTGAAATTGTGTGTGTGCAAAGATATAGGGCGACTGACCTACCGGAACGTCAGAGGGCACAGGGCAAGTTTGTGTGTGGCAGGGAGACATGACTAGAGCGCTCGATGTATCGGTGTGTGTGTGGGGGGGAGGGGGAGGCAGAGGCCTAACTAGAGAGGTAGAACGACTCGTATATGTGTTGAGAAGGAGAGACCCAGCTATGTCTTGAGGGAGATCGGTCGACATCCATACATAACTGAACGACGGGAAATAGGTTGGGCAGAGATAGAGGGAGAGAGAGGAGAGAGAGAGGGAGGGAGAGGGGTAGAGTGCTGGATGGGTGATGGAGTTGCTTCTCGAAGATGGTGGGAGAGGCCTACTAGACAAACTGAGGGTAGAACTGCAATATTTTCAATAAGAGTGGGGATGTGTTTCTGTGTGTGCCTGTGCATGATAGATGTGTCGGGACACATGCATGGATGATGAAGGGGAACCGTGTGTCTGGTAAGCAAACCTAACTAGATCGGTAGATCAATTGTTGTTTGTCGGAGGATGGTAGAGACATAACTAATGAGGTAGATCGATCGACGCATGGGGGAATACGAGTTATAAGGACCTAGATAGCTATATGTATAGCGGGAGATCGGTCGGTGTACATCCATTTGTTAGAGGCAAATAAGGCCCAGCGGGATGGATAGACAGAGAGAATGGAGCTAGGAGGTGGTGCGAGAGGCCGAGCTACTAGCTAGATAGGGGGAGGAGTGTGCAATTGTGAGATCGATGAAAAGATGGGCGAGAGTTTACACGTGTGTGGGACTGTATGAGAGACACGAGGCATGGACATAGAAAGGAGGAGATGGAAGGTGAGTGTGTATGTTGTAGGAAGACATCGCTGGAGAGGTTAATGATCGGTGTGTGTCAGAAAAGAGTTGTGGAGACTGTGGGAGAACGACCTAAAGAAAAAAAATGAATGTGCGCGATGGATAGAATGCTGAGGGAGGGGGAGGGCGAGGAGGGCGTGTGCATGAACAAGAGAAAGTTAGTGCTAGCTACAAAGGTTAGAGGATTGTGTGGGTGTAAGAGACTAACAAAGTGTCAGGACCCCGATTCCAAGTCACACCGATCCAGCATGTAACACATCATATCACTTTGCGGTCTCACGCACGGTATTCCCACGGGTGTCGCCTTACCATGGCCCGGAACCGCTTATGCCTTTTGACTCACGATATGATAGTGTCGCTAGCATCCATATGACAAAGAACCGGGCCGACATGACTAGTCGTGAACCCAAAGCGCGCTTAGCCTATGAGGACGAGCATACATGAATCACATTGAGCATGTCGGTCAAAGACGAGATTTATTCGGGCTGTAGCACTGGGCTAACAGGACTCCGGTAATCCGGGCTGTAGCAGGCTAGGCAGGACTCCGAATAACACGCGAGACATTTCCCCGAAGGGACAGACATAGGAACAACGTGAAACACATGCCGCCAGTCAAGTGTCCAAGCAGAGGGCTAGCAGGACTCCGTGAACTGGCTGTAGCGGACTACTATCGCCGTAAGCACTAGACTACATTTCCCCATATGAAAGGCTGCCAAGGATAAACAACTAGATGGTCGGATCCCACTCATACCAAGCATTTCAAACATACACACATTATGCCGATATGAGTAGATACAACATGGCATCACAACAAAACTCTACAACTCAAGTACTTTATTTAGAAGGCTCCGAGGAGCCATACATAACATATTCATACAGATAGGGGTCACATGACCCGACACTCAAGTCATACAAACATACAAGCACATGCGGAAGCAAAGTAGTCTGAGTACAGACACTAGAAAGAAAGAAGGCTTGACGAAGCCTGTCTATCTACATCGACCCTTCACAAGTCTTGGATCACCACCTGGGTGGTAAGTCACTCGTCAACGTCGAGGTCTACATAGAACCCATCGAGAGGGATGGGGTTGTCGTCTGAAAAACATTAATGGTAGCACCATGAGTACGGAGGTACTCAGCAAGTCTTACAACAGAAACCTACAATACATGCATATTCTCAAGAAGGTAGTGGGGTTATTGTAGCAAGCCAGCTTTGACTCTTGGCTAAACTATCCAACGATAGACACAACTTGTAAAACATTTGTCGCACACGAGTCCACTAGCACCAACACAATACTCCACCGTGGATCCTCCCTCGTCATCCCACGAGAGGGCCATCCGCGGTACTCACTCTTATCTTGAGGCTTTTAGTAGTATCCATTTAACTTGTCTATGAACCGATATAAGCGAACCAGAAGTCCATTACCGCGGACACGGCTATTCGAATAGATGATGTTAACCCTGCAGGGGTGTACTTCGTCACACACGCTTTCACCACTTATCGCCGTTTACACGACATGTACTCGGCAACCTTCAAGCGGAAGCCCAGCGAGGGTGTCGGCCACGGCCTACCTAAACACCCAAGTCTCTAGTCCAGGTTTATCGCCTATTCGGGTTCCATCCGCAGGGAGTCCGGCCGAGGTTTCCACTAACGGCCCCGAACGATGTGAACAGGGTTCCCGAGACACCAAACGGGCGAATCGGTACACCGTGCCACGTGCCTACCGCAACACAGCCCACCCCGATGGTCAGCACTGCGTGCGGCCCCCAGCATACTACAAACACCAGAAACTACTTGCAACTCCTGGACAGAGGACAAGTGTGATCAAGAAGCCGAGAGAGTCAATTAAGGATCCCAATGTGTGGTAGTAACTGTATCATGGATCACAAACACAGAACTCAGTTCCTAAGGACGGCCACAACCCACCATGTACTCCTACATGGCCTCTCATCGATTCCTTTACCAAATCGTATTCAACACTTCACCCTTGTTACCCACACAACCTTTCACTCTAGTTCATCATCCCGATGAGCCAGACCTGACACAACTCTAAGCATAGCAAGCATAGCATGGTAGGAACACACACACATGTAATGGCTCAATCAACTCCTACACATGCTAGTGGGTTTCATCTAGTTACTGTGGCAATGACAGGTCATGCAAAGGAAGTGGGTTCAACTACCGTAACACACAGCAGTTTGAAACGCGTTGTCTTAATGCACTAAACAAGAGCGAAGCGAGAACATGGGTTTGTATCGGAATGATCAACGGGTTGCTTGCTCGATGGAGTGGACGTGGATACCGCCTTCGCTTGATACTGGAGATATCCTCGGAGGCAGGACCTACCACGGAGAACACACCGAAACATAAACAACACATGACGATATGCAACAATATGATGCATGCTATGACATGGCAATATGAATGTGTCCTGACCTAATGCAAGTTAATTCAAAAGGTTATGAACTCATTTGAATCAAGGATTCAAATAATAGCTCATTTCAAATAACCTAATAGTGCATATTCTTCTTTTGACTAAACAGCAGGTTTAAATTGTTCTGACATGCATGAAACCAGTTCCATTGGATAGATTGGATTTTTCTGATAAATTTTCATATATAAATCTTTGCATTTGGAGCTACAGATTATTTTCTATGAATTTTTGAAGTTTGAACTATTTTCTGGATTTTCCTGTATAGAAATAATTCCAGTAAATTAGTTAATGCGTCAGCACTGTGTCATGCTTGCGTCAGCAGTCAACCCCGCTGGCTGGGTCAAACCTGACGTGTGGGGACCACACGTCAGTGACACAGGGACTAATCCCGGTCAAACCCGCGCTGACTGGGGTTTGACGTGGCCCTAGGGCCCACTGTCAGTGACCTAGGTGGGTTTTAACTGGTGGGTTTAGTTGCTAATGACAGCCACGTCGACTCGCCGGAGTTTCGCCGGCGGCGACCATTCCGTGCGGCGGAGGAAAGTGCAGAATCGCGCTCAGGCGACCAAACGAGCGGCGGAGCCTATCTACGTGATGCGGGAGGCAACCCGCATCTATTGGTGGTGGTAGTTGGCCTCGAGGTCGCCGGAAACGACGCCGGCGACGTGTTTGGCGGCGCCGGAGCTCGGGTGGAAGTGCAAAACGAGCTACGGGGCACCGTGAGGTACGTGCGGTAGTGCGTTGGCCTCCTGGGGTTGCGGTGAGGCCATTGGACATGGTGGGGTGGCCGTTGGTTAGCCGGAGACACGCCGCGACGTGCTCATGGCGGTGGGTGCGGTGAGCTTGTTCACTTGCTGTGGTGCACGAAGAGGAGAACGGAGAAGATGGGAAGGTAGCTGAGCTCACTGCGGTCTCGGGAAGCGAACGTCGCGGTCGGGGACGAGCTGGTGCGGCGGTGAGGTCGAAGGGATCTCCGCGGCGAAGGTTGACGAAGAGCTCGGGAGCGTAGAGTAAGCGGAAGGCTCGGGCTCGGCTAGCTCGAAGAAGAGGAGGGCGGCGGAGCTTCTGGACAGGTCGGAGCGGCGCGAGGACGACGGAGAGCGCGACTACGGCGACGGTGCAGCTGCGGTGGCGTCGGCCATGGCGGGGAGAGCGAGGGAGAGGGACAGGGGGAGGAGTGAGGTGTCCAGGGCGTCGGGGGCGCAACGTGGAGGTCGTCCAGGTGAGCGGGGCGGCGAGGAGGTGAGGCAGGGAGGCAGGGTGCTGCGTGGCGAGCTCCTGCTCCGGCGTCGAGCACCTGCCTGCCTGGCTGGCGAGGCGAAGCAGCTCGCTGGCGTGGCTGGTGGGCTGGGCCGGCCAGGTGGGCCGCCAGGTAAGTTAGTTTGTGTTCTGTTTTGTTTTTTTCTTTTTCTATTTTCTTCGCAACTTTGTGGAGTTATTTAAAATACCTAGACCACTCCAAAAATCACCAAACTGCACCTAGCCGCTAGTTGGAATATTTCCAACATGGAACATTTTGGTTTGGGAGTTTTTGAGCATTTGCAATATTTTATATAATTTAAAATGCTCAAAGTCAAATGCTTATGTTTTAATTCAGAAACCTTAGGATGACCTAGAAAATTGTGCACCACTTTTGTCAGAGGTTTAAACCCATAACAAAGGGGGTGAACATTTCTGAAGGGCATTTCAGGTTCATTGAAAATATTTTTAGTAGACCCTAGTTGATTTCAGGAGGGGTGCTGGGGTTTCTGCTTTCCCCATTTCAAGTTTCTGATGAACATAAACATGATGCACACTCTAATGCTTGAACTAGCTAGGATGTGACGACTCACCCCCACTCAAAAGAATCTCGTCCCGAGATTTAGGATCTGGGAAGAAGGTAGGGTACTCAAGTCGAAGACGGTCCTCCCTTTCCCATGTAGCTTCTTGTTCGGAATGGTGTGACCATTGAACCTTGAGGAACTTGATATTCTGGCGTCGAGTGGTACGCTCGGCTTGATCAAAGATACGAACGGGATATTCTCGATACGTGAGGTTATCCTGGAGATCAAGCGTTTCGTGGTCTACTCCTCGGATAGGATCCGAGAAGCAACGCCTGAGTTGAGAGACGTGGAAGACATCATGAACTCTGGAAAGATGCGGAGGTAGTTCCAACTGGTAGGCAACTTCCCCTCGTTTGGCAAGAATGCGAAAGGGTCCAATGTAACGAGGGGCCAATTTGCCTTTGATACCGAATCGATGGGTTCCTTTTAAAGGTGTAACCCGAAGGTAAGCCATCTCACCGACTTCATAAGCCATGGGCTTATGCTTGCGGTCATACTGACCCTTTTGTCGAGATTGGGCTGTTTTCAACTTCTCACGAATAATGCGAACCTGCTCCTCTGCTTCCTGAATCATATCCGGGCCAAAGAGTTGTCTCTCGCCGGTTTCTGACCAGTTAAGAGGCGTTCGACATTTTCGTCCATAAAGTACTTCGAAAGGGGCTTTGCCTAAGCTAGCTTGATAACTGTTGTTATAAGCGAACTCGGCAAAGGGAAGGCATTTCTCCCAATTCATACCGAAAGAGATGACAGAGGCTCGAAGCATATCCTCCAGAATTTGATTGACTCGTTCTACTTGACCACTTGATTGAGGATGGAAGGCGGTGCTAAAGGAGAGACGAGTCCCCATAGCATTTTGGAAACTTTCCCAAAATCGAGAGGTGAAAAGACTTCCACGATCTGAGTTAATTTCCAATGGAACACCATGAAGAGACACTATCCGGGAGATGTACAAATCAGCTAGCTGGCTAGCGGTTATACTCTCACGAACAGGTAAGAAGTGGGCTACTTTGGAAAGACGATCGACAACGACGAAGATAGCATTATTCCCTCTCTTGGTCCTGGGAAACCCGGTAATGAAATCCATACCGATTTTATCCCATTTCCATTCAGGAATAGCCAAGGGTTGAAGGGTACCAGCAGGCCGTTGATGCTCTGCTTTAACACGACGACAGACGTCGCAGTTAGCAATGTATTGAGCAATTTCTCTCTTCATCCTAGTCCACCAAAACCTCTGGCGTAGGTCTTGATACATTTTAGTACTACCGGGATGAATGGTGAGAGGAGATTCATGAGCTTCCTTAAGAATCAATTGCCGTAGATGTTGTTTCTTGGGAACCACCAAGCGGTTTCCGAAGAAAACAACACCTCGCTCATCCATGGAGAAACACTTAGCAACTCCGCTAACAATGTTCTCCTTGATTCGAGATATTCCTTTATCATACTGTTGAGCGGTTATGATTTGATCCGTAAGGTTAGGTTTCGCCACCAGGGTGGAAAGGAATCCTCGAGGAACAATGTGAAGATTAAGCTTACGAAATTCCTCGTGGAGAGGTGGTTGACTCTGTTGTAACATCAAATTGTTACAATAGGATTTACGACTTAGTGCATCAGCCATGACATTGGCTTTGCCTGGGGTGTAGGTTATTCCTAAGTCGTAATCCGAGATCAACTCGACCCAACGTCTTTGCCTGAGATTCAAATCCGGTTGGGTGAAGATGTACTTCAAGCTTTGGTGATCAGTGTAGATTTCGCAACGATTACCCAGAAGGTAATGTCGCCAGGTTTTGAGTGCATGGACTACAGCTGCAAGCTCTAGATCATGTGTGGGATAGTTATCCTCATGTGGACGCAACTGTCGAGATGCGTAGGCAATCACATGACGATCCTGCATGAGTATGCAACCTAGTCCTTGTCGCGAGGCGTCGCAATAGATAACAAAGTCCTTAGAGA
The DNA here is from genome assembly GCA_021605205.1 of Aegilops longissima. Classification (NCBI taxonomy): domain Eukaryota; kingdom Viridiplantae; phylum Streptophyta; class Magnoliopsida; order Poales; family Poaceae; genus Aegilops; species Aegilops longissima. Next base: position 764,729,306 of record CM038677.1, read on the forward strand.
AATCTGGTGGTACCAGTACGGGAGCAGATGTCAGGCGTCTTTTCAGTTCCTGAAAGCTGAACTCGCACTGTGGGGTCCACTCGAACTTTTTATCTTTCTTGAGGAGTTCAGTTAGAGGTTTAGCAACTTTGGAGAAATTCTCGACGAAGCGGCGGCAATAGCTCGCTAGACCAAGAAAACTCCGAACTTGCTTGACCGATTCAGGTGGAGTCCAGTCAAGGACGGCTTGAACTCGCTCGGGATTGACAGCAATGCCCTTGCCAGAAATTACATGGCCCAGATAGGTCACTTCTGGCAACCAGAATTCACACTTGGAGAATTTGGCATAAAGGCGATGCTCTCGAAGTTTCGTCAATACTAGCCTTAGATGTTCGGCATGTTCCTCCTCATTCTTGGAGTAGATGAGTATGTCATCGAGGTATACTCTTATTTAATTTATCCAAATACTCCATGAAGATTGAGTTCATTAACGGGAGAAGGTGGCTGGAGCATTGGTTAAACCGAAGGACATGACGGTGTACTCGTATTGGCCATAACGAGTAACAAAGGCCGTTTTGGGAATGTCCCCGTTATTGATTTTGATTTGATGGTAGCCCAACCTCAAATCCATTTTGGAGAAGACTGAGGATCCTGCGAGCTGATCATACAGATCGTTGATCCTGGGGAGCGGATACTTGTTCTTGATAGTGACCAAGTTGACAGGTCGGTAATCCACAACCATCCGATCCGTTCCATCCTTCTTCTTGACGAAGAGGACGGGGCAAGCCCATGGAGAAGAACTAGGACGGATGAAACCCTTTTGCAAGGACTCATCGAGTTGTTTCTTAAGCTCAGCTAATTCTAGGGGTGCCATCTTATAAGGTCTCCTAGAGATTGGGACAGTTCCTGGGACAAGATCTATCACGAACTCGACATCTCTGTCAGGTGGAACACCTGGTAGTTCCTCTGGAAAGACATCCGGGAAGTCACGGACTACCGGAATATCCTCAAGGTCTGGAAGGGGGTTGGCATTTAAGGAGTAGAGCTGACGCTTCGACACTCGGGTCAAAACATTGACTGTCTTGCCCGATGGATGGGTAAGTTGAACAGTTCTAGTCGAGCAATCAATCTTGGCGTAATGAGCTGACATCCAGTCCATACCCAAGATGATGTTTATGTCCGAAGACTTGAGAGCTATTAGTGAGGCAAGAAAGACCAATCTGTCGACAAGAATTTCATTGCCATGGCTGATTCTAGAGGTTTGCCATTTAGAGCCAGGGGTTTGAATTACCATGGAGGTGGGCATGTCACAAAATGTGGTGTTGTGCAACCGAGCATAGCTCTCAGATATAAATGAATGAGATGCTCCAGTATCAAAGAGAACAGTTGCCGGATGGCAATTAACAAGGAGCGTACCGAGAACGACGTTGGGGTCCTCTTGAGTCTCTTCAGCTGAGACGTAGTTGACATGGCCACGAGCAGTGGTGGCTGGCTTGGCGATGAGCACTTTTGCTGCTGGCTTGCCACGGCCAACAGACTTCCCGAACTGGTTGGGGTTGTTCTGGGGACACTCACGGATGTAGTGACCCGGCTCACCACACTTGAAACAGGTTATCATATTGGGGCGTGGAGCGGCATTAGCAGCGGGTCCACCATAGCTCTTGGGCGGTGCATACTGTTGGTTGGGGCGAGGCGCCTCAAAGGATGGCCTCGGGGTGAATCTGGGTGGCAGAGCAGTGTTTGGGATCCAGACCCGGCGCTTCTGAGATCCAGAGCCGGATGAAGATCCAAAGTCACGGGAGTGCTTGCGTGAAGCTTCATAGTCAGACTGCCCTGTCTCAGCACTGATGGCCTTGTTGACCAACTTTGGAAAGGAGATGAAATCGTGCAGACGAAGATCACGGCGAAGCTCAGGACTAAGTCCCTTTCGGAACCTTGCCTGCTTCTTGGCGTCGGTGGATACCTCTTCGGGAGCATAACGTGCTAGTTTCCCAAACTCACGACTGTAAGCATCCACAGTCAGTCTACCCTGGGTGAAGTTACAGAACTCCTCCCTCTTGCGATCCATGAGACCTTCCGGAATGTGATGTTCACGGAAAGCCGCACTGAAGTCAGCCCAAGTAGTGACTTGACCAGCCGGACGCATAGCCTCATAATTTTCCCACCAAAGGCTAGCGGGGCCTTCGAGGTGATAGGCAGCAAAGGTGACTTTATCATCTTCAGCTACGTTGGCAGAACGTAGCTTGTGGGCGATGCTGCGAAGCCAGTCATCCGCATCGAGAGGTTCGATGGAATGGTTGAACTTTGGCGGGTACAGCTTGACAAAGTCATTGATGGACACTGGATTGATCCTTTGCTGGCGTGCAGTGTTCTGCTCAATCCGCTCTAGCAAGCGGTTGGTGTCGCGCCGGTTGCGCTCTGCCTCCAGCATCACTTCAGCCAGAGAAGGCGGGTGAGGCAGATTCCCATCCCTAGCTGCACTGGCTTCACCCTGCTCCGGGGCAGCAGGGTTGTTGCGGGTGTTAACCATCCTAAGAAGAACAAGACAATGGTTTAGACAAGGATGGCAAAATTTGGCAAGGAAGTGCGGAATGTAATGGACGACATGGAATGCTGAGATGTTCATTGCACGACATGGTAATATAGAAACTGCTATATATATACCATCGGTCATACACACCATACATAGTTTAGTACAAGCCCAGGCTAAAGTACCATTATGGTGAAATACGATACATCTCATCAGAGGCATTCCAAGCTCCTATACATTATTTTTCTACACCTCCAGAACAATTGGACAGCATAACGGCGGTAATGCTCAAAAGGAGTTGAGTCATTCCCAACAGTTTGCAAGAACCACTCAACAACATCATATCAAGGTTCCGGTTCAACTGGCACATACTAGAAGTAGTAGGGACTGAACTGGTTGAAACCAACAATCCTATAAGTGACTACGGATTTAGTAACACGTGAACCTGATAGAAAGAAGAGAGCCTAGTCCTTAACCCACGTAGAATGAGAAGAGGATGACTCAGATTAGAGGGCATAAGGTAAAGGAGTAAAAAGAACCTTACGTTCCCTCCCACAATCAATTCCCCTACATATAACTAAAGCATTTCTAGACTCGACATCGACCAGTTTGGCTTAACGAACCTACAGGCAGTCCGGCTCTGATGCCAACGCTGTCAGGACCCCGATTCCAAGTCACACCGATCCAGCATGTAACACATCATATCACTTTGCGGTCTCACGCACGGTATTCCCACGGGTGTCGCCTTACCATGGCCCGGAACCGTTTGCGCCTTTTGACTCACGTATATGATAGTGTCGCTAGCATCCATATGACAAAGAACCCGGGCCGACATGACTAGTCGTGAACCCAAAGCGGCGCTAGCCTATGAGGACAGGCATACATGAATCACATTGAGCATGTCGGTCAGCACGAGATTTATTCGGGCTGTAGCACTGGGCTAACAGGACTCCGGTAATCCGGGCTGTAGCAGGCTAGGCAGGACTCCGAATAACACGCGAGACATTTCCCCGAAGGGACAGACATAGGAACAACGTGAAACACATGCCGGCCAGTCAAGTGTCCAAGCAGTAGTGCTGGGCTAGCAGGACTCCGGTGAACCGGGCTGTAGCGGACTACTATCGCTCAGAAGCACTAGACTACATTTCCCCATATGAAAGGCTGCCAAGGATAAACAACTAGATGGTCGGATCCCACTCATACCAAGCATTTCAAACATACACACATTATGCCGATATGAGTAGATACAACATGGCATCACAACAAAACTCTACAACTCAAGTACTTTATTTAGAAGGCTCCGAGGAGCCATACATAACATATTCATACAGATAGGGGTCACATGACCCGACACTCAAGTCATACAAACATACAAGCACATGCGGAAGCAAAGTAGTCTGAGTACAGACACTAGAAAGAAAGAAGGCTTGACGAAGCCTGTCTATCTACATCGACCCTTCACAAGTCTTGGATCACCACCTGGGTGGTAAGTCACTCGTCAACGTCGAGGTCTACATAGAACCCATCAGAGGGGATGGGGTTGTCGTCTGAAAAACATTAATGGTAGCACCATGAGTACGGAGGTACTCAACAAGTCTTACAACAGAAACCTACAATACATGCATATTCTCAAGAAGGTAGTGGGGTTATTGCAGCAAGCCAGCTTTGACTCTTGGCTAAACTATCCAACGATAGACACAACTTGTAAAACATTTGTCGCACACGAGTCCACTAGCACCAACACAATACTCCACCGTGGATCCTCCCTCGTCATCCCACGAGAGGGCCATCCGCGGTACTCACTCTTATCTTGAGGCTTTTAGTAGTATCCATTTAACTTGTCTATGAACTGATATAAGCGAACCAGAAGTCCATTACCGCGGACACGGCTATTCGAATAGATGATGTTAACCCTGCAGGGGTGTACTTCGTCACACACGCTTTCACCACTTATCGCCGTTTACACGACATGTACTCGGCAACCTTCAAGCGGAAGCCCAGCGAGGGTGTCGGCCACGGCCTACCTAAACACCCAAGTCTCTAGTCCAGGTTTATCGCCTATTCGGGTTCCATCCGCAGGGAGTCCGGCCGAGGTTTCCACTAACGGCCCCGAACGATGTGAACAGGGTTCCCGAGACACCAAACGGGCGAATCGGTACACCGTGCCACGTGCCTACCGCAACACAGCCCACCCCGATGGTCAGCCTGCGTATGCCCCAAAGATACTACAAACACGTAAACTACTTGCAACTCCTGGACAGAGGACAAGTGTGATCAAGAAGCCGAGAGAGTCAATTAAGGATCCCAATGTGTGGTAGTAACTGTATCATGGATCACAAACACAGAACTCAGTTCCTAAGGACGGCCTCAATGAAACAACCCACCATGTACTCCTACATGGCCTCTCATCGATTCCTTTACCAAATCGTATTCAACACTTCACCCTTGTTACCCACACAACCTTTCACTCTAGTTCATCATCCCGATGAGCCAGACCTGACACAACTCTAAGCATAGCAAGCATAGCATGGTAGGAACACACACACATGTAATGGCTCAATCAACTCCTACACATGCTAGTGGGTTTCATCTAGTTACTGTGGCAATGACAGGTCATGCAAAGGAAGTGGGTTCAACTACCGTAACACACAGCAGTTTGAAACGCGTTGTCTTAATGCAGTAAACAAGAGCAGAAGCGAGAACATGGGTTTGTATCGGAATGATCAACGGGTTGCTTGCCTGATGGAGTGGACGTGGGATACTGCCCTTCAGTCGGATACTCGGAGATATCCTCGGAGGCAGGACCTACCACGAAGAACACACCGGAACACAATCAACACATGACGATATGCAACAATATGATGCATGCTATGACATGGCAATATGAATGTGTCCTGGACTAATGCAAGTTAATTCAAAAGGTTATGAACTCATTTGAATCAAGGATTCAAATAATAGCTCATTTCAAATAACCTAATAGTGCATATTCTTCTTTTGACTAAACAGCAGGTTTAAATTGTTCTGACATGCATGAAACCAGTTCCATTGGATAGATTGGATTTTTCTGATAATTTTTCATATATAAATCTTTGCATTTGGAGCTACAGATTATTTTCTATGAATTTTTGAAGTTTGAACTATTTTCTGGATTTTCCTGTATAGAAATAATTCCAGTAAATTAGTTAATGCGTCAACCTTTGTGTCATGCTTGCGTCAAGATCAACCCCGCTGGCTGGGTCAAACCGACGTGTGGGGACCACACGTCGGTGACTGAGGACTAATCCGGTCAAAACCAGCCGACGGGGTTTGACGTGGCCCTAGGGCCCACTGTCAGTGACCTAGGTGGGTTTTAACTGGTGGGTTTAGTTGCTAATGACAGCCACGTCGACTCGCCGGAGTTTCGCCGGCGGCGACCATTCCGTGCGGCGGAGGAAAGTGCAGAATCGCGCTCAGGCGACCAAACGAGCGGCGGAGCCTATCTACGTGATGCGGGAGGCAACCCGCATCTATTGGTGGTGGTAGTTGGCCTCGAGGTCGCCGGAAACGACGCCGGCGACGTGTTTGGCGGCGCCGGAGCTCGGGTGGAAGTGCAAAACGAGCTACGGGGCACCGTGAGGTACGTGCGGTAGTGCGTTGGCCTCCTGGGGTTGCGGTGAGGCCATTGGACATGGTGGGGTGGCCGTTGGTTAGCCGGAGACACGCCGGCGACGTGCTCTGCGGCGGTGGGTGCGGTGAGCTTCGTTCACTTGCTGTGGTGCACGAAGAGGAGAACGGAGAAGATGGGAAGGTAGCTGAGCTCACTGCGGTCTCGGGGAAGCGAACGTCGCGGTCGGGGACGAGCTGGTGCGGCGGTGAGGTCGAAGGGGATCTCCGGCGGCCGAAGGTTGACGAAGAGCTCGGGGAGCGTTGTAGAGCGAGCGAGCGCTCGGGGCTCGGCTAGCTCGAAGAAGAGGAGGGCGGCGGAGCTTCTGGACAGGTCGGAGCGGCGCGAGGACGACGGAGAGCGCGACTACGGCGACGGTGCAGCTGCGGTGGCGTCGGCCATGGCGGGGAGAGCGAGGGAGAGGGACAGGGGGAGGAGTGAGGTGTCCAGGGCGTCGGGGGCGCAACGTGGAGGTCGTCCAGGTGAGCGGGGCGGCGAGGAGGTGAGGCAGGGAGGCAGGGTGCTGCGTGGCGAGCTCCTGCTCCGGCGTCGAGCACCTGCCTGCCTGGCTGGCGAGGCGAAGCAGCTCGCTGGCGCGGCTGGTGGGCTGGGCCGGCCAGGTGGGCCGCCAGGTAAGTTAGTTTGTGTTCTGTTTTTGTTTTTTTCTTTTTTCTATTTTCTTCTGCAACTTTGTGGAGTTATTTAAAATACCTAGACCACTCCAAAAATCACCAAACTGCACCTAGCCGCTAGTTGGAATATTTCCAACATGGAACATTTTGGTTTGGGAGTTTTTGAGCATTTGCAATATTTTATATAAGTTAAAATGCTCAAAGTCAAATGCTTATGTTTTAATTCAGAAACCTTAGGATGACCTAGAAAATTGTGCACCACTTTTGTCAGAGGTTTAAACCCATAACAAAGGGGGTGAACATTTCTGAAGGGCATTTCAGGTTCATTGAAAATATTTTTAGTAGACCCTAGTTGATTTCAGGAGGGGTGCTGGGGTTTCTGCTTTCCCCATTTCAAGTTTCTGATGAACATAAACATGATGCACACTCTAATGCTTGAACTAGCTAGGATGTGACACAAAGATCATAATTTGATATGAAAGTGGATTCATATATTTGAATAGGAGATCATAGTGTTATAAACATATGCATGCATGAATATAGCGGTGATACGCGTGCTGTGGTTTTGCACATGTTATACCATAATGTGATAATGCATGGCGTTTTCAACTCATAGCTAAATGTCGAACAATCTAAACCATACTATACATAGAACAATCTTACATTTTATTTGAATTTGTGATAATGTGTGGCATTTGCAGCTTACAACTAAATATCGAACAATCTAAACAATACTATATGTCGAACAATCTCACATTTTATTTGAATTTGTGGTAATGTGTGGCGTTTGCAACTCACATCTAAATACTTGTAGGCGTAGGGGGAGGGGCACCATACATTATGTGATAAACACATTATACATATGCGACATGGTTTAGATTATGATGATCTAGCTAGAGCTTGAAATGTACTATGATTTGAAATCAACATAAAGTGGATTCAAAAAATCGAGTTCGAGTTCATATAGTACACATAGTTCATATATAACTCGACAGTAATCATGTGGTGTGCTGTGAAGATAATACACAAATGATGGTTTAACTTGACAATAATGATGATTGTAGATCTTATTAAAATAGATAAACGAATTCAAATGGTTTGACTTCACAACAATCATTATTGTAGATCTTATTCAAATAGAGAAACGAATTCAAATTTAGTTCATATTGAAGCGGTGGTATATACGTTTGGAATGCACTAAAACGTTCATTTGAGTAGCAGGTTGCATGCATTATACAAGCAGCGAAATATTTTAATTGAACATAACATTAATTCAAAGTTTTGAATGGCATTTGTTGTGCAAATTGATTTGGTACAGTACACTGGACTAGACTCTCTTGTGTGGTGCGAATTGATTTCTTTTTGTTTTTTCGTCGACAGAAGTGCGTATTGATTTGGTACAGTACATGTTAGGCTTGTCCGGAAATTTCAACCCGCGCCTTGTTACCCTGAAATATTTAAGATATATCTTTGTCTCGTTGTGCTCCAAAAAACTCCCTCCATCTCAACCCGCGCCTTGCTATCCCAAAATTACAACACGCGCGAAAACTCCCACCTCCTGCGAAATCCCGACACGTGAAATGCCCGTGATACCCCTGAACCGAAAGAACCGCCTAGCTCAAATCGGTGGGGGTACTTTCGTAACTTACCCGCATTTCGGACAAGTGCGTCCCTAAGCCATGGTTCCCCACTCCCATCCCATCAGCCCACCCATTCATACACCGAGGCCGCAAAAACCCACGAACCCCCACACCCTCCTCCGGCAGCCACCCAGCCGGAGCCTCTTCCCCGACGACGTCGTCCACAGCAACACCTCGACGTCCCTCATCCACCATACCGGATGAGGATCCATCGTCGATCTTGTCATCCCGCCGGTTCAGCCACCCCGTCCTCCACCTCCAAGGAGCTACCCCGACATTCCCCTCGTCTTTCACGCCACCTCCATTCCCACACCATCGTCTTCACCTGCACCACCGGAAGAGCAGCATCATCACCGTTTCCTCGGATGAAGCTGAGGCCTAATCGGCACCACCAAAGAGGTTGTACACTAATCGCCACATTTTCTTCTTGATTCGATCTCACGGTGCTGCCGGTGCTCCATCCTGAGCAAACATGGCGCGGCTCCATCCACGGCGGCGTCGCCGGCCCACTTCCTCCACGGCGTCGCTCCCTCGGTGGCGACGTCCACATCAGTAGGAGCTGCTGCTGCTTTAGCTCTCGCTCGCACTGCTGCTCTGCTCTTTCTCTCGGTCCCCTGCCTAGTCTGATCTTGCTCTTTCTCTTGCTCTTGCTCTTGCTCGTGCTACTGCTCTCGCTCTTGCTCTTTCTCGCAATGCTGCTTCGATTTACCTACACTTCAGTCGACTGAACCGACTTTTGGGTCAGTCGATTTTCAGGGGGTGCGGGGGGGCTCGTCGGAGTTAAGGAAGAACCACCCGCAGCAGGAAGGGGGGCTCGCCGGAGAGGTACCCCACTATCTATCTTAGGGTTCAGGGTGGGGGCGGTGGTCACCGGCGGTGGTGGGGCGGTGGCATGGGGATCGCCGAAGAAAAAGCTCGACACGGGGGAGGGGGGCTAGAGGGATGGCCGGGGCGGCGGCCGACCGGCGGTAGGGAGTGGTTTGGGGGCGGGCGGGGCGGCGGGGTGCGGCGGTTTGGTCGGTGGTAGCTGGCGGCTCAGGGGGATGGAGGTTGAAGATGAACTGCTACACGACCAGCTGCCCCGGCTCTCGCACGCGCTGCTGCTACTGCTTTTCTGCTACTAGCACGTTCAGTTTCAACAGTAAAATTCAGTTTCGACAGCAAAATTCAGTTTTGACGGTTAAGTTCAGTTTCGACAGTTAAATTCAGTTTAGATTGTTAAGTTCAAAGATGAGCAGATGATGTATTTTACATCTAGCACTTTTTGGTTATGTATTTTACGTCATCTATTGGAGATGCTATTAGAATTCCACTCAGGTTAATGTTGTCTCTCTTGTCCTGCTTCAGCCTCGGTGTCATACAACTCACCGGAGCTGCTCCAACGACGAAACCCTGCATCACAGCGGAGCAGTACCCCTGGCTCCATCTCAAGATGCCTAAGATCTTCTTCCCCTCCTCCGACAGCCAAGTCAGTCGGATCATCCTCACCGACCAACCCAATCACGCTGAGATCGACATGGCTTCGCCAAAGAGGTTGTACACTTGTTGCATCTCTTTTTTACTCTACATGTTATATATATTGTCCACTGAGCACACGTAGTAACGTGAAATACGATTAGTTTCTCCTACTATATATATGACAAGCAGTGAGGTACCAGGAAACTTGGCTATCCATGATGGACTCTCTTGAACGCCATCATTATTTATCTCTGCGCGTTTGAGCTGTGCATTTGTTGATGGGCCTGGGAGTTGAGCTAGTAGGGCAGTTGCCTGGGTCCAAAGTAGTAGAAGTAGCACAAAAACATTTTTTGAGTGTAGGCTTTTCCTTGCTCAAGCCTGCCTACTAGAATCGCCAGTGCTTGAAAGGAAAAGTGAAGGAAAAACATAGGAATTGGAAAGTTTCCTATGGTACTACTATTCATGCATTTGGTTCAAAGGAATGGAGCAAAGGAAAACTGTAGGATTTGTTCCTTTACTGTCTCCTTGAAAGAAAAACCGTAGGAATTTTAATATCCACTTGTCTCCTTTTCAAATTCCTATTCATGAAGCACAAGACTAAGAGATAGTAGCATAATAGCATTATAACCGTACATTTTCTTGTGGTTTGACTTAATCTCACCATGCTTCTTTGCATCCTGTGATCCTCCAATTCTTGTGAACCAAACACCCAGATTGGCAGAAATCATGTGCTTTTAAATTCTCTGTTTTGCACGTGCATTCCTATCCTATTACTGTGTATTCCCTATCCCTGCGTTGTTAGAATCCTCCAATTCAAACGTGCCCTTACAGAATTACTTCTCTTACAGATAGTTGTCAAAGAAAACCTTGTGTGGTTTGTCCCACTCCTGCTGCGCCGTCGTCCACCCCAGCTCAGCTGCTCCAACGACGGAAGGGTCCAGCACAGCAGGGATCCGGCCTCCAGACTGTCTTTCGCCGCCTCAGATCTTCTTCCCCGCCGCTGGCAGCCAGGACAACTGCATTACCATCATCAACTGAGCAGATGACCTCGAGGACTACACGGGTCCACAAGAGAGGTCGCACTCTTTCGTGTCTGCTTACGTTATGCATCGCTTAATATTACATGCTACTTTATCGTCTTGTTCACCGATTAGACTCCGAGTCAGCTCCAAACTAATGGTCAAACTTGAGTTTTTAAATGGTTGTGGGGTACATATCGGGGCCGCAATCAATAGTATCTATCTACTATCTGGTTAATCTATGGTGTCTACTATGAGTTTCATGTTGGGTGGAAAACAAACAGTAAAGAAGCCATTATCTGTATTTTTTAACTGAAGCCATTATCTGCCTGCTATCATTGGTTTTGGGTCTATCCACTCCTTACATAATCTCACTATGTTTTATTCCTATGCATGTCAGTTATTGTACACAATGGAACTGAACATGTAGAGCAAAAGAGACGAGCCTTGCGTGTCAATAAAATTTCATGCAGACGTCGCTCCATGGTAGGCGCAAAGGCATCCCCCCTCCACCCATTTCAGATTGTAATCAAGAGGAAGATATCTGTTCTAAGGGGGATTCAGAAGGAGAAGACCACTCCTATTTACCCCCTGAGGTCTTCGCTCTAACTTGGCATGTTGATGTTGGTTATATCATGCATATGGTGCCTTTCATTGCTCACTTTATACATCAAATATGTCATCTGCTTAGTTTAGACATGCTTTGTGTGAATGCCATCTGTTTAGTTTATTCATCGTTTATGTGAATTATGCGATGCCATCTTGTTTAGCCAGGCATCATATATGTGAACTTTGCAATGCCATCCTGCTTAGCCAGTCATCTTATATGTGAATTATATTAGGCCATCCTTTTTTTCGTTACGTATTACATTTGTCAACAATGTTAGTACATTCAACTACTCTTCGTGTGCATCAGCCATTTGATATGGTGATGGAAAATTTTGGAGTGAAAACAAGGTCTTCAGAGAAGACTATGCTATCTAACGAAGCGCATATCTCGCTGGTTACGGATAGCTCCTCGGAGGAGGATTCAGAGACAGATGACCAGTCCTATTCCCCCCCCCAAAGTGTATGCTCTAACTTGGCAGGGTTATGTTGCTCATATCGTGCGTATGGTGTCTTACATTGCTATGCCATTTGATTAGTTTAGACATGCTTTGTGTGAATGCCACATGTTTAGTGTCTAATTACCATATATGTGAATTATGCATTGCCATCTTGTTGAAGACATTATATATGTGAATTATGCAATGCTATCTTGTTGCAAAGGCATTATATATGTGAATTATGCAATGCCATGTTGTTTAGCCAATCATCATGTATGTGAATATCATGCTATCATTTTTTTGTATTACGTGTTCCATTTGTGGACAACATTTGTATATTCAACTACTCTTCCTGTGCATCAGCCATTTGAAGTGATGATGGAAGTATGTGGAGTGAAAACAAGGTATTCAGATCATACAATGCTACCTGCTGAAGCAGACATCTTGCTGGTTACTGAGAGCTCCTCAGAGGAGGATTCAGAGACTGATGACCAATCCTATTTCCCCCCTGAGGTCTATGCTCAAACTTGGCAGGGTTATATTACCCATGTCATGCATTTTGTCTTGCATTGCTTAGTTTTTACATCATATATGGATTGCCATCTGCTTACTTGCTTACTATATAAATCATATATTTGAATTATATCATGCCATCATGTTTACATACACAGCATCTATCTAAATTATGGCATGGCAACCCAATTATTAAAGACATCATATAGTTATATCATCTCATCTTGTTTAGTGTTTACAGTCATCATATTTTAAATTGTGTCATTCTATCCATGAATTTTATCATCCTATCATGTTTCCATAGGTGGCATGTATGTGAATTATGGCATGCCAACCTATTTAATAAACACATTCTATAGTTATATCATGTCATCCTGTTTACATAGTCATCGTATTTTGAACTATGTATTTCCATCTTTTTTAGTTAGCCATCATAATGTGAAATTGTGTCATGCTATCCTATTTAGTTAGCCATCATATATGTGAAATTTTGTCATGCTATCCTGTTTGGTTAGACAACATAAATGTGAATTATTTCATGCCCTCTTTTATTCCCCACTATCCATTGCACCTGTCTATCATACAATGTCTGTACATTCAATTACTTTTCTTGTTTATCAGCCATTTGAATTGGAGAGGGTGATGGCAGTATCTAAGGGAGTAACAACACGTTCTTCAGAAAAGATAGTGCTGCCAGTTGATGCATATAGAACCACGGTTGTACTTGCCCAAGCACCAGCCCCACCACACATAACCCAGACTCTCGCAGATTGTACGCCTACCCAGTTGGATAGAGAACTAGCTACACCCCTTCTAACCACAACCCCAGTAGATAGTAACCCAGTTCTAGTCGACACAGCACCGTCTCCACCACAGAGCACCCAAACACGAGCAATTAGTAAGGGAACTGTAGTTCCCAAAGCACGAGGACCACCACTCCGAATCCCAACTCAACGCTTAAAGGAGAAGAAGAATTGATCTCAGGTCAGGTTCTGTAGCTATGGTTCATACTCCTTTGCTCTTGCATCACTATATTTACTCATACCAACTATTTTCAAATTTGAAGGATGGAATTGAAACTCCAATGGCGCAACAGGTATGTTTTAAACCAGTTTCTTTAACTGGTTTGCTGTTGTAACTTGCTTATGTTGATTTCAGTTTCAATTGAATAAACAGTTATGTTCTCATGTCATGCACATTACAAGTGTTGTTATTGCTCTATAGTTTCCCACACTTATATTCTGCTTTGTCTTGAACAAATATTATTTGAAATGTGTCTCTATCTTGATTTGGCAACAAAAACTAGAATGATATAGACCATAAAGTGACCATGGTACATAGATATATGTTTGTTTCATGCTGTTATCCTGCCCACTTTACTACTGAACTGATTTACCAAAATGAGTTTCATATACAACATGGTAAACCTGTGATGTGTCTCCTTGTTTCTCTTTTAGAATGCGGACAAAATATTGGAGAACAGTACCCCTTTATGCAATGGTAAAGGAAGTAATGCAGATAAGGTTCAAGATAGTGAGACATCCCTGTTGGTCTCCAAGAAAGCTGATAAAAACTATCTTGACGACACTGAGAGAACCCAAAAGTCCTGTCTTGATGTAGTGTTCGAGTTACTTGCCACTACTGCTGGCACAAGCTCTTCAAACTCGCTGCCTGAATCAGTTCGTCTTCTTGAGTTTCAACTTCAAGTTGAAAGACATCGATTAGATGTGCTGCGACAGGAAGCTGAAGGACTGAGGAAGTCCCTGCAGAATTCAGATGCATACTTTCTGGTGCAACAACAAGTGCTGGAGGAATTAAGCGCCAAACAAGAGAAAGTTAATAAGCTTGCTAAGCATCTTGCCAGCATTATGGGTACCCAGGATATTATTTCTTGAGCTCTTCTAAAGTGCTTTCAGTTGTGGACCTGTTTTGCTGCGGTGTTTATTTGCACTGGTCACCAACTTTGACAACCAGTGTATATGATATGCGGCTTTGTTCCCTATATTTGCACTGGTGGCAAACTTTGATGCCCAGTGGATGTAATATGTGTAATAGCCGTGATAGCCTAGCGTAAGTTGCTTGCTTATTTATTTCCTTGTTGTCTTGTTTATTTGTTTGCTTGTAGTCAGTGCAGTTCTTTTTCTGCGGTTTGCTAGTGGCCGCAATAACCTATTTTTTTATAACTAGGCCACAATAACCATGGGCTACATATTTACTGTAGTTACCATGGGCCTCCTGCGGGTCGTAGAAACGATGGGCCTTCTAAGGGCCATAGAAACAATGGGCCTTCTACGGGCCGCAGCATTGATGGGCCTTCTACGGGCCTTATGATCGATCGGCCAAACATGGGCAAATAACAGACCGAATTATGGGGCTATAAGCGGGCTAGATTTGGAACCGTCCGTTCATGGGCCGACCATAACGGGCCGTCGTTAATCGGCCGTATTTGATGACGCTATGAAAATGGCCCAACGGATTAACGGGCAAACGGGCCGATTGTAACCACGGGCTGAATTTGGCCCACTGGCGAAAAAGGCCACTAACGGGCCGTAACTAACCGAATGCTGGAAATAAACCCAAGAATAAATGGGCCCTGAGAAGGCCGAAAGATAACACCTGTTGGAAACGGCCCAATGGAATAATGGGCCGTTAATGGGTATAAAGCTATACACTATTCATTGCGGGCCAGATTCACCACGGGCCGTTAATGGGCCAAGAGTTACAAATGGCCTCGTATGGGCCGAAAGACATCATGGGCCATACATGGGCCGGAAGTTACAATGGGCTGGAATCATATTGGACGGCCCAGATGAAGCTACTGGGCTTAATTCCGATAGGCCGTAACGGGTCGTGAGTTAGCGGTCCGTAAATGGGCTATATACGAACAAGCCGTTAACAGGCTTTCCGTGGGACGGCCCGTTACCTTTTGACCAAGTCAAATAGGCCGACCTTTTCACCGAAATGGGCCTCTATTGGGCCGTGCCACGTGTCGACCTATCATATGCGCCTCCTGTCCAATGAATAGATGACATCTGTCCCAACGGTGAGCCAACACGTGTTTCCTCCAGCCAATGACAATTTTACACGTGGAAAATCCTTATTGGTTATTGGATCCAAAACCGGACCCGATAGCTTAACAACGAACCATTACGGTGGGTGCCACATGTCGGTCACCCTTGACGAAAGCACTTCTATGACGCGTGAGGTAATGTCATGGAACACTTCTACGACAGCACAGGTATGACTATCTTGATTCTGTCATAAAATCGTCATGGATGTACATGCATGATAGAAAACATGACCTACTGTGACAAACACGTATCATCATGGAAGTGTATTTTTTTTGTAGTAAAGAAGGGCAAGGAGGCCAAGGGGGGCCCTCGCCACAAGGGTCCTTCGGCACAGTGTCCGGAGGGACTGAAGCCCTCTCCTCCCACGACGGAGATGAGAAAGAAGAAGAGGAGGAGGTGGTGGAAAGCGACTCCCCTCATAAGGGGAGGAAGAAGAAGAGGGCGGCCTTCAAAGACCCGAAAGGGGAGGCGTCCAAGAGAGGAAAGGTGATCCTCCACGATAGTTCAGACTCTGCCGAACTGGTCCCCAAAAAGCCTTCCAGGGTGAAGCCCCTGGCCGAATCGTAAGTATTTAGATACTCCCTGTTTATCTTTGGCCTTCCTACCTCCATTATGTAAGTTATTTTGTTATTTTGCCTCTCATCCCTCCACGCGAGCTTCTGAACACTCCATTATCGGAGGGGAACTCTCTACCACCCGAGGTGGCAGAGAGGGAGACGCCGCCCCGAGCCCCCTCGCCTGTCACCCTGGATGACACTGAGGTGTTATCCCGAAGGACCTCTCCTGGCCGAGGGGGTGCGGATGAGGCTGTCGAGAAAGCGCTCTAGGTAAATACCTTGGTCTCCGAAGACCTAGGGGAGGCGACCCCTATGACAACCGACGATGGGGACCCCCAACAATCCGGGCCCCAGCCAGGCACCATTCCGGGGACCAATGTGGCTCCGGGATCGGGTGAGCAGCCCCCTTCAAAAGAGGGGGAAGGAGCATCAGCTCCATCGGCGACCTCCACTAATCTGGAGGCGCCGAACGCTCTAGAGGAAGCACTGCAGCATGCTTCCATCATGGAGGAGCACCGCACCTTGATGGGTGCGGTGGTGGAGAAGGTTCAGTTTGCAAAAAGCAGACTGAGCGAAGCCTTCACCAGCCTACTGACAGGCTTTGAGGTATGAGACGTAATGTCCTAAACATTTTTGTTTTATATAGAGGAATATACCTATGTATAGATAGTAGCCCCGGGGGCTCTATCCGGTTTGAAAGAAACCGGATAGAGGATCCCCATAGTATTCGGGGGAGTTAACATACTGCTCTGTTGTTGCAACAGACTTCCCTGTTGGCAGCGACCGCCCAGGCCGTAGAAGTTTCCGAACTCAATCGGAAGTTTCAGGTGGCCGATGAAGAAATCTTCCGCATTAACAAGCGGTTCGACGAGACGCAAGGTATGCGTATAATGTTTAAAAGCTTAGTTGTATATCAGAAGTGATATGTATATTCAGATATTAACTCATGTAATGCTTCGATTATAGTTGGCGCAGCTGAGGTCGAGACCCTCAAGGGTGCCCTTGCCCAGGCCAAGAAAGAGGCGGAGGTGAATAAGGCAGACGCTGACAAAGCGGCTGCGGAATAGAAGACCGAGCAGGCCGCTCGCCGCCAACATGAAGCCTGGGTGGCCGAAGTTGACCAGGAGCTGAAGGATGCCATCGGTAAATGCGAGGCCTTGGAGGAGAAGACTTTGGCCCAGAAGACCGAACTCGCCAAGGCTCTCCATGATGCAAAAGAGGCAAGGATCGAGTCCCGAAGTGCTCACGAGGAGATCCATCAAGTGAAGCAGATAGCGGCTAGTAAGGCCTTTCTTTTGCAGAGTATTTCTGAAGGACGGAGGTATGCTTTGCTCACACGAGTGTGGAGTTCTCCAGATGCGTTTGCGCATCTTCCAAGGAGTGCCGTTGATGCTGCACAGTTCTTCCGAGCCCAGGAGGGGAACTCGAGCGAGAAGTTGTTCTGGTCGCAATTTCTCGTGCCGGAGCATCTGGCGCCTCTAAACGACCAGCTGAAGCAGCTAATGGAGCTGCATAGGGTGGCGGGCTTGGCCATGAAGGACTTAATAGTCAAACTCTGGCCAGCCGAACCTATTCCCAGCAGCTACTTCGGTTTGGTGAAGCGGCTTGTCGATGTGCGGCACCGAATTGATGCTATAAAGTGTTCGGCCTGCATAGAGGGTGCTCGATTGGCCTTCGCCCGTGTGAAGATGCAATGGGCGAAGATGAAGGCCACCGATGTGGCGACCGCAGGCCCCCCAAAGGCAAGGATCATCGGAAGCCGGAGAGGTACTTCGATGATGTCCTGGAAGGGGCCCGAATAGTAGAGGGCCAATGTTCTAAGGGCGTGTTATTTGATTAGATGTGTCCGGGTTTAAAAACTACGTTTGTGAACCCAGGCTTGTAATATATCTATGTTTGCGCCTTTTGTTTCAAGTAATTTAATCTCGTGTGCGGCCGTTTATTTCTGAAAGTTGCCAGTCGTCGGCTTCAGCCCCTACGCAGATGTTACGGGGGTGTTCGGCGTAACGCGTGACCGCACTTTATCCAATGTCTTGGTCCGTAAAGGAGGCATCCGCGAGGGGAACCAGGCAATCAGACTATGCGGCTTTATTACTTTCACTTAGCCATAGGAGTTTGACTGTGGAGCTAAGAGCATCTCCAGCCGCGCCCCCAACAGGCCCCCCAAGGCGTTTTTTTCGCGCCGGCACCCGAAAATCGGCCCAGTCGTGCCCCCTGGATCTCATTTAGTGCTGGTTTGGGCCGAAATAACAGCCGACAAACCCAAGCCGAACCCAAGCGCCCGGGGGTCGCCTGGGGGCGCCGGCCAAAGCAAAAAGGGGCGTGGGGCCGCTCTGTCGGTGAGAGGAGGCCCTTCTCCTGCCGTTTCCCCCCGCTTCCACCCTCGCCTTCCCTCCCATTCTCCATTCCTCCTGCCAATCTCCTCCTCCGGCCGTCATGCCACCGAAGAAATACGTGCCCTCCCACGCCGCGACGGATGAAACCGCCGCCGCTACCACCCAGCCGAAGCAGAGGAAGCAGAGGGTGCCACCGTCCAAGCCCCCGGGCATGTCTAACGCCAACTGGAAGGTGGAAGTTCAGCGCCGGGAGGCTGTCACCATCGACTGGTGGAACTGGGCCAACGCCAAGAAGGCCCGGGACAGGGTGGCGCTCGCGGCTGCGGTGGTGGCGGATCGCGCGATCGAACAAGCCAAGGCGGCTTGCGTGGGGATGATGAATCCACCCGACGGCCACGGTCCGTACGCGTCTTGGAGCCAACAAAGCATCGGGTCTCTGGCCGGCTTCTCGTCCTCGCCACAACCCTGGGGCTGCACGCCGTCGCCGGGTGATACGTCCATTTTGCATCATGCTTTTATATCGATATTTATCGCATTATGGGCTGTTATTACACGTTATGTCACAGTACTCATGCCTATTCTCTCTTATTTTACAAGGTTTACATAAGGAGGGAGAATGCCGGCAGCTGGAATTCTGGGCTGGAAAAGGAGCAAATACTAGAGACCTATTCTGCGCAACTCCAAAAGTCCTGAAACTCCACGGAAGTTATTTTTGGAAAATATAAAAAATACTAGATGAAGAAAGTACCAGAGGGGGCCCACACCCTGGCCACGAGGGTGGGGGCGCGCCCTACCCCCCTGGGCGCGCCCCCTTCCTCGTGGGCCCCCTGTTGGCCCTCCGGTGCCCATCTTCTGCATATGAAGTCTTTTGTTCGAGAAAAAATCATAAGCAAGCTTACGGGACGAGACTCCGCCGCCACGAGGCGGAACCAATCTAGGGCTCCGGCGGAGCTGTACTGCCGGGGAAACTTCCCTCCGGGAGGGGTAAATCATCGCCATCGTCATCACCAACGCTGCTCTCATCGGGAGAGGGCAATCTCCATCAACATCTTCACCAGCACCATCTCCTCTCAAAACCCTAGTTCATCTCTTGTATCCAATTCTTATCTCCAAGTCCGGGATTGGTACTAGTAGGTTGCTAGTAGTGTTGATTACTCCTTGTAGTTGATGCTAGTTGGTTTATTTGGTGGAAGATTATATGTTCAGATCATATATGCATATTAATACCCCTCTGATTATGAACATGAATATGCTTTGTGAGTAGTTACGTTTGTTCCTGAGGACATGGGAGAAGTCTTGATATTAGTAGTCATGTGAGTTTGGTATTCGTTCGATATTTTGATGAGATGTATGTTGTCTATCCTCTAGTGGTGTTATGTGAACGTCGACTACATAACACTTCACCATTATTTGGGCCTAGAGGAAGGCATTGGAAAGTAATAAGTAGATGATGGGTTGCTAGAGTGACAGAAGCTTAAACCCTAGTTTATGTGTTGCTTCGTAAGGGGCTGATTTGGATCCCTTTGTTTCATGATATGGTTAGGTTTACCTTAATACTTTTGTTGTAGTTGCGGATGCTTGCAATAGAGGTTAATCATAATTGGGATGCTTGTTCAAGTAAGAACAGTACCCAAGCACCGATCCACCCACATATCAAATTATCAAAGTACCGAACGCGAATCATATGAACGTGATGAAAACTAGCTTGACGATAATTCCCATGTGTCATCGGGAGCGCTTTTCTTTATATAAGAGTTTCTCCAGGCTTATCCTTTGCAACAAAAAGGATTGGGCCACCTTGCTGCACCTTATTTACTTTTGTTACTTGTTACTCATTACCAATTATCTTATCACAAAACTATCTGTTACCTATTATTTCAGTGCTTGCAGAGAATACCTTACTGAAAACCGCTTGTCATTTCCTTCCGCTCCTCGTTGGGTTCGACACTCTTACTTATCGAAAGGACTACAATAGATCCCCTATACTTGTGGGTCATCAAGACTCTTTTCTGCCGCCGTTGCCGGGGAGTGAAGCGCTTTTGGTGAGTGGAACTTGGTAAGGAAAAACTTATATGGTGTGCTGAAATTTACTATCACTTGTTACTATGGAAAGTAATCCTTTGAGGGGGTTGTTCGGGGTATCTTCACCCCGTCCAGAAGAGCAAAGAGTTGCTCCTCAACCTACTGAACCTGCTGAAAATGTTTGCGTTGAAATTCCTTCGGGTATGGTAGAGAAACTACTAGCTAATCCTTTTGCAGGAGATGGAACAATGCATCCTGATTTACACCTAATCTATGTGGATGAAGGTTGTTGATTATTTAAGCTTGCAGGTATACCCAGTGATGTTATTAAGAAGAAGGTTTTCCCTTTATCTTTGGAGGGAGACGCATTGACATGGTATAGGCCATGTGATGATACTGGATCTTGGGATTATAAGCGATTGAAGTTGGAATTTCACCAGAAGTTTTATCCTATGCATCTTGTTCGTCGTGACCGCAATTATATATATAATTTTTGGCCTCGCTAAGGAGAAAGCATCGCTCAAGCTTGGGGGAGGCTTAAATCAATGTTATATTCATTCCCCAATCATGAGCTCTCAAGAGAAATAATTATTCAAAAAAATTATGCTCGGCTTTCTGAAAATAATCGCACCATGCTCGATACTTCTTGTTCTGGTTCTTATATGATGAAGACTATTGAATTCAAATGGGACTTACTGGAAAGAATTAAACGCAACTCTGAACATTGGGACCTCGACAAAGGTAAGGAGTCAGGTATAACACCTAAGTTTGATTGTGTTAAATCTTTTATGGATACCGATGTTTTCCGTAAGTTTAGCACTAAATATGGACTTGACTATGAGATAGTAGCTTATTTTTGTGAATCATTTGCTACTCACGTTGATCTCCCTAGAGAGAAGTGGTTTAAATATCATCCTCCCATAGAAGTAAAAGTAGTTGAACCTATTAAAGTTGAAGAAAAGACTATCACTTATAATGATCCTATTGTTCCTACTACTTATGTTGAGAAACCACCTTTTCCTGTTAGGATACAAGATCATGCTAAAACTTCAACTGTGGTTTGTAAGAGCAATATTAGAACTTATACACCTCCTGAGTAAGTTAAAGTTGAACCTAATATTGCTATTCTTAAAGATCTCTTGGCTGATAATATTGATGGGCATGTTATTTACTTCTGCAATGAAACCGCTAGAATTGCTAAACCTTGTGCTAGATAAGCATAGACATGTTGTAGGCCTGCCTGTTATTTCTGTTAAAATAGGAGATCATTGTTATCATGGCTTATGTGACATGGGTGCTAGTGCTAGTGCTATACCTATTGGTTTATACAACAAAATTAAGCATGATATTGCACCTACTGAGTTAGAAGATATTGATGTCACGATTAAACTTGCCAATAGAGATACTATTTCACCAATGGGGATTGTTAGAGATGTTGAAGTCTTGTGTGGGAAAACTAAATATCCTGCTAATTTTCTTGTTCTTGGTTCCCCACAAGATAGCTTTTGTCCCATTATATTTGGTAGACCCTTCTTGAATACCGTTAATGCTAAGATAGACTGCAATAGGAATGTTATTACTATTGGTCTAGATGATATGTCCCATGAGTTTGATTTCTCTAAATTTAGTAGACAACATCGTGAAGAGGAATTGCCTAGTAAAGATGAAATTATTGGTCTTGCTTCTATTGCCGTACCCCTAATGATCCTTTAGAACAATATTTGCTTGACCACGAAAATGATATGTTTATGAATGAAAGAAGGGAAACAGATGAAGTGTTCTTTAAACAAGAACCTATTCTGAAACACAACTTGCCTGTTGAAATGCTGGGGTATCCCCCTCCACCCAAGGGTGATCCCGTGTTTGAGCTTAAACCATTAACTGATACTCTTAAATATGCTTATCTTGATGAAAAGAAGATATATCCTGTTATTATTAGTGCTAACCTTTCAGAGCATGAAGAAGAGAGATTATTAAAAACTCTGAAGAAGCACCGCGCTGCTATTTCATATACTCTTGATGATCTTAAGGGCATTAGTCCCACTCTATGTAAACACAAAATAAATTTGGAGAAAGACGCCAAACCAGTTCGTGATCACCAACGACGGCTGAATCCTAAGATGAAGGAAGTGGTAAGAAAGGAAATACTAAAGCTTCTTGAGGCTGGTATTATTCATCCCGTCGCTGATAGTGAATGGGTAAGTCCTGTCCATTGTGTCCCTAAGAAGGGAGGTATTACTTTTGTTCCTAATGATAAAGATGAATTGATCCCGCAAAGAATTATTACAGGTTATAGGATGGTAATTGATTTCCGCAAATTAAATAAGGCTACTAAAAAGGATCATTACCCCTTACCTTTTATTGATCAAATGCTAGAAAGATTATCCAAACATACACACTTTTGCTTTCTAGATGGTTATTCCGGTTTCTCTCAAATACCTGTGTCAGCTGATGATCAATCTAAGACCACTTTTACTTGCCCTTTCGGTACCTTTGCTTATAGATGTATGCCTTTTGGTTTATGTAATGCACCTTCTACCTTTCAAAGATGCATGATGGCCATATTCTCTGACTTTTGTGAAAAGATATGTGAGGTTTTCATGGATGATTTCTCCGTTTATGGATCCTCTTTTGATGATTGCTTGAGCAACCTTGATCGAGTTCTGCGGAGATGTGAAGACACTAATCTTGTTTTGAACTGGGAGAAGTGCCACTTTATGGTTAATGAAGGCATTGTCTTGGGGCACAAAATTTCTGAAAGAGGTATTGAAGTTGATAAAGCCAAAGTTGATGCTATTGAGAAGATGCCATGTCCCAAGGACATCAAAGGTATGAGAAGTTTCCTTGGTCATGCCGGTTTTTATAGGAGGTTCATTAAGGACTTCTCAAAAATTTCTCGGCCTCTGACTAATTTATTACAAAAAGATATACCCTTTGTCTTTGATGATGATTGTGTAGAAGCATTTGAGATACTTAAGAAAGCTTTGATTTCTGCACCTATCGTTTAGCCACCTGATTGGAATTTGCCTTTTGAAATTATGTGTGATTCTAGCGATTATGATGTAGGTGTTGTTCTAGGGCAAAGAGTTGATAAGAAATTAAATGTTATACAATATGCTAGTAAAACTCTAGATACTACCCAGAGAAATTATGCCACTACTGAAAAGGAATTCTTAGCAGTTGTATTTGCATGTGATAAGTTCAGATCTTAAATTGTTGATTCTAAAGTAACTATTCACACTGATCATGCTGCTATTAAATATCTTATGGAAAAGAAAGATGCTAAACCTAGACTTATCAGATGGGTTCTCTTGCTACAAGAATTTGATTTGCATATTATTGATAGAAAGGGAGCTGAGAACCCCATTGCAGACAACTTGTCTAGGTTAGAGAATGTTCTTGATGACCCACTACCTATTGACGATAGCTTTCCGGATGAATTATTCAATGTCGTAAACGCTTCTCGTACCGCTCCATGGTATGCTGATTATGACAATTACATTGTTGCTAAATTTATACCACCTAGTTTCACATACCAGCAAAAGGAAAAGTTTTTCTATGATTTAAGACATTACTTCTGGGATGACCCACATCTTTATAAAGAAGGAGCATATGGTGTAACTAGACGTTGTGTACCTGAGCATGAACAGGAAAAGATCCTACGCAAGTGTCACTCCGAGGCTTATGGAGGACACCACGCTAGAGATAGAACTGCACATAAGGTATTGCAATCCGGTTTTTATTGGCCTACTCTCTTCAAGGATGCTCGTAAGTTTGTCTTGTCTTGTGATGAATGTCAAAGAATTGGTAATATTAGTAGACGTCAAGAAATGCCTATGAATTATTCACATGTTATTGAACCATTTGATGTTTGGGACTTTGATTATATGGGACCGTTTCCTGCCTCCAATGGATATACGCATATTTTACTTGCTGTTGATTATGTCACTAAGTGGGTAGAAGCTATTCTGACTAGTAGTGCTGATCATAACACTTCTATTAAAATGCTTAAAGAAGTTATTTTTCCGAGGTTTGGAGTCCCTAGATATTTAATGACTGATGGTGGTTCACATTTTATTCATGGTGCTTTCCGTAAGATGCTTGCTAAATATGACGTTAATCATAGAATTGCATCTCCATATCACCCTCAGTCTAGCGGTCAAGTAGAATTGAGTAATAGAGAGCTCAAATTAATTTTGCAAAAGACTGTTAATAGGTCTAGAAAGAATTGGTCCAAGAAACTTGATGATGCATTATGGGCTTACAGAACTGCATATAAGAATCCTATGGGTATGTCTCCGTATAAAATGGTTTATGGAAAAGCATGTCACTTACCTCTCGAACTTGAACATAAGGCATATTGGGCTATTAAAGAGCTCAACTATGATTTCAAACTTGCCGGTGAGAAGAGGTTATTTGACATTAGCTCACTTGATGAATGGAGAACCCAAGCTTATGAAAATGCCAAACTATTTAAAGAAAAAGTTAAAAGATGGCATGACAAAAGGATACAAAAGCGTGAGTTTAATGTAGGTGATTATGTATTGCTATACAACTCTCGTTTAAGATTTTTTGCAGGAAACCTTCTCTCTAAGTGGGAAGGCCCATACGTTATCGAGGAAGTCTATCGTTCTGGTGCCATAAAAATCAACAACTTTGCAGGTACAAATCCGAAGGTGGTTAACGGTCAAAGAATCAAGCATTATATCTCAGGTAATCACATAAATGTTGAAACCAATATTATTGAAACCGTAACCCCGGAGGAATACATAAGGGACACCTTCCGGAACGTTTCAGACTCCAAAAAGGAATAGGTACGTGGTACGGTAAGTAAACCGACTCCAAAATAGTTCTAATGGCATTTTTTCTCAGTTTTGGAATATTTAGAAAAATAGAAAAATAAGAAGCAGTCTGGGAAGGACACGAGGGCTCCACGAGGGTGGAGGCGCGCCCTACCCCCCTAGGCACGCCCCTACCTCGTGGGCACCTCGTGTGCTCTCCGGACTCCGTCTTCTTGCACGATACGTATTTTGGTCGGTAAAAATTCATTACATAATCTCCCGAAGGTTTTGACCACCGTATCATGCAGTTATCCTCTGTTTTCATTTCAAGCTGTTTTCTACCAGATTTGTCAAGGCCAAGCATCATGTCGTCCCCCTACTCCAACAATGGTGACAACGATGCTTGGCTAATGAAGATAGAGCTGAAGAGAGAAGAACCCGAGGAGATCAACAAAGATGATGGGATCAATAAGGCCATGGAGGAGCAAGTTCCTGCAGCAGAAGGCATCCTTCCACCTCTTTTCACCCCGACTGAGATTGAAGCTTTCAAGATGATTGAGTTAGCTCGTATACAAAATAAGTATCTCACAAGTGAAAATATTTTGTTGAAGGAGCATATCGTCGCACTCAAGGGCATTATTCGCAGGTTGGAGGATCTCTTACGCTCGATGTGCGACTACCCACCATCACCACCATCTTATCCGTCCTCGAAGAAGGAGATATAATCACATGGGTATGGGCACTCCCCTTGGCAACTACCAAGCTTGGGGGAGGTGCCCCGGTACCGTATCAGCATCACACTCCTATCTTTACCGTTTTCTTAGTTCGATCCTTTTAGTAATATTTTGATCTAGTAGAATGAAGTTTTAGCATGATCTAGTCGTGAGTTTTGCTTTATGATCTCTCTATGTAATCGAGTCCGTGAGCTATATAATAAAGATTAGTGTTGAGTCAAGGGCTTGATGATCTTGCTATGATCTTGAGTGAATAATAAAGAGAAGAAAAGAAAGAGAAAAACAATAAAAAGAAACAAAGAGATCATATTGATCTTATGGATAGTAATGACTTCACATAGAAAGAGTATGATGATTAAAAGTTGTTGAGGGTTGACAAGCATAGTCTTGGTCATCGTTGCAATTAATAGGAAGTAATAAAGAAAGAGAGGTTCACATATAAATATACTATCTTGGACATCTTTTATTATTGTGAGCACTCATTAAAATATGACATGCTAAAGAGTTGATGTTGGACAAGGAAGACAACGTAATGGGTTATGTTTTCTTATATCTGAGATAAAGTATATTGTCACGGATCATCCAACATGTTGAGCTTGCCTTTCCCCCTCATGCTAGCCAATTCCTTGCACCAAGTAGAGATACTACTTGTGCTTCCAAATTCCCTTAAACCTAGTTTTTCCATGAGAGTCCACCATACCTACCTATGGATTGAGTAAGATCCTTCAAGTAAGTTGTCATTGGTGCAAGCAATAAAAATTGCTCTCTAAATATGTATGATTAATTTATTAGTGAGGGAGAAAATAATCTTTATACGATCTTGTGATGTAGAAGTAATAAAAGCGACGGACTGCATAATAAAGGTCTATATCACAAGTGGCAATATAAAGTGACGTTCTTTCTCATTAAGACTTTGTGCATCCAACCCTTAAGCGCATGACAACCTCTGCTTCCCTCTGCGAAGGGCCTATCTTTTACTTTTATCTCCTACCCTATACAAGAGTCATGGTGATCTTCACCTCTCCTTTTTACATTTTATCCTTTGGCAAGCACTATTATTGGAAAGATCCTGATATATATATATCTAATTGGATGTAAGTTAGCATGAACTATTATTGTTGACACTTACCCTTGAGGTAAGAAGTTGGGAGGCAATACCATAAGCCCCTATCTTTCTCCGTGTCCGATTAAAACTCCGTAACCACAAATATTGCATGAGTGTTAGCAATTGTGAAAGACTAAATGATAGTTGAGTATGTGGATTTGCTGAAAAGCTCTGACTTAGACTCTTTCTGATGTTATGATAAATTGCAATTGCTTCAATGACTGAGATTATAGTTTGTTGGTTCTCAATGAAGTTTCTGATTCATACTTGACACTGTGAATAGATTATTACTTGAGCATAAGAAATCATATGACAATATTCATATATGTTGATGTTATGAGAATAATCATGATGCCCTCATGTCCGTATTTTATTTTATCGACACCTCTATCTCTAAACATGTGGACATATTTATCGATTTCGGCTTTCGCTTGAGGACAAGCGAGGTCTAAGCTTGGGGAGTTGATACGTCCATTTTGCATCATGCTTTTATATCGATATTTATCGCATTATGGGCTGTTATTACACGTTATGTGACAATACTCATGCCTATTCTCTCTTATTTTACAAGGTTTACATAAGGAGGGAGAATGCCGGCAGCTGGAATTCTGGGCTGGAAAAGGAGCAAATACTAGAGACCTATTCTGCGCAACTCCAAAAGTCCTGAAACTCTAGGGAAGTTATTTTTGGAAAATATAAAAAATACTGGATGAAGAAAGTACCAGAGGGGGCCCACACCCTGGCCACGAGGGTGGGGGGCGTGCCCTACCCCCCTGGGCGCGCCCCCTGCCTCGTGGGACCCCTATTGGCCCTCCGGTGCCCATCTTCTGCTATATGAAGTCTTTCGTCCGAGAAAAAATCATAAGCAAGCTTACGGGACGAGACTCCGCCGCCACGAGGCGGAACCTTGGCGGAACCAATCTAGGGCTCCGGCGGAGCTGTTCTGCCGGGGAAACTTCCCTCCGGGAAGGGTAAATCATCGCCATCGTCATCACCAACGCTGCTCTCATCGGGAGAGGGCAATCTCCATCAACATCTTCACCAGCACCATCTCCTCTCAAAACCCTAGTTCATCTCTTGTATCCAATTCTTGTCTCCAAGTCCGGGATTGGTACTAGTAGGTTGCTAGTAGTGTTGATTACTCCTTGTAGTTGATGCTAGTTGGTTTATTTGGTGGAAGATTATATGTTCAGATCCTATATGCATATTAATACCCCTCTAATTATGAACATGAATTTGCTTTGTGAGTAGTTACGTTTGTTCCTGAGGACGTGGGAGAAGTCTTGCTATTAGTAGTCATGTGAATTTGATATTCGTTCGATATTTTGATGAGATGTATGTTGTCTATCCTCTAGTGGTGTTATGTGAACGTCGACTACATAACACTTCACCATTATTTGGGCCTAGAGGAAGGCACTGGGAAGTAATAAGTAGATGATGGGTTGCTAGAGTGACAGAAGCTTAAACCCTAGTTTATGCGTTGCTTCGTAAGGGGCTGATTCGGATCCATTTGTTTCATGATATGGTTAGGTTTACCTTAATACTTTTGTTGTAGTTGCGGATGCTTGTTTAAGTAAGAACAGTACCCAAGCACCGGTCCACCCACATATAAAATTATCAAAGTACCGAACGCGAATCATATGAACGTGATGAAAACAAGCTTGACGATAATTCCCATGTGTCCTCGGGAGCGCTTTTCTTTATATAAGAGTTTTTCCAGGCTTGTCCTTTGCTACAAAAAGGATTGGGACACCTTGCTGCACCTTATTTACTTTTGTTACTTGTTACTCATTACCAGTTATCTTATCAAAAAACTATCTATTACCTATTATTTCAGTGCTTGTAGAGAATACCTTACTGAAAACCACTTGTCATTTCCTTCTGCTCCTCGTTGGGTTCGATACTCTTACTTATCGAAAGGACTACGATAGATCCTCTATACTTGTGCGTCATCACCGGGCTATGCCGACGGCGACGCGCACGGCGGGTTAAACCCCAACATCACCTTTCCACATGGTCACCCGGCCCAGCGCACGCCCCCGCCCGCCTTCACCGGCGTGCAGTACCCCCCATACACCTACTCGCCGCCGGCCTACCCAACGTGGCGCGCTGCTCTTGTCACAAGCCTCCTCGTCGCATCTCGGCGACACCGACGCGACGGAGGCCAACATGGACGACATCATCACGACTGGCTTGGTGGCCGCCGCCGCCTCCCCCGTGTTCACTGCCCAAGATGATACAATGGACCTCAACGGCGACATGGACGTCGAGCTCGACTACGGCAAGGAGGAGCCAGAGGAGGAGGAGGAGCCGTCGCCTGCTCCGGAAAGGAAAGGGAAGTAGAAGATGAAGCAGGTGGCCAGGACCGGCGAGCCGCGCGTCAAGTGGGCGTCCAAGGAGGACGAGTGCCTCACCGAAGAGTGGAAAGTCGTCTGCCTCGACCCGATCACCGGCACGAACCAGAGCATCAACACGTACTGGGAGCGCATCAAGGCCAAGTTCGACGAGTGCCAGCTTGTCGACCCCTACTTCAAAGGCGTGTACATGCAGGGTGGGTCGAAGGCAATGGCGAACCATTGAGGGCTCATCCAAACGGCATGCAATAAATGGCATGGGATCGTCGAGGAGATCCCGGCTCGCCCGGAGAGCGGCGCCAGCATCGAGGGTCAGGTATGGCACGCTGGTCTCTGCCATTCCTTTTCGACGTGTGCGCCGTCGACTATTGTTCCTCGGCGCAGATGGTGCGGATGTTCGCCATGTATCGCCAGGACAGCAGCACCGACCAAGACTTCAAGTACCTTCATGTGCTCTCCCGGATCGAGAAGTGCGAGAAGTGGGCGGAAGTATGGCGCACCCTCGCCAAGGCCAAGGAGACGTACAAGCCGGACACGCCGATGCCGGGCGTGGCCAACGGGCGCCCGGACGGCAATAAAATGGCCAAGTCGGCGAAACACACCGATTCGTCCACCGCACATGTGCAAGAGTCCATCGAGCATTGTCTCACCGACGCCCAGACCCGGGCCGCCCAGCGAGAAGAGAAAACCGAGGCGAGCTGGCCGGCGTTGATGACGAACATCGCCGTCAAGCTCGACCTGCTCCGGACCAACGTCGCCGTGAAGAAGAGGAACACCGACCTGGCTTTCCTGATGGGGGCGCGGACATGCTTCGGAGCAACGACGAGCAGCTGAAGGCGTGGTACCTAGCGGAGCGTGGCCTCATCCTGAATTAGATCCCGTCGACCGCGGCGCCAACTCCCACGCCGACGCCGCCGACGCCAACGCCACCACCAAGCCCGTGCGATGATGAGTCAACGACGCCCAGCACAGAAGCCGCTCCACCGCCAACCAACCCTCGCATGCCGACTCCTCCGACACCGGAGGCTGACACCGCCGTTTGATGTCCGTCCTTTCTTTTGCATGCCGAACTTTTTATTTGATCACCGAATTGTGGCAAGGTGATCCCCGAACTGTGGCGCTGGTCGCCGGACTTGTGGCTTTTTTGGGTAGTGGGAATGGACCAAGTTTGAATTTACGACGCCTTGGGGGCGACACTTCGGGGCGTGGCTGGGACCTAGATCGCCCCCAGGGCCTAAAAATCGCCGGGCGAGCTCCCGAAAGAACGCCGGCCTATGCGCTGGGGGGCCGAATGACTAGAGATGCTCTAAGTACTAGCCCCTGGTGCGTGTGCGGCTATCCGGACTATGGTGCCTGTTCCACGCGGCTGGGCGAAGACCAGCCCTTTGTATAACACAATGTGAATCGCTAACGATTTTATTATAAGACTAAGTCACCGAATCACCGACCAGCTCTCGCTTTATCACGACAGTCAGTTTTTGGCTTTCTCTACTGAGGTATTTGACCGGACGAACCAGAAATACAAGCGCAGTAGTTCTCCCTTTACTACCTAAGTCGAACGAGCGGAATGTAAGGTGGTAAGCATAGGAGCCGGGCAACCCAACTATAGACCAAATATATGATTCAGAGCCGATGCATATAATGCAATATCCAGGACACCGAAGAGTACCCCATAGGAATTCGGACTTGAAAATGTTCCGGGCCGAATACAGCCCCCGGTGTTTAAGGCCGGACTAAAGCACGTGTGGCAGTCGGAAGTAGGGAGAGAATACAGATGATAATATAAAATAGATGGGTACCAAATAAAAGTGGTGATCAACTGCGTCCTTTATGCCCTGATTAATACGCCGAGACGTGTCATTACTGGTAATGCCCAAAGGCCAAGGCCATTTTACATGCCGAAAGTTTACACAAGGGAAAGGTTCATACAGGGCTATTTGAGAAAATAGTGGCTTGAAGATCCTAATGATGCCCTACTGCACGGCTGCGCCGTTTCTCCTTGGTTAGAAATCCTTTGAGAGGAGGATTCGATGGTCGTCTACAAGAGAGGGGAACCTGGAAAGGAGCCCTTGTACAACCGTAGAGTAGGTAGGTTTTTAATGAACATGTAGTGAAAAAAACAAAAAAGAAAGAAGGTTAAGGTCCGAATAGGGTCAAGCCGTACTATAGACCTTTTCCGCAATATGCCTCCGGTGCTGCCCAAGGTATTTTAAGTGTGTAATTATGCATGCGTGATATGTATGCCGCAACCTTATGGAGTGATTGGCGGAGGCTGAACTGCTATTCGAGCTCCGGATCCGCCGAGCTGTCATGTTGTAATGTGGATCGGACTCGATTAGCAGTGTCATGGGTCTTGATGACCGATGAGCTATTCGACTTGATGAGGTCATTCTGTACCTCGGCTGCTAGGGCCGTGGTGTGCTCCTCAGTACGGAGGGAGCGCTCCATATTTCCATTGAATGTGATAATGCCGCGCGATCTGGGCATTTTGAGCTTTAAATAAGCATCATGTGGGACTGCATTAAAGCGAGCGAAAGCAGTTCGTCCAAGCAGTGCATGACGATATCGAAGATCAATTCTTCACTTCGAAAGTTGTTTGGAGAGTGGAATACTACTTCCAGTGTTAAGGATCCCGTGCATCGGGCCTCCACGCTGGGTATTACTCCTTTAAAGGTAGTGTTACTAGGCTTGATTCTTGATGGGTCGATACTCATCTTACGGACAGTGTCTTGATAAATCAAGTTGAGACTGCTGCTGCCGTCCATAAGGACTCTAGTGAGATGGTATCCATCAATGATGGGATCGAGGACCAGGGCCACCGAACCTCCGTGACGGATACTGGTTGGGTGGTCCCTGCGATCAAAGGTGATCGGACAAGCCGACCGTGGGTTAAATTTTGGGGCGGCAGGATCTACGGCGTAGACGTCCTTTATTGCACGCTTGCGCTCCCTCTTGGGGATGTGGGTGACATATACCATGTTCACAGTCTTCACCTCGGGGGGAACCTTTTTCTGTCCCCCTGTGTTCGGAAGGCGGGGCTCATCATCGTCCTCGCTTTGAGGTCCTTTCCCCTTATGTTCCGTATTTAATTTACCGGCCTGTTTAAAAACCCAACAGTTTCTGTTGGTGTGCTTGGCAGGCTTGTCAGGGGTGCCATGAATCTGGCAGGGCCTATCTAGTATTTTGTCCAAATTGGATGGACCATCTCTATTTCTTTTGAACGGCTTCTTCCGCTGACCAGGCATTGAGCCACGGAATCCGGCGTTTATTGCCGTATCCTTGGTTTCTTCGTTGTTGTTCTGACGCTTATTTTTGCTGCGTCGTGGTCTTCCATTGCCGTCCCTGGCCTCAGAGGTGCAGGGGTCGCTCGTGCTGTTGCTTCTACGAGCCAACCAGCTATCTTCGCCCACACAGAAGCGGGTCATAGGTGCAGTAAGAGCTGCCATAGTCTTTGGCTTTTCCTGGCTGAGGTGTTGGGCGAGCCATTCGTCACGGACGCTGTTCTTAAAGGCCGCTAAGGCTTCGGCATCCGGGCAGTCGACAATTTGGTTCTTTTTAATTAAGAACCGAGTCCAGAGTTTGCGGGCTGACTCTCTGAGTTGCTGGACTATGTGACTCAGGTCATCAGCGTCCGGTGGGCGGACATAAGTGCCCTGAAAGTTGTCCCGAAAAGCGTCCTCTAAGTCCTCCCAACTGCCAATGGAGTTCTCTGGGAGGCTATTCAACCAGTGTCGTGCTGGTCCTTTTAGCTTTAGGGGGAGGTATTTGATGGCATGGAGATCATCTCCGCGAGCCATGTGAATGTGGAGAAGAAAATCTTCAATCAACACAGCGGGATCTGTCGTGCCATCGTAAGGCTCGATGTTCACGGGTTTAAACCCTTCCAGAAACTGGTGCTGCATTACCTAATCGGTAAAGCACATGGGGTGTGCGGCACCTCTATATTGGGCGACATCGCGACGGAGCTCGGATGACATCTGTGTTCGGGGCTGACCCCGGGTTTGGTTATGTTTGTCATGCCATGCCTGATGGCCGTCATCTCACGCTGGAGCGCGTCCTCTTGATCCATAAATTGATCTTGTCTGGCCGGCTCTATTGTCCAGGTCCTGACATAAGTCATACGTGTAGCCCGGATCCACTGTCTCTTTGCCTCTACGGCGAGGTGGCGCGGGCTGGTGTTCGGCATATTTAGCCGCTTTGGCCCGTCCATGTGGTGGTCGGTCCTGTTGGTCAGCCTGATTGTATTTTGACGGTATTGGCTCAAGGGCCTCCTCGTCAAATTGTGGTAGTAGCCTGTGTTTTGGGTAACTCTTTGTCGGGCGCTCGAGGTCGTATTCTTCGGCAGCCAGGACCTTGGTCCATCTGTCGTTCAGCGTATCCTGTTGGGCTTGAAGCTGCTACTATTTCTTTTTCAGGCTTCGCGCGGTGGTGATGAGTTGTCGCTTGAAGCGTTCTTGTTCGAGGGGTTCCTCTGGGACGATGAATTCTTCGTTGCCGAGGCTGACATTCTCTTCGGAGGCAGGTAAGTAGTTACTGTCTTCCGAGTCCTCGTGATCGGCGTGTTCGGGGCTGTATTGACCTTCTTCCCTTTCATCCTGCTCAAACACAGGCTCAACGGGATGATCGGGATCTTCGATGTTGTCCAGAGTGTTATTATCTCCGGTGTCCATATTGCTTTCCCTTGCCCGATGCGATCGTGAGCGGCGCCGCTGACGCCGGTGCTTTGGTGGTTTATCGACGGGCTTATCCTCGTATGGGTTTTGAGTGCCATCGTCGTCCTTCTTTTCAGGTGTGTCCACCATGTATACGTCGTATGTAGAAGTGGTCGTCCAACGCCCTGTGAGGGGCGGGTTCTGGCCTGGTTCGGCCTCGACACCGTCGTCCATGCCATCAATGTCTTGGGAGGCGTAGTCTAGCATGTCGGTTAGGTCCTCGACAGTGGCTATTAAGTGGGTGGTGGGTGGGACGTAAAATTCCCTGCTCTCAGTTCCCAGTTTGGGCTGGGCGTAGTTCGGAGGTGATACTTCCTTGATGGCGAGAGATCACATTAGGTCCAGTGTCTCGTTTAAGAGCGAAAGCTAGACGGCTCTCTAAGGACCTGTGGAGCTAGGTTCGGTAATAACCACTTGACCGGGCTCCATGGAAGTAGGCTTCGAGAGTTCGGAGTTATCGTCCAGAGACGAGTCCAGCTTTCCGATGACAGTGAGAGTCCCGTTTGACTCCGGGCCCGCTGACGGCATGGTTGCATCTGGGTCTCCGATGGGGAGCTCTGTAATGGGATAGAGTCCATCGGGGTTTATTCTCCCGTCTTCGGACGAAGTGATCCGCCTCGGATCTAAGGCGGGGCGGGCGTGGGCGTTGACCCTTGGTGGATCCGACGGGCCTCCTTCATGTGGATGAAGGGCGGCGGACGAGGCCGAGAACCCTTCGAAGACCAAGTCTCCTCCGATATCAGCGATGTAGTTCAAGCTTCCAAACCTGATTTGGTGACCAGGGGCGTAGCTGTCGATCTGCTCGAGGTGACCAGTTGAATTGGCACGCAGAGCGAAGCCGCCAAACACAAAGAGTTGACCAGGGAGAAAAGTCTCCCCAGAAACAGCATCATCGCCGCTGACGAGGTGAGCCATCGATCCTTCTGTCGACGACACAATGGACCTCTCAATGAAATCACCAATGTCAGTGGCAAAACCGGCTGATCTCGGGTAGGGGGTCCCGAACTGTGCGTCTGAGGATCAATGGTAACAAGGCACGATGGGGACACAATGTTTACCCAGGTTCGGGCCCTCTTAAAGGAGGTAAAACCCTACGTCCTGCTTGACTGTATTCAATGAGTATAGGGGTTACAAGAGTCGATTTACCTGGAGATCGTAATGGCTAAACCCTAGCTGTCTAGCCTATGAGAATTCTGATGGTCTCTACAGACTAAACCCTCCGATTTATCTACAAATCGGAGGGGCCTAGGGTTGTATAGAGTCGGTTTGCGGGGGAAGGAAATAATATATCCGGACATCAAACTTGCCATCCACGCCTATAAGAGTCCTACCTGGACACGGGGGAAAAGACTTCTACTTTTATCTTCACGGCCCATCAGTCCGGCCCATATCAAATAGTCCGGACACCCGAGGACCCCCTATTCCAGGACTCCCTCACCGACGACACCGCACCGGAGCCCGCACCTGTGCATGCCGGCTTCACCATGGAGCAGGCGCAAACGCACTTCAACGCCACCATGGCGGAGGAGCAGTCTGCGTCGGCATTCCAGTAGGCGCAGGAGGAACAACGTTCAGGGGCTCGATCCCAGGGCATACTCCGGCGTTGAATCACAATCGAGAGAGCGGTGATTGCCTACTCTGGCAGGACTACTTCGAGTCCCCTAACCCGCTCTTCAAGCACCACCTATTCCGGCGCTGTTTCTGAATGGCTAGACATGTATTTAATCGTATCCGGGAGGGGGTGGTGGCGTATGATAGCTATTTCAAGTGCAAGGAGGATGCCCTAAAAAAGATTTGCTTCTCCTCTTATGAAAAATGCCCTGCAGCTATTCGGATGCTTGCATACGGAATACCAGGTGATCTCATTCATGAGTATGTCCTAATGAGTGAGCCCACTTGCCTAGAATCCATGTATAGGTTTTGCAAGGCTATGGTGGCAGTGTTTGGGCCGGAGTACTTGAGATCGCCAACTGCCACAGATACATCCCGGTTGTTGGCGATCAATGGTAGTAGGGGCTTTTCTAGGGATGCTTGGTAGCATAGATTGTATGCACCCGGAGTGGAAGAGTTGCCCTTTTGCTTGGTATGGGCAGTATATGGGCATGTCAAAGATTGCACTATCATACTCGAGGTCATGGCTTCACAAGATCTCTGGATTTGGCACTCTTTCTTCGGCATGGTCGAATCTCACAACGATATCATCGTACTTCAGCGCGCTCCTTGTTTGCATGGCTTGTAGAAGGCAACTACCCGGAGGTAAATGTTGAGATCAATGGTCACCACTACAACAAAGGATACTACCTAGTTGACGGTATCTATTCTCAGTGGACTACTCTTGTGAAGACAAGTTGTCCCCAACCCTGTAGGAGAGAAGAGGAAGAGATTTTCCCAAGCACAAGAGAGTGTTAGGAAGGATGTGGAACGTGTCTTCGGTGTTGTTCAATCTCGATGGGGCATCGTTCGGTCTCCTGCTAGAATTTGGAGCACCAAGAAGTTGTGGAAGGTGATGATTACTTGTGTGATTATGCACAACATGATCGTAGAGCATGAGCGTGCGGATGAAATCTACGATCAAGGGTTTCAGTTTCAGGGTAACAATGTTGTGCCTGAGCATGAAGGAGCGGCAACGTTTGCACAGTTCACCGAATTTCATCATCAAATATGTGATTGGAAAACTCACATTCAACTGTAAGATAATTTGGTTGAGCATATGAGGGCTCATGTTGGCAACTATGTGTCAGCTATTTCTCTTAGGCAATTTAATTTTTATTTGCCTTGTAAACTATGAGTATTTATTTGATTGTGAAACTATGAGATATTTTTTGCTTTGAATTATGTGAACTTAGGTCAAATCTTGTTGATATGTTGAAAAAAAAACTAAAGATGGCCGCAAACCGGCTGTGAGAAAGAAAATGCGTCCGCGCGTTGGGCGTGCTGCTGACGCAAACGCAGTAGGGAGCGGACAAACCGATGCAAACAGAAAAAAAAATGAATAAAACGAGTGCCCGTTTGTGTCGGCACGTTGGAGTTGCTCTTAGTAGCAATTGGTGCTCATCTTTACATTGTACCACCAGGACTTCTCCTCAATCTGGAGACAACGACGAAACCACTCCACTCTCATCCGGAAAGACACGAGAAAAACAGAGCAATGAGAAAGAAACAGAGCACTGGACAGAGAAATGAGAAAGAAACATTCAAACAGAGTACTGGACCGAAGTCCTTGTCAGTCGCGCGCCCACGCCGCGTGCAAGCTCGGTGAAACGAGGGCGCCCGCAGTCACTTGGTCAGGTGAGGCACGCGGCGACGGTACGACACCAGCGCGCGGCCAACCGTGACCTCGTCTGCTGTGCGAGCGCGGGCGCGCGCCCATCTCATGTGCAGCGCCCTCGCGCGCAGGCAACCCCAGCCGCCATCGCACAGGCTCAGCGCGCGTGGCCGTCACACACACAACCGCAGAGATGTCGTCGCCGTCGCCCGCTCCCTCGCACGCACGCCGATCTCGCGGGCACTGGCCAAGTGGCCAGCAGTACGCGCCCATGCCCCGTGGCGCCGTGCCATCCACGGTGTCGGGCACGCGCGCACGCACGTAGCGCGCGTCTCTGTGTGCGCGCGCCGAAACCGGGGCAAGACTTTCCGGGCTCCTGACAAGACAGTCGGAGCTGGAGGTCGCGGGGATCGATGCCTCAGCTCAATAATGCGCCGCATCATGCAGTTCGTCAATGTGATATCGCGAATCTATCCCTTTCATCCCATAATCACGCTCGGCAGGCTAGTATATACAGTAGAGAAGCATCAGCCGTACGTGGCCGCGAGTCACCAGCATGACAAAACTGAAGAACATGGCAGGCAGCTGAGGTGCCAATGATAGCATCGTTTTCAGGGCTGGGTTCTTCCGGAAGAACGGGCGGTCATGTCGCCGCTCCTTGTCCATGCCTCAAGAACGTGACCGGAGGGTAGGGTAGTCTAACGGAGCAGATCGATAGACCGGCCGGCCGGCTGGTATTTGCAAATCCTTTGGCTGCGCGGTTGATGCTGACGGGGACGGCGGAATGGGATAGCGGTAACGGTGTAGCTCGTGTTCGTACCCGATCATGTGCTGTCGATGGCGAGGGCTCAACTGTATGAGACGTCGAACCCACTTTTGGTATTACGTAGAGGCGGATCTTTTTATATCAATCCCATCTACCCGGCCCAAGTTTGAACGTCGAACTTGATTTCCCATGATCGGGTTGAACTTGATAGGATTGTGGATTGCACCGAGCTGCCGTCGAAAGAATAGCGTCCTATTATTTTTCAGTGGAAGAGAAAAACAACCGTGGCATTTCAGATTTTTTTCTCGAAAAGAATCAGATCTATTATAAAGATTCACCGGAAGTACAAAGCACCTCAAACATAATAAAAATTACATCGAGGTCCATGGACCACCGAATCACTATTGCCGCCGCCAAAACGAGACGCCGACGCACCACTGTCGCCGCTCCCATACTGGAGCTGGCCTGACCTTGTCGATGACAGCCGGGAAGTCTTTGTGCACGTGCCCCTAAGGAGCAGCGCCCTGGAGCCACAATCGTTGCCTTTGAAACCTTGAATCGATCTGAAGAACCTCACACCAAATATCGCCATTGCGTATGCATGGCGAGAAGCCCTAACCCCGCCGCCCCAAGAAGCTGGCAGGAATCTACGCCGGAGCTCCGTCTAATCCGTCCCAACGAACGAACTTCAGGAGGATCGAAGCCCGGAAGACTGACTCGAAGAAGGAGTGCTACCATCCGTCAAAACACCGCCCCTGTGGGGACTAAAACCCTACCAATCTACTAGAGGGAGTCGAGACACCAGGATTCTCCTCGCCGCCACCGGAAGCCGGAGCGGCAGGCGGAGGGGAGGCAAATCCACAGACTCGACGGCAGAGATCGAGGAGGGACGGCATTCCCAAGTCGCCTCGGGAGAAAGGAAACAAAATCAATTCCACTCTCGGTCTTTCTTTTTTTTTTATTTGAGCACCACTCTCGGTCTTTCAACTACTGATTGACTCTAGATTTGATCCCATAGACTTTTCAAACCGGCCAAATTTGGTGCCTGCCCTGTATCGATCAAAGTGGTATGATAGCAACTCTAGCGGAGTCACAGTACTAGTCTGATCAGCATAATAACTACCAATATGACGGTTTTGGCCAAAAAGACCACCCTAGCAGAGTCGCCATCCAGCCATTGTTTGAACGAAATATGCCCTAGAGGCAATAATAAAGTTGTTGTTTATATTTCCTTATATCATGATAAGTATCTATTATTCAAGCAAGATTTGTATTAACCGGAAACTTGATACATGTGTGAATACATAGACAAAACAAAGTGTCCCTAGTATGCCTCTACTAGACTAGCTTGTTAATCAAAGATGGTTAAGTTTCCTGACCAAAGACATGTGTTGTCATTTGATGAACGGGATCACATCATTAGGAGAATGATGTGATGGACAATACACATCCGTTAGCTTAGCATAATAATCGTTAAGTTTTATTGCTACTGCTTTCTTCATGACTTATACATATTCCTTTAACTATGAGATTATGCAACTCCCGAATACCTAAGGAATACCTTGTGTGCTATCAAACATCACAACGTAAAAGAGTGATTATAAAGATGCTCTACAGGTATCTCCGAAGGTGTTTTGTTGGGTTGGCATCGATCGAGATTAGGATTTGTCACTCCGAGTATCGGTGAGGTATCTCTAGGCCCTCTCGGTAATGCACATCATAATAAGTCTTGCAAGCAATATGACTAATGAGTTAGTTACGGGATGATGCATTACAGAACGAGTAAAGAGAATTGCCGGTAACGAGATTGAACTACGTATGAAGATACCGACGATCGAATCTCGGGCAAGTAGCATACCGATGACAAAGGGAATAACGTATCTTGTCATTACGGTTCGGCCGATAAAGATCTTCATAGAATATGTGGGAGCCAATATGAGCATCCAGGTTCCGCTATTTGTTATTGACCGGAGAGGTGTCTCGGTCATGTCTACATAGTTCTCGAACCCGTAGGGTCCGCACGCTTAACGTTCGATGACGATTTGTATTATGAGTTATATGTTTTGGTGACCGAAGATTGTTCGGAGTCCTGAATGAGATCACTGACATGACGAGGAGTCTCGAAATAGTCGAGAGGTAAAGATTGATATATTGGGCGATAGTATTTGGACATCGGAATAGTTCCGGGATGTTTCGGGTATTTTTTGGAGTACTGGGAGGTTACTGGAACCCCCCGGGGAAGTAATGGGCCAACATGGGCCATAGGGGAGAGAGAGGGGAGACCGCAAGGGGTGGCCCCCCCCCCATGGGCTGTCCGTATTGGACAAGGGGAAGGGGGCGCGGCCAACCTTTCCTTCTCCCTCTCCCTCTCCTTCCCTTTCCCCCTCCGAAAGAAAGGAAGGGGGGCCGACTAGGACTAGGAGTCCTAGTCGGTTCCCCCCCCCCCCACTTGGGCGCGCCCCTTGGGCCGGCCTCCTTCCTCTCCTCCTTTATATACGGGGGCTGGGGGGCACCCCAAAGCACATCAATTGTTCTCTTAGCCGTGTGCGGTGCCCCCCTCCACAGTTTACTCCTCCGGTCATATTGTCGTAGTGCTTAGGCGAAGCCCTGCGTGGATCACATCACCATCACCGTCACCACGCCGTCGTGCTGACGAAACTCTCCCTCGACACTTTGCTGGATCAAGAATTCGAGGGACGTCATCGAGTTGTACGTGTGCAAAACTCGGAGGTGCCGTATGTTCGGTGCTTGATCGGTTGGATCGTGAAGACGTTCGACTACATCAACCGCGTTGAGCTAACGCTTCCTCTTTCGGTCTACGAGGGTACGTGGACACACTCTCCCCCTCTCGTTTCTATGCATCTCCTAGATAGATCGTGTGTGATTGTAGGAATTTTTTTTGAAATTGCATGCTACATTCCCCAACAGTGGCATCCGAGCCAGGTCTATGCGTAGATTATATGCATGAGTAGAACACAAAGAGTTTTGGGCGATGATAGTCATACTGCTTACCACCAACGTCTTATTTTTATTCGGCGGTATTGTTGGATGAAGCGGTCCGGACCAACCTTACATGACCACGTTCATGAGACCGGTTCCACTGACAGACATGCAACTTGTTTTGCATAAAGGTGTCTGGCGGGTGTCTGTTTCTCCAACTTTAGTTGAATCGAATTTGACTACGGCCGGTCCTTGTTGAAGATTAAAACAGCAAACTTGACGAAACATCATTGTGTTTTTGATGTGTTGGTAAGAACGGTTCTTACTAAGAAGCCCGTAGTAGCCACGTAAAACTTGCAACAACAAAGTAGAGGCCGTCTAACTTGTTTTTGCAGGGCATGTTGTGATGTGTTATACGTTGATGTATGAGATGATCATGTTTTGTAAAAGTTATCGGCAACTGCATGAGCCTTATGGTTGTCGCTTTATTGTATGAGATGCACACGCCAAGTAATTGCTTTACTTTATCACTATGCGTTAGCGATAGATGTAGAAGCAATAGTTGGCGAGACGACCACGACCACGAAGCTACGATGTATATCAAGGTGTCAAGCCGGTGACGATGGACATCATGACGGTGCCTTCGAGATGGAGATCAAAAGCACAAGATGATGATGGCCGTAACATGTCACATATTTTGATTGCATGTGATGTTTATATTTTATGCATCTTATTTTGCTTAGTACGACAGTAGCATTATAAGATGATCCCTTACTAAAATTTCAAGGTATAAGTGTTCTCCCTGAGTATGCACCGTTGCGACAGTTTGTCGTGCCGAGACACCACCTGACGATCGGGTGTGATAAGCTCTACATTCACATACAACGGGTGCAACACAGTTTTGCACGTACGGAATACTCGGGTTAAACTTGACGGGCCTAGCATGTACAGACATGGCCTCGGAACACTAGAGACCGAAAGGTCAAACGTTAATTATATAGTACATAAGATCAACATAGAGATGTTCACCATTGAAAACTACTCCATCTCACGTGATGATGGGACATGGTTTAGTTTATTTGGATCACGTGATCATTTAGATGACTCGAGGGATGTCTATCTAAGTGGGAGTTCTTAAGTAATATGATTAATTGAACTTAATTTATCATGAACTTAGTCCTGATAGTTTTTTGCATATCTATGTTGTAGATCAATGGCTCGCGCTACCGTTCCCTTGAATTTTAATGCGTTCCTAGAGAAAGCTAAGTTGAAAGATGATGGCAGCAACTACATGGACTGGGTCCGTAACTTGAGGATTATTCTCATTGCTGCACAGAAGAATTATGTCCTTGATGCACCGCTAGGAGTGCCACCCCTCCAGCAACTGCAGACGTTGTGAACGCCTGGCAGTCGCGTGTTGATGACTACTCGATAGTTCAGTGTGTCATGCTTTACGGCTTAGAATCGGGACTTCAAAGACGTTTTGAACGTCATGGAGCATATGAGATGTTCCAGGAGTTGAAGTTAATATTTGGAGCAAATGCCTGAGTTGAGAGATACGAAGTCTCCAACAAGTTCTATAGCTGCAAGATGGAGGAGAACAGTTCTGTCAGTGAACACATACTCAGAATGTCTGGGTACCATAACCACTTGACTCGGCTGGGAGTTAATCTTCCAGATGATAGTGTTATTGACAGAGTTTTTCAATCACTGCCACCAAGCTATAAAGGCTTCATGATGAACTATAATATGCAAGGGATGGAAAAGACTATTCCCGAGCTCTTCGCAATGCTCAAAGCTGCGGAGGTAGAAATCAAGAAGGAGCATCAAGTGTTGATGGTTAACAAGACCACTAGTTTCAAGAAAAAGGGCAAAGGAAAGAAGGGGAACTTCAAGAAGGATGGAAAGAAAGTTGCCACTCCCGGGAAGAAGCCCAAGTCTGGACCTAAGCCTGAAACTAGGTGCTTCTACTGCAAAGGGATTGGTCACAGGAAGCGGAACTGCCCCAAGTATTTGGCGGATAAGAAGAATGGCAAAGTGAACAAAGGTGTATTTGATATACATGTTATTGATGTGTACCTTACTAATGCTCGTACTAGAGCCTGGGTATTTGATACCGGTTCGGATGCTCATATTTGTAACTCGAAACAGGGGCTACGGATTAAACGAAGATTGGCTAAGGACGAGGTGACGATGCGCGTCGGGAATGGTTCCAAGGTCGATGTGATCGCCATTGGCATGCTACCTCTACATCTACCTTCGGGATTATATTTAGACCTGAATAATTGTTATTTGGTGCCAGCGTTGAGCATGAACATTATAGCTGGATCTTGTTTAATGCGAGACGATTATTCATTTAAATCAGAGAATAATGGTTGTTCTATTTATATGAGTAATATCTTTTATGGTCATGCTCCCATGAAGAGCGGTCTATTTTTGTTGAATCTCGATTGTGGTGATACACATATTCCTAATATTGATGCCAAAAGATGCAAAGTTGATAATGATAGTGCAACATATTTGTGGCACTTCCGTTTAGGTCATACTGGTGTAAAGCGCATGAAGAAACTCCATGCAGATGGACTTTTGGAATCACTTGATTATGAATCATTTGATGCTTGCGAACCATGACTCATGGGTAAGATGACTAAGACTCCGTTCTTCGGAACAATGGAGCGAGCTACTGACTTATTGGAAATAATACATACCGATGTATGCGGTCCGATGAGTGTTGAGGCTCGCGGCGGGTATCTTTATTTTCTGACCTTCACAGATGATTTGAGCAGATATGGGTATATCTACTTAATGATACACAAGTCTGAAACATTTGAAAAGTGCAAAGAATTTCAGAGTGAAGTGGAGAATCATCGTAACATGAAAATAAAGTTTCTACAATCTGATCGCGGAGGCGAATATTTGAGTTATGAGTTTGGCCTTCAT
This sequence comes from Aegilops longissima, assembly GCA_021605205.1. NCBI lineage: Eukaryota > Viridiplantae > Streptophyta > Magnoliopsida > Poales > Poaceae > Aegilops > Aegilops longissima. Next base: position 764,773,349 of record CM038677.1, read on the forward strand.
TTAAAACAATGTGGAATAGTTTCACAACCCATGCCACCTGGAACACCACAGCGTAATGGTGTGTCCGAACATCGTAACCATACTTTATTAGATATGGTGCGATCTATGATATCTCTTACCGATTTACCACTATTGTTTTGGGTTTATGCATTAGAGACAGCTGCATTCACATTAAATAGGGCACCATCTTAATCCGTTGAGACGACACCGTATGAACTATGGTTTGGCAAGAAACCTAAGCTGTCGTTTCTTAAAGTTTGTGGTTGCGATGCTTATGTGAAAAATCTTCCGCCTGATAAGCTCGAACCCAAATCGGAGAAGTGCGTCTTCATAGGATACCCAAAAGAGACTGTTGGGTACACCTTCTATCACATATCCGAAGGCAAGATCTTTGTTGCTAAGAATGGATCCTTTCTAGAGAAGAGTTTCTCTCGAAAGAAGTGAGTGGGAGGAAAGTAGAACTCGATGAGGTAATTGTACCTTCTGTTGAATTGGAAAGTAGTTCATCACAGAAATCATTTCCAGTGATGCCTACACCAATTAGTGAGGAAGCTAATGATAATGATCATGAAACTTCAGATCAAGTTACTATCGAACCTCGTAGGTCAACCAGAGCACGTTCCGCACCAGAGTGGTACGGTAATCCTGTTCTGGAAGTCATGTTATTAGACCATGACAAACCTACGAACTATGAGGAAGCGATGATGAGCCCAGATTCCACAAAATGGCTTGAGGCCATGAAATCTGAGATGGGATCCATGTAGGAGAACAATGTATGGGCTTTGGTGGACTTGCCCGATGATCGGCAGGCCATAGAGAAGAAATGGATCTTTAAGAAGAGGACTGACGCTGATGGTAATGTTAGTGTCTACAAAGCTCGACTTGTCGCGAAAGGTTTCCGACAAGTTCAAGGAGTTGACTACGATGAGACCTTCTCACCCGTAGCGATGCTTAAGTCTGTCCGAATCATGTTAGCAATTGCCGCATTTTATGATTATGAAATCTGGCAAATGGATGTCAAAACTGCATTCCTTAATGGATTTCTTAAAGAAGATTTGTATATGATGCAATCAGAAGGTTTTGTCGATCCTAAAGTGCCGACAAAGTGTGCAAGCTCCAGCGATCCATTTATGGACTCGTGCAAGCCTCTCGGAGTTGGAATATACGCTTTGATGAGGTGATCAAAGCATAGCTTGGACTAGCTAGAGTATCATACATAGTGTGCGAGAGAGACCTATAGATGGTGTATATATGCATGCGAACTAGAAAGACCCCCCCCCCCACAAACACACACACAAAGAGAGAGAGATGGAGAGAAAGGAGAGGGACCAACAAGGTTTTGTGTTGGATCGTGAGAGAGAGAGATTGAGAGAGAGAGAGAGAGAGAGAGAGAGAGAGAGAGAGTCCGGGAGAGGTGGAGGTCGCGTTTTATGCATCAAAGTCTGATATAAACCATGTTTCGATATAAACTTGCATTCAAATATTTAAATTGGAGAACATGTTGTCTGCAATCCACACATGAACGAATATATGTGTATATCAAACAAGTTCACTAATTAGACTTTTAACATGTTCATGGAGTACTATAATACTGTACAACATGCTACTCGATTGAGGTGTTCAATTTTGGATTTAGTTCACTATTTTGACCTACTGAACGAGCTATTTCATTGAATCGAGATATTTCATTTTGGGTTTGATTCGCGTTTTTGAGTGGGTCAACTATTTGTCATATAGTAAATCGCTAGCAACGAGCATGTAAAAACACATTACTCCCGAGCATCATCTCTCCATCTAAAACAGAAGTGGCAAGCTAATATTTCAAAATTTGATCCAAATCGACTTGGTAAGGTAGACGTGGATGCTCGTTCTCCCAAAATTTGAACGAACCGTTAAACATCCTCTCTGCTCGGTGGAATTCGCCCGAGCAAATAAATGGGAGACGCGAAATTACCGTCCTATGTGGGACACACATTAATTGGCCCGTTGTACATCGAGGGTAGGTTCGTAACTTCATCCAAGCGCGCCTGCTCCTTGGCCGAAATGACATGTGCCGAATAATTCATAAACCAAGGTCGGCAAAACACGCTCTCCTTGCCCGAAATAGCTCGAGCCCACTATTTCAAAACACGCTCTCCTCGCCCGAAATCGCTCGCGCCCACTAAAGTTCAAAACACGCCCTCCTCGCCCGAAATCGCTCCCGCCCACTATTTGGGGAGAAGCAAAGTTACTCTACTATCCCCGACCCTCAGTACATAGACCCAAGCCGAGAAGCCTATAGGTAAGGGTAGAACTGTAACTCCCCCTCACATTTCAGACAAATGCGTCCGTAAGACATGGTTCCACTCCCCTCCCAATTCCCCCCCCCCCCCCCCGACCCCATTCATACCTCGTGGGCGCCAAATCACCTTCTCCCCGGGAAGCTCCCTTCTCCCGAGCTGCGAAACCTCAGCCCCACCTCCATGGTGCCCCCCACCGCACCAATTTCACGGCCGCCCTCCTCCCTAATGTCGGAGACGCTGTCCATTTGCCGTCGTGCACTGGGTCGTGTGCCTCTTACTCTGTGCTGCTGGTGCTGCCTCGACGACGGCCGCGTGAACCGTACCGGAGCCGATTCACCCCCGACGTTGTTCACGGCGCCGGAGCGGCTCCAACTTCGGATCCGTCCAGAGTCCTGGCGTTGCTTCTACATAGCCGTCGACCATCGCGACATCGCTCTTTCCCTGCCGCCGGTCGCCACCGCAACCATGCCGGCCTCACCGACTCGGCAGCTGGACCTGCCTACTTCACCATGCCGCCAGATAGGTCAAATCACTTTATTTAGGCGTCAGTTGTCTGAATTTTTATTTTGGGCCAATCGGTTCCCAATGGGAAGCAGCACCCCTCGAGGCGGTGGAGCTCCTAGGCTGCCGGTTGGCTGGTGTCTAACGTAAGGGTGCGGGGCCGCAAGTTCGCCGCGGAAGTAGCGCTTAGATGGCTATCTTTTAGAGTTGCATGGGTTGAAGGTACTGCCGCCGCCAGATCTAGATGACGGGGAGTCTTTGTGGATTGGCTCGGGGGTGGCGCAACCACGGCAGTGCGGTGGGCGGGGAGCGGGGTTTTGGCCGAGGCCACGGACGGCGGAGGCAGGCTGCTCTGCCGTTGGTCGCTGGCTCTTATGGGAAGATTCCGAACAGTGTCAGCCGGGAGGCACAAGACGGCCAGCCATCCGGTGTAGATCGGACAGTACCAAAATAAAATAAAATCGTGTGACCCCAATTTAGTCTTCAGTCAACAGACATGTGACCACTCTCGTACCTTGTTGTTGATCTCTTAGTGTATTTCTTCAGATCAAAGAGATATGTCGTTCTTAACATTATGCGTTATCGCATCTTTAGACACACTTGTCTTCCGACTCACCGCAGCTGCTCCAACAAGGGAAGCATACACGGAAGGGAGCTATAGTCCCCACTCAGCAGTTCCTCGCATCGAATGCGCGTGCCCGACATGGACAGCCACAACAACTCTGAGGGCCATCGACAAGTCAACACATGATGCTCACTCCTATGGATGGCAGCCAGATAGGTTGTACCCTCATCTTACTTGTGTGCAACATTTATGGCTTTGTTATTCATCTAAGCATGGAAAATAGATCATCACATTTCACTGTATATTCATGCTGATCTCTTACGGGTCTTGTTCAGGAGTTAACGTTGTTCCATAGTTCAGCTAAGATACTTGTTCTTTAGGTAACGTTGTTCCATAGTTATCATCCATCAGCCAATGCTATCCCAGAGGCTGGTGATTATAGTATTATACCACTTCTAGTATTACCTATGTTGTTCTTTAATACTTTTGTGTGCCATCTAGTTAATCTCGAGTACAAACGATACATATCTGTAGCTTTCATCTGTGTTCTCCCTTTAGTTTATGAGACACATTCTGCTAGTTAACCCCAGTCCTACTACTTATGTCGTCTCTCTGAGGCACTCATTACATAAATCTAACTACTAGTTGTCTTCCATGCATGTCAGATATAATTGCACCATTTAATGGATGGGCCAATTTTCAGGATGTACATCTTTCGGCCTTTTAGCAACCCATTTAAATGTTGGGCTAATTTCCAGCCCGGTGTGTCTTTCAGCCTGTTGACGGCCCATAAATCTGATGGGCCATTTGTAGTCGGACCTGAGTTTCGGCCTTTTAGCGGCCCATTTAAGTGTTGGGCCAATTTCTGGCCCGGTGTCACTTTCAACCTGTTGACGGCCCATAAATCAGTTGGGCCATGTGCAGTCTCGAAATAGTCGAGAGGTAAAGATTGATATATTGGACGATAGAATTCGGACATCGGAATAGTTCCGGAATGTTTCGGGTATTTTTCGGAGTACCGGGAGGTTACTGGAACCCCCCGAGGAAGTAATGGGCCAACTGAAGGAAATATGCCCTAGAGGCAATAATAAAGTTATTATTGATTTCCTTATATCATGATAAATGTTTATTATTCATGCTAGAATTGTATTAACCGGAAACATAATACATGTGTGAATACATAGACAAACAGAGTGTCACTAGTATGCCTCTACTTGACTAGCTCATTGATCAAAGATGGTTATGTTTCCTAGCCATAGACATGAGTTGTCATTTGATTAATGGGATCGCATCATTAAGAGAATGATGTGATTGACATGACCCATTTCGTTAGCTTAGCACATGATCGTTTAGTATGTTGCTATTGCTTTCTTCATGACTTATACATGTTCCTATGACTATGAGATTATGCAACTCCTGTTTACCGGAGGAACACTTTGTCTGCTACCAAAGCGTCCTGGCGTAAATGGGTGATTATAAAGGTGCTCTACAGGTGTCTCCAAAGGTACTTGTTGGGTTGGCGTATTTCGAGATTAGGATTTGTCACTCCGATTGTCGGAGAGGTATCTCTGGGCCCACTCAGTAATGCACATCACTATAAGCCTTGCAAGCATTGTAACTAATGAGTTAGTTGCGGGATGATGTATTACGGAACGAGTAAAGAGACTTGCCGGTAACGAGATTGAACTAGGTATTGAGATACTGACGATCGAATCTCGGGCAAGTAACATACCGATGACAAAGGGAACAACGTATGTTCTTATGCGCTCTGACCGATAAAGATCTTCGTAGAATATGTGGGAGCCAATATGAGCATCCAGGTTCCGCTATTGGTTATTGACTGGAGACGTGTCTCGGTCATGTCTACATTGTTCTCGAACCTGTAGGGTCAGCACGCTTAAAGTTCGATGACGGTTATATTATGAGTTTATGTGTTTTGATGTACCGAAGGTAGTTCGGAGTCCCGGATGAGATCGGGGACATGACGAGGAGTCTCGAAATGGTCGAGATGTAAAGATCGATAAATTGGACGACTATATTCAGACACCGGAAAGGTTCCGAGTGATTCGGGTATTTTTCGAAGTACCGGAGAGTTACGGGAATTCGTATTGGGCCTTAATGGGCCATACGGGAAAGGAGAAAAAGGCCCCAAAGGGTGGCCGCACCCCTCCCCATGGGATAATCCGAATTGGACTAGGGAGGGGGGGCCCCTTCCTTTCTTCTCCTTCTCCCTTCCCTTCTCCTACTCCAACAAGGAAAGGAGGAGTCCTACTCCCGGTGGGAGTAGGACTCCCCCCTTGGCGCGCCCTCCTTAGCCGGCCGCCTCTCCCCACTTGCTCCTTTATATATGGGGGCAGGGGGCACCCCATAGACACAACAATTGATCTCTTGGATCTCTTAGCCGTGTGCGGTACCCCCCTCCACCATAGTCCACCTCGATAATATCGTAGCGGTGCTTAGGCGAAGCCCTGCGTTGGTAGAACATCATCATCGTCGCCACGCCATCGTGCTGGCGGAACTCTCCCTCAAAGCTCGGCTGGATCGGAGTTTGAGGGACGTCATCGAGTTGAACGTGTGCAGAACTCGAAGGTGCCGTGCGTTCGGTACTTGATCGGTCGGATCGTGAAGACGTACGACTACATCAACCGCGTTGTGCTAACGCTTCCGCTTTCGGTCTACGAGGGTACGTAGACAACACTCTCCCCTCTCGTTGCTATGCATCACCATGATCTTGCGTGTGCGTAGGAAATTTTTGAAATTACTACGTTCCCCAACACCAACATGGGCCATAGGGGAGAGAGAGGGGAGCCCGCAAGGGGTGGCCCCCCCCCATGGGCTGTCCGTATTGGACAAGGGGAAGGGGGCGTGGCCCCCATTTCCGTCTCCCTCTCCCTCTCCTTCCCTTTCCCCCTCCGAAAGAAAGGAAGGGGGGCGACTATGACTAGGAGTCCTAGTCAGCCCCCCCCCCCCACATGGGCGCGCCCCTTGGGCCCGCCTCCTCCCTCTTCTCCTTTATATACGGGGGCAGGAGGGCACCCCAAAGCACATCACTTGTTCTCATAGCCGTGTGCGGTGCCCCCCTCCATAGTTTACTCCTCCAGTCATATTGCCGTAGTGCTTAGGTGAAGCCCTGCGCGGATCACATCACCATCACTACGCCGTCGTGCTGACAAAACTCTCCATCGACACTTTGCTAGATCAAAAGTTCGAGGGACATCATCGAGCTGAACGTGTGCAGAACTCGGAGGTGCCGTACGTTCGGTGCTTGATCTGTTGGATTGTGAAGACGTTCGACTGCATCAACCGCGTTGAGCTAATGCTTCCGCTTTCGGTCTACGAGGGTACGTGGACACACTCTCCCCCTCTCATTGCTATGTATCTCCTAGATAGATCTTGCGTGATCGTAGGAATTTTTTTGAAATTGCATGCTACGTTCCCTAACATTATTCGCCATAATTTCTGGGGCACACTCCATATGCAACCCGTAAGAGTCCATATTTGAAGGTTAGTGGCCTTCATATCGAGTGCGCGTCATCGGCCAACCGCTCAAATGGAAGGGAAGTTTAGCTCCCTCCTTGTACTCTTGCGTGCTCCATCTCCTCACCCTCTCAATGGCGCAGACGGTAGAAGACATCGTGGCACCGGAAAGCATCACAAATAACAGTGGACGTAGCATGCCAACTTCCCGCTCCCATTAACACCAAGTTTCCAGCCACATATTCTTGTAGGCCGCCAGGTTTCTGCATAGCTCGCCGCCCACGGCTATGAAATGGTCGTCGCCGTGGTTGAATAGCTCACAAGTTGTAGTTTGAACACCACACCTTACAGTACAACTTCTACCTCCCTCTCTATAGCCATGGCTGGATAGCCCAAAACACAACTTCCAATTCCCTCTTACCGTAAAGATGCCTCTTATCCCGCAGCAAGACTTGGTGCCACTCTCGAAGGTGGAGGAGGAGGGGTAAATCCTAGACGAGGTCGCGATGGAGGAGAAGGCCAACCTCATCATCGAGGAGGAGGGGAAGGATCGTCTTTACGTGTTGGTGGCCGCATATAGCGGTTGTCGAGGAGGAGACCGAGGAGGAGTATTTTAAGCACTCAAATTGACTCTGTGCATTTTTGAGTTGATGCAACAAGAAAAATAGAAAGTAAAAGATATGGAGGCCGCGTATGGTGACTCTGTGTTTGCGCACAATGGCCTGGAGCGTGCTCTGTATCCTACTAGAGTTGCTCTCATAGATGGCATAGTTGGGGTTTGCACACATGTGATCCCAATGGGAAAGAAAGGAAAGTAATGAGAAAAACATAAAACATAAACTAATAAATAGTCATAAAGTAAGACAAAAGTTCATTAAAACCATAACATGCATAAATAAAAAGTAAGAGTAAATATTCAAGAACTTTTAGTAGAATGTGGGAATTATTAAAATTATAATTATAAAATCAAGAGAAGTCACACATCACTTAATCATTATAATTTCTAAATTATGTGTCTCAATTTCCATTTTTAACATATATTCATGATTTTTGTTTTTACACTTTTAGTTCGTTAAGGTTCGGCTTTTACTATATTTCATGGGCTTAATTTTGTATGAATTTGTTATAGGATTTCATACTGTTAGAAATTCATTTTTTATACTTCAATAAAATAAATAATTATTCCGCTCCTTGTATAGTTTTGCGAATTCTTTTAGATGATCCGTCTGCCAAATATGTGAAACATGTATCACTGCCACATCATGAGTCATATTGCTTTGAATGAGGTCAACGACCCGGTTAAAAAAAATAAGTTTCAAAACATCTAATTCTAAAGTTGGGGAGTGGGGGGGAGACCTATGTTTGTTGTTTGACAAATGAGATTACAGTTTTGTAAACTACTAAAACGAGAATCATTACACGTGTTACATATGGTCGATACATTTTCAAGATTATTATGGTGAGTAGGACACATTTTCAAATTATTTCACAGGAAAAAAAGATTTGAAATACCGAGTACAACATAGACACATATACATACACACACTTACACATCGCCTATTAGATACGAAATAGCAGAGTCTCAAGATTGACGACGTCACCGGTGGCACCTCATTGCCAATAGGAATGTCATCTTCGACTGAACTATATTCCAACTTAATAACACATAAAGTATCTCAAACATGGGTTTAATCTTTGTTGGGACGAGGGTAAAACCATCTTTCTAGCCATCTAACCATATGTACTATTTGAGATGGTCAAAATGGCAAAATGTGCACACCAAATCAAGTAGAAGCAACATTAAGATAAACATAAAATAGCATTGCCGAATGTATATATAGATTTTTTTTTCGAAGTTGAAGAGCTCACGTTCCCGATTTAATTGAAGGTGGAACCGACAAGGTCCAAACGTCCATAAGTTGCAGCCAAACCCATTACAACACAACTCAGACCCCACTTAAAAGTGAGACTATGGGGGAGACACCATAATAAGGACAAAACCGTACAACAAGCAAAACACACATGCAAAGCATCACACATAACTATTGTTCAAAACTAGAAGAAACTACCACTTCCATATACTGCATAGCTCGAGCATATCGTCCAACATCAAGCTCATTAGATAACCACAACCTTCTTATCAATGGGCCCCATCCCCCACGCTTGGAGAAAAAAATCAACCACCACCCTTGAAAATTGCAGCGATAGACTACAAAGCCCTCAGTTAAGCGTATCTTTTCTACATAATTGTACAATTGTCAATCCATCTAGTGATCTTGTACATTACAACAGTTGAATGATGTGGTAACAGATTATCAAAACACACCGCGTTTCGAGTTTTCTTCATAGACCAAATAACCACAGCAACACCCACTAAACACCATCTCTCCAACATTGTAGGGAAAGCTCAAAATCCAAGAGTTAATCTATGATAAGCTCATGGGCACATCTATTGTGCCAGTAGAGCATTTTACCATACCCTAAACATATCTCACTACTTTACACTTAAAAGAACAAATGATCGAGATCTTCAAGTTCTTAACAACAAAAGCACTTATTATCACTAGGTTTCCAACCCCTCCTAATCAAAACATATACTCCCTCCATTTATGTAAACAAGGCAACTTCATATGTTTACGTCTACCATTAATTTTACCAAGAAAAAGTGAGTTATATGCCACAAAAAGCTTGTCATTGGATGCACATTTCAATAAATCTCCGTTGATATATTTTTGATGGCATATAACCCATATTTTGCAGAAAACGAAGTGGCCTTGTATACAGAAATGGAGGGAGTGTATTACATATTAAATCAAAATATGAGTTTTTTCTGAGGCACCACGTTGAGACACATCATCCTAATTATTTTGACCATTGGATTTGTAATCTAATGAATCACTTCCTTGGGTATACATAAATGTACCTAAACAGATCATATCCGAGAAGTTTACCTAATTGTACCTACATAGATCAGATCCGTTGGAAGGAGTTTTGGCATATTATGTATATCTTCTCATATTTTCCCATAATTTTTTTGGAGAAACATTTATCAAGATGATGATTCTACATAGTCAATGTGGAGATTAGGGGGGGGTGGTGTTAGGAAGTAATTTGATAATCCCCACATATTGTAACCGACACGTGTGGTTAGCATAACTTCCAACAATCACGTCGTTTCTTCTTGACTCTCCCAAACATCGCATCCGATGCTTGCTCCTCTTCAAGATATATATATATATATATATATATATATATATATATATATATATATATATATATATATATATATAATGTATATCATCTTCCAACAATAATGTTTATCATTAATGTTCATTCACACTGTTTGACAACGGTAATATGAGAAAACGAGTAAACTTACCGCCCAGAAATGACGATCCAAGTACGTAGTCATTCCAATGATTTTATTACGGGGGCACTTTTCATGGAAAACATCATTCCAATCATGACCATATATCACACCTCTCCAACCCCTCATAATCAAGTTTTATATAATCTGAGTACATTATTAGCAAGTATCCAAACAAATACATTACTTTTCCAAGGGTCTCTAACCATCCAAATACTTGTATAGTTCCCATTCACTCTACATTTTTGATGGCTAGATGTGTGGACAATATAGAAATAACCCAGGTTTGTCAACATCACACACGTGTGCCTTGCTCATTAGACAACTCCACACCACTACATTGTTGTTCATGCGAAAAGTAAAAATAATCCTCTCAAAACCTTGCTCTGCTCACATTGTCTAATTTTTAAAAATATTTTAGAAAATCCTTTACTTTCACTAAACCCTACCATAAGTGAGATTGTTTAGATTTTTCCTTGCACCAATAAAACATGAAGTTCCTAACATATTAATTTATAGTAAGGTTCCGCCAAATCTCACGTTCATTCTCAATTTTCCACAACCATTTACTAAGAAGATACATTGTCCCAACATGCAATCCACTAAACCAAGCCCAATACCTCAGGCTAACATGCTTGTTGCCAATTAACTAGATGGTATTTTCTAGATCTCTCATTTTCTTGCCATAAGGGCTTGTTTGGTTTATAGGGAAAGTGACTAATCTGCCAACGATACCCTATGTCTTTTCCTAGATAAATAATAATTTTTACTAGGGCCTCTAGACAGTTCAAACATGGATATCATATAGAGAGGAACATTACCAGGACATGATTTCAATAGGACTAATGTGCCCCATAGATTTTTCTCTACCAGCCCAGCTATGTAATTTTCTCGCAGCCTTCTCGTTATAGTACTTTTCAAGTCTTTATTATGTAGACTAACTAAAGAATGCCCGCATATTGAAAATATAATTGACCATCTACATACACAACTTAGTTTTATAATCATCGATATAATTTTGGATTGTATTTTAGCCTCACAAAAAATTCAAGAATAAAAACATATTGGAAATCAATTTTTAAACGTAGGAGATGCTCAAGAAAATACAAATGCATAACATAATTCTAATTATATTGAAAAATGATGATGGTTTCCTTCATGTTGCAGTAAGTCGATATCGCTTTCCACTAAAATATCAAATAAATCTATTAATAAATCATGTTCAATTGCTTCATTGATGAGCATGCTTAGATCATCTACTACAATATTAAACAAAATGTGGGATGTATACCCGCATTTGTGTGAACAATTTCCTAGTTTAAAAGAGTTTACAATTGAATCATTCTCAATTACAAATTTTTTACTCTATTCGCAATTTTGAAAACACGGGATACAGATCTGACATGGAAAATATTTTAACATACATTTGTAGAAAAGACCAATTAATCTTATCATAAACCTTCTCAAAATCCACTTTAACGAAAATTAACGTATTTCTTGTTCCTATGCACCTCATCAACACTTCAGGCGGCAAGACCACGCCATTTAGGATGTATCTAACATTTATAGAAAGTTTTTGTAAAGGGAAGCTCATTTATAAGCTTCAACAATTATTTTATTGATTACCTCTATAGAAATCTTCATAAACAAATTAAAAAGACAAATGGACATGTAATGTTGAATTTTACAAGCATCTACACATTTAGGAAGCAATATCAAATCTACCATTATGAGTACAATTCATGGAAAAGATAATGAAGACCATGACAAACTAGAGGCCAAAATTTATAATAAAATTCAATAAGAAATTCATCGGGAGGAGGAGTTCTATTCTGTTTCAGTTGGGAAACTCCAGCTTTTATACTTTCCAAACTAGAAACACGATGAAGTAAAGATCTATTAGCACAATCTAGAGCACAAAGCACAGGGCAATCTGGAGATGTGTTTAAACTGTATCAGCAGCACAATATATAGAGTTTTCTATATCCATCCAGATGGATTTATCATGGACACACACACACACACACACCTAAAAAGGTTGGGATATCTTCGGATAGACTCGAAATAGGAGATGCAAACCAAGTTCAAGCCGTACCGCTCAGTCGTGAACAACACGGCAGAAAATGAGAGGAAATGGCGACCAAGATCCGTGGCACGGCACACGAAACGCATGCGTCATATGGATTTCGACCGACCTACGTCAGTGGATCCAGCTACTTGCTGCATGGCGCCCAGCCTGCTTTGCCTGGTTCAGTGGATCTGGGAGTGGGAGTGGAAGCTAGCTAGGGCCGAATTTCGTGTTTTGACCCTTTTGACATAGAATTTCAGGATCTGACCCCGGTTGCAAAAAAAATCGGGATTTGACCCTTCTGCTACCGCCAGGGGTTCAGGCGGTAGGGTTAGACAGCCTACCGCCACAGCCCATGGCAGTAGAGTGTGACGGAGGGGGACGGCGGCCGTTTGACTGCGCTGATGTGGATAATACCTACCGCCATGGGCCGTGGCGGTAGGCTGTCTAATCCTACCGCCAGAGCCCCTGGCGGTAGGGTGTGGCAGGGTTTTGCTACACAACCCTTCGGTAACGAAATGTGCAGTGTACCCGGCGGTAGGTTCACCCTACCGCCATGGGGGCCGGCGGTAGGCTGTGTGACCCTACCGCCAGGTCCCCTGGTGGTAGGGTCCTGCGTTTTCTAGTGTAAAGTTTCTGTAATGAAAAATACTTGGGCCCTGGCGGTAGGTGCGCCCTACCGCCATGTGGGCTGGCGGTAGGATGTCTGACCCTACCACCAGGAGCCCTGGCAGTAGGGTCCTCTTTTTTATTGTTTCTAGTCCATTTGGTTGCTTGTTTTCGAATTCAATATGACAGCAATATCACAACAAGTTTCACAAATATCACAGCAATATCACAGATTTTAAACAATTAAACTTGGGCATCACATAACATTAGATAACTAGAAGTGCGTATAACATTTCAAACGAACTTCAACGGAGTTCCACATAGTAGAAAACACATAGATCCACAAATACCAAACACATAGTAACGCATGTCTTCCGGTGCTCCGAGAGCCAGATCAACGACACACCGGATGTACGGTTACTCTTGGCACCGGAGCAGTCGCCGATGAGGGTGGTGACCCTCTCCTGCCAGTTGGTCCTCTCCACTCGACCGGTGAGTGCATGACCCTCGATCGGCATGGCAGTAACCGTCATCTCCTCGCATGGCAGATGGAAAGAATGGGTCTTCGGTCGCCACCGGTCAATCAGAGCTGTGAGAGCTGCGTGGACAAGCGTCGGCGGCTGACGCTTGAACTGCAACACAAAAACCAACAGACGGGCTTTCTTGAAGAACGACGCGTAGCGATCGTCGTAGTCCATATGCCCATGAACCCCGTGACCCCTCATGCGCAGTGGCTGGAGCATCTGTCAAAAAGTGAACGCCAAAAGTTAGGAAATTATTTTCATCAATCCGAAAACTTTGATCAATATTTCATTCATATCACTTACCTCTCTGTTCTCTATGAAACGGGCATGATGACCCTTGTCGAATGCCCAGTCCAGCATGCAGTACCGTTGGCCAATGTTGTCCGCAAGAGGTGGCCGCCTTAATAAAATTTCATAAACAAAAGCACCATAAGCATAAAGCATACATAAACAAAAAATGAACTCAAATCATATCAACATGCATCATATCAAAATAAAATCTTAAGCATATTTCTCCAACAACATCTACTACACATGATGGATCAAATCATATCAACATGCATCATATCAAAAAAAACCTCCAACATACATCATATCTTCATATTTTTAAATAAATTTATCCAAACAACATCTTCATATCATCATATCAACATGCATCATCAAACTAGGGTTCATCTTCACACTAGATCATATCATCATATCAACATGCATCATCAAAGTAGGGTTCATCCTCATATCAACATTACATCATAATTTTTTTAACAAAAAAAAATTGTGAACTAGATTTCATCTTAACACTAACATATGAACTATTGATTAGAGTTCATATCCAATACCACTAGTTACTAAAGAACTAAGAACTAGAACTACAATCAATCTTAGGTGAAAAAAAAAATCCAATCTAAGTTCAAAAATATGAGGGATTTCAAGCAAATAATGCGTCGAATCGGAAGCAAGTTTGCAAAAACTAATTGGAGGGATTGGAGGAGCTTACGTTTCTCTCTTCGGGGCCATCTCGATCCGCAAAAAACCGTGAAGAATCGGTGAAGATCTAAGGGGGGAGTGGAGGAGATGAGAGAGGGAGAGAGGGGTGACTTGGGGGAGAAAATGAGGAACTGCCGACGGGGGGGAAGGGGAGGGGTGGGGAGAAGGGAAGGGGCGGGGTCTCGGGCAAAATAACTGCCCGGACCCTACCGCCAAGGGATCCGGCGGTAGAAGTTACGGCCTACCGCTGTGGGGCCTGGCGGTAGGGTGCGATGGAGGGGGGACGGCGCTGTCCCCGCATGCTGATGTGGATAAGTTTCCTACCGCCAGAGCCCCTGGCGGTAGGCTGTGTAAACCTACCGCCAGATGCTCTGGCGGTAGGAAAAAGGGTCAAATCTCGAATTTTTTTGCAACTGGGGTCAGATCCTGAAATTCTATATCAAAAGGGTCAAAACACGAAATTCGGCCGCTAGCTAGCACCCTGAAGGTTGGGCATACTGTACCAACGAACAGACAGTAGATGCCAATGGCGTACCGGTCCAACCGGCGGCAGGTAGGCAGCCAGCACGGCTGGACGCTCGAGACCGCCATCGGCGGTGTCGCGGCCTCGTGGATGCATGGTCAGATGATCTGCACTGCCACCGAGGCAGCGACGAGGTAGTTGCCCTCTATGGTTAGGCCAACTCCACCGCACGACCTCAAACAGACGTTCGCTTTGTCCGGATTTCGTCTGTTTGGGGTGGCAATAGGTAGCAAAACGGACACGCATGTCCGGCTCTGGGTGGAGGCGCCCAGCGCGGCCACTACCCCAAACTGTCCGCCTCGGCCACGCACACGCCGAAGTACGCCGCGCTTCGCCGCAAGCCTGTCGCGCCCGCGCCGCCGCATGAGCCGCCCTCGCGCCGTCGCCGTCCCGCTTGCCCACCGAGCTCGGCCGCGCAGCGCCCACCAGCCTCGCTTCGCCTTAGCGCCGCGCGCTGTTCGCGCTTTCGCGCGCCAGCGTCTGCAGCGCTCCGGCAGCCCGCCCAGCCACCGCGCCGCGCTCGATCGCCGCGCCCGTGCCAGCCGCCCGCGCCGCGCACGGCCGCCCGCGCGCCCGCCGCGCCGCGCCAGCCACCGCGCCCGCTCGCCCCGCCTCGCCCGCCGCGCCCAGCCCGCCTCGCCCGCCCCCCGCGCCCGCGCTCGCTCCGCTTCGCCCTCGCCCGCCGCCCCCCCTTTCGCGCGCCGCGCGCCGCCGCCCTTTCGCCGCGCCAACCACCGCGCCGCCGCCCTTTCGCGCGCCGCCACCACGCCGCCGACCTGCTTTCGCGCGCCCTGCCACGCGCCCTTTCGCGCGCCGCGCCGCCGCCCACCATCGCTGCGAGCGCGCCAGCCCCAGCCGCCGCGCCGTGGCGCTCACCGCTGCCGCTGCCCGCGCCCGCTTCGCCGGCGTGGGCTGCATGCTGCGGCCTTTGCGAGTGCCGAGAGAGAGAGAGAAAAAGGGAGAGAGAAAAAAAGGAGAGAGAGAGAGATCGATGGGAGGGTGACAAATGGGTCCAGGCCCGGACAAAAGCAGTCGGGAGGGCGCAAAAAGCGTCCGTTCGGTGTCCGCTCGACCCCAAAGCCGAACCAAATTTACGCTCGGGATGGGGCAAGCCGGACCAGAAACAGACGCTTTTTACGGATGGGGTCGCGCGTTGGGCCGCTTCATTTGTCCGTTTAGACCTAAACGGACAGGCCCGAACGATTTAGAGTCGCGCGGTGGAGTTGGCCTTAGCCTGGTCTGATCCTCTGGGACTGCCTTCTCTCTAGGATGGTCCTCTGGGACAGTGGGACGGGGGACCAAGAAATGCATGCATGAGCAACCGTGGCAGGATTCACACAGATGGACATTTTTCATTTCAGACAGAGAGTTGCACAGATTAAGCCACCCTAATTCCACCTATCTGCTTCCTCTCATGTGGCATTAAAGCCATGGAGGCACGGTGGATCCAGATCTTGGTCAACGGGAGGCTTCATTTTTAGAAAAAAAATTAGCATGGCTAGACTGTGTGTTCTGTTCAAGAAGACAAGGTGGCGCCACCTCCCTAAATATGGAATAAGATTATTCCTGTCCAGCCCTGCGTGAAACTGTATTTTTGACGGATCTCGCTGGATTTTGGCCGGCTTGGGTGAGTGAGGGGCGATGACCACGTCATCGCTCACTCTAGTCCTTAACTCCTTATAATCATTGGTAGATGGTCTACGGATTGAGATGTAATGTTTTTTCCATTTATGATGTTCTTTGTACTATTCTTTCAGCCCAAAATCTAAAAAGTGGCCACGCGCTAACTTAGGAGAGAAGCGAGCGGTCGAGAACTTCTGGCAAATCGTGAGTTGTTTTTTTGTCTCTTTAGTGCGTATCGTTATCGATATTTAATGTGTTCACACTGGTTAGTCCAATTTGAAAGAAACAGCCCCACGTACAATTATTTTGGTTTTTTGAATTTTTAAAAAGCCATATCTTTCAAATCGCGCGTTGGAATTCAGATCCATCTTCATTGTTGAATTATTTGCGACGAGATCTTTGAAACTAGATCCCGCATGAGTATGTTTCGACGAATTTTTTTTTATGCCAACTTTGGTGCTATATTGTGCAACTTCAGTACTGCTTTGTGCAACTTTAGTACTGCATGGTGCAATTTTTTTCAAACCTAGTTTTTTGAATCTGCATCCACAGTAGTTGTAGTTGCACACATAGTAATCCTAGTTGGCACATGCATGGCCACCGAGTTGCACAATCTGATCCGCATAATCGCATATGAATTGTCATAGCTTGTAATGTAGTCTAGTTGCACACGCATTGATGTTTAGTTGGCTTGTAACATAGTCTAGTTGCACACACATTAATGTTTAGTTGGCAGAAAGACTAGTTGCACACACATATGCTTAGTTGGCTTGTAATATAGTCTAGTTGCACACACATTGATGTTTAGTTGGCAGGACACTAGTTGCACACACATATGCTCAGTTGGCGCGACAATGTAATCTAGTTGCACACACATTGATATTTAGTTGGCAGGATTAGTTACACACACATATACTCAGTTGGCGCGGCGATGTAGTCTAGTTGCACACATATTGATGTTTAGTTGGCAGAACTATTGACACACACATATACTCAGTTGGCGCGGCAATATAGTCTAGTTGCAGACAAATTGATGCTTAGTTGGCAGGACTATTGGCACATATATGCTCAGTTGGCGCGACAATGTAGTCTAGTTGCACACACATTAATGATTAGTTGGCAGGAAGACTAGTTCGTCGAAACATCCTCATGCGGGATCTACTTTTGAAGAGCACGTCGTGAGGGTTTCAACGATGAAAACGGATCTGAATTTTGACACACGGTTTAGAAGATATGTCTTTTATAATTTTGAAAACCAAAAAATAATGCACTAGGGACGAACATGGGAACAGGCATCCATCACGTAAGAAAAGACCACATAAGAGTGATTAATTAGCAGTATCCTTTTAGCACTTTTGGATTACAGTAATTTTGCTCTTTTTAATATGTGGTAGTGACTAGACGTCTGGGACCAGGGGCCGGCCGCCCGCGAGCGGCAGCGAGCGCCCGGCCGCCAGCTAGACCGGTCCTTTTTTTAGTTGTTTTTTGTAATATCTTGACAGTTAACAAATAGACCAACGTTTTCCTAAAAAAGCTACTCCAGTATTTCTGTATTGGAAAGATTAACTTATCGTATATTTTGTGATGTCGAGTCACCTCCAACATCCAACAGAAAAGAGATAACCTGTAACATGTGAATTTGTGAAACAGAGGGCGGTAGACATCCATCACACTTCACTCGTATCACTTTCACCAGAACTGAAAAATGATACTACTACAAACCGCTTTACTGCACTGCTAGTGCTATGCTACTGCTAGGTCTCACGTGCAAGACACACGACACACGTCCAAGTCATCACGGATCCGCGGTGCGGTGCCGGTGCCACTCCAGCAATTTTCCGCCAACTCTAGTGGCCGACTCCGAGCTCCGGGGGTATATATTTGCACCCCGTCCCGCTCTCCAATCAGTTCAAAGCAAAGAGCAGCAGAGCAGAGCACAGCCAGATCGTCGCTTCAGTCCGATAAGTCAAGCTCAAGCATGTGCAAGGTCATCAACACGGTCCAGTCGCTCGCCTGGCTCCGCCGCGCCGTGCGGCGGTGGCGCTCCCGAGCCGCGGCCTCGGTGCGGCCCAACAAGGATGTGCTGGAGTTGGACACAGCGGTGCCGGCGGGGCACGTGGCGGTACGCGTGAGGGGCCGCGGCGACGGGGAGTCGTCGTCGAGACGGTTCGTTGTGCGGGTGGCGCAGCTGAGCCAGCCGGCCTTCTGGGAGCTGCTCCAGCAGGCGGAGGAGGAGTACGGTTTCCCGTCGGCCTCCGGCCCGCTCGCGCTCCCCTGCGACGAGGACCACCTCCGCGACGTCCTCCGCCGCGTCTCGTCCTCCAACGACGAGGACCGCCCCTCCTCCCGTCGCCGCCGCGGCGTCATGGCGGCGTCGCACGATGACTCGCGGCCGCTGCTGCAGGGGGTGGCCGTGAAGAAGCTCGTCTCGTGATCGATCGGTGGATCGTTCGTTCCTACGCCTGCTCTCTACATCGCAGAAGCGGGAGAGCCGTGTTCGTTTGCTCCTTTTCATGCAAGCCGGAAGCAGCAGCCAGCAGTAGTACAACTACTACAACCACGCGCGCGCGCCCATGCCGCGGCGCCGTGCCATACCATCCATGGCGCAGAGTGCGCGCGCTGAAACCGGCAAAGGAGTTACACTGACAAAGCGTCCCGATGCTACTGGACTATCACCCCATCAGTCGAGCTGGCATTTTACAAAATGTACATATTTTCTTGTCCTAGAAATTAAATGTATATATTTGTGTCCTATTTGCAGATCTGTTGGCTATACCATGTACGGTGGAGCGAAACGTAGTCACCTGCACACAACCAGCTCAACTTTTTTTCTGTGACAGCACGCATGCACACATTTTTTTGAGAATGCGCCAATGACGTATCATAATTTTATAGAAGAGAGATAATAGTTTACAAGAGAGCCTAGATGACAATGCGAACATCGCCTCCAAGCCCGAGCTCCACTACAACCAACACCAAAAGGAAACTAGACCTATTCTCTCACAAATCGTTGCTGCCCTACCCCACCCATTCCTAACCGATTGCATTCTTGCACTTCCAGGAAGATGCACTCCGCCAACAAGGAGGGTGTCTTGACCTGCCTCGTCCTGTTGAACACTTGCGTTTCTCTGTTTCCACAGGACCATGCCACCGCTATGACGAAGGTGTCATAGCATCTTTTGTTGACATGAACAAAGGTACATCTGGCCTGGAGCCACCACTCTAGGAAAGTGTCATGCTGCTCCGGGCACGGTACATTGGAGTTCAAGGTGTCGAAACATCTGTGCCAAACCTCCCGCGCGTACACACATTGCACAAGTATATGTTCTGCGATGTCCTCCACTTGCATGCAAGTGTAGCAGGACGAGGGGTTGATCTTGTAGCCCATACACGCACACTCACTCATACGAACATCATGGCTAAGGAGGAGAGGAAGGGGACAGGGAGGAAGGTACTTTTTTTTGCGAAATGTGGCGAGTACTTAGTTAGGTCTAAGTCCTATACTTGGTACTCTGATGTGTTCATTGATAACTTGTTCTTAAGAAACGCCTGGTCTTGCTCGAAAGAACTAGTGGGTGGTGCCCCCGAGCTCAAACGAGTTCGAGATGAACAGTAAATTCAAAAAAACCTGAAAACGAGTTCAAAAAAATCTGGATATTTTTTGTCAAACTTTAGTAAATGTTTTGAGTGCTCGCAAAATTTCACCATGAAATGACATCCGTGGAAGCCATGCTAAAAATAACAAAATCAGCACTTCCAAATGCTTTTGAAAATAGCACTTTTCGAGCATCAATTTTTTTTGCCACGACTTCGACGGATGTCCTTCCATGATGAAATTTTACAAGCACACTAATATTGTCAATGTTTGTCACAAATAAATTTTAGATTTTTTTTCATTTGTTTCGTAATTTACTGTGATGAGCTCGAGTTGAGAAACACCGTGTCCGCTGAAGTTGTTGCTTCATTGTCTCTTCGGTGCCCTGATTTGCGTGGCTGAGACATGGAGATGACACGTGGTTGTGGGTAACCACGATCCTATGTTGCAATGTGTCTTTGCGGAGGTAGTGCGTGGTGCATTGTTTAGCCTGATGATGGCAGATCATGGCCATAGCGATGGAGTGACGACTCGGGGTGCATTATCTCAAGACCATTGGCCATGTCCAGATTTACCATTGAAGTACACTTGCATCGGAGGGGATCGTTGGATAGTCTCTAATATGAGATCTGGCAACACTATTTTCCCTCACCCTATAATCCGCGCCACTTGTGAATCGATGGATGTTGTTGGCTTCCTAGACCACTCTGGGTGCCTGGCTGCTTGCCTAGTGTGTCTAAGTTTCTCAGTCGCGTGGCTGGGCCCACTTATGAATCGTGTGCACTTGCATCTTCTTCGTTGGTTCAATGACTGCTCGGCGAGGATCATTGTTGCATTTTTCTATTACTTTTATATTACCCTCTGCCTTCGCATAACTTTGGTCTTGTATGACTTTGCTCTTTGTCACTGTGAGACTTGTGTGTATGCGCCAGTGTTGGATGTGTGGATCCTAATTGTGGAGAGATCGGATGTGTTCTCTTTGTGTTCAGTATCACTTGATGCTTCGTAATGGGTTAATAAAGAACATCCTTATAAATAAATTGTTGGGGAACGTAGTAATTTCAAAAAAAATCCTACGCACACGCAAGATCATGGTGATGCATAGCAACGAGTGGGAGAGTGTTGTCCACATACCCTCGTAGACCGTAAGCGGAAGCATTATATAAACGTGGTTGATGTAGTCGTACGTCTTCACGATCCGATCGATCCAAATACCGAACGCACGGCACCTCCTAGTTCAGCACACGTTCAGCTCGATGACGTCCCATGAACTCACGATCTAGCAGAGTGTCGAGGGAGAGTTTCGTCAGCACGACGGCATGATGACGGTGATGATGATGCTACCGACGCAGGGCTTCGCCTAAGCACCGCTACGATATGACCGAGGTGGATTATGGTGGAGGGGGGCACCGCACACGGCTTGGAACAATCAACTTGTGTGTCCTAGGGTGCCCCCTGCCCCCGTATATAACGGAGCAAGGGGGGAGGCCGGCCGGCCCTTGGGGCGTGCCAGGAGAGGAGGAGTCCTCCTCCTAGTAGGAGTAGTCCTACTCCTACTAGGAGGGGGAAAGGAAGGAGGAGAGGGAGAAGGAAAGGGGGGCGCCGCCCCCTTCCCTAGTCCAATTCGGACCAGAGGGGGAGGGGGCGCGCGGCCAGCCCTGGCCGGCCCTCTCTCTCTCCACTAAGGCCCATGTGGCCCATTAGTTCTCCCGGGGTTCCGTAACCTCCGGCACTCCGGTTTTCTCCGAAATCACCCGGAACACTTCCGGTGTCCGAATATAGCCGTCCAATATATCAATCTTTATGTCTCGACCATTTCGAGACTCCTCGTCATGTCCGTGATCATATCCGGGACTCCGAACTACCTTTGGTACATCAAAACACATAAACTCATAATACCGATCGTCGTCGAACGTTAAGCGTGCGGACCCTACGGTTTCGAGAACTATGTAGACATGACCGAGACATGTTTCCAGTCAATAACCAATAGCGGAACCTAGATGCTCATATTGGCTCCCACATATTCTACGAAGATCTTTATCGGTCAAACCGCATAACAACATACGTTGTTCCCTTTGTCATCGGTATGTTACTTGCCCGAGATTCGATCGTCGGTATCTCAATACCTAGTTCAATCTCGTTACGTAGTGCATCATCCCGTGAATAACTCATTAGTCACATTGCTTGCAAGGCTTGTAGTGATGTGCATTACCGAGAGGGCCCAGAGACACCTCTCCGACAATCGGAGTGACAAATCCTAATCTCGATCTATGCCAACTCACCAAACACCATCGGAGACACCTGTAGAGCACCTTTATAATCACCCAATTACGTTGTGACGTTTGGTAGCACAGAAAGTGTTCCTCCGGTATTCGGGAGTTGCATAATCTCATAGTCATAGGAACATGTATAAGTCACTAGTAGAAAAAGGGTCAAATGTGAAGCACATTAGTGCCGATTTGATTTTGAGCCGGCACTAATGTGTCCATTAGTGCCGGTTCCAAAGGCTAGGCGGGAGGAGCTCTTTAGCACCAGTTCGTGGCGGACCTTTAGCACCGGTTCGTGCCACGAACTGGTACCAATGATGCTGTGGCCCCCACGAGCACCTTTAGTACCGGTTCGTGGCACGAACCGGTACTAGAGTTTCTTACTAAGCTATATTTTAGTCCCACCTTGCGAAGAGAGAGGCACTGGGAGAGGTTTATAAGCCGTGAGTGCAGAGACGATGAAGAAGAGGCGCAATGCTCACCTTCACGTGGCTTAGCTTCAAGCCTTGAGGAATAGGGTAGACTGCATGGAGCTATGTGTAGTGCAGTCTACACTATTCCGAAAGGCTTGAAGCTAATTAACGAGCATTGCGCCTCTTTTTTATTTTTAATAACTTATTACAACTCCGGACTTCTAGTGTTACGGCAAAAACTGGATGCACTTCGTGTACAAACTGGACAATACGGCAAAAACTGGATGCACTTCGTGTAAAAACTGTACAATCTCTTTCGAAGTATCAAGGCCGGTTTCGGAAGAAAACTCATTTGTTACACCGGCACTTCATTTTTTAAACTTATTACAACTCCAGACTTTTTTGCGTTCAGTACGCACCATTCAAAGCGATGTCATCAATTTCCAACACTTTCTGACATCATTTGTTGTTTTTCAGTCATTTACCGATTTGTTTTCGGAGCTAAATGACCGTGAAATTGAAAATTGCTACAAAATGAACTCTGAAAATGTTGAAACTTGGTATGGTATCATCATTTCACCCACATAGCATGTGCAAGAGAGTAGATACGGGTTATGACAAAAACTGGACGCACTTTGTGTACAAACTGGACAATCTCTTTCGGAGTATCAGGGCTTCGGACGAGAACTCATCTGTTACACCGGCACTTCATGTTTTTTTTAAAACTTAATTGAACTCCAGACTATTTTTGCATTCAGTATGCAGCATTCAAAGCGACGTCATCAATTTCCAACACGTTCTGACATCATTTGCTGTTTTTCAGTCATTTACCGATTTGTTTAGAGAACTAAATGACCGTGAAATTGAAAATCACTACAAAGTGAACTCTGAAAATGTTGGAACTTGGCATGGTATCATCATGTCACCCAAATAGCATGTGCAAGAGAGTAGATACGGGTTACGGTAAAAACTGGACGCACTACGTGTACAAACTGGACAATCTCTATCAGAGTATCAGGGCATCGGACGAGAACTCATCTGTTACACCGGCACTTCATGTTTTTTAAACTTAATTGAACTCCAGACTATTTTTGCGTTCAGTATGCAGCATTCAAAGCGACGTCATCAATTTCCAACACGTTCTGACATCATTTGCTATTTTTCAGTCATTTATCGATTTGTTTAGAGAGCTAAATGATCGTGAAATTGAAAATCACTACAAGATGAACTCTATAAAAAACTACTCAGAAATATTTAGAAAGCAAAAATATTCACAAAGAAACTAAATACAGCAAAAAAAACTACTCAGAAATAAATAGAAGAAAATAAATAAAATAGAAAAGATAAAAACTATATAAAAAATTACTCAAAAAAATAGAAGAAAATAAAAAAAACTATGTAAAAATTGTTGGGGCGCTGTCCAGTGGGCCTGCCAGATGTAGGGTGTGCAAATTCAGGCCCAGAAGGGCCAGCAGGCTCACAGGGCAGCGCGCCATAGTTAGGCCTGCTATATAGAGAAGTTCGAAGGAGCAGCCGCGACTGGGTTTATAAACCGGTGCGGCTGCCCTTCGCTCGGCGAGGTGGGACTAAATATTGTGCACCGCCTGTGGCAGCGCACAACCATTATTACCGGTTGGTGGCTCCAACTGGTAGTAATGCGGGGGTCTTTAGTACCGGTTGGTGGCTCCAACCGGTACTAAAGGGGGCTGTTTCCCACCGCTTGACCTCACGAAAATTGGCCTTTAGTACCGGTTGGAGCCACCAGCCGGTACTAAAGGTCCCTCCTATATATATGGCACTTACAAAAAATTCAGTTTCAACGGCCCCTCCTATCGCGTGACATCGCCGCTACAGCCGCGCCGTCGCCCATCGCGCGCCGCCCTCGCTGCGCGCCGTCCCTACCGTCCCCGTTGCCCCGTCGTCGCCGTCCCCGCCGTCCCGTCGTCTGCGCGTCCCGTCGTCGCCGTCCCGCCGTCCCGTCGTCACCGTCCCCGCGTCCCGTCGTCGCCGTCTCCGCCGTCCCGTCGCCGCCCCGCCCGCCGCCCGTCGTCGCGTCGCCCCATCGTCGCCGCCGCCGTCGCCGCCGCCGCCCAGCTGCATACACACACACCCATATTTTTTACTTATTTTCTGTTTTCTGTTGTTTAGATTAATGTTAATTAGATGAATTACGTAGATAAGAATGTTAGAATGTTAATGTTAGATGAATTATATGTAAAAGATGTTAAATATTAATGTCAATTTTAGATGAATTAGCTAGATATATATTAATTAGGTATATATATATGAGATTTGAACTAGTTGAATTAATATAACTAGTCTATTTTAGTATGAAAATTAATAGAAAAAGTTTATTTTAGTAAGAAAATTTAGGTATATGAGATTATTTGAACTAGTTGAATTAATATAACTAGTTTATTTTAGTAAATGCTTAGTTGAACTAGTTGAATTAGTAGAACTAGTTCATTTTAATAAGAAAATTTAGGTATATGAGATTTGATGATCTAATTAAAATATTACTATATATAGCTACTTTATATATTTTAGTAAAAAAATTAATAGAACTAGTTTATTTTTTAGTAAATTCTTAGTTGAATTATTTGAATTAATAGAACTAGTTGAACTAATAGAAGTAGTTGAATTAATAGAACTAGTAAGTGTTTAATGTTTCACCTATATGAACATAGGAAATGTCCTCTGACGACGAAAAAGATTTCATTAAGTGCAAATACTGTGAAGACCAGCGCGGCTTGTGCGACAGAAATTTCCTTGTTGATGATAGGCGCTTCAGCATCAAGCTGGATGAGACCTTCGAAGTGGATACAGTAAGTCACAACGACAAGTCTTTTTTCGCTATTAAGCATGACTTATATATGTTTCATTTGCTTCAACTTATAATTTTAAATTTTCACTATTCGACTAGCGCATCCCCTGCCATGCAAGAATTTTTGTCTTGGATAAGATAGGTTTCAGTGCTATGGAAACTATGGAGGTAAAGAGAGTTTACCTGAAGACCAAGCATGGTTATTCTTTCAACGTCAAATTATACAATGCAGACACGTATGATGTCTACTACGCAACCTTCTCCTTGTAGACGTTGTTGGGCCTCCAAGTGCAGAGGTTTGTAGGACAGTAGCAAATTTCCCTCAAGTGGATGACCTAAGGTTTATCAATCCATGGAAGGCGTAGGATGAAGATGGTATCTCTCAAACAACCCTGCAACCAAATAACAAAGAGTCTCTTGTGTCCCTAATACACACAATACAATGGTAAATTGTATAGGTGCACTAGTTCGGCGAAGAGATGGTGATACAAGTGCAATATGGATGGTAGATAAAGGTATTTGTAATCTGAAATTATAAAAACAGCAAGGTAACAAGTGGTAAAAGTGGGCGTAAATGGTATTGCAATGAAAGGAATCAAGGCCTAGCGTTCATACTTTCACTAGTGTAAGTTTTCTCAACAATAATAACATAATCGGATCATATAACTATCCCTCAACATGCAACAAAGAGTCACTCCAAAGTCACTAATAGCGGAGAACAAACGAAGAGATTATGGTAGGGTACGAAACCACCTCAAAGTTATTCTTTCCAATCAATCCGTTGGGCTATTCCTATAAGTGTCACAAACAGCCCTAGAGTTCATACTAGAATAACACCTTAAGGTACAAATCAACCAAAACCCTAATGCCTCCTAGATACTCCAATGTCACCTCAAGTATCCGTGGGCATGATTATACGATATGCATCACACAATCTCAATTCATCTATTCAAACCAACACATAGAACCACAAAGAGTGCCCCAAAGTTTCTACTGGAGAATCACGACGAAAACGTGTGCCAACCCCTATGCATAGGTTCATGGGCAGAACCCGCAAGTTGATCACCAAAACATACATCAAGATGTATCACGTGATATCCCATTGTCACCACAGATACACACGGCAAGACATACATCAAGTGTTCTCAAATCTTTAAAGACTCAATCCGATAAGATTACTTCAAGGGGAAAACTCAATTCATTACAAGAGAGTAGAGGGGGAGAAGAAACATAAGATCCAAATATAAAAGCAAAGCTCGCGATACATCAAGATCGTGCCAAATCAAGAACATGAGAGAGAGAGAGATCAAACACATAGCTACTGGTACATACCCTCAGCCCCGAGGGTGAACTACTCCCTCCTCGTCATGGATAGCGCCGGGATGATGAAGATGGCCTCCGGTGAGGGTTCCCCCCTCCGGCAGGGTGCCAGAACAGGGTCCCGATTGGTTTTTGGTGGCTCTGGAGGTTTGCGGCGGCGGAACTCCCGATCTATCTTCTGTTCTGGAAGTTTTAGGGTACATAGGTATATATGGGTGAAAGAGGTACGTCAGAAGAGCTTCGGGGGCCCCACGAGGCAGGGGGCACGCCCTAGGGGGGGGCCCACCCTCGTGAGCACCTCCCTTAGCTCCTGACATGGGGTCCAAGTCCATCCGGTAGCTTTCCTTCCAAAAATAACTTCTCCAGTTGATTTCGTTCCGTTTCGACTCCGTTTGATATTCCTTTTATTCGAAATACTGAAATAGGCATAAAACGGCAAATCTGGGCTGGGCCTCCGGTTAATAGGTTAGTCCCAAAAGTAATATAAAAGTGGATAATAAAGCCCAATATTACCCAAAATAGTAGATAATATAGCATGGAGCAATCAAAAATTATAGATACGTTGGAGACGTATCAAGCATCCCCAAGCTTAATTCCTGCTCGTCCTCGTGTAGGTAAATGATAAAAAAGATAATTTTTGATGTGGAATGCTACTTGGCATAATTTCAATGTAAATCTTCTTAATTGTGGTATGAATATTCAGATTAGAAAGATTCAAGACAAAAGCTTATATTGACATAAAAATAATAATACTTCAAGCATACTAACAAAGCAATCATGTCTTCTCAAAATAACATGGCAAAAGAAAGCTATCCCTACAAAATCATATAGTCTCGCTATGCTCTATCTTCATCACACTCAGTATTTAAATCATGCACAACCCTGGTTTCAGCCAAGCAATTGTTTCACACTTTAGAATTTTCAAACTTTTTCAATCTTCACGCAATACATGAGCATGAGCAATGGATATAGCACTATAGGTGGAATAGAATGGTGGTTGTGGAGAATACAAAAAAGGAGAAGATAGTCTCACATCAACTAGGCGTATCAACGGGCTATGGAGATGCCCATCAATAGATATCAATGTGAGTGAGTAGGGATTGCCATGTAACGGATGCACTAGAGCTATAAGTATATGAAAGCTCAACAAAAGAAACTAAGTGGGTGTGCATCCAACTTGCTTGCTCACGAAGACCTAGGGAAATTTGAGGAAGCCCATCATTGGAATATAAAAGCCAAGTTCTATAATGAAAAATTCCCACTAGTATATGAAAGTGACAAAACGAGAGACTTTCTATCATGAAGATCTTGGTGCTACTTTGAAGCACAAGTGTGGTAAAAGGATAGTAGCATTGTCCCTTCTCTCTTTTTCTCTCTTTTTTATTTTTATTTGGGCATGTTCTCTTTTTTTATGGCCTCTTTTTTTCTCTTTTTTTTATTTTTCGTCCGGAGTCTCATCCCGACTTGTGGGGGAATCATAGTCTCCATCATCCTTTCCTCACTGAGACAATGCTCTAAAAATAATGATCATCACACTTTTATTTTTCTTACAACTCAACAATTACAACTCGATACTTAGAACAAAATATGACTCTATGTGAATGCCTCCGGCGGTGTACCGGGATATGCAATGATTCGTGAGTGACATGTATGAAATAATTATGAACGGTGGCTTTGCCACAAATACGATGTCAACTACATGATCATCCAAAGCAATATGACAGTGATGGAGCGTGTCATAATAAACGGAACGGTGGAAAGTTGCATGGCAATATATCTCGGAATGGCTATGGAAATGCCATGATAGGTAGGTATGGTGGCTGTTTTGAGGGAGGTATATGGTGGGTGTATGATACCGGCGAAAGTTGCACGGTTTAGAAAGGCTAGCAATGGTGGAAGGGTGAGAAAAGTGTGTATAATCCATGGACTCAACATTAGTCATAAAGAACTCATATACTTATTGCAAAAATCTAGAAGTTATCAAAGCAAAGTATTACGCGCATGCTCCTAGGGGAAGGGTTGGTAGGAGTTAACCATCGCGCGATCCCGACCTCCACACATAAGGAAGACAATCAATGAATATACCGTGCTCCGACTTCATCACATAACGGTTCACCATACGTGCATGCTACGGGAATCACAAACTTTTAACACAAGTATTTCTCACATTCACAACTACTCAACTAGCATGACTCTAATATTACTACCTCCATATCTCAAAACAATTATCAAGCATCAAACTTCTCATAGTATTCAACGCACTCAAAAGAAAGTTTTACAAATCTTGAATACCAAGCATATTAGGATTGTTTAAGCAAATTACCATGCTATTTAAGACTCTCAAAATAGTCTAAGTGAAGCATGAGAGTTCATCTAATTCTTCAAAATAAAACGACCGTTGTGCTCTAAAAGATATAAGTGAAGCACTAGAGCAATAACAAACTACTCCGAAAGATATAAGTGAAGATCAATGAGTAGTCGGATAATTATGCAACTATGTGAAGACTCTCCCATTTAATAATTTCAGATCTTGGTATTCTATTCAAGCAGCAAGCAAAGCAAAAGAAAATGACATTGCAAGGATAGCACAACTCATGTGAAGAAGCAAAAACTTAGGATCAACCGATACTAACCGATAGTTGTTGAAGAAGAAAGGTGGGATGCCAACCGGGGCATCCCCAAGCTTAGGTGCTTGAGACTTCTTGGAATATTATCTTGGGGTGCCTTGGGCATCCCCAAGCTTCAGCTTTTATGTCTCCTTAATTCATTTCATATCACGATCTCCCTAAATCTCAAAAGCTTCATTCACACCAAACTCAACAAGAACTCGTGAGATAAGTTAGTATAAACCAATGCAAAAACCTTATCATCCTCTACTGTAGAAAATCAGAAATATTATTATTCAACATTGCATACTAAATGTCTCTGCATATTTAACACTCATGTTCTCAAATAGAATCATTAAACAAGCAAACATATGCAAACAATGCAAACATAACAGCAATCTGTCAAAACAGTACAATCTGTAAAGAATGCAAGAGTACCAATACTTCCCTAACTCCAAATATTATGAAATAAAATTCCCACTGTAGTAAATTTATCAGACCTTATTATGCAAAAGGTTTCAACGTTATAACACATTCTGAATTTTCTAGGGAATTTTTGCAACAGCGGTAAACTTTCTGTTTTCAAACAGCAACATGTATACTTGCAAGATAAGCATGGTAAAGGCTATCCTTGACATTTTTATTTAAAATAGAGATTCAAAACACTATTCTAACTAACAGAAAGAAAATAATAACAAAATAAAATGACGCTCCAAGCAAAACACATATCATGTGGTGAATAAAAATATAGCTCCAAGTAAAGTTACCGATGTATGAAGACGAAAGAGGGGATGCCATCCGGGGCATCCCCAAGCTTAGGCTCTTGGTTGTCCTTGAATATTGCCTTGGGGTGCCTTGGGCATCCCCAAGCTTAGGCTCTTGCCACTCCTTATTCCATAGTCCATCGAATCTTTACCCAAAACTTGAAAACTTCACAACACAAAACTTAACAGAAAACTCGTAAGCTCCGTTAGTATAAGAAAATAGAACCACCAATTAGGTACTGTAATGAACTCATTCTAAATTCATATTGGTGTAATATCTACTGTATTCCAACTTCTCTATGGTTCATACCCTCCGATACTACTCATAGATTCACCAAAATAAGCAAACAACACATAGAAAACAGAATCTGTCAAAAACAGAACAGTCTGTAGTAATCTGTATAAAACTTATACTTCTGAAACTCCAAAACTTCAACCAAATTAGGAAGTATTAGATAATTTGTTTATTGATCCAGTGCAAAAAGAATAAACTGAAACGCACGTTACTGTGATTTATTAAAACTAATCTCGTGAGCACAAAGTTTCTGTTTTCTGCAGCAGAATCAAATAACTATCACCGTAGGTTATCCTAAAGGTCTTACTTGGCACTTTATTGAAACAAAAGCTATAAAACATGATTACTACAGTATCATAATCATGTTAACACACAAAAACAGTAAGGGTAAATATTGTGTTGTCTCCCAACAAGCGCTTTTCTTTATTGCCTTTCTAGCTAGGCATGATGATGACAATGATGCTCACATAAAAGATAAGAATTGAAACATAACGGGAGCATCATGAAGCACATGACTAGCACATTTAAGCCTAACCCACTTCATATGCATAGGAATTTTGTGAGAAAACAACTTATGAGAATAATAATCAACTAACATAGGAAGGCAAAACAAGCATAACTTCAAAACTTTAAGCACATAGAGAGGAAACTTGATATTATTGCAATTCCTACAAGCATATGTTCCTCCCTCATAATAATTTTCAGTAGCATCATGAATGAATTCAACAATATAACCAGCACCTAAAGCATTCTTTTCATGATCTACTTGTATATAAAATTTACTACTCTCCACATAAGCAAAATTCTTCTCATTCGGAATAGTGGGAGTATCATAAGAGACTTGAACACTATAAATTGTTTCCACATTAAAAGAGTAATGTTCAGAGAAAGGGTACTCATAATCATGACAAGTTTTATAAATATAATCATCACTACTCTTTATAGCATAAGTTTTATCACAATAATCATCATAAGTAGCAACTTTGTTCTCATCATAATCGATTGAAACCTCTTCCGAAATAGTGGATACATCACTAAATAAAGTCATGACCTCTCCAAATCCACTTTCATAAATATTATAAGATTCAACATCCTCCAAAATAGTGGGATCATTACTTCCTAAAGTTGACACTCTTCCAAACCCACTTTTATCAATATAATCATCATAGGTAGAAGACATGCTATCATCATAACAACTTTGCATATCAAAACTTGAGAGGCTAAAAATATCATCTTCATTAAACATAGCATCCCCAAGCTTGGGACAAACATTAATTGCAGCAAATATATTCTCAAATATGTCATCCTCATCAAACATAGCTTCCCCAACCTTGGGCGTTTTCATATCATAAGCATAATCACTCTCATCATTAATAGTATAGATAGCACCAATAGTATAGGAATTATCATATTCTTCCGAGCAAATGCCAAAAAGTTTTTCAAGATCATAAGAAGTATCATTATCTTCCCAATCATAATCATCACAACAAGCAATAGGCATAACGAGATCATCATCAAGTGTACCATCTTCATTTTCATGAGGCACAACAATAATAGGAGCAACCTTATTTGGGAGAGATACCTTTTTACCTCTCTTCCTTTTTCTTTTCTTCTTCTTCACCACATCATGTGTGGGTTCAATCCTCTTTTTGGAGCTCCTTATTAATGAGATTGGTTGAATAGAAGGCTCCTCCTCGTTACCTGATTCATCATAAGAAATAATAGGAGGATATTGGGAAGTCTCTTCCCTTTCATTAGTATTCTCTTCATCCTCTATTTGTTTTATTTTCTTTATGTAATTGGCAATATAAGGAATATCAATGCAATTCACCGTACAATACATATAAATCTTCTCTAGATCAAAATCAAGAAATTTATCGAGATTAAATTTTGGAATACCCTCAGTTATACGTTTCATTTCTTCATAACCCAAAAGAAGACTAAGCTCTTTATGATGCTCAAGGGTAATCAAATTATCACAATATTTGGACACGACTTGATCATGAAACAAATAGCATTGGAGCTTTAAATGACCATGTTCATTGCAAAGTTCACAAGGGGTACTATAAATATTGAATCTTTCAGCACATTCATCTAGCTCTTCTTGCAACAATCTAGTTTCTAAGTACTTATGCCTCTTGCAATATCTATCTTCCCTATTTGGTGTGTACTTACAAACCCAATCTACTCCACAAAAATTGACATGTTTGTAGGAGATATTTTCATCATAACTAGTGCAATCATCATTAGTATCATGGATATTCAAAGAATTCGTACTAACAACATCGCAATCATGCTCATCATTCAAAGATTTAGTGCCAAACATTTTAGAGATTTCTTCTTCTAGCACTTTGGCACAATTTTCCTTTCCATCATACTCACGAAAGATATTAAAAAGGTGAAGCGTATGAGAAAAACTCAATTCCATTTTTTTAGTTTTCTTTTATAATCTAAACTAGTGCTAAAACAAGAAATAAAAACATTCGATTGCAAGATCTAAAGATATACCTTCACTTACCTAGCCTCCCCGGCAACGGCGCCAGAAAAGAGCTTGATGTCTACTACGCAACCTTCTCCTTGTAGACGTTGTTGGGCCTCCAAGTGCAGAGGTTTGTAGGACAGTAGCAAATTTCCCTCAAGTGGATGACCTAAGGTTTAACAATCCGTGGGAGGCGTAGGATGAAGATGGTCTCTCTCAAACAACCCTGCAACCAAATAACAAAGAGTCTCTTGTGTCCCCAACACACCCAATACAATGGTAAATTGTATAGGTGCACTAGTTCGGCGAAGAGATGGTGATACAAGTGCAATATGGATGGTAGATAAAGGTATTTGTAATCTGAAATTATAAAAACAGCAAGGTAAGAAGTGGTAAAAGTGGGCGTAAACGGTATTGCAATGAAAGGAATCAAGGCCTAGCGTTCATACTTTCACTAGTGCAAGTTCTCTCAACAATAATAACATAATCGGATCATATAACTATCCCTCAACATGCAACAAAGTGTCACTCCAAAGTCACTAATAGCGGAGAACAAACGAAGAGATTATGGTAGGGTACGAAACCACCTCAAAGTTATTCTTTCCAATCAATCCGTTGGGCTATTCCTATAAGTGTCACAAACAGCCCTAGAGTTCATACTAGAATAACACCTTAAGATACAAATCAACCAAAACCCTAATGTCACCTAGATACTCCAATGTCACCTCAAGTATCCGTGGGCATGATTGTACGATATGCATCACACAATCTCAATTCATCTATTCAAATCAACACATAGAACCTCAAAGAGTGCCCCAAAGTTTCTACCGGAGAATCACGACGAAAACGTGTGCCAACCCCTATGCATAGGTTCATGGGCGGAACCCGCAAGTTGATCACCAAAACATACATCAAGATGTATCACGTGATATCCCATTGTCACCACAGATACGCACGGCAAGACATACATCAAGTGTTCTCAAATCTTTAAAGACTCAATCCGATAAGATTACTTCAAGGGGAAAACTCAATTCATTACAAGAGAGTAGAGGGGGAGAAGAAACATAAGATCCAAATATAATAGCAAAGCTCGCGATACATCAAGATCGTGCCAAATCAAGAACACGAGAGAGAGAGATCAAACACATAGCTACTGGTACATACCCTCAGCCCCGAGGGTGAACTACTCCCTCCTCGTCATGGATAGTGCCGGGATGATGAAGATGGCCTCCGGTGAGGGTTACCCCCTCCGTCAGGGTGCCGGAACAGGGTCCTGATTGGTTTTTGGTGGCTCTGGAGGTTTGCGGCGGCGGAACTCCTGATCTATCTTCTGTTCTGGAAGTTTTAGGGTACGTAGGTTTATATGGGTGAAAGAGGTACGTCGGAGGAGCTTCGGGGGCCCCACGAGGCAGGGTGCGCACCCTACGGGGGGCGCCCCCCACCCTCGTGAGCACCTCCCTTAGCTCCTGACGTGGGGTCCAAGTCCATCCGATAGCTATCCTTCCAAAAATAACTTCTCTAGTTGATTTCGTTCTGTTTCGACTCCGTTTGATATTCCTTTTCTTCGAAATACTGAAATAGGCATAAAACAACAAATCTGGGTTGGGCCTCCGGTTAATAGGTTAGTCCCAAAAGTAATATAAAAGTGGATAATAAAGCCCAATATTGCCCAAAATAGTAGATAATATATCATGGAGCAATCAAAAATTATAGATACGTTGGAGACGTATCAGCGTACAGCTATTTTGAATGCAAAACTTGGGAAGCACTATGCAAGGCTTATGCATTTGAGCCTGATATGGTTAGCACCTTTGATATTCATCTGGAAGATGATATTGAAGGTAATAAAGACATCTGGGTCGATGTGCAGACGCCTCCAGTTCTACCATTATGTGAGTTTCTCAACCATATTTAAGTCTTTGATATTGTTTATTCAAAAATAGTTGACAACTAATTTCTATTGACAGCTTATTTCCATTCAAGCAAACATGTCCGGCGCTTGGTAGACATGACCCACTACTGTCCTGGAGCTGAACAAAACTGCGAGGAGATAAGTCATTATGTTTCATGGCTTGAGGATCTTCATACTGTCAAGACAAATTTCCTTCCTGCACTTAGAAATGTTAGTACTCAAAACGTGCGACCAATAGTGATCGTATTGAACTAAGGTCACATCTATTTACGAAAGATGGTAAGATTTTTACTATTTGTCCTCAGTGCATCCTTTGCATACATTATTTTTTTGGTAAACTTTCATTGCTAAGTATATTAATTACTATATGTTGTTCTTTAACAGGGACTCCCGATGACAGTTGTGCCTCAGTGATAACCCACAAGTATAGGGGATCGCAACAGTTTTCGAGGGTAGAGTATTCAACCCAAATTTGTTGATTCGACACAAGGGGAGCCAAAGAATATTCTCAAGTATTAGCAGTTGAGTTGTCAATTCAACCACACCTGGATAACTTAGTATCTGCAGCAAAGTGTTTAGTAGCACAGTAATATGATAGTGATGATAACAATAACAAAAGAGTAGTGCAAGTAATAGTAAATATTTTCGGTATTTTGTAGTGATTGTAATAGTAGCAACTGGAAAGTAAATAAGTGTAAACCAGTATATGGAAAGCTCGTAGGCATCGGATCAGTGATGGATAATTATGCCGGATGTGGTTCATCATGTGACAGTCATAACATAGGGTGACACAGAACTAGCTCCAATTCTTCAATGTAATGTAGGCATGTATTCCGAATATAGTCATACGTGCTTATGGAAAAGAACTTGCATGACATCTAATTTTGTCCTACCCTCTCGTGGCAGCGGGGTCCTAATGGAAACTAAGGGATATTAAGGCCTCCTTTTAATAGAGAACCGGAACAAAGCATTAGCACATAGTGAATACATGAACTCCTCAAACTATGGTCATCACCGGGAGTGGTCCCGATTATTGTCACTTCGGGGTTGCCGGATTATAACACATAGTAGGTGACTATAGACTTGCAAGATAGGATCAAGAACACACATATATCCATGAAAACATAATAGGTTCAGATCTGAAATCATGGCACTCGGGCCCTAGTGACAAGCATTAGCATAGCAAAGTCATAGCAACATCAATCTCAGAACATAGTGGATACTAGGGATCAAACCCTAACAAAACTAACTCGATTACATGATAAATCTCATCCAACCCATCACCGTCCAGCAAGCCTACGATGGAATTACTCACGCATGGCAGTGAGCATCATGAAAATGGTGATGGAGGATGGTTGATGATTACGACGGCGACGAATCCCCCTCTCCGGAGCCCCGAACGGACTCCAGATCAGCCCTCCTGAGAGGTTTTAGGGCTTGGCGGCGGCTCTGTATCGTAAAACGCGATGATTTCTTCTCTCTTATTTTTTTCTCCCCGAAAGCCAATATATAGAGTTGGAGTTGGCGTCGGAAGGTGTGCAGGGGGCCCACGAGGTAGGGGGCGCGCCCTAGGGGGGGCACCCTCGTGGACAGGGTGTGGTCCCCCTGGTCTTCATCTTTGGCGAGGATTTTTTATTATTTATTGTAAGGTATTCCGTGGAGTTTTAGGTCATTCCGAGAATATTTGCTATCTGCACATAAAACAACATCATGGCAATTCTGGTGAAAACAGCATCAGTCCGGGTTAGTTCCATTCAAATCATGCAAGTTGGAGTCCAAAACAAGGGCAAAAGTGTTTGGAAAAGTAGATACGACGGAGACGTATCAACTCCCCCAAGCTTAAACCCTTGCTTGTCCTCAAGCAATTCAGTTGACAAACTGAAAGAGAAAAAGGAAGACTTTTACAAACTCTATTTGCTCTTGTTGTTGTAAATATGTCAAGCCAGCATTCAAGTTTCAGAAAAGATCATAACTAACCACATTTGCAATAATTCTCAGGTCTCATAATTACTCATATCAATAGCATAATCAACTAGCAAGCCATAATAATAAATCTTGGATGACAACACTTTCTCAAAACAATCATAATATGATATAACAAGATGGTATCTCGCTAGCCCTTTCTGAGACCGCAAAACATAAATGCAGAGCACCTTTAAAGATCAAGGACTGACTAGACATTGTAATTCATGGTAAAAGAGATCCAATCATAGTCACACCCAATATAGATTAATATTGATGAATGCAAATGACAGCTGTGCTCTCCAGCTAGTGCTTTTTAATAAGAGGGTAATGACTCAACATAAAAGTAAATAGATAGGCCCTTCGCAGAGGGAAGCAGGGATTTGTAGAGGTGCCAGAGCTTGGTTTGGAAATAGAGATAAATAATATTTTGAGCGACATACTTTCATTGTCAACATAACAACTAAGAGATGGCGATATCTTCCATCTCACACACATTATAGGCGGTTCCCAAATAGAATGGTAAAGTTTATACTCCCCCTCCACCAACAAACATCAATCCATGGCTTGCTCGAAACAACGAGTGCCTCCAACATACATCAGGTCCCAGGGGGAGTTTTGTTTTCAGTTAATTTTGATTTAGTTTGCATAAAGCATGGGACTGGGCATCCCGATGACCAGCCATTTTCTCGTGAGTGAGGAGCGGAGTCCACCCCTCTTGAGAATAACCCGCCTAACATGGAAGATAAGGGCGGCCTTGGTTGATACATGAGCTATTCGAGCATACAAAATAGAATGTTTATTTGAAGGTTTAGAGTTTGGCACATACAAATTTACTTGGATCGGCAGGTAAATACCGCATATAGGAAGGTATAGTGGACTCATATGGCATAACTTTGGGGTTTAAGGAATTGGATGCACAAGCAGTATTCCCGCTTAGTACAGGTGAAGGCTAGCAAAAGACTGGGAAGCGACCAACCAGAGAGCGACAACAGCCATGTACATGCATTAAAATTAATAAACATTGGATGCAAGCATGAGTAGGATATAATCCACCATGAACATAAATATCGTGAAGGCTATGTTGATTTGTTTCAACTACATGCGTGAACATGTGCCAAGTCAAGTCACTTAAATCATTCAAAGGAGGATACCACCCCATCATACCACATCATAACCATCTCAATAGCATGTTGGCACGCAAGGTAAATCATTATAACTCATAGCTAATCAAGCATGGCACAAGCAACTATGATCTCGAATTGTCATTGCAAACATGTTTATTCATAACCAGCTGAATCAAGAACGATGAACTCATCATATTTACAAAAACAAAAGAGGTCGAGTTCATACCAGCTTTTCTCATCTCAGTCAGTCCATCATATATCATCATAATTGCCTTTCACTTGCACGACCGAACGATGTGAATAATAATAAGAGTGCACGTGCATTGGACTAAGCTGGAATTTGCGAGCATTCAATAAACAGGAGAAGATAAGGTAATATGGGCTCTTGGTTAATGAAGGAAATATGCCCTAGAGGCAATAATAAAGTTATTATTTATTTCCTTATATCATGATAAATGTTTATTATTCATGCTAGAATTGTATTAAACGGAAACATAATACATGTGTGAATAC
This sequence comes from Aegilops longissima, assembly GCA_021605205.1. Classification (NCBI taxonomy): domain Eukaryota; kingdom Viridiplantae; phylum Streptophyta; class Magnoliopsida; order Poales; family Poaceae; genus Aegilops; species Aegilops longissima. The sequence continues at coordinate 764,811,949 of CM038677.1, forward strand.
ATAGACAAACAGAGTGTCACTAGTATGCCTCTACTTGACTAGCTCATTAATCAAAGATGGTTATGTTTCCTAACCATAAACAAAGTAGTTGTTATTTGATTAATGAAATCACATCATTAAGTGAATGATCTGATTGACATGACCCATTTCATTATCTTAGCACCCGATCGTTTAGTATGTTGCTATTGCTTTCTTCATGACTTATACATGTTCCTATGACTCTGAGATTATGCAACTCCCGTTTGCCGGAGGAACACTTTGGGTGCTACCAAACGTCACAACGTAACTGGGTGATTATAAAGGAGCATTACAGGTGTCTCCAAAGGTACATGTTGGGTTGGCGTATTTCGAGATTAGGATTTGTCACTCCGATTGTCGGAGAGGTATCTCTGGGCCCTCTCGGTAATACACATCACATAAGCCTTGCAAGCATTGCAACTAATATGTTAGTTGTAAGATGATGTATTACAGAACAAGTAAAGAGACTTGCCGGTAACGAGATTGAACTAGGTATTGGATACCGACGATCGAATCTCGGGCAAGTAACATACCGATGACAAAGGGAACAACGTATGCTATTATGCGGTCTGACCGATAAAGATCTTCGTAGAATATGTAGGAGCCAATATGGGCATCCAGGTCCCGCTATTGGTTATTGACCGGAGACGTGTCTCGGTCATGTCTACATTGTTCTCGAACCGTAGGGTCCGCACGCTTAAGGTTTCTATGACAGTTATATTATGAGTTTATGAGTTTTGATGTACCAAAGGAGTTCGGAGTCCCGGATGAGATCGGGGACATGACGAGGAGTCTCGAAATGGTCGAGACGTAAAGATCGATATATTGGACGACTATATTCGGACATCGGAAAGGTTCCGAGTGATTCGGGTATTTTCGGGAGTACCGGGGAGTTACGGGAATTCGTATTGGGCCTCAATGGGCCATACGGGAAAGGAGAGAAAGGCCTCAAAGGGTGGCCGCACCCCTCCCCATTGGCTAGTCCGAATTGGACTAGGGAGGGAGGGCGCCCCCTTCCTTCCTTCTCCTTTTCCCTTCCCTTTCCTTCTCTCATACTCCCAATACTTGGAAGGACTCCTAGTTGGACTAGGAAAAGGGGGAATCCTACTCCCGGTGGGAGTAGGACTCCCCTTGGCGCGCCTCCTCCTAGGCCGGCCGCCCCTCCTCCCTTGCTCCTTTATATACGGGGGCAGGGGGGCACCCCAGGACACAGAAGTTGATCTTCGTGATCGTTCCTTAGCCGTGTGCGGTGCCCCCCTCCACCATATTCCACCTCGGTCATATCGTAGCGGTGCTTAGGCGAAGCCCTGCGTCGGTAGTACATCAAGATCGTCACCACGCCGTCGTGCTGACGAAACTCCTCCCCGAAGCTTTGCTGGATCGGAGCCCGGGGATCGTCATCGAGCTGTACGTGTGCTAAGAACTCGGAGGTGCCGGAGTAACGGTGCTTGGATCGGTTGGACCGGGAAGACGTACGACTACTTCCTCTACGTTGCGTCAACGCTTCCGCTTCGATCTACGAGGGTACGTAGACAACACTCTCCCCTCTCGTTGCTATGCATCACCATGATCTTGCGTGTGCGTAGGAATTTTTTTGAAATTACTATGTTCCCCAACAGTTAAATCAACAATAATGCATATAAGAGCCACTTCAACAATTTAATCATGGTCTTCTCCTCTGACCCCTAAAGAAAAGAAAAGGAATAAAAACTATTTACACGGGAAAGCTCCCAACAAGCAAAAGAAGAACGGGAAATATTTTTGGGTTTTCATTTTAATTATTACTGCTACAGCAAGAAAAGTAAACTGCTACTAATTTTTTGGTTTTTCTTAAGGTTTAACAAACACACAAGAAGAAAGCAGGAAAAAGAAAATAAACTAGCATGGATATTACAGTGAAAGAGTATGAGCACCGACATCTAGCAATGAGTGTGTGTGAACATAAATGTAATGTCGGTGAGAAATACGTACTCCCCCAAGCTTAGGCTTTTGGCCTAAGTTGGTTTATTGCCAAGGGTGGCCTGGCTGATATCCGTAGGTATAGCTGGGGTCGTACTGTGATGAAGAAGACTTTGACTGCCATCTCTGGATCCCAAGAATAAACAGATTGTCGTGGAGGCTCATCTTGTGGTTCCAGTTCCGGGGCTGGTGCAGGATTCCTGTAAGCTTGAACGGCAGCCCGCGTAACGAGATAGGGTCCTACAAAATTAAACAAGGAAGGAGCAGGCAAGGTGATAGTTTCAGGATGATGTTTATGAAAGAATAATTTATATTTGAGCTCTCCATCCCTGCCCTTAATGAGAAAATCATGTGCAATCACACTCTTATAGTCTAAATAAGCACTAGGCAGCAATTTTTCTTCTTTTTCGTGAAGCCTAATAGCTATGTTAAAATGTGCAGCAAGGCGTGAAGCATAAATGCCTCCAAAGATGGGACCCTTAGTACGGTTCATACTTAACCGTCTAGCAATAATTCCGCCCATGCTAACAGTGTTATCGCGGTATAAACCATGGAAAAAATAATAATATCAGGAACACTAAGGTTCCCACAGTTCCCGCGACCAATCAAGCAACGACTAGCGAATAAGGCAAAATAGCGTAATACAGGAAAATGTATGCTAGTGATTCTTGCATCAGAAACCTTCCTGGTTTCTTCCACAGAGATAGTGTTAATAAACGCTTCCACCTCTTTACGGGGTGGTTCCTCTAGGGTACCCTCAGGGGGTATGTTGCAGACTTCACAAAATTCAGACAATGGCATTTTCTTAACAACGTCATATAAATGAAACTCTACTGAAGGAGGTGATTCCTTAGGGAAAAAGTAGAAGTTTTGCACAAAAGTATTTGCGAGTAAGAGATACTGAGGACGTTGGTCGCGGACGAAGTCTGTGAGGCCGGCACTCTCAATCAATGAATAGAAATCCTCATAAATCTCGGCCTGTGTCAAGAAATTCTCAGAAGGCCATTCACACAGTCGGATCTCCGCGGTACGAGGCAAATTATATTTGGGCCTCTGTGCTTCTTCATTTTGTTTCTCCTTTGAGCTTCGGCTCGATGAGCCCCTCAAAAGTCTCTTCATTATTTTGTGAAATAATCTGAAATTTTTAGTAACTTCAAACAAAAGTGAACCAACTTCGATAAAACTGATAGTAACTACTCCTACAAGTGTCTAGACCCTATATCAAGCATTAGAACTACTTGGAACATAAAAATTTAACATGCAAGCTCAAGAACATGGTCACCTATGCAGCACAAATTTGCAATGAATAAAGAACTAGAACAAAAACTAATTGGACCAATGGAGGAGTCACATACCAAGGAACAATCTCCCCAAGCAGTTTTACGAGAGGTGCTTTGAGCAAGGAGATCAAAAATCACAGCAAAGTGGGCTGGAACTCGTGCTTGAGTTGGTTTTTCGTGTTTGGGGGAGGAAGAAGAAGAAGATGGGTGTGGGAATAAGTGGAGGATGGCCACCGTGGGACCACGAGGCAGGGGGGCGTGCCCAGGGGGTTAGGGCGCGCCCTCCACCCTCGTGACCAGGTGGCAGCTCCCCCCGCGGTGATTTTTGCACAGTAAATCCTCAAATATTCTCGAAAAAATCATATTAAATTGGCATGGCATTCTGAGGACTTTTATTTTCGGGATATTTTTATATTGCACGGATAAATCAGGAAACAGACAGAAAAATACTATTTGCACTTTATTTCTACTAAATAACAGAAAGTATAGAGAGGGTACAGAAGGTTGTGCTTCTAGTTTCATCCATCTCATGCTCATCAAAAGGAATCCACTAACAAGGTTGATCAAGTCTTGTTAACAAACTCATTCCGATAATCATGGAACCGGGGAAATTTCGAAGAACACTAAGTTACCTCAACGGGGATATGCACATCCCCAATAATAAGAATATCATATTTCTTTTTGACAGTAGGAAGGGGAAATTCAAAACCACCAAATATAATCGATGGAATTTTTCCAATAGAGTTGATACTATAAACTTGAGGTTGTTTCCTCGGAAAGTGTACCGTATGCTCATTACCATTAACATGAAAAGTGACATTGCCTTTGTTGCAATCAATAACAGCCCCTGCAGTATTAAGAAAAGGTCTTCCAAGAGTAATAGACTGTCACAGCCCTAGCATTAGCCTTGCTTGTCTTTGCATCATCATCTTGCATCATGATTAAATTCCATTTAAATTTGAAATGGGGATGACAAACCCTAGCACCAAATGGAATGCAATTAGGATCAAAATAAAAATATTTTCAATGATCCCAAATGCCCTTTAGAAAAGTTCATGATTTTTGTTAAAGGTGAAAACCTCTGCCAAAAGTCATGCACATAATTCTAGGCCATTCTGGAATTTTGAATTAAATCATAAGTATTTGAATTTGGACATTTAAACTCTATTAAATATTTTAAATGTCCAAATAATCCTAAACTGAAATGTTCCATGTTGGATATATTCCAAACACTGGCCATGAGCAGTTTGGTGATTTTTGACTATGCTTAGGTATTTTTAATAAAGCCCAAACAACTACAGAAAAATAGAAAACAGAAATTAAATAACAGAGAGAGAGGAAGTTACCTGACTTACCTGGCAGGCCCACCTGGCGGCCCAGCACTGTGCTGGCCCATGGCCAGCCAGCTGCTTCCTCTCGCCAAGCAGGCAGAGAGGTGAACGCCGGCGTGCCTGAGGCCTCCACGGCGCCAACTGCTTGCCGCCCGCGCCCCTGGCCGTCTGGACGACCTCCACGTAGTCGCCCCGACCCCCTGGACCCCTCCATTCGCCCCCAACGCCTCTCTCTCGTCGTTCCCCACCACAGCCGACGCACCCGTCGCCGTCTCACCGCCGTAGCCGCGCCCTCCGTCACCCCCTCGCCTCTCTGGCCTGCTCAGAAGCTCCGCCACTTCGCCCTCGCCCTCCCCACCGAGCCACGCCTCGCCGGAGGCCCTGCATCGCCGCCAACAGATCGTCTTCGACCTCGGTGCCCGCCGGACGCCGTTCGTCGATTCGCCTCGCCCCGTTCGCCCCCGAGCCTGCTGAGCTGCTCCTCGACCTCCCTGTGAGCCCCCGCACCTTCTCCCCCTCCTCCCATGCCCGCTAGCTCACCGTAGCGCTCGTCCCCGTCGAGCCCGAGAGCTTGGCTCTGCCGGCCATGGCGCCACCGCGGCCACAGCTTCTGCCGCCCGCGCCAGAGCGCGTCATCGTGCTCCTGGAGCCCCCAGGAGGCCAAAGCAACCACCAGATGGCCCCCTAGCGCCCCGTAGCGTCAAACTCGACCCCGCCCGAACTCCGGCGCCACCCCGAGCTCGTTTCCGGTGAGCTCCGGCCGTCCCCGCTGCCGCCGCATGCCGCGCTGGATGCGCACGAGCCCCAGCTTCCCGTAGATGGTCTCGGCCGTCGATTTGGTCGCCGGAGCGCGAATCCCGACGCCCTCCGCTGTCTCTGGCGTCGCCGGCGATGAGCCGCGGGTCAACTCCGGCGAGTTGACCCGGGTTTGACCCCGCTGACGTGGCCGGGTTAACTAAACGCTAATGACGCACTAACTAATGCCCTCTCTCACTGACTACTGGGCCCCACGCCTTAACTAACCGCAGTTTAGTTTATAATTAGTTCTAACTAATCACAGTGTCCCCACAAGTCAAAGTTGACTGTGCTGATGTGCCTGTTGACCGGACCCACCTGTCAATGACCCTAGGCTGCACTGGGTCACTGACCAGTGGACCCCACTGGTCAGGTTTGACCCGGACCAGCCCAGTTGACCTGCTGACGTCACCCTAACGTCATGATGACGCAATAATTATTTACTGGAATTATTTTTATACAGGAAATTCCAGAAAATTAGCAAAACTTCTAAAATTCATAGAAAATCAACCGTAGCTCCAAATCAAATAATTTATATATGAAAAATGATCAGGAAAATCCAATCTATCCATCTGTACCATTTTCATGCATGTTTGAACAATGTTGTCCTCTGTTTTGGACAAAAAAAATAAAGGGCATTTGAATAATCACATATGGAGTTTGAATTTGAATTTTGTATTCAAACCAACTTCATTTAATCTGTTGCTAGTTGCATTAGCTCAATCAACAGCATATTGCCATGTCACATTCATGCATCATATTGTTGCATGGCATTGATTGTGTTTCTCCTTTGTTTGTCGGTGACTGTCCCCTCTCAGTAGACGACGCTCCGACGATTGTTCGATGACACCGATGAAGAACTATATTATCTTCAGAAGTGCCAGGCAAGCAAAACCCCCTTGTTCATTCCGATACAATCCCACTCTCTCGCTCCTGCTCTCTTTTACTGCATTAGGACAACAACGATTCAACTGTTACATGTTGCGGTAGCTAAACCCCTCTTCCTCTGCATGACCTGTCATTGCCACAGTAAATAGATGAAACCCACTAGCATGAGTAGGAGTTGTTTGAGCCCTGATGTGCCTACTCATACATGCTTGTTGTCATGCCTGCTACTGCTTAGAGTTGAGTCAGGTCTGATTCATCGGGGATGAATTGGAGGTATGTAAACATGTCCTGCGGTGTGTGAGCTAAGTGTGTGAACACGATTTGGTAAAGGTAGCGGTGAGAGGCCATGTAGGAGTACATGGTGGGTTGTCTCATTGCAGCCGTCCTCAGGAACTGAGTTCTGTGTTTGTGATCCATGAAACAGTTACTACCACGCATTGGGCCCGAAACCAATGGACCCTCTGGGCTTCTTGATCACCCTTGTTCTCTGTCCAGGAGTTGCAAAGTAGTTTCTGGTATTTGTAGTATGCTGGGGGCCGCATGCAGCGCTGACCGTAGGGGTGGGCTGTGTTGCGGTAGGCACGTGGCCGGGCCAGCCGGGCGCCCGTTTGGTGTCTCGGAACCCTGTACACATCGTTCGGGGCCGTTAGTGGAAACCTCGGCCGGACTCCCTGCGGATGGAACCCGAATAGGCGATAAACCTGGACTAGGGACTTGAGTGTTTAGGTAGGCCGTGGCCGACACCCTAGTTGGGCTTCCGCTTGAAGGTTGCCGAGTACATGTCGTGTAAACGGCGGTAAGTGGTGAGAGCGTGTGTGAAGAAGTACACCCCTGCAGGGTTAACATCATCTATTCGAATAGCCGTGTCCGCGGTAATGGACTTCTTGGTTGCCTATAACAGTTCATAGATAACTGAAAGTGGATACTCTAAAACTCGCAAGATAAGCGTGAGTGCTATGGATGGCCTTCTCGTAGGGAGACGAAAGTGGATCCATAGTGGTGTATTGATATGGTGAATATGTGGACTCGTGTGCGCCACCTCAAAAGAGTTACTTGCAGTCGTAGTTCAGGATAGCCACCGAGTCAAAGCTGGCTTGCTGCAGTTAAACTCCACCTCCCCCTTTGTTGATACTGATGCATATGTAGATAGTTCTGATGTAAGTCTTGTTGGGTACATTTGTACTCACGTTTGCCTATTTTATGTTTTTGCAGAGAGACTTCAGTCTCGCTAGTAGTACCGCTTGGACTTCGACGTTTAGCTTGATACCTCAGCTACGATCTTGTGCCCTTGGCAGGATCTAGTAAATATACAGGCTTCTCAGCCTTTTTCATTTGTAGATGTCTGTACTCAGACATGTTAAGCTTCCGCGTGTGCTTTGACTTGTATGCTCTGAATGTTGGGTCATGAGACCCATGTTTGTAATATCTCGCTCCTCGGAGCCTAATGAATAAATACTTTGAGTCGTAGAGTTATGTTGTGATGCCATGTTGTATTTACTCATATCGGGCATATTGTGTGTGTGCTTGAAATGCTTGGTATGAGTGGGATCCGACTATCTAGTTGTTTATCCTTGGCAGCCTATCATATGGGGAAATGTAGTCTAGTGCTTCTGAGCGATAGTAGTCCGCTACAGCCCGGATCACCGGAGTCCTGCTAGCCCAGCACTACTGCTCGGAACACTTGACTGGCCGGCATGTGATTCACGTCGTTCCTGTGTCTGTCCCTTCGGGGAAATGTCACGCGGTGTTATCCGGAGTCCTGCCTAGCCTGCTACAGCCCGAGTTACCGGAGTCCTGTTAGCCCAGTGCTACAGCCCGGATATATACGTTGTTGACCGACATGCTCGATGTGATTCATGTATGCCTGTCCTCATAGGCTAGCGCCGCTTTGGGTTCACGACTAGCCATGTCGGCCCGGGTTCTTTGTCATATGGATGCTAGCGACACTATCATATACGTGAGCCAAAAGGCATAAACGGTCCCGGCCGTAAGGTGGCACCGTGGGAATACCGTGCGTGAGGCCGCAAAGTGATATGATGTGTTACATGCTAGATCGATGTGACCTAGGATCGGGTCGACAACGTTGGTATCGAGCTTTGATTGCTCAGAGGATTACCAAGCCAAACTGGTCGAAGTTGTGTCTAGAAATGCTTTAGTTATATAAGGGAATTGATTGTGGAAGGGAACGTAAGGCTCTTTTACTCCTTATATCTCATGCCCTCTGATCTGAGTCATCCTCTTCTTTTCTACGGGGATTAAGAACTAGGCCTTCTCATCTATCTATCAGGATGACGAGTTACTATGGTAGAGACTTATAGGATTGTTGGTTTCAAGCCTCTGTTCAGTTTCTACTACTTCCATGTGTTCTCAGTTGATATCAGAACATTGATATTGTGATGTTGAGTGGTTATGCCACCATTTTTGCAGGATGTCTCAAATCATTTTGAGCATTTACAGCCGTTATGTTGTCCGAGTCAGCCCAGGTTTCTAAATAATCTGATGCATTTGCAAATCCTTTCTCTCCGTTCCCGATGTTCTTTTTGGTCAGAACAAGCACACTAATCGGTCTGTTGAGGTACTCCGTTGCCTTGACGTATATGTTGGAGCTACTATTATGACCCTAGGTGTCTTATGAAACCATCTAGTAATCTGTCCATGTTGTGTTCCCAGTGTGATGAATCTGGCCACCAATCACGAAAGCACCCCGTGATGCCATTTAGTATGTAGGTATTCTATTCCTGGGTTCTTGAACCCGAGATTCACCCTACTTACTTCGTGTTGATAGTGTTGCTCGTACCTTTAGAATATTAGTAACCTTTGTGATAGCCCTCGAGGTCCGTGGTATTTCCTTCTTCCAAATGCCATGAACCATCCTTGGCAGAAATTCGTTTTGAATCAAAAGATCACAACCAGGGTGCTCTTGAGGAGTACTCCACCCATATTGTGATTCTGCCAGCTCTTCCTTTCTGCATGGGTTATCCGGAAGAAATTTGTTGAACTCGTTTGACATACTAACCCATGAATCCATAACTCAGAAAGTTATATGTTTCCTGAGTTGACCCTCCTCAGCTGTATTCCGACCCTAGTCTATCAACTGATAGTCAGGAATAGTTGTGCATTCGTGTTCATCGATGCCTATTATTCTTGTGGTCCGTCAAGCCATTCTATTCCGGAATGACTAGGAGAAACAAACTCCAGTACCTCGTCCATATCTAGGATTGGGTCAAAGCAATTGTACTTCGCAGATCAAAATGCCAATCCAGCTTTTGTTCTGTTCTACCTCGGAGTATTACCCTCTTTATGTCAGGAATACCATAGGAATTGCACAACCTCCTATGAACTCTTGATATAGTGATACTTCTCGCCATTATCGTTCATTCCTCGGTCTCCGTGTTATTGTAACCGAAATACCAACAAGTGAACCATGATGTGTGAAATCAATACTCCTAGCAACCGTGTTGCTTGGTGGTTAAATGGACAATAACCTCATTCTTAGTGTGATGATTATTAAATCATCATCCTAAGGTTGACCGTGCTACCTAGTCCTTATTTTCCGGTGCACTTTTCGATCCATGAGTTACGATAGTGTCAATCCTTGCTCTTTCGATCATATCGTCTTGCCCTAAAAAGCAAGATTGTTCTCGTGCTTAGTGACATATCGGTGGTTCGTGATGTTCCGAATATCTTCTCGGAAGTATTACCAGGTTGTCACCTGACCGCTATGTTGAGTTCATGATCATGTTGGTTTTCCTCCAAGCCACCCATTCTCCAAGAATCTGTGTTGGATATCCCTGAGCTAGTTGGTTGAGCTAGACAACAACTTGGAGAGTTGGAAGATAAAAGCTTAATCTACTTAGTTCACTCTTAAGGGATATCCTTGTGTGTGTGTGTTGAAGAAGGATGATATCTTCCTCGATTGATCCTCGTGTCAGTTGTTGAACCTATTGTCTTATCAAAAATTTGATCCGAGTATGGGCTATCGTCAAGTCAAATCAGAACCAACGATGTTCGTAATGTTGTCTTACTCTTGGTTGATTCCTCGAGCATACACCATTACATCTTTTGGTCTGTCCAATGCTATCACCGTGTTCACATGATGGTGGAAGTCCAGTGATATGGAAATTCCGATGAGTTGTTATTGAGCCCATCAGCAGCATTTTGTCTCCTCCTTGATTCATGTTGAACACCAAGCTAGCATTGGAAACTTTCTAAGCATTGCCTTCATGTTCCGTTCATGAGGTATACGTTTGGATGACAGGAGTGACTTCCTCTAATTCACGTGCATTTGATGTAAGTTGCCGCCGTAAATTCGAGAAAGTTTGTTTTATTTCCTCTAGAATCATCCCAAGTTAGTCACGCATATGTGCGAAGTACTCTATGGTTTGATAGGTTGGCCGCCTCCACTCCGTATGTGTTTCCTAGCACACCAAGCCACTGATTGATTTGTTCAAGGAGAAAGAGTTCCTTCATAAGTGCTAATCCGGACTTATGAGAGGACTTCGGTATCCTCGTTGATGGTTCCCCACCTGAACTCGGTAGTGTATTGTTGTAAGACTTCTACGTGGTCATGCTTGTCTTGGGCGGCATGTTCCCAGGTTGTAGCAGAACCAGCTCATGTTTTGGAGCTTGCTATCGTAGTTCATTTCCCGAGAATCTCGCAACGACATCTCGTCGGTTGTATTGCAAATTTTCTTTTCCGGACATGTTGTCCGAAATATCCTGTTACCAACCAGATCTGAATCTCAGGCAGATATGATGGTTGGAACTTTTCCAAGATCTATGATGTAGGTCCCGACAAGGTTGATGTCTGGCCGACACACCTAGCCGGAAGATCTATCATTGAGGTATCTTGATTGAGCAATTTGTCTGTCTTCTCCATGAGGATCTCGTGCGACTCATTCTAGAAGTTGCTTCCTGGGGATTCTTGTGCTCTTGGTTTCCTCGATTAAGCTATAACCGTCCAAACGGTGGAGTCACTCTCGATTGTTGGTTATTTCCCAGTTATCAGAATCATTCCCAGCATTTGCATTTTGTTCCCAGCTTGCTCCTCAATAGTTGTTGTCCAGGATCATCTTCAAAAGTGGACTTACCATGGGTCCTATCCATCTCCGATGATAAGAAAATCATCCCTTGCGTTGTCTTCAACAAGGTAGTCCTCACCATCCATCCTAGTGGAGAATGCCATTCTTCCGAACTTCCTCGAACGATCGTTTGTGATTGCCTTAGGCTGACATAAAGAGTTCGAATGATCTTTGTATCAAAAGTAATTCTTTTTGCCACTTAAGGGAATAGATCTTCGAGTCACCTTCCCCGAGGTGTTCCGTTCTGGTATCATGGGCAACTTAACTCCTCGCTACTTTGAAACCCCCCCTCACCATCTAGATAAGCGTTGATTTGTTGCCTACCAATTTGAACCTTTGTCGTACGTCCCTCATCCATCATCTCTGATGTGTGTTTTGCGTCTCAGCTCCAGAGATGTTTCTACATCTCATTCCACGAGTTGATCCTGAGTGCTCGACCTTTGAGCAGATCGTTTCCTATAGAATTTCTTTCTGTCGCCATCGTGTTGGATGAAGATCTCGAAAGCAAGGATGTCAAGAGAAATTGGAGAAATGAATCAACATCTTCGAGAAGGGTGTTTGGATCATGAAGATCGTGTTAGTTTTGTGTCCCCTCTGTCTTCTTACCTCACGACTTGAATCTTGGGACGAGATTCTCGCTTAGTGGGGGTGAGTTGTCACAGCCCTAGCATTAGCCTTTCTTGTCTTTGCATCATCATCTTGCATCATGATTAAATTCCATTTAAATTTGAAATGGGGATGACAAACCCTAGCACCAAATGGAATGCAATTAGGATCAAAATAAAAATATTTTCAATGATCCCAAATGCCCTTTAGAAAAGTTCATGATTTTTGTTAAAGGTGAAAACCTCTGCCAAAAGTCATGCACATAATTCTAGGCCATTCTGGAATTTTGAATTAAATCATAAGTATTTGAATTTGGACATTTAAACTCTATTAAATATTTTAAATGTCCAAATAACCCTAAACTGAAATGTTCCATGTTGGATATATTCCAAACACTGGCCATGAGCAGTTTGGTGATTTTTGACTATGCCTAGGTATTTTTAATAAAGCCCAAACAACTACAGAAAAATAGAAAACAGAAATTAAATAACAGAGAGAGAGGAAGTTACCTGACTTACCTGGCAGGCCCACCTGGCGGCCCAAGACTTTGTCTTGGCCCATGGCCAGCCAGCTGCTTCCTCTCGCCAGGCAGGCAGAGAGGTGAACGCCGGCGTGCCTGAGGCCTCCACGGCGCCACCTGCTTGCCGCCCGCGCCCCTGGCCGTCTGGACGACCTCCACATAGTCGCCCCGACCCCTTGGACCCCTCCATTCACCCCCAACGCCTCTCTCTCGCCGTTCCCCACCACAGCCGACGCACCCGTCGCCGTCTCACCGCCGTAGCCGCGCCCTCCGTCACCCCCTCGCCTCTCTGGCCTGCTCAGAAGCTCCGCCACTTTGCCCTCGCCCTCCCCACCGAGCCACGCCTCGCCGGAGGCCCTGCATCGCCGCCAACAGATCGTCTTCGACCTCGGTGCCCGCCGGACGCCGTCCATCGATTCGCCTCGCCCTGTTCGCCCCCGAGCCTGCTGAGCTGCTCGTCGACCTCCCTGTGAGCCCCCGCACCTTCTCCCCCTCCTCCCATGCCCGCTAGCTCACCGTAGCGCTCGTCCCCGTCGAGCCCGACAGCTTGGCTCCGCCGGCCATGGCGCCACCGCGGCCACAGCTTCTGTCGCCCGCGCCAGAGCGCGTCATCGTGCTCCTGGAGCCCCCAGGAGGCCAAAGCAACCACCAGATGGCCCCCTAGCGCCCCGTAGCGTCAAACTCGACCCCGCCCGAACTCCGGCGCCACCCGAGCTTCGTTCCGCGAGCCCGGCGTCCCGCTGCCGCCGCATGTCGCGCTGGATGCGACGAGCCCCACTTCCGTAGATGGTCTCGGCCGTCGATTTGGTCGCCGGGCGCGAATCCCGACGCCCTCCGCTGTCTCTGGCGTCGCCGGCGATGAGCATGGTCAACTCCGCGAGTTGACCGAGTTTGACCTCACCGACGTGGCGGGTTAACTAAACGCTAATAACGCACTAACTAACGCCCTCTCTCACTGACTACTAGGCCCCACGCCTTAACTAACCGTAGTTTAGTTTATAATTAGTTTTAACTAATCACAGTGGCCCCACAAGTCAAAGTTGACTGTGCTGACGTGCCTGTTGACCGGACCCACCTGTCAATGACCCTAGGCGGCACTGGGTCACTGACCAGTGGACCCCACTGGTCAGGTTTGACCCGGACCAGCCCAGTTGACCTGCTGACGTCACCCTGACGTCATGATGACGCAATAATTATTTACTGGAATTATTTTTATACAGGAAATTCCAGAAAATTAGCAAAACTTCTAAAATTCATAGAAAATCAACCGTAGCTCCAAATCAAATAATTTATATATGAAAAATGATCAGAAAAATCCAATCTATCCATCTGTACCATTTTCATGCATGTTTGAACAATGTTGTCCTCTGTTTTGGACAAAACAAATAAAGGGCATTTGAATAATCACATATGGAGTTTGAATTTGAATTTTGTATTCAAACCAACTTCATTTAATCTGTTGCTAGTTGCATTAGCTCAATCAACAGCATATTGCCATGTCACATTCATGCATCATATTGTTGCATGGCATTGATTGTGTTTCTCCTTTGTTTGCCGGTGACTGTCCCCTCTCAGTAGACGACGCTCCGACGATTGTTCGATGACACCGATGAAGAACTATATTATCTTCAGAAGTGCCAGGCAAGCAAAACCCCCTTGCTCATTCCGATACAATCCCACTCTCTCGCTCCTGCTCTCTTTTACTGCATTAGGACAACAACGATTCAACTGCTACATGTTGCGGTAGCTGAACCCTCTTCTCTGCATGACTGTCATTGCCACAATAAATAGATGAAACCCACTAGCATGAGTAGGAGTTGTTTGAGCCCTGATGTGCCTACTCATACATGCTTGTTGTCATGCCTGCCATCGCTTAGAGTTGAGTCAGGTCGATTCATCGGGATGAATTGGAGGTATGTAAACATGTCCTGCGGTGTGTGAGCTAAGTGTGTGAACACGATTTGGTAAAGGTAGCGGTGAGAGGCCATGTAGGAGTACATGGTGGGTTGTCTCATTGCAGCCGTCCTCAGGAACTGAGTTCTGTGTTTGTGATCCATGAAACAGTTACTACCACGCATTGGGCCCGAAACCAATGGACCCTCTCGGCTTCTTGATCACCCTTGTCCTCTGTCCAGGAGTTGCAAAGTAGTTTCTGGTGTTTGTAGTATGCTGGGGGCCGCATGCAGCGCTGACCGTAGGGGTGGGCTGTGTTGCGGTAGGCACGTGGCCGGGCCAGCCGGGCGCCCGTTTGGTGTCTCGGAACCCTGTACACATCGTTCGGGGCCGTTAGTGGAAACCTCGGCCGGACTCCCTGCGGATGGAACCCGAATAGGCGATAAACCTGGACTAGGGACTTGAGTGTTTAGGTAGGCTGTGGCCGACACCCTCGTTGGGCTTCCGCTTGAAGGTTGCCGAGTACATGCGGTGTAAACGGCGGTAAGTGGTGAGAGCGTGTGTGAAGAAGTACACCCCTGCAGGGTTAACATCATCTATTCAAATAGCCGTGTCCGCGGTAATGGACTTCTGGGTTGCCTATAACAGTTCATAGATAACTGAAAGTGGATACTCTAAAACTCGCAAGATAAGCGTGAGTGCTATGGATGGCCTTCTCGTAGGGAGACGAAAGTGGATCCATAGTGGTGTATTGATATGGTGAATATGTGGACTCGTGTGCGCCACCTCAAAAGAGTTACTTACAGTCGTAGTTCAGGATAGCCACCGAGTCAAAGCTGGCTTGCTGCAGTTATACTCCACCTCCCCCTTTGTTGATACTGATGCATATGTAGATAGTTATGATGTAAGTCTTGCTGGGTACATTTGTACTCACGTTTGCCTATTTTATGTTTTTGCAGAGAGACTTCAGTCTCGCTAGTAGTACCGCTTGGACTTCGACGTTTAGCTTGATACCTCAGCTACGATCTTGTGCCCTCAGCAGGATCTAGTAAATATTCAGGCTTCTCAGCCTTTTTCATTTGTAGATGTCTGTACTCAGACATGTTAAGCTTCCGCGTGTGCTTTGACTTGTATGCTCTGAATGTTGGGTCATGAGACCCATGTTTGTAATATCTCGCTCCTCGGAGCCTAATGAATAAATATTTTGAGTCATAGAGTTATGTTGTGATGCCATGTTGTATTTACTCATATCGGGCATATTGTGTGTATGCTTGAAATGCTTGGTATGAGTGGGATCCGACTATCTAGTTGTTTATCCTTGGCAGCCTATCATATGGGGAAATGTAGTCTAGTGCTTCTGAGCGATAGTAGTCCGCTACAGCCGGATCACCGAGTCCTGCTAGCCAAAGACTACTTTGCCGGAACACTTGACTGGCCGATATGTGATTCACGTCGTTCGTGTATACATCTTCGGGAAATGTCACGCGGTGTTATCCGAGTCTGCCTAGCCTGCTACAGCCGGGTTACCGAGTCTGTTAGCCCGATGCTACAGCCCGGATATATCGTTGTTAACCGACATGCTCGATGTGATTCATGTATGCCTGTCCTCATAGGCTAGCGCCGCTTTGGGTTCACGACTAGCCATGTCGGCCCAGGTTCTTTGTCATATGGATGCTAGCGACACTATCATATACGTGAGCCAAAAGGCGCAAACGGTCCCGGGCCAGGTAAGGTGGCACCCGTGGGAATACCGTGCGTGAGGCCGCAAAGTGATATGATGTGTTACATGCTGGATCGATGTGACCTAGGATTTGGGTCCTGACATAGACATACTATCATCCTCGGGAATATCAAGAATAACAAAGTCCGTTAAAATAGTAACGTTTGCAACCAAGCAGGCACATCCTCACAGATACCAACAGGTATAGCAGTTGATTTATCAGCCATTTGCAAAGATATTTCAGTAGGTGTCAACTTATTCAAGTCAAGTCTACGATATAAAGAGAGAGGCATAACACTAACACCGGCTCCAAGATCACTTAAAGCAGTTTTAACATAATTTCTTTTAATGGAGCATGGTATAGTAGGTACTCCTGGATCTCCAAGTTTCTTTGGTATTCCACCCTTAAAAGTATAATTAGCAAGCATGGTGGAAATTTCAGCTTCCGGTATCTTTCTTTTATTAGTAATGATATCTTTCATATATTTAGCATAAGGATTCGTTTTGAGCACATCAGTCAATCGAATACGCAAAAAGATAGGTCTAATCATTTCAGCAAAGCGCTCAAAATCTTCATCATCCTTTTTCTTAGATGGTTTGGGAGGAAAAGGCATGGGTTTCTGAACCCAAGGTTCTCTTTCTTTACCATGTTTCCTAGCAACAAAATCTCTCTTATCAGAACGTTGATTCTTTGATTGTGGGTTATCAAGATCAACAACAGGTTCAATTTCTACATCATTATCATTACTAGGTTGAGCATCATCATGAATATCATCATTAACATTTTCACTAGGTTCATGTTCATTACCAGAATGTGTTTCAGCATCAGACATAGAGATATCATTGGGATTCTCAAGTGGTTCAGCAATAGGTTCACTAGAGGTTTGCACAGTTCTATCATTTTTCTTTTTCTTCTTTTTAGAAGAACTAGGAACATCAATATTATTTCTCTGAGAATCTTGCTTAATTCTCTTAGGGTGGCCTTCAGTGTACAAAGGTTCCTGAGTCATTCTACCGGTTCTAGTAGCCACTCTAACTGCATAATCATTTTTCTTACTATTCATTTCATCAAGCACTTCTTTTTGAGCTTTAAGTACTTGTTCTACTTGAGTGGTAACCATAGAAGCATGTTTGCTAACAAGTTTAAGTTCACCTCTAATATTAGCCATATAATCACCCAAGCGTTTAATCATATAAGCATCTTGTTTTAATTGTCTACCAAAATAAGCATTGAAGTCTTCATGCTTAAACATAAAGTTATCAAACTCATCCAGACACTGACTAGCAATTTTGGTAGGAGGGACTTCAACTTTATCATATCTATAGAGAGAATTTACCTTTACTACCTGTGTCGGGATATCGAGGTCTGGAGGTTCTTCAATAAATAAAGGATTGAGATCATATGTTTCTTCAACAGGCGGTAAATTAAGACCATGTATTTCTTCAATAGGGGGTAAATTCTTAACATCTTCAGCTTTAATACCTTTTTCTTTCATAGATTTCTTTGCCTCTTGCATATCTTCGGAACTGAGAAATAGAACACCTCTCTTCTTTGGAGTTTGTTTAGGAATAGGCTCATTAACTGGAGCAGGAGCCGGCTCAGGAGATGGCTCAGGAGGTGCCCAATTATTTTCATTTGTCAACATATTATTCAATAGAATTTCAGCTTCATCCCGTGTTCTTTCCCTGAAAAGAGAACCAGCACAACTATCCAGGTAATCTCTGGAAGCATCGGTTAGTCCATTATAAAAGATATAGAGTATTTCATGTTTCTTAAGAGGATGATCAGGCAAAGCATTAAGTAACTTGAGAAGCCTCCCCCAAGCTTGTGGGAGACTCTCTTCTTTAATTTGCACAAAGTTGTATATTTCCTTTAAAGCAGCTTGTTTCTTATGAGCAGGGAAATATTTAGCAGAGAAGTAATAAATCATATCCTGGGGGCTACGCACACAACCAGGATCAAGAGAATTAAACCATATCTTAGCATCACCCTTCAATGAGAACGGAAATATTTTAAGTATATAGAAGTAGCACGATCTCTCATCATTAGTGAACAGGGTGGCTATTTCATTTAATTTAGTAAGATGTGCCACAACAGTTTCAGATTCATAGCCATGAAAAGGATCGGATTCAACCAAAGTAATTATATCAGGATCAAGAGAGAATTCATAATCCTTATCGGGAACACAAATAGGTGAAGTAGCAAAAGCAGGGTCAGGTTTCATTTTATCTCTAAGTGATTCTTTGTTCCATTTAGATAATAACCTCTTGAGCTCATATCTATCTTTGCAAGCTAAAATAGTGGCAGAAGATTCCCTATCAAAAACATAACCCTCAGGAATAACAGGCATATTTTCATCATCACTCTCATCATTATAATCAGATTCAATAATTTCTTTCTCTCTAGACCTAGCAATTTGTTCATCAAGATATTCACTAAGGGGCACAGTAGTATCAAGCATAGAAGTAGTTTCATCATAAGTATCATGCATAGCAGAAGTGGCATCATCAATAACATGCGACATATCAGAACGAATAGCAGAAGCAGGTTTAGGTGTCGCAAGCTTACTCATAACAGAAGGTGAATCAAGTGCAGAGCTAGATGGCAGTTCCTTACCTCCCCTCGTAGTTGAGGGATAAATTTTTGTCTCAGCGTCTTTCAAGTTCTTCATAGTGTCCAGCAGATATAAATCCCAAGTGACTCAAAGAACAGAGCTATGCTCCCCGGCAACGGCGCCAGAAAAAGGTCTTGATAACCCACAAGTATAGGGGATCGCAACAATTTTCGTGGGTAGAGTATTCAACCCAAATTTGTTGATTCGACACAAGGGGAGCCAAAGAATATTCTCAAGTATTAGCAGTTGAGTTGTCAATTCAACCACACCTGGATAACTTAGTATCTGCAGCAAAGTGTTTAGTAGCACAGTAATATGGTAGTGATGGTAACGGTAACAAAAGAGTAGTGCAAGTAATAGTAAATATTTTTGGTATTTTGTAGTGATTGTAACAGTAGCAACGGGAAAGTAAATAAGCGTAAACCAGTATATGGAAAGCTCGTAGGCATCGGATCAGTGATGGATAATTATGCCGGATGTGGTTCATCATGTGACAGTCATAACATAGGGTGACACAGAACTAGCTCCAATTCATCAATGTAATGTAGGCATGTATTCCGAATATAGTCATACGTGCTTATGGAAAAGAACTTGCATGACATCTTTTGTCCTACCCTTCCGTGGCAGCGGGGTCCTAATGGAAACTAAGGGATATTAATTAATAGAGAACCAAAACAAAGCATTAGCACATAGTGCATACATGAACTCCTCAAACTATGGTCATCACCGAGAGTGGTCCCGATTATTGTCACTTCGGGGTTGCCGGATCATAACACATAGTAGGTGACTATAGACTTCCAAGATAGGATCAAGAACACACATATATTCATGAAAACATAATAGGTTCAGATCTGAAATCATGGCACTCGGGCCCTAGTGACAAGCATTAAGCATAGCAAAGTCATAGCAACATCAATCTCAGAACATAGTGGATACTAGGGATCAAACCCTAACAAAACTAACTCGATTACATAATAAATCTCATCCAACCCATCACCGTCCAGCAAGCCTACGATGGAATTACTCACGCACGGCGGTGAGCATCATGAAATTGGTGATGGAGGATGGTTGATGATGACGACGGCGACGAATCCCCCTCTCTGGAGCCCCGAACGGACTCCAGATCAGCCCTCCCGAGAGGTTTTAGGTCTTGGCGGCGGCTCTGTATCGTAAAACGCGATGATTTCTTCTCTCTTATTTTTTTATCCCCGAAAGCCAATCTATAGAGTTGGAGTTGGCGTCGGAAGGAGTCCAGGGGCCCACGAGGTAGGGGGGCGCGCCCTAGGGGGGGCCCACCCTCGTGGACAGGGTGTGGGCCCCCTGGTCTTCATCTTTGGCGAGTATTTTTTATTATTTATTATAAGGTATTCCGTGGAGTTTCAGGTCATTCCGAGAATATTTGCTATCTGCACATAAAACAATATCATGGCAATTCTGCTGAAAACAGCGTCAGTCCGGGTTAGTTCCATTCAAATCATGCAAGTTAGAGTCCAAAACAAGGGCAAAAGTGTTTGGAAAAGTAGATACGACGGAGACGTATCACTCAGTGGATCGAGACTAAAGGTCACATGTCAATGGTTAGCTTACGGCCAAGATATCCTACATTGCACATGAGTGCATTCAGGATTTCTAATAGCGATGAATGCTTAATAGTGAAAGATTGGAGCAAAATTATTAACGATCCCAGAGAAGTACTAGGGGCAGCAATGAGAAGGGCAGCCCACGATTAGGACAGGTTCATCTGCATGCTCAAGTATGATGAATCAGGAGAGCTATACATATTCTATGTTATTTTACCTGAGAGAGAGCACCATGAGTGATTTAGCTAGTTCATGCTCTTAGTACTTGTCCTCTCATGTCCGTGTTCTCTGTGAACTTAATCTCAAAGGATGATTTGCTTTTGTGGTGTTATGAACGCTTATAATATCATGACCATGTTGAACTCGATGATATCTTTGCTTCTGGTACAAGTGAATGTTTTTTCTTTAAGCTAGTGTGGGTGGTGATTACATAGCGGTAATGACTATGATGATTAAACAGTGGTAATGACGACTATGATGATTTTTAGCTAGCTAGTATACTGTTGTTGATGATATGATGCAAGAGTTTTTATATTAATATGATGATGATGATGATGATGATGAGTTATTATATCATTTATGAAAGAAATCGCAGATTAGTTTAAGCTGGATGGATCCTAGCTAAGTGATCAAGTATATGCCATATCCATATTATACTTGATCACTTAATTATAGGTGATCAAGTATAATATGGATATGGCATATACATGATCACTTAATTAGCTAGCTAGGATCCACATGCATCCAGTCAAAACTAATCTGCGGTACTTTCACCTAATGATTTAACAACTAAAATAATCACTAAATTAAATTGAAAACACAAAATTAAAGGAAAAATAAAAAATAATACCAAAACACCCCCCAAACATTTAGTACCGGTTGGTGTTACCAACCGGTACTAAAGTCCTGCACGCACCCGGGCCTGGCTCGTGCCACGTGGTGGCGCTTTAGTGCCGGTTCGTGATGAACCGGTACTAAAGTGGGGGGCCTTTAGTCCCCACTCTTTAGTGCCGGTTGTGGAACCGGCACTAAAGGCCCTTACGGACCGGCGCTAAAGCCAGTTTCTGCACTAGTGAGTCATGAAGAAAGCAATAGCAACATACTAAACGATCAAGTGCTAAGCTAACGGAATGGGTCAAGTCAATCACATCATTCTCTAATGATGTGATCCTGTTCATCAAATGACAACTCATGTCTATGGCTAGGAAACTTAACCATCTTTGATTAACAAGCTAGTCAAGTAGAGGCATACTAGTGACATTCTGTTTGTCTATGTATTCACACATGTACCAAGTTTCCGGTTAATACAATTCTAGCATGTACTAGAGTCAATAATCTAGATTACACAGTAATGATTCTAACACCCATGGAGTCTTGGTGCTGATCATGTTTTGCTCGTGAGAGAGGCTTAGTCAACGGGTCTGCAACATTCAGATCCGTATGTATCTTGCAAATCTCTATGTCTCCCTCCTTGACTAGATCGCGGATGGAATTGAAGCGTCTCTTGATGTGCTTGGTTCTCTTGTGGAATTTGGATTCCTTTACCAAGGCAATTGCACCAGTATTGTCACAAAAGATTTTCATTGGACCCTATGCACTAGGTATGACACCTAGATCGGATATGAACTCCTTCATCCAGACTCCTTCATTTGCTGCTTCCGAAGCAGCTATGTACTCTGCTTCACATGTAGATCCCGCCACGACGCTTTGCTTAGAACTACACCAACTTAAAGCTCCAAAACACGTATCCGGTTTGTGACTTAGAGTCATCCGGATCGGTGTCAAAGCTTGCATCGACGTAACCATTTACGTCGAGCTCTTTGTCACCTCCATAAACGAGAAACATATCCTTAGTCCTTTTTAAGTATTTCAGGATGTTCTTGACCAATGTCCAGTGATCCACTCCTAGACTACTTTGGTACCTCCCTGCTAAACTAATAGCAAGAACTATTAGGGAAAACCTTATACACAGAATCTTAGCAGCAGCGCGGCACAAAAAGAGGCGTTGCTGCAAAGTAGGAGCAGCGCGGCTACGGAAAGCTCGCTACTGGTGAAAACTTAGCAGTAGCGCGTGGCTCTTAAACCGCGCTGCTACAAAAATCCACTGACAGTACAAAACGACATAAGTTTACCAGTAGCGCGGCGTCAGGAAGCGCGCTGCTGCTAATTGCATAGTAGTAGCGCGCTTTTCTGTCACCTCGCTGCTGCTAATTTTGAAATTGTGCACAGGGTTGGCCCGTTAAGGAGTAGCGCGTGACAGGAAAGCGCGCTGCTGCTACGCTCTTAGCAGCAGCGCGCTTTTTCTCCCGCGCTACTGCTAAGACGCAGCACCCACCACCTTCCCCCCCCTCCCCATCTCCTCTCCTCCCTTTCCCCTACCTCCCACATCCTCCCTCTCTCACTCTTCTTCTTCCTCAATACTTCTCCCCCCATTACTCTCCCTCTTCTACCTACCTTTCTCTCTCTTCATTACTCCTGGCTATAACTACACCACCTCCATTAATTCATCTCCTTTCTCTTTTTCCTCCCCCTCCACTAGTTGAAGTTGTCTCCTCCCAAATTAGCTAGCTAGGTAGATGTAGCATTTAGTTAAGTGACCTATTTGCCCCCTAACTAGATCTTTCTTTGTCAAGAAGAGCTTTGTGCACTTTTGACCTCCCTACATCATCATCTCCACCGTGTGCTCGATCTCGAGATAGAGGTGTGATTAATATTTCATGCTTTTGCAAAATGGAAATATGTTTATGCATGTGTGTGTGATATTTTATGGAAATTGTGTGTGTGGCATGAGTTGGCCAAATTGTGCATTTGAGTTGCCTATGTTTTGCGAAATGTCGATTTATTTCCGTTTCGCTAATTCGGGCAAACTCTAGATCTATATATGTCCTATATTTAAGGAAGGTCATGCGAATTTTGTATGACTTTGATGAATGCACGCATTTTTATAATCAATTTTTTATTATTACCGTGCAGAGTTGGCGATGGTCGATGGAGCGATGGTGGACAGGTGGTTGCGGTCGGTGGTGCAGGACATGAAGGAAAATAACTGACAGAGGTTTTATGTCCGTGTCGAAAATGCAAAGGAATAGTTTGGCTTGACCCCCATGTCGATGGTCGTGTCGAAGCGCACCTGCTCATGACTGGTTTCATGGATGGCTATACTCGATGAATAATTGAAGATGAGGATGACGATGTTGAGGATGCCGACGGGGCAGACAATGATGACACGGGGCAAGACGAAGAGATGATCGATAATGGCGGTGGGGAAGAGGCCGGACATGGCGGCAGAGAAGGGGCCGGACATGGCGGCGGAGAGAACGACATGGACTCCACGCAGCAGAGTTCGTTGGTACTAAGTTCAATCGTGTGGGACCCTCATGTTCAAGCATTGCTTCGCAAGGAGACGAGTACTGAGAGAGCTGCTTCTAGAGCGGAGGCTAAGCTGGAGCAACTAGTGGTAGACTCGAACACTCCATTGTATGATGGTTGCAATCCTGAGGTGACCCGCTTGAGTTTCACGCTCCAACTCCTGAAGACGAAGGCTAAAAACAAATGGACCGACACTAGCCTCGATGAGCATCTCAAGTGCCTAAAGGATGTTCTTCCCGAGGGTAATCTATGTCCTAGTAGTGTTGATGAGGCCAAGAAGATCGTGTGCCCTCTTGATCTACCACACGTTAGATACCATGCATGCATCAACGATTGCATAATTTATCGGAAGAGCACGCGGAAAAACAAGTTGTCCGGTGTGCAATGCTTCTCGATACAAGAAGGCGGGAAGAAATGTCCCGAAAGTGGTATGGCACTTACCGATCACTCCCGTCTCAGAGGTATTTTGTAGATCCCAAGGAAGCAAAGCTAATCGCTGCTGCGCGGAGAGGAAGAAGCCCGGCGATGGAGATGATCGAAGCTGAGACACGTCAAGGATGGAAGCGGTGGAGAGCGTTGAACAGCTTCTAGCGGTATTTTAATGTGATGCAAGGAACATCGTGCTCGTGGCGTGTACCGATGGCATGAATCCGTTTGGCAACCGAACACCAACCATAGCACATGGCCCGTGTTTGTATGGATGTACAACCTCCCCTGGTTGTGCATGAAATCGAAATACATTCACATGAGCATGCTTATTCAAGGGCGAAACAACCAGGAAATAATACTAATTTGTATCTGGGGCTACTTCGGGAGGAGTTAGACACGTTATGGAAAACACCGGCCAAGACATGGGGCCTTGACAAAGCGAGTATTTCAAGATGAGAGCAGCGCTGATCACGACAAGTGCATGACTATCTTGGTTACGGATATGTGGCAGGCCAGGTGTGCCATGGATACTGCGGATGCACGCGGTGCATGGATGATACGACGTCTCAGCAGCTAACGTCAAGGAAAGATGGCGGTGCGGGAAAATCGTGTACATGGGGCATCGAAGATGGCTCGAACAGACGACCGTGGAGAAACCGTGGAGATCTATTCAATGGTCACGCTGAGTATCGAGGACCTCCACGTAAGCGGGCGGTGCGAAATCGATGAGCTGTTGAAAAGCTGGAAGGAGTGCCCGCGCCGAAACACGATGAGAAAGGCGCCGAGCCGCTGCTGAAGATATGGAAGGCGAGGTCGTGTTCGGGACTTGGAGTGCTGGCACAAACTCGATACACCTCATTGCCTTGATCAAATGCATATCTGTAAGCATGTCCTTGAGAGTTTGCTCGCAACATCGATGAACATGCGGATAAGACCAAGGATGGGCGAAGGCAAGAAAAGACTTGCAAGATTTGAAAATAAGGGAAGATCTGCACATGCCGCCCCGTAAAATGTCGACGAGACAGAGGCGGAGAGAGAGGCACGGAGAAGAAGGGCAAGAAAATAAAGAATGAGGATTATTGCCCCCCTTCTTGCTTCACCTTAAGTCAGCTGAGATCAATCAATTCTTTAAGTGCTTTACCGGAGTCAAAGTTAGTTCCGGTTACTGTGGCAAGATAAGTAGATATCTAGACACGGACAAGAAAAGGTTCAGTGGGATGAAGTCTCATGACTGTCATGTGATGATGACGCAGATATTACCTGTTGCCCTTAGAGGGATAATGGACAAACACGTCCGTGACACACTTATTGGTCTCTGCAACTTTTTCGACGTCATCTCTCGAAAGTCGATCAGTGTGAAGCAGCTCTGAAGGCTACAGGAAGAGATCGTTGTGATACTGAATGAGCTTGAGATGTACTTCCCGCCCGCGTTCTTTGACGTGATGGTGCATCTGTGTGTCCATATTGTGGATGACATAATAGACCTGGGGCCATCATTCCTGCACAACATGATGCCGTTTGAGAGGATGAATGGGATCATCAAAGGATTCGTTCGTAACATGTCCCGTCCGGATGGAAGCATCGTCCAGGGCTATTTGACACAAGAGTGCATCTCTTTCGTGAGAATTTTCTATATGGCGAGACCAGCCGCTTTGGTGTTAGTGTTGGTTTGCCCGTTAACAAGCACGATGGGAGGCTCGAAGGAGAAGGTCACTGCAATGGTCGCGAGGAACTGCATGTGGCATACTCGATCGATGCAGCGACTTTGTGAGCAAACTTGGTAGTGCTACAACACCTAGGCGAGGTAGATCCTTTCGTGGCACTGCACAAAGAAATTATCGCAAAGAAGTATCGCGACCGGGGTATGCAGGAATGACGCCAAAGTTACTAGAGAGCACAACTCCACTTTCCTGCATTGGTTCAAAGAGCGATATTGCTAATCCCGGAGGAGGGCTCTAAGGACGGATTGCTCATATCGCCTTAGCACATGGCCCTCGCCCAACCTCATAACCTATCGGGCATATGATATCAGCGGATACACGTTCTACGGAGGCCAAAGATATGGACAGTGATGATCATAACGCAGGGGTGACGATGGAATGCATGACCGGCAGCGACAACGCGCAAGAATGAGCGATTTTATGGAAGGGTCTAGGAGATCTGGGAGCTTGACTACTCTGGACTGCACAACACGACGATGTTCCGTGTCAGATGGGCTAAGAATGTCGAAAGAGAAAGCCAGATTTTCACTACCATGACTATACCCGACGCCAAGAGCGCTACCGTGAACGCTATCGCAAAAAACGAGCCATGGGTACACGCTAAGCACATGACACAATGCTTCTTCATAACTGACCCATGCAACCCCAGTCGTGTTGTCGTGAGGAAAGGCAAAAGAAACATCATTGGAATGGATGGAGTGGCCAACGAGGAAGACTATGATCAGTACGGCAACCCAATGAGGGAAGATGACGATGATGATGAAGTATACGTCAAAAGAAGAATCAATACTACATTAACAAAGAAAAATCGTACTCCATGGAAAAGGCAAAGTCACAATGAGGGGCTCAATTATTCTTCGACGAACAAGAAGGGAAAGAAGCTGACTCAAAAACGAAAACGTTAGCGCTGAGGAATCGGTCAAATGATGTAATATATATATGTTCCTATTTTGTATACACACTTAGCCATTATTATGCATGGGTCCAATGATGTAATATATATGTTCCTATTTTGTATACACACTTAGCCATTATTATGCATGGGTCCAATGATGTAATATATATATGTTCCTATTTTGTATACACACTTAGCCATTATTATGCAAGGGTCCAATGATGTAATATATATGTTCCTATTATGCTGAGGAAAAGAAAAAAGGGAAACTGGTTATAGCAGTAGCGCTTTAGTGAAAAAGAGCTGCAGCTAGTCAAGCTAGCAGTAGCGGTTTCTGCAGAAAACCGCTATAGCTGCCCGTAATAGTAGTAGCGCGCTTCGTGTAAACGCGCTACTGCTACGTCCACTTAACCCAAAATTCTCCCTCTCCCTGCTTCATCCGCCTCTTTTCCCCAAATCCCCACTCTCTTCCCGGCCCGTCAGACTGCTTGACCGACCCCCCAGCCTTCGCCCCGACCCCCCAGGCCCGACCCAGCGCGCTCGCCCGGCGCCTGGCCTTCGCCCGACCCAGTGCACTCGCCCCGACCGTCGGCCTCGCCTCCCTCTCTGCTTCCTCCTCCCAACCTCGGCCGTCCTCGGGCCTGCCTCCTCGCCCCTGCACCCTCTGTAAACCACCCCCCTCTCTCTCTCTCTCTGCTAGCTAGGGTTAATTTACTTAGGTTTTAGTTATGTTAATTAGGTTATCTATTTAGTTATGAATTTAGATAGGTTTCAAAATTAGCTGAATTTATATGCAAATTTGAACTGGACATGTGATATGTGGATATGTCATGTTTTGGACATGTCATGTTTTGGTAAATGATCCGAGTGGCCTATGTTACGCCGGAATGTTGATTCATTTCCGTTCCGGTGAATTTCGGGCGCTCGATATGTCCATTTTTTAGCAAAGGTAATGCCGAAATTTCCCGTGAATAAAGGCATGATTTGTGCTACATAGTTGGCATATCGAGTGCTGGCACACAGATTTCTTTTTTATGTAATTTCTCATTTATTCATACTTTTAGAAATAAATGAGGACACTTAATCATACGAAACATGTCGAACAACGAAGAAATTGGGCCTTCTGACCAAGATGCAGACGAGATGGATTATGAGGGTGAACAAGAGTACCTCGACTATTTGACTGCTAAGCAAGGTTTGCAGGTCGGCCACGATGATGGTACTGACGCCGACATCGACACCGACGGCGCCGGCACCGATGGCGGCGCCGAGAACGGTGGGGAAGGTACCGGCGGGGAAGATACCGGCAGGGAAGGTACCGGCCCCGATGCCGCTACCGAAAAGAGGAAGCATAAGTGTAGGATTGGAAGTATGTCTAGAGGGGGGGGGTGATTAGACTACTTGACCAAATAAAAACTTAACCTTTTCCCAATTTTAGTTCTTGGCAGATTTTAGCAACTTAGGGATAAGTCAAGCAATCATCACACAATTCAAGCAAGCATGCAAAGAGTATATAGGCAGCGGAAAGTAAAGCATGCAACTTGCAAGAATGTAAAGGGAAGGGTTTGGAGGATTCAAACGCTATTGGAGACACGGATATTTTTCCTGTGGTTCGGATAGGTGGTGCTATCCTACATCCACGTTAGTGGAGACTTCAACCCACGAAGGGTAGCAGTTGCTTGTGAGTCCACGGAGGCTCCACCCACGAAGGGTCCACGAAGAAGCAACCTTGTCTATCCCACCATGGCCATCGCCCACGAAGGACTTGCCTCACTAGCGGTAGATCTTCATGAAGTAGGCGGTCTCCTTGCCCTTACAAACTCCTTGGTTCAACTCCACAATCTTGTCGGAGGCTCCCAAGTGACACCTAGCCAATCTAGGAGACACCACTCTCCAAGAAGTAACAAACGGTGTGTTGATGATGAACTCCTTGCTCTTGTGCTTCAAATGATAGTCTCCCCAACACTCAACTCTCTCTCACAGGATTTGGATTTGGTGGAAAGATGATTTGAGTGGAAAGCAACTTGGGAAAGGCTAGAGATCAAGATTCATATGGTAGGAATGGAATATCTTGGTCTCAACACATGAGTAGGTAGTTCTTTCTCAGAACATATGAGTTGGAAGTGTGTGTGTGTTCTGATGGCTCTCTCCACGAATGAAGAGGAGGTGGAGGGGTATATATAGCCTCCACACAAAATCCAACCATTACACACAATCTGGCAAACTCGGTGGGACCGAATGATAAAACTCGGTCGGACCGGATTGACAAACCTAGTGACCGTTAGGATTTTCGGTGGGACTGACATGCATCTCGGTAGGACCGATATGGTTAGGGTTTGGGCATAACGTAATCTCGGTGAGACTGATTACACAAACTCGGTGGGACCGATTTTGGTAATTAGCTAACCAGAGAGTTGGTCAGGCAAACTCGGTGGGACCGATTTGCTCTTTCGGTGAGACCGAAAAGTTACAAATAGGAAACAGAGAGTTTGCATTGCAATCTCGGTGGGACCGATTCGCTCTTTCGGTGAGACCGAAAAGTTACGAAGGGGAAACAGAGAGTTTGCAATCCCATCTCGGTGAGACCGAGATCCCTATCGGTACAACCGATTTGCTAGGGTTTTGGCTATGGCTATGACAAGTGAAACTCGGTGGCGCCGGATAGAAAGAATCGGTAGGACCGAGTTTGGCTTGGGGTTTAGGTCATATGTGGATATGGGAAAGTAGCTGAGGATTTTGGAGCATATCATTAAGCACATAAGCAAAGGGCTCATTAAGCAACACCTCATCCCTCCTTGATAGTATTGCCTTTTCCTATAGACTCAATGTGATCTTGGATCACTAAAAGTGTAAAATTAAGAGTCTTGATCTTGAAGCTTTAGCCAATCTTGTCCTTAGCATTTTGAGGGTTCCACTTTCTCCATCCATGCCATGCCAAACATTGAGCTTTCCTGAAATAAACATCTTGGAATAGCATTAGCTCAATGAGCTATATGTTGTTATAAATTACCAAAACCACCTAGGGATAGTTGCACTTTCAATCTCCCCCTTTTTGGTAATTGATGACAACATATAGATCAAAGCTTCGACAAATGATAATAAGATTGAATTGCATCATCGCTTTGAGAAGTATGTGATAAGCAAGAGCTCCCCCTAAATTTGTGCATATATAAAATTTGCTTTGGACTGCAAATGCACAAGGAGTTAGAATCATGGGTTACTCTTCCATGTCACATACATCTTGGTGGAGCGCTCAAAATGATAAATAATGAAATACATGCACTCATCACCAAGGCATACAATCACTTATGAGCAAATAGAAGATAGATAGAATATATCAAGCATGCATAAGTGTAGCTTATGATCAACCACATGATCATCAATGTCTCACGAGCAATAAGTAGCACGACCAAAATCACACAAAGTAGCAAATAACCACCAAATAAACAAGAGAGAAAAGGCAACACTCTCTCTCTCGAAGCCTATGATCTATGCATCTTCTCCCCCTTTGGCAACAAGTTACCAAAAAGTTCCTAAAAGAATACATAGTGCTAGATCGACACTCAGGCTTGATCTTCAGGTGGTGGTGGAGTCCTGATGACTCCAAGGACGAAGGCTTCGGTAGACGCCGAGGAGGTTGGAGCTGTAGTAGATGCTGGAGCTGGAGCTGGCTGTGTTGATGTAGCGGCTGGAGCTGAGGCAGTGGCTCTGGAGTCTGGAACTGGAATGGCACTGGACCTCTGACCTCGGGGCACCTTAGCAAAGGCATCTGTGGTCTCTCTCCTGTCCTGCACTTCATCTTGGAGCTGCTCAACTGCTGTCTGGATCTCTGTTACCTTGATATCCAGGTCATAGAACTTGTGTTCTATGATGTTCTCTAGGCTTGCCTGGTTTTGCGTCAGGTTGGCCAGACCCTTCTCAATACGCAGGGTGGCTGCTATCAGGTAACTGAGCTGTTCTTGCTTGGTCTTCAGGAAGTATTCTGAAGCTTCTTCCTGAGTTGGCATCCTTGCAGCTTTCTCCTTCTTTGCCTTCTCCTTTTGTGCTTGTGCATGTGCTGAAGATGGTTCATCGGGGTTCATCACAACTTCATTGTCCTCTTTCTCCAGAACAATAGGCAAATGTTCCTGATCCAACAAATATGTGCCTGTGCCCATCTTGGAGTTTATGAGCACCTGAATATGAGGGGCATATCCAAGGCTCCTCTTCTGATGTGCTGCTGTCCACTTGATAGTCTCAACCATCAGGCTCATAACTTTGAATTTCTGAGGCGTATCAAAGATGTGAAGAAGATTGATAGCATGGCCTCTGATCATCTTGTGATCTCCTGACTTGGGCAACAAAGTATGCCTGAGGATCCAATTGATTGTAGGCAGTCCTGACAGAAGAAAATGTACTGATCCATACTTTAAAGTATCAAGTGCATCGGATGGGATCTCCTTGTACATATTCACCATGGTGTTGTGATCCATCTTCTTCTTGGAATAGACATCCAAGTCATTCTCATTCTCCTCTGGAGCATTGATTAACTCAGCCCATTCAGCAATTGTTGATTGATACCTTATCCCTTCAGACATCCATACAATCTTCCCATCGGGGTAGAAATGAGCTGTCGAATAGAATTGCATGATTAGCTCGTCATTCCACTTTGTGAGCTTCTGCCCAACAAAGTCAGCTACTCCACAAGCTATAAAGCTGTCCTGTACTCCTGGGAAATGCTCTTCGTTCTCCTTGACAACTTTCCAGTTGACCCATCTCATATCGCACAGAATTGGCTTCATGTCAAGCAAGACTGTCTCATAGAAGTCGTGCTGCTCCTTGGTGTGGAATCTGTAATCCACAGCAGTTCTTCTTCTTGAAGCATAGGGGTCTACATCTCTCCATTTCCTCAAACTAGAATTTCTTCTCAATTTCATATCCTCAGCCACTGGATGAGCATCGTTGTGGTCTGGGATCTTGGGCTTCAGCTTTCTCAATATCTGCCCTTCCTCTTCTTCTTCAGCATCAGGCACTGGGGCCTTGTTCTTTTCTGCAGCTGGAATGCTCCTGGTGTTCCTCTTGGGTTTTGGAGCTGTTTTGGGGGCTTCCTTGGGCTTAGATGATGTGCCTCCTGTTCTAATGGCATCACCCATCAACTTGGGTGCCTTGGGAGCTGGTGCAGCATCCTCTTCTTCTTCCTCTTCCATGATGGAAGACTTCCCAATGATTCTGGCTGTGGTCTTCTTGACCCTCTCTTTCCTCTTTTTCTGGCCACCTGCTTCCTCTGTGTCCATAGTGGACTTCATAGATGTTTCTGGAAGCTTTGTTGATGCTCTGGCCTTTGGCATAGGCTGCCTACCTGCAGGCCTTTTAATCTTCAACCCAGGCTTGGTTGAAGCTGCTGTGCCATATTCCTTTTTCAGCACCTTTTTCTTTGAGGTAGCATCATCCTCTGAAGCTATGTAATCTTCATCCTCTGAGTCAGAATTCCTCTTCCTCCTTTGCCTGGTGGCAGCTTTGGGCAGGTTGCTGGGAGTGCTCCTGCTGCCCTCATCTGAAGAGCTTGAGGGTCTAGTGCCCTCACTCAAATGCACTTGCTGCTCTGACAGGTTCTGGCTGTCACTCTGATCTGACATGTTGAACAACTGATTGCTGACTGCTGACCCTGTGAATAGGTTATAGATGACGTAGAGTGGATGAGCAACTCAAATAGCAGAGATTTTTGCAAAAAGAATGACTCAAAATCTTAGTTTTAGTTTCCCACTGAAATCATTTCGGATCTACCGATTTTTAAACTCGGTGATACCGAAGCAGCATTTGGCACCTAAACTGGTGAACTCGGTCAGACCGAGTCACAGTTCGGTGGCACCGAATCTGCTAGGGTTTCACAAAGTTCAAAATCGGTCTCACCGATTAGTTACACTCGGTCAGGCCGAGTTTCACTTGTGCAATGGCATATGCCAAATCGGTGGGACCGAGTTTTTCAACTCGGTGGGTCGAGATGGTTTAATGAAACCTAACCTAAAATTTTGAATCAAAACTATTCTACGGAGTTTTTGATTGGATAGGATGTTTACAATCGTGGCAAGATTCATGAATATCACAATGTGCTAGGAATCGGATTGGAGAATAGCACAAAGATCGAGTCCATACCCTAATTTGGCGGAGACTCGCTACGGCGACAACGGCGGCGAAGAAATTCCGTTGACGGCGAAGGAGACCAGCGACAGGGGGTTGCTGGCGGCGAGGAGACGATCCGGAGACCACGTCGGCAGAGTAGGCTAGGGCGCGGGCAAAACGATTCGGAGAAATTTCCAAATTTTGCCCGTGTCATATATATAGCCCGACCCTGTCGGTGTGACCGAGTGGAACAACTCGGTGGCACCGAGATGCAAAACTGTATCTGATTATTGCAACTCGGTGTGACCGAACAGTTCAAATCGGTTGCACCGAGATTGAAAACTCAGATCAACTTGATGATCTCGGTAGGACCGAAATGGAGGATCGGTCAGACCGAGAATCATGAAGAGGTTTTGGAAGTTTAAGTCGATGACGAATCGGGGACTCCGAGTGCTCCTCACACAGAGTGGTTCGAATCTGACTTGATCAAATTTGTGTTGCAGCATGAATAGAGTTTGAGATGAGAAAAGCATAGATAGCTGGAGAAGGTTCTTAGGCATTCTTGTCCATCCACTTGGCAGAAGAAAACCAAACAATCAAAACAACAAGTGGATGTCCTCGAATGAGTAAAATATGCAATCTGCATGCTCACACAATAAAATGGCAATAGAAATATGTGACAAATATGCACAACCAATTCTAGCATCTATCAAGCAATTTGCGATGACTAGGTCATCTATATATGAGTATATTGACTTAGGAGTCAAATGAAGACATTTGATCATAGGTCATACTCATCGTTTAAGCTCAAGTGGGGTTACCACTTTTACATAAAGCATTGTTGTGTTCACATCATAAGAGTTGCTTTAACTCAAGTCTTAGAGTAAAGCTCCCCCTAGATGTGATATTCCCCCTAAGAGGGATGAACTAACCTTGGGTTTTGTCGATGATGACTTCATGTAGACATTGAAGATGTGGATGCTCAATGTTGATGTAGAACACTTGGAGCTTCCTTTGGAGTGAATTGCACTTTCAATACCTACATGGGTTAGTCCCACAAGGAACAAGCAAATATTTCCATAGACATAGAGTGATGCACATACATGATAATGTCTATGAATGCCTTTAGGTTACCTTGTCCCTTGACTTACCAACAAGAGGGTTTGTGACTCCTTGAACTAGTGCAAGATATGGAAGTTGATTGCACTTGTTCTTGCCAAAATGATAAGAGTGTAGTATGTTGGCGGAGTCACCCTCAAGAACTCTCTAGTTCTTCTTCTTTTGGATCCACACCATCTTGATGGGAATCCTCGGAGTTGTAGTTGTACTTGACGAAGTTGAACTTGATGTAGTCTTGGGAACCCACTTGACTGAGGTCTTAGGAGCTTCTTCAAATGCATCAATTTCCTCTTGAAGCTTGTCCTTGCCTTTTTGCTTGTAGTCATGTGGTGGAAGATCATCTTGAGTTTGTGTCCCCTTGAAAGAAGTAGGATCATACTTCTCTTGTTGAGGAACAAACTTGGTCTTGGGGTATTGATCTTCTTCCCATTCAACTCCATTGGCATTGAACTTTCGTTCAAAACCAACACCTTGATTCTTCCGGTGCCTTCCTTGCTTGCGTACAATCTCCTCGAATTGCTTACTCCCGGCAAGGCTTTTGTACACTCCTTTCTCTATGATTTCCTTCAATAAGCTATTTTCTTGCTCAAGTGTAACTTGGCTAAGAGAATTGTTAGTGGAATCAAGAGAACTACTAGAAGCAACAATATTGGATTTAGCATGATCATTGTTACTACTAGAAGAAGAATCTTTCTTGTACTTGTTACTAGGTTTGACTTGAGGCATGTAAGCGGATAATAGTAAACGTTTGGCAATGTAAGAAGAACTTTTCTTGCGAAGATCATCATTGATTGCCTTTAAAAACTCATGCTCTTGCTCAAGATTGAGCTTTTCAAAGCGTAACTTCTCATGAGCCTTTAAAAGTTCTCGATGATTTTCGAAGATAGTTTCATGAGCTAACTTAAGAGTGTTTAGTTCTTTAGTTAGAGACTCAATCTTCTCCTTATCATTGTCATTCGTTTTGGCATGATTAATTGACGTTTCATCATAGTATTCATCACTAGAGTTGTCAACAAGTAAATCATCATCGCCTAACAAGTCATCTTCATCACTATTAAAATCAACATACTCAGGGTGAGTTACCTTAGGACCTTTGGCCATGAAGCATCTTCCAATTCTTTCATTTGGTGAATCAAATATGTCGTAGGAGTTGGTTGACACAAGTGCTAGTCCGGCAACACCTTCATCTTGAGTATATTCGGAGTCGGAGTGATAACTTCTCTCGGAGTGGTTGTCGGAATCGGAGCCGGATACCCATTCACCAACATGAGCTTGATGTCTTCGCTTTGTGTAGCTTCTTGATGACTTTTCCTTCCTCTCCGAATCCTTGCTTCTCCGTGAGTGTCTTCGTTCATAACGATCATCTCTACTCCTCCTCTCTCGTGATGGTGATTCCTCTCTTTTGCTTCTTCTTTTTGGAGAATCTTCTCTTCTTTTGTAGGGAGCCGTACACTCATTGGAATAGTGTCCGGGTCTTCCACAATTATAGCAGTTTCGTTCTCGACTAGAAGATCTTTTGTTATTGTAGGATCTTGACTTGTAGCTTCTATCTTTGCTTCTACTCTTGTAGAACTTGTTGAAGTTCTTCACCATTAAGCTCAATTCTTCATTTGAGACTTGTTTCTCACTTGATGATGTGGGGACTTCACATGAGGCTTTGTAAGCACCACTTGACTTGTTGTGAAGTTCCTCTTTGTCCTTGAGCGACATCTCATGAGCAACAATTCTTCCAATGACTTCCGTTGGCTTGAGATTCTTGTAATTGGGCATCATTTGGATCAATGTGCATAGGGTATCATATTTTCCATCCAAGGCTCTTAGGATCTTCTTGATGATGAATCTGTCGGTCATCTCTTCACTTCCTAAGCCGGCAATCTCATTTGTGATGAGAGCAAGCCTAGAGTACATTTCAGCGACACCTTCACCATCCTTCACCTTGAACTTGTCAAGTTGACCTTGAAGCACATCCAATTTGGATTCCTTGACGGAGTCGGTACCTTCGTGCATATCAATCAAAGTATCCCAAATTTCCTTCGCATTCTCAAGACGGCTGATTTTGTTGAATTCTTCGGGGCATAATCCGTTGAAGAGAATATCACAAGCTTGAGCGTTGTATTGCAGCATCTTCAACTCATCCGCACTCGCTTCACGGTTTGGCTCTTTTCCTTCGAAGAAGTCACCTTGCAAACCAACACACACAATAGCCCAAACGGCAGGGTTATGTCCAAGAATATGCATTTTCATCTTATGCTTCCAACTAGCAAAGTTAGTGCCATCAAAGTAAGGACCTCTACGGTGATAGTTTCCCTCACTAGACGCCATACTCTCCTAGGTTGTGAAACCAAGGCTATGACCACCAAAAGCTATGGGAATCAAAGCAAATGGAGACCAAAGCTCTGATACCACTTGTAGGATCGGAAGTATGTCTAGAGGGGGGGTGATTAGACTACTTGACCAAATAAAAACTTAACCTTTTCCCAATTTTAGTTCCTGGCAGATTTTAGCAACTTAGGGATAAGTCAAGCAATCATCACACAATTCAAGCAAGCATGCAAAGAGTATATAGGCAGCGGAAAGTAAAGCATGCAACTTGCAAGAATGTAAAGGGAAGGGTTTGGAGGATTCAAACGCTATTGGAGACACGGATATTTTTCCCGTGGTTCGGATAGGTGGTGCTATCCTACATCCACGTTAGTGGAGACTTCAACCCACGAAGGGTAGCAGTTCTTGTGAGTCCACGGAGGCTCCACCCACGAAGGGTCCACGAAGAAGCAACCTTGTCTATCCCACCATGGCCATCGCCCACGAAGGACTTGCCTCACTAGCGGTAGATCTTCACGAAGTAGGCGATCTCCTTGCCCTTACAAACTCCTTGGTTCAACTCCACAATCTTGTCGGAGGCTCCCAAGTGACACCTAGCCAATCTAGGAGACACCACTCTCCAAGAAGTAACAAACGGTGTGTTGATGATGAACTCCTTGCTCTTGTGCTTCAAATGATAGTCTCCCCAACACTCAACTCTCTCTCACAGGATTTGGATTTGGTGGAAAGATGATTTGAGTGGAAAGCAACTTGGGAAAGGCTAGAGATCAAGATTCATATGGTAGGAATGGAATATCTTGGTCTCAACACATGAGTAGGTGGTTCTCTCTCAGAACATATGAGTTGGAAGTGTGTGTGTGTTCTGATGGCTCTCTCCACGAATGAAGAGGAGGTGGAGGGGTATATATAGCCTCCACACAAAATCCAACCGTTACACACAATCTGGCAAACTCGGTGGGACCGAATGATAAAACTCGGTCAGACCGAATTGACAAACCTAGTGACCGTTAGGATTTTCGGTGGGACTGACATGCATCTCGGTAGGACCGATATGGTTAGGGTTTGGGCATAACGTAATCTCGGTGAGACCGATTACACAAACTCGGTGGGACCGATTTTGGTAATTAGCTAACCAGAGAGTTGGTCAGGCAAACTCGGTGGGACCGATTTGCTCTTTCGGTGAGACCGAAAAGTTACAAATAGGAAACAGAGAGTTTGCATTGCAATCTCGGTGGGACCGATTCGCTCTTTCGGTGAGACCGAAAAGTTACGAAGGGGAAACAGAGAGTTTGCAATACCATCTCGGTGAGACCGAGATCCCTATCGGTACAACTGATTTGCTAGGGTTTTGGCTGTGGCTATGACAAGTGAAACTCGGTGGCGCCGGATAGAAAGAATCGGTAGGACCGAGTTTGGCTTGGGGTTTAGGTCATATGTGGATATGGGAAAGTAGCTGAGGATTTTGGAGCATATCATTAAGCACATAAGCAAAGGGCTCATTAAGCAACACCTCATCCCTCCTTGATAGTATTGGCTTTTCCTATAGACTCAATGTGATCTTGGATCACTAAAAGTGTAAAATGAAGAGTCTTGATCTTGAAGCTTTAGCCAATCTTGTCCTTAGCATTTTGAGGGTTCCACTTTCTCCATCCATGCCATGCCAAACATTGAGCTTTCCTGAAATAAACATCTTGGAATAGCATTAGCTCAATGAGCTATATGTTGTTATAAATTACCAAAACCACCTAGGGATAGTTGCACTTTCAATAAGAAGCAGAGGATACGAAAACCTAACAAACTAGGGATTGGACGACTTGTGATCACAAAGATGGCACCTGGCAAATTTGAGCCGTTAGAGCCGGAAGAACCTCGCAAGTGCTATGGGAACCAAGAAGGATGCATCCTACGGGAATGCGCGAGCATCAATGACGATGACTTAAGGAGTAAAGAACATTTGACACAGTTGCTCCTAACGAAGTTGCACAAGAGATTCAAGTTCCCCGACCGGGATGATAACATAGAACAACCGTGGGATGATCCGAAGATGAAAAAGATTAACAATCACACCATGGGCATGTTTAGCAATGATTTGGCCTCCTGGAAAGGGAGGGTGAAACGACCTATTGAGGCTGATGAACCCCTGTCCAAGATTCTGGAGGAAAATCCGACACTTACGGAAGAGGAGTTCAAAAAGTTCAAGGACACTTGCGCTACCGAGGCAGCCAAGGCTAAGGCTGTGAAATTCAAGAGCCTTCAGCAAAGGAACACGGGGAAGCATCGCCTCGGAAGCCGTGGCTACCTCGGTAAAAGGCCCATATGGGATAAGGAGGACGCGGGCGTGAAGCCGCGGGTCTCCCGGACCCCTTCGCGAAGTTCACGAACCCCTTGGGCGTGACTTCATCGAGGCCCGCTACAAGTGGGACAAGGAGAAAAGGTTTTTACGGACCAGATCACGAGGAAATTGATTAGACTCTTGGAGAAGCAACACCAGCTTGCAGCCGAAAGCCCTATTTCTCCGATGAGGCCCAAGTGGGACACCCTCTCAACCGGGCCTTGAGCGAACAAGGGACTCCCTTTGGGCCAGCGGCCGCAATATGGTCGTGTGCGGCGCTGGAGGCGGCGCCACGTGGAAGGTGTTTTACAACGAGGTCCGGAGGCCAAGAAGCAGAAAAAGAAGTTTAGTCGGCGGACATCGGCGAAGGTGAAGCTTGCGGTCGAGAAAAAAGCAGCCGAGGACGAAAAAAGCAGCCGAGGACAAATATGAGTTATTACAAGAAGGCAGTCAATGCAGCTGTAATTGCCTGCAGAAATGATTTCGCTACTAACTTGGTTCCAGTTATCATCAACTGGACGAAGGAAAATCCAGACAAGACGGTACATGATTTCCCGTTGCCCAGTTTCGTCGGGAGCAACTCCATGAACAACAACATCATCGCACCATCACTTGCCCACGCAACCGGGCCTCCTCTCGCAGCCGCTCCCGCTCATGGCAGCCCGTCCTCAGTCTCTGGCGCGCTCGGTGGGCCTTCGTCTTTGGCTGAGCTCGACGCCATCACAGTAATTAGATGTCGCACCACCATATATATATATAATATTCCATTTTTGTTGCCTTTCGGATGTTTTACGCCACAGACATATGTGTTTGCAGGCGAAAGAAACCCCGTGCACCATACTCTACTTGATCAAAGGCGGAAGGTGGGCGTGGGAAAGGGATGATAATGGACCCGTTGCAACCCACGTTCCATAACTAGCCGATCCCTGCTGGGCACTTCAGGGTTAGCTTGTCGATGTGAAATCGGGCACGAGGTTGCCTCCTCGATTACAACATGTGGGAGCGGACGACGAGACCCGCCACGGATTGGAAGCTGCAAGGGTTGGGTGCTGCTATGGCGAAGAATCTTATTCGCCCGAGCCGCCGAGAGCACACCAATAACCACACATCAACAAGCATGTGCGGAGACCACCACCCGCCCCACGCAATTACCAGCTCTGTAGTGCGGGTGAGAGCGGCGGACGACATGATGAAGGGGGTGCAATAGTGCTGGCTGATGTAATTTGTCCTGTAGAACAGAGAATGGATGATGAGACGGAGGTTGACCCTATGGATTTCCTCAATACAAACGCATATGACTGTGACATAAAATTGATGAGTCAACCATATGACGAATCGGGCTATCAGCTTGCTAACGAGGATATGGATGATATGCCCGGGCAGGAAGGTCGTAGCAGGGATTGCAAAAAGTCTCTCTTCATGAAATCCTCACAGGACACGCCTGAAGATGCCGCCTCAACACAGGCTCAACTATCCCGGCGCGAGGGTCGTACAGTACTTAGCCCGGGAACACTGGGGCAGGGGTTAAGGAAGGGTCTAGAAGGTGTGCCCAAGAAAAAGGAGAGAAAGAGATCGGGGAAGATAGCTGCCTCCAAACAAGCCAGAGCACATAGCAGCCAGACGATGCATTCTGAAGAGCGTGTACCCGTGAAAGGTGCGGCCATGTTCCATCTCACGGGCGAGCCGATGCTACCACCGAAACCGCTGGAGGCACTATCGGGGATCTCAAGAGACTGCACGACCATGTCTTTGTCGTCGAGAAAAGCCTACTAGCCTCAAAGGATCCAGGATATCCGACATACGCGGCTCGTGTGCCTGAGGGGAAGTGCTACATCAAGACACGGCCCGCGGAGGTGTTCTTCCTGCGGACAATATCTTTGAGATGTTTCTGACAAGGCGGCTCGATTATACAATCGTCCGCCTTTTTGCGCTACATATGAGCTCCGTCATGAACAGTGAAGAAGTCTCGCAAATCTGTGTGGCGGATCCGTACTACATGCACGAGTCTTTCTTGAGTCTCGGCGACTTTGAGCGTGAAACTGCTAGGGAGTACCTCCAAAACTTCATGGTACAGAATAAGGACCGGGAAATTGTCCTCGTGCCTTATCATCCAAAGTAAGTCAGTTTCGAACAACCCTTTCATACATTTCAATCATTCCTTCTCTCTATGGGGAATAATTTGAGGTGTCTTTTCCCGCAACAGCGGGCGCGCCGTCCTTATCGTTCTTTATCCATAAGTCTCCCACGCCATGTATTTTGACCCTTCCAGAGACTACGAGAAAAAAGACTACACCCACATAATGAATATTCTAGATGATGCTCTCCAAGGCTTCAGCTTTAGAGGTGGCCACATGCAGATCAGGAAACAAAGGAACAAGAAGATGGGTTTCGCGCATAAAACTAACTTCTCCTGCATACATGTCCCAAAACCAAGCAAGAAGGATGGATTCTACATCCTCCATCTCATGATTCAGTTCAACACGGATCACCAAAAGCTTCGCATGAGAAGCAGAAATGATGATCATATCCACAAGTGGCTAGAATCTCATGGAGAAGCGGATTATAAACTTAGAGATGACTTCTTTCGCATCCAAAGCGACATTGCGACGATCATCATGAAAGTAGTCGTCGATGAGAAGGGGATGTTCCACCACGGCCCTATATCGCGAGCTGACGTCCGGACTCGCATAGGCATGCAATGTCTAGACCTCACGCCATTCAAGAAGCTAGGGTCCATCCTCGATTTATGATGCCGATGATGATGATATGTGTCGGTTGAACTTGTATACTATTTGTAGCGATGAAACTTTGTGATTTCCACGATCCCTGCCGAACTTGCATAACGCTACTTTGTTAATTTGCGTACGATGACCTGCGTACCTCTAGTTAATTAATTTGCGTACTGTATGTTGCATCTAGTTGCTAACCCTTTCTTTTTCGGTGTTCTCTAGTATATTTTGTTGCATATATATGATTGTACATCCTCTTCATAAACATGCATCTCTAACAGGTACCTAGTTTCTTGATGGCGAGATGGAACTGCTATGTCGTGTACAAAGGGAAGGTTCCGGGGGTGTACAACGAGTGGCATGAGTGTCAGGCGCAAGTGAATGGGTTCTCGGACGCCAGCCATAAAGGCTTCAAAAGCAGACAAGAAGGAGAAGCTAGTTACTTGAGGTTCATGCTAGCGCGAGAGAGGACTCGTAACCGCCATCTCATGTACTGCATAGTTCCGCTCTCACTCATAGTGATAGCTCTTCGCGTATACTTTTGTTTAGATGGATGACGTTTAGTTGCAAGTATTCGAGACTTGCATGTATCGCTATTTTCGAGATGACGAAAAGATACCACTTTGTGTTGGATGATGATTATGACGAGACTATTTGTATGTATATGCTATGATTACATTTGTGGTCTCGCAGGCATTTGTATGTGTATCATGATGACATTTGTATGTGCTAAAGATTCTTCTATAAAGCCTGTTCAAATACAAAACAAATATGCGAAAAAACAAAAAATACTAAAATTAGCAGTAGCGAGTGGAGAAAAGTTAGCAGCAGCGCGGTTGTAGCAGTAGCGCGCACAGGGGAAGCGCGCTATAGCTATTAGCAGCAGCGAGCTTCCTCTAAGCGCGCTGCTGCAACACTTGTGTAGCAGTAGCGCGGGTGAACCAGCGCTACTGCTATACGTTAGCTGTAGCGCCTTATTAGTAGCGCCGGCCCCCGCGCTACTAATAGGCCCAAAACCCGCGCTGCTGCTAGCCTTTTCCCTAGTAGTGAAGGCACACATTAGGTCTGGTACACAGCATTGCATACATGATAGAACCTATGGCTGAAGCATAGGGAACATCTTTTATTGTCTCTCTATCTTCTGCAGTGGTCGGGCATTGAGTCTGACTCAACTTCACACCTTGTAAGACAGGCAAGAACCCTTTCTTTGCTTGATGCATTTTGAACTTCCTCAAAACTTTATCAAGGTATGTGCTTCGTGAAAGTCCAATTAAGCGTCTCGATCTATCTCTATAGATCTTGATGCCCAATATATAAGCAGCTTCACCGAGGTCTTTCATTGAAAAACTCTTGTTCAAGTATCCTTTTATGCTATCCAGAAATTCTATATTATTTCCAATCAACAATATGTCATCCACATATAATGTTAGAAATGCTACAGAGCTCGCACTCACATTCTTGTAAATACAGGCTTCTCCAAAAGTCTGTACAAAACCATATGCTTTGATCACACTATCA
The DNA here is from genome assembly GCA_021605205.1 of Aegilops longissima. Taxonomy (NCBI): domain Eukaryota; kingdom Viridiplantae; phylum Streptophyta; class Magnoliopsida; order Poales; family Poaceae; genus Aegilops; species Aegilops longissima. The sequence goes on from CM038677.1 coordinate 764,854,768, forward strand.
AAACGTTTATTCCAACTCCGACAGGCTTGCACCAGTCCATAAATGGATCGCTAGAGCTTGCACACTTTGTTAGCACTCTTTGGATCGATAAAACCTTCAGGTTGCATCATATACAACTCTTCTTCCAGAAATCCATTCAGGAATGCAGTGTTTACATCCATTTGCCAAATTTCATAATCATAAAATGCAGCAATAGCTAACATGATTCGGACAGACTTAAGCATCGCTACGGTGAGAAGGTCTCATCGTAGTCAACTCCTTGAACTTGTCGAAAACCTTTCGCGACAAGTCAAGCTTTGTAGACAGTAATATTACCGTCAGCGTCAGTCTTCTTCTTGAAGATCCATTTATTCTCTATGGCTTGCCGATCATCGGGCAAGTCAACCAAACTCCACACTTTGTTCTCATACATGGATCCCATCTCAGATTTCATGGCTTCAAGCCATTTCGCGGAATCTGGGCTCATCATCGCTTCCTCATAGTTCGTAGGTTCTTCATGGTCAAGTAACATGACCTCCATAACAGGATTACCATATCACTCTGGTGCGGATCTTACTCTGGTTGACCTACGAGGTTCAGTAGTAACTTGATCTGAAGTTTCATGATCATTATCATTAGCTTCCTCACTACAGTGTGTAGGAATCACTGGAATTGATTTCTGTGATGAACTACCTTCCAATAAGGGAGCGGGTACAGTTACCTCATCAAGTTCTACTTTCCTCCCACTCACTTCTTTCGAGAGAAACTCCTTCTCTAGAAAGGATCCATTCTTAGCAACGAATGTTTTGCCTTCGGATCTGTGATAGAAGGTGTACCCAACAGTCTCCTTTGGGTATCCTATGAAGACACATTTCTCCGATTTGGGTTCAAGCTTACCAGGTTGAAGCTTTTTCACATAAGCATCGCAGCCCCAAACTTTAAGAAACGACAACTTTGGTTTCTTGCCAAACCACAGTTCATAAGGCGTCGTCTCAACGGATTTAGATGGTGCCCTATTTAACGTGAATGCAGCCGTCTCTAAAGCATAACCCCAAAACGATAGCGGTAAATTAGTAAGAGACATCATAGATCGCACCATATCTAATAAAGTGCGGTTACGACGTTTGGACACACCATTACGTTGTGGTGTTCCGGGTGGCGTGAGTTGCGAAACTATTCCGCATTGTTTCAAATGAAGACCAAACTCGTAACTCAAATATTCACCTCCACGATCAAATCATAGAAACTTTATTTTGTTGTTACGATGATTTTCCACTTCACTCTGAAATTCTTTGAACTTTTCAAATGTTTCAGACTTTTGTTTCATCAAGTAGATATACCCATATCTGCTCAAATCATCTGTAAAGGTGAGAAAATAACGATACCCGCTGTGAGCATCAATATTCATCGGACCACATACATCAGTATGTATGATTTCCAATAAATCTGTTGCACGCTCCATTGTTCCAGAGAACGAAGTTTTAGTCATCTTGCCCATGAGGCATGGTCCGCAAGTACCAAGTGATTCATAATCAAGTGATTCCAAAAGTCCATCAGAACGGAGTTTCTTCATGCGCTTTACACCAATATGACCCAAACAGCAGTGCCACAAATAAGTTACACTATCATTATCAACTTTGCATCTTTTGGCTTCAATATTATGCCCTGTTCAAGAATTCATCCGATTAACTAGTTAACTTGCCGATTAATCCCTACTCATAGGGTCACCGAGTAGCCGATAAACTGATAAATCGTCCGATTAATTGATTAAATGGCCGATTAACTTGCCGACTAGCCAATTAATCCCCTACTAGCCCGCCAACCGAGCAGTTACCAGTTAACGATTTCCTCAACAATGATATTATGAATATTTGTATCACTACTATCGAGATTTAGTAAAAATAGACCACTCTTCAAGGGTGCATGACCATAAAAGATATTACTCATATAAATAGAACAACCATTATTCTCAGATTTAAATGAATAACCGTCTCGCATCAAACAAGATCAGATATAATGTTTATGCTCAACGCTGGCACCAAATAACAATTATTTAGGTCTAAAACTAATCTCGAAGGTAGATGTAGAGGTAGCATGCCGACGGCGATCACATCGACTTTGGAACCATTTCCCATGCGCATCGTCACCTCGTCCTTAGCCAATCTTCACTTAATCCGTAGCCCCTGTTTCGAGTTGCAAATATTAGCAACAGAACCAGTATCAAATACCCAGGTGCTACTGCGAGCATTAGTAAAGTACACATCAATAACATGTATATCGCATATACCTTTGTTCACCTTGCCATCCTTCTTATCCACCAAATACTTGGGGCAGTTCCGCTTCTAGTGACCAGTCTGTTTGCAGTAGAAGCACTCGGTCTTAGGCTTAGGTCCAGAATTGGGCTTCTTCACTTGAGCAACAACTTGCTTGTCATTCTTCTTGAAGTTCCCCTTCTTCCCTTTACCCTTTTTCTTGAAACTGTTGGTCCTGTTGACCATCAACACTAGATGCTCCTTCTTGATTTCTACCTCCGCAGCCTTTAGCACTGCGAAGAGCTCGGGATTGTCTTATCCATCCCTTGCATGTTATAGTTCATCACGAAGCTCTTGTAGCTTGGTGGCAGTGATTGAAGAATTCTGTCAATGACACTATCATCAGGAAGATTAACTCCCAGTTGAATCAAGTGATTGTTATACCCACACATTTTGAGTATATGTTCACTGACAGAATTATTCTCTTCCATCTTGCAGCTGTAGAACTTATTGGAGACTTCATATCTCTTAATGCGGGCATTTGCTTGAAATATTAATTTCAACTCCTGGAACATCTCATATGCTCCATGACGTTCAAAACGTCGTTTAAGTGCCGGTTCTAAGCCGTAAAGCATGGCACACTGAACTATCGAGTAGTCATCAGCTTTGCTCTGCCAGACGTTCTTAACGTCGTCAGTTGCATCTGCAGCAGGCCTGGCACCCAGCGATGCTTCCAGGGCGTAATTCTTCTGTGCAGCAATGAGGATAATCCTCAAGTTATGGACCCAGTCCGTGTAATTGCTACCATCATCTTTCAACTTAGCTTTCTCAAGGAACGCATTAAAATTCAAAGGAACAGTAACACGGGCCATTGATCTACAACAACATAGACATGCAAAATACTATCAGGTACTAAGTTCACGATAAATTAAAGTTCAATTAATCATATTACTTAATAACTCCCACTTAGATAGACATCTCTCTAATCATCTATGTGACCACGTGATCCAAATCAACTAAACCATGTCCGATCATCACGTGAGATGGAGTACTTTTCAATTGGTGAACATCACTATGTTGATCATATCTACTATATGATTCACGCTCGACCTTTCGGTCTCAGTGTTCTGAGGCCATATCTGCATATGCTAGGCTCGTCAAGTTTAACCCGAGTATTCTGTGTGTGCAAAACTAGCTTGCACCCGTTGTATGTGAACGTAGAGCTTATCACACCCGATCATCACGTGGTGTCTCGGCACGACAAACTTTCGCAACGGTGCATACTCAGGGAGAACACTTATACCTTGAAATTTAGTGAGAGATCATCTTATAATGCTACCGTCAATCAAAGCAAAATAAGATGCATAAAAGATAAATATCACATGCAATCAATATAAGTGATATGATATGGCCATCATCATCTTGTGCCTTTGATCTCCATCTTCAAAGAACCATCATGATCACCATCGTCACCGGCGCGACACCTTGATCTCCATCGTAGCATCGTTGTCGTCTCGCCAATCTTATGCTTCTACGACTATCGCTACCACTTAGTGATAAAGTAAAAACAATTACAGGGCGATTGCATTGCATACAATAGAGCGACAACCATATGGCTCCTGCCAGTTGCCGATAACTTTGTTACAAAACATGATCATCTCATACAATAAAAATTTAGCATCATGTCTTGACCATATCACATCACAACATGCCCTGCAAAAACAAGTTAGACGTCCTCTACTTTGTTGTTGCAAGTTTTACGTGGCTGCTACGGGCTTAGCAAGAACCGTTCTTACCTACGCATCAAAACCACAATGATATTTCATCAAGTATGTGTTGTTTTAACCTTCACAAGGACCGGGCGTAGCCACACTCGATTCAACTAAAGTTGGAGAAACTGACACCCGCCAGCCACCTATGTGCAAAGCACGTCAGTAGAACCAGTCTCGCGTAAGCATACGCGTAATGTCGGTCCGGGCCGCTTCATCCAATAATACCGCCGAATCAAAGTATGACATGCTGGTAAGCAGTATGACTAGTATCGCCCACAACTCACTTGTGTTCTACTCGTGCATATAATATCTACGCATAAACCTGGCACGGATGCCACTGTTGGGGAACGTAGTAATTTCAAAAAAAATCCTACACACACGCAAGATCATGGTGATGCATAGCAACGAGAGGGAGAGTGTTGTCCACGTACCCTCTTAGACCGTAAGCGGAAGCGTTATATCAATGCGGTTGATGTGGTCGTACGTCTTCACGATCCGACCGATCCAAGTACCAAACGCAGGACACCTCCGAGTTCAGCACAAGTTCAGCTCGATGACGTCCCACGAACTCATGATCCAGCAGAGTGTCGAGGGAGAGTTTCGTCAGCACGACGGTGTGATAACGGTGATGATGATGCTACCGACGCAGGGCTTCGCCTAAGCACCGGTACGATATGACCGAGGTGGATTATGGTGGAGGGGGGCACCGCACACGGCTTGGAACAATCAACTTGTGTGTCCTAGGGTGCCCCCCTGCCCCCGTATATAAAGGAGCAAGGGGGGAGGCCGGCCGACCCTTGGGGCGCGCCAGGAGAGGAGCAGTCCTCCTCCTAGTAGGAGTAGGACTTCCTTTTCCTACTCCTACTAGGAGGGGGAAACGAAGGAGGAGAGGGAGAAGGAAAGGGGGGCGCCGCCCCCCCTTTCCTAGTCCAATTCGGACCAGAGGGGGAGGGGGCACGCGGCCTGCCCTGGACGGCCCTCTCTCTCTCCACGAAGGCCCATATGGCCCATTAGTTCTCCCGGGGGGGTCCGGTAACCCTCCAGCACTCCGGTTTTCTCCGAAATCACCCGAAACACTTCCGGTGTCCGAATATAGCCGTCCAATATATCAATCTTTATGTCTCAACCATTTCGAGACTCCTCGTCATGTCCGTGATCATATCCGGGACTCCGAACTACCTTCGATACATCAAAACACATAAACTCATAATACCGATCGTCACCAAACGTTAAGTGTGCGGACCCTACGGGTTCGAGAACTGTGTAGACATGACCAAGACATGTTTTCGGTCAATAACCAATAGCGGAACCTGGATGTTCATATTGGCTCCCACATATTCTACGAAGATCTATATCGATCAAACCGCATAACAACATACGTTGTTCCATTTGTCATCGGTATGTTACTTGCCCGAGATTCGATCGTCAGTATCTCAATACCTAGTTCAATCTCGTTACCGGCAAGTCTCTTTACTCGTTCCGTGGTGCATCATCCCGTGACTAACTCATTATTCACATTGCTTGCAAGGCTTGTAGTGATGTGCATTACCGAGAGGGCCCAGAGATACCTCTCCGACAATCGGAGTGACAAATCCTAATCTCGATCTATGCCAACTCAACAAACACCATCAGAGACACCTGTAGAGCACCTTTATAATCACCCAGTTATGTTGTGATGTTTGGTAGCACACAAAGTGTTCCTCTGGTATTCGGGAGTTGCATAATCTCATAGTCATAGGAACATGTATAAGTCATGAAGAAAGCAATAGCAACATACTAAACGATCAAGCGCTAAGCTAACAGAATGGGTCAAGTCAATCACATCATTCTCTAATGATATGATCCCGTTCATCAAATGAACACTCATGTCTATGGCTAGGAAACTTAACCATCTTTGATTAACGAGCTAGTCAAGTAGAGGCATACTAGTGACACTCTGTTTGTCTATGTATTCACACATGTACTAAGTTTCCGGTTATTACAATTCTAGCATGAATAATAAACATTTATCATGATCTAAGAAATATAAATAATAACTTTATTATTGCCTCTAGGGCATATTTCCTTCATAAATGGGACGGCATTCTATCAATAAAAGATACTGATAGTTTAGACGGGGTTCTAAACGAGATATGCACCAAAATGGATATGATGACTAGATACCAATGCTTCATCATTTACAATTAATTTGTATATTCATAGATGTTATTCTTTTCAAAGTTGGGGCCTTTGTCGACTTTGTAGGAGAGAGACAATACATCTGTTCAAATTCCTTTCAAATTTGTCTCTTCATCCACATTTGCGACATGATTCAGTATTGGCTAAGCTTAATTGACATGAACATTGACTCCTGGGCCAACTTTCACGCGGTTAAGGATTGATTGTGTTTCAATATTCATCTCTAGAACGTCCAGGGGCATGACATACTGCGCGTGCTAGTTTGTTGGGCATTATGGACTGAAAAACAGCGAGATTCTTTCGAAATAATTTCATCCATGTCACCATACATCGTTATAAAGATTTAACTAGAAGACATGGATGCAGTATCGATAGAGCTAAACACTCGAGCTATGTCATGCAACTAGTGTGTACCTTTTCGTTTGTTTTCGAGCCTTCGGAGCATCCTTATCTAGTATGAAACACACCCCGAGACTATGACAAAATTTTATTCTCAGCAATACTTATTCAAAATAGAATAATAATATTGTATGAAAATTCATATAATAGGAACACCATTATCATTTGGCAAAAGTATATGTAGAAGAATCTAATATTTTTTGACTGAAAAGAAGAATCTAATATGGGGTGAAAAAAAATGCTCATCTATCTACAATTTTTATTTGTACAATAATTATTTGTCAATGAGAATAAAAGTACTGGTCTTCACATTTTTAAGATCTCATTTGAGTATGTATGGGAAACAAGCAATCAAAAATATCTTGTCCACACAAAATACTCTTCTATTGGCGGACTGGAAGATACAACTTTTTCTGGAAACCCTTCTCATAGTGTAAAGGATGAGTCATGAGGTGTTGGTACATTGGGAGAGGTACTGGCGGTGAGGCATCATCTTTAACTACATCGAACAGCTAAATATTGGTCATAGACAAATCTGACGAATAACACAATCTTGCCTACAGAATTAATGTGCGGCCTCATATGGTGCCTCAAATTAGTAATATGAAATAGTTTCTTTTATCATATTTTATAGCTTGTTTTTTATGGCGAAGGGGGATATGTAGACAACTTCTCCACCGCTATGTTTTATAATTTTCATGACCTAAAGCATGCATGTCACATGAAAACACCATTTAACATTACATTTGTAGAAAACACCAATTAATCTTTATTCTTCTTATGCATTTAATGCAATAAGGCCACACATATTTTATTAGTTTCAACAACAACTCGATTATTAATAATGTTAGTAAAATTTAAAATAACCCAATAAGTTGAAAAATCGATCTATAACGTTGAATTCTACTAGCATCTACACATTTAGGATTAAGAGTGAGAATTCCATAATTAAAATCTTGCAATATCCAATCTACCATGGTGGAATTCATGGAAAAGGTAAATGAAGATCATAATAAACTAGAGGCCAAAATTTCTCATAAAACTCAATAGGTAGTCCATCAGGATGAGGAATTCTATTATGCTTCATTTAGGAAATAGCAGCTTTTATTTATTACAAACTAAAAACACTGCAAAGAAAAGATCTATCAGCATAATCTAGAGCACATGGCATAGGGTAATCTACGAATATGTTTAAAACTGCCTCAACAATGCAATAAATAGACCGTTGGGTATGGGTGGTTCGCTGTCTGCAAAAAAACATAATAAACAGATTATTCCATCTCCAATAATATTTATTTTTCATCGTATCAGCGGAACATTCTATAGGACACTCCATATCCGTTGAAATGGATTTTTTGTGAGGAAGCTTTCGATCTATTTATCAGCCATGACAGTTCAAAGAACACATAAATAACAAAAATTACATCCACGTTTGTAGAGCACCAAGCGACGACTACAAGCACTGAAGCAAGCTGAAGGCGCGACACCGTCATCGTCCCTCCCTTACCGGAGTCGGGCCAAACTTGTTGTAGTAAACAGTCGGGAAGTCGTCGTGCTAAGGCCCCACAGGATCAGCGCACCAAAACAGTAGTTGTCGCTAATGAAGAGAAGTATATAGATCAAAAGGATCCAACCCGTAGACACAAGAAGAAAGACGAACAAAGATTGGATGCAAGCAGATTCATCAAAGACTAGCATCGACCGAATCCAACAAGATATGCAGGAGACACACCTCTACACGCCATCTGACGATGCTAGACGCATCACCGAATGGCGGCTAGGCTAGGATAACCTTATTCCATATTCAGAGAGCCGCCACTGCCTCAACTTCCTAAGCAGGACGCAAACCCTAAACGAACTCACAAAAACACCTAAAAGCAAAGCCAAATCACTCCCACAGGCATGGGGCAGGGTCCACCGCGCCTCCATGACCCTAGGGCCACTGGGGACAAGGCAGACTGGCCGGAGGCAATGGAACCCTGAACTTTTTTCTTTCTTCCGAAGGAGGTGGCTGCTGCGTTGCACACCTTGAATTTTCATGTCATCCAAATGGATTTGTCAAGGGACACACCTAAAAGCTTGGAGCATCAGATAGACTCAAAAAGGGAAATGCGAACCAAGCTGAAACAATGCTTAGCCGTGAAGTGGCAACAAAGCATGGAAACATGGAGATTTAGTGTAACTACACAAAAAAAGTTTTTTCTCTGTTTGGGTGGCTAGGTGGACACCAAATGTCCACTCGTGTTAACCGGCGCACCAGTGCACGCTACGGTGCGACACATATCAAGTCTTCTTTAGCCTTTTTTGATTTGAATATATATAACTAGGGTGGCCGCCAGCCTACTGCCCATCCTCGTCCCCGACGAGGTCGATGTAGGGTGGAGGCGACCATGGCTACGCTGGTGCCGGTGGTGGTGGCGTAGATGGCGCCTCCTGCATCTCGTGCTGCTGCTACTACTGGCGCTCCTCTTCCGGCTCTGGCATTGCTGAGAACATGGAAGTCCACGTGCACGTCTGCCCTACTATTCCATGTAGTGGCCACATCTCCGGCTCGGCATAGGGGCGGGCGTGGTGGCCTCCATCGTCGATGCTTGGAGTGCCAGGGGCAGGTCAGGCCAGAGCGCGAGCTCAGACAGCTCTGTGGCCTCGTTGGCCTGCTTGAGTGCCTCATCATCCTCGTCCTCCTTCACCACGGGACCCCTCGGCTACTCAGGCACTGGAGCACACGCGCACGGCGGCGCTAGAGCACAACATGTTGACATGGAGGCTGCATAGGAGAAGGACAACCTCATTGCGGGAGGATGAGTGGGATCGTTGGGGCGGGCTAGAGGCCGTCATTGGCCACCTGCTGACGCGTCGATGCCCTACCACGAATGTGTTGGAGGCCCCCAGCAAATGCGTTGATACCTTGCCATGGACGGTTTCCTGCCACTCCCTCGCTTTTAGGCAGATGCTCGCCACGCCGCCTACGACGAGGCCACCGCCCCTTGCATAGTCTTTGAGGAGACTGCCGCAGGACGATCGGTGGCACCGAAGAGGGAGCGCACCATCTAGGCCGACTTAGAGGTGGCACATGAGGCAACACATGAGATGGGTGTGGAGAGGATAGCGTTGTCTAGGACCAACCCCCGCTGTCCAAGCGGCCCTGACCTCAACGTCGGCGTCTGGCCGGTATGGGATGAAGGCTCTCTCGCCCAAATTCCGCATTGAAAGGGACCGTGGTCGTGTCTACCATGATGCTCATGTCCCCTAAGTTTCTCACTCTGGCAAAAACCGCGTCGGACCGTCCCGCTGCCGCTACTAATATATTGTATATGTATGAAAATGTCACTTATGGACATTCCCCCCTAACTATAGTTGGTACATATATGTAAAAGCAACAAAATTTGCCCTTCCCGCCTACTAATTATGTTTGAAAATGTCGCTCATCTACATTTCTCTCCCTGTATTAAGAACATTTTGTTGCTATCTTGTTTGAATTTAGTGTTTAAACCTCTCCAATTTACTGTATGAGTATTGACCAAAAAGAAGGACAAATTATGAAGGCTGCAAATGACACCTTTGAGTTTGTGCGACGTCTCGGGGGCCTCCAAAAAATTATGAAGCGTCCTTCGTATGCTCGCTTCATAATTGTTGCTCCTCTTTTGATTGTAACACTACGGAGTTCTCCGTCCGAAGAAAAGGACGCAACCACTTCACTCCCATCCACAGGGACACGAGAAAAACAGAGAAAGGAGAAAGAAGCAGAGCACTGGACCGAAGCCCTGTCAGTTGCCCAGCCAAGGTGCGAAGCTCAGTGAAACCAGCGGATCCGCACACGGTTTCGGGGGTGCGTGCGCCCCGTAAACGAGGGCGCCACGGTCACTCAGTCAGGTGAGGCACGCGGCGACGTTACGACGCGAGCGCGCGGCCAACATTGATCTTTCTGCTGTCCGAGAGCGCGCGCGTGCCCATCTCATGTGCCGCGCCCTCGCGCTCAGGCAACCCCAGCCGCCATCGCACAGGCACAGCGCGCGTGGCCGTCACGCACACACCCCGGCAGAGATCTCGTCGCCGTCGCCCGCTCCCTCGCACGCACGCCGATCTCGCTACGAAGGCGACCGATCACGAGCGCGGGGTGCTGGGCAGCAGTACGCGCGCATGCCCCGCGGTGCCGTGCCATCCATGGCGCCGGGCGCGCACGCACGCACGTAGCGCGCGTCTCTGTGTGCGCGCGCCGAAACCGGGGCAAGACTTTCCGGGCTCCTGACCAGACAGTCGGAGCTAGAGGTCGCGGGGATCGATGCTCCGCTCAATCATGCGCCGCGCCATGCAGTTCGTCAATGTGATATGGCAGACGAGAACATACGGTATCTACTGTAGAGTCGCAGCAGCAGTACGTGTCTGCGAGTCGCTGGCATAACAAAACTGGAGAACATGGCAGGCAGCTGAGGTGCCAATGATAGCATCGTTTTCAGGCCTGGGTTCTTCCGGAATAACGGGCGGTCATGTCGCCGCTCCTTCTCCATGCCTGAAGAACGTGACTGGAGGGTAGGCTCCTTCTCCATGCCTGAAGAACGTGACTGGAGGGTAGGGTAGTCTCACGGAGCAGATCGATAGACCTGCCGGCCGGCCGGTATTTGCAAATCCGTTGGCTGCGCGCTTGATGCTGACGGGGGACGCCGGAATCGGATAGCGGTAACGGTGTAGCTCGTGTTCGTACCCGATGATGTGCTGTCGATGGCGAGGGCTCAACTGTATGAGATGTCGAACGAACCCCCTTTTGGTATCACGTACACGCGGATCTTTCTATCCTATCTACTCAGCCCAAGTATGTACGTCCAACTTGAATTCGCATGATCGGTTTGAAGGCTACTCTGAGGTTTATGGACTTTAGAAAGGTGTACCATCCCGGGTGCCCCTACACTCATGAAGAGTAATTCGTAAAAAAATAAAAAGAAAAAAATCTGAAACTTTCAAGAATAAAAAATCATTAAAGATTAGATGTTCTTTTAAAGTTTAAGTCACAAATAACATTCGTGGAAAACGTTGTTTGGCTAAAATTAACGCAAACACACTAAATCTCTTTCCTCCTCCACAAAAAAAAGCTCTTCTCCTCCTGTCGGCGCCGTCGTTGGACCTCCCCATCTTCGATGGCCTCTAGGCCATGGAGGTGCAGAGTATCTTGGCCCCCCGCCGGCGGGAGGGACCTCGTTCTCGTTCTTGTTGGGTTCAACGTCTTGGTTGGGGTTGTGTGGCGGCGACGATGTCTCTTAGTAGGAATAATGTCTCCCACGTTCTATCACCGCCCCCATGATGCATCTAGCATCGTTGGAGGGCGTGTGGAGTTTGTCTCCATCGGATCTCGTGGGATTCGGTCGGTTCTGGTCTTCGGTGGATCTGTTTGAATCTGGTCTTCATTCGTCTTTGTTTTGGTGTTTACAAGTTTGATCCTGGTGTTTGATCCTTCTGATCTACGACTTTCTTCATCGACGATGATTGCTACTCTGGTGCGCTGCTCCTATGGGGCCTTAGCACGGCGGCTTCCGGACTGTCTACTACAACAAGGTTTGCCTGACTCCGGTGAGGGAGGGGCAATGACGGTGGCACGCCTTCGGCTTGCTCCAACGCTTGTAGTCGTCGCTAGGTGGTCCACAAACATGGTTGTAATTTTTATTAACTCTGTTGTTCTTTTCACTGCCATGATTAAAAAATGAATAGATTGGAAGTTTCTTGAAAAAAAACATTTATGGAGCCCACACAAAATAAAAATCACTACTCAAAAGTGCACATAAACTTTGAACAATGATTTTGTTATTTTAGACGAGGGATCCTCGAATGTTATTTATTGCTGAAACTTTGCAAGATCATCAAAAGTTTGATCATGTTTGATGTCCTGAAGTTTCAGAATTTTTTTACTATCTTTAATTTACTGTTCATAGAGGGTGTAGGGGCACCGAGGCGTTGAAAGTCTTGTCTTGACTGTAGAAACTTTGCGCACATTAATGCCAAGTTTCCCGCCAGCTGCCAGGTTTTCACCCCACGGGCCGCCCACGGCTATAAAAAGATCATCGTCGTGGCCGAATAGCTCACCAAGCTCTAGTTTGAACACCACCTCCTACAACCTCCACCTCCCTCTTCATAGCCATAGCCGAATAGCCCAAAACACAATCCCCACTTCCCTCTCACCATCGCCATGCCTCTTACCTTGTAGCCAGACTGGGTGCTAGTCTCGAAGCAGTGTATCCTGGACGAGTCGGTGGTGGCGGCAGAGAAGCCCAACCTCATCACCGAGGAGGAGGGTGAGGAGCGCCTTTACGCGTTGGAGGGCGCATATGGCGGCTGTGGGGGAAGAGGTCGAGGGGAGGCTGTTGGAAATATGCCCTAGAGGCAATAATAAAAGGGTTATTATTATATTTCCTTGTTCATGATAATTGTCTTTTATTCATGCTATAATTGTATTATCCGGAAATAGTAATACACGTGTGAATACATAGACCATAATATGTCCCTAGTGAGCCTCTAGTTGACTAGCTCGTTGGTCAACAGATAGTCATGGTTTCCTGACTATGGACATTGGATGTCGTTGATAACGGGATCACATCATTAGGAGAATGATGTGATGGACAAGACCCAATTCTAAGCATAGCACAAGATCGTGTAGTTCGTTTTGCTAGAGCTTTTCCAATGTCAAGTATCTCTTCCTTAGACCATGAGATCGTGTAACTCCCGGATACCGTCTGAGTGCTTTGGGTGTACCAAGCGTCACTGGCGTAATCGGGTGACCATAAAGGTGCACTACTGGTATCTCCGAAAGTGTCATTGGGTTGACACGGATCGAGGCGGGATTTGTCACTCCGTATGACGGAGAGGTATCACTGGGCCCACTCGGTAATGCATCATCATAATGAGCTCAATGTGATCAAAGTGTTTGATCACGGGATCATGCATTCTGATGCGAGTAAAGTGACTTGCGATAATGAGACTGAGCGAGGTATTGGGATACCGACGATCGAGTCTCGGGCAAGTAACATACCGATTGACAAAGGGAATTGTATACAGGGTTGATTGAATCCTCGACATCGTGGTTCATCCGATGACATCATCGAGGAGCATGTAGGAGCCAACATGGGTATCCAGATCCGCTGTTGGTTATTGACCGAGAGTCGTCTCGGTCATGTCTCAGCATGTCTCCCGAACCCGTAGGGTCTACACATAAGGTTCGGTGGCGCTAGGGTTATTAGGAAGACTTGTATGTGATTACGAATGTTGTTGAGTCCGGATGAGATCCGGGACGTCACGGGAGTTCGGAATGATCCGGAGGTGAAGATTTACATATGGGAAGTTGTCATACGGACACGGAAAGTTTGGAGCATACGGTATTGTAGGGGCCACCGGAGAGGTTCCGGGGTCCACCGGGAGGGGCCTGCCCTCTCGGAGGGCCTCATGGGCCTGAGGGCAGGAGCCAGCCTGGAGGCTGGGCGCCCTCCCTTGGGCCCATGCGCCTAGGGTTGGGGGAACCCTGGGTGGGGCCCCCTTGCTTGGGGGGCAAGTTCCCCCTCCCTGGCCGCCGCCCCCCCTCTAGATCCCATCTAGAGGGGCCGGCCCCCCTTGCCCCTTCCCCTATAAATAGTGGGGGTGAGGGGAGGGCTGCAGGAGACACCAAGGCGCATCCCCTCCCTTCCCCAACACCTCTCCTCCTCCGTCACGCGCTTGGCGAAGCCCTGCCGGAGTACTGCTTCTCCACCACCACCACGCCGTCGTGCTGCTGTTGGAGTCTTCTTCCTCAACCTCTCCTTCCCCTTGCTGGATCAAGAAGGAGGAGACGTCGACCGTCCCGTACGTGTGTTGAACGCGGAGGTGCTGTCCGTTCAGCACTTGGTCATCGGTGATCTGAATCACGGCGAGTACGACTCCGTCATCACCATCCCCTTGAACGCTTCCGCACGCGATCTACAAGTGGTATGTAGACGCAATCTCTCTCCCATGACTCGTTGCTTAGATGAACTCATAGATGGATCTTGGTGAAACCGTAGGAAAAATTTTAATTTTCTGCAACATTCCCCAACAGTGGCATCATGAGCTAGGTCTATACGTAGTTCTCTATTGCACGAGTAGAACACAATTTTGTTGTGGGCGTAGATCTTGTCAACTTGCTTGCCGCTACTAGTCTTATCTTGCTTCAGCGGTATTGTGGGATGAAGCGGCCGGACCAACCTTACGTGCACGCTTACGTGAAACCGGTTCCACCGACTGACATGCACTAGTTGCATAAGGTGGCTGGCGGGTGTCTGTCTCTCCCACTTTAGTTGGAGCGGATTCGATGAAAAGGGTCCTTATGAAGGGTAAATAGAAGTTGACAAAATCACGTTGTGGCTGTAACGTAGGTAAGAAAATCTTCTTGCTAGATCACCTATTCAAGCCACGTAAAAACTTGCAACAACAATTAGAGGACGTCTAACTTGTTTTTGCAGCAAGTGTCTTGTGATGTGATATGGCCAAAGTTGTGATGAATGATGAATGATATATATGTGATGTATGAGATCATGTTCTTGTAATAGGAATCACGACTTGCATGTTGATGAGTATGACAACCGGCAGGAGCCATAGGAGTTGTCTTTATTTTTTGTATGACCTACGTGTCATTGAAGAACGCCATGTAAATTACTTTACTTTATTGCTAAACGCGTTAGCCATAGAAGTAGAAGTAGTCGTTGGCGTGAAAACTTCATGAAGACACGATGATGGAGATCATGGTGTCATGCCGGTGACGAAGATGATCATGGAGCCCCGAAGATGGAGATCGAAGGAGCTATATGATATTGGCCATATCATGTCACTACTAAATAATTGCATGTGATGTTTATTATGTTTATGCATCTTGTTTACTTAGAACGACGGTAGTAAATAAGATGATCCCTTACAACAATTTCAAGAAGTGTTCTCCCCTAACTGTGCACCGTTGCTACAGTTCGTCGTTTCGAAGCACCACGTGATGATCGGGTGTGATAGATCCTTACGTTCACATACAACGGGTGTAAGACAGTTTTACACATGCAAAACACTTATGGTTAACTTGACGAGCCTAGCATGTACAGACATGGCCTCGGAACACAGAGACCGAAAGGTCGAACACGAGTCGTATGGAAGATACGATCAACATGAAGATGTTCACCGACGATGACTAGTCCGTCTCACGTGATGATCGGACACGGCCTAGTCGACTCGGATCGTGTAATACTTGGGTGACTAGAGGGATGTCTAATCTGAGTGGGAGTTCATTAATAATTTGATTAGATGAACTTAATTATCATGAACTTAGTCTAAATCCTTTGCAAATATGTCTTGTAGATCAAATGGCCGCCGCTAATGTCACCATGAACTTCAACGCGTTCCTAGAGAAAACCAAGCTGAAAGATGATGGCAGCAACTATACGGACTGGGTCCGGACCGAGATCATCCTCATAGCTGCCGGAAACAATATGTCCTAGAAGGACCGCTAGGTGGCGCTCCGTCGAGAGAACCAAGACGTTATGAACGCTTGGCAGTCTCGCGCTGATGATTACTCCCTCGTTCAGTGCGGCATGCTTTACAGCTTAGAACCTGGGCTCCAAAAGCGTTTTGAGCATCACGGAGCATATGAGATGTTCGAGGAGCTGAAACTAGTTTTCCAAGCTCATGCCCGGGTCGAGAGATATGAAGTCTCCGACAAGTTCTACAGTTGTAAGATGGAGGAAAACAGTTCTATCAGCGAGCACATACTCAAGATGTCTGGGTTGCACAACCGCTTGTCCCAGCTAGACATTAACCTCCCAGACGAGGCGGTCATTGACAGAATCCTTCAGTCGCTCCCACCAAGCTACAAGAGGTTTGTGATGAACTACAATATGCAGGGGATGGTAAAGACCATTCCTGAAGTATTTTCAATGCTGAAGTCAGCAGAGGTTGAGATCAAGAAAGAACATCAAGTGTTGATGGTCAATAAGACCACTAAGTTCAAGAAGGGCAAGGGCAAGAAGAACTTCAAGAAGGACGGCAAGGATGTTGCCGCGCCCGGTAAGCCAGTTGCCGGGTTGAAGTCAAAGAATGGACCCAAGCCTGAGACTGAGTGCTTTTATTGCAAGGGGAAGGGTCACTGGAAGCGGAACTGCCCCAAATACTTAGCGGATAAGAAGGCCGGCAACACCAAAGGTATATTTGATATACTTTTAATTGATGTGTACCTTACCAGTACTCGTAGTAACTCCTGGGTATTTGATACCGGTGCCGTTGCTCATATTTGTAACTCACAGCAGGAGCTGCGGAATAAACGGAGACTGGCGAAGGACGAGGTGACGATGCGCGTCGGGAATGGTTCCAAGGTCGATGTGATCGCCGTGGCACGCTACCTCTACATTTACCTACGGGATTAGTTATAAACCTCAATAATTGTTATTTAGTGCCAAGTTTGAGCATGAACATTGTATCTGGATATCGTTTGATACGAGATGGCTACTCATTTAAATCCGAGAATAATGGTTGTTCTATTTATATGAGATATATGTTTTATGGTCATGCCCCGATGGTCAATGGTTTATTCTTAATGAATCTCGAGCGTAATATTACACATATTCATAGTGTGAATGCCAAAAGATGTAAAGTTGATAACGATAGTCCCCCATACTTGGCACTGCCGCCTTGGTCACATTGGTGTCAAGCGCATGAAGAAGCTCCATGCTGATGGACTTTTGGAGTCTCTAGATTATGAATCATTTGACACATGCGAACCATGCCTCATGGGCAAGATGACCAAGACTCCATTCTCAGGCACAATGGAGCGAGCAACCAACTTGTTGGAAATCATACATACCGATGTGTGCGGTCCAATGAGCGTTGAGGCTCGCGGAGGATATCGTTATGTTCTCACTCTCACTGATGACTTGAGTAGATATGGGTATGTCTACTTGATGAAACACAAGTCTGAGACCTTTGAAAAGTTCAAGGAATTTCAGAATAAGGTAGAGAATCAACGTGACCGAAAAATAAAGTTCCTACGATCAGATCGTGGAGGAGAATATTTAAGTCACGAATTTGGAACACACTTAAGGAAATGTGGAATCGTTTCACAACTCACGCCGCTGGAACACCTCAAAGCGTAGCGGTGTGTCGAGCGTCGTGTCGCACTCTATTGGATATGGTGCGGTCTATGATGTCTCTTACCGATTTACCGCTATCATTTTGGGGATACGCTCTAGAGACAGCTACATTCACTTTAAATAGGGCTCCGTCTAAATCCGTTGAGACGACACCGTATGAATTATGGTTTGGGAAGAAACCTAAGTTGTCGTTTCTAAAAGTTTGGGGATGCGATGCTTATGTCAAGAAACTTCAACCTCAAAAGCTCGAACCCAAGTCGAAAAAATGCGTCTTCATAGGATACCCTAAGGAAACCATTGGGTATATACCTTCTACCTAAGATCCGAAGGCAAGATCTTTGTTGCCAAGAACGGACTCTTTCTGGAGAAAGAGTTTCTCTCGAAAGAAGTAAGTGGGAGGAAAGTGGAACTTGATGAAGTATTACCTCTTGAACCGGAGAGTAGCGCAGCTCAAGAAAATGTTTCTGTGGTGCCTCCACCGGTTAGAGAGGAGGTTAATGATGATGATCATGAAACTTCAGATCAAGTTACTACTGAACTTCGTAGGTCCACAAGGACACGTTCCGCACTGCAGTGGTACGGCAACCCTGTCACGGAAATCATGTTGTTAGACAACGGTGAACCTTGAACTATGAAGAAGCGATGGCGGGCCCAGATTCCAACAAATGGCTTGAAGCCATGAAATCCGAGATAGGATCCATGTATGAAAACAAAGTGTGGACTTTGACAGACTTGCCCGATGATCGGCGAGCGATAGAAAACAAATGGATCTTTAAGAAGAAGACGGACGCGGATGGTAATGTTACCATCTATAAAGCTCGACTTGTCGCTAAGGGTTATCGGCAAGTTCAAGGGGTTGACTACGATGTGACGTTCTCTCCCGTAGCGAAGCTGAAATCCGTCCGAATCATGTTAGCAATTGTCGCATACTATGATTATGAGATATGGCAAATGGACGTTAAAACGGCATTCCTTAACGGTTGTCTTAAGGAAGAACTGTATATGATGCAGCCGGAAGGTTTTGTCGACCCTAAGAATGCTAACAAGGTATGCAAGATCCAGCGATCCATTTATGGGCTGGTGCAAGCATCTCGGAGTTGGAACATTCGCTTTGATGAGATGATCAAAGCGTTTGGGTTTATGCAGACTTATGGAGAAGCCTGCGTTTACAAGAAAGTGAGTGGGAGCTCTGTAGCATTTCTCATATTATATGTAGATGACATACTTTTGATGGGAAATGATATAGAACTTTTGGACAGCATTAAGGCCTACTTGAATAAGAGTTTTTCAATGAAGGACCTTGGAGAAGCTGCTTATATATTAGGAATCAAGATCTATAGGGATAGATCGAGACGCCTCATAGGTCTTTCACAAAGCACATACCTTGACAAGATTTTGAAGAAGTTCAAAATGGATCAGTCCAAGAAAGGGTTCTTGCCTGTTTTGCAAGGTGTGAGATTGAGCTCGGCTCAATGCCCGACCACGGCAAAAGATAAAGAAGAGATGAGTGTCATCCCCTATGCTTCAGCCATAGGATCTTTTATGTATGCCATGCTGTGTACCAGACCTGATGTAAACCTTGCCGTAAGTTTGGTAGGAAGGTACCAAAGTAATCCCGCAAGGAACACTGGACAGCGGTCAAGAATATCCTGAAGTACCGAAAAGGACAAAGGACATGTTTCTCGTTTATGCAGGTGACGAAGAGCTCGTCGTAAAGGGTTACGTCGGCGCTAGCTTCGACACAGATCCGATGACTCTAAGTCACAAACCGGATCGTGTATATGTTGAATGGTGGAGCGAGAAGCTGGTGCAGTTTGCAAGCGAGCGTCGTGGCGGGATCTACATGTGAAGCGGAGTACATGGCAGCCTCGGAGGCAGCGCATGAAGCAATTTGGGTGAAGGAGTTCATCACCGACCTAGGAGTCATACCCAATGCGTCGGGGCCGATCAAACTCTTCTGTGACAACACTGGAGCTATTGCACTCGTCAAGGAGCCCAGGTTTCACAAGAAGACCAGGCACATCAAGCGTCGCTTCAACTCCATTCGTGAAAATGTTCAAGATGGAGACATAGAAATTTGCAAAGTGCACACGGATCTGAATGTCGCAGATCCATTGACTAAACCTCTCTCGCGAGCAAAACATGATCAACACCAGAACTCTATGGGTGTTCGATTCATCACAATGTAACTAGATTATTGACTCTAGTGCAAGTGGGAGACTGTTGGAAATATGCCCTAGAGGCAATAATAAAAGGGTTATTATTATATTTCCTTGTTCATGATAATTGTCTTTTATTCATGCTATAACTGTATTATCCGGAAATCGTAATACACGTGTGAATACATAGACCATAATATGTCCCTAGTGAGCCTCTAGTTGACTAGCTCGTTGATCAACAGATAGTCATGGTTTCCTGACTATGGACATTGGATGTCGTTGATAACGGGATCACATCATTAGGAGAATGATGTGATGGACAAGACCCAATTCTAAGCATAGCACAAGATCGTGTAGTTCGTTTTGCTAGAGCTTTTCCAATGTCAAGTATCTCTTCCTTAGACCATGAGATCGTGTAACTCCCGGATACCGTAGGAGTGCTTTGGGTGTACCAAACATCACAACGTAACTGGGTGACCATAAAGGTGCACTACAGGTATCTCCGAAAGTGTGTGTTGGGTTGACACAGATCGAGACTGGGATTTGTCACTCCGTATGACGGAGAGGTATCACTGGGCCCACTCGGTAATGCATCATCATAATGAGCTCAATGTGATCAAAGTGTTTGATCACGGGATCATGCATTACGGTACGAGTAAAGTGACTTGCCGGTAACGAGACTGAACGAGGTATTGGGATACCGACGATCGAGTCTCGGGCAAGTAACATACCGATTGACAAAGGGAATTGTATACGGGGTTGATTGAATCCTCGACATCGTGGTTCATCCGATGACATCATCGAGGAGCATGTGGGAGCCAACATGGGTATCCAGATCCCGCTGTTGGTTATTGACCAGAGAGTCGTCTTGGTCATGTCTGCATGTCTCCCGAACCCGTAGGGTCTACACACTTAAGGTTCGGTGACGCTAGGGTTATTAGGAAGACTTGTATGTGATTACCGAATGTTGTTCGGAGTCCTGGATGAGATCCCGGACATCACGAGGAGTTCCGGAATGGTCCGGAGGTGAAGATTTATATATGGGAAGTTTTCATACGGACACCGGAAAGTTTCGGGAGCATACCGGTATTGTACCGGGGCCACTGGAGAGGTTCCGGGGGTCCACCGGGAGGGGCCAGCCCTCTCGGAGGGCCTCATGGGCCACAAGGGGAAGGGAGCCAGCCCCTGGAGAGCTGGGCGCGCCCCCCTCCCTTGGGCCCATGCGCCTAGGGTTGGGGGGAACCCTAGGTGGGGCGCCCCCTTTGCTTGGGGGGCAAGTTCCCCCTCCCTGGCCGCCGCCCCCCCTCTAGATCCCATCTAGAGGGGCCGGCCCCCCTTGCCCCTTCCCCTATAAATAGTGGGGTTGAGGGGAGGGCTGCAGGAGACACCAAGGCGCAGCCCCTCCCCTCCCCAACACCTCTCCTCCGTCACGCGCTTGGCGAAGCCCTGCCGGAGTACTGCTTCTCCACCACCACCACGCCGTCGTGCTGTTGTTGGAGTCTTCTTCCTCAACCTCTCCTTCCCCTTGCTGGATCAAGAAGGAGGAGACGTCGACCGTCCCGTACGTGTGTTGAACGCGGAGGTGCTGTCCGTTCAGCACTTGGTCATCGGTGATCTGAATCACGGCAAGTACGACTCCGTCATCACCATCCCCTTGAACGCTTCTGCACGCGATCTACAAGTGGTATGTAGATGCAATCTCTCTCCCATGATTCGTTGCTTAGATGAACTCATAGATGGATTTTGGTGAAACCGTAGGAAAAATTTTAATTTTCTGCAACGTTCCCCAACAGAGGCACTGTAAGCACTCAAATTGAGTGTGTGTGCATTTTTGAGTTGATGTAACACGATAAAAAAAGTAAGGAGGCCGCAGATGGTGATTCCATGTTTGCGCACAGTGGCCTGGAGTGCGCTCTATATTCCACATGGTGACTCTGCTAGAGTTGCTGTGATAGATGGCATGGCTGGGATTTTGCGCACATGTGAGCCCTGTAAGAAAGAAAGGAAAGGAATAAGGAAAATGTAAAAATAAAATATAAACTAATAAATAGGCATAAAGTAAGGGAAAAGTTCATCAAAATCGTAAAATGCATAAATAAATAGTAAGGGTAAATATTCGAGAACTTTTAGAGGAATGTAGGAACTGTTTAAATTTCAATTATAAATCAAGAGAACTCACACATAATTTGTGAATGTTAGTGAAAAACACCATCTCTTAATCATTATCATTTCTAAATTATGTGTGTTTCTTCTCGAATTTCCATTTTTAACAGATATTCACGATTTCTGTTATTTATATTCGGTGTTCTTTAAGGTTCGGCTTTCAATATATTTCCTTGGTATTAATTTTGTATAAATCCGTTATAGGATTTCGTTTTGTTGGGAATTCATTTTTTACTTTAATAAAAGAAATTCTTAATCCGCTCCTTGTATAGTTTTGTTAATGCTTTTAGATGATTGGGCTGCCATATCTGTGTCATGTTTCACTGCTACATCACGAGTAATATTGCTTTGATTGAGACAACGACCTGGTTTAAAAAAATTAAGGCACTCCCTCTGATTCGAAATAATTAACGCAACCTCTATACAATGTTGTTTAGAGGCCGCGTCAAATAATTTGGATCAGAGGGGGTACAAAACACCTAGTATTGAAGTTCTGGGGGAAATGAACTAGATTTATATTTTTTTTCTTGACAAATGATATTATAGTTTTGCAAACTATTAAAAAAATGTTGCACGTGTTACATGGTCGATACATTTTCAAGATTATTATGGTGGCTAGGAAAAATGTTTTGAAACACCGAGTACAACCTATACACATGTCCCATTGCATATCGAAGTTGTGGAGTCTCAAGATTGGTGACATCACTAGTGGCACCTCACTGTCAATAGGAATGCCATCTCCGACCAAAGTATATTCCAACTTACTAACACATAAATTGTGCCAAACATGGACTTAATATTTGCTGGACCGAGGGGGTAACCATCTTTCTTAGCCATCTAACTATATGTAATGTTTGAGATGGACAAAATGGTAAAATGTGTACAAGAAATCAAGTAGAAGCAACACTATTATCGAGCTCAAAGATAAACATACAAGGCAGGTATATAGATTTTTGCCGAGTTGAGGAGCTCACGCTCCTAATGTCATGAAGATTGAACCAACAAGGTCCATAGATTGCAACCAAACCCATTGCAGCACAACTCAAACTCCACTTAAAAGTGATACTAGGGGAGAGTTAAACATTGCGATAATCAGAACAAAACCATAGACAACAACCAAAACACTTATGCAAAGCAACACACGCAACTATTGCCCAAAACTAGAAGAAAGTATCACTTATGTATACTGCATAGCTTGAGCATATCATGCAAGACCAAGCTCATTAGCTAGCCCCCAACGTTCTTATCTATGAGCCCCACCCTCCATGTTTGGAGAAAAATCAATTATCGCCCTTGAAAATTGCAGCGCCACACTGCAAAAGCCCCGGTTAAGCATATGTTTTCTACATAATTGTTAAGTTGTCTATCCATCTAGTAATCTTGTACATTATGAATGATGTGGTAACAGATTATCAAAACACACTATGTTTCAAGTTTTCTACATAGACCAAATAATTGCAGCATCACCAACCAAACACCATCCCTCCAACATTGCAGGGACAACTCAAAATCCAAGAGCTAATCTCTGAAAAGCTAATAGGCACACCTATTAAGCAAGTAGAGCAGTTTACCATACCCTAAAATATCTCACTAATTTGCACTTATTAAATGAACAAACGATTGTGATCTTCAAGTTCTTGACAACAAAATCACTTATTATCACTATGTTTCTAACCCCTCCAAATCAAAACATATGTATTATATATTAAATCGCAATATGATTTTTTTGAGACACCATGTTGATCCACATCATCCTAATTATTTTAACCATTGGATTTGCAACCTAATGGATTATGTCCGTTAGATCTACATAAACATACCTCACCAGTTGTGTCCGTTAGATTTACATAATTGTACCCAAATAGATCACATCCTTTGGAAGGAGTTTTTCATGTCATATTATGTATATCTTTTCATATTTTTCCCATGAATTTTTTAGAGGAACGTTTATGAAGATGATGATTCTACCGTCAACGTGGAGGTTAGGGCGAGTGTTAGGAATTAATTAGGTAGTACCCACATATTGTAACCAACACATGGTTTGCGTAAATGCCAACAATCGCGTCCTTCCTTCCCAACTCTCCCAAGCATCGCATCCGATGTTTGTGCCTCTCCAAACTATATATAATGTATATCGTCTTCTAGCAATAAAGTTTATTGCTACTATTCATTCACACTGTTTTACATCGGTAATATGAGAAACATGAGTAAACTTTACCGCCCAGAAATGACGATCCAAGTGTGTAGTCAAAGATCAACCATTTTTGTGGGGTTATTTGGGAAACGTCATTCCAATCATGACCTTATTATCACACCTCTCCAACCGCTCCTAATCAAGTTGTATAGTATAACCTAAATACATTATTAGCAGATAGCTAAACAATTACATTAATTTTCAAAGGGCCTCTAACCATCCAAACGCTTGTATATTTCCCATTTAATATCTACAGTTTTCATGGCTAGATGCGTGGAAAGTATAGAAATAACTCCAGGTTTTGTCAAAAGATAGACATGTGTGCCTTGTTCATTAGACAACTCCATACCACTACATTGTTTTTCATGCGAAAAGTAAAATTAATCCTCTAAAAACCTTTCTCTGTTCACATTGCCTAATTTTTTGACAAAATTTAAAGAATACTTCCTTTACTTTCACTAAACCCTACCACAAGTGAGATTGTCTAGATTTTTCCTTGCACCGGGAAAACCTGAAGTTCCCAATATATTTATTTCTAATAAGGTCTTGCCAAATCTCATGGTCATTCTCAATCTTCCACAACCATTTACTAAGAATATACATGTTCATAACATGTAATCAACTAACCCAAGCCCAATATAATCCTCATGCTGGCACTCTGGTTGCTAATTAACTAGATGATATTTTCTAGATCCCTCATTTTCCTACCATAAGGGCTTGTTTGGTTTATCGAAAAAGTGGAGAAGTGTAGGGATAGAATGTATTATTTTGGAAGAACTATTCATGCATTTGGTTGAAAGGAATGGAGGGGAAGGAAAATGGAGGCAAATGCCTTTGATCTCATTTTCAAAGAAAAACGTCGGAAACTTACAATCCACTTGGACAACCTCTTAGCTTTGGTACACATAAAGTACAAGATCAAAGTCTTTTGTGACATAATTATATCCTAGTTATACCTTTTCATGTGTTTTGACTTTGATTTCATAGTGTTTAGTAGTATTCTGATATTTTTCCTATTCATGTGAACCGAACACGCAATTTAACATTAATATTGTGTTGTTGATTCTTTGCTTTGCATTAGTTATCCTTTCTTTTTGTGTTTTCACTAGTAGAAAACGGGCCTATTGTCCCCGTTTGTAAGGGCCTTTTGTCCCGGTTCTTGAACCGGGACTAAAGGGTCGTTACTAATGCCCTGACCCTTTAGTCCCGGTTCAAACCGAACGGGATATATCAAACCTCCACGTGGCTCTGGCTGAGCCCAGCAGGAGGGCCTTTGGTCCCGGTTGGTGCCACCAACCGGGACCAATAAACATCCACGCGTCAGCATTTCTGTGGCTAGGGTTTTTGTTTTTTTTGAAAGGGGGGGGGGTTGGGGGTTTTGGGGGGTTAATTTAGGTATTTCACATATTGTGTTAGCTAGCTAATTAATAGAGAGAAGTGTCCTCTCTTATATATGTTCGTGCTTGGTCGACGGTACGTACTATACATACGAGAGGACTAGACACGCTAGCTAGCTAGCTAGTAAGCAAACGAAGGAAACAGAAGATCGTCATGAACATATATGCATACACAGAGAAGTGATATCGACCACCTCTATTTCTCCGAGAGATTGGTCGAACAACAAGTTCTCGTATATCTATCCGACACTACCGGCTACATATATACAATAATTATCTCTTACAAATATAATGTCCTAAATTACGGACGCATGGTCCACATAGTATTCTCCGTCTTCAGCGATCACGTGGTCAAGAAAGAATGCCGCCAATTCCTCTTGAATTGCTCGCATGCGATCTGGTGCTAGGAGTTCATTCCGCATCCGAAACATCTAATTTGAAGAAAGGGGGTCAATACATATATATATGAATGAATGAAACTCAACACAAATGATGGTAATAAAATAAAATTGTGAATATTGTTATTTACGCACTTCATATTGTTCGTCAGAGTAGCCCCGCTCACAGGTCGTGTGGCGGATGGACTCGCAGACGTAGCATCCACAGAAATCATTCCCTTGTTCCTGCCACAACCACTTTCAAGAAATAGAGGTCAATCAAACTGATAAGCAAGAATTCCAAATGGTATTGATGAAACTAGCGCTTGAATCACTAGGAGATGCGCGGAACATGCTACTATAGTACTTACTTTCGGGTGTCTAAATTGCAGCTCCTTCGGCAGTCCCGGAGCTTTTCTGGTGAATTTTCTCCAAACCCTGCCGGACAAAGAAAACAATTACTTGATATTAGAAATGAACAAAGTTGCTGATATGGTGGATAATGATCGATTTAACTTACTTCTCGAGCATTTGAGTCATGTCCGCATACTCCTGGGGATCTTTTCGTCTAGAGTCCAAGACAGTTACTACTCCCTGCTCAAGCCTAATCTCTAGGAGAATATAGTGGTAGCTGCGCACGCATGCATAACTCATCAATTACATTACTATAACCTGGACTAATATATAAGGGAAACCGAATATGCACAAGACAAGAACACTCACTTGTAGTTGTAAGGAAAGAGTATTATATCTTTGTGTTCATTTATTTTCAATGATCGTAGCAAGTTGGACTCGGTTTCTGCGGCATGAAATTTAACCTCCGTTGCATCTATGAGATATGTGTTAATGAACCCAATATCACCGACTTGTCTTTTCTTCAATTCGGCGATCTTCAATCTGCATAATTAATATAGTGAGGATAATTATAAATACATGCAATGAAAGAGCTGAGCTATATGGAGAGACTTAATGACAGAAGTAGTAGTACTTACAGACAGTAGCAGGTGACCGTTGCTTTATCGAGGGCCAATTGATTGAAAAACTGATAGAACTCCTCAAATGGAATAGGCAACAGATCAATTCCAACGAGGTCATGCTCCTTTTTAACTCTCACATACAAAGTACTCCTCCCCCCAGACTCTCTGCATATTTTCAAGTACCAATCATGCAATCTTCGCATCATCGTTGATAGAGATCTTTCATCTTTGACAAGAGGCTTCCCGTACTCGTATCTGTGTATCTGCACTTCCATGAAATCATAATGTACATCGTCGGGCAGGTAATCTCCAAGATTGCTATAACCGGGCACCATTCTCGGATCGACGATGTCGCTAGGAACCTTGAGCGGGGGGCGCGATTGATTCCCTTGTTCACCGAGCTGAGCAATTTGTTTCCCATCTTCTCGTCGTTCTTTCAACCTTTGATCACTGACTGTAGTTCCCGACCGATCCGCTTCGGCCCATGTCTTTCCAATAATGCGCTCATAGTTGCCTTTCGACGGAGACTTGGGTGGTTTTGCCAGGGCAGCCAGAGTGCGCTTCGCTTTCACCGGATCTACCTTCTCCTCCGGAGGTGGATGTCTCTGTGCTTTCAACCCTTCAAACCATTCCTTCGCTTCGGTTCGCGCGATCTTCGCGTTCTCCTCTGGGGTCATCTCGTATGGTAACTTCTCTGGAGTCTTCAGAGAAGGACCGAATCTGTATGTCTTCTCGCCTCTGGCTGTACTGCTAGACACCGGCCTAGCAGACGGAGCGGCTGTCTTCTTTACTTGCTTACGAGGCGGAGGAGAAGGACTACGACGCGCCGGATCAGCTGCTGGAGCGGCGGCGGGTCTCTTCCACCCTTGCTGACGAGGCGGAGAAGGAGGAGGCTATCTTCTCGGGTGCGCAGGCGCAGGCCGAGAAGGAGGCGGAGTGCCGCCATGCGCTGGAGAAGGAGCCGACCGAGGGCCCTGATTGTCACTCGTCGGAGGAGGAGGCGGTGGAGGAGGCGGAGTGCCCTGACTCGCCGGAGGAGGAGGAGGAGGCGGAGGCGTCCAGTTCTGAAGGTTGATGAGATCCTTCCGCCATAGCCATGGAGTCTTCACAGCAGAACCCAGCCGAGTCTCCCCTTCACCGATAGGGTGGTCAAGCGGGAGCTCCTCAAATCCCTCAGTTATTTCATCCACCATGACCCTAGCATATCCTTCTGGAATCGACCGGCAGTGAAAAGTTGCGCCGGGTTCAGAAGGATAAACAGAGCCAACAGCCGCCTTGACCTTCATATTAATCCATTGCGTCATAAGGTGGCAATTTTGAGACTCCGTGATAGCATCCACGGGATAGCTGCAGGAGCCGTCAAGACATGCTCCGGCTGAAGCAGCTCGGTGGAAGCCACGCTGCTTCTCCGCTGAGATGGCGGGGTAGCTTCGGGGGAAGCTTCGGCAGTTCATTTGCTGCGATTTGCTTCTCGTTCCTCTATCCCGAGTACCCTTGCTTTAAGCGCCTGCAGTTCGGACTGCTGCACTTTCTTCCTCCTCTCCTGGCATTTGTAACCGCCTGCGTCCGGAAACCCAGCCTTCCACGGAATGGAGCCTGGCGTGCCTCGTGTCCGCCCAGGGTGCTCAGGATTCCCGAGGGCCATTGTGAGCTCGTCCTTCTCTCTGTCTGGAACGAACGTCCCTTGCTGCGTTGCTTCGATATAGTACCGAAGCTTCTTCAAGGGTATGTCAAGTTGCTCGTCCGTCCAAATGCACTTCCCTGTTACAGGGTCCAAGGTTCCGCCAGCCCCGAAGAACCAAGTCCGGCAACGGTCTGGCCAGTTCATTGTCCCTGGTTCGATCCCTTTTTCAACCAGATCATTCTCAGCCTTGGCCCACTTAGGCCGGGCTACGAGGTAGCCACCTGACCCCGTGCGATGGTGAAGCTTCTTCTTCGCAGCATTTTTCTTGTTTGTCGTCGACATCTTCTTACTCTTTTCCGATGTCTTGTGGGCCTCAAATGCGGGCCAGTGATCTCTGATCTTCTCATATCTGCCCTTGAATTCTGGTGTCTCTTTTTTATTGACAAACCTATTCAGCTCTTTCTTCCACCTCCTGAATAGGTCTGCCATCCTGTTAAGAGCAAAAGACTTGATTGGTTGCTCTCTAACTGGCTTCTCCGGATCATCCTCTGGCGGTAGGGTGAAATTTGACTTCAGCTCAGTCCAAAGATCATGTTTCTGCATATCATTGACGTAAGACACGTCAGGGTCTTCTGTAGCCGGCTTTAACCATTGCTGGATGCTGATCGCGATCTTGTCCCTAACCAGAACCCCGCACTGAGCAACAAATGCGTTCTTTGTTCGGATGGGTTCAATCGGTTGGCCGTCGGGCGCGATTGCTATGATCTCAAACCTTTCATCCGAGCTCAACTTTTTCTTCGGGCCTCGTCTCTTTACCTCAGTTGTGCTCGATCCGGAGGGCTAGAAAAAAGAACAAAGACTTAATTAATATGTGTACATACCAAAACAATGAATGCATCAATTAGCTAGTCAGCACAGGCTTAACTAATATATATACCTGGCCGGACTCGGTTCGGTCACCAGAGCCGTCATCACGGTCTCATCTTGCACCGGCATTGGGTCACCGGAGCCGTCCTCACGTTCTCCTTCTTGCACCGGCATTAGGTCACCGGAGCCAGCTTCTTCACCCTCTCCTTCCAGACCATCGGTGTCGTTGAGAAACAACGAGACGGCATCACTTCCTTCTGCGATTATGTCACTCAACAACACTTCTTTTGCTTCGTCTCGGGCGGTGTCCATAGTTTCTACAAATATTCACAACATGGCAATTATTATTCAAACATGACAGATGGATATATTAGTCGCAAACGTAGAACTAGCTAGCTAATCATAGTAAGGAATCATATTAGTGGCCTCGACGATGCTTCTCTAGGGTTTGGGGTGGCCTCGACAATGCTTCAAGGGTTTGGGGTGGCCTCGAGAGAGTTTGTCGGGTAGGGGCGCGGCGGGAGGGGGTAGGAGACCGACATCTTTTTTTCTAGGGTGTGGGTGTCCTCGAGATTTTTGGTCGAGCGAGAGGGTCGGGGGGTGCTCCCGCGGTATAAGTTATCACAGTCGAGAGGGGGTATATATATCGACCGCCCCTCATGTCGAAGTTATCCAGGAGGGGGTAATATCGACAACGATGACATACATACACAGGAAAATAATGTTATCGGGGAGGGGGTATATCGACCCCCCACGTGTTGAAGTTATCGGGAGGGGGTTATATCGACCCCCCCCCCTCGTGTTGAAGTTATCGGGAGGGGGTTACATCAACCCCCCCCCCCTCGTGTTGAAGAAAACGAAGAAGAAATAAAAAGAGGAGAAGAAGAAAGGAATAGAGGAGAAGATCGAAGAAAAAAAAGAGGAGAAGAAGAAAGGAATAGAGGAGAAGAAGAAAAAATAGAAATTTTTTTCTTCTTCTCCTCTATTCCTTTCTTCTTCTCCCCTTCCTTTTCTTCCTCTCCTCTTCTTCTCCTTTTTCCTCTTCTTATTTTCCTTTTTCCTCTCCTAAATGTATAAAACTTTTCTAAAAATGAAACTAATCTAAAATGTACTAAATCAGAGAACATATATAGATAATCCTTTTCTAAATATTTAAATCTAACTTTTGCATATATGAACATATATACACAGAGAACATAAAAACATATATACATTTTTATAAAAAGCAAAATACAAAATACAAACATATATATGAAAAAAATCTGAAAAGAAGCAATATACACAATACATATACTGACATATATACATAATATACACAAAGAAGCAATATACACAAGCATATATAATATATAAAAAACAGGGAGGGCGCGGCGGACCAACGGGCAGGGGCAATGACAAAGGGCGCGGGCGACGGCGACGGGCGGGGGCAGGGCGACGGCGACAGGGGAGGCAGGCGACGACGACGACGGGGAGGCAGGCGGGGCGAGCGAGGGCGACGGCGACAAGCGAGGCGGCAGTGGTGGCGGCGTCGGCGAGGGCACGGGTGAGGGCGGCGGGCGGCGACGGCGACCTCGGGCGGCTAGGGAGGCGACGGCGACGTCGGGCAGCCGGCGTCGAGAGCAGCAGAAGACAACTGGCGGCGTTTGGAGAGAAGAATGGCGGGTGGGGGAAATTTCCTAAGTGTTTGGTTATATAGGAAAGGTTTTGGTCCCGGTTCGTGGCACAAACCGGGACCAATGCCCCCCTTTAGTCCCGGTTGGTGCCACGAACCGGGACCAATGGCCTTGTGTTGCCCCGCGCCCAAAAGTTTAGTCCCACCTCGCTAGTTGAGAGGGCTCGGGAGTGGTTTATAAGCGCTGCTGCGCCCACCCTCTCGAGCTCCTCTCAACTGCAGGCTTTCGGGCCTAATCTGTCACTGCAATGCCTGTGGGCCTACTGGGCTGCTGCGGGCCTGAATCCTGGCCCATGGTTGGGTTTCTAGTCGTATTCAGGCCGTGGTGGCCCAGTAGGTGGCATTTTTTTTTCTTTTTTGCTACTTATAGTTTTGTAGTGATTTTTTTTTATTTTAGGTCACAAAAATTATAAACTTTCTGTTACTGCCATTAGTTTTAAAATTTGAATAGTTCAAATTTGAATTTTTTAAAATTTGTGTGAATCACTAGTTTATGAATAACTTTACTATAAAAATTGATTTTTGAGTCATTCTTTTCCTGCTATTTAATATTACTGTGTTTTATCATTGTACTCAATTTGGTAATTTTAGTTAGTCATAACAAATATTATAGGCATTTTTTCTTTTTGCTATTTATTTTTCATTTCTACTTAGAACTAAATACTTATAGTTTTTAGTGATTTCTTTTTCTTTTAGGTCACAAAAATTATAAACTTTCTGTTAGTGCCATTAGTTTTAAAATTTGAATTTTTTAAAATTTGTGTGAATCACAAGCTTGTGATTAACTTTACTAAAAAAATGAACATAGATGCACCTATAGAGAAAATTAAACCTAAATTCATAATCAATTTCTATGAATTTCAGAGAAATTCATTATGAATTTAGGTCAAATTTCCTGTATAGGGGCATCTATTTTCACTTTGAGAGGAGCTCAACAACGCAGAGAGGGACGGGCTTATAAACCGGTGTGGGCGCCCTTCGGTTGGCGAGGTGGGACTAAACTCTGGGTGCAACGAGGGCCAACCCTTTAGTCTCGGTTTGTGGCACAGGGGCGAGCCCTATTTTTTCCAGTTTTTTTGTTTTGTTTTCTGTATTATTTATTTTCTTTTATTTTTTGCTTTATTTTTTAATTTTTTTTGCTTTTAGTTCAGCAAAATTATAAACTTTCTGTTAGTGCCATTAGTTTTAGAAAAATTATAAACTTTTTGTTAGTGCCATTAGTTTTCAAATTTGAATAGTTAAAACTTGAATTCTTTGAAATTTGTGTGAATCACAAGTTTGTGATTAACTTTACTAAAAAAATGAACATAGATGGACCTATAGAGAAAATTCGACCTAAATTCATAGTTTTCAAATGAACTCTGAAAAAGTTGGCATAGCATCCTCGTCTGTTACAAATTTGGCATGGTATCATCATAATAGTTGCGGGAGAAAGTCTTCACTTTTTCTTCGCTTGTGTCATTTGCTTATTGCATCGTAACCATGGATAATCTTCATCGTTTATCAGGATGCTTGGGTCAGCCTTGACATTGAAGGGAGGAATTTCATGAAACTTTTCATAATCTTCAGACATGTCTGTCTTGCCCTCCACTCCCAGGTTGTCCCTTTTTCCTGAAAGAACTATGTGGCGCTTTGGCTCATCGTATGATGTATTCGTTTCCTTATCTTTTCTTTTTCTCGGTCTGGTAGACATGTCGTTCACATAGATAACCTGTGCCACATCATTGGCTAGGACGAACGGTTCGTCAGTGTACCCAAGATTTTTCAGATCCACTGTTGTCATTCCGTACTGTGGGTCTACATGTACCCCGCCTCCTGACAGATTGACCCATTTGCACTTAAACAAAGGGACCTTAAAATCTTGTCCGTAGTCAAGTTCCCATATGTCCACTATGTAACCATAATATGTGTCCTTTCCCTTCTCGGTTGTTGCATCAAAGCAGACACCGCTGTTTTGGTTGGTGCTCTTTTGATCTTGGTCAATTGTGTAAAATGTATTCCCATTTATCTCGTATCCTTTGTAAATCAATACAGTCAAAGATGGTCCCCTGGACAACAAGTACAACTCATCACAAACAGTGTTGTCACCTCTGAGACGTGCTTCCAACCAACTGCTGAAAGTCCTAATGTGTTCACATGTAATCCGATCGTCGCCTTTGCTCCGGGTGTTTGGAGCGCAGATCGTTCTTGTGTTCATCGACATACGGGTCACCAAGGTAGAGTTACGTAGAACTGTGTAGTGTGCTTGAGACCAAGAATATCCGTCCCTGCATATTATTGAGTCACTTCCAAGAGTGCCTTTTCAGTCGGTCTCCCCTCATACCGCGATTTAGGGAGACCTATCTTCTTAAGGCCAGGAATGAAGTCAACACAAAACCCGATGACATCCACTGCTTGATGGCCCATGGAGATGCTTCCTTCGGCCTAGCGGTTACGGACATATTTCTTTAGGACTCCCATGAACCTCTCAAAGGGGAACATATTGTGTAGAAATACGGGCCCAGAATGATAATCTCGTCGACTAGATGAACTAGGACATGCGTCATGATATTGAAGAAGGATGGTGGGAACACCAGCTCGAAACTGACAAGACATTGCGCCACATCACTCCTTAGCCTTGGTACGATTTCTGGATCGATCACCTTCTGAGAGATTGCATTGAGGAATGCACATAGCTTCACAATGGCTAATCGGACGTTTTCCGGCAGAAGCCCCCTCAATGCAACCGGAAGCAGTTGCGTCATAATCACATGGCAGTCATGAGACTTTAGGTTTTGGAACTTTTTCTCTGGCATATTTATTATTCCCTTTATATTCGACGAGAAGCCAGTCGGGACCTTCATACTGAGCAGGCATTCAAAGAAGATTTCTTTCTCTTCTTCAGAAGAGCGTAGCTGGCAGGACCTTCATCCGCTTCGGAGGCATGCCGTCTTTTTCGTGCAAACGTTGCAGGTCCTCCGTGCCTCAGGTGTATCTTTTGTCTTTCCATACACGCCCAAGAAGCCTAGCAGGTTCACGCAAAGGTTCTTCGTCACGTGCATCACGTCGATTGAAGAGCGGACCTCTAGGTCTTTCCGATGAGGGTAGGTCCCAAAATATAGATTTCTTCTTCCACATGGGTGCGTGTCCCTCAGCGTCATTCGGAACAGCTAGTGCGCCGGGACCCTTTCCAAAGATTACGTGTAAATCATTGACCATAGCAAATACGTGATCACCGGTACGCATGGCGGGCTTCTTCCGGTGATCTGCCTCGCTTTGAAATGCTTGCCTTTCTTTCGACATTGATGGTTAGTCGGAAGAAATTGACGATGGCCTGTACACATTCTTCCTGCATTTGTCCAGGTATATACTTTCGGTGTCATCTAAACAGTGTGTGCATGCGTGTATCCTTTGTTTGTCTGTCACGAAGGTTCTCGAGAGCGGGCCAATCGTTGATGGTCACGTAACAACAACGCCTTTAGGTTAAATTCTCTTGTTTGTGCTCATCCCACGACGCATACTGTTTCCATTCCACAGCTGTAAAAGTTCTTCAACTAATGGCCTTAGGTACACATCAATGTCGTGGCGGGTTGCTTAGGGCCTTGGATGAGAACTGCATCATAATGAACTTCCGCTTCATGCACATCCAAGGAGGAAGGTTATACATACATAGAGTCACAGGCCAGGTGCTGTGATTGCTGTTCTGCTCCCCGAAAGGATTAATGCCATCCGCGCTTAAAGCAGACCATACGTTCCTTGGGTCCTTTGCAAACTCATCCCAGATACTTTCTCTCGATTTTTCTCCATCTGCGACCCGTCGTGGTGCTCTCAACTTCCGTCTTTCTTACGGTCCTCACTGTGCCATCGCATCGACTTGGCATGCTTTCCGTTTCTGAACAGACGTTTCAACCGTGGTATTATAGGAGCATACTACATCACCTTCGCAGGAACCCTCTTCCTGTGGGGCTCGCCGTGAACATCACCAGGGTCATCTCGTCTGATCTTATACCGCAATGCACCGCATACCGGGCATGCGTTCAGATCCTTGTATGCACCGCGGTATAGGATGCAGTCATTAGGGCATGCATGTATCTTCTCCACCTCCAATCATAGAGGGCATACGACCTTCTTTGCTGCGTATGTACTGTCGGGCAATTCGTTATCCTTTGGAAGCTTCTTCTTCAATATTTTCAGTAGCTTCTCAAATCCTTTGTCAGGCACATCATTCTCTGCCTTCCACTGCAGCAATTCCAGTACGGTACCGAGCTTTGTGTTGCCATCTTCGCAATTGGGGTACAACCCTTTTTTGTGATCCTCTAACATGCGATCGAACTTCAGCTTCTCCTTTTGACTTTCGCATTGCGTCCTTGCATCGACAATGACCCGGCAGAGATCATCATCATCGGGCACATCGTCTGGTTCCTCTTGATCTTCAGCAGCTTCACCCGTTGCAGCATCATTGGGCACATCGTCTGGTTCCTCTTGATCTTCACCAGCTCCCCCCGTTGCAGCATCACCGTATTCATGGGGCACATAGTTGTCATCGTACTCTTCTTCTTCTTCGTCTTCCATCATAACCCCTATTTCTCCGTGCCTCGTCCAAACATTATAGTGTGGCATGAAACCCTTGTAAAGCAGGTGGGTGTGAAGGATTTTCCGGTTAGAGTAAGACATCGTATTCCCACATTTAGTGCATGGACAACACATAAAACCATTCTGCTTGTTTGCCTCAGCCGCATCGAGAAACTCATGCACGCCCTTAATGTACTCGGAGGTGTGTCTGTCACCGTACATCCATTGCTAGTTCATCTGCGTGCATTATATATAATTAAGTGTCCAAATTAATAGAAGTTCATCATCACATTAAAACCAAAGTACATACATAGTTCTCATCTAACAACATATAGCTCTCCAGAGCATCTAATTAATTAAACCATACATTGAAACTATGTAAAACATTTAAATGCGAAAACAAAGGCGATCATAATCGCAACCAAGGTAACAATTGATCCAACGGCATAATGATACCAAGCCTCGGTATGAATGGCATATTTTCTAATCTTTCTAATCTTCAAGCGCATTGCATCCATCTTGATCTTGTGATCATCGACGACATCCGCAACATGCAACTCCAATATCATCTTCTCCTCCTCCATTTTTTTTATTTTTTCCTTCAAGAAATTGTTTTCTTCTTCGACTAAATTTAACCTCTCGACAATAGGGTCGGTTGGAATTTCCGGTTCACATACATCCTAGATAAATAAAATCTATGTCACGTTGGTCGGCATAATTGTCATAAACAATAAATGAACCAATAGTTATAAAGATGATATATATACCACATCCGAATCATAGACAGGACGAGGGCCGACGGGGGCGGATACCAAAACCATCGCACTATATAAGATGCAATAATAAAA
The DNA here is from genome assembly GCA_021605205.1 of Aegilops longissima. Taxonomy (NCBI): domain Eukaryota; kingdom Viridiplantae; phylum Streptophyta; class Magnoliopsida; order Poales; family Poaceae; genus Aegilops; species Aegilops longissima. The sequence continues at coordinate 764,891,291 of CM038677.1, forward strand.
GTTAGAAAATAATACAAGTATCTATGTAAACATACAAGTAAGAATATTATTTCCTTTCAGAAAGAACATAAGAACAAGAGGCTCACCACGGTGGTGCCGGCGATGAGCTCGACGCAGGTGATCGACGGTGGTGAAGACGGGGACAGGGCGTGACGGACCGCTAAACCTAGACAAATATTGAGGAAAATGGAGCTTGGAGAGGAGAAAGCTTAAGTAGTGTGGCTCGGGCATTCCATCAAACACCTTGTGTGCATAGGAGGTGAGCTAGAGCACCACCAAGCCCTCTCCCCCTCGGCCAGAAAAAACAGAGCAGTGTGCTCTGCTCTTGCGTGAGGGGGGTATATATAGGCACCACCACTGGTCCCGGTTGGTGGCATGAACCGGGACTAGAGGGCAGCCTTTGGTCCCGGTTCAAGCCACCAACCGGGACCAATGGTGGTGGGCCAGGAGCGAGGCCCATTGGTCCCGGTTTGTCCCACCAACCGGGACCAAAAGGTCCAGACAAACCGGGACCAATGGCCCACGTGGCCCGGCCGGCCCCTTGGGCTCACGAACCGGGTCCAGTGCCCCCATTGGTCCCGGTTCTAGACTGAACCAGGACTAATGGGTTGATCCGGCCTGGACCTTTGCCCCCTTTTCTACTAGTGTTTCCTATTCCTATGTTTGCATAATCCCGTGATCCAAAGATATTGTATGTGCTTTCCTCGAGAAATAAATATTTTTACTTGGGCCTCTAGGTAGTTTAAACATGGATATCATATAGAAAGGAGCATTATTGAGACATAATATAAATGAGACTAATCCGCCCCATATAAGTTTTTCTACCACCCAGTTATGTAATTTTCTCCCAACCTTCTCGTTATTACTTTTCCAGTCTTTATTATCTAGACTAACAAACTTGAAAGAATGGCCACATATTGAAAAGATAATTGACCTGTATTTTGGACTGTATTTTTGCCTCACAAAAAATTCAAGAGTTCATTATAGTGAAAATCAATTTTTAAACGTGAGAGATCCTTAGAAAGACATAAATAATTCCATATGCATAACATGATTCGTATTATCTTGAAACATGAAGATTGTTGTTTGCATATTGCAGGCAGTCGATTTGCGCTAAATTATGTAATAAATCTAAAAATAAACTTGCTTTATTAATGAGCATTTTAAATCATATACTACGAATATTAAAAAGAATATGGGCCAAATAGACGTCTTGTATACATGTTTTCCTAATTTAAAAGCGTTTACAATTGGATTATTTAGCATTACAATAACTTTACCATGTTCATAATTTTCATAACCCTAGACACAAATCTAATAGGAATTTTCCTAACATACATTTGAAGAAAAGACCAATTAATCGTATCATATTTTTTCTCAAAATCGAATTTAAATAAAATTAACGTATTTGTTGTTCTTATGCACCTCATCAACATTTCAGATGACAAGACCTACATTTTTTAAAAGTTCTTTATAAAAGGGAAACTCATTTACTAGCTCCACAACAACGCTGTTATGGATTACCTCTGTAAAAATCTTCAATAACAAATTTTAAAAGAAAAATTTTACACGTAATGTTGAATTTTACTGGGGTCTACACATTTATGAATAGGAGTGAGAATACCATAACTAAATCAAGCAATACCAAATCAACCATTGTGAGTACAATTCCTGGAAAAGGATAATGAATATCATGACAAACTAGTGGCCAAAATATATGATAAAACTCAATATGTAGTCCATCAGGACGAGGAATTCTATTATGTTTCATTTGGGAAACACCAGCTTTTATTCTTTCCAAACTAGAAACACGGTGAAGAAAAGATCTATCAGCACAATCTAGAGCACAAGGCATAGGACAATCAAGAGATATCTTTAAACTGTATCACCAGCACAATCTGCAGAATTTTCCATATCCATCCGGATGGATTTGTCACACACACACACACACACACACACACACACACACACACACACACACACACACACACACACACACACACACACCTAAAAGGTGGGAGATCATCGGATAGACTCGAAATAGGAAATGCAAACCAAGCTCAAGCTGCGTGAACAACGCGGCAGAAAATGAGAGGAAAACGTGGAGGAAAAGGCAACCAAGATCCGTGGCACGGCACACGAAACGCATGCGTCATATGGATTTTGACCGACCTACGTCAGTGGATCCATCTTCTTGCTGCATGGTTCAGTGGATCTGAGAGTGGGAGTGGGAGCTAGCTAGCGCCTTTAAGTTGGCTGGCCGTACCAACGAACAAACATCAGATGCCAATGGCGTACCGGACCGGACTATCGGTGCGCGCGGCAGGTAGGCAGCCAGCACGTCAGAATGGCTGGACGCTCGAGACCGCCATCGGCGGTGTCGCGGCCTCATGGATGCATGGTCAGATGATCTGCACTGCCACCGCGGTAGCGACGAGGTAGCTGCCCTCTCTGCCTAGGCTGGTCCGATCCTCTGGGACTGCCTTCTCTAGGCTGGTCCTCTCTGCGACAGTGGGACGGGGGACCAAGAAATGCATGCATGAGCAACCGTGACACGATTCACGAGCTGCACTAAACGAGGAATGACTATTCACAAAGATTAATCCAGCATTCGTGAGAGAGTAGCCTAGTGTGTCTTTAGGGTGTTGCTGTTCGGTGTGAGCGTTCATGTACCACCCACCGTGTTGTTCGCCTCGCGGTTGGGCTCTTGTATATGCTCCCTCCGTTTTTGAAAGACTGTACTTTACTTTGTTGAAGGGTCAAACTATCTCAAAATTTGATCGACTTTGTATACAAATATATCAACGTTTGTGAAACCAAATAGATATATAATGAAAACATATTTTATCATGGATCTAATGGTACTAGTTTGATGGCATAAATATTGATGTATTATTGTATAAATTCGGTCAACATAAAATGTTTGAATTTCCAACAAAGTTAGAAGTACACTTTTTCAAGAACGAAGACAGTAACAAATTTTAATTCCATACAGTCTACGTCCCAGCGAAAAAATATAAAAAAGAAGAACCGCCTATTCGTCGAATACTTAACAAAAATGATCTCAATCAAATTTTTGAGACGTTAGATCTCCGTTAAACAATCAGGGTTGTGCTATTGTTCATCTTCTTCCACGCGCTGTCCTCCGACCCAGCCCTAACAGCCCCAACCCCGCGTCCACTCCTGTAAGGCTTGACACGTGCCCCGCACCCGTCAAGCTTCGGGCTCGCTCCTGGCTTCGACGTCGTGGTATCGCTGGCTCCCGCTCGTATAGGGCTCACATTTGCCATGGAGTCCACGGTGGACTGCAGCCTTCCCGTCTTGGCTTCGGGGCGAAGCTGAAAAAGTATTGATACACAAAATCTTTTTAGATACCTAGTGTTTAGCAAAACCCAAAAGATACCCCTTCGTCCTATAATGTAAGACGTTTTTTGATACTACGTCTTATATCATGGGACGGAGGGAGTACAATCTAATCTACGCCCAATGGCCTCCAACAGAAAGTAACCCGTATCACGTGAAACAGAGAGCTGTAGAGATCGAGCATACTTCGCTCATCTCCCTTTCACCAGAAATGATACTACAAATCGCTTTGCTGCACTGCTAGTGCTATGCTACTGCTAGGTCTCACGTGTAAGACACACGACACACGTCCAAGTCATCACGGATCCACGGTCCGGTGCCGGTGCCATTCCTGCAATTTCCACCAACTCCAGTGGCCGATCCCGAGCCCCGGCGCTATATAGTTGAACCCCGTCCCGCTCTCCAAATACTCCATCCCATCCAATCCGCAAGTTCAACCAAGGCAAACAGCAGCACAGCAGAGCACAGCTAGGTCGTCGCTTCAGTCCATTCCGCTTCCTCAAGCATGTGCAAGGTCATCAACACGGTCCAGTCGCTCGCCTGGCTGCGCCGCGCCGTGCGGCGGTGGCGCTCCCGAGCGGCGGCCTCGGTGCGGCCCAACAAGGATGTGCTCGAGTTGGACGCCGCAGTGCCGGCTGGGCACGTGGCGGTGCGCGTGGAGGGCCGCGGCGACGGGGAGTCGTCGTCGAGGCGGTTCGTTGTGCCGGTGGCGCAGCTGAGCCACCCGGCCTTTCTGGGAACTGCTCCAGCAGGCTGAGGAGGAGTACGGTTTCCCGTCGGCCTCCGGGCCCCTCGCGCTCCCCTGCGACGAGGACCACCTCCGCGACGTCCTCCGCCGCGTCTCGTCCTCCGACTCCAAGGACCGCGGCTCCTTCCGCCGCCGCTGTGTCATGGCGGCGCCGCACGATGACTCGCGGCCGCTGCTGAAGGGGGTGGCCGTGAAGAAGCTCGCCTCGTGAGTCGTGATCGATCGGTCGATGGATCGTTCGTTCGTACGCCTGCTCTCTACATTGCAGAAGCGGGATAGCCGTCTTCATTTGCTCCTTTTCATGTAAGCCGGAAGCAGCAGCCAGCAGTACTACAAGTACTACAACTACGCGCGCGCCGTGCCATGCCATCAATGGCGCAGAGTGCTCGCGCTGAAACCGGGCAAGACAGTTACACTGACAAAGCGCCCCGATGCTACTGGACTATCACCCTATCAGTCGAGCTGGCATTTTACAAAATGTATATATTTTCTTGTCCTACAAATTAAATGTATATTTTCGTGTCCTATTTGCAGATCTGTTGGTTGTACCCTGTACGGTGGAGCGAAAGGTAGTCACCTGCACACAACCAGCTCAAAAATAATAATTTCCTCACAACACGCACGCACTCTCAATCGTACGAACACCGTGGCTGAGGAGCAGAGAAAAGTAATTGTTTTTTTTTTGGCGAAATGAGGAAAGTACTTGGTTGGTTTGGTTTAAGTCCTACACTTGGTACTCTGATGTGTTCATAGATAACCTGTTCCAAGGAAACGTCTGGTCTTGCCCGAAAGAACTAGGACGCGTTTGGTAGCCGTAGGAGACGGGCCTGGCTAGCTCGGCTTGGCTCAACCGAGTCTGGTTGAAAAAAGAACAGGCAAAAAGTCAACATCTGCATATTATTTTGTTGCCCAAATCTAGGCCTCTCGTATTAGGGGTGCAATTTTGGCATAGCGTTTGGTTGTCTGCATTGACCCGGCTCATGCAACTAGATGGTGTTTGGTTGTATACGTAGGATATGATTAAGAGCTAACACTTACACTTAACACACACACACACGTGCCTCGCGACTACGGTGGACGGTGACCTCGGCGCCGCGCACGACATGATGAGCACGGAGTCTCGGGCGAGCATTCTTGCCAGCGCCGCGGCGAACTAGTTGCTAGCGTCGCCGCCGCAGAGAAAGTTTGTGCGGAGGACCGCTGAGGCAATGGAACGGGGAGGAGAAATGAGTGCGTGTCGGACCATGGTGACTATGGTGGACGGTGGCTGTGGCTCCGCGTCCGACACGACGAGCACGGAGTCGTGCGCGAGTGACCCCGTCGACGGTGTGGCGAACTAGTTGCTAGCCTCGTCGCCGCAGAGAAAGTCCACACGGATACAGAGGACAGAGGAGGAGGAATGTAGTGCGCGCGCCATGGCAGTGTCAGTGCAGTAGGAAGAGAGAGAGGAGGCCCAGATGAACGATGCCAGAAACGACTCCAGTGTAGTAGAACGCGGGAAAGGAAGTCAAGAGGAACGGCGCCGTCGTCGAGAGGGGCGAATAGGAGGGCTCCGAATCAGAGGACTGAGTAGAAGAAATACAGTGTGCGCGTCATGGCGGATCGAGGAGAGAAGACCGAGATGAACAGTCGTCAAAACAGAAAACTTGCAACAAGAATGTGGTGAGGAACTGCAGGATTAGGCTACTGATCAAAGGAAATTTCAAACGGTCGATCGTGCTCGACGAATTTGACAAAATTTTATCCAAAATAGCTCCAAACGTGAACATAAAATTGAGCATTTACGGTCGACGAAACTACGAACCAATCGCCCGAATGGAACCGTAATATCGATGTGCATTTTTTTGTGTAGAGCTTATCTCGAGTCAAAGCACTGTTGTGTAGATTAGAGGGGAGAAGGAAGAAAGGAGATTTGGGAGCAGCTTAGTGGAGGTAGAAGAAGAAGCACTTACATAGCTCGCATCCCTCCAGTCTACTCTCGTGAAGGGCCCCATCCATGTGCGCCTGATGTGGCTCAGCTCGGCCTGGCTCGCTGGAAACTGCCGATCCGAGCGTTCCCAGCGAGACAGGCCCAGAGTTGCTTTAAAGGTAGTGCGATGCAGGCTCAATAGTGTATGCGGGCAACCAAACAGGCCAGATTCTTCTCGCGCGGTCCTAGTTAGACCTAATGCAGGCAACCAAACATGTCCCTAGTGGTTCGTGGGAGATTTACGATGCAGTTGTTGCTTCATTATCTTTTTCGTGCCCTGATTTGCGTGGTTGAGACATGGACATGGCACGTGGCTACGGGTAACCGGACCCTATTTTGCAATGTATCTTTGAAGAGGTGGTGCGTGGTGCAGTCCTTGGCATGATGTCAGTAGATCATGGCGATAGCGAAGGAGTGAAGACTCGTGGTGCATTGTCTCGAGACCATTGGCCAGCCCAGATTTACCATTGAAGTACACTTGTGTCGGAGGGGGTCGCTGGATTATGAGATTCTAGCAGCACTAGCTTCCCTCACCTTGCAATCTGCACCACTTGTGCATCGATGGATGTTCTTGGCTTCATAGACCACTATGGGTGCCCTGCTGCCTGTCTAGTGGGTCCAAGTTTCTTAGTCGCGTGGCTGGGTCCACGTCTTATTCATGTGCACTAGTATCTTCTTCGTTGGTTCGATGACTAATCGGCGAGGATCAGTGTTGCATTTTTCAATTATTTTCTAATATTTTCCTCTGCCTTGGAATAACTTTGCTCTTTGTCGGTGCAGGACTTTGTGTGTGCGCGTCAGCATTGGATGTGTGGGTCCTACTTGTGCAGAGGTCCGATGTGTTCTGTTTGTGTTATCACTTGATGCTTCATGATGAGTTAATAAAGAACATCCTTATAAATAAACGGGATAACATACTATCAATAAAACATAATGATAGTTTAGATGGGTTTCTAGACGAGATATGCACCAAAATGGGTACGACGCACCATCTTCCCTCACCCTATAATCCGCGCCACTTGTGAATGGATGTTCTTGGCTTCATAGATCACTCTGGGTGCCTGGCTACTTGCCTAGTGTGTCCAAGTTTCTCAGTCGCGTGGCTAGGCCCATGTCTGAATCGGGTGCACTTGCATCTTCTTCGTTGGTTCCATGACTGCTCGGTGAGGATCACTGCTGCATTTTATATTATTTTTAATATTATCCTCTGTCTTCGCGCAACTTCGATTTTGTATGACTTTGCTCTTTGTTGGTGTGAGACTTGTGTGTGTGCGCCAGTGTTGGATGTGTGGATCCTAATTATTCAGAGGTTGGATGTGTACTCTTTGTGCTTTGTATCACTTGATGCTTCATGATGAGTTAACAAAGAATATCCCTATAAATAAATGGGATGGCATTCTATCAATAAAATACTAGATAGTTTAGACGGGTTTCTAAACGAGATATGCACCAAAATGGGTTTGACGCACTAGATACCAATGCTTTATCATTTACAATTAATTTGTATATTCATAGATGTTATTCTTTTCAAAGTTTGGGGCTTTGTCAACTTTGTAGGAAATAGACAATACATCTGTTCAAATTATTTTTAAATTTTGTCTCTCCATCCACATTTGCGACTTGATTCAGGATTGGCTAAGCCTAATTGACATTAACATTGACTCCTGGGCCAACTTTCACTCGGTTAAGGATTGGTTGTGTTCCGATATTCATCTCTAGAACGTCCAGGGGCATGACATATTGCGCTTGCTAGTTTGTTCGGCAATATGGACAAAAAATCCGTGAGATTCTTTTGAAATAATTTCAACCATGTCACCAAACATTGGTACAAAGATTTAACTAGAAGACGTGGATGGATTATCCATAGGGCTAAGCACTCGAGCTATGTCATACAACGAGAGTGTACCTTTTCGTTTGTTTTCGAGCCTTCGGAGCATCCTTATCTAGCATGAAACACACCTCGACACTAATCACTATGGAAAAATACATTTTCAGAACATTTATTCAAAATAAAATAATAATATTGTATGAAAATTCATATAATAGGAACACCATTATCATTTGGCAGAAGTATATGCAGAAGACTCTAATATGGAGTGAAGATAAAGACGCTCATCTCTCTACAATTTTTATTGGTCAATAATTATTTGTCAATGAGAATATAATGGTTAGAAAAATATTAGATAATATCTAAATAATTAGACTACAAGGAATACTATTGGTCTTCACATTTCTAAGATCTCATTTGATTATGTGTGAGAAATAAGCAATCAAAAACCTCCCGTCCACATAGAACAGACAGGAAGATATGTCTTTCTGTAGAAACCCTTCTCCATAGTGTCAAGGATGTGTCATGAGATGTTGGTACTTTGGGAGAGGTGCTGGCGGTGAGGCATCATCTTTAACTACATCGAACGACTACATATTGGTCATAGAGAAATATGACGAATAACATAATCTTGCCTCCAGAATTAACGCGCGGCCTCGTATGGTGCCTCCAATTAGTAATACTAGATAGGAAGTGCTGCTTGCCGCACCCCACCCGGTCAAGTTTCATCCAACCCGGTAGTATACACATGATGCAAAGGTAGAGTAACAACAAACACATACAAGGAATTATTGAGACCATTGACTCAACATTAGGATTTCTCATAGAAACATGAGGAAGCAAACAATTACTAATAGTAGTGGTTCAGTTGATTACATCTCTTGAGCATGTCACTGAAAATGCAGCATGATATAACTAAAGAAAGACATATATTCATGTGCCACTTCAGGAAGAGGTAGACACACTAGCCTGGCAGCTTCTCATAGTGACGATTCCTATTAGAGGTTCATATAATGTAGCGTGAGACACCTAAAGCATCGTTGTTCATATACCAAAAGCTGGCCATCGTGGTTGTCACAGCTAACTTATGTACACTGCTTTCATACTGCATAGTACAGTAGTAAACTAAACCTACAAATCTGTAGCGAGAACTGATCATTCGGCACCAAATCCCTATCAATGGAAAAACTATGTTCAAACTGTTAGGAAAGAATTATGTAAATAATAGAAATGAATTTGTTAGATCAATGGAGAGCATGCATAACATGAAAAAAAATGCACATCAGCAAACATAGCGCATCAACTGCCATAAGTGAAAACTAAACCTACGGCTCTCTCTGTTGGGGTACTGTTTTTAATAGATCATCTCTAGTAGCTTGCAACGGCACATTTATAGCATACCTAAGTATCACCAGTACATCAATGTGATTAATCAAAAGGATTAAGATGTCTCAAAAGAAAAGCATACAGTCTATGAAGATCTAATGTAAGTTCGAACACATACAAGTCAAGTGCCTCAAGCTACAACATATGTGTGCTTGTGGCTACCTCCATTGTCAGGCATTTTCATGCATACAATAGGCAACCATGAGATAAGAGAAAGAAACACAACAACAACAATAGACAGAAGCCCATCTGACTCATTCCGACTGAACGCGTGCACATGCCAAATTGACCACATCTAAAGGAGATAAGTGGGAAATAACTGGAGAACGATTATGGAGCCCTCCCTGTTGTGGAGACCTTCCCGGAGATGCCGACCTCGACCATGCCATTTTTTATGTTGTCTTGTCTTGAGCATACATCCATAGAAAAAGAAGGCACGGATGCATTGTTTGTCAACATCCCATATGCTAAACTATTGGTAGGATGAATGGATTTAGGGGACATAATCAATGCACATGAAACTCTTGTACATGAAGTAGACGCATCTAGATGTTGGTTATTGGTTGCAACTTACAGTAGTATGCCCAGAGATGGTACTCGTGTTGTCGATAATGGCACTCCTGGCTACCTCCACCTCAACATCGTTGCTCTCTGATCTCCTCCAAGCCTCCCCAATTTCGCCCTCTCAGTCTGAAATGTAGACTGCAGTCCTGCACCACATTTTTAGTTATTCTAATAGAAACAGAGATAATGCAGTTAATCTTAAGAACTGTAATTCCTAGCTTATAAGGAGCATGCATGATCTCAATGAAGTTATATATACATTGGTGATGGACCAGCCGATGGCCAAGGAGATCTCCAGAATGTGTCTCCTGGTCAGCAAAGCCAACCAAGAAAGCAAAGGGAACATAGGATCAGGTATTGCATGCAGCAAGAAACAAAATGAGATTGAGAGAATAACTACAAAATGCCATGTCAATGATCCTAAACAGTCACCTCAAGGAAACCAGATCCTACCGACGAAACCAACATGCCACTCTCCACCAGTACCTCACCTCTAGTGTTGTCCACGCCTCGTGTGTCCGGGTTTTTCACGAGGTGATGCACCTAGTTAGTTGTAGTCGTTGGTCTCGCCAACTAAGCCTGTCGCAAAATTATATAAAAAATCATCACAAGTGAAGGAAATAGGAATCATAGTTTCTAGATCAAGAGAAGAAACGACTAACAAATGCCATATATGCATTATTCGTAGTCGAGACATTAGAAAATATTTAATCAAGACACAAGGCTAATAAGTCAAAAAGTTATGTTGTGGTTGCAGGAACATAACGTCGTAATGGTGAAGGCTCGAGTGGTATAAATCATTAATTAAATGTCTTTTATCATGTTTTTCGGCAGGCTTAAGATCACCAATTCACCATGGATGCATATCTGTCGGGTCATTAGGAGTGCGACCAACGGTAAACTAACATCAAAGGAAGAAGCCTGAACAATACAAAACAAAAATTGAAATGTACTACATCTTCCAAAAGGATGACTAACACCAAATCACATATTCAATCTGCATCTGCTCTTAAATATAAAATAACGACTAAAAGACAAAAGAACTCAACAGAACAATCAACAATTAAACATCTGCTTGTCGTATAATTACAAACTGGAAGCTACGAGCAAACACGACAGGCAAATAAATCTAACACCTAAGAACAACACTTTGATTTCATTGAACTGCAACCACGATAGGCACAGATCCTCCCTTTATTTTCCAACCAGCCGTGTGATTTGTTTAACCCTCAAGACAAATGACCAAAGCAGGTATTAATAAAAATAGACTAACAAATAGATCATTTAATTACTCTAACCAGATCCAAGCACCTAACGGACCCATCCATAACAAACTACTTAGATCTATGCGCTCCAATGGAGAGAAAAATGCAACAAATAAGAAAAGAAGCTCACCAACCAGAAGCATGAACGATGCAGTCTCTCGAAGCAGCAAAACATGGTAGGCCGATTGAAACCCCGAAGAAACAGAAGAAACGACGACAGCAACGAACCTACATCAAGAAAAGAATCAGAAAACAGGAGAACCAAACAAAACAATTGTCAGTAAAACACCAATTCCTCATATATAATTAGAAACTGGAAGATAGGAGCTGACAGGATAACCAAATTAATCTAGCACCCAGAATAACATCTTGATCCACAAGACTACAACCACAACAAGCATAGACCTTCTGTGCTCTTTTGTAATCAACCATGTGACCCCCTATCCATTCCTATGATTACATGGCTATGCAAGGACCAAATTAATCCATCGCTTGAGGACAATACTATAATACAAACAACTGCAACCACAACAGGCATAGACCCCCATGTTCTTCTTGAACAACCATGCAACTTCGTGACCGCCAAGGCAACCCACTATTTTATAATTCACTAACGGCACTCCGGACCAAAAATTAGTAAATGGATGCTCTCCAGGTTAGGATACAATACTGCTAAACTATATTTGCTACCCCACCTCAACTATCACACCTCAGAACCTACAACCCGAATGCTCGAAACCTGTTTTTTTACTTCCTCACTGATAGTGTGTTAATTCACCACTATCTAGCCCCTAGCCCTGCACCATTTTTCATTTTTGATTGTTAATTCACCCATATTGCCCTGCACACCAACCCAGCCAAAGAAACATAGCCAGCAAACAAAGGAAGAATGCAGAACATCTAGTGTGTTTAACTGATAAGCTTGATCAAACACCGTTAAAAGACTTCCTTAAAAAATAATGTCGAAGCAATGAACATGAATAGTCGGCCAACACTTATATATAAATTCTAAACATGGGAGAAAAATTAGTTTCATGTGAAAACTGAAGGGAAGGCACATGATGTAAACTTCTGACAATATAAACAATATTCTCATTCATAAAATTCTAAAGTTATTGCCGCCTATACGAATAGGATGGCATTGGTTAGGTACACTGTACTTCCAAAGATGACCGGGAAAAAATACAGCATGAGAGAGATACCTTGTTAATTAAACAAGCTCAGCCAAGATAGTGAGATGAGATCTCCTACTTCTCTACAAAATGCAGGGTGAAAAAATATACAACGCTTGTTATAGTTATCAATTTCTCATTAGCAAGTACAACCATAGGTATATGAACCATGGTCCAGACCAGATCAGTGAGAAGCTTGAGATTGCTCTGAGATTATTAGTATTAACTATACACACATCAGAGTGACAAAAGGCTAGGATATACAAGAACGCAAGATAACATCCTTCAAACTGGTAGCTAAGAAAAAATTACTGACATCAGTCATCAACTCCTAATTACTGTTGCAAAATATCCAAAACCAGCTACTTGCTCAAATGTTGCAACCATTCTGCACCAGCATCATCTACTTGCTACCATACACATTGCTGCCACTCAACCGTTGGGAACTTTTGATAAGAGACTATTTTTTACACCATTTGTAACATTTTGATCCAAGAGGCATATTTTTTTGAATTCTGGGATACACCCTATACAAGAAGCAAGAACAGTAGACAAATAAAACAAAAAGGCCAGATTTGCCCATTAGTACCAACCTTTATCATGTTTCATTAGAATAACAGGCAGGATCGATGAAGAAATCTTTCTCTTGAGTTTCTTGTCCTTGGTCGTTTCCAGAATCTAGGCACAAAATAAGTTAGAAGGATGGCAGACATGAAAGAAATAATAATGAAAATAGAAAACAACGTACATAACACATAGTTAGAACAAGTAAAATGTTGTATATGAAATGAGCTAAACAACAGAAAGTCAAAGGAGAAAGGTAGAACCTTGGCAAGAAGAAAGGCAGCACACGAGGCGGCGAGCCGGCGTAATAGCAACAGGACCTGGAACACAAAAGAAAATAAGTATCCCGAGATGATAGATTGGCAGGATAAGGAACTGAATCACAACACACGGATTCTTTTCTTGCACAGAACGATGCTTGCAATACCATTTTTTTTCATTAACAACTCTGAGAGTGCATGGTCATAACAAGCTGATCTAGCACAAGATACAGCAGGCAATACAAACAAACTAGACATAGGCACCGCAAGTACACAATAGAAAAGACAAACCAAAAGGGACACAATAATTATGCAAGGCAGGATGAAAACAAAATAAATCTGACAAAGAAAGCAAACCACTATACATACCACAAAAAACAACAGATAAGATTGGTGTTCAGAGTTTGTGTGAATATTGAGATAAAGATGATCTGCCTTGTGTATAAACCAGTATGCAACAGTAAAACAACTGAATAAATTACTGATAAGCTTTTTGCATCTTCCAATCTTAAAGCCCTGGAGCAAGGAGCAAGCTGGCCACATTTTGTCAATCTTCCAAACTTGAAGCATATCAAACAGAAGCAGCAGGGGGTACTTACAAATTGAAGAATTCAGGAAGCATCTTCCCCTCTACCAGGAACATGTTAACAATTTAGAGCAAGTAGTCATGGATATGTACATCAAGCCTGCACGACCCACCACCAGAAATTAACTGAGAAAAGGTAACCGGCTTCATCCCAAGAACACATCAAAACATTGAACACCTTGTGTGCGGATGCTCAAAAAGAGGAATGAGTGCGACGTGGTGGTGTACCTCTGTGGAGAATTCAATCTGGGCAGGCTCGTCTCTGGTCACTAACATCCCCATGCCCTTCTTCTCCATCCCAACGAGAGAGAGAGAGAGAGAGAGAGAGAGAGAGAGAGAGAGAGAGAGAGAGAGAGAGAGAGAGAGAGAGAGAGAGAGAGAGAGAGAGAGAGAGAGAGAGAGAGAGAGAGAGAGAGAGAGAGAGAGAGATGAACATGAGCCCTCCTGACAATGGAGAAAGGAGGAGCGACGGGGGAGAACCTGCAGCGGACGTACAACAAGGAGTGACGAGGGGCGCAGCATCGAGTGCCTGCTGCTGGCGCTCCTCGGCCGCGCGCACCGTCTGGCCTTCAACTTGGCCGAGCCCCTTGAGCATGTCGGGGTCGCCCGCGCAGCCGATGGAAATGGCGTGCATCACCTGGCCTCCTCCCGTTGACGCGCCAGCAGGTGGCGTCGGTGGGCCTCCGATGGATGGCCTCCTCCCGTCGATCCGCTTGGCCTCCTCCCATCGACAGTGCGGCGGCGTGCTCCTCCGAGAATAGCAGCGCCAAATTCCTCTCCCCCAGACGACGTGACGCGCGAGCTCGATGGGGAAGTGGCGGCGCGAGCAGCAGGTCCTCCATGGCGACCGCGGGGCGAGCAGCAGAGAGAGGCATGGGAGCGGGACAGAAAGAGGCGGCTAGGGTTCTCACGAAGGGGATGAATGGGAGCGCAAAGAGGCAAGCCGCTGCCCTCCCCCACCCCATAGCCGCACGGGCCAACCACAGCCCACCACGCACGAGGCCTGGACGCGAAAAGACCGAAATACCCTCGGCGGGGGGCAAGATTTACGTGCGGTGGCACGGGATATTTACCGCCGGCGTGCGCGCAGCTGGACGCACAGGCCGCACTCAAGACACCCGCTTCACGACGGACGCGCCCACCCGCCGACCCCACAGCCAACGAGAACCGGTCAAACGAAAGGAGTAATCGGCAGTAGCGAGCGACGGGATCAACCATTCTACAGGGGCCGGGGATTCAATCGGACGACCGACGTTCTCCCACCGCTCGATCGGACGCCCGAAATCCCATCAAGCAAATCGATCCGACGGCCAAAATGCTCTAATCGCTGAGAACGCTCAGGTTTGATCCATCTCATGTTTCTGGATATGAAATCGTTTTATCATGTTTCTGATTTATTTTTATGGCGAAGGGAGATATCTAGAGAACTTTTCGACCGCTATGTTTTTAAATTTTCATAACTTAAAGCACGATCGGCATTAAAATACCTTTTAACATTACATTTGTAGAAAACACCAATCAATCTTATCATAATTCTTATTAAGATTTATTTTGAAGAAGACTTCATTTTTCTTCTGTTTATGCATTTCATAAGGCCACACCTATTTTATTAGTTTCAAGAACAACTCGATTATTAATAATGTTAGTAAAATTTGAAATAACACATTAATATGAAAAATCGGCCTGTAATGTTGAATTTTACTAGCATCTACACATTTAGGAGTAAGAGCGAGAATTCCATAATTAAAATCTTGCAATATCCAATCTACAATGGTGGAATTCATGGAAAAGGTAAATGAAGATCATAATAAACTAGGCCAAAATTTCTCATAAATCTCAATAGGTAGTCCATCGGGATGAGGAATCCTATTATGTTTTATTTGGGAAGCACTAGCTTTTATTTATTACACACTAAAAGCACTACGAAGAAAAGATCTATCAGGACAATCTAGAGCACATGACATAGGGTAATCTAGATATGTTTAAAATTGTATCAGTAGCACAATAACTAGACCATTTGGTACAGGTGGTTCGCTGTCTACAAAAAACACAATAAATAGATTATTCCATATCTAATAATATGTATTTTTCATTGTATCAGCAGAACATTCTAGAGCATTCCATATCCATTCAAATGGATTTTTTGCAACGAAACTTTCGATCTATTCATCGGCCATTAAACTACAAAGAACACATAAAAAGCAAAAATTACATCCATGTCCGTAGAGCATCAAGCGACGACTACAAGCACTGAAACAGGCTGAAGGTGCGGCGCCGTCGTCGTCCCTCCCACATCGGATTCAGGCCTTACTTGTTGTAGTAGGCAGTCGGGAAGTCATCGTGCTAAGGCCACATAGGACCATGATACATCTCCAACGCATCTATAATTTTTGATTGTTCCATGCTATTAAAGTATCAATCTTGGATGTTTTATATTCATTTACTAGAAAGTTTATATCATTTTTTGGGACTAACCTATTGACATAGTGTCTAGTGCCAGTTGTTGTTTTTTTCTTGTTTTTTTACTTCGCAGAATATCAATATCAAACGAAGTCCAAATGCCACGAAACTTTTTGGATATTTTTTCTGGTGATAAAGGAACCTGGAAGCTTCTGCAGCACACGAGAGGTGGCTCATGCGGCCCACTAGGCACCAAGGCGCGCAAGACGCCCCCGACGCGCCCTAGTGGGCAGTGAAGCCCACGGGAACCGCCTTACATTGCCCTGACTCTATAAATACTCTAAAATTCCCAAAACCCTATGAGAGTCGACGAAACACTTTTCCAGCCGCCACAAGTTCCAGAATCACGAGATCCAATCTAGAGGCCTTTTTCGGCACTCTGCCAGAGGGGGCAATGATCATGGAGGTGTTCTTCATCATCATCTTTGCCCCTTCGATGATGCGTGAGTAGTCTACCAAAGACCTACGGGTTCGTAGCTAGTAGCTAGATGGATTCTTCTCTCTTTTTTATCTTCAATACAATGTTCCCCTCGATGTTCTTGGAGATCTATTTGATGTAACTCTTTTTTGCGATGTGTTTGTCGGGATCCGATGAATTGTGAGTTTATGATCAGTTCTATCCATGAATATTATTGAAGTCTTCTTTGAACTCTTTTATGCATGATCTTTATAGCCTCGCATTTCTTCTCCGATTTATTGATTTGGTTTGGCCAACTAGATTGATTTATCTTTCCATGGGAAGAGGTACTTTGTGATGGGTTCGATCTTGCGGCGCTCAATATCAGTAACAGAAAAAGACATGACACGTATGTATCATTGCTATTAAGGGTTACAAGATGGGGTTTATTCATACGTGATTTTATCTTGTCTACATCGTGTCATCGTTCTTATTGCATTACTCCGTTTTTCCATAAACTTAATACACTAGATGCATACTGGATAGCGATCGATGTGTGCAATAATAGTAATAGATGCAGGCAGGAGTCGGTCTACTAATCTTGGACGTGATGCCTATATACATGGTCATTGCCTTGGATACCGTCATGATTATTCACTTTTCTATCAATTGCTCCACAGTAATTTGTTTACCCACCGTATGTTATTTTCTTGAGAGAAGCCTCTAGTGAAAACTACGGCCCCCGGTCTATTTTCCTATCATATTAAAACCAAAATACCTTGCTGCAATTTTTCTTTATTTTATTTTATTTTGTGTTTTATTTAGATCTATTTATCAATTCTCATACAATTTAATCTATCTCAATACCGTGGAGGGATTGACAACCCCTCTTACGCATTGGGTTGCAAGTATTTGTTGTTTGTGTGGAGGTTATGTTTACATAGTGTTGCTTGGTGCCCCTACTGGATTGATAAGCTTGATTTCGTAACCGATGGAAATACTTATCTTTGTTGTGCTGCATCATCCGTTCCTCTTCAGGGAAATACCAACGCAGATACAAGCAATCAGACCAGCGCACAAAAACAGCAACCGTCGCCAATGAAGAGAAGTATAGATCGAAAGGATCCAACATATAGACACACGAACAAAGATGAACAAATATTGGATCCAAGCAGATTCACTGAAGACCAGCATCAACCGAATCCCACAAGATATGCAGGACATACACCTTGACACGCCATACAACGATGCTAGACACATCACTGAATAGCGGCTAGGCCAGGATAATCTTATTCCATCTTTAGGGAGCCGCCACTACCTCATCTTCCTAAGCATGACGCAAACCCTAAATGAACTCACAAAAACACCTAAAAGCGAAGCCAGATCCCTCCCGCCGGCAAGGGTCAGTCCACCGTGCCTCCATGACCTAGGACCCCTAAAGAGGAGGCAGACCGGCCGCAGGCAATGGAACCCTAAACTTTTTTCTTTCTTCGGAAGGAGGTGGCTGCTATGTTGCACACCTTGGATTTTGGTGTCATCCAAATGGATTTGTCAAGGGACACACCTAAAATCTTGGATCATCGGATAGACTCAAAACGGGAAATGCTAACCAAGTTGAAACTATGCTCAGCCGTGAAGTGGCATGAAAGAGTGGAAAAATGGAGATTTAGTATAACTACACAAAAAAATTCATTTTTTTCTCTATTTGGGTAGCCAGGTGGACACCAAATGTCCACTCGTGTCAACCGGCGCGCCAGTACATGCTACGCGCGTGACACATATTAGGTTTTTCTGTATCCTTTTTTGATTTAAATATATATATGGTTGCCAAAAGTCTGTTCCATTAATTAAACTAAAAAACATAACTAAAGATTAAATAAACACTAAATCTAACTAGGCTGGCCACTGGTGTTGGGGAACATAGTAATTTCAAAAAATTTCCTACGCACACGCAAGATCATGGTGATGCATAGCAACGAGAGGGGAGAGTGTTGTCTACGTACCCTCGTAGACCGAAGCGGAAGCGTTCACAACGTAGAGGAAGTAGTCGACGTTCTCCTCGCGATCCGACCGATCCGGCGCGTTACTCTGGCGCCTCGAAGTTCTTGACACACGTACAGCTCGGTGGCGCTCCTCGGGCTCCGATCCAGCAAAGCTCCGGGAGAGAGTTCCACAAGACGACAGCGTGGTGGACGATCTTGATGTTCTACCGACGCAGGGCTTCGCCTAAGCACCGCTACGATATGACCGAGGTGGAATATGGTGGAGGGGGGCACCGCACACGGCTAAGGAACGATCTCAAGGATCAACTTGTGTGTCTTGGGGTGCCCCCCTGCCCCCGTATATAAAGGAGCAAGGGGAGGGGGCCGGCCGGCCAAGCTAGGCGCGCCAGGGGAGTCCTACTCCCACCGGGAGTAGGATTCCCCAATCCTAGTCTAACTAGGTTTCCTGGAGGGGGAAGGGAGAGAGAGGGAAAGGGGGGGCCCCCCCCTCCTTGTCCTATTCGGACTAGAGGGGGAGGGGGCGCGCGGCCAGCCCTTGGCCGCCCCTCCTCTTCTCCACTTTGGGCCCATGTGGCCCATTAACCCCCCGGGGGGGTTCCGGTAACCCCCCGGTACTCCGGAAAGATGCCGTTTTCACTCGGAACCATTCCGAAGTCCAAACATAGGCTTCCAATATATCAATCTTTACGTCTCGACCATTTCGAGACTCCTCGTCATGTCCGTGACCAAATCCGGGACTCCGAACTCCTTCGGTACATCAAAATACATAAACTCATAATAACCGTCATCGAAACCTTAAGCGTGCGGACCCTACGGTTCGAGAACAATGTAGACATGACCGAGACACGTCTCCGGTCAATAACCAATAGCGGGACCTGGATGCCCATATTGGCTCCTACATATTCTACGAAGATCTTTATCGGTCAGACCGCATAACAGCATACGTTGTTCCCTTTGTCATCGGTATGTTACTTGCCCGAGATTCGATCGTCGGTATCCAATACCTAGTTCAATCTCGTTACCGGCAAGTCTCTTTACTCGTTCTGTAATACATCATCTCGCAACTAACTCATTAGTTGCAATGCTTGCAAGGCTTATGTGATGTGCATTACCGAGAGGGCCCAGAGATACCTCTCCGACAATCGGAGTGACAAATCCTAATCTCGAAATACGCCAACCCAACATCTACCTTTGGAGACACCTGTAGTACTCCTTTATAATCACCCAGTTACGTTGTGACGTTTGGTAGCACCCAAAGTGTTCCTCCGGCAAACGGGAGTTGCATAATCTCATAGTTATAGGAACATGTATAAGTCATGGATAAAAGCAATAGCAACATACTAAACGATCGTGTGCTAAGCTAATAGGATGGGTCATGTCAATCAGATCATTCAACCAATGATGTGACCTCGTTAATCAAATGACAACTCCTTTGTCCATGGTTAGGAAACATAACCATCTTTGATTAACGAGCTAGTCAAGTAGAGGCATACTAGTGACACTCTGTTTGTCTATGTATTCACACATGTATTATGTTTCCGGTTAATACAATTCTAGCATGAATAATAAACATTTATCATGAAATAAGGAAATAAATAATAACTTTATTATTGCCTCTAGGGCATATTTCCTTCAGTCTCCCACTTGCACTAGAGTCAATAATCTAGATTACACAGTAATGATTCTAACACCCATGGAGTCTTGGTGCTGATCATGTTTTGCTCGTGGAAGAGGCTTAGTCAACGGTTGCTACATTCAGATCCGTATGTATCTTGCAAATCTCTATGTCTCCCACCTGGACCAAGTCCCGGATGGAATTGAAGCGTCTCTTGATGTGTTTGGTTCTCTTGTGAAATCTGGATTCCTTCGCCAAGGCAATTGCTCCAGTATTGTCACAAAAGATTTTCATTGGACCCGATGCACTAGGTATGACACCTAGATCGGATATGAACTCCTTCATCCAGACTCCTTCATTAGCTGCTTCCGAAGCTGCTATGTACTCCGCTTCACATGTAGATCCCGCTACGACGCTTTGTTTAGAACTGCACCAACTGACAGCTCCACCGTTTAATGTAAATACGTATCCGGTTTGCGATTTCGAATCGTCCGGATCAGTGTCAAAGCTTGCATCAACGTAACCATTTACGATTAGCTCTTTGTCACCTCCATATACGAGAAACATCTCCTTAGTCCTTTTCAGGTACTTCGGGATATTCTTGACCGCTGTCCAGTGATCCACTCCTGGATTACTTTGGTACCTCCCTGCTAAGCTAATAGCTAGGCACACATCAGGTCTGGTACACAGCATTGCATACATGATAGAGCCTATGGCTGAAGCATAGGGAACATCTTTCATTTTCTCTCTATCTTCTGCAGTGGTCGGGCATTGATTCTTACTCAACTTCACACCTTGTAACACAGGCAAGAACCCTTTCTTTGCTTGATCCATTTTGAACTTCTTCAAAACTTTGTCAAGGTATGTGCTTTGTGAAAGTCCAATTAAGCGTCTTGATCTATCTCTATAGATCTTGATGCCCAATATGTAAGCAGCTTCACCGAGGTCTTTCATTGAAAAACTCTTATTCAAGTATCCCTTTATGCTATCCAGAAATTCTATATCATTTCCGATTAGTAATATGTCATCTACATATAATATCAGAAATGCTACAGAGCTCCCACTCACTTTCTTGTAAATACAGGCTTCTCCAAAAGTCTGTACAAACCCAAATGCTTTGATCACACTATCAAAATGTTTATTCCAACTCCGAGATGCTTGCACCAGTCCATAGATGGATCGCTGGAGTTTGCACACTTTGTTAGCTCCCTTTGGATCGATAAAACCTTCTGGTTGCATCATATACAACTCTTCTTCCAGAAATCCATTCAGGAATGCAGTTTTTACATCCATTTGCCAAATTTCATAATCATAAAATGCGGCAATTGCTAACATGATTCGGACAGACTTAAGCATCGCTACAGGTGAGAAGGTCTCATCGTAGTCAATCCCTTGAACTTGTCGAAAACCCTTTGCGACAAGTCGAGCTTTGTAGACAGTAACATTACCGTCAGCGTCAGTCTTCTTCTTGAAGATCCACTTGTTTTCTATTGCTTGCCGACCCTCGGGCAAGTCAACCAAAGTCCACACTTTGTTTTCATACATGATCCCATCTCAGATTTCATGGCCTCAAGCCACTTTGCGGAATCTGGGCTTACCATCGCTTCTTCATAGTTCGTAGGTTCATCATGATCAAGTAGCATGACTTCCAGAACCGGATTACCGTACCACTCTGGTGCGGACCTTACTCTGGTTGATCTACGAGGTTCTGTAGTAACTTGATCTGAAGTTTCATGATCAACATCATCAACTTCCTCACTATTTGGTATAGATGTTGCAGAAACTGATTTCTGTGACAAACTACTTTCCAATAAGGGAGAAGGTACAGTTACCTCATCAAGTCCTACTTTCCTCCCACTCACTTCTTTCGAGAGAAACTCCTTCTCTAGAAAGGATCCATTTTTAGCAACGAATGTCTTGCCTTCGGATCTGTGATAGAAGGTGTACCCAACTGTCTCCTTTGGGTATCCTATGAAGACACATTTCTCCGATTTGGGTTCGAGCTTATCAGGTTGAAGCTTTTTCACATAAGCATCGCAGCCCCAAACTTTAAGAAACGACAACTTTGGTTTCTTGCCAAACCATAGTTCATAAGGTGTCGTCTCAACGGATTTTGACGGTGTTCTATTCAACGTGAATGCGGCCGTCTCTAGAGCATAACCCCAAAAGCGATAGCGGTAAATCTGAAGAGACATCATAGATCGCACCATATCCGAGTAAAGTGCGACACGACGTTCGGACACACCATTACGCTGTGGTGTTCCGGGTGGCGTGAGTTGTAAACTATTCCGCATTGTTTCAAATGCAGACCAAACTCGTAACTCAAATATTCTCCTCCACGATCAGATCGCAGAAACTTTATTTTCTTGTTACGATGATTTTCAACTTCACTCTGAAATTCTTTGAACTTTTCAAATGTTTCAGACTTATGTTTCATTAAGTAGATATACCCATATCTGCTTAAATCATCTGTGAAGGTGAGAAAATAACGATATCCGCCACGAGCCTCAACATTCATTGGACCACATACATCTGTATGTATGATTTCCAACAAATCAGTTGCTCTCTCCATCGTACCGGAGAACGGCGTTTTAGTCATCTTGCCCATGAGGCACGGTTCGCAAGTGCCAAGTGATTCATAATCAAGTGACTCCAAAAGTCCATCAGTATGGAGTTTCTTCATGCGCTTTATACCGATATGACCTAAATGGCAGTGCCACAAATAAGTCGCACTATCATTATCAACTCTGCATCTTTTGGCTTCAACATTATGAATATGTGTATCACTACTATCGAGATTCATAATAAATAGACCACTCTTCATGGGTGCATGACCATAAAAGATATTACTCATATAAATAGAACAACCATTATTCTCTGATTTAAATGAATAACCGTCTCGCATTAAACAAGATCCAGATATAATGTTCATGCTCAACGCTGGCACCAAATAACAATTATTTAGGTCTAAAACTAATCCCGAAGGTAGATGTAGAGGTAGCGTGCCGACCGCGATCACATCGACTTTGGAACCATTTCCCACGCGCATCGTCACCTCGTCCTTTGCCGGTGTTAAGCAATCCGTAGTCCCTGTTTGAGTTGCAAATATTAGCAACAGAACCAGTATCAAATACCAGTGCTATCTGCGAGCTCTAGTAAGGTACACATCAATAACATGTATATCACATATACCTTTGTTCACCTTGCCATCCTTCTTATCCGCCAAATACTTGGGGCAGTTCCGCTCAAAGTGACTAGTCGCTTGCAGAGAAGCACTCAGTTTCAGGCTTAGGTCCAGACTTGGGTTTCTTCTCCGAGCAGCAACTTGCTTGCTGTTCTTCTTGAAGTTCCCCTTCTTCTTCCCTTTGCCTTTCTTCTTGAAACTAGTGGTCTTATTGACCATCAACACTTGATGCTCCTTCTTGATTTCTACCTCCGCAGCCTTTAGCATTGCGAAGAGCTCGGGCATAGTCTTTACTAACCCTTGCATATTATAGTTCATCACGAAGCCTTTGTAGCTTGGTGGCAGTGATTGAAGAATTCTGTCAATGACACAATCATCCGGAAGATTAACTCCCAGTTGACTCAAGTGATTGTAATACCCAGACATTCTGAGTATGTGCTCACTGACAGACCCATTCTCCTCCATCTTGCAGCTATAGAACTTATTGGAGACTTCATATCTCTCAATCCGGGCATTCTGTTGGAATATTAACTTCAACTCTTGGAACATCTCATATGCTCCATGGTTCTCAAACCGTCGTTGAAGTCCCGGTTCTAAGCCGTAAAGCATGGCACACTGAACTATCGAGTAGTCATCAGCTTTGCTCGCCAGACGTTCATAACGTCGGTGTTGCTCAAAGAAGAGGTCTGGCACCTAGCGGTGCATCCGGGGCGTAATTCTTACGTGCAGCAATGAGGATAATTCTCAAGTTACGGACCCAGTCCGTGTAATTGCTACCATCATCTTTCAACTTTGCTTTCTCAAGGAACACATTAAAATTCAACGGAACAACAGCACGAGCCATCTATCTACAATCAACATAAACAAGCAAGATACTATCAGGGACTAAGTTCATGATAATTTTAAGTTCAATTAATCATATTACTTAAGAACTCCCACATAGATAGACATCCCTCTAGTCATCTAAGTGATCACGTGATCCAAATCAAACTAAACCATAACCGATCATCACGTGAAATGGATTAGTTCTCAATGGTGAACATCATCATGTTGATCATATCTACTATATGATTCACGCTCGACCTTTCGGTCTCCGTGTTCCGAGGCCATATCTGCATATGCTAGGCTCGTCAAGTATAACCCGAGTATTCTGCGTGTGCAAAACTGGCTTGCACCCGTTGTAGATGGACGAGAGCTTATCACACCCGATCATCACGTGGTGTGCAGGCACGACGAACTTTGGCAACGGTGCATACCGGGAGAACACTTCTTGATAATTTAGTGAGAGATCATCTTATAATGCTACCGTCAATCAAAGCAAGATAAGATGCATAAAAGATAAACATCACATGCAAATCAATATAAGTGATATGATATGGTCATCATCATCTTGTGCTTCATGATCTCCATCTCTGTAGCACCATCATGATCACCATCGTCACCGGCGCGACACCTTGATCTCCATCGTAGCATCGTTGTCGTCTCGCCAATCTTATGCTTCTACGACTATCGCTACCGCTTAGTGATAAAGTAAAGCATTACAGGGCGATTGCATTGCATACAATAAAGCGACAACCATACGGCTCCTGCCGGTTGCCGATAACTCGGTTACAAAACATGATCATCTCATACAATAAAATATAGCATCATGTCTTGACCATATCACATCACATCAAGCCCTGCAAAAACAAGTTAGACGTCCTCTACTTTGTTTGTTGCAAGTTTTACGTGGCTGCTACGGGCTTAAGCAAGAACTCATCTTACCTACGCATCAAAACCACAACGATAGTTTGTCAAGTTGATGCCGTTTTAACCTTCGCAAGGACCGGGCGTAGCCACACTCGGTTCAACTAAAGTTGGAGAAACCGACACCGCTAGCCACCGTGTGCAAAGCACGGCGGTAGAACCAGTCTCGCGTAAGCGTCTGGCGTAATGTCGGTCCGGGCCGCTTCATCCAACAATACCGCCGAACCAAAGTATGACATGCTGGTAGGCAGTATGACTTATATCGCCCACAACTCACTTGTGTTCTACTCGTGCATAACATCAAACCATAAAAACCAGGCTCGGATGCCACTGTTGGGGAACGTAGTAATTTCAAAAAATTTCCTACGCACACGAAAGATCATGGTGATGCATAGCAACGAGAGGGGAGAGTGTTGTCTACGTACCCTCGTAGACCGAAGCGGAAGCGTTCACAACGTAGAGGAAGTAGTCGTACGTTCTCCTCGCGATCCGACCGATCCCGGCGCTGTTACTCTAGCGCCTCCGAGTTCTTGACACACGTACAGCTCGGTGACGCTCCTCGGGCCCGATCCAGCAAAGCTCGGGGAGAGAGTTCCACAAGACGACGGCGTGGTGGCGATCTTGATGTTCTACCGACGCAGGGCTTCGCCTAAGCACCGCTACGATATGACCGAGGTGGAATATGGTGGAGGGGGGCACCGCACACGGCTAAGGAACGATCTCAAGGATCAACTTGTGTGTCTTGGGGTGCCCCTGCCCCGTGATATAAAGGAGCAAGGGAGGGGCCGGCCAAGCTAGGCGCGCAGGGAGTCCTACTCCCACGGAGTAGGATTCCCCAATCCTAGTCCAACTAGGTTTCCTGGAGGGGGAAGGGAGAGAGGGAAAGGGGCGCCGCCCCCTCCTTGTCCTATTCGGACTAGAGGGGGAGGGGGCGCGCGGCCAGCCCTTGGCCGCCCCTCCTCTTCTCCACTTTGGGCCCATGTGGCCCATTAACCCCCCGGGGGGGTTCCGGTAACCCCCCGGTACTCCGGAAAGATGCCGTTTTCACTCGGAACCATTCCGAAGTCCAAACATAGGCTTCCAATATATCAATCTTTACGTCTCGACCATTTCGAGACTCCTCGTCATGTCCGTGATCAAATCCGGGACTCCGAACTCCTTCGGTACATCAAAATACATAAACTCATAATAACCGTCATCGAAACCTTAAGCGTGCGGACCCTACGGTTCGAGAACAATGTAGACATGACCGAGACACGTCTCCGGTCAATAACCAATAGCGGGACCTGGATGCCCATATTGGCTCCTACATATTCTACGAAGATCTTTATCGGTCGAGACCGCATAACAAGATATCGTTGTTCCCTTTGTCATCGGTATGTTACTTGCCCGAGATTCGATCGTCGGTATCCAATACCTAGTTCAATCTCGTTACCGGCAAGTCTCTTTACTCGTTCCGTAATACATCATCTCGCAACTAACTCATTAGTTGCAATGCTTGCAAGGCTTATGTGATGTGCATTACCGAGAGGGCCCAGAGATACCTCTCCGACAATCGGAGTGACAAATCCTAATCTCGAAATACGCCAACCCAACATCTACCTTTGGAGACACCTGTAGTACTCCTTTATAATCACCCGATTCGTTGTGACGTTTGGTAGCACCCAAAGTGTTCCTCCGGCAAACGGGAGTTGCATAATCTCATAGTTATAGGAACATGTATAAGTCATGGATAAAAGCAATAGCAACATACTAAACGATCGTGTGCTAAGCTAATAGGATGGGTCATGTCAATCAGATCATTCAACCAATGATGTGACCTCGTTAATCAAATGACAACTCCTTTGTCCATGGTTAGGAAACATAACCATCTTTGATTAACGAGCTAGTCAAGTAGAGGCATACTAGTGACACTCTGTTTGTCTATGTATTCACACATGTATTATGTTTCCGGTTAATACAATTCTAGCATGAATAATAAACATTTATCATGAAATAAGGAAATAAATAATAACTTTATTATTGCCTCTAGGGCATATTTCCTTCAACTGGAGCACGTGGTGGCGCTGGAGCCTACTGCTCATCCTCGTTGTCGACGAGGTCGATGTAGGTTGGAGGCGACCATGGCCACACTAGTGGTGGTGGTGGCGGTGGCCCTACCGCTAGTCTGCACAGTGGCATAGATGGCGCCTCCTATGTCTTGTGTTGCTGCTCCTACAGGCGCTCCTCCTCCGGCTCTGGCGTCGCTAGGAACATGGAAGTCCACGTGCACGTCTGCCCCACTAGTCCATGCAGTGGCCACATCTCCGACTCTGGTGTAGGCGCGGGCGCGGTGGCCGGTGGCCTCCATCGTCGATGCCTGGTGCACCAGGGACAGGTCAGGCCAGAGCGCGAGCTCGGCCAGCTCCAAGGCCTTGTTGGCCTGCTTGAACGCCTCATTGTCCTCGTCCTCCTTCACCATGGGACCCTTCGACTGCTCAGACGCTAGAGCACACACGCACGGCTTCTCTTGAGCACAACATGTTGACATGGAGGCCACATAGGAGAAGGGATGATGAGTGGGATCGTTGGGCGGGCTGGAGGGCATCATTGGCCACCCGCTGACCCGTCGATGCCCTGCGACGACTGCGTTGGAGGCTGCCAGCCAATGTGTTATGCCTTGCCATGGCCGGTTTCCTACCACTCCCTCGCTTTTAGGCGGATGCTCGCCATGGCTTCTACGTCGAGGCCACCGCCCTTGGCATAGTCTTTGAGGAGTTTGCCGCAGGACGATTGTTAGCACCAGAGAGGGAGCGCACCATCTGGGCCGACTTAGAGGTGGTACACGAGGCAACACGTGAGATGGGTGTGGAGAGGATAGCACCATCCGGGACAAGCTCCCGTTGGCCAAGCGGACCCTGACCTCAACGTCGGTGTCTGGCCGGTATGGGATGAAGGCGCTCTCGCCCAAATTCCGCTGTGAAAGGGACCGTGGCCGTATCTACCATGATGCTCATGTCCCCTAAATTTCTCACTCCGGCAAAAATGGCGTCGGACCATCCCGCCGCCGCACTTAGTCCTTGACCCGGCGTCCACCACTAATATATTATATATCTATGAAAATGTCACTTATGGACATTCCCGCCTAACTATAGTTGGTACATATATGTAAAAGCAACACAATTCCCTCCTACTAATTATGTTTGAAAATGTTGCTCATCGACATTTCTCTCCCTGTATTATGTTTGAAAAAAGTGAAGGAGTGAGCTCTCATGCAAGAGTCAGGATCTATGTGTGCTCCTAGGAAAAATCATTTAATGAGAAGAAATAGATAGAGAGAAAGTGAGATTATAGCCAACCTTATAGCCCACTCTATTGTATGGCCAATTAATAATGCTAACTCTTGGTGACATGGCATGTCCATATAACCAGCAGCTGGCTATACTATTAACCATGCTCTTAAGAACTTTTTGTGTGGGGGGCGGGGGGGGGGGGATTTTTTTGCTATCTTATTCAAATTTAGTGTTTAAACCTCTCCAATTTATTGTATGAGTATTGACCAAAAAGAAGGACAAATTATGAAGGCTGCAAATGACACCTTTGAGTTTGAGCGACGTCTCGGGAGCCTCCAAAAAATTATGAAGCGTCCTTCGTAGGCTAGTCATGGTGGGGAGTAACTTAGAGCATCTCTAGCAGACCCCGTATAATGCCCCGACCCGCATAATAACTTCCAAAATATGGGCCCGCGTGAAAAATGCTGCCCGATCAGACCCCGCAAACGCGTCCGACCCCGTAAATTGTTTTGAGGGGCGCGGTAAAATCCCATCCCCAACCCGCCAAAACGTAGGTTTCCGCTTCGCCCCGACGGTGCCCCGTATCCCAGGAAAGCGGTTGGCGGGAGGGACACTTTAGCCCGCACCCTTTCCGCACCCCCTTCCGCCGCCGCTCACCCGCCGCTGGCGATGTCGGCCAAATCTGTCGGCGGAATTGCATAGCGGGGGCGCCCCTCCCCTCTTCCACCTAGCCTCTTCACTGACTCCCCAGACCAGCCGCCACAGATCCGTGTCTTTGGTCCTGAATATCTTCGGGCACCAAACGAGGAAGACACAAAAAAAAATGATGGCATCTAATGAGAGAAGAGGTTGGCCTGGCATGGTAGGAAGCATTGATTGTATGCATTGGACTTGGAAAAACTGCCCGAAGGCATGGCAGGGAATGTATTGTGGCAAGTCTCGTGATGCAAAAATTATGCTAGAGGCCGTAGCATCCGAGGATTTATGGATTTGGCATTGCTTTTTGGGTATGCCGGGTACTCTCAATGATATCAATGTGTTGCCACGGTCTCATTTGTTTGCTAGGCTTGCTAGTGTTGGTGCTCCTGCTTGCAACTACAATATCAATGGGCACGAATACACACAGGGGTACTATCTTGCAGATGGCATGTACCCTCCTTGGTGCATATTTGTCAAGAGCATCAAAGACCCCCAAACTAGGAAACAATGTGAATTCGCAAGGGCACAAGAGGCAGCCCGAAAAGACATTGAAAGAGCATTCGGGGTTATGCAATCTAGGTTTGCCATTGTTCGTGGTCCTGCTCGTTTTTGGGACAAACATCCTTGAAAAACATCATGACATGATGTGTTATTCTTCACAATATGATTCTCGAAGATGAAAGAGGCATGAACTTGGAGTTTTTCTACGACGCTGCGGGTACCCGTATCAAACCAGCTAGAGACCCTAACCGCATTAGAGTTTTCTTTAGACCTACAGGGAGTATGAAAATGCAAACACCCACTTTCAGCTTCAGAAGGATCTCATTGAGCACCATTGGCAAAGGGTTGGGCAGTGACACATTCCATTTTTCCATTCATTTTTATTTAATTCATGTGTGATTTGTATTCGGGACAATTTTTGTATTGAATTATTTAGTTTGCTTCGGTGATTTGAATAATTATTGTAATTTGGATGATTGTTGTATTGTAATATTGACAATTTTTTCTTATATGTGGCATATGTGTCAAAATCAGATAAAATTGCATCTGATATGCGGACCGGTGCGGGCGCCGGCCGAGCAGAACCCGCATATCGGAACTGTAAAACGGAATATTCGCGAATAGTGGGTAGTAACATATGTGTAGTGTAGTAACATATGTGTAGTGTCATGCATCACTTTATTTATTACTTTGTAGATTCACTTGACATTGGGAACCGTTATGTGGTGGTAACATATTATGTTACTCTATTTGCCTCTTTCTTCTTTAACTACTTGTCACATCGCATTTTCTGTTTATGTGGCATGCATATTCTACTTATGTTACTTTCATTATGACTAGCCGTATGCTCGCTTCATAATTGTTGCTCGTCTTTTGATTGCACTACAGAGTTCTCAGTCGGAAGAAAAGGATGCAACCACTTCACTCCTATCCACAGGGACACGAGAGAAACAGAGAAATGAGAAAGAAACAGAGTACTGGACCGAAATCCATGTCCCTCGCCCAGCCGGGGTGCGAAGCTCAGTGAAACCAGCGGATCCGCACACGGTTTTTGGGGTGCCACGGTCACTGGGTCAGGTGAGGCACGCGGCGACGGTACTACGCGAACGCGCGGCCAACCGTGATCCTGTGTGCTGTCCGAGAGCGCGCGCGCGCCCATCTCATGTGCAGTGCCCTCGCGCTCAGGCAACCCCAGCCGCCATCGCACAGGCACAGCGCGCGTGGCCGTCACGCACACACACCGGCAAAGATCTCGTCGCCGTCGCTCCCTCGCTCGCGAGCACGCCGATCTCATTACGAAGGCGAGCGATCACGAGCGCGGGCACTGGGCAGCAGTAGTGCAGTACGCCCCCATGCCCCTGCCCGCGGCGGCGGCGCCGTGCCATCCATGGCGCCGGGTATGCACGCACACACACGTAGCGCGGGTCTCTGTGTGCGCGCGCGCCGAAACCGGGGCAAGACTTTCCGGGCTCCTGACAAGACAGACGGAGCTAAAGGTCGCGCCGATAGATGCTCAATCATACGCCACGCCACTCCGTTCGTCAATGTGATATTGCAAATCTATCCCTTTCGTCCCATAATCACGCTCCGGACAGTAGAATATACGGTATGCTCTGTAGAGACGCAGCAGCCGTACGTGGCTGCGAGTCGCTGGCATGACAAAACTGGAGAGCATGGCGGCTGAGGTATGTGCCTCTCGAGGGTGTGCCAATGATAGCGTCGTTTTCAGGGCTGGGTGCTCCGGAAGAACGGGCGGTCATGTCGCCGCTCCGAACGTGACCGGAGGGTAGGGTGGTCTCATGGAGCAGATCGATACACCCGCAGGCCGCCCGGCTGGTATTTGCAAATCCGCTGCATGCTTGATGGGGGGTGGGCGGTACTGGATATCAGTAACTATACGTGTTCGTATCTTATCATGTGCTGTCGATGGCGAGGGCTCAACTATATGAGATGTCGAACCCACTTTTGGTATCACGTACAGGTGGATCTTTCAGTCCAATATCCCCAGACCAAGTATGTACGTCCAACTAGATTTTGCATGATCGGTTTGAAGGCTACTCTGAGGTTTATACACTGGTAGAAAAAGAGGCTTCGATACGCCCCCATTAGTCCCCGAAAGAACCGAACCGCGATCAAAGGGGTCTTTAGTCGCGGTTCGGGAGAAGAACCGCGACCAACTACCTGGGCCCAGCAAGGCCGGGCGACAGTGGCGGACGGAGGGCTTTAGTCGGCTGGTTTGGTTAACCGACTAAAGGTCCCGAAGGCCTTTAGTCATGGTTGGCCAGGCCAGCCGGGACTAAAGGCCCATCCAGTGGCGGGCGGGAGGGGCTTTAGTCCCGGTTGGCGTGGCCAACCGGGACTAAAAGGTTCAGAAGGTTTTAGTCATGTTGGCCAGGCCAACCGGGACTAAAGGCCCATCCCTATATATACTCACCTCACTTCACTTCACTCAGCTCACTTCACAATTTTCAGAAGGTGCATGGTGGTGGGGTGGTGGTGGATTTGCTTTTGCACCTATGCACACAAGGTGTTTGATGAAATGCCCAAGAGCCTGAAACAAGCCACACTTGAGCTTTCTCATTTATTTTGCGGTTAGCAACTCGAACCCGAACCTTTCATGTGTCATTGATAAAATACGCATGTGTGTAGTTTATTGTTTAATTTGTATTATTTCTAGCTAGTTAGTTTAACAAATGCATGATGGTTAATTATATACTTTATATAATAATAATGCAGATGAATCGGCAATGGATGTACGGTTCCCGACTCTCCGGCGAGTTCACTACGGGTTTGAAAGATTTCCTCGAGTGGCAAATGCTAACAAGCAGCAAGGTTTTATTATCTGTCCATGTGTTGTCTGTAAGAATGAGAAGGGTTACTCCTCCCAAGAAGAGTTCACTGGACCTGCTTAAGAATGGTTTCATGCCAAGCTATTATTGTTGGACCAAGCATGGAGAAAGAGGGGTTAGAATGGAAGAAGATGAAGAAGGGGATGATATCGATGACATCTATCGTGATATTTTCGGTGATACTTTCATGGAGGATGATGCTGAAGGTGGGGAAGGGTTAGGTGAAGGTGAAGAAGAGGCACATGATGAGCCCGCTGATGATCTTGGTCGGACCATTGCTGATGCACGGAGACGCTGCGAAACTGACAAGGAGAGGGAGAATTTGGATCGCATGTTAGAGGATCACAAAAAGTCGTTGTATCCAGGATGCGATAATAGTCTGAAAAAGCTGGGCTGCACACTGGATTTGCTAAAATGGAAGGCACAGGAAGGTGTAGGTGACTCATCATTTGAAAAATTGCTGAAAATATTGAAGAATATGTTGCCGAAGAATAACGAGTTGCCCGCCAGTACGTACGAAGCAAAGAAGGTTGTCTGCCCTCTAGGTTTAGAGGTTCAGAAGATACATGCATGCATTAATGACTGCATCCTCTACCGCGGTGAATACGAGAATTTGAATGAATGCCCTGTATGCACTGCATTGCGTTATAAGATCAGAGGCGATGACCCTGGTGACGATGTTGAGGGCGAGAAACCCAGGAAGAGGGTTCCCGCCAAGGTGATGTGGTATGCTCCTATAATACCACGGGTGAAACGTCTGTTCATGAACGAAAAGCATGCCAAGTTGTTGCGATGGCACAAAGAGGACCGTTTGTCCGACGGGCAGTCGAGACACACCGCTGATGGAACGCAATGGAGAAAGATCGACAGAGTTTTCAAAGATTTTGCAGCTGACGCAAGGAACTTAAGATTTGGTCTAAATACTGATGGCATCAATCCTTTTGGCGAGCAGAGCTCCAACCATAGCACCTGGCCCGTGACTCTATGCATCTACAACCTTCCTCCTTGGTTGTGCATGAAGCGGAAGTTCATTATGATGCCAATTCTCATCCAAGGCCCTAAGCAACCCGGTAACGACATCGATGTGTACCTAAGGCCATTAGTTGAAGAACTTTTACAGTTGTGGGCGAAACCTGGTGTACGTGTCTGGGATGAGCACAAAGGAGAGGAATTTGACCTACGAGCGTTGCTTTTTGTAACCATCAACGATTGGCCTGCTCTCAGTAACCTTTCGGGACAGACAAATAAGGGATACAATGCATGCACGCACTGCTTACATGAGACTGAAAGTGTACGTTTGGTTAATTGTAAGAAGAACGTGTACCTGGGTCATCGTCGATTTCTTCCCCGAAATCATAACGTAAGAAAGAAAGGCAAGCATTTCAACGGGAAGGCAGATCACCGGCCGAAGCCTGCGGAACGTACTGGTGCTGAGATATTTGATATGGTCAAGGATTTGAAAGTCATCTTTGGAAAGGGTCCTGGCGGACAATCAGTTCCGCGGGGAGTTGACGGGCACGCACCCATGTGGAAGAAGAAATCTATATTTTGGGAGCTAGAATATTGGAAAGTCCTAGAAGTCCGCTCTGCAATCGACGTGATGCATGTTACGAAGAATGTTTGCGTGAACCTGCTAAGCTTCTTGGGCGTGTATGGGAAGACAAATGATACAAAGGAAGCACGGCAGGACCAGCAACTTTTGAAAGACCCAGATGACCGGCATCCGGAATGGTTTCAAGGTCGTGCCAGCTACGCTCTTACCAAAGAAGAGAAGGTCATTTTTTTTGAATGCCTGAGCAGTATGAAGGTCCCGTCTGGCTTCTCGTCGAATATAAAGGGAATAATAAACGTGCCGGAGAAAAAGTTCCAAAACCTGAAGTCTCACGACTGCCACGTGATTATGACGCAATTGCTTCCGATTGCTTTGAGGGGGCTCCTACCGGAAAATGTTCGAGTAGCCATTGTGAAGCTATGTGCATTCCTCAATGCAATCTCTCAGAAGGTAATCAATCCAGAAGATCTACCACGGTTACAGAACGATGTGGTCCAATGCCTTGTCAGTTTCGAGTTGGTGTTCCCACCATCCTTCTTCAATATTATGACGCACCTCCTGGTCCACCTAGTCGAAGAGATTTCCATTCTCGGTCCTGTATTTCTACACAATATGTTCCCCTTTTAGAGGTTCATGGGAGTATTAAAGAAATATGTTCGTAACCGTGCTAGGCCAGAAGGAAGCATCTCCAAGGGCCATCAAAATGAGGAGGTAATTGAGTTCTGTATTGACTATGTTCCTGACCTTAAGCCGATTGGTATTCCTCAATCGCGGCACGAGGGGAGACTAAGTGGAAAAGGCAAGATCGGAAGGGATACCATGATATGTATGGACGGTCATTCTATGACTGAAGCACACCACACAGTTCTGCAAAATTCCAGCTTGGTGGCTCCGTACTTCGAGCAATACAAGAATATTTTACGCTCGGACAACCCGGGGAAGCCTGAATCCTGGATTAGAAAGGCCCACATGGAGACTTTCGGCAGTTGGTTGCGAAAACATTTCAGGAATGACAATGATGTTGGAGATCAGCTGTACATGTTGGCCAAGAAACCATCTTCGACTATAACGATTTTCCAAGGGTACGAGATAAATGGGAATACATTTTACACCATCGCCCAAGATAAAAAGAGCACCAACCAAAACAGTGGTGTCCGCTTTGATGCAGCAACCGAGAATGGGCAAAAGGTCACATATTATGGTTACATAGAGGAGATATGGGAACTTGACTATGGACCCTTCTTTAAGGTCCCTTTGTTCCGGTGCAAATGGTTCAAGCTAACAGGAGGTGGGGTAAAGGTGGACGAGCAATACGGAATGACAATGGTGGATTTCAACAATCTTGGTTACCTTGACGAACCATTCGTCCTTGCCAAAGATGTCGCTCAGGTTTTTTATTTGAAGGACATGAGTAGCAAACCGAGGAAACGGAAAGATAAGAAAACGATCAGTACATCATGCGATGATCCAAAGCGCCACATTGTTCTTTCAGGGAAAAGAAACATCGTGGGAGTGGAGGACAAGACAGACATGTCAGAGGATTATAATATGTTTGGTGAAATTCCGCCCTTCAAAGTGAACACTGACCCAAGCATTAAGTTAAATGATGAGGATGCTCCATGGATACGGCACAATCGTAAGCAAGCAGGGACGTACAAGGAAAGAATTGATGTGTAATAATTTATTGTACCAAACTTTGTATTTGTCGATGAACTGAATGATGTATCAAACCTTTATTGTACCAAACTTTATTTTTCTGATTTTTTTGATATATAATTGTATTTTTAAGATTTTAAAATGTCAGAAGATTTTAAAAAAGGAAAAAGGAAGAAAGGAAGAAAAAAAGAAGAAAAACAAGAAAAAGGAAGAAACAAACAGAAGAAAAAAACAGAAGGAAAACAAGAATTTAAAATGAATTAGTTTTATTTTCTGATTTTTTTGATATATAAATGTATTTTTAAGATTTTAAAATGAATTAGAAACAAAATAATATAAACTTTAATAAAATAAAATAATTATCATAAAGTAAAATAAATAAGTAATTATCATAAAGTAAAAATAAATAAGTAATTAGAAACAAAATAAAATAAAATAAATAAGTTTTTTGTTGTAAGTAGAAAGAAAACAAAATAAATAAAGCAAAAATGAAAACAAAAAACAGGCAAAAAACAAAAAAATATGCCACCTACTGGGCCACCACGGCCTGAATACGACTAGAAACCCATTAATGGGCCAGGATTCAGGCCCGCATAAGGCCCAGTAGGACCACTGGCAGAATAGGCCCGTAAGCCTGCATTCGAGAGGAGCTCGAAGTGGTGAGCGCAGCCGCGCTTATAAACCACTGTCGAAGCCTCTCGGCTAGCGAGGTGGGACTAAACTTCCCACCGCACCGCGCCAACCCTTTAGTCGCGGTTGGGGAGGAGGACCGCGACTAAAGGTACCCTTTAGTCCCGGTCCTCCTCGCCAACCGGGACTAAAGGGTCAATCTGCGCGGGAAAGGAAGCGGCGCCAAAACCCTTTAGTCCCGGTTGGGGAGGAGGACCGGGACTAAAGGCTACCTTTAGTCGCGGTCCTCCTCCCCAACCGGGACTAAAGGGTTGTGGCTATATATACGCCACTTAGCAGTTTCGCTCCCCATTCCTCTCTTCTCTCTCGACGCCGAAGCGCCGCCCCGACGCCGATCGACGCCGAAGCGCCGCCCCGACGCCGACGAGTCCCCGCGCCGCGCCGTGAGCTCCTCCTCCTCCTTCCCCTCTGTCGTCGCGCGCGTCGCTCCGCCTCGCCGTCGCTGCGCCGTCCCAGCGCGTCCCAGCGCCCGTCGCAGCGCGCTGTCCTTGCCTCGCTGTCGCCGCGCCGTCCCCGCGCCGTCCCGCCTCGCCCCGCGCCGTCCCAGCGCCGTCGCCCGCCTCTCGCCGCCGCCGCGCCGTCCCTCGTCGCCCGCCTCGCGTCGCCGCGCCGCGTCCTGCGCTGCCGCCCCTGCCCGCCCGCCTGCGCTTGCGCGCCCGCCTCTGCTGACTGGCTGCCCCTTCGCCGGCCGCCGCCCGCCCGCCGCGCAAGCAGAAGCCTGGCCCAGCCTGCCACAAGCCCGCCGCCGTCCGCCTCTGCTGGCGGCGCCTACAAAGACGCCAAGAAGAAGAAGAAGAAGAAAGAAAAAAAAAAAACAAACAGAAGAAAAACAAATTAAAGGAAGAAAAAAAAAGAAGAAAAAAAGAAAACACAAGAAAAACAAACAGAAGAAAAAAACAAAAGAAAAAAAACAGAAGAAAAACAAAGGAAGAAGAAAAACAAGAAAGAAAAAGGAAGAAGAAAAAGAAAGGAAGAAGAAAAAAAGAAAGAAGAAAAAGGAAGAAGAAAAAAAGAAAAAGGAAGAAGAAGAAAGGAAAGAAGAAAGAAAGAAGAAGAAAGAAAGAAGAAGAAGGGAAAAAAGGAAGAAGAAGAAAGGAAGAAGAAGAAAGAGGAAGAAGAAAGGAAGAAGAAGAAAAAAAAGAATTTTTACTTAAAGAAGCTTATTTTTTAATTCCTCCTCCTCTATGTCCCGTTAATCATATTTTTTAATTCCTTTATACTTAAAGAATTTTTACTACATGCAGGAGTGACATATGGCGGACGATAGAACCGAGCCGCTTAGGGATCCGGAGGCTGAAAGTTATTTAATGGGCATCATCAACAACGAGATTCCTTATGTGCCGGGCTCAGAACATGAGCAACAAGAAGGTGACGATGTAGTCTCTTCTTATCTGAACCTTGACGGTGACGATGATCGAGAAGGTGAAGGAACGGACATTGTCGACGGAGGTCAACCGTCAACAACCGACGATCTCCAATTGCAAGATGCAACCACCTCCGGCGAGGTATATATATACATTGAGAGCCACACGTGATACAAACTTACTGAAATGTGAATACATATGTATTTAACGCGCGCGACTCTCTTTCTTTTTTTAGCCCTCCGGATCGAGTACGACAAAGCGTGGCAAATCCAAGGCGATGAGAACAGGAGAAACATATGCCATTGAGTCTGTCAGTGAAACCGGCAAGCCCCTACAGCACACCTCAAAGTTTGTCAACCAATGCGGAGTCGTTGTTAGAGACAACGTCCCAATCACCGTCCAGGAATGGAATGAGCCAAAGAAGGCACGTCTTGGTTTCAGTTTTGTCGACAAGAGAACGAAAAAGGATTGCTGGAGAAAGCTTATGGAACATTTCATTCTACCTCCGGAATACAACAAAGTCGATGAATTGTAACGAGGTTCGGTGGACGCCGAGGAGGAGGCTAGTTAAAGAGTTCGCTCTTCAGAAGATGGCCGATGCATTCCGGAACTTCAAGAAAAAGTTAATCCGTGACTATGTCAGCAAGGGCAAGACTCCGGATTTCAATGGACAATATGAGAAACTGAAAGATGATTGGCCAGAATTTGTGAGTCAAAAGCAATCGGACCATTTCAAGGAAGTATCGCAAAAAAATAAGGATAATGCGGCTAAGAAAAAGTACCATCATGTTATGGGGCCAGGAGGATACCGCATTGCGAACCCTAGGTGGATGAAGATGGAGGAGGACCTGAGGGTGCGAGGAATCCCTCTAGGTACAGAGGGATGGGACCCAAGGGCCAAAAGCTGGTGGTACGGGCATGGGGGGTCGCTAGACCCGGAGACAGGGGTGTGTGTTCACCGGCATCGACACTTTGCTCCGACCCAAGCCCTTATTGACGCAATGGCCCAAGCTCAAGCGGGCTTGATCAAGTTCAACAGAGAGAATGACGCACTGACTTTAGCCCTCGGGAATGCTGAACACGGAGGACGTGTACGAGGCAAAGGCAAAGTTTCGTGGAAAGTAGGGTTTTCCGAGGACAATGACCCGTACGGTTACAGAAGCCGTAAGAGAAAGACGGACCGGGATGCAGATCTTATGATGAAGTTTGCATCGGAACTCCATGAGTTGAAGCAGACCGTGCATCTATTGAAAGAAAAATCGGCTGCAGGGCCGCATGAAGATCATGAAGCGGCTGATCAAGGAAGCCAGCAGCGGAGAAGCAGCGTGGCTTCCACGGATGCCCCGCCTGGTGCTAGTGCACCGATGATCGAGATTCGTGCACCGGAGCCTCACTACCCCGTGGATGATGTAAAGAAGATGAAAGACTGTGATCTGCATTATCCCGTGGGGAACATTTCCATGAAGGTAGCTAGCGGCAGTGCTTTACCCTGTAAACCTGGAGCACTCCACCACAACAACCCCATTCCATATGGCTATGCTTGTGTCACGGTGGAAGCCATAGTCCCAGGGTTTGAGGAACTGGAGATTGACAAACCTACACCCGAAGGGGATAGCAGACTTGGAGATGTCAAGCGCCAGTACATTCTATGGAAAAATAAGTACATAATGTTTCCAGACGAGGCGCCAAGGCTAGCAAGTCCACCCCCCTCCGATGGTGGTGGTGGTGGTTGCGGTGGTGGCGGTGGTGGTGGTCGTGGTGGTTCACCTACACCTCCTTCACGCCATTCGACGCCGTCCCCCGATCCACAACCTCCGGCGGGTACGACGCCCCCCAATCCTCCTTCGGCGGGTACGACGCCCCCCAATCCTCCTTCGGCGGGTACGACGCCCCCCAATCCACCTCCGGCGGGTACGACGCCCCCCAATCCTCCTCCGGCGGGTACGACGCCCCCCAATCCACCTCCGGCGAAGAAGCAGAAGCAGGCGGACAGCAAGGAAACCCGCTCCTGGACTATTAACCCGGACCCTTATGTACCTAAGACCACAAGGGTACCGGAGCCATCGCTGAAGCCTCTCCTCCCAAGGCCTGGGGAACTTAGTGAAGCTGACCTCAGATTGGCCGCGTCTGCTGATCATGAGAAATGGAAGGAGGATATGAAGGCGAAAAAAGTGCCTGAGCCCAAGCAAGTATTCACTGACAAGGAAAAGAAGTGGGCTAAGAATTTTTTGACGACACCGTCCCAAGCCGAGATTAATATGCCTGACGACTATCAACAAGAACTTCGTAGGCAAGCAAAAATATTGAAGGAGCAGGAAGAAAGTAAAAAAAGCGGGAAACAAGTTGACCAGCTCGGGATGCAGAAGAAACAATCGATCCCCCCGCTCATAGTGAAAGCCGGTCCGAAGAGGACCCGAGATCATAGCAGCTGCGACAACACTTGATTGACTGAAGCGGCTGCCATGAAACAAGCGTCCGAGATGGGTTTAACTGTTCGTGCCTTCTTAGACCTTGAGGATGCGCCTGTAGGTGAGATAGCATTCAAATATGTGAGGAAGGGCCTCTCGTCGAGCCCGAGAAGGAAAATAGTCTATCAAAACAAATGCGAAATCTGCTACATTGGTACAAGCGATTCATAACATGGGCCGACAAAGAATATGTTTTTGCGGATGTTACACCTGAGCATCACATCAAATCGTACTCTGTACAAGTTCATATGAGTGAATTATTCCAGCTGTTCAATCTGCGCGCCCTCGACAAATCTATGATTAGTTGCTACGTTCTGTAAGTGATTTATTTCTACCTCATCTCGTTCTTCATTGCCTGCACTATATATATATATATTGTCCTAACTATATTGTTGCGTACGCTATTATGCAGATTGAAGATTTCGGAATGCAAAATAAGAAACATCCATGATGTTGGGTTCATTGACCCACATATCGTTAGTGGATATGTGTTACAACATCACCCCAAAGACGTGGAGAAAGACCTGTACAAGTTTCTTAAAAAGAATGAACTCAAAAGTCATATTCTATTTCCTTACCATTTTGGGTGAGTGTTTCTCTCTTGTGCCCATTCTCTTTTGTTTACTCCATGCATGGTATGTCTAATCGATGAGTTATATGCATGACTGTGCATGTAACGTGTCCGCAGGTTCCACTGGATTCTGCTAAATATTGAACTTCACACCTCCACAGTTCTAATCATGGACTCTAAGGATTCGGATCCAAAGCGTTGGGCCGACATGAGAAAAATGCTGCAAAAGTAATTATTTTCAATCATTTGAGCTCTATATCGATCGGTCTCTTCATTTCCTAATATCAACTAACTAATAAATCCCTTATTCATTTAATTTTCTTTGCCCTGTAGGGTTTGGAGACGGTTCTCGTAAGAAACCGTCGGTGAATTCAAACATGAGCTAGATTTCAGAAGGTTACTTAATGTGGATCAGCAGCCACGGCGACCGATCTATGTGGATACTATGTTTGTGAGAACATCCGAGACAAACCATCGAGCGGAAGGCATCGGTTAGCGCTGAACGCGACGGATAACTTCGAAGGAGGCTTAGTCCAAGCTCGCTTCCCACCAATTCAAGAAGAATTAGCAGGATTTTTCATGAGGGAAGTCATCAATCCTAAAGGACAACACTATACCGAGGACGAAGAAATTTATATGCATACCCGAGATTGAAACTTGTTCGAAGTTGTATATGGTCATCCATCCTAATTGTGTATGGAAACTTGTTCGAAGTTGTATATGGTCACCCGAGATTGAATATATATTATATATGTATTCCTCTTGAATCTTGTTTGAAATTTCATATGCATGCATGTATATAGTAGCGTAGAATATGTGTACTGAAACTTCATCAAAAATAAAATAAAACACAAAATAAAATATAAAACAAATAAACCACTACAAATTAAAAAGAAACCAGGTTTAGGGGGGCTGAAACCCTAAACCTGCGGAGGAGGCCTTTAGTCCCGGTTGGCCACGAGAGCCGGGACTAAAGGTCCTCGGCCCCGACGTACCACGGGCGCCCACGTGGCGGGCCTTTGGTCCCGGTCAGCCACAAGAACCGGGACTAAAGGTTATTGTCGCGGGCCGTAAGAGCCGCGGCTAAAGGGGGGGGGTCTTTAGTCCCGCCTATTTAGTCCCGGTTGCACAGCTGGGACTAAAGGCTGTTGCGAACCGGGGCTAAAGGGCATTTTTCTACCAGTGATAGACTGCTTGCGCCCATTAACGTCAAGTTTCCCGCCACATTTTCCAGCCGGCTACCAGGTTTTCGCGCCTCGCGCCGCCCACGGCTATAAAAATATCATCGTCGTGGCCGAATAGCTCACAAAGCTCTAGTATGAACACCACCGCCTACAGCCTCCACCTTCCTCTCCGTAGCCATGTCCGAATAGCCCAGAACACAATCTCCACTTCACTCTCACCGCCGCCATGCCTCTTACCCTGTAGCCAGACTGGGTCCCGCTCTAGAAGGAGAAGGAGTGGATCTTGGACGAGGCGGCGGCGGCGGAGAAGCCCAACCTCATCGCCGAGGAGGGGGAGGAGCGTCTTTCGGCATATGGCGGCTGTGGAGGAAGAGGTCGTGGGGAGGTATTTTAAGCACTCAAATTGAGTGTTTGCATTTTTGAGATGATGCAAGAAGAGAAAAGAAAAAGATACGGAGGCCGCATATGGTGATTCCATGTTTGCACATAGCGGCCTCGAGCGCACTCTATATTTTATATGGCGACTGTGCTAGAGTTGCTTTAATAGATGGCATGGCTAGGGTTTTGCACACGTATGAGCCCGGTAGGAAAGGAATAAGGAAAAAGTAAAAGTAAAATATAAACTAATAAATAGTCATAAAGTAAGACAAAAGTTCAGCAAAATCGTAAAATGCATAAATAAAAAGTAAGAGTAAATATTCAAGAACTTCTAGAGGATCACAGGAACTATTACAATTAAAATTATAAATCAAGAGAAGCCACACATAATTTGTGTATGTTTGTGGGAATCACCATTTCTTAATCATTATCATTTCTAAATTATACGTGACTCTTCTCAAATTTCCATATTTAACAAATATCATGATTTCTGCTTTTATATTTTCCGTTCTTTAAAGTTCGGCTTTCAATATACTTCCTGGGTATTAATTTCGTATGAATCTATTATAGGATTTCGTTTTGTTGGAAATTCGTTTTTTACTTTAATAAAATAAATACTTAGTCCACTCCTTCTATAGTTTTGTGAATTATTTTAGATGATTGGGCTGTCATATATGTGAAATATGTTTTGCCGCCACATCATGAGTCATACTGCTTTGATTGAGGCCAACGACCCAGTTTAAAACACATTAAGATACAAAACACCTAGTTATGAAGTTGTGGGGGAAAACAACCAGATTTATATTTGTTTCTTGACAAAGGAGATTACAGTTTTCCAAACAACTACAATAAAAAAACATTGCATGTGTTACATGGTCGATACATTTTCAAGATTATTATGGTGGCTAGGACACATTTCCAACTTATTATTGGAGAAAAAATATTTTGAAACACCCAGTACAACATAGACACATATACATACACACATCACCATTACATGTACACATTTACACATCGCCCATTGGATATCAAAGTTGTGGAGTCTCAAGACTGATGACATCACAAGTGGCACCACATTGTCAATAGGAATGTCGACTCTGAAACACATAAATTATGTCAAACATGGGTTCAATATTTGGTGGACCGAGGGGACAACCATCTTTCTACCCATTGTGACGCCCGGATAATTAGGCTACAGTGAACATCTGTTAAAGATGCCACGTCACCTAGATTACTGTTGCTAATCTCGCGTCAGTTTGAAAACGGTTCGAATTCAAATTCATAAACAAACAATAAAAGTTTTCAAATATTAAAACTAGAATGTTCGGATCGTGCCAGATAATACATAGGTGATCATGGTGGTGAAACCAAACTTTTATGAAATGCTTAACTGCACTAAAATGATTTAAACAGTAGCAAACCTAATTATTTAAATGCCTTTACTAATTAATAAATTATCAAACTAAATTATCTGGGGACTAGACTTTTTGTGACAGTGGACTAAACTGAAATACTGAATTAGACTGCCTCCTCTCCGTCACGCCGTCCCCGTCAACCACCCCGACACCCGCTGCCCCTTACCCTACGGCCCCAGTGAGCCCCTTCCCTTCCTCCTCTCTCTCTCTCTCTCTCTCTCTCTCTCTCTCTCTCTCTCTCTCTCTCTCTCTCTCTCTCTCTCTCTCTCTCTCTCTCTCTCTCTCTCTCTCTCTCTCTCTCTCGCGGGACCTCGCTCGCTCACCGCGCGCATCGCTCCGCCGTC
Source organism: Aegilops longissima (assembly GCA_021605205.1). NCBI lineage: Eukaryota > Viridiplantae > Streptophyta > Magnoliopsida > Poales > Poaceae > Aegilops > Aegilops longissima. The sequence continues at coordinate 764,935,344 of CM038677.1, forward strand.
GCCGTGCGCCTCGTGCTCGCCGTGCTGCAGCTCCGCACTGACCTCCTCTTCCCCTCAGACCAAGATCAGGCGCTGCTCTACAGACGCCTCGCTCCCGCGTATGCCCCTGCAGCCGTCGCCGCTCACCGCGCTCACCCCTGCCCACGCTGGCGGTGCCCCGCAGACCCAGCACGCCTGCCCATGAGTCCGCGCCCTGGATCCCCGAGCATCGCCGCCCCCACACCCTCGTCGCCGCTTCGCTTGCTTGCTGCTGCGCGCGACCCCTGCTGCTGCTCTGACAGCCTCAGCCGCGCCCAGCCCCTCTGCTCCGCCCGCCACGGATTCGTTCGCCCGTCGGTGCCCTCGCCCGCCCAGCCCGTGCGCCCCCTCTCGCCGAGCTCCCCGCCGCCTGCGGCTCGGTGGTGCGCCTCTGTTCTGGCTGTGCCCGACTTGCGCCTCGCTATGGCTCCCCCAGAGCCACTGACTAGGGGGGGGCCCACGCCCCAGAAAACATTAAAGAAAAAGTGATTAAAAAATAAATTATTAGTTAGTTAATGAATTAATTAACTTAATTAATCATGTTTAATTAAACTAATAAAATTTAGTTAACCTAATTAACTAATTAAGCTAATAAATCCTATTTAGTTAGTCTGAGTAAATGACGAACGGGACCCACACATCAGGTTGACCCACCAACCCATTCGCTGATCGCCGACATACATGGCGACATGATGATGACGCTACTTACACTATTCTCGATAATGTTAGAATTAAATAGATAAATAAATTCAGAAAATGATTAAAACTTTAGAAAAACATAGAAAATAAACCGTAGCTCAGATGAAAATGTTTTCTACATGAAAGTTGCTCAGAACGACGAGACGAATCCGGATACGCAGCCCGTTCGTCCGCTACACATCCCTAGCATAGCAAACACGCAACTTTTCCCCTCCGGTTCATCTGTCCGAAAACGCGAAACAACGGGAATACTTTCCCGGATGTTTCCCCCCTTCGCCGGTATCACCCACTACCGCGTTAGGGCACGCCTAGCACCGCTCGTTGTCATGTCATGCATCATCATGCATATGTTTGCATTATATTTATTGTTTCTTCCTCCTCTTCTCTCGCTAGACACCGAGACCGACGCCGCTGCTACCCGATACAACTACGGTGTTGACGACCCCTCCTTGCCAGAGCAACCAGGCAAGCCCCCCCTTGATCACCAGATATCGCCTATTCTTCTCTATACTGCTTGCATTAGAGTACTGTAGCATGTTACTGCTTTTCGTTAAACCTATCCTGATGCATAGCCTGCCCTTGCCACTACTGTTGTTACCTTTACCTGCAATCCTACATGCTTAGTATAGGATGCTAGTATTCTATCTGTGGCCCTACATTCATGTCCGTCTGCTGTGCTATACTATCGGGCCGTGATCACTAGGGAGGTGATCACAGGTATATACTATATACTTTATACATGATACATGTGGTGACTAAAGTCGGGTCGGCTCGTGGAGCACCCGCGAGTGATTCACGGATTGGGGGCTGAAAGGACCTTTGTCCCGACGGCCCTCTGGGTGGATCTTTGTGGCGGAGCGATAGGGCAGGTTGAGACCGCCTAGGTGAGAGGTGGGCCTGGCCCTGGTCGGTGTCCGTGGTTACATCAATTAACACGCTTAACAAGATCTTGGTATTTGATTTGAGTCTGGTCATTTGGTCTATACGCACTAACCAACTACGTGGGAAAGATATGGGCACTCGACGTCGTGGTATCAGCCGAAGCCTTCGTGACGTCAGCGATTGAGCGCGCCAGATTGGACCGTAACGTGACTTCCTTTGTAATGGAGGTTGCTAGGTCTGCTTTCAGCCGCCCACGCAACGTGCAGATGTGCAATGGGCGATGGGCCCAGACCCCTGCGCGCTTAGGATTAGACCGGCGTGCTGACCTCTCTGTTGTGCCTAGGTGGGGCTGCGACGTGTTGATCTTCCGTGGCCGGGCATGACCCGAAAAGTGTGTCCGGCCAAATGGGATCGAGCGTGTTGAGTTATGTGGTGCACCCCTGCAGGGAAGTTTATCTATTCGAATAGTCGTGTCCCTCGGTAAAAGGACGACCCGGAGTTGTACCTTGACCTTATGACAACTAGAACCGGATACTTAATAAAAAACACCCTTCCAAGTGCCAGATATAACCCGGTGATCGCTCTCTAACAGGGCGACGAGGAGGGGATCGCCGGGTAGGTGATGTCTACACACGCTTCTACTCTTGTAGACTATGTTGGGCCTCCAAGCGCAGAGGTTTGTAGGACAGCGGCAATTTCCCTCAAGTGGATGACCTAAGGTTTATCGAACTCAGGGAAGTAGAGGTTGAAGATGGTCTCTCTCAAGCAACCCTGCAACTAAGATACAAGAAGTCTCTTGTGTCCCCAACACACCTAATACACTTGTCAGATGTATAGGTGCACTAGTTCGGCGAAGAGATGTTAAATGGCAAGTGATATGGATGGCAAAACAAAGTAATATAAATCTGTAATAAAAAGTGCAGCAAGCAAACAAGTGGTAAACGTGAGCACAAATGGTATTGCAATGGTGGAAACAAGGCCTAGGGATCATACTTTCACTAGTGGCAACTCCCAACAACATTAACATAATCGAATCACATGATATTTCCCATAAAACATGCAAAGGGTACGCACCCGGAGGTCATTCCTTCGTGGTCAAGAGAGGACGAGAATTATGTAGGGCTACAAAAGCACACCTTAAAGTTCGTAGTTCTCATCTAAGGATTTCCCAATGTCACCGCGGCCATCCAAAGAGAGTCCCACAATCACCACAACATATCTAAAGGATAGTCAAAGACAAGCACCAAGAGACTCTCAATCTTCAATCAACACACAAGAGAGGAAATCATTCATGAAAATATTTTTCTAATCCATGTCCAATAGACCGCTGTCACCTTGGTCTCGGGGATTATACTAGATAAAGAAAAGTGAGTACATCAATCCAATACATAGAGGAAGGGGAAATATCATGGGATCACCCTAGATTAACATAGCCTATGATCACAACAAAGATCACATCATGGGAGAGAGAATTAACCACATAGCTACTGGTAGAAACCTCAGCCCCGAGGAGGAACTACTCCCGCATCATGGAGGGAGGAAGCAACGTCGATGAAGATGAATCCGGGGGCACTTCCCCGCCCCGGCAGGGTGCCGGCACAGGAATTCTGGTCCCCCGAAGCTTGATGGCGATGGCGGCGGAGATCGGAATTGCGTCTGGAGAAAAGGGGTCCCGTCTCGAGGGTTTCGGGACGCGTGTTAAATATATGCCAAAGGGTGACGTCAGAGGGCACCTGGGGTGCCCAGGCGCCCCCCCCGGCGCGGCCAGGAGGTGGACCGCGCCACCAGGGCGCCTGGAGCCCTGGTGGCCCCCCTCCGGCTCTCCTTCGGGGTCCTGGAAGCTTCCGGAACACTGATTTTTTATATATTTTTTCTGGAATTTTTCTGGCAGTTTTCGTAATGGAAAAACCTGAAATACAAAAACAGCAGAAAACAGAAACTGGCACTGGGGTGCACTGAGTTAATAGGTTAGTCCAAATATGATCAAAATTGTGTGGAAGTGTATAAATATCATAGCAATATCACCCAAAAGAGGCATGGAGCAAGCAGAAATTATAGATACGTTTTGGACGTATCAACATTCCCAAGCTTAATGCCTGCTCGTCCTCGAGTAGGTAAATGATAACAAAAATAATTTCTGTGGTGACATGCTATTAACCATATAGGACTTTTTCATAGTCACATGACAAAAGCTTACAGGGACAATGATTCTATAGTAATTAAGTCGCCTTGTGAGAAGATCACAAAGAACTGAAAGTTTTTCAACATGAAACTGAAACATCAAATAGATTTGTAATGAGCATGGTATGTAAATATAATAAAGTGATATCTCGCTTGCCCCCTTTAGTGAAGCTAAACATAAATGCAGGGGCACCTCCAAGGTTTAAGTGACGACTAGATACAATGATTTCAGAATAAACGATATCACAATCATGCAAAAGACAATGCTACTTTGGGACAATGCACATTACACTCAGAATGACAATCATGCTCTCAGTAGTTGGTGCTTTAAAATAAGGTGGAGACTCTCGAACCGTGGCTTTTGTTGGCAAGGTTGAAAACCCGTAGTCGGAAACAAAGAACAAAGCATGTACCAGAGCTCTTGGTTTTAAAAACAGAGATAATAATAATTTTTTGGTTATGCATGTTTTGTCAACGACTGCTAGTAGATAACCCAATTACTTCTTGAGCTGGACAAGTTTCGAGGAATGGCTCCCGAATGAGGATCATAACATCCTCTTAATCTCCTTGTTTATCACTGCCAAAGTTTTCTGATTTCTCATGAACAAAGCGTGAAGGAAGATTCGTTTGTTGTATTAATGAGCCGGGCGCACTCCATGCCAATTCCTTCTCGTATTATGGGTTGCACATTATACATGCAATCCCGGGGTGAAGCTTGTCCAACTTAAAAAGATCATGAATTAGCCACTACTTCCTCATAAACTTAAAACAGAGGCACAAAATAGGAATACTTTATTTGAATATTTCGAGATGGTACACGAAAGTCTTCGTTAGGAATGGCAGGTAAATACCATGTATAGGAAGGTATGGTGGACTCATATGGCATAACTGGTTTAAAGGATTTGGATGCACAAGCAGTCAGTCCGCTTAGTACAGGCGAAGGTTAGCAAAAGACTGGGAGCGACCAACTAAGAGAGCAATGACGGTCATAATCATGCAGAGCGACAAAGCAACATTGAATCAGGCATGGAAGTTATATCACTACTCAGAAATAAAAGATCATCAAGGCTTGACAGACTTTCTTTACAGTCTTAAATATGCGTGAGCATACGCCAAGTCAATCAAAATAAATTCTCGAAGGAAGATATCACTAACCATACCACATCATATTCAAACAAATCATGTTGGTACTCCAATATCACATTGGAAACCCTCCAGCTATTTGAAACTAACCATAAGCAAACATGAATTACCAAGCAACATCATGCACGTAGCATCTTTATCATAGACATATCAATTAATTCCACAGAAGCAAACTCTCTTAATAAGATAATCACGATAATAAAGAGAGTTCAAGCAACCAACTAAACAAAATCTCTTTAAAAAGATAAGCATGGCAACTAAGAGCTAAGCATGAAAGTAGCTATTGAAAGACAAAGAACACACACAGCAAAGATAGACATGAAAATTCTATGTTATGTTCTAGGTAGAAGTGGAGCGTGTTTCTCTCCCACATAAAGAAAGCTGAGTTCCGACTCGTTATTAAAGCTAAAGAAAACTAAAAGGAAAACTAAAAGCAAGACGCTCCAAGTATAGCACATAACACATGAAGTGATAAAAATATAGTGGAACGAAAGACGAACTGATAATGTCGATGGAGAAGGGGATGCACGGGGGGCATCCCCAAGCTTAGACACTTGAGTCTTCTTGAATATTTCTTGGGGGTGCACAGGGGCATCCCCCAAGCTTGAGCGTTTGACACTCCTGAATCTTTTCATCATCTTCCCTCGCACACTTGAAAACTCCCTTCATACATAACTCATCATAATCTGATTAGCGAGGTTAGTACCCACAATAAAATAATTGTTCCTTGCTGGAAATAAAGATATTCTTGAAAGTATACTGTTTCTCTAGATTTCCATAAAGTTTTTGCAAAGAAAAAGCAAGCTTAAGGCTCGCAAAATTAAGGTAAGGCAAAACAGGACAGAATCTGTGAAAAACAGACCAGCAGGCAGTAAATGATGATTTCGGGGCACTTCTGCAACTCAAATCAAAAAACTCAGAACAGGCGCCTGAAAGACAATTATATAGAGCACGCTGTCGAAAAAATTCAGACCAAAAAGATGATCTGGTGATTTTATACGAATTTTTCTGTACGAGGACAGAATCTGTTTCCTGGACAGCACGTCACAACTTTTGAACTTTCTTGCAGTCAGAGGCTACACTTGGCACAAAGCTGAAAAGTAAAGATACAATGATGTTGCTACAGTAGTAACAAACATCAAGACCACTAAAACTGAAAGAACAAACTGAAAGCAAAGACAACAAGGGTTGTCTCCCTAGAGCTCTTTCTTTATAGCCGTAAAGATAGGCTTAAGACTTTAATGATGCTCTCGTAGGAATAAGAGTTGAAGAACAAAAGAGAGCATCAAGAAGCATATATAAAACATATTTAAGTCTAACATATTTCCTATGCATGGGAGTCTTGTAAGAAAATAAATTATTGAAGCATAAAGCAACTAGCATAGGAAGGCAGAACAAGCATAACTTCAAAGTATTCACCATAAAGAGAGGGAACTTGATATTATTGAAATATCTATAAGCATATGTTCCCTTCTCATAATAATTTTCAGTGGGATCACGAATAAACTCAACAATATAAGCATCACATAAAGCATTGATACCATGATCCACATGCAAAAAGGTACTCTTACTCTCCACATGAAGAGGATAAAACTTAGTATAAAAGAGAGAGATAAGCTCTTGCCAATCAAGCAAGTGCGAGTTATCGAGAAGCTTATACCAATCTGAAGCTTTATCTATAAGTGATATGGCGAACAATTTCCTCATGACAAACTCTCTTGATACACCTGCAAGCTTAAATAATGAACATAATTGTGACAGATATAGCAAGTGTTCACCAGGATGTCTGTCTCCTGCATAACGATTAGCCAAAACATAATCGATAATACCAGCTGGTATTTTATAGGGCACAATTTCAGTAGGGGGAGGAACAACCACCACAGGTGTGGGGCGTCTTTCCGCAAGCAACTATCCAATAACAGGGTTGTCCATAAGCATAACTAGTGAAATAAAAACAAGAAACAAAAAGATTTAATTGCAAGATCTAAAGATATACCTTCAAGCGCTCACCTCCCCGGCAACGGCGCCAGAAATAGCTTGATGTCTACACACGCTTCTACTCTTGTAGACTATGTTGGGCCTCCAAGCGCAGAGGTTTGTAGGACAGCGGCAATTTCCCTCAAGTGGATGACCTAAGGTTTATCGAACTCAGGGAAGTAGAGGTTGAAGATGGTCTCTCTCAAGCAACCCTGCAACTAAGATACAAGAAGTCTCTTGTGTCCCCAACACACCTAATACACTTGTCAGATGTATAGGTGCACTAGTTCGGCGAAGAGATGTTAAATGGCAAGTGATATGGATGGCAAAACAAAGTAATATAAATCTGTAATAAAAAGTGCAGCAAGCAAACAAGTGGTAGCGTGAGCACAAATGGTATTGCAATGGTGGAAACAAGGCCTAGGGATCATACTTTCACTAGTGGCAACTCCCAACAACATTAACATAATCGAATCACATGATATTTCCCATAAAACATGCAAAGGGTACGCACCCGGAGGTCATTCCTTCGTGGTCAAGAGAGGACAAGAATTATGTAGGGCTACAAAAGCACACCTTAAAGTTCGTAGTTCTCATCTAAGGATTTCCCAATGTCACCGCGGCCATCCAAAGAGAGTCCCACAATCACCACAACATATCTAAAGGATAGTCAAAGACAAGCACCAAGAGACTCTCAATTTTCAATCAACACACAAGAGAGGAAATCATTCATGAAAATATTTTTCTAATCCATGTCCAATAGACCGCTGTCACCTTGGTCTCGGGGATTATACTAGATAAAGACAAGTGAGTACATCAATCCAATACATAGAGGAAGGGGAAATATCATGGGATCACCCTAGATTAACATAGCCTATGATCACAACAAAGATCACATCATGGGAGAGAGAATTAACCACATAGCTACTGGTAGAAACCTCAGCCCCGAGGAGGAACTACTCCCGCATCATGGAGGGAGGAAGCAACGTCGATGAAGATGAATCCGGGGGCACTTCCCCATCCCGGCAGGGTGCCGGCACAGGAATTCTGGTCCCCCGAAGCTTGATGGCGATGGCGGCGGAGATCGGAATTGCGTCTGGAGAAAAGGGGTCCCATCTCGAGGGTTTGGGACGCGTGTTAAATATATGCCAAGGGTGACGTCGAGGGCACTGGGTGCCAGGCGCCCCAGCGTGGCCAGGAGGTGGGCAGCGCCACCAGGCGCCTGAGCCTGGTGGCCCCTCCGCTCTCCTTCGGGTCCCGAAGCTTCGGAACGCTGATTTTTTATATATTTTTTCTGGAATTTTTCTGGCAGTTTTCGTAATGGAAAAACCTGAAATACAAAAACAGCAGAAAACAGAAACTGGCACTGGGGTGCACTGAGTTAATAGGTTAGTCCAAATATGATCAAAATTGTGTGGAAGTGTATAAATATCATAGCAATATCACCCAAAAGAGGCATGGAGCAAGCAGAAATTATAGATACATTTTGGACGTATCAGTAGTATTATGCTATGCGATGCTACTTGGAGGACTTCAGTCTACTCTCTTCTACATGCTGCAAGACGGAGGCTGCCAGAAGCGTAGTCTTCGACAGGATTATCTGTCCCCCTCTTATTCTGGCATTCTGCAGTTCAGTCCACCGATATGGCCCTTTACACATATACCCATGCATATGTAGTGTAACTCCTTGCTTGCGAGTACTTTGGATGAGTATTCACGGTTGCTTTTCTCTCTCTTTTCCCCCTTTCCTTTCTCTCTGGTTGTCGGAACCAGATGCCGAAGCCCAGGAGCCAGACGCCACCATCGACGACGACTCCTACTACACCGGAGGTGCCTACTACTACGTGCAGCCCGCAGACGACGACCAGGAGTAGTTAGGAGGATCCCAGGCAGGAGGCCTGCGCCTCTTTCGATATGTATCCCAGTTTGTGCTAGCCATCTTATGGCAACTTGTTTAACTTTTGTGTGTACTCAGATATTGTTGCTTCGGCTGACTCGTCTATGATCGAGCACTTGCATTCGAGCCCTCGAGGCCCCTGGCTTGTATTATGATGCTTGTATGACTTATTTTATTTTTAGAGTTGTGTTGTGATATCTTCCCGTGAGTCCCTGATCTTGATCGTACACGTTTGCGTGTATGATTAGTGTACGATTGAATCGGGGGCGTCACAAGTTGGTATCAGAGCCGACTGCCTGTAGGAATCCCCCTTTCCAACTCCTTGGCCAAAGTTGAGTCTAGTCATTGAAAAAGTTTTTACTAACATGGCTGTGCGGCTTACCGGCCCACGTCGCCATTGGGTGGTATTAGGATCTTTTACTCCTCGATCTTTACTCTGGGACTCTGAGCTCTCTTCTTTTCGGGTTAAATGGTTTTGCTAAAAACAAAACTAACTTTAGTTTCTCGGAATTACTTTCTCCCGGAGAGCCCCTCATTCCAGATGATCGCCTGCTTCACCAGAAGATTCTGAAGATACTTTGCAATGTTCTCCCGAGAACTGGTGCTCATCGCTTTCGCAACTGCCTTCCACCGTCAACTCTATGGATAACTACATATCCTTGCCATTCATACCTTTGTCCCCGGTTGCTCTTGTTATTACCAGATGCCCCGAAATAATCTTTGCTGTTCCGAGAATACTTTGTGCCTAATGCCTTACAGTTCCTTGTCGCCTGGTTACAATTATGAATACCGTACGGATAATTTCTCACCCTTACCGAGTATCCGTTTGTCCAAAGTTGTTCATGTGTTTCACAAACTTCCTTGGAATGCTATTCCATCTTCCGAAATCCTCAGTAGCCTATTGCTCTTGTTCCTCCTTACTTGCTTACATTATGGTTACTACTTTATGTTTAGCAATGTTCATTAGCATCCTTTGACATCGTAATTTTGATTTGATTCGATATGTTGTGAATGCTCGCAATCATAAATCACAAATTAGAATTCTTGCTTTCGGCTCACACGTCACCCTGGACATGAGCTGGTGTTCGACAAATCAAACCTTGATTGATAGTCGATCTATGTCTATTCAACTTGTCTTTGGTTAAAGCCTCTGCTTCTGATCCCCTTATTCGGGAATCGTAGTTCCGTTACATTTGAGCTTTGAATTAGTCAGTTGTTGCTATAATCTGATCTCCATGCATTCTTTCTTCTTCTGGTTGAGTACCGTTGCGCACATCAGGTCCCTCGTGAACCACCGAATCCTTTGATGAGTTTTATCCGACATCGTCCTTCATATTCAAAAACCCTGTGAGCATTTCCTCGGATACTTAATGCCTTTGGTAAGCTGTATCCTCTGCTTCCTCAACCATGCTCTACTTCCGAGCTTGTGTTAATTACTCCACAAGATTACGGTATGTTCCTAAGGCACCCCGATGGGTTGAATCTATGCCTTCCATAATCTGTGTGAACCTGGAAACTTCTACGGGTCATACTCTACTGGTATTATGTCAGATAAAATCTCAACACTACGACTTCGTCGAAAATGAGAAGTGAATGATAGGATATGCATTGGAGAAGTGGGAGTCGACCTTGAACTTTGTGTTCATGCCCATGGACACGATGTAGAACTTATCATGGAAGCTGCTCGTAAAAATAATTACCCCTTTGTTATAAGTTCATCTCGTATCCGTGGTTCCAATAACCTTTCGCTTAATCATTCCTTTGACTTGATGTCATCGCCGATCGATTACATCTTCAGGTGATCTCTCGACAAATATGTCGTGATCATCATCAATATTCTGAGCTCTTCTAGAATATCAATCAAATTCATGATGAGAAATACCATCCTTGGCCCTCGATGATTTGTGTTATCATCGGCAACATTCTTGCCTTCTCCCCAACACAAACTTGTTCATTTTTCGTGTTGTACCTTGATTTCCTTGGTATCTAGCTTAGGTTATGTTCTACCTTGTAGTATTACTGTCTTCTATATCAAGAATGTTGTGAGGATTGCTCCACCTCTTAAGAATTCTTGGTATAGTGATACTTCTCACCATCACCATTCTTTCTTGGTCCACGTGTTGATTCTAACCGAGATACCCAGGTGAACGGTGCTGCTTGGATTCTGTACTCCTAGCAACCTTATTACTTTGAAGTTAATGGCCGACAGTTCATCCTCAGACTATTGGTTATTGAGTCACCATTCAAATATTGATCATGCTACATAAGCCCATATTTCGGGTGCACCTTCCAACCAATGTTTAGTTATGTATGTTTTCCTCGAGCATACCATCATTTGATCTGAGAATGTTTATCTCCTTGTTCACATAATCGGGAAATCCCTCTTTTGGAAATCTCAATGGAATGTCGCTGAGTCCATCAGCCACCTCCTCACCCTCTCCTTGGTTTAATGATGGACTCTTGTTTGGAACTCGCTTCCATAGTACATTTCCCGAGAATCTTGCAATGCCATCCTGTCAACTTGTGTTGCACCTTTTTTCCTCTAGCATCGTGAGTTTGAGGTATCCTGACACCAATCAGATCTGAATCTCGGTCAAATATGATGGTTGGAACATATTTCCAAGAGTTATAACAATGGTCTTTATGTGACCCGATAAGGTGATGTCGTGCCTAGCACACATGGCTGTAGGACCTATTGTTATAGTTTCCTTTTTAGCAAGGTTAGCCATTCTTCCATGAGAAAATTGTAAGACTTATTCTATAAGTTGTTCCCGATGGATTCTTGGTGTATCCAAAGTCTGACCTTTGCTTGAAGACCATGCCAATGCTATCTCGAAGCATGTCTGTGGTACTCTGATTTTTTAACAAGAACATTTGAAGCCCAATGCTAAATGATTCTTGCTCAATTATCCAAACACCGTTGTATGGGTAATGTCATGAAATTTCTCTCCCCTTACCTAAAGGGTTTTCTACATTATATCTTGTCACGGACATCATGCTTTGCTTGTCCTTGCGAAGGATATACCCCTGAAATATGTGTTTAAACACATTTTCCTTTCCATTGTTCTGTTTGATCTTATAATCACATTTCCCTTTCCATTGTTTGGTTTAACCTTTCTTGTGATCTATATGATTTAAGCAGAAATATTCTCCTGCTTATGTAAACACCTTGGTGTACAATTCTTTCAGCAAGACCCTGTTACTATTGTTGATGACATTCCGGTAGCCACCGATGGATGAGAACTTTGCCTGTTGGTCCGCCTCGTTCAACGAGCAGGAAAATGGTTCTCTTCGTCCCTCGCCCTGGTACCGACATTGTTGCCGACATAACTGACAGGCTATCCACTGACATGCCTTGCTTACATGATTGTGCAAGACGTCACCGCCTTTCCTACTTTTAACCCACATGGTAGGCCCATAACCCACAGGTCCCAGGATCGAAACCTGACTCTCCGGTACATCCTTGTTTCCATAGTTATTCCTCGTGTTTGACCGGGTCACCTTCTTAGAGATGATCTATTCTGGTACCAGACAAAATACTTATTCTCGTTACCCTGAAACGCTTTAAGCTTCTGATTAGGCATCAAACGATTGCCTATCCGTTTGAAGCTTCTCATGGTACCTTCTTACTTTGCTCTCGATATCTTCTTAAGTTTCAATTCGAGAGATATTTATGCTTCTTCCCCTGAGTTAACCATCTGATGCTCAATCTTGTTAGGATCCGTCCTTATAGAGTTTTTCCCTTATCTTTTCGTAAGTACGGTGAAAGTTCCTAAAGAAAGGATGCCGACTTCATCATGATGACTGGAGCAGAGAAATAAAGACATCAACGAAAGGGATCAACTTCTTCGAGAAGAGCAACCAAAACTGAGAAGATCCGTTAGATTTTTCGTAACCCAATCCCTTTCCCCTTACTCCCCTCCTAAATCTCGGGACGAGATTTCTTGTAGTGGAGGAGAATTGTGACGCCCGGATAATTAGGCTACAGTGAACCTCTGCTAATGATGCCACGTCACCTCGATTACTGTTGCTAATCTCGCGTTAGTTCGAAAACGGTTCGAATTCAAATTCAAAATTAAAAAAACAATAAAAGTTTTCAAATATTAAAACTAAAATGTTCGGATCGTGCCAGATAATACATAGGTGATCATGGTGGTGAAACCAAACTTTTATGAAATGCTTAACTGCACTAAAATGATTTAAATAGTAGCAAACCTAATTATTTAAATGCTTTTACTAATTAATAAATTATCAAACTAAATTATCTGGGGACTAGACTTTTTGTGACAGTGGACTAAACTGAAATACTAAATTAGATGCTAAGTATGTATTTTACAGAAACTAAAATAATAGGAAACAAATATAAAACAGTAAAGCAAAATTACAAAAATAAAAAGAAAACAAAAATAAAATAAAAGGAAAATAACTTTACCCTCCCCTCCGACTGGGCCTTGGCCCAGTTGGCCGTGTGGCCGAGTGGCCTGCCGGTCCACCCCGTGGCCTACTTAGGCTACCCTCACTCCCGAAACCCTAATCCACCCACTACCCCTCCCCTTCTCTCCTGTTCCCGTCTGGATCGGATCGGGCACCAGGGCCATCCCCGACGCTCGCCCCTGCGTCCCCGTCGCCGATCCCGCCAACTCGCTGACCGCCGACGCCCGTCGCCTCCCTGACCCAGAGGCGGCGCCCGCCACCTCGACGTCATCGACCAGGGCCTCGTTGCCCCGTCCGCGACCGCGCCGTCACCGGATCCCGCTGGACCGCCTCCTCTCTGTCACGCCGTCCCCATCAACCACCCCGACACCCGCTGCCCCTTACCCTACGGCCCAGTGAGCCCCTTCCCTTCCCTCTCTCTCTCTCTCTCTCTCTCTCTCTCTCTCTCTCTCTCTCTCTCTCTCTCTCTCTCTCTCTCTCTCTCTCTCTCTCTCTCTCTCTCTCTCTCTCTCTCTCTCTGACCTCTTCTTTCCTCGCTCACACCAGCATGCTCGCTCCACCGTCGCCACGCGCCTCGTGCTCGCCGTGCTGCAGCTCCGCACCCCTGACCTCCTCTTCCCCTCGCACCACACCGTGGTCTGCGTCTCTGGCCTGCGCCTCGCTCCAGCGTATGCCCTGCAGCCGTCGCCGCGCGCTCACCCCATGCCCGCGCTGGCTGGATCCCCGCACCCTAACGCCGCCGCCCGGTCTGTGAGTCGCGCCCTGGATCCCGGCGTCGCCGCCCCACAGCCCTCGTCGTGCCTTCCGCCCGCCGCTGCTTGACCCCCTGCTGCTGCTCTGCACAGCCCCAGCAGCCACGCCCCCTCTGCTCCGCCCGCCACGGATCCGTTCGCCCCGTCGGTGCCCTTGCCCGCCCCGCGCGCCGTACCCTCCTCGCCGGAGCTCCCCTGCCACCCCGCAGCGCTCGGTCGGGTGCGCCTCTGTTCGGGCTGTGCCCGAAGCCCGCGCCCGCTATGGCTCCCCCAGAGCCACTGACTAGGGGGCCCCACGCCCCAGAAAAAATTAAAGAAAAAGTGATTAAAACAAATAAATAATTAGTTAGTTAATGAATTAATCAACTTAATTAATCACGGTTAATTAAACTAATGAAACTTAGTTAACCTAATTAACTAATTAAGCTAATAAATCCTATTTAGTTAGTCTGAGTCAATGACGAACGGGATCCACATGTCAGGTTGACCCAGTCAACCCACTGTAGACTGCTGACGTCATGCTGACGTCATGATGACATCAGCTTACACTATTCTGGATAATGTTAGAATTAAATAGATAAATAAATTCAGAAAATGATTTAAACTTTAGAAAAACATAGAGAATAAACCATAGCTCAGATGAAAATGTTTTCTACATGAAAGTTGCTCAGAATGACGAGACAAATCCGGATACGCAGCCCGTTCGTCCGCTACACATCCCTAGCATAGCAAACACGCAAATTTTCCCCTCCGATTCATCTGTCCGAAAACGCGAAACAACGGGAATACTTTCCCGGATGTTTCCCCCCCTTCGCCGGTATCACCTACTACCGCGTTAGGGCACGCTTAGCACCACTCGTTGTCATGTCATGCATCGTCATGCATATGTTTGCATTATATTTATTGTTTCTTCCCCCTCTTCTCTCGCTAGACACCGAGACTGACGCCGCTGCTACCCGGTACAACTACGGTGTTGACGACCCCTCCTTGCCAGAGCAACCAAGCAAGCCCCCCCTCCTTGATCACCAGATATCGCCTATTCTTCTCTATACTACTTGCATTAGAGTACTATAGCATGTTACTGCTTTTCGTTAAACCTACCCTGATGCATAGCCTGTCCTTGCCACTACCGTTGTTACCTTTACCTGCAATCCTACATGCTTAGTATAGGATGCTAGTATTCCATCTGTGGCCCTACATTCATGTCCGTCTGCTGTGCTATACTATCGGGTCGTGATCACTAGGGAGGTGATCACGGGTATATACTATATACTTTATACATGATACACGTGGTGACTAAAGTCGGGTCGGCTCGTGGAGCACCCGCAAGTGATTCACAGATTGGGGGCTGAAAGGACCTTTGTCCCGACGGCCCTCTGGGTGGATCTTTGTGGCGGAGCGACAGGGCAGGTTGAGACCGCCTAGGTGAGAGGTGGGCCTGGCCCTGGTCGGTGTCCGTGGTTACATCAATTAACACGCTTAACGAGATCTTGGTATTTGATCTGAGTCTGGCCATTTGGTCTATATGCACTAACCAACTACGTGGGAAAGATATGGGCACTCGACGTCGTGGTATCAGCCGAAGCCTTTGTGACGTCAGCGACTGAGCGGGGCACACCAGATTGGACCGCATAACGTGACTTCCTTTGTAATGGAGGTTGCCAGGTTTGCTTGCGGCCGCCCACGCAACGTGCACGTGTGCAATGGGCGATGGGCCCAGACCCTGCACGCTTAGGATTAGACCGGCGTGCTGACCTCTCTGTTGTGCCTAGATGGGGCTGCGACGTGTTGATCTTCCGCGGCCGGGCATGACCCAGAAAAGTGTGTCCGGCCAAATGGGATCGAGCGTGTTGGGTTATGTGGTGCACCCCTGCAGGGAAGTTTATCTATTCGAATAGCCGTGTCCCTCGGTAAAAGGACGACACGGAGTTGTACCTTGACCTTATGACAACTAGAACCAGATACTTAATAAAACACACCCTTCCAAGTGCCAGATATAACCCGGTGATCGCTCTCTAACAGGGCGACGAGGAGGGGATCGCCGGGTAGGATTATGCTATGCGATGCTACTTGGAGGACTTCAGTCTACTATCTTCTACATGCTGCAAGACGGAGGCTGCCAGAAGTGTAGTCTTCGACAGGATTAGCTATCCCCCTCTTATTCTGGCATTCTGCAGTTCAGTCCATCGATATGGCCCTTTACACATATACCCATGCATATGAAGTGTTACTTGCTTGCGAGTACTTTGGATGAGTACTCACGGTTGCTTTTCTCTCTCTTTTCCCCCTTTCCTTTCTCTCTGGTTGTCGGAACCAGATGTTGAAGCCCAGGAGCCAGACGCCACTGTCGATGACGACTCCTACTACACCGGAGGTGCCTACTACTACGTGCAGCCCGCAGACGACGACCAGGAGTAGTTAGGAGGATCCCAGGCAGGAGGCCTGCGCCTCTTTCGATCTGTATCCCAGTTTGTGCTAGCCATCTTATGGCAACTTGTTTAGCTTATGTCTGAACTCAGATATTGTTGCTTCCGCTGACTCGTCCATGATTGAGCACTTGTATTCGAGCCCTCGAGGCCCCTGGCTTGTATTATGATGCTTGTATGACTTATTTTATTTTTAGAGTTGTGTTGTGATATCTTCCCGTGAGTCCCTGATCTTGATCGTACACGTTTGCGTGTACGATTAGTGTATGATTGAATCGGGGGTGTCACACCTATCTAACCATATGTAATGTTTGAGATGGCAAAAATAGAAAAATGTGTACAAGAAACCAAGTAGAAGCAGCATTATTATCCAGCTCAAAGATAAAACATAAAATGCATTGCCAAAGGTATATAGATTCTTTCCAAGTTGAGGAGCTCACGCTCAGGATTTCATCTGAGGCAACGTTGCAGCCAAACCCATTGCTTTGAGAAATTTTATAGGGATGTAGGAATTATTTAAATTTCAATTATAAATCAAGAGAAGTAACCATTTCTTAATCATTATCATTTCTAAATTATGCGTGACTCTTCTCGAATTTCCATTTTTAACATTCATGTTTTCTGCTTTTTATATTCTCTATTCTTTAAGGTTCGGCTTTCAATATTGTCGGAATCAGGGCTCCGCGGACCCAAACAAGGTTCGAACTCTGGGGCGTGTGCGAAGAACTCTCCCTAGCTACAGCCCGCTGCTTCCCGCCTCAAGGCTTGGCTCCAGCGTTCTCGAGCGAGAGGGAAGGAAGAGATGGACACGGTGATTTACCCAGGTTCAGGTCACCTTGCGGTGTAATACCCTTCTCCTACTTTGTGGTGGATTGCCTTGCGAGGGAGGTTGAGTATGAACTAGTACAAGGGTGAGCTGCCTCGCGAGGGCACAAAGGGTGAGAATGGATCGACCTCTCTCTACGGTGGAGACTAACCTATCTTTTATACTGGCCCGGTCCTCTTCCCCAAAGGCTTAGGCGGGAAGGAATACCACAACGGCCAAATTCGAAGGGGGTTAGGAGTACACCCTATCCTGACTAAAGGTGTTCTTCGCCTGCAAAGCTTCTGGTCATGACATCTAGGTGGGCTCGATGATGACCTCCGTCCTGCCGAGTCTGTGATATTGGTCTTGTTGCACTTAATGGAAACCTTTGGGGGATCCCTTCGGGACCCGCGTGCTGGCTTTGTCCCTTTAGCACCGAAGAGGAAACTGTCTTGGACTGCGCCTGCTGGTGCCCTTCTGGCTCCCTCGTCGTGGCCTACGTCACTACGCGCCCCGTGAGGCTGGGGGCTGGCATGGAGATGTCCGCTCCTCGGGAGGCAGCCTCGGGACGACGCTCCTCGGGAGGCCTTGATGTATTTCCTCCTCGCCAGGCGGGGGCCCTCGCGAGGGCCTTGATTGTGCAGTCTTGGCGCTGGGCCACGCTGGGCCCTTGAAGATCCCACGCGCTAGGCCGCAGGCAGACGGGCCTGGGTACCCCCGGTCCCAGAGCACCGACAAATATATTTGGTGGGTATAAAATCTGTATGAATCTATTATAGGAATTCGCTTTGTTGGGAATTCATTTTTTCTTTATAAAACAATTCTTAATCTGCTCTTCGTATAATTTTATGAATTCTTTTAGATTGAGTCATACTACTTTGATTGAGGCAACAACCCGGTTTTAAAAATTTAAGGTACTCCCTCCAATCCAAATTAATTGACATATTGGATCGGAGGGAGTACAAAACATCTCGTGGTGTGGGAAATCAACCAGATTTATAATTGTTTCTTGACAAATGAGATTACAGTTTTGCAAACTAGTAAAAAAATGCACGTGCTACATGGTCGATACATTTTCAAGATTATTATTGTGGCTAGGACACATTTTCAAATTATTTTAGAGAAAAATGTGTTGAAACACCGAGTACAACATAGACACTGTTGGGGAACGTAGTAATTTCAAAAAATTTCCTACGCACACGCAAGATCATGGTGATGCATAGCAACGAGAGGGGAGAGTGTTGTCTATGTACCCTCGTAGACCGAAGCGGAAGCGTTGACGCAACGTAGAGGAAGTAGTCGTACGTCTTCCCGGTCCAACCGATCCAAGCACCGTTACTCCGGCACCTCCGAGTTCTTTAGCACACGACAGCTCGATGGCGATCCCGGGCTCCGATCCAGCAAAGCTTGGGAGGAGTTCCGTCAAGACGACGGCGTGGTGACGATCTTTATGTTCTACCGACGCAGGGCTTCGCCTAAGCACCGCTACGATATGACCGAGGTGGAATATGGTGGAGGGGGGCACCGCACACGGCTAAGGAACGATCACGAAGATCAACTTGTGTGTCATGGGGTGCCCCCCTGCCCCCGTATATAAAGGAGCAAGGGGAGGGGGCCGGTCGGCCAAGCTAGGCGCGCCAGGGGAGTCCTACTCCCACCGGGAGTAGGATTCCCCCCCCCCCAATCCTAGTCCAACTAGGTTTCCCGGAGGGGGAAGGGAGAGAGAGGGGCGCCGCCCCTTCTCCTAGTCCTACTAGGACTAGGGAAGGGGGAAGAGGCGCGCGGCCACCCTGGCCAGCCCTTTCCTCCTTTTCCACTAAGGCCCATGAGGCCCATTATGCTCCCGAGGGGTTCCGGTAACCTCCCGGTACTCCGGTAAATTCCCGTTTTCACTCGGAACCATTCCGAAGTCCAAACATAGGCTTCCAATATATCAATCTTTACGTCTCGACCATTTCGAGACTCCTCGTCATGTCCGTGATCACATCCGGGACTCCGAACTCCTTCGGTACATCAAAATACACAAACTCATAATAACCGTCATCGAAACCTTAAGCGTGCGGACCCTACGGTTCGAGAACAATGTAGACATGACCGAGACACGTCTCCGGTCAATAACCAATAGCGGGACCTGGATGCCCATATTAGCTCCTACATATTCTGCGAAGATCTTTATCGGTCAGACCGCATAACAACATACGTTGTTCCTTTTGTCATCGGTATGTTACTTGCCCGAGATTCGATCGTCGGTATCCAATACCTAGTTCAATCTCGTTACCGGCAAGTCTCTTTACTCGTTCCGTAATACATCATCTTGCAACTAACTCATTAGTTGTAATGCTTGCAAGGCTTAGGTGATGTGTATTACCGAGAGGGCCCAGAGATACCTCTCCGACAATCGGAGTGACAAATCCTAATCTCAAATCGCCAACCCAACATCTACCTTTGGAGACACCTGTAATGCTCCTTTATAATCACCCAGTTACGTTGTGACGTTTGGTAGCACCCAAAGTGTTCCTCCGGCAAACGGGAGTTGCATAATCTCATAGTCATAGGAACATGTATAAGTCATGAAGAAAGCAATAGCAACATACTAAACAATCGGGTGCTAAGCTAATGGAATGGGTCATGTCAATCAGATCATTCATCTAATGATGTGATCCCGTTAATCAAATAACAACTATTTGTCCATGGTTAGGAAACATAACCATCTTTGATTAACGAGCTAGTCAAGTAGAGGCATACTAGTGACACTCTGTTTGTTTATGTATTCACACATGTATTATGTTTCCGGTTAATACAATTCTAGCATGAATAATAAACATTTATCATGATATATAAGGAAATAAATAATAACTTTATTATTGCCTCTAGGGCATATTTCCTTCAGTCTCCCACTTGCACTAGAGTCAATAATCTAGATCACATCACCATGTGATTAACATCGATAGTTCACATCATCATGTGATTAACACCCATAGTTCACATCGCCATGTGACCAACACCCAAAGTGTTTACTAGATTCAGTAATCTAGTTCATATTGCTATGTAACCAACACCCAAAGGGTTTACTAGATTCAGTAATCTAGTTCACATCGCTATGTGATTAACACCCAAAGAGTACTAAGGTGTGATCATGTTTTGCTTGTGAGAGAATCTTAGTCAACGGGTCTTTCACATTTAGATCCGTTATGTATTTTGCAATTTTCTATGTCTACAATGCTCTGCACGGAGCTACTCTAGCTAATTGCTCCCACTTTCAATATGTATCTAGATCGAGACTTAGAGTCATCCAGATCAGTGTCAAAACTTGCATCGACGTAACCCTTTACGACGAACCTTTTGTCACTTCCGTAATCGAGAAACATATCCTTATTCCAGTATGGATAATTTTGACCGCTGTCCATTGATCTACTCCTAGATCACTATTGTACTCCCTCGCCAAAATCAGTGTAGGGTATACAATAGATCTGGTACACAGCATGGCATACTTTATAGAACCTATGGCTAAAGCATAGGGAATGACTTTCATTCTCTTTCTATCTTCTGCCGTGGTCGGGTTTTGAGTCTTACTCAATTTTACACCTTGTAACACAGTCAAGAACTCTTTCTTTGACTGTTCCATTTTGAACTACTTCAAAATCTTGTCAAGGTATGTACTTATTGAAAAAACCTATCAAGCGTCTTGATCTATCTCTATAGATCTTGATGCTCAATATGTAAGCAGCTTCACCGAGGTCTTTCTTTGAAAAACTCCTTTCAAACACTCCTTTATGCTTTGCAGAATAATTCTACATTATTTCTGATCAACAATATGTTACTCACATATACTTATCAGAAAGGCTGTAGTGCTCCCACTCACTTTCTTGTAAATACAGGCTTCATCGTAAGTCTGTATAAAACTAAATGCTTTGATCAACTTATCAAAGCGTATATTCCAACTCCGAGATGCTTGCACCAGTCCATAGATGGATCGCTGGAGCTTGTGTATTTTGTTAGCGCCTTTAGGATTGACAAAACCTTCTAGTTGCATCATATACAACTCTTCTTTAATAAATCCATTAAGGAATGCAGTTTTTTTTATCCATTTGCCAGATTTCATAAACTGCGGCAATTGCTAACATGATTCGGATAGACTTAAGCATAGATACGAGTGAGAAACTCTCATCGTAGTCAACAGTTTGAACTTGTCGAAAACCTTTTGCGACAATTCTAGCTTTGTAGATAGTAACACTACTATCATCGTCCGTCTTCCTCTTGAAGATCCATTTATTCTTAATTGCTTGCCGATCATCGGGCAAGTCAACCAAAGTCCACACTTTGTTTTCATACATGGATCCCATCTCAGATTTCATGGCTTCAAGCCATTTCGCGGAATCTGGGCTCATCATCGCTTCCTCATAGTTCGTAGGTTCGTCATGGTCAAGTAACATGACCTCCAGAACAGGATTACCGTACCACTCTGGTGCGGATCTCACTCCGGTTTACCTACGAGGTTTGGTAGTAACTTGATCTGAAGTTACATGATCATCATCATTAGCTTCCTCACTAATTGGTGTAGTAGTCACAGGAACAGGTTTCTGTGATGAACTACTTTCCAATAAGGGAGCAGGTACAGTTACCTCATCAAGTTCTACTTTCCTCCCACTCACTTCTTTCGAGAGAAAATCCTTCTCTAGAAAGTTTCCGAATTTAGCAACAAAAGTCTTGCCTTCGGATTTGTGATAGAAGGTGTATCCAACAGTTTCTTTTGGATATCCTATGAAGACACATTTCTCCGATTTGGGTTTGAGCTTATCAGGATGAAACTTTTTCACATAAGCATCACAACCCCAAACTTTAAGAAACGACACCTTTGGTTTCTTGCCAAACCACAGTTCAGATTGTGTCGTCTCAACGGACTTAGATGGTGCCCTTTTTAACGTGAAAGCAGCTGTCTCTAATGCATAACCCCAAAACTATAGTGGTAAATCGGTAAGAAACATCATAGATTGTACTATATCCAATAAAGTACGGTTATGACGTTCGGACACACCATTATGCTGTGGTGTTCCGGTGGCATGAATTTGTGAAACTATTCCACATTGTTTTAATTGAAGACCAAACCTCGTAACTCAAATATTTGTCTCCGCGATCAGATCGTAGAAACTTTATTTTCTTGTCACGATGATTTTCCACTTCACTCTGAAATTCTTTGAACTTTTCAAATGTTTCAGACTTATATTTCATCAAGTAGATATACCCATATCTGCTCAAATCATCTGTGAAGGTCAGAAAATAATGATACCCGCTGCAAGCTTCAATATTCATTGGACCACATACATCAGTATGTATGATTTCTAACAAATCTGTTGCTTGCTCCATTGTTCCGGAGAACGGCGTTTTAGTCATCTTGCCCAAGAGGCATGGTTCGCAAGCATCAAGTGATTCATAATCAAGTGATTCAAAAAATCCATCAGCATGGAGTTTCTTCATGCGCTTTACACCAATATGACCTAAATGGCAGTGCCACAAATAAGTTGCACTATCATTATTGACTTTGCATCTTTTGGTTTCAATATCATGAATATGTGTATCACTACGATCGAGATCCAATGAACCATTTTCATTGGGTGTGTGACCATATAAGGTTTTATTCATGTAAACAGAACAACAATTTATTCTCTTACTTAAATGAATAACCGTATTACAATAAACATGATCAAATCATATTTATGCTCAACGCAAACACCAAATAACACTTATTTAGGTTCAACACTAATCCCGAAAGTATAGGGAGTGTGCGATGATGATCCTATCAATCTTGGAACCACTTCCAATTTTCATCGTCACTTCATCCTTAACTAGTCTCTGTTCATTCTGCAACTCCCGATTCAAGTTACTAATCTTAGTAACTGAACTAGTACCAAATACTGAGGGGTTGCTATGAACACTAGTAAAATACACATCAATAACATGTATATCAAATATACTTATGTTCACTTTGCCATCCTTCTTATCCGCCAATCACTTGGGGTAGTTCCGCTTCCAGTGACCAGTCCCTTTGCAGTAGAAGCACTTAGTCTCAGGCTTAGGACTAGACTTTGAGCTTCTTCACTTGAGCAGCAACTTGCTTGCCGTTCTTCTTGAAGTTCCCCTTTCTTCCCTTTGCCCTTTTTCTTGAAACTAGTGATCTTGTCAACCATCAACACTTGATGTTTTTCTCGATTTCTACCTTCGTCAATTTCAGCATTACGAAGAGCTTGGGAATCGTTTCCGTTATCCCTTGCATATCATAGTTCATCACAAAGTTCTACTAACTTGGTGATGGTGACTAGAGAATTCTGTCAATCACTATCTTATCTGGAAGATTAACTCCCACTTGATTCAAGCGATTGTAGTACCCAGACAATCTGAGCACATGCTCACTAGTTGAGCGATTCTCCTCCATCTTTTAGCTATAGAACTTGTTGGAGACTTCATATCTCTCAACTCGGGTATTTGCTTGAAATATTAACTTCAACTCCTGGAACATCTTATATGGTCCATGACATTCAAAACGTCTTTGAAGTCCCGATTCTAAGCCGTTAAGCATGGTGCACTTAACTATCAAGTAGTCATCATATTGAGCTAGCAAAACGTTCATAACGTCTGCATCTGCTCCTGCAATAGGTCTGTCACCTAGCGGTGCATCAAGGACATAATTCTTCTGTGCAGCAATGAGGATAAACCTCAGATCACGGATCAAATCCGCATCATTGCTACTAACATCTTTCAACACAATTTTCTCTAGGAACATATCAAAATAAACAGGGAGCAACAACGCGAGCTATTGATCTACAACATAGATATGCTAATACTACCAGGACTAAGTTCATGATAAATTTAAGTTCAATTAATCATATTACTTAAGAACTCCCACTTAGATAGACATCCCTCTAATCTTCTAAGTGATCACGTGATCCATATCAACTAAACCATGTCCGATCATCACGTGAGATGGAGTAGTTTCAATGGTGAACATCATTATGTTGATCATATCTACTATATGATTCACGCTCGACCTTTCGGTCTCCGTGTTCCGAGGTCATATCTTATATGCATAGCTCGTCAAGTATAACCTGAGTATTCCGCGTGTGCAACTGTTTTGCACCCGTTGTATTTGAACGTAGAGCCTATCACACCCGATCATCACGTGGTGTCTCAGCACGAAGAACTTTCGCAACGGTGCATACTCAGGGAGAACACTTCTTGATAATTTAGTGAGAGATCATCTTAAAATGCTACCGTCAATCAAAGCAAGATAAGATGCATAAAAGATAAACATCACATGCAATCAATATAAGTGATATGATATGGCCATCATCATCTTGTGCTTGTGATCTCCATCTCCGAAGCACCATCATGATCACCATCGTCACCAGCGTGACACCTTGATCTCCATCGTAGCATCGTTGTCGTCTCGCCAATCTTATGCTTCTACGACTACCGCTACCGCTTAGTGATAAAGTAAAGCATTACAGGGCGATTGCATTGCATACAATAAAGCGACAACTATATGGCTCCTGCCGGTTGCCGATAACTCGGTTACAAAACATGATCATCTCATACAATAAAATTTAGCATCATGCCTTGACCATATCACATCACAACATGCCCTGCAAAAACAAGTTAGACGTCCTCTACTTTGTTTGTTGCAAGTTTTACGTGGCTGCTACGGGCTTTAAGCAAGAACTCATCTTACCTACGCATCAAAACCACAACGATAGTTTGTCAAGTTGATGCCGTTTTAACCTTCGCAAGGACCGGGCGTAGCCACACTTGGTTCAACTAAAGTTGGTGAGATGTCTCCCGCAAGCCATCTGTGTGCAAAGCACGTCGAGGGAACCGGTCTCGCGTAAGCGCACTGGCGTAAAGTTGGTCCGGTCATCTCATCCAACAATACCGCCAACCAAAGTATGACATCTTTGGTAGGCAGTATGACTTATATCGCCCACAACTCACTTGTGTTCTACTCGTGCATAACATCAAACCATAAAAACCTAGGCTCGGATGCCACTGTTGGGGAACGTAGTAATTTCAAAAAATTTCCTACGCACACGCAAGATCATGGTGATGCATAGCAACGAGAGGGGAGAGTGTTGTCTACGTACCCTCGTAGACCGAAGCGGAAGCGTTGACGCAACGTAGAGGAAGTAGTCGTACGTCTTCCCGGTCCAACCGATCCAAGCACCGTTACTCCGGCACCTCCGAGTTCTTTAGCACACGTACAGCTCGATGACGATCCCCGGGCTCCGATCCAGCAAAGCTTCGGGGAGGAGTTCCGTCAGCACGACGGCGTGGTGACGATCTTGATGTTCTACCGACGCAGGGCTTCGCCTAAGCACCGCTACGATATGACCGAGGTGGAATATGGTGGAGGGGGGCACCGCACACGGCTAAGGAACGATCACGAAGATCAACTTGTGTGTCATGGGGTGCCCCCCTGCCCCCGTATATAAAGGAGAAAGGGGAGGGGGCCGGCCGGCCAGGCTAGGCGCGCCAGGGGAGTCCTACTCCAACCGGGAGTAGGATTCCCCCCCCCCCCAATCCTAGTCCAACTAGGTTTCCCGGAGGGGGAAGGGAGAGAGAGGGGCGCCGCCCCTTCTCCTAGTCCTACTAGGACTAGGGAAGGGGGAAGAGGCGCGCGGCCACCCTGGCCAGCCCTTTCCTCCTTTTCCACTAAGGCCCATGAGGCCCATTATGCTCCCGAGGGGTTCCGGTAACCTCCCGGTACTCCGGTAAATTCCCGTTTTCACTCGGAACCATTCCGAAGTCCAAACATAGGCTTCCAATATATCAATCTTTACGTCTCGACCATTTCGAGACTCCTCGTCATGTCCGTGATCACATCCGGGACTCCGAACTCCTTCGGTACATCAAAATACACAAACTCATAATAACCGTCATCGAAACCTTAAGCGTGCGGACCCTACGGTTCGAGAACAATGTAGACATGACCGAGACACGTCTCCGGTCAATAACCAATAGCGGGACCTGGATGCCCATATTGGCTCCTACATATTCTGCGAAGATCTTTATCGGTCGACCGCATAACAACATCGTTGTTCCTTTTGTCATCGGTATGTTACTTGCCCGAGATTCGATCGTCGGTATCCAATACCTAGTTCAATCTCGTTACCGGCAAGTCTCTTTACTCGTTCCGTAATACATCATCTTGCAACTAACTCATTAGTTGTAATGCTTGCAAGGCTTAGGTGATGTGTATTACCGAGAGGGCCCAGAGATACCTCTCCGACAATCGGAGTGACAAATCCTAATCTCGAAATACGTCAACCCAACATCTACCTTTGGAGACACCTGTAATGCTCCTTTATAATCACCCAGTTACGTTGTGACGTTTGGTAGCACCCAAAGTGTTCCTCCGGCAAACGGGAGTTGCATAATCTCATAGTCATAGGAACATGTATAAGTCATGAAGAAAGCAATAGCAACATACTAAACGATCGGGTGCTAAGCTAATGGAATGGGTCATGTCAATCAGATCATTCATCTAATGATGTGATCCCGTTAATCAAATAACAACTATTTGTCCATGGTTAGGAAACATAACCATCTTTGATTAACGAGCTAGTCAAGTAGAGGCATACTAGTGACACTCTGTTTGTTTATGTATTCACACATGTATTATGTTTCCGGTTAATACAATTCTAGCATGAATAATAAACATTTATCATGATATATAAGGAAATAAATAATAACTTTATTATTGCCTCTAGGGCATATTTCCTTCAGACACATATACACACACACACTTACACATCACCCAATGGATATCGAAGTCGTGGAGTCGCAAGATTGACGACGTCACTGGTGGCACCTCAATGTCAATAGGAGTGTCATCTCCGACTAAAGTATATTCCAATTTAATAACACATAAATTATGTCAAACATGGATTTAATCTTTGGTGGACCAAGGGGACAACCATCTTTCTAGCCATCTTACCATATGTAATGTTTGAGAAGGCGAAAATGGAAAAATGTGTACAAGAAATCAAGTAGAAGAAACACTATTAACCAGTTGAAAGATAAACCTAAAAGGCATTGCATGAGGTATATAGATTTTTGTCAAGTTGAGGAGCTCACACTCCGGATTTCATTGAATATGAAACCAACAAGGTCCATAGGTTGCAGCCAAACCCAATGCAGCACAACTCAAACTCCACTTCAAAGTGGGACTAGGGGGAGACTTAAATGCTTCCATAATCAAAACAAAACCATAGACAATGACCAAAACACATATGCAAAGCAACACACACACACAACTATTACCCAAAACTAGAAGATATTACCACTTCTGTATACCGCATAGCTCGAGCATATCATCCAGCACGAAGCTCATTAGCTAGCCTCCAATCTTCTTATCAATGAGCCCCATCCCCCATGTTTGGAGAAAAATCAGTTACCGCCCTAGAAATTTGCAGTGCCACACTGGGAAGCCTCGGTTAAGCATATTTTTCTACATAATTGTTCAGTTGTCTATCCATTTTGCGATCTTGTACATCACAATAGTTGAATGATGTGGTAGCAGATTATCAAACACACCATCTTTCAAGTTTTCTACATAGACCAAATAATTGCAGCAACACCAACCAAAACCATCCCTCGGACATTGCAAGGAAAGCTCAAAATCCAAGAGCTAATCTTTCAGAAGCTAATAGGCACATCTATTATGCCAGTAGAGCACTTTACCATGCCCTAAACATATCTCGCTAATTTGCACTTAAAAGAACAAATGATCGTGGTCTTCAAGTTCTTGACAACTAAACCACTTATTATCACTATGTTTCCAACCCCTCCTAATCAAAACATATATATCATTTATCAAATTGCAATATGAATTTTTTGAGACACCGCGTTGATCCACATCATCCTAATTATTTCAACCATTGGGTTTGCAATCGAATGGATCACACGTCCATTAGATCTACATAAACATACCTAAACAGATTGTGTCCGTTAGATTTACATAATTGTACCCAAATAGATCACATCCTTTGGACGGAGTTTTCCATGTCATATTATGTATATCTTCTAATATTTTTCCCACAATTTTTTGGAGGAACGTTTATGAATATGATGATTCTACAGTCAATGTGGAGATTAGGGAGAGTGTTAGGAGTTAATTAGATAATACCCAGATATTGTAACGGGTACATGGTGTGCGTAAATGCCAACAATCGCGTCCTTTCCTCCCGACTCTCCCAAACATCGCATCCCATGTTCGTGCCTCTTTAGAAGATATATAATGTACATTCAATTAATAAAGTTTATGGCTACTATTCATTCACAGTGTTTTGCATTGGCAATATGGGAAACATGAGTAAACTTTACTACCCAAAAGCGATACAAGTGCGTAATCAAAGATTAACCATTTTTACGGGGTTATTTAATGGAAAACGCCATTCCAATCATGGCCTTATTATCACACCTCTCCAGCCCCTCCTAATCAAGTTGTATATAATCTATATAGTATTAGCAGATAGCCAAACAATTAGATTAATTTTCAAAGGGCCTCTAACCATCCAAGTGCTTGTATATTTCCCAATTAATCTACAGTTTTGATGGCTAGATGCGTGGAAAATATAGAAACAACTCCAGGTTTTGTGAAAAGATAGACATGCGTGCTTTGCTCATTAGACAACTCCACACCACTACATTGTTGTTCATGCGCAAAGATAAATTAATCCTCTGAAAACCTTGATCTATTAACATGGCCTAATTTGTTTGACAAAAATTAAAGAATACTTCCTTTACTTTCATGAAAACCTATCATAAGTGAGATTATCTAGACTTTTTCTTCTGTCAAGAAAACATGAAGTTCCTAATATTTTTACTTCTAATGAGGTTCTGCCGAATCTAGTGGTCATTCTTAATTTTCCACAACCATTTACTAAGGAGATACATGTTCATAACATGTAATCCACTAGCTCAAGCCCAATATAATCCTCAGGTTGACACTCTTGTTGCCAATTAACTAGATGATATTTTCTAGATCCCTCATTTTACTTCCATAATAAGGGATTGTTTGGTTTATAGGTAAAGTGGAGGAGAAGTGTAGGAATATGATGTTTTCTTTTGGAAGAACTATTCATGCCTTTGGTTTAGGACGACGATAACTGCCACACGTGTGGGCATTAAGGGGTTTGCCCACACGTTTTGTGTGGTGTCTAAGAGGACCAGCCCGCACGCCTACGTGTGGGCAAAAGAACTAGCGCCCACACGCCTCTTTTTTTACTTGCGGTCCCTCTCTCACACGCCTACGTGTGGGAAAAATACATAACGCCCACACGACCTCTCTCAGTCACCTACCTTACGGTCCCGCACGCCCCGCGTGACAGTCACCACGCGTCCCTGCAGTTGCCATGGTCCAGACCCTATTCAATATTCGTTTAACTGCAGTTGCCATGTCGTTGAAGTACAGTTGCCATGTCGGACAACTAAAGTTGCCATGGTTGCTCAACTGCAGTTGCCATCTCACGTCAAGTGCCATATGCCATTTTGGACAACTGCAGCTGTTGCCATGTATGGTCTGGTTTACTATAGTCGCCATGATTTGAAAACTTTAGAGGTTGCCACCTACTAACACTAAGTAGTTGCCATGTATGATCTGGATTACTACAGTTGCCATGATTTGAAAATCTTAGGAGTTGCCACCTACTAACACTAGGCAGTTGCTGTGTAGCGCTAACACTAGGCATTTGCCGTGTAGCGCTACAAACACAGTTGCCGTGTAGTTGCCACCTACTAGACAGTTGCCATGTAGTTTCCACCTACAAAGAGACAGTTGCCACCTACTAACACTAGGCAGTTGTCGTGTAGCGTACAAAGAGACAGTTGTCACCTACTAACACTAGGCAGTTGCCATGTATGGTCTGGTCTGCTTACAAGCATGCTAGGGCAGTTGCCATGTACACTGCAAAACGCATGTCAACTGGCAGCTTGGGTGTGGAGAGAGGAGACGAGCGTGTGGGCGAGATGGCAAATGCCCACACACCTGCCCTTGTGCGTGAGTGAAAACTGGCGTGTGGCCAACTGCTAAACGCCCACACACCGGCCCCTTCGTGTGGTGAAACGGACGTGTGGGTGACCGGGTGAATGCCCACACATCAGCCCAGTCCTACGTGGCACCACAAACATGCCAAGATTCGTGCACCCACAAACGGACGCGGATCCACGCGTGTGGGCGAGATGCAAACGCCCAGACGTGTGGGCGTTAGTGTTTCCGTTAGTTTAAAGGAATGGAGAGGAAGGAAAATGGAGGAAAATGCCTTTGGTCTCATTTTCAAATAAAAATGTAGGAAACTTACAATCCACTTGGACTACCTATTAGCTTTGCTACACACAAAGTACAAGATTCAATTATTTCATGACATAATTATATCCTAGTTATACCTCTTCATGTGTTTTGACTTTGATTTCATCCTGTTTAGTAGTATTCCAATGTTTTTCCCATTCATGTGAACCGAACACGCAATTTAACATTAATATTGTGTTTTTGATCATTTGCTTTGCATTAGTTACCTTTTTTGTATTATCCTATTCCTATGTTTTTTCCATAATCCTGCGAGGCAAGGATATTGAATCCGTTTTCCTAGAGAAATAGATACTTTTATTAGGGCTCTAGACAGTTTAAACATGGATATCATATAGAATGGAACATTACCGAGACATGATTTAAATAAGACTAATCCGCCCCAAAGAATTTTTTTATGCCAACCCTGTTATCTAATTTTCTCATAGCCTTCTCGGCAGTACTTTTCTAATCTTTATTATCTTGACTAACAAACTCAAAAGAATGGCCCTATATTGAAAATATAATTGGCCATCTACATACCTAACATAGTTTTATAATCCTTCATATATTTGTATTTTCCACTCACCGAAAATTCAAGATTTCATTATAGTGGAAATTAATTTATAAACGTGAGAGATGCTAAAAAATACATAAATAATTTCAGATGCATAACACGATTTTTACAATCTTTAAGCATGAAGATTGTTGATTGCATATTGCTTTATTAATGAGCTTGTTTATATCATCTACTACAAATATTAAACAGAATATGGTACAAACTACTGTCTTGTATAATTGTTTTCCTAATTAAAAGAGTTTACAATTGGATTATTCACCATTATAATAATTTTAACGTGTTCATAATTTTCACAAAACCGGACATAAATCTAAGAAGAAAAACTTTTAAACATACATTTGTAGAAAATGACAATTAATCTTATTATGAACCTTCTCAATATCTACTTTAAAGAAAATTAAGGTAGTTCTTGTTCTTATGCAAATCATCGACACTTCAGACGGCAAGACTACACTAGTTACGATTTATCTAACATTTATAAAACATTTTTTATAAAGGGAGAACTCAATTATCAGCTTCCACAACAACTCTATTATGGATTACCTCTGTAAAAATCTTCAACAACAAATTTTAAAAAGAAAAATTGAATATGTGATGTCGAATTTTAGTAGCATCTACACATTTAGAAACATGAGTGAGAATGCCATAACTAAATCTAGCAATATCAAATCTACCATTGTGAGTACAATTCCCGGAAAATATAATGAAGATCATGACAAACTAGAGGCAAAATGTTTGATAAAACTCAATATGTAGTCCATCAGGACGAGGAATTATATTATGTTCCACTAGGAAAACGCCAGCTTTTATTCTTTCCAAACTAAGAACACGATGAAGAAAAAGATCCATCAGCACAATCTAGAGCACAAGGCATAGGGCAATCTGGAGATATCTTTAAACTGTATCAGCAGCATAATCTATAGAATTTTCCATATCCATCTAGACGGATTTGCCATGGACACACACACACACCATCGGATAGACTCAAAACGGGAAATGCAAACCAAGCTCAAGCCGTGCCCGCTCAACCGTGAACAACGTATGCCGCGGAAAAGGGGAGGAAAACGTGGAGGTTTCGGAAGAAAGGGAACCAAGATCCGTGGCACGGCACACGAAATGCATGCGTCATATGGATTTCTACCGACCTACGTCAGTGGATCCAGCTTCTTGCTGCATGGCGCCATGCTTGTTTGCCTGCCTGGTTCACTGGATCTGACTGGGAGTGGGAATGGAAGCTAGCTAGCGCCTTTAAGTTGGCTGGCCGTACCAACGAACAAACAGCAGATGCCAATGGCGTACCGGACCGGATTATGGGTGCGCGCGGCAGGTAGGCAGCCAGCACGGCAGCACGGTTGGACGCTCGAGACGGCCATCGGCGGTGCGGCGGCCTCGTGGATGCATGGTCAGATCGTCTGCACTGCCACCGCGGCAGCGACGAGGTAGTTGCCGTCTCTAGCTAGCCTGGTCCGATCCTCTGGGAGTACTGCCTTCTCTAGGCTGGTCCTCTGGGACAGTGGGGACGGGGACCAAGAAATGCATGCATGAGCAACCGTGACCGGATTCACACTGATGTGCAGTGTGTATTCTTTACTGGATTGGAGTCGAACACAGACGAAAGATTTTTCATCTCAGACAGAGTTTAACAGATTAAGTGACACTAAATGCTACTGCCTTGTCTCGTGTGGACTTAGATCCATCGAGGCACGATGGATCCAGACCCGGGAGTCTCCGTTTTTAGAACTAGACGATGCCCCGCGCGTTGCGACGGGATTTTGTATGAAATAAAAACTACGCTGGACTAACCATTTAGCTACCGTCTCTATAGCTTCTCATGTAGGAAGATAATTTGTTTATCATTTTACAAACTAGATGATACCCCGCGCGTTGCTGCGGAAAGGAATGCGAATATACCTACTCATAGAATTACAGGTAGAAAATTGTAGAGAAATTAGTAACATGTTAAGAATATAAAGAAAAAAATGCTAACTGATTGGCGGATTGCCATTGGCGCAGAATGATTGTAATCTGTAAGAAGCCCGGAATACCAAAGAAATGACACTGAAGCATCGAGATAAAAAAAGTGGTTCGAATATTTGTAAAATTTGGTCCAATGTTGCAATTTGTCTTGATCTCTAATATAAAGGAAATAACACTGGCGATTGCATTGAACACAAAATTTCCGTAGAGCATCTTCGAACAAAACAGTTGAAAAAAGCCTCGTCAAATTTGCATTGAGCACGACAGCAAATTAGTGAGAAAAAGAATTCTCACCTCAATTATGGGTCTCACAAACAAATAATAATGGGTCACCTTTGCCACATAAGACAAAATGTCTGACTTTAGCCATAAATGTTAATTGTATCTGCTTGTGAAATATATATGGCCTCTTCACGGATGTAAACTAAATCTTATATTCCAAAGCCAATAGCGTATCAAAGTATTATAAGGTATAAACATTAAATTAACCACAATATAAAGATGAGATGATTTATTTTTAATTCAAAGCACTGACATGGGCTTCTTGATCTGAGCAACAGAACAGTGTATCTAAGAACATACTCCAAGTGACCCAAAAAAAAAAAAAAGAACATACTCCAAGTGAAAAGGCATCCTGGTCATCGCAAGAAAAAGGCATCCTCGTGAAATGCATGCACGGACATGTGCCTGGACTGGAGCGTAAACGGAGAGCGGTGTGAGGCCTTTTTTGTGGATATGCAGGGAGGCGTGTGGCCTGGTAGCATCAGATGGTGCAGACAGCGGTGTGAGCAGTGGGCAGTAACTGCAAAGGCATAATCTAAACGACAGGCCACACAGAAGAATCTCACAGATGAATGTAAGTGCATCTATGCTCACCTGATAAAGTGATGTGACCATCCCCAAGCCGAAGGTGGACTCCCTATGGAAATTGTCTTTGTTGATTTAGTCGGGCTTCTCGCTGACCCCGACGGCTTCGGAGCACAGCAACGACACGTAAAGGACTCAGCGGCTGTATCTTGCTCAATGATCTAGGATGATCGGCCAAGGAGCCGGCCCAACCCGTGCTCAACACTCATAGAAACAAAGAGGAGAGACGTACTGGCAAGCATGGCGGAGGAGGTTCGGATGAGAGCAGCGGCCGGCAATGGAATGGCGGACCAGCAGCCAGCTTCCCATCAATCAGAAGAAAATTGGGGGCGAGGCGGACCGGACGGTGTGGCGGAGGAGGTCTGGAGGAGAGCAACGACCACGCGAAGGTTGATCTGGCTATGTATTCCTCGAAAGTCAGGGTGCTTGTCAATTGAACCGCGGCCGGCTGCCCGTCCTGCGACCCAACCGACGGTCTTGCGGGAGGATGGCAAGCGCAAAGGCGGTGTCCGTGCAGTTAAATCTCACCATTTCTTCAGTAGTTGCAGGTAACGGAGAGATGGTAATGTGGGCGATTAATGCTGCAGTTTCATCTGCATTTGTAGCTACATTTGTGGCATATCAGAGGTATGGTTGTGGCGGCGGAAGAGATATCGACAGGGATAGAGTCGCAGCTTGGATCACCGTACGTGAGAACCTAACACGCATGGGCTACAGCCCACATCCCATATGTTGTAGGCTTCAGGAACCAGCCCAGCAGTGACAGGTCCAGCTCTAGCCCACGTACGAAAACTTGAGCGGGTGCTGTGGAGAAGCATCGAATCGTTATTTTCACTTGGCGGTGGCAAGCCTCATAAATAGCATCAAAACATGATCAGACGGCTGCAGATCTTGAACTATATTGCATCAACCGCTATAACAATTTGGATGACGTGGCTTCACGAGGAGTCAAGAAAATCAGCTAGTGGGGTCCGTCAAAATAGATATAGAAGATAAATATCTCTATCTATAATTCAAAGTTAGACCAACACAAAATAAAATATGCATACACGACTCACTTTTCTTTCATATAGAGCACTTAATATGAGGCTATGAGCTGCATGCATGGGTCACTATGTATATCCAAGGGTTAAATTAATTTGGATGATGTGGGTTAAGGAGAAGCTAGATAATTCTTAGTAGTGGGGGCTAGCTATTTAGATATACACTAGTAGAAAACGGGCCTATTGTCCCGGTTCATAAGGGCCTTTTGTCCCGGTTCGTGAACCGGGACTAAAGTGTCGTTACTAATGCCCTGACCCTTTAGTCCCGGTTCTAACCAGAACCGGGACAGATAGGCCTCCACGTGGCCAGCACGCTGAGCCCAGGCAGGAGGGCCTTTGGTCCCGGTTCGTGGCACCAACCGGGACCAATAGGCCTCCACGCGTCAGCATTTCTGTGGCTGGGGTTTTTGTTTTTTTTTTGAAGGGGGGGAGGGTTGGGGGGTTTTGGGGGTTTAATTTAGGTATTTCATATATTGTGTTAGATAGCTAATTAATAAAGAGAAGTGTCCTCTCTTATGTCCGTGCTTGGTCAACGCTACGTATACTATACATACGTATAGAGAGGACTAGACACGCTACGAAGGAAACAGAAGATCGTCATGAACATATATATATATATGCATACAGAGAGAAGTGATATCGACCACCTCTCCTTCTCCGAGAGATTGGTCGAACGACAAGTTCTTGTATATCTATCGTCCGACACTACCGGCTACATATATACAATAATTATCTCTTACAAATATAATCTCCTACGACATTAGGGACGCATGGTCCACATAGTATTCTCCGTCTTCAGCGATCACGTGGTCAAGAAAGAATGCCGCCAATTCCTCTTGAATTGCTCGCATGCGATCTGGTGCTAGGAGTTCATTCCGCATCCGAAACATCTAATTTGAAGAAGGGGGTCAATACATATATATATATATAAAAATGAATGAAACTCAACACAAATGATGGTAATAAAATAAAATTGTGAATATTGTTATTTACGCACTTCATATTGTTCGTCAGTGTACCCGCCCCGCTCACAGGTCGTGTGGCGGATGGACTCGCAGACGTAGTATCCACAGAAATCATTCCCTTGTTCCTGCCACAACCACTTTACAAGAAATAGAGGTCAATCAAACTGATAAGCAAGAATGCCAAATGGTATTGATGAAACTAGTGCTTGAATCACTAGGAGATGCACGGAACATGCTACTATAGTACTTACTTTCGGGTGTCTAAATTGCAGCTCCTTCGGCAGTCCCGGAGCTTTTCTGGTGAATTTTCTCCAAACCCTGCCGGACAAAGAAAACAATAAGTTGATATCAGGAAATGAACAAAGTTGTTGATATGATGGATAATGATCGATTTAACTTACTTCTTGAGGATTTCAGTCATGTCCGTGATACTCACCGGGATCTTTTCGTCTAGAGTCCAAGATAGTTACTACTCCCTTCTCAAGAATAATCTCTAGGAGAATATAGTGGAACCTGCGCACGCATGCATAACTCATCAATTACATTACTATAAACTGGACTAATATATAAGGGAAACCGAATATGCACAAGACAGTAACACTCACCTGAAGTTGTAAGGAAAGAGTATTATATCTTTGTGTTCATTTATTTTGAATGATGCTAGCAAGTTGTCCTCGGTTTCTTGGGCCCTCTTTTCAACCTCAGTTGCATCTATGAGATATGTGTTAACGAACCCAATATCACCGATTTGTCTTTTTTTCAATTCGGCGATCTTCAGTCTGCATAATATAGTGAGGATAATTATAAATACATGCAATGAAAGAGCTGAGCTATATAGAGAGACTTAATGACAGAAGTAGTAGTACTTACAGACAGTAGCAGGTGACCATTGTTTTATCGAGAGCCAATTGATTGAAAAACTGATAGAACTCCTCAAATGGAATAGGCAACAGTTCAATTCCATAGAGGTCATGCTCCGGTTTAACTCTCGCATACAAAGTACTCCTCCCCCAGACTCTCTGCAGATTTTCAAGTACCAATCATGCAATCTTCGCATCATCGTTGATAGAGAATTTTCATCTTTGACGAGAGGCTTCCCGTACTCGTATCTCTGTATCTGCACGTCCAGGAAATCATAATCTACATCGTCGGGCAGGTAATCGTCAAGATTGCTATAACCGGGCACCATCCTCGGATCGACGCTAGGCACCTTGAGCGGGGGGCACGATTGCTTCGCTTGTTCGCCGAGCTGGGCAATTTGTTTCCCAGCTGCTCGTCGTTCTTTCCGCCTTTGATCACTGACTGTACTTCCCGACCTATCCGCTTCGGCCCATGTCTTTGCAATAATGCGCTCATAGTTGCCTTTGGCGGAGACTTGGGTGGTTTTGCTGTGGCAGGCAGAGTGCGCTTCACTTTCACCGGATCTAACTTCTCCTCCGGAGGTGGATGTCTCTGTGCTTTCAACCCTTCAAACCATTCCTTCGTTTCGGTTCGCGCGATCTTCGCGTTCTCCTCCGGGGTCCTCTCGTACGGTAACTTCTCTAGAAGCTTGAGAGAAGGACCGTATCTGTATTGCCTCCCGCCGCTAGCGCTGGCTGTAGTACTACTAGACGCCGGAGCCGACGGAGCGGCTGCGGCTATCTTCACTCGTGCTTGCTTACGAGGCGGAGGAGAAGGACTACGACGCGCCGGAGCAGCTGCCGGAGCGGCGGCGTGTCTCTTCCGCCCTTGCTGACGAGGCAGAGAAGGAGGAGGCTGGCTGCTCGGGCGCGGCAACGCAGGCGGAGAAGGAGGCGGAGTGCCGCCACGCGCCGGAGAAGGAGCCGGCCGAGGGCCCTGATCGTCACTCGCCGGAGGAGGAGGCGGTGGAGGAGGCGGAGTGCCCTGACTCGCCGGAGGAGGAGGAGGCGGAGGCGTCCAGTTCGGAAGGTTGATGAGCTCCTTCCGCCATAGGCATGGAGTCTTCAGAGAAGAACCCAGCCGAGTCTCCCCTTCTCCGGTAGGGTGGTCAAGCTGGAGGTCCTCAAATCCCTCCGTTATTTCATCCACCATCACCGTAGCATATCCTTCTGGAATCGGCCGGCAGTGAAAAGTTGCGCCGGGTTCATTAGGAAAAACAGAGCCAACAGCCGCCTTGACCTTCATAGTCATCCATTGCGTCATAAGGTGGCAAATTTGAGCCTCCGTGATAGCATCCACGGGATAGCTGGCCGGAGCCGTCAAGACAAGCTGCGGTTGAAGCAGCTCGGTGGAAGCCACGCTGCTTCTCCGCTGAGATGGCGGGGTAGCTTCAGGGGAAGCTTCGGCAAGTCGTTTGCTGCGATTTGCTTCTCGTTCCTCTATCGCTTGTACCCTTGCGTGCAGCGCCTGGAGTTCGGTCTGCTGCACTTTTTTGCTCCTCATATCTGATCTTCTCATATATGCCCTTGAATTCTGGTGTCTCGGTTTTCTCGACAAACTTATTCAGGTCTTTCTTCCACCTCCTGAATAGGTCTGCCATCCTCTTAAGAGCAAAAGACTTGATTAATTCCTCTTTAACTGGGTTCTCCGGATCATCCTCTGGCGGTAGGGTGAAATTTGTCTTCAGCTCAGTCCAAAGATCATTTTTCTGCATATCATTGACGTAAGACACCTCAGGGTCTTCTTTAGCCGGCTTGAACCATTGCTGGATGCTGATCGGGATCTTGTCCCTAACCAGAACCCCGCACTGAGCAACAAATGCCTTCTTTGTTCGGTTGGGTTCAATAGGTTGGCCGTCGGGCGCGATTGCTATGATCTCAAACTTTTCATCCAAGCTCAACTTTTTCTTCGCGCCTCGTCTCTTTACCTCAGTTGTGCTCGATCCGGAGGGCTAGAAAAAAGAACAAAGACTTAATTAATATGTGTACATACCAAAACAATGAATGCATCAATTAGCTAGTCAGCACAGGCTTAACTAAAATATACCTGGCCGGACTCTGTTCGGTCACCGGAGCCGTCATCACGGTCTCTTTCTTCCACCGGCATTGT
This sequence comes from Aegilops longissima, assembly GCA_021605205.1. NCBI lineage: Eukaryota > Viridiplantae > Streptophyta > Magnoliopsida > Poales > Poaceae > Aegilops > Aegilops longissima. Next base: position 764,974,332 of record CM038677.1, read on the forward strand.
GTCACCGGAGCCGTCCTCACGTTCTTCTTCTTGCACCGGCATTAGGTCACCCTCTCCTTCCAGACCATCGGTGTCGTTGAGAAACAACGAGACGGCAGCACTTCCTTGTGCGATCATGTCCCTCATCAACGCTTCTTGTGCTTCGTCTCGTTCGGTGTCCATAGTTTCTACAAATATTTACAACATGGCAATTATTATTCAAACATGACCACGCTTCTTGTGTTTCGTCTCGCTTCTTGTGTTTCGTCTCGTTCGGTATAGGGTTTCCTCTACCGCTCGGCTACCCTCGTTCATGATAAAAAAATAGGAAGAAGAAGAAAAAAAAAGAGGAGAAGAAAAAAAAGAGGAGAAGAAAGAATAGAGGAGAAGAACTCCTCTATTCTTTCTTCTCCTCTTTTTTTCTTCTTCTTCCTCTTCTTTTTTTATCGGAAACGAGGGTCGTCGAGGGTCGCCGAATGCGCGGTAGAGGAAACCCTAAATAGCAAGTATCGTGGGTGTGAGATACAAGTGGCCGTCGGTGTCGGACACTACATCCACGTCCCACAAGTGACGTGGGCGTCGAAGCCCGCGTCACTTGTGGGACGTGGATGTACATAGTGTCCGACACCGACGGCCACATGTATCTCACACCGACGATACTTGCTATTTAATTAGGGTTTCCTCTACCGCTCGGCGACCCTCGTTCACGATAAAAAAAGAGGAAGAAGAAGAAAAAAAGAAGAGGAAAAGAAAAAAAAAGAGGAGAAGAAAGAATAGAGGAGAAGAACTCCTCTATTCTTTCTTCTCCTCTTTTTTTCTTCTTCTTCCTCTTCTTTTTTTATCCTCTTCTTCCTCTATTCCTTCTTCTTCTCCTCTTTTTTTCTTCTCCTCTTTTTTTCTTCTCCTTCCTCTTCTTCCTCTCCTTCTTCTTCTCCTTCTTTCTCTACTTATTCTATTTTCTCTTCCTCTCCACTATCCTAACTTTTCTAAAATTGTAACTTTTGCATATATAAAACTTTTCTAAAATTGTAACTTTCTATATATGAACAAAAAACTTTTCTAAAATTGTAACTTTTGCATATATAAAACTTTTCTATTTTCTTTTCCTCTCCTCTTCTTCTTTCCTATCCATCTTTTTCTAAAACTGTTGCATATATATTTAGCAAATTCTAGCCACATACATCACATACACATATACATTATAGCCACATACACACATACATCACATATGAAAAAAAAATAAACTAATAAAAACAAAAAAAACATATTGCATATGAAAAAAAACATGGTGGCGCCGGCGGGGCAGAGGGGCATGGCGGCAGGTGCTCACAGAGGGGAGCGGCGCGGGGCAGCGGGCGGCGACGGGGCGATAACGACGGCGCTGGGCGGCGTGAGGCAGCGACAGCGTCGGGGTGTGCGGGCGTGGCGGCGACGGGCGGCGACGACGGCGCGGGCGACGGCGACGAGGAGCAGGGCGGCGGCGACGAGGAGCAGGGCAGATGGCGTCGAGGGCGGCGGCGGCGTCGAGGCGGCAAGGCGCTGGGCGGCGGCGGGCGGCAACGACGACAAGCGCGCGGCGACGGCGAAGGAGAAGAAGCGCGTCCGGGCAGATGGCGTCGAGGGCGGCGGCGGCAGCGTCGGGCGACGCGGGCGCGGGCGGCAACGGGCGACACGACGAGGAGCAGGGCGTCGGGGCAGAGGGTGGTTCGGCGGCGGGGAGAAGGAACTGAATGAAAATTTTCGCGAGTGTTGTATATATAGACGGCGCATTGGTCCCGGTTGGTGGCACCAACCGGGACTAATGCCCCCCTTTAGTCCCGGTTGCTGCCACGAACCGGGACCAAAGGCCTCTTTTCAGCAGCCCAAAGGGCGGAAGCTGTGACCTTTGGTCGGTTGGTGGCACCAACCGAGACTAGGGGCATTGGTCTGATTAGTGGCACCAACCGTACTAATGTCTCCTAGTCCCGGTTGTTGCTACCAACCGGGACCAAAGGCCTTGCGCTGCCCGCAGCCAAAAGTTTAGTCCCACCTCGCTAGTTGAGAGGGGCTCGGAGTGGTTTATAAGCCCCACTGTGGCTGCCCTCTCGAGCTCCTCTCAAATGCAGGCTTACGGGCCTAACACTGCAATCTGTGCCTGTGGGCCTATTGGGCCTCCCGCGGGCCTGAATCCTGGCCCATGGTAGGGTTTCTAGTCGTATTCAGGTCGTGGGTGCCCAGTAGGTGGCACTTTTTTTGTTTTTTTGTTTTTTTTGTTTCTACTTAGAACTAAATACTTATTGTTGCATTTTTTTGTTATTTTCTTTATTTTTTAATTCTTTTTGCTTTTAGTTTTAGTAAAATTATAAACTTACTGTTAGTGCCATTAGTTTTCAAATTTGAAAAAACTTATTTTGTTTTCTTTGTTGCTTTATTTATTTGTTAGTGCCATTAATTTTGTGATTAACTTAAAATTTAAATTCTTTAAAATTTGTGTGAATCACAAGTTTGTGATTAACTTTACTAAAAAAATGAACATAGATGCACCTACAGAGAAAATTCGACCAAAATTCATAGTTTTCAAATGAACTCTGAAAAAGTTGGCATAGCATAGTCGTCTATTACAAATTTGGCATGGTATCATCATAATAGTTGTGGGAGAAAGTCTTCACTTTTTCTTCGTTTGTGTCATTTGCTTATTGCGCCGTAACCATGGATAATCTTCATCGTTTATCAGGATGCTTGGGTCAGCCTTGACATTGAAGGGAGGAATTTCATGAAACCTTTCATAATCTTCAGACATGTCATCTTGCCCTCCACTCCTGGATGTCCCTTTTCCGAAAGAACTATGTGGCGCTTTGGCTCATCGTATGATGTATTCGTTTCCTTATCTTTTCTTTTTCTCGGTCTGGTAGACATGTCCTTCACATAGATAACCTGTGCCACATCATTGGCTAGGACGAACGGTTCGTCAGTGTACCCAAGATTTTTCAGATCGACTGTTGTCATTCCGTACTGTGGATCTACATGTACCCCGCCTCCTGACAGATTGACCCATTTGCACTTAAATAAAGGGACCTTAAAATCTTGTCCGTAGTCAAGTTCCCATATGTCCACTATGTAACCATAATATGTGTCCTTTCCCTTCTCGGTTGTTGCATCAAAGCGGACACCGCTGTTTTGGTTGGTGCTCTTTTGATCTTGGTCAAACGTGTAAAATGTATTCCCATTTATCTCGTATCCTTTGTAAATCAATACAGTCAAAGATGGTCCCCTGGACAACAAGTACAACTCATCACAAACAGTGTTGTCACCTCTGAGACGTGCTTCCAACCAACTGCTGAAAGTCCTAATGTGTTCACATGTAATCCAGTCGTCGCACTGCTCCGGGTGTTTGGAGCGCAGACTGTTCTTGTGTTCATCGACATACGGGGTCACCAAGGTAGAGTTCTGTAGAACTGTGTAGTGTGCTTGAGACCAAGAATGCCCGTCCCTGCATATTATTGAGTCCGCTCCTAGCGTGCCTTTTCCAGTCAGTCTCCCCTCATACCGCGATTTAGGGAGACCTATCTTCTTAAGGCCAGGAATGAAGTCAACACAAAACCCGATGACATCCTCTGTTTGATGGCCCATGGAGATGCTTCCTTCTGGCCTAGCGCGGTTACGGACATATTTCTTTAGGACTCCCATGAACCTCTCAAAGGGAAACATATTGTGTAGAAATACGGGCCCCAGAATGACAATCTCGTCGACTAGATGAACTAGGACATGCGTCATGATATTGAAGAAGGATGGTGGGAACACCAGCTCGAAACTGACAAGACATTGTACCATATCACTCCTTAGCCTTGGTACCATTTCTGGATCGATCACCTTCTGAGAGATTGCATTGAGGAATGCACATAGCTTCACAATGGCTAATCGGACGTTTTCCGGTAGAAGCCCCCTCAATGCAACCGGAAGCAGTTGCGTCATAATCACGTGGCAGTCATGAGACTTTAGGTTCTGGAACTTTTTCTCTGGGATATTTATTATTCCCTTTATATTCGACGAGAAGCCAGTCGGGACCTTCATACTGAGCAGGCATTCAAAGAAGATTTCTTTCTCTTCTTTCGTAAGAGCGTAGCTGGCAGGACCTTCATACTGCTTCGAAGGCACGCCGTCTTTTTCGTGCAAACGTTGCAGGTCCTCCCGTGCCTCAGGTGTATCTTTTGTCTTTCCATACACGCCCAAGAAGCCTAGCAGGTTCACGCAAAGGTTCTTCGTCACGTGCATCACGTCGATTGAAGAGCGGACCTCTAGGTCTTTCCAGTAGGGTAGGTCCCAAAATATAGATTTCTTCTTCCACATGGGTGTGTGTCCCTCAGCGTCATTCGGAACAGCTAGTGCGCCGGGACCCTTTCCAAAGATTACGTGTAAATCATTGACCATAGCAAGTACGTGATCACCGGTACGCATGGCGGGCTTCTTCCGGTGATCTGCCTCGCCTTTGAAATGCTTGCCTTTCTTTCGACATTGATGGTTGGTTGGAAGAAATCGACGATGGCCCAGGTACACATTCTTCCTGCATTTGTCCAGGTATATACTTTCAGTGTCATCTAAACAGTGTGTGCATGCGTGGTATCCTTTGTTTGTCTGTCCTGAAAGGTTACTGAGAGCGGGCCAATCGTTGATGGTCACGAACAACAACGCCTTTAGGTTAAATTCCTCTTGTCTGTGCTCATCCCACGTACGTACACCGTTTCCATTCCACAGCTGTAAAAGTTCTTCAACTAATGGCCTTAGGTACACATCAATGTCGTTGCCGGGTTGCTTCGGGCCTTGGATGAGAACTGGCATCATAATGAACTTCCGCTTCATGCACATCCAAGGAGGAAGGTTATACATACATAGAGTCACGGGCCAGGTGCTGTGATTGCTGCTCTGCTCCCCGAAAGGATTAATGCCATCCGCGCTTAAAGCAAACCATACGTTCCTTGGGTCCTTTGCAAACTCATCCCAGTACTTTCTCACGATTTTTCTCCACTGCGACCCGTCGCGGGTGCTCTCAACTTCCGTCTTTCTTACGGTCCTCACCGTGCCATCGCATCAACTTGGCATGCTCTCCGTTTCTGAACAGACGTTTCAACCGTGGTATTATAGGAGCATACCACATCACCTTCGCAGAACCCTCTTCTGCGGGGCTCGCCGTGAACATCACCGGGGTCATCTCGTCGATCTTATACGCAATGCACCGCATACCGGGCATGCGCTCAGATCCTTGTATGCACCGCGTATAGGATGCAGTCATTAGGGCATGCATGTATCTTCTCCACCTCCAATCCTAGAGGGCATACGACCTTCTTTGCTGCGTATGTCTTGTCGGGCAATTCGTTATCCTTTGGAAGCTTCTTCTTCAATATTTTCAGTAGCTTCTCAAATCCTTTGTCGAGCACAGCATTCTCGCCTTCCATCGCAGCAATTCGAAGACGGTACCGAGCTTTGTGTTGCCATCTTCGCAATTGGGGTACAACCCTTTTTTGTGATCCTCTAACATACGATCGAACTTTAGCTTCTCCTTTTGACTTTCGCATTGCGTCCTTGCATCGACAATGACCCGGCGGAGATCATCATCATCGGGCACATCATCTGGTTCCTCTTGATCTTCAGCAGCTTCACCCGTTGCAGCATTATCGGGCACATCGTCTGGTTCCTCTTGATCACGGTATTCAGGGGGCACGTAGTTGCCATCGTACTCTTCTTCTTCGTCGTCTTCCATCATAACCCCTATTTCTCCGTGCCTCGTCCAAACATTATAGTGTGGCATGAAACCCTTGTAAAGCAGGTGGGTGTGAAGGATTTTCCGATTAGAGTAAGACTTCGTATTTCCACAATTAGTGCATGGACAACACATAAAACCATTCTGCTTGTTTGCCTCAGCCGCATCGAGAAACTCATGCACGCCCTTAATGTACTCGGAGGTGTGTCTGTCACCGTACATCCATTGCAGGTTCATCTGCGTGCATTATATATATATAATTAAGTGTCCAAATTAATAAAGGTTCATCATCACATTAAAACCAAAGTACATACATAGTTCTCATCTAACAACATATAGCTCTCCAGAGCATCTAATTAATTAAACCATACATTGAAACTATGTAAAACATTTAAATGCGAAACAAAGGCGATCATAATCGCAGCCAAGGTAACAATTGATCCAACGGCATAATGATACCAAGCCTCGGTATGAATGGCATATTTTCTAATCTTTCTAATCTTCAAGCGCATTGCATCCATCTTGATCTTGTGATCATCGACGACATCCGCAACATGCAACTCCAATATCATCTTCTCCTCCTCAATTTTTTTTATTTTTTCCTTCAAGAAATTGTTTTCTTCTTCAACTAAATTTAACCTCTCGACAATAGGGTCGGTTGGAATTTCCGGCTCACATACATCCTAGATAAATAAAATCTATGTCACGTTGGTCCGCATAATTTTCATAAACAATAAATGAACCAATAGTTATAAAGATTAATATATATACCACATCCGAATCATAGACAGGACGAGGGCCGACGGGGGCGGATACCAAAACCATCGCACTATATAAGATGCAATAATAAAAGTAAGAAAATGATACAAGTATCTATCTAAACATACAAGTAAGAATATTTTTCCTTTCAGAAAGAAGATAAGAACAAGAGGCTCACCACGGTGGTGTCGGTGATGAGATCGGCGCGGGTGATCGCCGGCGGTGAAGACGGGGGTGGGGCGTGACGGACCGCTAAATCTAGACAAATCTTGAGGAAAATGGAGCTTTGAGGTCGAGATTCGAGAGGAGAAAGCTTAACTAGTGTGGCTCGGGCATTTCATCGAACACCTCATGTGCATAGGAGGTGAGCTAGAGCACCACAAGCCACTTCCCTCGCCGGCCTGAAAAACAGAGCACTGAGTGCTCTGCTCGCGGGCGAGCGGGGTATATATAGGCAACACTATTGGTCCCGGTTCGTGGCATGAACCGTGACTAAATGGGCGCCTTTGGTCCCGGTTCATGCCACGAACCGGGACCAATAGTGGTGGGCCAGGAGCCAGGCACATTGGTCCCGGTTCGTCCCACCAACCGGGACCAAAAGGTCCAGACGAACCGGGACCAATGGCCCACGTGGCCCGGCCGGCCCCCTGGGCTCACGAACCGGGACAAATGCCCCCATTGGTCCCGGTTCTAGACTGAACCGGGACTAATGGGCCGACCAGGCCTGGACCATAGCCCCCTTTTCTACTAGTGATAGTAGATTTTTTTAGACGTAGCTAGGGTGTGTGTTCTGCTCAGGAAGGCGAGAGGGGACGGCGGCTACCTAAAGATGAAATAAGGTTCTCCCTATCCAGCTCTATGTGGAGGTGTATTTTTGACGGACCTTGCAGGATTTTGGTCGGTGTTTGTCTTCGGTGAATCCAGCCTTCATTTGCTTGCGTTCATGTGTCTACAGGTTGGAGATGTATGATTCTCTTCATCGGTGATGATTGTTGTTTGGCAGACCGGCTTTGCCTTGCTGGCCTACAAAGGTTTGTCCGACTCCGACGTGGGAGGGGCGATGATGGCAGCACGCCGAACGATTGCCCAGTTCCGACGAGGGGGGGGGGGGGCAATGACAACAGCAAGCCGGAGGTTTGGCCGGCTTCGGTGAGGGAGGGGCGATGGTGGTTGCATGTCATCGGCATGCTCTGGTCTTTGTAGTAGTTGGTAGATGGTCTACGGATTTAGATGTATTTTTTTCACATATGATGTTCTTTGTACTAGCCTTTTGGTTGTTCTTTGTACTACCTTGACAGCTAATAAATAGATGAAAGTTTTCAAAAAATGGAAACTTTTTTGGAAAGAATAATTTATCGGATATCTTGTGATCAATCTACGTCGAATCACCTCCAACATCCAACAGAAAAGAGATAACCTGTATCATGTGAATTTGTGAGACAGAGAGTTGTAGACATCGATCACACTTCACTCGTATCACTTTCACCAGAAATGAAAAATGATACACCCTCCATTTCAAAATATAGTGTGTCCGCGTTTCTTGAGGTCCAACTTTAACCATAAATTTAACCAACGAGACCGACTGCGGCGGAAGAAAAAAAATTATATAATTGAAAACTTCTTTTGAATATGAATTTACTAGTATAATTTTTGCACCCGCCGCAGTTGGTCTCATTGATTAAATTTATGATCAAAGTTGAAGCACGGGAATAGAGCAAGCACTACATTTTGGAACCGAGGGAGTACTACAAACCGCTTTACTGCACTGCTAGTGCTATGCTACTGCTAGGTCTCACGTGCAAGACACACGACGCACGTCCAAGTCATCACGGATCCACGGTGCGGTGCCGGGGCTACTCCAGCAATTTTCCGCCAACTCTAGTGGCCGACTCCGAGCCCCGGGGCTATATATTTGCACCCCGTCCCGCTCGTCGAGCAGAGCAGTTCAAGGCAACGAGCACTCGAGCAGCACAGCAGAGCAGAGCACAGCCAGATCGTCGCTTCAGTCCGGCTAGTCGTCAAGCATGTGCAAGGTCATCAACACGGTCCAGTCACTCGCCTGGCTGCGCCGCGCCGTGCGGCGGTGGCGCTCCCGAATGGCGGCCTCGGTGCGGCCCAACAAGAACGTGCTCGAGTTGGACGCCGCCGTGCCGGCGGGGCACGTGGCGGTGCGCGTGGAGGGCCGTGGCGACGGGAAGTCGTCGTCCAGACGGTTCGTTGTGCCGGTGGCTCAGCTGAGCCACCCGGCGTTCTGGGAGCTGCTCGGGCAGGCGGAGGAGGAGTATGGCTTCACGTCGGCCTCCGGCCCCCTCACGCTCCCCTGCGACGAGGACCACCTCCGCGACGTCCTCCGCCGCGTCTCGTCCTCCGACTCCGAGGAGCGCGGCTGCTTCCGCCGCCGCGGTGCCATCGCGGCGCCGCACGATGACTCGCGGCCGCTGCTGCAGGGGGTGGCCGTGAAGAAGCTCGTCTCGTGATCGATCATCGGTCGATCGTTCGTTCGTAGAAGCGGGATAGCCGTGCTCATTTGCTCCTTTTCATGCAAGCCGGAAGCAGCAGCCAGCAGTAGTACAACGACGCGCGCGCCCATGCCGCGGCGCCGTGCCATCCATGGCGCTGAGTGCGCGCGATGAAACCGGCAAGACAGTTACACTGACAAAGCGCCCCGATGCTACTGCACTATCACCGCAATTTTACAAAATGTACATATTTTCTTGTCCTAGAAATTAAATGTATATATTTGTGTTCTATTTGGAGATCTGTTGGCTGTACCCTGTACAGTGGAGCCAAAGGTAGTCACCTGCACACAACTGCTAAAAAAAAATCCCTGACAACATGCACACATTTTTTTTTCGAGAGTACGTCAATGGTGTACCATAATTTTATAGAAGAGAGAAATAGTTTACAAGAGAACCTAGATGACGATGCATATCGCCTCCAAGCCCGTGCTCCATTACAACCAACACCAAAAGAAAACTAGATGTACTCTCTCACAAATCGTTGCAGCCCTACCCCACCCTCCTGCCCAATTCTATTCTTGCACTTTCAAGAAGACACACTCCGCCAACATGGAAGGGGCCTGGACTTGGCTCGTCCTGTTGAACACTCTTGCGTTTCTCTATTTTCATAGGGACCATGCCACCGCTATGATGAAGGTGTCGAAGCCTCTTTTGTTGACACGAACAAAGGTACGTCTGGCCTCGAGCCAGCACTCCAGAAAAGTGTCATGCTGCTCCGGGCGCTGCACATTGGAGTTCAAGGTGTCGAAACATCTGTGCCAAACCTCCCGCGCGTACACACATTGCACAAGTATATGTTCTGTGTTGTCCTCCTCTTGCATGCAAGTGTAGCAGGCCGAGGGTTGATCTTGTAGCCCACGCACGCACACTCACTCGTACGAACACCATGGCTGAGGAGGACAGGAAGGGGACGGAGAGGAAAGTACTTGTTTTTTTTTGTGAAATGTGGAGAGTACTTGGTTATTATTAAGTCCTATACTTGGTATCTGATGTGTTGATTGATAACTTGTTCTTAAGAAACGTCTGGTCTTGCCCGCAGGAACTAGTGGCTCCCGAGCTCAAATGAGCTCGAGATGAACAACAAATTATGAAAAAACTGAAAATGGATTTTTTAAAAATCTTGATTTTTTATGGCAAACTTTAGCAAATGTTTTGAGTGCTTGCGAATTTTCACCGTGGAATGACATCCGTGGAAGCCGTAACAAAATCAACACTTCAAGATGCTTTTGAAAATAACACTTTTGGAGCATCAAATTATTTTGCCATGACTTCAATGGATGTCCTTCCATGATGAAATTTTACAAGCACCCAAAACATTTCTCAATGTTTTTCATAGATAAATTTTAGACTTTTTATTAAAAAAATTCATTTGTTTCGGAATTTACTGTCATGAGCTCGAGCTATGAAACATCACGTCCGTTGCAGTTGCTGCTCCATTGTCTATTCGGTGCCCTGATTTGCGTGGCTGAGACATGGACACGGCACGTGGTTGCGGGTAACCATGATCCTATGTTGCAACATGTCTTTGCGGACTGATGATGGCAGATCATGGCCATAGCGATGGAGCGATGACTCGGGGTGTATTGTCTCGAGACCATTGGCCATGTCCAGATTTACCATTGAAGTACACTTGCGTCGGAGGGGATCGTTGGATCGTCTCTAACATGCGCTTCTGGCAGCACTATCTTCCCTCACCCTATAATACGCGCCACTTGTGAATCGACGGATGTTCTTGGCTTCATAGACCACTCTGGGTGCCTGGCTGCTTGCCTAGTGTGTCCAGGTTTCTCAGTCGCTTGGCCGGGCCCACGTCTAAATCGTGTGCACTTGCATATTCTTCGATGGTTCAATGACTGCTCAGCGAGGATCATTGTTGCATTTTCTATTATTTTTAATAATATCCTCTGCCTTCGCATAACTTTTGTCTTGTATGATCTAGCTCTTTGTCGGTGTGAAACTTGTGTGTATGCTTCAGTGTTGGATGTGTGGATCCTAATTGTGCAGAGGAGATGTGTTTCTTTGTGTTTTGTATCAGTTGATGCTTCATGATCAGTTAATAAAGAACATCCCTATAGATAAATGTGATGGCATTCTATCAATAAAATAACAGATAGTTTAGATGGGTTTCTAAACGAGATATGCATCAAAATAGGTACGACACACTAGATACCAATGCTTTATCATTTACAATTAATTTGTACATTCATAGATGTTATTCTTTTCAAAGTTCGGGCCTTTATCAACTTTGTAGGAGAGAGACAATACACCTGTTCAATTTTTTTTTTAAATTTTGTCACTCCGTCCACATTTGCGACCTGGTTCAGGACTGGCTAAGCTTAATTGACATGAACATTGATTCCTGGGCAAACTTTCACTCGGTTAAGGATTGGTTGTGTTCCGATATTCATCTCTAGAATGTCTAGGGGCATGGAAAATTGCACGTGCTAGTTTGTTGGGCAATATGGACCGAAAAACCACGAGATTGTTTCGAAATAATTTCATCCATGTCACCAAACATCGGTACAAAGATCCAACTAGAAGACGTGGATGGAGTATCACTGGGGCTAAACACTCGAGTTATGTCATACAACGAGAGTGTAACTTCTTGTTTGTTTTCGAGCCTTATCTAGCATGAAACACACCCCCAACACCAATCACGATGGAAAAAATTCATTCTCAGCAATATTTATTCAAATAATAATAATAATAATATTGTATGAAAAATTCATATAATAGGAACACCATTATCAAGTATATGCAGAAGAATTTAATATGGAGTGAAGATAAAAACGCTCAGCTCTCCACAATTTTTATTGGTATAGTATTTATTTGTCAATGGGAATATAATGGTTAGAAAAATAAATTAGATAGTGTCTAAATAATTAGACTACGAGGAATACTACTGGGAGAGATGCCAACGGTGAGACATCATATTTAACTACAACGAAGGCTACATATTAGTCATAGACAAATCTAACGAATAACCCAATCTTGCCTCCAGAATTAATACGCGGCCTAGCATAGAGCCTCCAATTAGTAATATGAAATTGTTTTTTATCAGGTTTTACAATTTGTTTTTTATAGTGAAAGGAAAATATCTAAAGAACTTCTCCACAACTATGTTTTATAATTTTCATAACCTGAAGCACATGAAAACACCCTTTAACATTACATTTGTAGAAAATAGCAATCAATCTTATCATAAATCTTATTAAGATTTATTTTGAAGAAGACTCCATCTTTCTTATTCTTATGCATTTTATGCAATAAGGCCACACCTATTTTATTAGTTTCAACAACAACTCGATTATTAATAATGTTAGTAAAATTTGAAATAACACATTAAGATGAAAATCGATCTATAATGTTGAAATTTACTAGCATCTACACATTTAGGATTAAGAGTGAGAATATTCCATAATTAAAATCTTGAAATATCCAATTTACCATGGTGGAATTCATGGAAAAGGTAAATGAAGATCGTAATAAACTAGAGGCCAAAATTTCTCATAAAAGTCAGTAGGTAGTCCATGGGGTTGAGGAATTCTATTATGTTTCATTTGGGAAACACCAGGTTTTATTTGTTACAAAACTAAAAACACTATGAAAAAAAGATCTATTTGCATAATCTAGAGCACATGGCACAGGGTAATCTAGAGATATGTTTATAACTGTATCAGCAGCACAATAAATAGACTGTTTGGTACGGGTGGTTCGCTATCTAAAAAAACATAATAAATAGATTATTCCATATCCAATCATGTGTATTTTTTTATTGTATCAATAGACCATTCTATAGAACATTCCATATCCATTCAAATGAATTTTTTACGAGGAATCTTTTGATCTATTCATCAGCCATGACAATACAAAAAACACATAAATAACAAAAAATACGTCCATATCCATAGAGCACCAAGTGACGAGTACAAGCACTGAAAAGAGCTGAAGGTGAGGCGCCATCATCGTCCCTCCCTCACCGGAGTCGGGCCAAACTTGTTGTAGTAGACAGTCAGAAAGTCATCATGCTAAGGCCCCACAGGACCAACACACCAAAACAGTAACCATCGCCAATGAATAGAAGTATAGATCGAAAGGATGCAACCTGTAGACATACAACGAAGATGAACAAAGATTGGATCCAAGCTGATTCACCGAAGACCAGCATCGAGCGAATCCCACGAGATACGCAGAAGAACACCTCTACACACCATCAAACGATGGTAGACGCATCACCTAATGGAGGCTAGGTCGGGATAACCTTATTCCATCTCCAGGGAGCCGGCACTTCCTCAACTTCCTAAGCAGGACGCAAACCCTAAATGAACTAAAAAACACCTAAAAGCGAAGCCAGATCCCTCCTACCGGCAAGGACCAGGGTCCACCATCCCTCCGTGACCCTAGGGCCATCAGAGATGAGGCAGTCTGGCGGGAGGCAATGTAACCCTAAACTTTTTTATTTCTTCGGAAGGAGGTGGCTGCTGCGTTGCACACCTTGGATTTTTGTGTCATCCAAATGGATTTGTCAAGGAACACACCTAAAAGCTTGGATCATCGGATAGACTCAAAAGGGGAAATGCAAAGCAAGCTAAAACTGTGCTCAGCTGTCAAGTGCCATCAGTGGGAAACGTGGAGATTTAGTGAAACTAAAAAACGTTTTTTCTCTGTTTGGGTGGCCAGGTAGACACCAAATGTCGACTCATGTCAACCGACACGCAAGTGCATGCTAGCGACACATATTAGGTCTTTCTTTATATTTTTTAACTTAAATATATCTGCACGCTCAACAGAAGTGCATGTCATTTGTCGAAGCAAGGGCACTGCAGTTCTCAAGCGAGTGAACTTGATGTCACAAAAAAACTACACAAAGTGTTTTTTCGGTAATATTTTCGCTCCAGTTTTTAAACCGTTTATCGGAATGAGGCATGTAATAGAAATACTATGGATTAGGCGCAACTTCACCATGTTGAATTTTTTTAAGATTCATCATGATTTAAGAGTAGTTTCGAAAATGGTGTGGCGCATGACGAGTGGCAGCGAACATTTTTTCGTGTTTTTTCTAAACTGCTCGTCGGAATGAAGCAAATGATACATCGTTGAAAAGATATCATCGAGGTGCATCTTTTTCGTATATATTATTTTCTCTAATTCTTTATGGTTTAAGAGCAGTTTCAAATTTACTAAATCACGAAATTATGTTTTTCAAAAAAGATTGAAATTTTTGGTACTGTTTTCGCTCTAGTTTTTTAACTGTTTGTCAGAACGAGGCGTGTGATACGCCGTTGGAAAGCTACGGACAAGGCGCAAATTTCATATGTACAAATGTTTTTGAGATTCCTTACGGTTTTAAGTTAATTTTAGAAATCATGCGGCGGACGACGAGTGGCAGCGGCGGTTTTTCGTGAAATTTTTACAAATTTCTGATTGAAATGATCCAAATGATACGCCGATGGAAAGATATCATCGAGACGCAATTTTTTCATGTAGAACGCTCTCTCTAGTTCCTTACGGTTTAAGAGCAATTTTAAAAATACTAAAACACATACACTTTGTTTTTTCGCGTCACCCAAATCGTCGAGGGAACTGCATCAGACGGAAGAAAGCACTGCTTCAGACTAAAAACCGCATTGCATCAGACAGTCAAGTGAACTTCATGATTTTCTTTTGTCAGACGCAAAATTTGCAAGACTAGGAACTGGACCGCGCTTCACGTCAAGCGTAAGTGAACCGCAACATTTATCGAGAAGTGAACCACATTCTTTTTTCTGTCTCTGTAACATTTTTTTTGCACTTCACATTGGCGAGTAAGTGAGCCGCGACACTACCGAAAATGGACCGTGGCACTACCTAAAGTGAACCGCATGAGTGAACTTCTAAAAAATGATTTTTTTTTTCTTTTTATGAATTGTGTGGATGAGCCAAGAGTACTACATTAGTTGTATTTTCTTGACTCCTTTTTTACTAATGCATTCAGACCGCACTCTCGAGGCTAGTGTACTGCAGTGTTTTGTTTCTAATATTTATAACATTGTTTCTGTTTTAACTAGTCTGCACTGCGTGACGCGGTCAAGAGAACTACAACATTTTTTATATTGTTTGGCGGTTATTTTTGTTTCTAGTTTTGACACAAGGACGAGGTGAAGTGCTCTTACAAAAGAAGGGCTTCATCGTTGATTTTCTTTCCTTTTCTTTTTACACAGCAAACCACAAGCCTTCATACAAATGAACCACATTAGATTTCTTCTATAATATACAAACTAAGTCTTGCATTTTTGTATGAACACTCGAAAAAAGGATATAGCGTGCTGCCCAGAGAGGAACAACGAACTGCAAAGGCAAACTACCGGTTTGTATTTCTTATACTACCAGCAGCAAAAAATTGTAGTTTTTACAGAACATCACCGAACTGTATGCAAGATACACCTATTAAAAAACTGCACTTCGGCATACAATAAATTTGAAAGCAAAAAAGAGAACCGAACTGCATACTGAAGAACAAAGGAGCTGCATCGCCGCTTTAATTTTGGGCTCCGTCGACCTTGACCGATGCAGTGGACTGCATGGGCGCAGATGAGCTTGGATCCACTGCCGGCGAGGGTGGAGACCACAGGGTGCGGGGTGGTGGTTTGCTGCGTGAAACTACGATGTGGGATGCAGTCCAGTCCCAGCCGCGTTGCTGCTCGTTGTTGTGGTGCATGGGAGGGCTCGCAGAACTGCATGTAGTCGTACGCCGTACTGCACGCCATCGCTGGCCGAACTGCACGCGAGCCACGGGGGATGGACGTGTACTAGACCTCGCCGGAGGGAGTTTGCGGGGAGAGGAGGAAGAAGCAAAGGAGAGAGGGGAGGGCGGCTCGCCTCCGATGCTGCCGAGGTCGTCCCGCGCGGCTGCAGACTGCACAGATGTTGTTGCCAGACTGTAGGGAAGGCCGCCGGGGGGACGTGACAAGCCTGCTGCACGCACCACATCCCACCTCGGCTGTTGTTCAGTACCTACTGCCATGTGCCGGTGCAAGAAGAGGAAAGGGAGCTCGTTAGAGAGGCTCCTGCATCGCCGGTGGGAGCAGAGGAGGAACGGCCGGCCTGGTGCCAGCGCTGGAGGAGAACGGGGTTCACCCGCAGCGGCGACTCGATCCAGATCGTGGATGGGTGGTGGATCTGGGCATGGGGGGTGGAATCCACCCCCGGCTAATCCTGAGGGCAAGGGAGACACAGGGCAGGGGCAGCGCCAGGGCCGGAGCAGGGGAGGAGGCGGCACGAGGGTAGGCGGCGAAAGGGGGGTGCGAGGGGTGTGGTGGGGCGACGGCGGGCGTTCGGAATTTCTGGTGGGTGGGGGGATGGGTGGATCGTGATATGAGATGAAGATGGGCCACCGGGGGATCCGCAGCGCGCGAAGGCCATTGGCCGGCCGGGGGCGTGGCGTGCGGCGGCAGTTGGCTGGCCCGGGGCACGGTGCGGCTGGGTCGGAGGAAGGTTGTGAGGGCGTGGGGGAGGAGTGGCTGGTGATTTTGTGGATCGGGGCGTGGGGTGTTGAACGGGAGGAAGGTGGTGATAGAGGCGAAGGTGTCCCGATGTTTCGATGAGATAGCAATCGTTTTCTGTGGGAGTCGACTTTGACGATCCGACTACGAACGTGCGAAGACGTCGCGCCTTAGCAATCGCTAAACCAACTTCCGAGGGGTTATTGGCCACGCCAGAGCACGATCAACCTGACCACGAGGATCTATTTCCTGCGAGCAAACGAAGAACAAGCAAGAAACTGAGATTGCAACCTGGATATTGCGAATAAAAGAGGAAAGCTTTATTAATGAAGGTGGGGTTCTGTGACGCCTTTGTCTGGTCGTTGAACACAAACGAAGTACGCGAAGTTGCAGCTATGGCGAACTTTTATCTAAACAAAACCCAAAGTCTAAACGATGCCCTAAGGGCTGTATATATGGAGGAGAGAAGGGGGAATTTCGTGGCCCTTGGAGGAGGGGTCCGAAACCTACCCTAACTCTTGTTTCCCCACACATACGGACTCTAAAAACTGCCTATAATCAAGTATTTCAAAATTACATGGGCCTGGCCCAAAAATAAGGTGACACAACACCTAGAATAGCCTCTGAACGAAATTTATTAAGTGGCATCTTGTATATTTCGTCCAAGGCTTCATGCACTCATTATGGTGGCTTCAAAGTCCTGGAATCATCACTTGTAACTCCGTTCTTGTTCCCCTTGTGCATGCCATCATCTCCATGCTTGAACTTGCTCCAAGGTTCATATTTCTTGTCCAAACTAGGCCCTTCATTTGTAAGCAATTTATCCAATTTAGGCAGCATCATAGTCTCATGAACATTAGAATCGTTACCAAGAAACGAAAGTACCTGATAGTGCAATTGGTGTGCGCGAGCTCTAGTAATTGGTCCAGTATGTATAGCAGCAGGGGATGTGGGTGTAACAATGGTATTGATGTCCTCATCATCCTCCCCTTCTTTAAATGAAGTCGTCCTCGACGAAAGCTCATCTTCCCCTCCCAAATAAGGCTTCAAATCTACAATGTTAAAAGTGGGACTAACCCCAAAATCTGCAGGCAGCTCAAGTTTATATGCATTATCATTTATTTTCTCTAGCACCTTAAAAGGATCATCAAGACGTGGCATTAGCTTTGATTTTGCAAATTAGAAATCTATCCTCACGCAAATGTAACCAAACAAGATCTCCAGGTGCAAACACAACATGTTTTCTACCCTTATCTCCAGCAAGTTTATATTTAGCATTGTTACACTCAATGTTTTCCTTAGTTAACTCATGCATTTTTAAAATCAATTTAGCACGTTCTTTAGCATCAAAATTAACCTTATCCGAAGATGGAAGAGGCAACAAATCAATAGGTGCACGAGGTAGGAAACCATACACAATTTCAAAAGGGCATATCTTAGTAGTAGAATGCAATGAACGATTATAAGCAAATTCAATATGAGGCAAGCATTCTTCCCACATTTTTTTATTCTTCAAAACAACCCTAAGCATAGTAGACAATGTTCTATTGACTACTTCAGTTTGACCATCAGTTTGGGGGTGACAAGTAGTACTAAAAAGCAGTTTAGTCCCCAACTTAGCCCATAAACATCTCCAAAAGTGGCTAAGAAATTTAGTATCACGATCTAGAACAATAGTATTTATAACACCATGCAAGCGAATAATTTCACGAAAGAACAAATCAACAACATTAACAACAACATCGCTTTTATGACATGGTATAAAGTGTGCCATTTTCGAGAACCTATCCACGACAACAAATATGCTATCCCTCCCCTTCTTTGTTCGAGGTAAACCTAAAACAAAGTCCATAGATATATCCTCCCAAGGAACACTAGGTACAGGCAAAGGCATATATAAACCATGAGGATTGAGTCGTGACTTAGCTTTTTGACATGTAGTGCAGTGAGCAACAAAACGCTCAATATCCTGTCTCATCTTTGGCCAAAAGAAATGTGTAGCAAGTATATCCTCCGTCTTCTTCACGCCAAAGTGTCCCATTAGTCCTCCTCCATGCGCCTCCTACAACAAGAAAAGACAAACGGAGCTAGCTGGAATGCATAGCTTATTAGCACGAAACACAAATCCATCGTTAACGACGAACTTGTTCCATGCTCTACCTTCTTTACAATTCTGTAATACATCTTTAAATTCAGCATCATGCACATATTGATCTTTGATGGTCTCCAAACCAAATATTTTAAAGTCAAGTTGTGAAAGCATAGTATAACGACGAGACAATGCATCAGCAATAACATTTTCTTTACCCTTCTTGTGCTTAATGACATAAGGGAAAGTCTCAATGAATTCAACCCATTTAGCATGTCTACGGTTCAGTTTAGCTTGACTTTTAATACGTTTCAAAAATTCATGATTAGAATGTATAACAAATTCTTTGGGCCATAAATAATGTTGCCATGTTTCTAAAGTCCAAACAAGAGCATATAATTCTTTATCATAAGTAGAATAATTCAGACTAGGCCCACTCAATTTTTCAGAAAAGTATGCAATAGGTTTGCCATCTTGTAATAACACACCTCCTAATCCAATTCCACTAGCATCACATTCAAGCTCAAAAGTCTTATTAAAATCAGGAAGTTGGAGTAAAGGAGCATGTGTCAACTTATCTTTCAATACCGTGAAGGCTTCTTCCTGTGCGGTACCCCAAACAAAAGGCACATCCTTCTTTGTAAGCTCATTGAGAGGTGCAGTAATGGTGCTGAAATCTCTCACAAAACGCCTATAGAATCCAGCGAGGCCAAGAAAACTCCTCACTTGTGTGACCGTTTTGAGTTGCGGCCAACTCTCAATAGCTTCAATCTTGGCTTTATGTAACACCCCAGTGTCATGCTACAGTAATACCCTGTTAATGGTGCCATGTCATCATGTTACGGTTGCTAATCTTCACTTGATCCTAATCACCATTGAAATTCAAATCCAATCTAAAGTCAAAAATTCATATTTGTCAGACATGAAATCTAAAATGTTCATCCTGTGGCAAATATTCTTTTGTTAATAATGGTAGTGAACTAACATTTTTCCAAAATGTCTATGTGCCCTAAACTAGTTAAAATAGTGGCTAAATCATTTATTTAAGTGCTTTTAATTTATAAAAATACTAAACTACTTTATTTTTGGTGCCAAGTTAATTATAGCATTGGCCTATGTTAAAGTGGTATTTTCGGTGCAAGATTAGTTTTATAAAACTATTTTGCTTTCTGCAAATAAAAGAAAACAAAAAAGTTTAAAAAGAATGTGAAAGAAAAGAGAGGGAGAGAGAGAGCAACCCCCCCGTGGACCTAACCCACCTGGGCCGGCCCACCTAACCCACCCGAGCCAGCCAGTTGCCCCCCTTGCACCGGTCTGTCCCCTCCCCCTGTTCAACCGATCGAGGGCGCGCGCCCGCGCGTCGCCGCTGAACCACCTCGCCGTCGACGAGGAGGATAAGGTCGACCCCCCCTCGACGCCTCGGCCTCCTCCCCACCTACCTCCATTCCCCTCTCTCGCCCCCCAGATCCACGCGCTCCTCCTCCTCTCTGTCTCGCTTGCCTGCCTCACCCGAGCGCCATCGCCGCCGTCCCACCTCGCATCACCGCGGCGACCGCCTCCCTCGTGCTCCTCAGACGTAACCAGCCGCTCCGCCGCGCTCCTCTACGTCGACTACGACCACCAGCGCGACCCTAGAGCCACCACCGCGGAGGGATCGGAGCAACTTCCTCCTCTGCATCCGCCGGAGTTCGACGTCGACTCCGTCACCGTCACTGCGTCCCACGCCTCCCCGAGTAGCTCCCCGTCACCGCTGTGAGCAGCTGTCCATTTCCCTCCTTTTCCCCTTTCGCTTTATTGCCCGAGGTTTGCCTCGCCGCTCAACCGCGAGCTCGCCGCCGCCGTTCATGGTGCCGCCGCAGCCATCCAGCCCCGCTCGCGCCCGCAACGCATACCGTGCTCCTGAGCTTCCTAGGAGGCCAACGAGCCCCTCGGTGCCGCTCGCCGTACTCCCTAGAGCCGTCCCCGTTGAGGCCCGAAGCCAACCGCGGCCTCTGCTCAATGCCGGCGCCAACTCCGGCGGCCTCAGCTCCTACCAGTGCCCCCATAGGACGCGGCGGGCTCTCCCCATTCGAACGCGCCCGCCCACGCCCATTTTGGCCCGCAGGACGGCGATTCCGGACGCACGGCCGCGCCCTCCGCCGCGGATTTGGTCGCCGGAGCTAGCTCCGGCACCACCGCTGACCTGGCTGGCCGGGGCCACCCCTTGGGTCGCTGACCCATTTGCCCGGCTGACCTATTGACTTCGGTCAACTGCTGACTAGGCACTCTGGCCCACTGACATGCGGGCCCCACCGTGTAATTAATTTAACTAAACCAGTTTTATAATTAAAATTAATTATTTTTCAGTTAAGACACTGACAGGTGGGGTCCAGGTGCTAATTAACCCTGTTTAGTCTTAGTCAAACTTAGTTAAGCCCTCTGACCATGACACATGGGTCCCACCGGCCCCACATGGCAGGTTTGACCCTGCTCAGCGAGTCTGTTGACTGCTGACGTTATCCCCACGTAATGCTGACGTCATATTTCCTTTTCTGTTATTAAATAATTCCAGAATATGTTTTAAACTTGCAAAAATCATAGTAACTAAACCGTCACTCCGATGAAAATGTTTCCGGAACTGGGAATACATTCCCGGTTGAATTCCCCCTTCACCTATATCGTGTAGCCATGCGTTAGGTCACACCCGGCACAGCATGTTGCCATGTTATGCTTTGTGATGCTATGTTTGCTTTATATTTACCGTTTCTTCCCCCTCTTCTCTCCGGTAGACCCCGAGACCGATGATGCCCCTGTGATCGGCTACGTCGGCGGCGACCCCTCCTTGCCAGAGCAACCAGGCAATCCCCCCCTTTGATCATCCCGATATCGCCCATTCCATTCTCTCATGCTTGCATTAGATTTTGCTACTGTTATTGTTTGCTCCTATTCTGATGCATAGCCTGCTTTTGTAACCTGCTTATTGTTACCTACCTGCTTATCCTAAACTGCTTAGTATAGGTTGGTTAGTGATCCATCAGTGACCCCCACCTTGTCCTTGTTGCCCCTGCTTCATCATTGAAGACCCGATCAACGGGATCGAAGACCAGGCCCCGGCACCGCACATCACTTTCCCCTTAGTTGCTCGACACTCTTGGGTTACTATTGAGTGCCGAGGGTGAGACCTCTACAACACTTCTGATGTTAACCCCAGAGTGTAGCTATTCGGTCGTGGTCATTGTCGGTGTCAAAACCGCGGATCTCGGTAGGGGGTCCCGAACTGTCGTCTAGGCGGATGGTAACAGGAGACAAGGGACACAATGTTTTACCCAGGTTCGGTCCCTCTCGATGGAGGTAAAACCCTACTCCCGCTTGATTAATATTGATGATATGGGTAGTACAAGAGTAGATCTACCACGAGATCGTAGAGGCTAAACCCTAGAAGCTAGCCTATGGTATGATTGTTGTTCGCCCCACGGATTAAAACCCTCCGGTTTATATAGACACCGGAGAGGGTTAGGGTTACACAGAGTCGGTTACAATGGTAGGAGATCTACATATCCGTATCGCCAAGCTTGCCTTCCACGCCAAGGAAAGTCCCATCTGGACACGGGACGAAGTCTTCAATCATGTATCTTCTGAAGGAAATATGCCCTAGAGGCAATAATAAAGTTATTATTTATTTCCTTATTTCATGATAAATGTTTATTATTCATGCTAGAATTGTATTAACCGGAAACATAATACATGTGTGAATACATAGACAAATAGAGTATCACTAGTATGCCTCTACTTGACTAGCTCGTTAATCAAAGATGGTTATGTTTCCTAGCCATGGGCAAAGAGTTGTCATTTGATTAACGGGATCATATCATTAGGAGAATGATGTGATTGACTTGACCCATTCCGTTAGCTTAGCACCCGATCGTTTAGTATGTTGCTATTGCTTTCTTCATGACTTATACATGTTCCTATGACTATGAGATTATGCAACTCCCGTTTACGGAGGAACACTTTGTGTGCTACCAAACCTCACAACGTGAATCGGGTGATTATAAAGGTGCTCTACAGGTGTCTCCAAAGGTACATGTTGGGTTGGCGATTTGAGATTAGGATTTGTCACTCCGATTGTCGGAGAGGTATCTCTGGCCCTCTCGGTAATACACATCACTTAAGCCTTGCAAGCAATGCAACTAATGATTTAGTTGCGAGATGATGTATTATGAACGAGTAAAGAGACTTGCGGTGACGAGATTGAACTAGGTATTGAGATACCGACGATCGAATCTCGGGCAAGTAACATACCGATGACAAAGGGAACAACGTATGTTGTTATGCGGTCTGACCGATAAAGATCTTCGTAGAATATGTGGGAGCCAATATGAGCATCCAGGTTCCGCTATTGGTTATTGACCGGAGACGTGTCTCGGTCATGTCTACATTGTTCTCGAACCCGTAGGGTCCGCACGCTTAAGGTTTCGATGACAGTTATATTATGAGTTTATGAGTTTTGATGTACCGTAGTTTGTTCGGAGTCCCGGATGTGAACACGGACATGACGAGGAGTCTCGAAATGGTCGAGACATAAAGATTGATATATTGGAAGCCTATATTTGGATATCGGAAGTGTTCCGGGTGAAATCGGGATTTTACCGAAGTACCGGGAGGTTACCGGAACCCCCCGGGAGGTAAATGGGCCTTAGTGGGCTTTAGTGGAAGAGAGGAGAGGTGGCCAGGGCTGGGCCGCGCGCCCCTCCCCCCCTAGTCCGAATAGGACAAGGAGAGGGGGGCGGCGCCCCCCTTCCTTCTCTCTCTCCTCTTTCCCCCTCCTGAATCCTATTCCAACTAGGAAGGGGGGGGGGAATCCTACTCCCGGTGGGAGTAGGACTCCTCCTGGCGCGCCCTCCTCCTGGCCGGCCGCACCCCCCCTTGCTCCTTTATATACGGGGGCAGGGGGCACCTCTAGACACACAAGTTGATCCTCGTTATCGTTCCTTAGCCGTGTGCGGTGCCCTCCTCCACCATATTCCACCTCTCGGTCATATCGTAGCGATGCTTAGGCGAAGCCCTGCGACGGTAGAACATCAAGATCGTCACCACACCGTTGTGCTGACGGAACTCCTCCCCGACGCTTTGCTGGATCGGAGCCCGGGGATCGTCATCGAGCTGAACGTGTGCTAGAACTCGGAGGTGCCGTAGTTTCGGTGCTTGATCGGTCGGGCCGTGAAGACGTACGACTACATCAACCGCGTTGTTATAACGCTTCCGCTGTCGGTCTACAAGGGTACGTAGACAACACTCTCCTCTCTCATTGCTATGCATCACCATGATCTTGCGTGTGCGTAGGAAAATTTTGAAATTACTACGTTCCCCAACAGTGGCATCCGAGCCTGGTTTTATGCGTAGATGTCATATGCACGAGTAGAACACAAGTGAGTTGTGGGCGATATAAGTCATCTCGCTTACCAGCATGTCATACTTTGGTTGGCGGTATTGTTGGATGAAGCGCCCGGACCGACATTACGCAGACGCTTACGCGAGACTGGTTCTACCGACGTGCTTTGCACGTGTGGCTGGCGGTGTCGGTTTCTCCAACTTTAGTTGAATCGAGTGTGGCTACGCCCGGTCCTTGCGAAGGTTAAAACAGCACCAACTTGACAAACTATCGTTGTGGTTTTTGATGCGTAGGTAAGAACGGTTCTTGCTTAGCCCGTAGCAGCCACGTAAAACTTGCAACAACAAAGTAGAGGACGTCTAACTTGTTTTTGCAGGGCATGATGTGATGTGATATGGTCAAGACGTGATGAGATATAAGTTGTTGTATAAGATGATCATGTTTTGTTGAAATTATCGACAACTGGCAAAAGCCTTATGGTTGTCTCTTTATTGCATAAGATGCAAGCGCCAAATAATTGCTTCACTTTATCGCTATGCGATAGCAATAGTTGCAAGAGCAATAGTTGGCGAGACGACCGTGTGACGACACACTGATATAGATCAAGATGATGGAGATCATGGTGTCATGCCGGTGACGATAGAGATCATGACAGTACTTCGAAGATGGAGATCACAAGCACAAGATGATGATGGCCATATCATATCACTTGTATTGATTGCATGTGATGTTTATCTTTTATGCATCTTATCTTGCTTTGATTGACGGTAGCATTTTAAGATGATCTCTCACTAATTATCAAGAAGTGTTCTCCCGAGTATGCACCGCTATGAAAGTTCTTCGTCTTTGAGACACCACGTGATGATCGGGTGTGATAGGCTCTACGCTCAAATACAACGGGTGCAAAACAGTTGCACACGCGGAATACTCAGGTTATACTTGACGAGCTATGCATATAAGATATGACCTCGGAACACGGAGACCGAAAGGTCGAGCGTGAATCATATAGTAGATATGATCAACATAGTGATGTCCACCAATGAAACTACTCCATCTCACGTGATGATTGGACATGGTTTAATTGATTTGGATCACGTAATCACTTAGAGGATTAGAGAGATGTCTATCTAAGTGGGAGTTCTTAATTAATATGATTAATTGAACTTTAATTTATCATGAACTTAGTCCTGGTAGTATTAGCATATCTATGTTGTAGATCAATAGCTCGCGTTGTTGCTTTCATATGTTTATTTTGATATGTTCCTAGAGAAAATTGTGTTGAAAAATGTTAGTAGCAATGATGCGGATTGGATCCGTGATCTGAGGTTTATCCTCATTGCTGCACAAAACAATTATGTCCTTGATGCACCGCTAGGTGACAGACCTATTGCAGGAGCAGATGCAGACGTTATGAACGTTTGGCTAGCTCAATATGATGACTACTTGATAGTTTAGTGCACCATGCTTAACGGCTTAGAATCGGGACTTCAAAGACATTTTGAACGTCATGGACCATATGAGATGTTCCAGGAGTTGAAGTTAATATTTCAAGCAAATACCCGAGTTGAGAGATATGAAGTCTCCAACAAGTTCTATAGCTAAAAAATGGAGGAGAATCGCTCAACTAGTGAGCATGTGCTCAGATTGTCTGGGTACTACAACCGCTTGAATCAAGTGGGAGTTAATCTTCCAGATAAGATAGTGATTGACAGAATTCTCTAGTCACCATCACCAAGTTAGTAGAACTTTGTGATGAACTATAGTATGCAAGGGATGACGAAAACGACTCCCGAGCTTTTCATGATGATGAAATCGATGAAGGTAGAAATCAAGAAAGAGCATCAAGTGTTGATGATTGACAAGATCACTAGTTTCAAGAAAAGGGCAAAGGAAAAAAGGGGAACTTCAAGAAGAACAGCAAGCAAGTTGCTGCTCAAGTGAAGAAGCCCAAGTCTGGTCCTAAACCTGAGACTAAGTGCTTCTACTGCAAAGGGACTGGTCACTGGAAGCGGAACTACCCCAAGTGATTGGCGGATAAGAAGGATGGCAAAGTGAACATAAGTATATTTGATATACATGTTATTGATGTGTACTTTACTAGTGTTTATAGCAACCCCACAATATTTGATACTAGTTCAGTTGCTAAGATTAGTAACTCGAAACGGGAGTTGCAGAATAAACAGAGACTAGTTAAGGGTGAAGTTACGATGTGTGTTGGAAGTGGTTCCAAGATTGATATGATCATCATCGCACACTCCCTATACTTTCGGGATTAGTGTTGAACCTAAATAAGTGTTATTTGATGTTTGCGTTGAGCATGAATATGATTTGATCATGTTTATTGTAATACGGTTATTCATTTAAGTAAGATAATAAATTGTTGTTCTGTTTACATGAATAAAACCTTATATGGTTACACACCCAATGAAAATGGTTCATTGGATCTCGATCGTAGTGATACACATATTCATGATATTGAAACCAAAAGATGCAAAGTTAATAATGATAGTGCAACTTATTTGTGGCACTGCCGTTTAGGTCATAATGGTGTAAAGCGCATGATGAAACTCCATGCTGCTGGACTTTTGGAATCACTTGATTATGAATCACTTGATGCTTGCGAACCATGCCTCATGGGCAAGATGACTAAGACTCCGTTCTCCGGAACAATGGAGCGAGCAACTGACTTATTGGAAATAATGCATACTAATGTATGTGGTCCGATGAGTGTTGAGGCTCGCGGCGGGTATCGTTATTTTCTGACCTTCACAGATGATTTAAGCAGATATGGGTATATCTACTTAATGAAACATAAGTCTGAAACATTTGAAAAGTTCAAAGAATTTCAGAGTGAAGTGGAAAATCATCGTGACAAGAAAATAAAGTTTCTACGATCTGATCGCGGAGACAAATATTTGAGTTACGAGTTTGGTCTTCAATTAAAACAATGTGGAATAGTTTCACAAATTCATGCCACCTAGAACACCACATCATAATGGTGTGTCCGAACGTCATAACCGTACTTTATTAGATATGGTGCGATCTATGATGTCTCTTACTGATCTACCACTATCGTTTTGGGGTTATGCATTAGAGACAGCTACATTCACGTTAAAAAGGGCACCATCAAAATCCGTTGAGACGACGCCTTATGAACTGTGGTTTGGCAAGAAACCAAAGTTGTCGTTTCTTAAAAGTTTGGGGTTGCGATACTTATGTGAAAAAGTTTCATCCTGTTAAGCTCAAACCCAAATCAGAGAAATGTATCTTCATAGGATACCCAAAGGAGACAGTTGGGTACACCTTCTATCACAGATCCGAAAGGCAAGACATTCGTTGCTAAATTTGGATCCTTTCTAGAGAAGGAGTTTCTCTCGAAAGAAGTGAGTGGGAGGAAAGTAGAAAACTTGATAAGGTAATTGTACCATCTCCCTTATTGGAAAGTAGTTCATCACAGAAATTTGTTCTTGTGACTACTACACCAATTAGTGAGGAAGCTAATGATAATGATCATGTAACTTCAGATCAAGTTACTACCGAATCTCGTAGGTAAACCAGAGTGAGCTCCGCACCAGAGTGGTACGGTAATTCTGTTCTGGAGGTCATGTTACTTGACCATGACGAACCTACGAACTATGAGGAAGCGATGATGAGCCCAGATTCCGCGAAATGGCTTGTGGCCATGAAATCTGAGATGAGATCCATGTATGAGAACAAAGTATGGAGTTTGATTGACTTGCCCAATGATCGGCGAGCCATTGAGATTAAATGGATCTTCAAGAGGAAGACAAACGCTGATAGTAGAGTTACTATCTACAAAGCTAGAATTGTCGCAAAAGGTTTTCGACAAGTTCAAAGTGTTGATTATGATGAGAGTTTCTCACTCGTATCTATGCTTAAGTCTGTCCGAATCATGTTAGCAATTGCCGTATTTTATGAAATCTGGCAAATGGATAAACAAAATTGCATTCCTTAATGGATTTATTAAAGAAGAGTTGTATATGATGCAACCAGAAGGTTTTTTCAATCCTAAAGGTGCTAACAAAATATACAAGCTCCAACGATCCATCTATGGACTGGTGCAAGCATCTCGGAGTTGGAATATACGCTTTGATGAGTTGATCAAAGCATATTGTTTTATACAGACTTGCAATGAAGCCTGTATTTACAACAAAGTGAGTGGGAGCACTACAACATTTCTGATAAGTATATGTGAATAACATTTTGTTGATCGGAAATAATGTAGAATTATTCTGCAAAGCATAAAGGAGTGTTTGAAAGGAGTTTTTTTCAAAGAAAAACCTCGGTGAAGCTACTTACATATTGAGCATCAAGATCTATAGAGATAGATCAAGACGCTTGATAAGTTTTTTTAATGAGTGCATACCTTGACAAGATTTTGAATTAGTTCAAAATGGAACAGTCAAAGAAAGAGTTCTTGCCTGTGTTACAAGGTGTGAAATTGAGTATGACTCAAAGCCCGACCACGGCAGAAGATAGAAAGAGAATGAAAGTCATTCCCTATGCCTCAGCCATAGGTTCTATAAAGTATGCCATGTTGTATACCAGATCTATTGTATACCCTACACTGAGTTTAGCAAGGGAGTACAATAGTGATCTAGGACTAGATTACTGGACATTGGTCAAAATTATCCTTAGTGGAATAAGGATATGTTTCTCGATTATGGAGGTGACAAAAGGTTCGTCGTAAAGGGTTACGTCGATGCAAACTTTAACACTGATCCAGATGACTCTAAATCTGGATGCATATTGAAAGGGGAGCAATTAGCTAAAGTAGCTCCATACAGAGCATTGTAGACATAGAAATTCGCAAAATACTTACGGATCTGAATGTGACAGACCCGTTGACTAAAATTATCTCACAAGCAAAACATGATCACACCTTAGTACTCTTTGGGTGTTAATCACATAGCGATGTGAACTAGATTACTGACTCTAGTAAACCCTTTGGGTGTTGGTCACATGATGATGTGAACTATGGGTGTTAATTACATGATGATGTGAACTATTAATGTTAAATCACATGGCGATGTGATCTAGATTATTGACACTAGTGCAAGTGGGAGACTGAAGGAAATATGCCCTAGAGGCAATAATAAAGTTATTATTTATTTCCTTATTTCATGATAAATGTTTATTATTCATACTAGAATTGTATTAACCGGAAACATAATACATGTGTGAATACATAGACAAATAGAGTGTCACTAGTATGCCTCTACTTGACTAGCTCGTTAATCAAAGATGGTTATGTTTCCTAGCCATGGGCAAAGAGTTGTCATTTGATTAACGGGATCAAATCATTAGGAGAATGATGTGATTGACTTGACCCATTCCGTTGGCTTAGCACCCGATCGTTTAGTATGCTGCTATTGCTTTCTTCATGACTTATACATGTTCCTATGACTATGAGATTATGCAACTCCCGTTTACCGGAGGAACACTTTGTGTGCTACCAAACGTCACAACGTAACTGGGTGATTATAAAGGTGCTCTACAGGTGTCTCCAAAGGTACATGTTGGGTTGGCGTATTTCGAGATTAGGATTTGTCACTGCGATTGTCGGAGAGGTATCTCTGGGCCCTCTCGGTAATACACATCACTTAAGCCTTGCAAGCAATGCAACTAATGAGTTAGTTGCGAGATGATGTATTGTGGAACTAGTAAAGAGACTTGCCGGTAACGAGATTGAACTAGGTATTGAGATACCGACGATCGAATCTCGGGCAAGTAACATATCGATGACAAAGGGAACAACGTATGTTGTTATGCGGTCTGACCGACAAAGATCTTCGTAGAATATGTGGGAGCCAATATGAGCATCCAGGTTCCGCTATTGGTTATTGACCGGAGACGTGTCTCGGTCATGTCTACATTGTTCTCGAACCCGTAGGGTCCGCACGCTTAAGGTTTCGATGACAGTTATATTATGAGTTTATGAGTTTTGATGTACCGAAGTTTGTTCGGAGTCCCGGATGTGATCACGGACATGACGAGGAGTCTCGAAATGGTCGAGACATAAAGATTGATATATTGGAAGCCTATATTTGGATATCGGAAGTGTTCCGGGTGAAATCGGGATTTTACCGGAGTACCGGGAGGTTACCGGAACCCCCCGGGAGGTAAATGGGCCTTAGTGGGCTTTAGTGGAAGAGAGGAGAGGTGGCCAGGGCTGGGCCGCGCGCCCCTTCCCCCTAGTCCGAATAGGACAAGGAGAGGGGGGCGGCGCCCCCCTTCCTTCTTTCTCTCCTCTTTCCCCCTCCCGAATCCTATTCCAACTAGGAAAGGGGGGGGGAATCCTACTACCGGTGGGAGTAGGACTCCTCCTGGCACGCCCTCCTCCTGGCCGGCCACACCCCCCTTGCTCCTTTATATACGGGGGCAGGGGGGCACCTCTAGACACACAAGTTGATCCTCGTGATCGTTCCTTAGCCGTGTGCGGTGCCCTCCTCCACCATATTCCACCTCTCGGTCATATCGTAGCAGTGCTTAGGCGAAGCCCTGCGACGGTAGAACATCAAGATCGTCACCACGCCGTTGTGCTGACGGAACTCCTCCCCGACGCTTTGCTGGATCGGAGCCCGGGGATCGTCATCGAGCTGAACGTGTGCTAGAACTCGGAGGTGCCGTAGTTTCGGTGCTTGATCGGTCGGGCCGTGAAGACGTACGACTACATCAACCGCGTTGTTATAATGCTTCCGCTATCGGTCTACGAGGGTACGTAGACAACACTCTCCTCTCTCGTTGCTATGCATCACCATGATCTTGCGTGTGCGTAGGAAATTTTTGAAATTACTACGTTCCCCAACATCTTCATAGTCTAGGAGTCCGGCCAAAGGCTATAGTCCGGCTATCCGGACACCCCCTAATCCAGGACTCCCTCAGTAGCCCCGAACCAGGCTTCAATGACGATGAGTCCGGCGCGCAGATTGTCTTCGGCATTGCAAGGCGAGTTCTTCTCCAAATTCTGTGTATCTGTTGAATAGTGTCCGGCTTCTTATGAATATTGCGCTCCTTGGCTTCCACGCCCAATAATGGCCATCTTCCACGTGTCGAACGAATGCGAAAAGCCAGGGTATTTTTACATTTACCCCCCTAGCTGCGTGAATGAGCAGCCTATAAAAGAGACGAGGATTTAGATCCGAATCACGCCACCTTCCCCTTGCGAGCACTCATAGGAGCGCATTCGACAGAGATCCATTCCATCATGGCCACTCGACGCAGCCCCTCCGCTCGCCCTCCCAGTCCTCAGCCTGGAGATTGGGAAAGATGTTCCGTCCCGCACAGTGAGCTAGTGACGCTTCAAGCCAAGGGATTTCTCCCCCTAGCCTGCATGGTCCCGGTTCGAGCCGGGCTTGCCACGTACGATGGCGCAGAGCAAGCGGAGAGCGTCCCTAATCCCTCCAAGGGAGAGCGGGTATGCCTTGTCCCCTATTTGATAAGAGGGCTCGGATTTCCAATTCATCCGTTTCTCCGGGGGCTCCTGGAGTTCTACGGCCTCCAGTTGCACAACCTTATGCCTGCCTCCATATTGCACATTGCGGGTTTCGTAGCCCTTTGTGAGCTGTTTTTGGGCTGCGAGGCTCATTTCACGTTGTGGAAGAAGTTGTTCTGCCTTGTGCCCCGTTCTTAGAAGGGGTCAATATATCAAGTGGGCGGAGCTGAAATATGGCGCATCGCCGGGTCCGGATATCTATCCGGAACCCCAAAGAAGGCGTCGGAAGACTGGCCTTCAGAATGGTTTTATATAGAAGACGTCCCACTGCCGGATCCTGTTCGGATCGGCCTTCCTGAGTTCAATAGTGCTCCCCTGAAGAAGCGCCTGAGCTGGCGTCCACGGAGCCCTCAGAAGGAAAATGACAAGGACGTTCTTTACCTGATGGGTCGGATAAGGCTGCTAGCTCATTCCGGACTGACCATGATCGGGGTCATGGCCGTATGCATTATGTGGGGGGTGCAACCGCTTCAGTATAGAGGCCGCCCCATGTGGGACTTCAACGGGGAGGACGACGCCAGCCGCTACGGCCGTAAGGGGCCGGAATCAGTTGCCGCTCTAGTAAAGATCTTGTCCGCTTTGTACAAGGGAGAAGAGGAGGAATTTCTCCGCGTCAACCAACGGGGCGGATTTTCTATGTACGATCCTCCAAGCTGGGTAAGCAGAGGCTCTTTCTTGTCCATCCATTTCATATTCCCATAGTTAAGTATTCAGTCTAGCGATTTCGTCGCAGGAGCTGCGCCAGCTCGTAAAGGAGATAAACAGCCCTCCTCCACAACCCGAGGATCCGGGATGGTCCTTCGATCCGGCCTCCCAAGAGGATCCGGACTTGTCTGTGGAGCTGATCGATGGAGTGTTTCATCAATTGAGTAAGGACAACGCCTTGGTGGCCATTACGGCCGATTACCCCGGACTGCTTCCAACCTCATAGGTGACCGAGACCGAAGTCCCAATACTTTGGAAGTGATCCACCCGTGCTCATTTATTGATCACCGTATACCAATGGTGTTTTGCAGGGGAGGTCCTTGAGGCGGAAGGCCGAGCCTGTGACGACTAGCGAACAAGGGGCAACAAGGCCCAACAGGCTGAAAAGAACTGTGGTCCGGATTGAGACGCCAGCGCAACGGTATGGTGCGCTATCTTATTCCTAGGTGTTATTTTTGAGGCATACTAACGCTCGTCCCCTTTTCAGGAGAAAGAGCGCTCGACGGACTATATCCGGAGAGGTTCCCAATCGTGCCTCTACCAGCCAGGCTCCAAAGCCGGGCCCGGAAGCGGAGGCGAACACGAGGCGTGCACCGAACGCTCCTCCGACAGAGGATGCGGACAGGCTGTCTGCCACCAATTCCGAAGTGGAGAGTGCCATGAACCATAGGCGTCGCCGGATAGTTCTTCGGGACGCTTGTTTCTCCCAAGAGGCATTGGATGCCTTCAATTCGGGAGATGCCTACCTCCGTGCCGCTCAAAATGGTCTAGCCAGAGCCACGGAGCAGTATGTAAGAGACATACGGGTGAGAAGATTTGATGATTATATATATCAGTAGCCCCCGAGACTTGAAACAGTTAAAATAACTGATTTAAGGATCATTTGTTATGCAGGATCTTACCGAAAAGAATACCCAACTGTCCCAGGAGCTAGGAGAGTGCAAAGCCCAACTTGAGGCCGCACTAGCCGCAGCAGGGGAGCCCAAGGAGACCCCCTCTAGTAATATATGCTGCAAGAGATATGTATTTTGTGACGTGCGGCGTGTGTGCAAATCTGACAAACAAAATTGCAGATGGCGCCGGATTAGATCCGGATAGGCAGCAACTCCTACGCCAGCTAAAGGCTGGTGAGTGTGTGCTGACACAGGTGCGGCGGGAGAAAAATGATCTCCTAGATGCCAACACCAAGCTGGACGTGGAACTAAAGGATGTTCCTGCCCAACTATCGGACTCCGTGAAGGAGAATCGGCGGCTTCGACGCAGCATTTTTAGTAAGTGCTTGAACGAACTTCGAGAAAAGAGTTCGGCGAGGAAGTCGATTGACAGAGTTATGTCTGCAGGTCTGCTAACAGGTCGGCCTGCAGAGGAAATGCCCGGTTCTACGGGTGACCTTCTTCCCGAGCTCTCACAACCGCACGAGCGAGTTCGGCAGGTGATGCAAGGCGTCGCCCAGGCCTTGTGGCCATCCGTCTCCATGCCCGAAGGCCTTGGAGAGCTTGCGGAGAAGCTGAAGGGAGCACGGCGGCGCTTCCGATTGTGGAAGATATCGGCCTGCCGTCAAGGGGCCAGGGAATCCCGGGCCATGGTGAAGACACGGTACACGAAGGCCGACCCAAACCACATGGCCGAGGTCAGACCTGTGGGGCCCGATGGGAAGGAGATCCCTGTGAGCTTAGTGTACGGCCAAGTAGAATTGGCCGCAAAGTATTCCCAACAGGACTGTAAACTAGACAGTCTATTAGATGGTATTAAAGAGGAATACAATCAGTCAAATTGACTATATAATTTAAAGTGACATGTATAATGCCTTCTAGCCGGATTGTAGATCGTTTGTCATGGCGGACCTTTTGGCTTCAACCGGACCTGACGGTCCGGAGTGTGTCCGAATACCCTCTCGGTTATGTAAGAACCGGGGCATGCAAGGAGACCAGGCGTAGGGGTCATTAGTGCTTGAACAGACAAGTGCCCAACTAGTTATGTTATATTACATGGTTAGTAAGAAACATCTTCCAGGGAGAATAGTTCCGTTAGGGGTTCCTTTCCCTGGGAGGCATGCCCTAAAGTGCATGTCCGGACTGCGAAAAGAGACGCAGGAAAAACCATCTGGGGGCGCATAGATAAATAAGTGAAAATCATCTTTAGTTCACCGACCGAATATTCCCTTAAGAATGCTAGCTTTCGGCTTCACCCAGTCTGAGGTACACATCCGGCTGACCCGGCAGTAACAATCGCAGAGGTGCTCCCTTTACCACCTAGCCGAACAATCGGGAACGTAGGGGTAAGCACAGGAGCCAGGCAACCCAGCTTGGCCAAAACTTAAGTCATATCGATGCATATAATGGTAAATAAAAGGTACATGCGGAAGTGTGACACATGTGTTGGGCATGAAGCCCGTATAAATAAACTTCTATAAAAGAAGCCCCCAGGTCTAATGAGCACGGAAAGCGCATCATTTGTGTGCAAACAAGGCACGGATGAGCCTTTAAAGGCTATAAGGGAAGAGGAGGGGAGAAGTAGAGAAAAATAAGACAGATAGTATATATAAAAAATGGACAGAGGAAGGAGACGAACGCAGAGTCCGGCGCTAGGCGTAGAATCTTCGGAGACGGGCTGCGTTCCATGGGTTCGGCTCGAGTTGGTTATCCGATGCATCGCGCAGACGGTACGCTCCGCCAGTCAGGACTTGGTCAATAATGAAGGGACCTTCCCATTTGGGCTTGAGTTTGTCCTTTTTCTTATCCGGCAGGCGTAGAACTAATTCACCAACATTGTAAGTTTTGGCCTGTACTTCCCTGCTTTGACATCTTCGAGCCTGCTGTTGATAGAATGCGGAACGGGCTTTTGCCACGTCACGCTCCTCCTCCAAGGCGTCTAGACTGTCTTGCCGATCGAGCTCAGCTTCTCTTTCTTCGTACATGCGTACACGAGGTGAGTCATGAATTATGTCGCAGGGCAAAACCGCCTCTGCGCCGTACACCATGAAGAATGGTGTATATCCGGTGGTGCGATTCGGCGTGGTCCTCAGCCCCCAGAGTACGGAGTCGAGCTCCTCTACCCAGTGCGTATTAGATTCCTTAAGGGACCGCACTAATCTGGGTTTGATGCCGCTCATGATAAGACCATTTGCGCGCTCGACCTGGCCGTTGGTTTGTGGGTGATAGACGGAAGCATAATCGAGCTTAATGCCCATGTTTTTGCACCAGAGCTTTACCTCGTCGGCCGTAAAATTCGTGTCGTTATCAGTGATGATGTTGTGGGGGACGCCGTAACGGTGTACGACCCCGGATATGAAGTCTATCACTGGTCCGGACTCGGCCGTCTTAACAGGCTTGGCTTCTATCCATTTGGTGAACTTATCCACCATGACCAGTAAGTATTTTTTCTTGTGGGTTCCCCCTTTAAGGGGTCCAACCATGTCAAGCCCCCAGACCGCGAAGGGCCAAGTGATGGGGATAGTGTGGAGGGCGGTGGGTGGCATATGGCTTTGGTTTGCAAAAAGCTGGCAACCGACGCATCGTTGGACATCCTGAGCGTCTGCTCGGGCCGTCGGCCAATAAAAGCCTGTACGGAAGGCCTTGCTTACAAGGGCCCGAGCTGCGGCATGATGACCACCAAGTCCGGCATGAATTTCAGCCAGAAGGTTCCGCCCTTCCTCTTCGGAGATACACCTTTGAAGGACTCCGGTGGTGCTTTTCTTATAAAGCTCTCCCTCATGGACTTTGTAGGCTTTGGATCGCCGCACTATGCAGCGTGCCTCGTTTTGGTACTCGAGAAGTTCCTGCCTAGTAAGGTAGGCTAGGAATGGTTCTGTCCACGGGGCGATGGCGGCCATTATTACGTGGGCTGAAGATGTTATTTTGTTGGCAGAGCCTCCAACTATGTCAGGGTGTTCGGTGTCGGACAGTGTGATTGTGTCCGGACTATTATTGCCGGGTTCCCCTTCCCATACTACGGATGGCTTGAACAGCCCTTCCAAGAAGATGTTGGGGGGGACTACATCGCGTTTTGCGCCGATGCGTGCCAGGACATCTGCGGCCTGATTGTTTTCCCGGGCTATATGGTGAAATTCGAGCCCTTCGAACCGAGCTGACATTTTGAGGACGGCATTGCGATAAGCTGCCATTTTCGGATCCTTGGCATCAAAGTCTCCATTTATTTGGGATATTGCGAGGTTCGAATCCCCGCGCACCTCTAGGCGTTGAATGCCCATGGATACTGCCTTCCGGAGACCGTGAAGAAGGGCCTCATATTCAGCTGCGTTGTTGGAGTCTGTATACATTATCTGGAGTACGTATTGAACTGTATCTCCTGTGGGGGATGTTAAAACGACGCCAGCCCCCAGACCGGCCAACATTTTGGAGCCGTCGAAGTGCATGATCCAGTTGGAATATGTGCCGTACTCTTTAGGGAGTTCGGCTTCCGTCCATTCGGCGATGAAGTCGGCCAAAACTTGCGATTTAATAGCTCACCGTGGCTTGTAAGTTATGTCGAACGAGAGGAGCTCAATGGCCCATTTGGCAATCCGTGCTCGTCGCATCGCGGTTGTTTATAATATCATTAAGGGGCACTTCCGAGGCTACCGTTATCGAACACTCTTGAAAGTAGTGTTGCGGTTTTCGGGATGCCATGAACACCGCGTACACTATCTTTTGATAATGTGGGTACCGTGACTTGCACGGAGTAAGGACAGTGGACACATAGTAAACCGGCTTTTGAAGGGGGAATTTATGTCCGTCCGTCTCTCGTTCGACAACGAGCACCGCGCTCACAACTTGGTGAGTTGCCGAAATGTATAATAGCATTGGTTCGCCAATGTTTGGCGCGGCCAGGACCGGGTTTGTTGCCAATATGGCTTTGATTTCTTCCTGTCCGGCCATGGCGGCATCCATCCACTCGAAGTGTTCGGTGCACCGAAGGAGGCGATAAAGGGGTAATGCCTTTTCTCCCAAGCGGGAGATAAAGCGGCTTAGAGCCGCCACGCATCCAGTCAATTTTTGTATTTGTTTGAGGTCTTTCGGGGTATCCAGTTGTGACAGAGCTCGGATTTTGGCCGGATTTGCTTCAATTCCTCTACCGGATACAATGAAGCCAAGAGCTTTCCTGCTGGTACGCCGAAGATGCATTTTTTCGGGTTGAGCTTGATGTCATATGTTTGGAGATTATCAAATGTGAGCCTCAAGTCGTCTACTAGAGATTCGACATGTCTTGTTTTGACGACCACGTCATTTATGTATGCCTCCACTGTTTTGCCGATCTGGTTTGCCAGACAAGTCTGAATCATGCGCTGATATGTTGTGCCGGCGTTTTTGAGCCCGAAGGGCATTGTGTTGAAGCAGAATGGGCCATATGGTGTGATGAATGCCGTTGCGGCTTGGTCTGGCTCTGCCATCTTAATTTGATGGTAGCCGGAGTATGCGTCGAGGAAACACAATGAATCGTGTCCTGCGGTAGCGTCGATAATTTGGTCGATGCGGGGGAGGGGGAAGGGATCCTTTGGGCAAGCCTTGTTGAGGTCCTTAAAATCGACGCAGAGGCGCCATGATTTGTCCTTCTTTGGTACCATCACCAGTTTTGCTAGCCAGTCCGGATGTTTTATGTCTCTAATGAATCCGGCCTCAAATAGCTTGGCTAGTTCCTCTCCCATGGCTTGTCTTTTGGGTTCGGAGAAACGCCAAAGAGCCTGCTTGACTGGCTTGAATCCTTTTAGGATATTTAAACTGTGCTCGGCCAGCCTGCGTGGGATTCCTGGCATGTCTGAAGGGTGCCAGGCGAAGATATCCCTGTTCTCACGTAGGAACTCTCGCAGTGCGGCGTCTACATCGGGGTTTAACTGTGCCCCGATGGAAGCTGTTTTCGTGGGGTCCGTTGGATGGACCTGGAATTTGACTATTTTGTCTGCTGGTTTAAAGGAGGTGGACTTGGATCTTTTGTCAAGTATTACATCATCCCTATTCACCGTGGAGCGCAGCGCAGTCAGTTCCTCAGCCGCTAGGGCTTCGGATAGTGCCTCGAGGGCGGTCGGCTGTCTTGTTTTTTGGTAGCAGTAGTGCTATGTCCGGATCACTAGCGAGAGTGATGATTCCGTTGGGCCCAGGCATCTTGAGCTTCATGTACCCGTAATGGGGTATGGCTTGGAAGATTGTAAACGCTTCCCGTCCTAGTAGAGCGTGGTATCCGCTACTGAACGGGGCCACTTGGAACGTGACTTCTTCGGACCTGTAATTATCCGGCGTGCCGAACACCACATCTAGTGTGATTTTTCCTGTACAGCGCGCTTCCCGACTGGGGATTATTCCTCTAAAGGTTGTGCTGCTTCGCTCGATGCGGTTCCAGTCTATTTCCATTTTTTGAAGGGTTTCCTCATAGATGAGGTTCAATCCGCTACCGCCATCCATGAGTACCTTGGTAAGGCGAAAGCCGTCCACTATTGGACTGAGAACCAATGCGGCTGGTGCTCGGGCTGTTCGGAATTTAGGCTCGTCACTGGCATTAAAAGTAATAGCCGTGTCACTCCATGGGTTTATTGTTGCTACATTGTAGACTTCGGCAAGGCTGCGGAGTGTTCGCTTCCGCATATTATTTGATGCAAAAGTCTCGAAGACTGTTAATACCGTACTGTTGTCCCTGGGAGGGTTTTCTGTGGCTTCTGGAATTAGGAGATCTTCGCCACTTTTGGCCACCTGCCAGAGTATCCAACATGCTCTAAGGCTATGAGTTGATATGGCGCCCTCTGTACTGTGAATTTTACAGGGCCCATTGAGCCATCCCTCCAGTACGGTTCCATGCCCTGCAGGGGGTTTTTGCTTTGTGGTGTTTAACCCGGGTGTCTGGCGATGATGCACCCTTTTGTTTCGGACTGGGTTTGTATTCAGTGCCGGATTGTCCCAAAATTTTATATCGGCTTTCTAGGCGCTTTCCATCGCACAGTACTTTCGTACTATGGACGCCAAGTCAGCGAAGCGTGTAATTTCACGGCGACTTACGGCATTGAGGATTCCCTTGTCCGTGCAATTATTGCAGAAGAATGAAATTGCGTCTTCCTCGCGGCAGTCCTTTACCCTATTCATGACCAGGAGGAATCTGGCCCAATAATGATGTACTGTTTCTTCGGGCTCTTGCGTAATTTGGGATAGATCGCTTTTGTTCGGGCGGGTGGGTGGAATTGAATCCGGAACCCTACCCAATCTGAGACTCAAGGGCCAAGGAGTTTCCGAACTCGGAAGTTTGGATTCCTGGATGTTGTCCGATGAATCTGGCCCATTGCCTGACTCTAGGCTCAGGTCTTGAGTGATGTCCTCCCCTCCGCGGGTATCCGGCTTGGAGGGATCGGGTATCCGGACATAGCTGGTCCTTAAGATAGATGAGGGGTCGCCGCATTGTTCCTCCACTACTGCAACGTGATGGGTGACCTGGGGAGAGTTAATCTCTCTCAGATCGGGTTTAGGCCCAATCTGCTCGTAGTCTGTAGCGACTCCCAGGGCGGCGATGCGATCCAAGAGCTCGTTTAGGGTAGAGAGCTCCATTGGATCTAACTGCTCGGCGAGTTCCGAGTTGACGTGAAGATTGCTTTTGATGACCCGAGAAGTCATCATCGGCGCAGCGGCCGAACAGGCGGTCATAAGAAAACCACCTAGCCGGAGAGTTTGGCCGACAGCCAAAGCTCCTTTAGCAACGGTGCCGTCTTTAAAGACGGGACGAGGCATACTTCCTGATGGCGATGGCAAAGAGGAACTCTCAATGAAAGCACCAATGTCGGTGTCAAAACCAGCGGATCTCGGGTAGGGGGTCCCGAACTGTGCGTCTAGGCGGATGGTAACAGGAGACAAGGGACACGATGTTTTTACCCAGGTTCGGGCCCTCTCGATGAAGGTAAAACCCTACTCCTGCTTGATTAATATTGATGATATGGGTAGTACAAGAGTAGATCTACCACGAGATCAGAGAGGCTAAACCCTAGAAGCTAGCCTATGGTATGATTGTTGTTCGTCCTACGGACTAAAACCCTTCGGTTTATATAGACACCGGAGAGGGTTAGGGTTACACAGAGTCGGTTACAA
Source organism: Aegilops longissima (assembly GCA_021605205.1). NCBI lineage: Eukaryota > Viridiplantae > Streptophyta > Magnoliopsida > Poales > Poaceae > Aegilops > Aegilops longissima. Next base: position 765,014,542 of record CM038677.1, read on the forward strand.
TGGTAGGAGATCTACATATCCGTATCGCCAAGCTTGCCTTCCACGCCAAGGAAAGTCCCATCCGGACACGGGACGAAGTCTTCAATCTTGTATCTTCATAGTCCAGGAGTCCGGCCAAAGGCTATAGTCCGGCTATCCGGACACCCCCTAATCCAGGACTCCCTCAGTCATCGAGGGTGATTCCGCCTTAACCACTTCCGATACGACTCTGTCGTGTAACCCCTCAAGTGTGAACCTCGGGGGTGGTTCCTCTTACATTCACCTTGATGATTACATCGAGTGGAATTCACCAGGGGTGATTCCTCGGGTTTTCCCCTTGATGTTTGGACACACAGTTACTATGGTTACTATGACTTTACACTGAACCCTGTTACTAAAGACGGGTCGGCCCTGAGGGGTGCCCGCACGAGCTTAATTGCGAGTGATGTGGAGACGGGTTGACCTGTAGGGTGCCCGCGAGATAATTACGTGGCGTGGTCGGGCATTCCTAGCCCTTGCCGCAAGTCCTCGAGACAGGGCAACGGGGTCACATCTTTCGTGAGTCTCTGCTTGTTACAGCGCGTTCCTAATACACTACGATTTGGATATTTGATCTGAGGGGCCTCTGGCCTGATAGCACTAACCATCACGTGGGCATAGTATGGGCGTTCTGCGTCGTATACATTAGCCGAAGCTTAATAGACGTCAGCGACTGAGCGGCGCGCGCCGCGTTGGACTAGTAAGCACCTGCCTTTTTAGGGAGGTAGCTAGGTCTGCTCACCGGCCGCGTTCGCAACGTGGTGGAGTTCCCGGGGCGATGGCCCATGACCCCAGGGGGCATAGGTTTAGTCCGGTGTGCTGACCTCTCTATTAAGCCTAGGTCGGGTTGCGGCATATTGTTTGGCCGAGGCCGGGCATGACCCAGGAAAGTGTGTCGGTCGGAGTTAATCGAGCGTGGTGGGTAAGTTGGTGCACCCCTGCAGGGAAGAAAACATCTATCGATAGCCTGTCCTACGGTAACGGACACTTGGAGTTGTATCCCGATCGATACAACTAGAACTGGATACTTGTGATGAGAACTGGATGGTGATGAGAATTGGATTGTGATGACACTTGGATAGTATGGCTCTGGGATTGCTTTCTCGCAGGGAGTCGAGAAAGGATCTCTGGCCGAGGTTGATAACACTACTACTACTTTAATTTATGCTACTCTACTCCCTCCTGATGGTGGTTTCCAGAAGATGCTAGTCTTTGATAGGACTAGGTTCTCCCCTCTATTCTGGCATTCCTGCAGCTCAGTCCACATACAACCCGTTTCATTGATACCGATGCACACATAGTGTAGTTCCTTGCTTGCGAGTACTTTGGATGAGTACTCACGGTTGCTTTGCTCCCCCTTTTCCCCCTTCTTCTTTCTGGTTGATGCAACCAGATGTCGGAGCCCAGGAGCCAGATGCCACCGCCGATGCTTACTACTACGTGGAGGCCGCCGACGACCAGGAGTAGTTAGGAGGCTCCCAGGCAGGAGGCCTTACCTTTTCGATCGATCTTGCTTTTGTGCTAGCCTTCTTAAGGAAAACTTGTCTAACTTATGTCTGTACTCAGATATTGTTGCTTCCGCTGACTCTTGTGTATTCAAGCTTATGTATTCGAGCCCTCGAGGCCCCTGGCTTGTAATATAAAGCTTGTTTTATTTTAATTTGTGTCTAGAGTTGTGTTGTGATATCTCCCCGTGAGTCCTTGATCTTGATCGTACACATTTGCGTGTATGATTAGTGTACGATTGAATCGAGGGCGTCACAAGTTGGTATCAGAGCCGACTGCCTGTAGGTAGCCCCCTTTCCAACTCCTTGGCCGAAGTTGAGTCTAGTCAAAAAACTTTTACTAACATGGCTGTGTGGCTTACGGGCCCACGTCGCCATTGGGTGGTGTTAGGATCTTTTATTCCTCGTCTTTACTCTGGGACTCTCATCTCTCTTCTATTCGGGTTAAATGATTTTGCTAACTATAACACTAGGATCTCGTAACTACTTCCTCCTGGAGAGCCCCTTTTATTTCAGATGATGGTTTGGTCCATCAGAAGACCCTGAAGATACTTTTCGATGTTTTTCCGAGACCCATGTGTCCATCGCTTTTGCAATTCCCTTCCATCGATAAATCCCTATGGATAACTAATTACACTTGCCGTTCATACAATCATTCCCAGTTGCTCCTGTTGTTACAGGATACATCGAATTATTCTCTGACTTTTTAAGAATCCTTTGAGCTACTGCCTTGTAGCTCTTTTTCACATGAATACACCTACGAGTAATTCCTCACACTTATCGAGGATTCGATCATCCCTAGTTGTTCATGTGTTTCACAAAATTCTTTCAAATACTATTCGATCTCCCGAAATACTCAGTAGCTTATTGCTCTTGTTCTTCACTACCTGCTTGCATGATGGTTAATTCCATATGTCTAGCAATATCCATTGAAATCCGTTGTGGTTGGCTTTCTGATCCTATTGATTCAACATGTTTGTGAATGCACGCAATCATCAGTTGATCCTTATGAAATTCGTCCTTTTGGCTCAGACGTCACTTCAAACATGAGCTGGTTCTCGGCAAATCAAACCTTGAATGATTGTCGATCTATGTCTTTTCAACTTGCTTATCTTTTGATTAGAGCATCGCTTCTGATCCCCCGAATTGGAAATCGTAATTCCTTTCCATTTAAGCTTTGGAATTATCAGATGTTTCCAAAATCCGATGCCTCTACATTATTTCTTCTTCTGACTGAATATCGATACTCACATCAGCTCCGTTGTGGATCGCCGGATCCATTATTGGATTATCATCTGACAGTGTCCTTCATATTCAAAGAATCTCGTGAAGTTCTTTCCCAGATACATAATTCCTTTGGTAAATTGTATCCTCTCCTTTTGTCAACCATACTCTGTTTTCGATCTTGTGTTGTTTACTTCTGAAGTTGTGGAATAGGTTCCTAAGATGCCCCTATGGGTTGAACCTACGGCTCACCTAATCCTTTTGAACCCGAGAGTTTTAACGAGTCTTACTCTTCTGGTGTTTTGCCAGATAACATTTCAACATTACAACTTCATCGAAAGCGAGAAGTAAATGAAATGATATGCATTGAAGAAGTGGGAGTCGACCTTGATCTTTTTGTTCATGCCCATGGACACGATGTAGATCTTATCATGGAAGCTTCTCTTAAAATTAATTATCCCCTTGTTATAAGTTCATCTTGTATCGGTGGTTTGATCATTCATAATCGTGGTTCCGACCCTAGTTTCTCCTTAATTCCATTTCCCGGACAAGTTAAAATACTTGTCTCCTGCCAGTCATTTCACCCATCCAACCTCTAATTTGATCTACCTTCAAGTATTGCCTCATGTTATCTCGATGATATTGTGTCATTGCGCTACCTCTTGTAAATTCTTAATTGGAGTGATACTCCTTCACATCATTCCTAGCCTGATCGGCTATATCATTATCATGCTAATTTAACTGTGCTACTTGGTCCTTATTCCCGGAGCACAACCTTTCGACGATGAGCGAAGCTTACGTCGATCTTCCTCATTTTATCAATTCACCTCGAACAACAAGCTTGATTTTGAGCTTGTGTTGTATCCGTGGTTCCAATAGCCTTTCGATTCATCCTTCCTGTTGATTGATGGCACCGCTCCTCGATGGCATCTTCATAGAGCCTCTCGACAAATGCGTCGTGATCAACATCAACATTTTGACTTCCGTTGAGATGACAATTGAATTCATGGTGAGAAATACCATCCTTGACCTTCGATGATTTGAGTTATCATCGAAACCCCCTTGTCTTCTTTCCAACACATGTTTGATCATGTCTTGGTTATACCTTCGACTCCTTGCTATTCCTGCAATTGTTCCTTGAGTATTTCTTGTGATCTTCAACTCCAACCCCTACTTGGAACACCATGTTAATGCTACCTCGAAGCATGACTGAGGTATTCTCAATATCAACAAGAACATTGGAAGCACATTGCTGAATGTTTCTTGATCTATTATCCAAACACCGTTGTATGGGTAATATCATGATTCTTTCCTTGCCCCCTTTATCTAAATGCTTTTGAACTTGCTGTCATATCATGTATATCCTGCTCCGCTTCCCCTTGGGAAGGATATGCTCCCAATTATTGTGTGTAAACACATTTTACTTTCCATTGGTATGATTAATCCGATAATTTCATTTTCCTTTCCATTGGTTTGTTTAACCTTCTTGTGATCTATATGATATATGCAGAAATATTTCCCTGCTTATGTAAACACCCCGGTGTACAAACTGTCAGTAATACCCTATTACTATTGTGGACGACATTCCGGTAACCACCGATGGACGAGAACTTTGCCTATTGGTCCGCCTCGTTCAACGAGCAGGAGAATGGTTCTCTTCGTCCCTCGCCCTGGGTACCGACGATTGTTGCCGACATAACTGGTAGGCTACCCTCTGACATGCCTTGCTATCATGACCGTGCAAAATGAATAGCGCCTTTCCTTCTTTTAACCCACATGGTGGGCCCATAACCCACAGTTCCACAGGATCGAAACCTGACTCTCCTGTACAACCTTGATGCCGAAATATGCTTTACACTTGGCTTCATATCATGTCACGAGCCACCTTCCGAGAGATTATCTATTCCCGATGCTCTGAACCCCCCCTTTCTCACACTCTGATCAAGTATCAATCGTTGTTCATTCAGTTGAAACTTACTATTGTACCTTCATACTTTGCTCTCGATGTTTTATTAAGTTTCAACTCGAGAGATACTTCTGCCTCATTCCCTGAATTGTTCACTAGATAATTAACCCTATAAGGGTCAATTCTCTCGAAGTTACTCTTTACTTCCCCACTTAAATCTCGGGACGAGATTTCTTGTAGTGGAGGAGATTTGTAAGACCCCAGTGTCATGCTATAGTAATCCCCTGTTAATGGTGCCATGTCATCATGTTACTGTTGCTAATCTTCACTTGATCCAAATCACCATTCAAATACAAATCCAATCTAAAGTCAAAAATTCATATTTGTCGGACATGAAATATAAAATGTTCATCATGTGGCAAATATTCTTTTGTTAATAATGGTAGTGAACTAACATTTTTCCAAAATGTCTATGTGCCCTAAACTAGTTAAAACAGTGCCTAAATCATTTATTTAAGTGCTTTTAATTTATAAAAATACTAAACTACTTTATTTTTGGTGCCAAGTTAATTATAGCAGTGGCCTAAGTTAAAGTGGTATTTTCGGTGCAAGATTAGTTTTATAAAACTATTTTGCTTGCTGCAAATAAAAGAAAACAGAAAAGTTTAAAAAAATGTGAAAGAAAAGAGAGGGAGAGAGAGAGCAACCCCCCGTGGGCCTAACCCACCTGGGCCGGCCCACCTAGGCCACCCGAGCCAGCCCAGTTGCCCCCTCGCACCGGTCTGTCCCCTCCCCCTGTTCAACCGACCGAGGGCGCGCGCCCGCGCGTCGCCGCTGAACCACCTCGCTGTCGACGAGGAGGATAAGGTCGACCCCCCCTCGACGCCTCGGCCTCCTCCCCACCTACCTCCACTCCCCTCTCTCGCCTTCCAGATCAACGCGCTCCTCCCCCTCTCTGTCTCGCTCGCCCGCCTCACCTGAGCGCCATCGCCGCCATCCCACCTCGCATTACCGCGGCGACCGTCTCCCTCGTGCTCCTCCGATGTAACCAGCCGCTCCGCCGCACTCCTCTATGTTGACTACGACCACCATTGTGACCCGGGAGCCACCACCGCGGAGGGATCAGAGCAACTTCCTCCTCTGCTTCCGCCGGAGTTCGACGTTGACACCGTCGCCGTCACTGCGTCCCACGCCTCCCCGAGCAGCTCCCCGTCACCGCTGTGAGAAGCCATCTGTTTCCCTCCTTTTCCCCTCTCGATTTGTTGCCCGAGGTTCGCCTCGCCGCACAACCGCGAGCTCGCCGCCGCCGTTCATGGCGCCGCCGCAGCCATCGCTAGCCTTGCTCGCGCCCGCAATGCACACCGCGCTCCTGAGCTTCCTAGGAGGCCAACGAGCCCCTCGGCGCCGCTCGCTGTACTCCCTGGAGCTGTCCCCGTTGAGGCCCGAAGCCAACCGCGGCCTCTGCTCAACGCCAGCGCCAACTCCGGCGGCCTCAGCTCCTACCAGTGCCCCCATAGGACGCGGCGGGCTCTCCCCATTCGAACACGCCCGCCCGCGCCCATTTTGGCCCGCAGGACGGTGATTCCCGCCTTGACGCGCGCCCTCCATGATTTGGTTGCGGAGCTAGCTCGGCACCACCACCCGACTGGCTGGTCGGGGCCACCCCTTGGGTCGTTGACCCATGGACCCGGCTGACCTGTTGACTTCGGTCAACTGCTGACTGGGCACTCTGGCCCACTGACATGCGGGCCCCACCGCGTAATTAATTTAACTAAACCATTTTTATAATTAAAATTAATTAGTTTTCAGTTAAGACACTGACAGGTGGGGTCCAGGTGCTAATTAACCCTGTTTAGTCTTAGTCAAACTTAGTTAAGCCCTCTGACCATGACACGTGGGTCCCACTGGCCCCACATGGCAGGTTTGACCCTGGTCAGCGAGTTTGTTGACCGCTGACGTCATCCCCACGTAATGCTGACGTCATATTTCCTTTTTTGTTATTAAATAATTCCAGAATATGTTTTAAACTTGCAAAAATCATAGTAATTAAACCGTAACTCCGATGAAAATGTTTTCTACATGAAAGTTGCTCAGAACGACGAGACGAATCCGAATACACGGTCCGTTTACCTGTCAGATGCCTCTAACTATCTGAACATGGAACATTCCCCCTCCGGTCATCTGTCTAACACAGGTCCGGAACTGGGAATACATTCCCGGTTGAATTCCCCCTTCACCTATATCGTGTAGCCATGTGTTAGGTCACACCCGGCACATCATGTTGCCATGTTATGCTTTGTGATGCTATGTTTGCTTTATATTTACTATTTCTTCCCCCTCTTCTCTCCGGTAGACCCCGAGACCGATGCTGCCCCTGTGATCGACTACGTCAGCGGCGACCCCTTCTTGCCAGAGCAACCAGGCAAGCCCCTCCTTTGATCATCCCGATATCGCCCATTCCATTCTCTCATGGTTGCATTAGATTTTGCTACTGTTATTGTTTGCTCCTATTCTGATGCATAGCCTGCTTTTGTAACCTGCTTATTGTTACCTACCTGCTTATCCTAAACTGCTTAGTATAGTTTGGTTAGTGATCCATCAGTGACCCCCACCTTGTCCTTGTTGCCCCTGCTTCATCATTGAAGACCCGATCAACGGGATCGAAGACCAGCCCCCTGCACCGCACATCACTTTCCCCTTAGTTGCTCGACACTACTGGGTTACTATCGAGTGCCGAGGGTGAGACCTCTACAGCACTTCTGATGTTAAACCTGTAGTGTAGCTATTCGGTCATGGTCAACGAGGGTGATTCCTCCTTAACCACTTCCGATATGACTCTGTCGTGCAACCCCTCAAGTGTGAACCTCGGGGGTGGTTCCTCTTACGTTCACCTTGATGATTACATCGAGTGGAATTCATTGGGGTTGATTCCTCGGGTTTTCCCCTTGATGTTTGGACACACGGTTACTATGGTTACTATGACTTTATACTGAACCCTGTTACTAAATACGGGTCGGCCCTGAGGGGTGCCCACGCGATCTTAATTGCGAGTGATGTGGAGACGGGTTGACCTGGAGGGTGCCCGCGAGATAATTACGAGGCGTGGCCGGGCATTCCTTGCCCTTGCCGCAAGTCCTCGAGACGGGGCAATGGGGTCACATCTTTCGTGAGTCTCTCCTTGTTACCGCGCGTTCCTAATCCACTACGATTTGGATATTTGATCCGAGGGGCCTCTGGCCTGATAGCACTAACCATCACGTGGGCATAGTATGGGCGTTCTGTGTCGTATACATCAGCCGAAGCTTAATAGACGTTAGCGACTGAGCGGCACACGCATGGTTGGACTGGTAAGCACCTGCCTTTTTAGGGAGGTAGCTAGGTGTGCTCACCGGCCGCGTTCGCAACGTGCAGGAGTTCCCGGGGCGATGGCCCATGACCCCTGGGGGCATAGGTTTAGTCTGGCGTGTTGACCTCTCTATTAAGCCTAGGTCGGGTTGCGGCGTATTGTTTGGCCGAGGCCGGGCATGACCCAGGAAAGTGTGTCCGGCCGGAGTTAATCGAGCGTGGTGGGTAAGTTGGTGCACCCCTGCAGGGAATAAAACATCTATCGATGGCCTGTCCTACAGTAACGGACACTTTGAGTTGTATCCCGATCGATACAACTAGAACTGGATACTTGTGATGAGAACTGGATGGTGATGAGAATTGGATTGTGATGACACTTGGATAGTATGGCTCTGGGATTGCTTTCTCGCAGGGAGTCGAGAAAGGATCTCTGGCCGAGGTTGATAACACTAGTACTACCTTACTTTATGCTACTGTACTCCCTCCTGATGGTGATTTCCAGAAGATGCTAGTCTTCGATAGGACTAGGTTCTCCCCTCTATTCTGGCATTTCTGCAGCTCAGTCCACATACAACCCATTTCATTGATACCGATGCATATGTAGTGTAGTTCCTTGCTTGCGAGTACTTTGGATGAGTACTCACGGTTGCTTTGCTCCCCCTTTTCCCCCTTTCTTCTTCTTTCTGGTTGATGCAACCAGATGTCGGAGCTCAGGAGCCAGATGCCACCGATGATGCTTACTACTACGTGGAGGCCGTCGACGACCAGGAGTAGTTAGGAGGCTCCCAGGTAGGAGGCCTTGCCTTTTCGATTGATCTTGCTTTTGTGCTAGCCTTCTTAAGGCAAACTTGTCTAACTTATGTCTGTACTCAGATATTGTTGCTTCCGCTGATTCTTGTGTATTCAAGCTTATGTATTCGAGCCCTCGAGGCCCCTGGCTTGTAATATAAAGCTTGTTTTATTTTAATTTGTGTCTAGAGTTGTGTTGTGATATCTCCCCGTGAGTCCTTGATCTTGATCGTACACATTTGCGTGTATGATTAGTGTATGATTGAATCGAGGGTGTCACACTTTATCAACTTCAATTCCTAGTGGAGTAACAACATAGCCAAGAAAAAATACTCGGTCGGTGCAGAAGGTGCACTTCCCAAGGTTACCAAACAAACATGCATCACGTAGAGCAATAAAAACAACACCCAATTGTTCCAAATGTTCCTCCAAAGATCTGCTATAAATCAGTATATCATCAATATCGACTACCACAAATTGTCCAATGAAAGCACGTAAAACTTCGTTCATTAGTCTCATGAAAGTACTAGGTGCATTAGTTAACCCAAAAGGCATGACTAACCACTCATATAAACCAAACTTAGTTTTAAATGCTATTTTCCATTCATCTCCCAATTTCATACGAATTTGATGGTATCCACTACGCAAATCAACTTTGGAGAAAATTGTAGAGCCACTCAATTCATCAAGCATATCATCTAGCCTAGGAATAGGATGACGATAACGAATAGTAGTATTATTAATGCCTCTACAATCAACACACATACGCGACGTACCATCCTTTTTAGGCACTAGTATAATAGGAACAACACAAGGACTAAGAGATTCGCGTATGTAACCTTTGTCGAGCAGCTCCTGTACTTGACGCATAATCTCTTTCGTCTCCTCTGGATTGGTACGGTATGGTGCACGGTTGGGTAGCGATGCACCGGGAATTAAGTCAATTTGATGCTCATTCCCTCGAATAGGTGGTAATCCAGGTGGCACGTCTTGTGGGAAGACGTCAGCGAACTCTTGCAAAATGTTAGTGACAGCAGGGGGCAAAGAGGAAGGCACGTCCTCGAATGAAAATAATGCCTCTTTGCAAACAAAAGCGTAGCAAACAGATTTGCTAAAATCTAGCTCATCAATATCAGATTTTGTGGCAAGTAAACATGCACTTTTCAATTTAATTTCAGAAGCAACACTAGATGGTTTATTATTAGGTTTCATTTGTTGCTCAAATTCTTTTGCCACAATTTGATTTTCACTCCTATTTTTCTCCTGTTTTGCTTTATTAGCTCTATTAATATCATCTTTCAAAATAGATTCAGGAGTCATAGGAAGCAAAGTAATATGGCTATCCTTATGAACAAGAGTATACTGATTATTTCTACCATGGTGTATAGAATTTTTATCAAATTGCCATGGTCTACCAAGTAATAAGGAACATGCTTGCATGGGTACCACATCACAATCAACATAATCAGCATATGTAGAGATTTGAAATGCACACGAGCGAAGACGTGTTACCTTAACCTTGCCGCTGTTGTTGAACCATTGGATGTAGTAAGGATGTGGATGTGGTCTTGTGGTGAGAGATAGCTTCTCCACCATCTCCATGCTAGCCAAGTTGTTACAACTCCCTCCATCTATGATGACGCGAACAGAACGTTCCTTCACAACTCCCTTTGTATGAAACAAATTATGCCTCTGATTTTGCTTAGCTTGTGTGACCTGCACACTCAAAACACGTTGAGGAACTAAACATTCATACCTGTCAGCATCTTCAGGAGCCATGTATTGCATCTCATGATCAGAATCATCTCCACCGTGTTCTTCACGTGTAATAAGAGCCAAAGTCTCCTCATCATAGTCACTAGCGGACTCATACCCACCATCCTCAGTAGCAATCATCACACGCTGAGATTTGCATTCTCTTGCCAAATGTCCTCTTCCCTTACAACGACGACAAATAATATCACTTGTGTGCCATGTTGATGCCATGGAAGAAGAACTCTGTGCCAGACCGGTAGGTGTGCTCTTGGCAGATAATGGTGGTTGTGCCTGCTTCCTTGTATCACGGCTGGAGGTAACAGCTGATGGAGGTGTCGGTGCAGTAGAATGTGTGGAAGTAGAGGATGCACGCGGTGTCCCTGATGAAGGTCGACCTGCAGAAAAGTTAGTCCGCGCCAATGCCTGTCGATCCTGCACTTCACGTTCAGCTTTACAAGCAAGATGGAATAAACGAGTGATATTATTATAATCCTTATACTCTAGAATGGTCTGAATCTCTCTATTTAATCCACCCATAAAATGTGCAAGCATAGCTTCATTCTCCTCAACAATACCACATCTAATCATGCCAGTTTGTAATTCCTGATAATATTCTTCTACATAATTTTTTCCTTGTCTTAAGCGCTGCAATTTTTGAAGTAATTCACGTTGATAATATGGTGGAACCCAACGAGTACGCATAGCAGTTTTCAAAGCAACCCAAGTAGATGGAATGGGATATAATCTACAATGTTTAGACCACCAAACACATGCAAAACTAGTGAAAGCACAAACAGCAGCAGGAACACGTCTCTCCTCCGGATATTGTAAACATGTAAAATGTTGTTCAGTTTCTAACTCCCAAGTAAGATATATATCAGGAACATATCTACCCTCAGATGGTGGAATATTCAATTTCAGTTTAGGAAGATGGTCATGATCTCGTACCTCATGTGGTGGTGCATCCCTACTGTTGCGATGATATGCATGAGGACGACCTGGTGGTGGTGGTGCTGGTGGTTGCACGTAGTTCTGATTTTGATCAACCTCATCCTCATAATGGTCCTCCACCTCTGCAGTAGCAGCAGAAGATACAGAAGCATCAACAGCGGCACCAGAATTTTGCCCAGGGTCAATGGGAATGCGCTGTGCTCGTCCCACTTGATTTGGAAGGCGACGTTGCTGTTGTTGTAGAGGTGCGACAGGTGCAGCCGGCGGTGGTGGTGGAAAACGCGAAAGCAATTCAGTAAACTTGTTATCGAGCTTTGTTTCGAATGCCTTCTCCATGCCATCTATCTTCTCCATGGCCTCTTCAAATCTGTTTAGCACATCTTGCACATGTCCACTCATCATTTGCTGAAACTTATCATGAAGCTCCTTGTTCGTCAAGTTCTCCCAGCCAATCTCGTCAGGTTGTGATCCTGCCATGGTTAGCAGCAATAGAAACACACAAGAATATGATCCTACAGACTACTAGAAAATGGCGGTGGTGGGGTGTCACAAATCCGTCAAGCAAATCTCAAATTCTTACCAGTTCTTACCCAGCAGCAGGTGGTGAACGGCAACCGTTGTAGTCAAAACTCTCAAAGCTTGGATAGAGCGATTACCAGGGAGAGTCAAACGCACGTCGTAGATGCATGTGGAGCTGGGAAGGCTTATAATATGGTAGCAAAAAGGGTCAGCAATAATCAATTCAGAGATGCAAAGTTGAATAAACGCTCAACGACGGTACTGTGCTGGTCCTAGGATAGACCATGCTAGAGACGCGAGCCTAGAACACTAACAAAATAACGGCGCTGTACGTAAACAAGGGAAAAGCATACTTTGGAAAAAAAATCGCTCTGTTTTTTTGGCGCTCCTCTTTTTTTTTGTGCTCCTCTTTTTTTTGGCGAAAAATCACTATAATGGCAAGTGTCTCAAAACTCTTCCCAGGTCAAACTGACAGGATGGGCACGAATTTTTTTTCGACTTTTTTTCGGAAATCAGGGCAGCGACGACGAAAAAGTGCGACAAAAAATCACTATGATGGCACGTGGCTCAAAAGACTCAGAAAAGCCTAAAAACTGGATAGGGAAAAAATATTTTCGGCTGCCAAAATTTTGGCCTAAAAACTGCCCGGGGGTCTCCACACTCTTTTTTTCTTCGAAACCTACTCAGGCAAGGAAACACGAATCAGAAATTAGACGGATCTCGAAAACAAACCTAATATGAAAGTAACTCGGATAGGTGGTGGATATATGGTCGTAGGATATGGCAGCGGTGGTAGTATATGGATACAGATTGGTGGTGGTATATGGATACAGATTGGTGGTGGTATATGGATACGGATTGGTGATGGTATATGGAGATGGATCGGCGGCGGATAAGCGGTGGTGGTAGATGGCAGGGGCGATGATGATGGTGCAGCGGCGGTGTGACAACTTATGACCAGAACTCGAAACTCTAAAAGACTAGACTCTAAGACCAGCAACTAGACACGACGATGCAACCACAAATTCAACAAAGCAAAATACTGAAAAGACTATGCAAAGGCTCAGACTGGTTCGGATATGATGAACTAACCCTAATTTTTTTTGGCTTTTTCATGGACTGTAGGTATGAAGAACAAACTCAATCTAAACTACGAAAAACTGGAAAATCTCACCGAGCAACCTGGAAATCTGATACCACTTGATAGAGGCGAAGGTGTCCCGATGTTTCGATGAGATAGCAATCGTTTTCTGTGGGAGTCGACTTTGACGATCCGACTACGAATGTGCGAAGACGTCGCGCCTTAGCAATCGCTAAACCAACTTCCGAGGGGTTATTGACCATGCCGGAGCAGGATCAACCTGACCACGCGGATCTATTTCCTGCGAGCAAACGAAGAACAAGCAAGAAACTGAGATTGCAACCTGGATATTGCGAATAAAAGAGGAAAGCTTTATTAATGAAGGTGGGGTTCTGTGACGCCTTTGTCTGGTCGTTGAACACAAACGAAGTACGCGAAGTTGCAGCTATGGCGAACTTTTAATCTAAACAATCCCAAAGTCTAAACGATGCCCTAAGGGCTGTATATATGGAGGAGAGAGGGGGGAATTTCGTGGCCCTTGGAGGAGGGGTCTGAAACCTACCCTAACTCTTGTTTCCCCACACATACGGACTCTAAAAACTGCCTATAATCAAGTATTTCGAAATTACATGGGCCTGGCCCAAAAATAAGGTGACGCAGCACCTAGAATAGGCTCTGGACGAAATTTATAAAGTGGCATCTTGTATATTTCGTCCAAGGCTTCATGCACTCATTATGGTGGCTTCAAAGACCTGGAATCATCACTTGTAACTCCGTTCTTGTTCCCCTTGCGCATGCCATCATCTCCATGCTTGAACTTGCTCCAAGGTTCATCTTTCTTGTCCAAGCTAGGCCCTTCATTTGTAAGCAAAACAAATTTATCCAATTTAGGCAGCATCATAGTCTCATGAACATTAGAATTGTTACCAAGAAACGAAAGTACCTGATAATTCAATTAGCGTGCGCGAGCTCTAGTAATTGGTCCAGTATGTATAGCAGCAGGGGCTGTGGGTGTAACAATGGTATTGATGTCCTCATCAGGTGGAGGGGATCGGGGGAGGAAGGTGGAGAAGAGAGAGTGGTGCCTGGGGTGGGCCGGTGGGGTTTGTTTTTTGTCTGTGTGTGTTTCAGAGGTGCGCCGGGTGTTAGCAGAATAAGCGTAGGTGTTAGCAGAATAAGACTCTTAAGGGGTGTTATCAGAATAGACCCACCCTATATATATATATATATATATATATATATATATGTGTGTGTGTGTGTGTGTGTGTGTGTGTGTGTGTGTGTGTGTGTGTGTGTGTGTGTGTGTGTGTGTGTGTGTGTGTGTGTTGCCAAAAGTCTGTTCTATTAATTAAAATAAAAACATAACTAAAAATTAAATTAATCCTAGATCTACCGCTGGAGCACACAGTGGCGTTGGAGCCTACTGCTCATCCTCGTCGCCGATGAGGTCAATGTAGCTTGGAGGTGACCATGGCCAGACTGGTGCCGCTGGTAGCGGTGGCCCTACCGTTAGTGTGTGTGGTGGCATAGCTGGCGCCTCCAGCGTCTCGTGCTGCTGCTGCTCCTACTGGCGCTCCTCCTCCGGCTCTGGCATTGCTGTGAACGTGGAAGTCCACGTGCACGTCTACCCCACTAGTCCGCGAATTTGATGATTGTTCCTTAAATTTGCATCTTGCGAATTCCACCATTAAGAAACCTATGGGAAGGATTAATGATGTCCTTATTGTTGTAAATATGAATTATGTTCCCGTAGATTTCATTGTTCTTGATATAGATTGCAATCCTACATGTCCTATTATTCTTGGTAGACCTTTCCTTAGAACGATTGGTGCAATTATTGACATGAAAGAAGGAAATATTAGATTCCAATTTCCGTTAAGGAAAGGCATGGAACACTTTCCTAGAAAGAAAATTAAATCACCTTATGAATCTATTATGAGAGCCACATATGGATTGCATACCAAAGATGACAATACCTAGATCTATTCTTGTTTTTATACCTAGTTAGGGGCGTTAAACAATAACGCTTATTGGGAGGCAACCCAATTTTATTTTTGTTCCTTGCTTTTTGTTCCTGTTTAGTAATAAATAATTCATCTAGCCTCTGGTTAGATGTGGTTTTATGTTTTAATTAGTGTTTGTGCCAAGTAGAACCTTTGGGAAGACATGGGTGAAGTCTTTGCAATCTTGCTGTAAAAAACAGAAATTTTTGTGCTTACGAGAATAGATGCCATTTTTTTTACTGGAGAGTGCTTTTAGGTTGATTCCTTTTGCAGAAAATTAATAGACAAATTCCTCATGTCCACCAATATATTTCAGAATTTTTGGAGTTAAGAAGTATGCGTATGAATCATATTGCTACAACTGTTCTGTTTTGACATATTCTGTTTTTCGTGTGTTGTTTGCTTATTTTGATGAATCTATGGCTAGTATCGGGGGGTATGAACCATAGAGAAGTTGGAATACAGCAGGTTTAACATCAATATAAATAAATAACGAGTTCATTACATTACGTTAAAGTGGTGATTTGTTTTCCTATACTAACGGAGCTCATGAGATTTTCTGTTTAAGTTTTGTGTTGTGAAGTTTTCAAGTTTTTGGGTAAATATTTGATGGATTTTGGAATAAAGAGTTGCAAGAGCCTAAGCTTGGGGATGCCCAAGGCACCCCAAGGTAGAATTCAAGGACAACCAAAAGCCTAAGCTTGGGGATGCCCCGGAAGGCATCCCCTCTTTCGTCTTCATCTATCGGTAACTTTACTTGAGGCTATATTTTTATTCACCACATGATATGTGTTTTGCTTGGAGCGTCTTGTATGATTTGAGTCTTTGCTTTTAAGTTTACCACAATCATCCTTGCTGTACACATCTTTTTGGAGAGACACACATGAATCGGAATTTATTAGAATACTCTATGTGCTTCACTTATATCTTTTGAGCTAGATAATTTTGCTCTAGTGCTTCGCTTATATCTTTTTAGAGCATGGTGGTGGTTTTATTTTATAGAAATTATTGATCTATCATGCTTCACATATATTATTTTGAGAGTCTTTTATAACAGCATGGTAATTTTCTTTGGTTATAAAACTAGTCCTAATATGATATGCATTCAAGATGGGTATAATAAAAACTTTCATATAGAGTGCATTAAATACTATGAGAAGTTTGATACTTGATAATTGTTTTGAGAGATGAAGATAGTGATATTAGAGTCATGCTAGTTGAGTAATTGTGAAGTTGAGAAATACTTGTGTTGGGGTTTGCAAGTCCCGTAGCATGCACGTATGGTAACCGTTGTGTGACAAATTTGAAGCATGAGGTGTTTCTTTGATTACCTTCCTTATGAGTGGCGGTCGGGGACGAGCGATGGTCTTTTCCTACCAATTATCCCTCTAGGAGCATGCGGGTAGTGCTTTGGGTTTGATGACTTGTAGATTTTTGCAATAAGTATGTGAGTTCTTTATGACTAATGTTGAGTCCATGGATTATACGCACTCTCACCCTTCCACCATTGCTAGCCTCTCTTATACCGCGCAACTTTCGCCGGTACCATGAACCCATCACTTACCCTCCTCAAAACAGCCACCATAGCTATCTATTATGGCATTTCCATAGCCATTCCGAGATATATTGCCATGCAACTTTCCACCATTCTGTTTCTTATGACACGCTCCATTATTGTCATATTGCTTTGCATAATCATGTAGTTGACCTCGTATTTGTGGCAAGGCCACCATTCATTTTTCATACATGTCACTCTTGATTCATTGCATATCCCGGTACACCACCGGAGGCATTCACATAGAGTCATATTTTGTTCTAAGTATCGAGTTGTAAGTAAATAAAAGTGTGATGATCTTCATTATTAGAGTATTGTCCCATGTGAGGAAAGGATGATGGAGACTATGATTCCCCCACAAGTCGGGATGAGACTCCGGACGAAAAAAAAGAGGCTAAATAAAAAAAAGAGGACAAAGAAGCCCACCCAAAAATATAATGATGAGAGAAAAAGAGAGAAGGGACAATGTTACTATCATTTTTCCACACTTGTGCTTAAAAATAGCACCATGATCTTCATGATAGAGAGTCTCTTATGTTGTCACTTTCATATACTAGTGGAAATTTTTCATTATAGAACTTGGCCTGTATATTCCAATGATGGGCTTCCTCAAATGCCCTAGGTCTTCGTGAGCAAGCTAGTTGGATGCACACCCACTTAGTTTCTTTTGTTGAGCTTCCATACACTTATAGCTCTAGTGCATCCGTTGCATGGCAATCCCTACTCACTCACATTGATATCTATTGATGGGCATCTCCATAGCCCATTGATGCGCCTAGTTGATGTGAGACTATCTTCCTCTTTTTTTGTCTTCTCCACAACCACCATCTATTCCACCTATAGTGCTATGTCCATGGCTCGCGCTCATATATTGTGTGAAAGTTGAAAAAGTTTGAGAATACTAAAGTATGAAACAATTGTTTGGCTTGTCATTGGGGTTGTGCATGAAGGGAGCATTTTTTGTGACGATGAAGTATGGCCAAACTATATGATTTTGTAGGGACGATCTTTCTTTGGCTATGTTATTTTGAGAAGACATAATTGCTTGGTTAGTATGCTTGAAGTATTATTACATTATGTCAATACTAAACTTTTGTCTTGAATCTTTTTGATCTGAACATTCATGCCACAATAAAGGAAGTTACATTGAAAAATTATGTTAGGTAGCATTCCACATCAAAAATTCTGTTTCTATCATTTACCTACTCGAGGACGAGCAGGAATTAAGCTTGGGGATGCTTGATACGTCTCCAATGTATCTATAATTTTTTATTGTTCCATGCTATTATATTATCTGTTATGGATGTTTAATGGGCTTTAATACGCTCTTTTATATTATTTTTGGGACAAACCTATTAATCGGAGGCCCAATGCCAGTTGCTGTTTTTTTGCCTATTTCAGTGTTACGCAGAAAAGGAATATCAAACGGAATCCAAACGGAACGAAACCTTCGCGAGGATATTTCTTGGAACAAACGCAATCCAGGAGACTTGCAGTAGAAGTCAGAGATGCAACGAGGCGGCCACGAGGTAGGAGGGCGCGCCCAGGGGGGTAGGCGCGCCCCCCACCCTCGTGGGGCCCTCGTAGCTCCACCGACGTACTTATTTCGCCTATATATACCCTTGTACCCTAAAAACATCCAGGAGAGCCACGAAACCACTTTTCCACCGCCGCAACCTTATGTACCCGTGAGATCCCATCTTGGGGCCTTTTCCGGCGCTCCGCCAGAGGGGGATTCGATCATGGAGGGCTTCTACATCAACACCATAGCCTCTCCGATGATGTGTGAGTAGTTTACCACAGACCTTCGGGTCCATAGTTATTATCTAGATGGCTTCTTCTCTCTCTTTGGTTCTCAATACAAAGTTCTCCTCGATGTTCTTGGAGATCTATTCGATGTAATACTCTTTTGCGGTGTGTTTGCCGAGATCCGATGAATTGTGGGTTTATGATCAAGATTATCTACGAACAATATTTGGTTCTTCTCTGAATTCTTATATGCATGATTTGTTATCTTTGCAAGTCTCTTCGAATTATCGGTTTAGTTTGGCCTACTAGATTCATCTTTCTTGCAATGGGAGAAGTGCTTAGCTTTGGGTTCAATCTTGCGGTGTCCTTTCCCAGTGACAGTAGGGGCAGCAAGGCACGTATTGTATTGTTGCCATCAAGGATAAAAAGATGAGGTTTATATCATATTTCTTGAGTTTATCCCTCTACATCATGTCATCTTGCCTAATGCGTTACTCTGTTCTTATGAACTTAATACTCTAGATGTATGCTGGATAGCGGTCGATGTGTGGAGTAATAGTACTAGATGCAGAATCGTTTCAGTCTACTTGACGTGGACATGATGCTTATATTCATGATCATGCCTAGATATTCTCATAACTATGCGCTTTTCTATCAATTGCTCAACAGTAATTTGTTCACCCACCGTAATATCTATACCTATTAATAAAGCAAGGTGCGTTTCTCCAAATTTTTCATCCGTTCACCATCGAAACATATTAGAATTTCTTTCTATTCAAGGTGGTACTAAATTTGGGCCGTTCGACCGCTAGAAAATAAAAAGCGCTTCCATCTAAAATTTCATCGCTTGGGCCTCTGGCCCATAGCTTGCGCACAGCCTTTCTGAGGAAAAGGAAAAATTATAAAAAGCGCTTCCATCTAAAATTTCATCGCTTGGGCCAGAGGCCCATAGCTTGCGCACAGGCTTTCTGAGGAAAAGGAAAAATTAATGCTGGTTACTGTTTTTTTTTTTTGAGGCAATAATGCCGGTTACTGGTGGTGTCGAACTCACGACCTCATGGGTACGTTCCGTATGACCAGGCCAACTGCGCTAGCTTTGTTCTATGTCCAGAAAAGAAGTAGGTCATCCTCTCTATTTCTGCTCAATCCGTCTAGCCCAGTTGGGCCTCCACGTGCGCACCAGCACCCAATCAAATTATTTTTTCGTCCGTCTATTCAATTGATAAAGGATAATTTGTTTTGTTGGGATTTTCTCAAAAAAAAATCGTCGGTCCATCATCAAATGATAAAAAAGATTTGTTTTTATGGGCCTTTTTTCGGACAGAACGGGGTGTTCATGGGCCACCCATGGAGCACTAAAAAAACTGGTTGTGTGAGAATCAAACTCACGATCTAGGCTAACATATGGATATTAATTTGTCCCACCTCGCGGCTTTAAAGTGATTGGATTTCTATCAATTTATATACTTTGTAAGTTACATGAAATATCGGCAAGATGAGAACTGGTGAAAAGGAATTGCAGGTCCTCTTGGGGGAAGGATGCATTTTGGCAATTAAAAGAAATTATGTGGGCTGTCTTGGTGGGGGTGTATTAAAGGAAACATGAATAATTAAAAGGAATTGTTTTTGCGGAATAACAATTAAAAGGAATTGGGTGGCCTTCTTAGGAAGGAAGGATGGATTTCAAGGACATTTACATGGCAAGGATTGGACGTGTTGGTGGGGGTGTATTATAAAGGAAGGATCAACAGTTAAAAGGAATTGGTGGGGTGTATTAAAGGAAGGATCAACAATTATAAAAAGGAAAGTTCACAAAAAATAATAATTAAAAGGAATTGTGTGGGGATGCATTCACGTGACAGGGATTGGACATGCTCAGGAGTTTCTTAAAAAAATGTGCATGATATGGCTAAAGAAAATGTGAAAGGAAGGATGACAACGATGGGAGGAATGACCAAGGTTAACCTTTTTTTTTAGACAAACCAAGGTTAACCAAGGTTAACCAACGAGAACATGCACGTTCAGCTTCATTGTAATTGCAATCGTAGCAGCCCAGCCCATGTAAGTGGGCTAGGATGACCAAGGTTAACCAAGGATGCCCAGCAAAAAAAAGTTTATAACAATATAAAACACATCTTCATTTTCAAAAAACGAAAATCCAACAAATTTTGTCGACACAGGCACTGTGATCGATCCATCTTCTCTTGAGTGCACTTGCATGTTTTCTTAAAAAAAAGGGTGCGCTTGCATGTTGGCATGTTGGCCATCTCCTACCTTTCTTTGCCGTGTACTCAGCACCCATGGGACAACTCTTATTTCTTTTGTTTTTGTTTTTTCTTACCTTTTTTTTTGCATGATGTTTAGTTATCCAGCATATTTAATCACTTCGACTCATAGCTCGCTCCCCCTCCTGTCACTCCTACTGCATGGATTTGCTCTTGCCTCCCTTCTCTTGCGAGGAAATAAATCACGCCTAGGGTTCCTGTCTGCCAACACGAACGCTCCTTCCAGCCGTCTGCCGCCTTCCGCAACAAAGTGCTGGAACCGTGACGTGCACATACATATGAACGAGGTGTGCCTGCAACTATCATATTCTATATTTGAATTATACGTCAATTCCAATGCGAAGGAGACAGGTACTATGTGAGGACCCAAACTTTGAACTTTAGATCGATCGAGAGAGGAAAAACAATGCACAAGTGGCGTTCGTTTAAAACGATGTGGTAGAAAGCAACATGCGACTAGAAGGACATTATCGATTGTGGATTTTGCTATCAGTCTATGGATAATATGGGGTCACAGAAGTATGAAATTCTCGACAACCAGAAGGCCAAGTTTTTTGATGCGGAATTGACACTTGAGAAGAGAAGGCCCGACAACGGATAACATCCATCGCAAGGCAACAATGCAGACGCATCAAATGTTACATTTGCAAAGATGCAACAAAGAAGAAACAAGCAGGACAAGCACGTATTGCACTCTCTATACTAAGCTTTGCAAAAAAGGTAAACACCTACTTTGGGACACCTTTTGTTTCAACTTGACACAATGAAGCAGGCAAGTGGGCCTTTTGTTTCAACTTGACACAATGAAGCAGGCAAGTGGGGATACAATGGGCCACCGTGTTAAAATAGAGAACGTGGCTCTGAGGAAGGGAGGTCTTGAGGCATGTCTACTTGACTAGGACATGTGATTTTCTCCTCCCGTTGCAACGCACGGGCATGTTTGCTAGTATGCTATCATGAGAGAAGCCACTAGTGAAACCTATGGCCCCCGGGTCTATTTTCGATCATATAAGTTTCCGATCTACAATTCTAGTTTACTATTTATTTATTTTCCAATCTTTACTTTTCAATCTATACAAAAATACCAAAAATATTTATCTTACTATTTTTATCAGATCTCACTTTTGTGATTGGCCGTGAAGGGATTGACAACCCCTTTATCGCGTTGGTTGCAAGGTTCTTGATTGTTTGTGCAGGTACTAGGTGACTTGCGTGTAGTCTCCTACTTGATTGATACCTTGGTTCTCAAAAACTGAGGGAAATACTTACGCTACTTTGCTGCATCACCCTTTCCTCTTCAAGGGAAAACCAACGCATGCTTAAGAGGTAGCAAGGGGCGGGCGTGGTGGCCTCCATCATCGATGCCTAGAGCGCCAGGGGCAGGTCAGGCCAGAGCGCGAGCTCGGCCAGCTCCGAGAGCTCGTTGGCCTTCTTGAGTTCCTCATCGTCCTCGTCCTCCTTCACCACGGGCCCCCCTCGGCTGCTCAGGCGTTGGAGCACACACGCATAGTCGCACTAGAGCACAACATGTTGACATGGAGGCTGCATAGGAGAAGGACAACCTCATTGCGGGAGGATGAGTGGGATAGCTGGGGTGGGCTGGAGGGCATCACTAGCCACCCGTTGACACGTCGATGCCCTGCCACGACTGTGTTGGAGGCCGCCAACCACTGTGTTGATGCCTTGCCATGGTCGGTTTCCTGCCACTCCCTCGCTTTTAGGAGGATGCTCGCCACGCCGCCTACGTCGAGGCCACCGCCCCTAGCATAGTCTTTGAGGAGACTTCCGCAGGACGATCGTTGGCACCGGAGAGGGATCACATCATCTGGCCGACTTAGAGGTGGCACACGAGGCAACACATGACATGTGTGGAGAGGATAGCACCGTCTGGGACCAGTCCCCACTAGCCAAGCGGCCCCTGACCTCAATGTCGACGTCTGGCCGGTATGGGATGAAGCCGCTCTCGCCCAAATTCCGCGCTGAAAGGGATCGTGGCCGTGTCTACCATGCTGCTTGATACGTCTCCAACGTATCTATAATTTTTTATTATTCCATGTTGTTATATTATCATTGTTGGATGTTTTACAATCATATTATAGCAAATTTATATCATTTTTTGGGACTAACCTATTGACATAGTGACCAGTGCCAGTTGCTGTTTTTTTGCTTGTTTTTTTACATCGCAGAAAATCAATACCAAATGGAGTCCAAACGCAGCGAAACTTTTTGGAGAATTTTTCTGGACCAGAAGGAACATCTTGGGCCAAAGAATTACCAGAGGGGTGCCACGAGGGGGCACAACCCACCTGGGCGCGCCTAGAGGCCCAGGCGTGCCCTGGTGGGTTATGCCCATCTCGGTGGCCTCCCACACCGCCTGTCAGCTGTATAAATACCCAAATATTCCAAAAACCCTAGGCAAGTCGACGAAACACAATTTCAGCCGCCACAAATTCCAGAACCACGAGATCCAATCTAGACACCATCACAGAGGGGTTCATCATCCTCATTGGTGCCTCTCTGATGATGCGTGAGTAGTTCATTGTAGACCTACGGGTCCATAGGCAGTAGCTAGATGGCTTCCTCTCTCTCTTTCGATTCTCAATATAATGGTCTCTTGGAGATCTATTTGATGCAACTCTTTTTTGCGGTGTGTTTGTTGGGATCCGATGAACTGTGAGTTTATGATCAGATCTATTTTTATCCATGAAAGTTATTTGAGTTTTGATTTGTTATATGCATGATTATTTATAGCTTCGTATTTCTTCTTCGAATCTTTGGTTTAGTTAGGCCGACTAGATCGATTTTTGTTGCCATGGGAAGAGGTGCTTTGTGATGGGTTCGGTTGTGCGGTGTTCTTTCCCAGTGACAGAAGGGGCGCAAGACACGTATTGATCGTTGCTATTAAGGATAAAAAGATGGGGTCTATTCCTACATGAATAGATCTTGTCTACACCATGTCATCATTCTTATTGGATTACTCCGTTTCTCCATGAACTTAATACACTATATGCATGTTGGATAACGGTTGATGTGTGGAGTAATAGTAGTAGATGCAGTCAGGAGTCGGTCTACAAATCTTGGACGTGATGTTTATATATTGATCATTGCCTGGATATCGTCATAATTATTTGAGGTTCTATCAATTGCCCAACAGTAATTTGTTTACCCACCAAGTGCTATTTCTTGAGAGAAGCCACTAGTGAAATCTACGGCCCCCGGGTCTATTCTTTATCATATTTCCTTTCCGATCTATTATTTGCCTTTGAGTTCTATTTTTATTTGCATTTATTTCAGATCCATTATTCCAAAAACCCAAAATACTTTTCTGCACATTTTATTTGCATCTTTCATTTTGCGTTTATTTTAAATCTATTTATCCAATCTATCACAATTTTATCCCGTCAACTTGACAACTTCCTACGCCATTACCCGTAAGAGGGATTGACAACCCCTCCTAAGCGTCGGGTTGCAAGTATTTGTTTTTGTGTGCAGGTACCGTTTACATAGTGTTGCTGGGTTCTCCTACTAGATTGATACCTTGGTTTCATAACTGAGGGAAATACCTAGCGTAGCTGTGCTGCATCATCCCTTCCTCTTTTGGGAAATACATACGTAGTTCAAGCGGCATCACTGCTCATGTCCCCTAAATTTCTCACTCCGGCGTCGGACCATCCCGCCGCCGCGCTTAATCCTTGACCCGACGTCCACTACTAATATATTATATGTCTCTTATGGACATTCCCCCCTAACTATAGTTGGTACATTATGTTAAAGCAACAAAATTTGCCCCTCCAAAAAATTATGAAGCGTCCTTCGTATGTGTTTTGAAGGTTGTGGATGTAACTGACTCTACTAGAGTTGCTCTTAGATCGGTAGCAATTGTTGCTCCTCTTTTGATTGTATCACAATGGAGTTGCTCTTAGATCAGTACCACATGGTCAAGTGGGCGAACATTTGTATGCCTAAGGACCAAGGTGGACTGGGCATTTTGGCCTCCCGGCGTATGAATGTCGCACTCATGTTGCGACAGGTGTGGAGGATAATGCGTGGTGAGGGTGGCTTTTGGCTACAGCTCATTTAGGCAAAATACCCTAGGGGTGAGCCTATCCTAGCATGCTCTCGCCCAGGAGGATAGTAATTTTGGTGATCCATCCAAAGGATCAAGGAGGACATCCGTGTAAGGATTTCCTTCTCAATAGGGAATGGGGATGGGACCCTATTTTGGCCGGACCCTGGTTGGGTTCCGATCCTTTGAAAACGAGCTTCCCTAGCTTCTTTTCTATTTGCTCTGCCTCGAGATTAGTTGTATCTACAACATCTGCGTGGGAATGTGGGATATCCGGTTCTGCCACACCTTCGAACAAGAAGAGAGTGAAGAGCGCAATAGACTACGGACAGCCCTATCAACGGAGCTTCCAGACTATCCGGACTCCGTGGCCTGGAAGCTGTCCCCGACGGCAGAATTTTTGGTGCACTCGGCATATCATGCCCTCTGCATGTCCCCACCCACCCCGTGGCTTTCTCCCCTGTGGAAAGCCCCCTTGCCACTGAAGATTAAGATCTTTGTGTGGCAGCTACTTCGAGATCGCATCCCTTCAGGGACTGAGTTCCTGAAGCGGCATGGCCCGGGTGATGGCATGTGCACCCTATGTGTGGTTTCGGAGACGGTGGCACATATCCTCTTCTCCTGCACGGCGGCACGGGATCTTTGGACGTTCGTCCGTGTGGCCCTTGAGCCCGAATGGGAGGCAGGGCCGGCCCTGAGGGGGGGGCAGGGGGGCGCCCGGCCCCCAAAATCCAGGGGCCCCTCCCTAGGTTGGCTATGGCCCAACATATATTCAGTCATAGAAACAAAATTATGGACTGGACGGCTGGGTCTCACGTAATACTCTGGAAAGTCATCGTACGCGCACTCAGCGAAGGAAAGAAGCCAGCGATCGATTCGTTCCTACATTAGTACGTTCAAACTGATTACCCTTAAAAAAAGGAACTGATTGATCCCTTCCTATTCCAACCACGCACGCATTCAATGCAGCTATTTCCAATTTCCCAGCGGCCGCCGATGCTTCGTCTCTTCGCTGCTGCGCGCTCGGCCTCGGCACTCCTTTTCCCTTTCCTTCCTAATTCAGATCTTCGGCCAGTTCCAATTCTCCAGAGGCCTGTCGCAAACTCGCTTTGCTCTCGGTTCATCAGCGATTCGACCATCTGACTATCCAAGGTATATCTTGTATTCATATATTGCGGTTCCTAGATGAATAGCCGGCACAACGGTGCTGTTTAACAATTGATGCAATTCTTTTTATTTATCTTTAGCATTGTTTCTTATCATGTTGTTGAAGAAAGTATCTATCTAGTAGCGATCAAAGGAAAAGGAAGAAAGATGTGGATGACTTCAACAATCACAACACGAAGATATTCATAATTTTTTGAAGATTAATGCTGGTGCTGCTAGTGCTTTGATAAACCCAGATGATGAGTTGGCGATAGTTGCCATAGGAAAAGAGCAACCAAGTAATGGAAATTTGGAACCTGATCAACAAGAAGAAAATGTCGACCCCAACATCGCCGATAACAATGTAAGTGGCTTTGAGAATGTAGGTAATTCATCGAATGCACATGCACAATCCGTTGCTGGATGAAACAATTACTTTACACTGTTGATATTTATGATCCAAGAAATTGGCGTAATCTTGATAATAAAGCAAGAGACATCTTAGTTGAGAAATGACCTATGAGAGAGGACAAAAAAATTGAATACCATATAGTGGATGCAGGAAGGCATTGTTCATATGCTCATTATCATAGAGCATTAAGCAATGGAGAGGAACATAATAGAAAATGGCTAATTTATTTAAAAAATGTCGACAAAGTATTTTGCTTCTGCTTTAAGATCTTCAAGTCTAGCATTAGCATGAATCAAAGTTCCGTAGCATATGATGGATTAGCACATTGGAGACATATTAGTGAGAAGCTTAAAGAACATGAAACTAGCGGTGACCATATAAATAACACACTGATTTTGGATGCATGTTAGTGTTATTGGTAATATTTCATATATATATGTATATTCATTTTTTATTGTTACAATGTCTATATTAAGGGCCTCGAGTTTTAGTCTCGCCCCGGGCCCCCAAAATCTCAGGACCGGCCCTGATGGGAGGCCCTCAAGCTCACGGAGTTCCTCCAATAAAGGCTACGCAACGTACCCGTCACCAATGCTTATTTTGACTTATTTTTGCGGCGCTCTCTTGGATGCTATGGACGACGCGTAATAAGGTGATTGAGAAGGTCCTACCGAGGCAGGCTTCTGACTCTTTCTTCAAATTTCTTGTTCAGCGCCATGGCGCTCAGGCGGCTGTGGCAAAGATCTTGTCGCCGTCGCTGCCTCCCTCGCGTGCACTTCGATCTCGTTAGGAAGGCGATGGATCACGAGCGCGGGCACTGGGCAGCAGTACGCGCCCATGCCCCCCCGGCGCCGTGCCATGCATGGCGCCGGGCACGCACGTAGCGCGCGTCTCTGTGTGTGCGCGCCAAAACCGGGGCAAGACTTTCCGGGCTCCTGACAAGACAGTCGGAGCTAGAGGCCGCGCGGATCGATGCACAGCTCGTGCCGCGCCATGCAGTTCGTCAATGTGATATCGCAAATGAGAGCATCGTTTTCAGGGCTGGGTTCTTCCGGAAGAACGGGCGGTCGTGTCGCCGCTCCATGTCCATGCCTGAACAACGTGACCGTAGGGTAGGGCTAGGGCAGTCTCATGGAGCAGATCTATAGACCGGCCGGCCGGCCGTATTTGCAAATCCGTTGGCGCTTGAGGCTGACGGGGGACGGCGGAATCGGATAGGTGTAGCTCGTGTTCGTACCCGATCAGGTGCTGTCGATGGCGAGGGCTCAACTGTATGAGACGTCGAACCCACTTTTGGTATCAGGTAGAGGCGGATTTTTTTATCAATCCTATCTATCCGGCCCAAGTTTGTACGTCGAACCTTTTTTTTTTTTTTGAATTTTTGTACGTCGAACTTGATTTCCCATGATCGGGTTGAACTTGGTGGATTGCACCGAGCTGCCGTTGAAAGAATAGCGCCCTATTATTTTGCATTTTTTGTGGAAGAGAAAAACATCCGAGGCATTTCAGATTTTTTTTCAAAAAGATCAGATCTATTATAAAGATTCACCGGAAATACAAAACCACCGCAAACATAATTAAAATTACATCGAGGTCCATGAACCACCGAAGACTATTGCTGCCGCCAAAACAAGCCGCCGACGTACCGCTGTCGCCGCTCCCATACCGGAGCCGGTTGACCTTGCCGATGACAGCCGGGAAGTCTTCGTGCTCGTGCCCCTAAGGACCAGCGCTCTGGAGCCGCAGTCGCCGTCTTTGAATCCTTGAATCAATCTAAATAACCTGACACCAAATATCGCCGTTGTGTACACATGACGAGAAACCCTAACCTCGCCGCCCTAAGAAGCTGGCAGAAATCTACGCCGGAGCTCCGTCTAATCCGTCCCAACGAATGAACTTGAGGAGGATCGAAGCCCGGAAGACTGTCTCGAAGAAGAAGCGCCGCCATCCGTCAAAACGCCGCCCCTGCGAGGACTAAAACCCTACAGATCTACTAGGGGGAGTCAAGACACCAGGATTCTCCTCGCCGCTATCGGACGCCAGAGCGGCAGGCGGAGGGGAGGCGAATCCACAGACTCACCGGCGGAGATCAAGGGGAGGAAGGCTTTCCCAAGTCGCCTTGGTAGACAGGAAAGAAAAGCAACTACCTCTCCATGCAGCGTCCAGGCTATCTGCTACTGCTGATATTGAAATTCCACTCTTGGTCTTTCAACCACTGATTGACTCTAGATTTGATCCCATAGACTTTTCAAACCAGTCAAATTTGGTCTGTGCCCTCTATCGATCAAACTGGTATGATAACAAATCTAGTAGTGTCACAATACTAGTCCGATCCGCATAATAACTACCAATATGACAATTTTGGCCAAAAAGACCACCCTGGCAGAGTCGCCATTCAGCCATTGTTCGCCATAATTTATGGTGCGCGCTCCATATACAACCCATAAGAGTCTATATTTGAAGGTTGGTGGCCTTGATATGCGTGCGAGTCATCGGCCAACCGCTCAAACGGAAGGGAAGTTTAGCTCCCTCCTTGTACTCTTGCGTGCTCCATCTCCTCACCCTCTCAATGGCGCAAACGGTAGAAGAGGCTATGGCACCGGAAAACATGATAAATATCTGTGGACGTAGTGTGCCAACTTCCCGCTCTCATTAACACCAAATTTCCGGCGACATTTCTTGCAGGCTGCGAGGTTTCTGCATCGCTCGCCGCCCACGACTATGAAATGGTCGTCGCCATGGTTGAATAGCTCACAAGCTATAGTTTGAACACCACCCCCTACAATACAACTTCCACCTCCCTCTCCATAGCCATGGTTGAATAGCCTAAAACACAACCTCCACTTCCCTCTTACCGTCACCATGCCTCTTACCCCGCAGCAAGACTTGGTGCCACTCTCTAAGGAGGAAGGGGCAAATCCTAGACGAAGCCGTGATGCAGGAGAAGGCCGACCTCATCGTCGAGGAGGAGGGGAAGGATCATTTTTACGCGTTGGTGGCCGCATATGGCGGTTGTGGAGGAGGAGACCGAGGACGAGTATTTTAAGCACTCAAATTGACTCTATTCAGATGCAACAAGAAAATAGAAAAGAAAAGATATGGAGGCAGCATATGCTGATTGTGTTTGCACACAACGGCCTAGAGCGCGCTCTGTATCCTTCTAGAGTTGCTCTGATAGATGGCATAGTTGGGGTTTGCACACCGACTAAGTTTTTTTACCGGTGGCGGGAGCTACCGGCACAGCTCCAGCCAATCACCTTGCACCAACGCACACTGTAGTTTATACCACATGCAGTATAACACTGTTTGCTCATATTTACTAAATGTTTGTATTTCACCATCCTGGCCCACCACGTGATGTCATCCACATGCATGTATGTCAAGAATGTGACAGCTCTCATCTCTCTTTCCTTACACAATCCATACTTTTATTTCAGCTTTGCTAATTTAACTCGTCCGTATCTTTTAAACCATAATTTTATTATTGAAACTTTTTATATATATGAACTTGTGGCGTTCAGACCTTTAAAACAAGACCAATTTTGAATATATTTCAAACACGTTTCAATTTCAATGTTTCAATCGATTTATTTCACTTCAACTATTTCAGTCAGTTGAAATTCTGATTTCATTTATTTCAAAAAATATTTTGAATAATTTCAAGCAATCGTTTCAGATAACAAATTCACAAATTATTTCACTCGGTTCAAGAATCCTGTTTCATATTTTCTTACAACCATTTCAATTATTTCAGACTTACTACACTTTTTCAAAATACTATTTCGTTTACTTCGGATAAGTCTCCACTACTCTAAAACGAATGAGCTAATATATTTCAATAATTTCATAACATATTTCACTTTTTCAAAATACTTTTTGTAGAAACACTATTTTGACCCAAACTGATTTCACTACAAACCCTTCACCCCATTTCAAAAACACATGTTTCACTCATTCCAAAAAATAATTTCACAAAAAAATGAAAACGCATTTCACTCATTGGTCTTGTTCTAAACAGCTCCAAACATCGTATTTACTTCAACTATTTCAAAAATAGATTCACAAAAAATTTCACTCAATTCAAGAATCCAGTTTCAGTTTTTTCTAAAAACGTTTCACTAATTTTAGCTATTTCACTAATTTTATATATCACAAAATAGCAATTTCACATATTTAAACATCATGTTTCGATGGATTTCATTTGTTCAGGAAAAATATTTCAATTATTACCAAGATACTAATTTCACTCATTTGAAGGAATCGATTTCTAGTCATTTACAAAACATATTTCCATTGTATTTCAGCCATTTCACTAATTTCAAAGATCACAAAATACCAATTATACATACAAAAAAATTATTTTGCATATCACCAAAATCCCCTTCACAAAAAAGTATTTCACATATCACAAGATGAAACCAAAATCACTTTCGTTCACAAATCTGAACTAAAATATCTTCCGTATTTCGCAAAACACATTTCACTATTTCAATACTTCATTAGAATTTTAGCATATTTCAAATATTATTTGACCTATTTCAGTAGTTTTGAACGTGTGAAATCAATTTTAGCTGATTGAAATAACCCATTACACATATTCGAAAAAAAATCACTAGAATTCTCTTCATATATTTGAAAATTTATCAGTTTCATATATTTGAAATATTCTATTTCAAATAGTGAAACGAGTATAAAATATATTCAGAATTGGTCTTGTTCTAAAGTTCTTGCCATCAGAATTACAAATATATATATAAATTAGAAAACGAAGTTGTAGTTTAAAAGATATGATTGATTGAAATTGTCAAAGAGAAAATAAAAGGCATGGAGTTGTTGAGATGGGGAGGAGAAATAATGAATGCACCTGCATGGGAACTAGCGTAGCTTTTTATGACTAAAACTGACAGAAGTACACATGTGGGCCTGTTGCTTGTACAAGTCAGAGATGTATTGCATAGTATTCAAATCGAAAGATGAATTTTACTATTATACGGAACAGGGCGGCGCGAATCTCAGTATGCAAACGAGCGGTGGATTGTTTGCCGGTACATACCACCACCGGTAAAAAGAGCTTTTCGGTTTGCACACATGTGAGCCCAATGGGAAAGAAAGGAAAGTAATGAGAAAATCCTAAAACATAAAATACAAACTAATAAATAATAATAAAGTACGAGAAAAGTTCATCAAAATCATAACATGCATAAATAAAAAGTAAGAGTAAATATTCGAGAACTT
This sequence comes from Aegilops longissima, assembly GCA_021605205.1. NCBI lineage: Eukaryota > Viridiplantae > Streptophyta > Magnoliopsida > Poales > Poaceae > Aegilops > Aegilops longissima. The sequence continues at coordinate 765,046,086 of CM038677.1, forward strand.
CTAGAAGAACGTGGGGATTTTTAAAAATTAAAATTATCAAATAAAGAGAAGTCACACATCTCTTAATCATTATCATTTCTAAATTATGTGTGACTCTTCTCGAATTTCCATTTTAACAAATATACATGATTTTTGTTTTTATACTTCCCATCCGTTAAGGTTCAGCTTTTTACTGTATTTCATGAGTTTAATTTTGTATGAATCTGTTATAGGATTCCGTACTGTTAGAAATTCATTTTTTACTTTAATAAAATAAATAATTATTTCGCTCATTGTATAGTTTTGCGAATTCTTCTAGATGATCCGTCTGCCATGTATTTGAAACATGTTTCGCCGCCACATCATGAGTCATATTGCTTTGATTGAGGTCAATGATACGTCTCCAACGTATCTATAATTTTTGATTGCTCCATGCTATATTATCTACTGTTTTGGACTATATTGAGCTTTATTATTCACTTTTATATTACTTTTGGGACTAACCTATTAACCGGAGGCCCAGCCCAGAATTGCTGTTTTTTTTGCCTATTTCAGTGTTTCGAAGAAACGGAATATCAAACGGAGTCCAAACGGAATAAAATCTTCGGAAACGTGATTTTCTCACCGAACGTGATCCAGGAGACTTGGACCCTACGCCAAGGAACAGGAGAGGCGGTCACGAGGGTGGGGGGCGCGCCCCCCGTAGGGCGCGCCCCCTGCCTCGTGGCCCCCTCGAAGCTCCACCGACGTACTTCTTCCTCGTACATATACCTACGTACCCCCAAACTACCAGATACGGAGCCAAAAACCTAATTCCACCGCCGCAACTTTCTGTATCCACGAGATCCCATCTTGGGGCCTGTTCGAGAGCTCCGCCGGAAGGAGGCCGTCATCACGGAGGGGTTCTACATCATCATAGCCTCTCCGATGAAGTGTGAGTAGTTTACCTCAGACCTTCGGGTCCATATTTATTAGCTAGATGGCTTCCTCTCTCTTTTTGGATCTCAATACAATGTTCTCCCCCTCTCTCGTGGAGATCTATTCGATGTAATCTTCTTTTTGCGGTGTGTTTGTTGAGACCGATGAATTGTGGGTTTATGATCAAGTCTATCTATGAATAATATTTGAATCTTCTCTGAATTCTTTGATGTATGATTGGTTATCTTTGCAAGTCTCTTCGAATTATCCGTTTTGTTTGGTGTGAGATTGGTAGTTCTTGCAATGGGAGAAATGCTTAGCTTTGGGTTCGATCTTGCGGTGTCCTTTCCCAAAGGATGAGAAGGGCAGCAAGGCACGTATTGTATCGTTGCCATCGAGGATAACAAGATGGGGTTTATATCATATTGCTTGAATTTATCCCTCTACATCATGTCATCTTGCTTAAGGCGTTACTCTGTTTTTAACTTAATACTCTAGATGCATGCTGGATAGCGGCCGATGAGTGGAGTAATAGTAGTAAATGCAGGCAGGAGTCGGTTTACTTGTCACGGACGTGATGCCTATATACATGATCATACCTAGATATTCTCATAACTATGCTTAATTCTGTCAATTGCTCAATAGTAATTTGTTCACCCACTGTAGAAATACCTATGCTCCCGAGAGAAGCCACTAGTGAAACCTATGGCCCCCGGGTCTATTCTCATCATATCAATCTCCATCACTTTATTATTGTTTTGCTTTTACTTTTCCTTTTACTTTTTACTTTGCATCTTATATCAAAAATACCAAAAATATTATCTATCCTATCTATCACATCTCACTTGTCGAGAAGGGATTGACAACCCCTAATCGCGTTGGTTGCGTTGAGATATTGTTTTGTGCAGGTGCGAGGGACTTGTGCGTTGCCTCCTACTGGATTGATACCTTGGTTCTCCAAAACTGAGGGAAATAGTTATGCTACTCTGCTGCATCATCCTCTCCTCTTCGGGGAAATCCAACGCAAGCTCAAGAGGTAGCAAGAAGAATTTCTGGCGCCGTTGCTGGGGAGGTCTTCGCAGAAGTCATCATACCAAGTACCTATCATAATCCCTATCTCTCGCACTACATTATTTGCCATTTGCCTCTCGTTTTCCTCTCCCCCACTTCACCCTTGCCGTTTTATTCGCCCTTTTTCCGTTCGTCCTTTCGTTTGCCTTGATGTCTTACTTGGCTCGTTTGCTCGTTTGGTTGAAATAGTTGAGTATTTATTCCTAAACAGAGAAGCTAATATCTATGGATCCTCATCCGCTTGCCAATCTTTTTAAGAGATCCAATTATGATGAACAAATTCCTAGTGATTTGGATGCACTAGATTATCTTTATAAGGTTTTGCCTGAAATCCGGTATAAAAAGCATGATTGCAATGATACTATTATAAATTCTCTTAATGTCAATTGTGCTAATATTATGCAAAACCCTAAGCTTGGGGATGCTAGTTTTGCTATGTCTACTACTTTTTGCAATAATCATGATTGGGGAGATTCTTCTTATGATCTTGAAAATTTATCTAAGCCCCATGATGAATATAAGATTGATAATAGTGTTTGCAATAATGTTGAAAGTGGGTTTGGAAGAGTGTCAACTTTAGATCCCACATATTTGGATAATATTCAATCTTATGAATTTTTTGATAAAAGTGGGCTTGGAGAAATCATGACTTTAGTTAAAGATAATCCCACTATATTGGAAGAGTGTCAACTTCGCATGCATGTGGATCGTGTTGAGAATATGTTATGTGATAGCTATATTGTTGAATTTTCTTATGATCCTACATGTAATTATTATGAGAGAGGAAAATATGGCTATAGAAATTTTTATGTTACTAAATTACCTCTCGTTATGTTGAGATTGCTATTGTTCTTTTCCGCTTCCTTGCATATGCTAGTTTTTGCTTGCTATGATAATTTGTTTTTATATAAGATTCCTATGCATAGGAAGTATGTTAGACTTAGATGTGTTTGTCACGTGTTTTATGATGCTCTCTTTGTGCTTCAATTCTTGTCTTTCATGTGAGCATCATTAAAATTAGCAATGCCTAGCTAAAAGGCTTTAAAGAAAAGCGCTTGTTGGGAGACAACCCAATATATTTCCTTTTTGTCGTTGAGTAAATATTTGTTCTAGCCTCTGTTTATATTTATTTTTGTGTTTTAATTAGTGTTTGTGCCAAGTAAAACCGCTAGGATAACCTACGGTAATAGTAATTTGATTCTGCTGCAGAAAACAGAAACTTTGCGTGCACAAAAATAATTATGATAAATCACAGGAACGTGCTTTTAGTCGATTATTTTTGCTGTAGATCAATAAACAAATTATCTAGAACTTCCTATTTTGGATGAATTTTTCACGTACCATAAATTGGCGTTAGTTACAGATTACTACAGACTGTTCTGTTTTTGACAGATTCTGTTTTTCGTGTGTTGTTTGCTTATTTTGATGAATCTATGGTTAGTAAAATAGTTTATAATCCATAGAGAAGTTGGAATACAGTAGTTTTAGCACCAATATAAATAAAGAATGAGCTTATTACAGTACCTTGAAGTGGTGTTTTGTTTTCTTTCGCTAACGGAGCTTATGAGATTTCTGTTGAGTTTTGTGTTGTGAAGTATTCAAGTTTTGGGTGAAATCTTTTGATGGATTATGGAACAAGGAGTGGCAAGAGCCTAATCTTGGGGATGCCCATGGCACCCCCAATATAATCCAAGGACACCAAAAGTCAAAGCTTGGGGATGCCCCGGAAGGCATCCCCTCTTTCGTCTACTTCCATCGGTAATTTTACTTGGAGCTATATTTTTATTCACCACATGATATGTGTTTTGCTTGGAGCGTCTTGTATTATTTGTGTCTTTTTTTTGTTAGTGTGCCACAATCATCCTTGCTGTACACACATTTTGAGAGAGCCATAATTGAATTGAAATTTGATAGAATACTCTATGTGCTTCACTTATATCTTTTGAGCTATGTAGTTTTGCTCTATGTGCTTCACTTATATCTTTTGAGCGTTGAATATTCGCTCTAGTGCTTCACTTAGATCTTTTAGAGCACGGTGGTGGATTTGTTTTAAAGAAACTATTGATCTCTCATGCTTCACTTAGATTATTTTGAGAGTTCCTAATAGCATGGTAATTTGCTTAATAATAATATGCTTGGTATTCAAGATATGTGAAACTTTCTTTTGAGTGCGTTGAATACTAAGAAAAGTTTGATGATTGATAATTGTTTTGAGATATGAAGATGGTAATATTAGAGTCATGCTAGTTGAGTAGTTGTGAATTTGAGGAATACTTGTGTTAAAGTTTGTGATTCCCGTAGCATGCACGTATGGTGAACCGTTATGTGATGAAGTCGGAGCATGATTTATTTATTGATTGTCTTCCTTATGAGTGGCGGTCGGGGACGAGCGATGGTCTTTTCCTACCAATCTATCCCCCTAGGAGCATGCGCATAATACTTTGCTTTGATAACTTCTAGATTTTTGCAACAAGTATATGAGTTCTTTATGACTAATGTCGAGTCCATGGATTATACGCACTTTTCTTCCTTCCACCATTGCTAGCCTCTCTAATACCACGCACCTTTTCGCCGGTATCATACACCCACCATAAACCTCCCTCAAAACAGCCACCATACCTACCTATCATGGCATTTCCATAGCCATTCCGAGATATATTGCCATGCAACTTTCCACCGTTCCGTTTATTATGACACGCTCCATTATTGTCATATTGCTAGCATGATCATGTAGTTGACATCGTATTTGTGGCAAAGCCACCGTTCATAATTCTTTCATACATGTCGCTCATGAATCATTGCATATCCCGATACACCGCCGGAGGCATACACATAGAGTCATAATTGTTCTAAGTATTGAGTTGTAATTGTTGAGTTGTAAAGTAAATAGAAGCGATGATCATCATTTTTTAGAGCATTGTCCCAAGTGAGGAAAGGATGATGGAGACTATGATTCCCCCCCAAGTCGGGATGAGACTCCGGAGAAAAAAAAGAAAGAGGCCATAAAAAAAAGAAAAGGCCCAAATAAAAAAAATGAGAGAAAAAGAGAGAAGGGACAATGTTACTATCCTTTTACCACACTTGTGCTTCAAAGTAGCACCATGATCTTCATGATAGAGAGTCTTTCGTTTTGTCACTTTCATATACTAGTGGGAATTTTTCATTATAGAACTTGGCTTGTATATTCCAATGATGGGCTTCCTCAAATTGCCCTAGGTCTTCATGAGCAAGCAAGTTGGATGCACACCCACTTAGTTTCTTTTGTTGAGCTTTCATATACTTATAGCTCTAGTGCATCCGTTGCATGGCAATCCCTACTCACTCACATTGATATCTATTGATGGGCATCTCCATAGCCCGTTGATATGCCTAGTTGATGTGAGACTATCTTCCCCTCTTTTTGTCTTCTCCACAACCACTATTCTATTCCACATATAGTGCTATATCCATGGCTCACGCTCATGTATTGCGTGAGGATCGAAAAAGTTTTGAAAGTGTTAAAGTATGAAACAATTGCTTGGCTTGTCAACGGGGTTGTGCATGATTAAATACATTGTGTGGTGAAGATAGAGCATAGCCAGACTATATGATTTTGTAGGGATAACTTTCTTTGGCCATGTTATTTTGAGAAGACATAATTGCTTTGTTAGTATGCTTGAAGTATTATTGTTTTTATGTCAATATGAGCTTTTGTCTTGAATCTTTCTAATCTGAATATTCATACCACAATTAAGAAGATTTACATTGAAATTATGCCAAGTAGCATTCCACATCAAAAATTATCTTTTTTATCATTTACCTACTCGAGGACGAGCAGGAATTAAGCTTGGGGATGCCTGATACGTCTCCAACGTATCTATAATTTTTGATTGCTCCATGCTATATTATCTACTGTTTTGGACTATATTGGGCTTTATTATTCACTTTTATATTACTTTTTGGACTAACCTATTAACCGGAGGCCCAGCCCAGAATTGTTGTTTTTTTGCCTATTTCAGTGTTTCGAAGAAACGGAATATCAAACGGAGTCCAAACGGAATAAAATCTTCGGAAACGTGATTTTCGCACCGAACGTGATCCAGGAGACTTGGACCCTACGCCAAGGAATAGGAGAGGCGGTCACGAGGGTGGGGGGCGCTCCCCCCTAGGGCGCGGCCCCTGCCTCGTGGGCCCCTCGAAGCTCCACCGACATACTTCTTCCTCCTACATATACCTACATAGCCCCCAAACGACCAGATACGGAGCCAAAAACCTAATTCCACCGCCGCAACTTTCTGTATCCACGAGATCCCATCTTGGGGCCTGTTCCGGAGCTCCGCCGGAAGGAGGCCGTCATCACGGAGGGCTTCTACATCATCATAGCCTCTCCGATGAAGTGTGAATAGTTTACCTCAGACCTTCAGGTCCATAGTTATTAGCTAGATGGCTTCTTCTCTCTTTTTGGATCTCAATACAATGTTCTCCCCCTCTCTCGTGGAGATCTATTCGATGTAATCTTCTTTTTGCGGTGTGTTTGTTGAGACCGATGAATTGTGGGTTTATGATCAAGTCTATCTATGAATAATATTTGAATCTTCTCTGAATTCTTTTATGTATGATTGGTTATCTTTGCAAGTCTCTTCGAATTATCCATTTTGTTTGGCCAACGAGGTTGGTAGTTCTTGCAATGGGAGAAGTGCTTAGCTTTGGGTTCGATCTTGCGTGTCCTTTCCCAGTGACAGAAGGGGCAGCAAGGCACATATTGTATCGTTGCCATCGAGGATAACAAGATGGGATTTATATCATATTTCATGAATTTATCCCTCTACATCATGTAATCTTGCTTAAGGCGTTACTCTGTTTTTAACTTAATACTCTAGATACATGCTGGATAGCGGTCGATGAGTGGAGTAATAGTAGTAAATGCAGGCAGGAGTCGGTTTACTTGTCACGGACGTGATGCCTATATACATGATCATACCTAGATATTCTCATAACTATGCTCAATTCTGTCAATTGCTCAACAGTAATTTGTTCACCCACCGTAGAAATACCTATGCTCTTGAGAGAAGCCACTAGTGAAACCTATGGCCCCCGGGTCTATTCTCATCATATCAATCTCCATCACTTTATTATTGCTTTGCTTTTACTTTTCCTTTTACTTTTTACTTTGCATCTTATATCAAAAATACCAAAAATATTATCTATCCTATCTATCACATCTCACTTGTCGAGAAGGGATTGACAACCCCTAATCGCGTTGGTTGCGTTGAGATATTATTTTGTGCAGGTGCGAGGTACTTGTGCGTTGCCTCCTACTGGATTGATACCTTGGTTCTCAAAAACTGAGGGAAATACTTACGCTACTCTGCTACATCATCCTCTCCTCTTCGGGGAAATCCAACGCAAGCTCAAGAGGTAGCAGTCAACGACCCGGTTTGAAAAAAATCAATTTCAAAACATCTAGTTTTGAAGTGGGGGAGCCAGGGGGCAGACCTATATTTGTTGTTTGACAATTGAGATTACAGTTTTGTAAACTACTAAAATGAAAATTATTACACGTGTTACATGGTCGATACATTTTCAAGATTATTATGGTGACTAGGATACATTTTCAAATTATTTAAAAGGAAAAAAGATTTGAAATACCGAGTACAACATAGACACATATATATACACACACTTACACATTACCTATTGGATACGAAGTAGCAGAGACTCGGGATTGACGACGTCACTAGTGGAACCTCATTGACAATAGGAATGTCATCTTCGACTGAACTATATTCCAACTTAATAACACGTAAAGTATCTCAAACATGGGTTTAATCTTTGGTGGGACGAGGGTAAAAGCATCTTTCTAGCCATCTAACCATATGTACTATTTGAGATGGTCAAAATGGCAAAATGTGTACCAGAAATCAAGTAGAAGCAACATTAATATAAACATAAAAAAGCATTGCCAAAGGTATATAGAGATTTTTTTCAAGTTGAAGAGCTCATGCTCCCGATTTCATTGAAGGGTGGAACTAACAAGGACCATACGTCCATAAGTTGCAACCAAACCCATTACAACACAACTCAGGCTCCACTTAAAAGTGAGACTATGGGGGAGACACCATAATAAGGACAAAACCATGGACAACAAGCAAAACACACATGCAAAGCAGCACACATACAACTATTGTCGAAAACTAGAAGAAACTACCACTTCCATATACTGCATAGCTCGAGCATATCATCCAACACCAAGCTCATTAGCTAACCCCAACCTTCTTATCAATGGACCCCATCCCCCACGCTTGGAGAAAAAAAAATCAACTGCCACCCTTGAAAATTGCAGCGCCAGACCGCATAGCCCCAGCTAAGCGTATGTTTTCTACATAATTTTACAATTGGCAATCCATCTAGTGATCTTGTACATTACAATAGATGAATGATGTGGTAATGTCAAAACACAGCGCGTTTCGAGTTTTCTACATCGACCAAATAACTGTAGCAACACCCACCAAACGCCATCTCTCCAACATTGTAGGGAAAACTCAATATCCAAGAGTTAATCTATGATAAGCTCATAGGCACATCTGTTATTCCAGTAGATCCTTTTACCATACCCTAAACATATCTCACTATTTTGCACTTAAAAGAACAAATGATCAAGATCTTCAAGTTCTTAACAACAAAAGCACTTATTTTCACTAGGTTTCCAACCCCTCCTAATCAAAACATATACTCCCTCCATTTATGTATACAAGGCCACCAAAACATATACTCCCTCCATTTATGTATACAAGGCCACTTCATATGTTTATGTCCACCATTAATTTTACCAAGAAAAAGCAAGTTATATGCTACAAAAAGTTTGTCACTGGATGCACATTTTAATAAATCTCCATTGATATATTTTTTATGGCATATAACCCATATTTTGTTATCCAAATTATAAGTCAAAGTTTGACACAAAAAACGAAGTGGTCTTGTATACAGAAATGGAAGGAGTATATTATATAATAAATCACAATATGAGTTTTTTCTGAGACACCACGTTGAGACACATCATCCTAATTATTTTGACCATGGGGTTTGTAATCTAATGAATCGCTTCCTTAGATATACATAAATGTACCTAAGCAGATCATATCCAAGAAATTTACATAATTTTACCTAAATAGATCACATCCATTGGAAGAAGTTTTTCAGGGCATATTATGTATATCTTCTCATATTTTCCCATGATTTTTTTGGAGAAAAAATTATCAAGATGATGATTCTATAGAGTTAATGTGGAGATTGGGGGTGGGGGCGAGGGTTAGGAATTAATTTGATAATCCCCACATGTTGTACCAGACACGTGGTTAGCATAATTGCCAACAATCACGTCCTTTCTTCTTGACTCTCCCAAACATTGCATCCAATGCTTGTGCCTCTTCAAGAGATATATAATGTATATCATCTTCCAATAATAAAGTGTATGGTTAATGTTCATTCACACTGTTTACATCAATAATATGAGAAAAGCGAGTAAACTTTACCGCCCAGAAACGATGATCCAAGTACGTAGCCATTCCAATCATTTTGTTATGGTGGCACTTTTCATGGAAAACGTCATTCCAATCATGACCTTATATCACACCTCTCCAACCCCTCGCAATCAAGTTTTATATAATTTGAGTACATTATTAGCAGGTAGCCAAACAAATACATTAATTTTCCAAGGGCCTCTAACCATCCAAATACTTGTATAGTTCCCATTCACTCTACAATTTTGATGGCTAGATGTGTGGCAGTATAGAAATAACCCAGGTTTTGTCATCAGCTACACATCCGTGGCTTGAAGTTCCTAACATATTAATTTATGGTAAGGTTCCGCCAAATCTCACGTTCATTCTCAATCTTTCACAACCATTTACTAGGAAGATACATGTTCCCAACATGCAATCCAGTAAGCCAAGCCCAATACAATCCTCAGGCTAACATGCTTGTTGCCAATTAAGTAGATGATATTTTCTAGATCTCTCATTTCTTGCTATAAGGGCTTGTTTGGTTTATAGGGAAAGTGAAGGAGAAGTGTAGGAACAGTACATTTTCTTTCGGAAGCACTATTCATACCTTTGGTTAAAGAATGGAGGGAATGAAAATGGAGGCAAATTCCTTTGATCTCATTGTCAGAAGAACGTAAGAAATTTACAATCCACTTCGACTACCTTTTAGATTGCTACACACAAAGTACAAGATCAAAGTCTTCAGTGACATAATGATACCCTAGTTGTACCTTTTCATGTGTTTAACTTTGATTTGATTGAGTTTAGTAATATTCCAATGTTTATTCTATTCCTGTGAACCAAACACGTAATTTAACATAACTCCCTCCGAATCATATTACTTGTCACTCAAACGGATGTATTTAGCACTGAAATACGTCTAGACACATGTGTTCGAACGACAAGTAAGATTGACCGGAGAGAGGCCCTGAAATACGCCTAGATACATCCGTTTAAGCGAAGAGTAATATGGATCGGAGGGAGTACTATTGTGTTTCCTATCCACTACTTTGCACTAGTTAACTTTTCTTGTGTTTTTCTATTTCTGTGCTTATGAAATCCTACGAGCCAACGATACCCTATGTGTTTTCCTAGATAAATAAATATTTTTACTAGGGCCTCTAGATAGTTCAAACACGGATATCATATAGAGAGGAACAGTACCAAGACATGATTTAAATAGGACTAATCCGCCCCATAGATTTTTCTCTACCAGCCCAGCTATGTAATTTTCTCGCAACCTTCTCGTTATAATACTTTTGTAGTCTTTATTATGTAGACTAACTAAAGAATGCCCACATATTGAAAAGATAATTGAACATCTACATACACAAAGTAGTTTAATAATCATCGACATAAATTTGGATTGTATTTTAGGCTCACCAAAAATTTAAGAGCACATCATAGTGGAAAACAATTTTTAAACATGAGAGATGCTCAAGAAAACACAAATAATTCTAGATGCATAACACAATTCGAATTATATTGAAAAATGAAGATGGTTTCCTTCATATTGCAGTAAGTCGATATCGCTTTCCACTAAATTATCAAATAAATCTAGTCATAAATTATGTTCACTTGCTTTATTGATGAGTATCCTTAGATCTTCTACTACAATATTAAACAAAATGTGGCATGTATACCCACATTTGTCTAAACAATTTCCTATTTTAAAAGAGTTTACAATTGAATCATTCTGCATTAAAATAATTTTACTTTGTTCGTAATTTTCAAAACACGGGATACAGATCTAACTTGGAAAATATTTCAACATACATTTGTAGAAAAAACCAATTAATCTTATCATTTACCTTCTCAAAATCCACTTTAACGATAATTAACGCATTTCTTGTTCTTATGCACCTCTTAACATTTCAGACGGCAAGACCACGCCATTTAGGATGTATCTAACATTTATAGAAAGTTTTTGTAACGGGGAAACTCATTTATAAGCTTCAACAATATCATATTATTGATTACCTCTATAAAAATCTTCAAAAACAAATTAAAAAGACAAATGGACATGTAATATTGAATTTTATTAGCATCTACACATTTAGGAATAGGAGTGAGAATACATAACTAAATTAAGAAATTTCAAATCTACCATTATGAGTACAATTCAAGGAAAAGATAATGAAGACCATGACAAACTAGAGGCTAAAATTTATAATAAAATTCAATAAGATATTCATCGGGAGGAGTTCTATTATGTTTCATTTGGGAAGCACCAGCTTTTGTTCTTTCCAAACTAGAAACACGATGAAGAAAAAGATCCATCAGCACAATCTAGAGCACAAGGCATGGGGCAATCTAGAGATGTCTTTAAACTGTATCACCATGACAGTCTATAGAGATGTCTTCAAGATTATTATGGTGGCTAGAAAAAATGTTTTGAAACACCGAGTACAACCTATACACATGTCCCATTGCATATTGAAGTTGTGAAGTCTCAAGATTGGTGACATCACTAGTGGCACCTCACTGTCAATAGGAATTTCATCTCCGACCGAAGTATATTCCAACTTAATAACACATAAATTATGCCAAACATGGACTTAATATTTGGTGGACCGAAGGGTAACCATCTTTCTTAGCCATCTGACCATATGTAATGTTTGAGATGGACAAAATGGTAAAATGTGTACAAGAAATCAAGTAGAAGCAACACTATTATCCAGCTCAAAGATAAACATACAAGGCATGTATATAGATTTTTGCCGAGTTGAGGAGCTCACGCTCCTAATGTCATGAAGATGGAACCGACAAGGTCCATAGATTGCAACCAAACCCATTGCAGCACAACTCAAACTCCACTTTAAAGTGATACTAGGGGGAGAGTTAAACATTGCGATAATCGGAACAAAACCATAGACAACAACCAAAACACTTATGCAAAGCAACACACACAACTATTGCCCAAAACTAGAAGAAAGGATCACTTATGTATACTGCATAGCTCGAGCATATCATGCAGCACCAAGCTCATTAGCTAGCCCCCAACGTTCTTATCAATGAGCCCCATCCTCCATGTTTGGAGAAAAATCAATTATCGCCCTTGAAAATTGCAGTGCCACACTACAAAAGCCCCCGTTAAGCATATGTTTTCTACATAATTGTTAAGTTGTCTATCCATCTAGCGATCTTGTACATTAAAACAGTTGGATGATGTGGTAATAGATTATCAAAACACACTATGTTTCAAGTTTTGTACATAGACCAAATAATTGCAGCAACACCAACCAAACACGATCCCTCCAACATTGCAGGGACAGCTCAAAATCCAAGAGCTAATCTCTGAGAAACTAATAGGCACACCTATTAAGCCAGCAGAGCAGTTTACCATACCCTAAAATATCTCACTAATTTGCACTTAAATGAACAAATGATTGTGATCTTCAAGTTCTTGACAACAAAATCACTTATTATCACTATGTTTCTAACCCCTCCTAATCAAAACATATGTATTATATATTAAATCGCAATATGATTTTTTTGAGACACCATGTTGATCCACATCATCCTAATTATTTCGACCGTTGGATTTGCAACCTAATGGATTATGTCCATTAGATCTACATAAACATACCTCACCAGTTGTGTCCGTTAGATTTACATAATTGTACCCAAATAGATCACATCCTTTGGAAGGAGTTTTTCATGTCATATTATGTATATATTTTCATATTTTCCCACGGTTTTTTAGAGGAACGTTTATGAAGATGATGATTCTACCGTCAACGTGGAGGTTAGGGCGAGTGTTAGGAATTAATTAGATAGTACCCACATATTGTAACCAGCACATGGTTTGCGTAAATGCCAACAGTCGCGTCCTTCCTTCCCAACTCTCCCAAACATCGCATCCGACGTTTGTGCCTCTGCAAACTACATATAATGTATATCGTCTTCTAGCAATAAAGTTTATTGCTACTATTCATTCACACTGTTTTACATCGGTAATATGAGAAACATGAGTAAACTTTACCACCCAGAAATGACGATCCAAGTGTGTAGTAAAAGATCAACCATTTTTATGGGGTTATTTGGGAAACGTCATTCCAATCATGACCTCATTGTCACACCTCTCCAACCGCTCCTAATCAAGTTGTATAGTATAATCTAAATACATTATTAGCAGATAGCCAAACAATTACATTAATTTTCAAAGGGCCTCTAACTATCCAAATGCTTGTATATTTCCCATTTAATATCTACAGTTTTCATGGCTAGATGCGTGGAAAGTATAGAAATAACTCGAGGTTTTGTCAAAAGATAGACATTTGTGCCTTGTTCATTAGACAACTCCATACCACTACATTGTTTTTTATGCGAAAAGTAAAATTAATCCTCTAAAAACCTTTCTCTGTTCACATTGCCTAATTTTTTGTCAAAATTTAAAGAATACTTCCTTTACTTTCACTAAACCCTACCATAAGTGAGATTGTCTAGATTTTTCCTTGCACCGGGAAAACGTGAAGTCCCCAATATATTTATTTCTAATAAGGTCTTGCCAAATCTCATGGTCATTCTCAATCTTCCACAACCATTTACTAAGGAGATACATGTTCATAACATGTAATCAACTAACCCAAGCCCAATATAATCCTCATGCTGGCACTCTGGTTGCTAATTAACTAGATGATATTTTCTAGATCCCTCATTTTCCTACCATAAGGGCTTGTTTGGTTATCGGAAAAGTGGAGGAGAAGTGTAGGGATAGAATGTATTCTTTTGGAAGAACTATTCATGCATTTGGTTGAAAGGAATGGAGGGGCAGGAAAATGGAGGCAAATGCCTTCGATCTCATTTTCAAAGAAAAACGTAGGAAACTTCCAATCTACTTGGACAACCTCTTAGCTTTGGTACACACAAAGTACAAGATCAAAGTCTTTTGTGACATAATTATATCCTAGTTATACCTTTTCATGTGTTTTGACTTTGATTTCATAGTGTTTAGTAGTATTCCAATATTTTTCCTATTCATGTGAACCGAACACACAATTTAACATTAATATTGTGTTTTTGATTCCTTGCTTTGCATTAGTTAATTTTTTTGTGTTTTCCTATTCCTATGTTTACATAATCCCGCGATCCAAAGATATTGTATGTGCTTTCCTCGAGAATAAAATATTTTTACTAGGGCCTCTAGGCAGTTTAAACATGGATATCATAAAGAAAGGAGCATTATTGAGACATGATTTAAATGAGACTAATCCGCCCCATATAAGTTTTTCTACCACTTAGTTATGTTATTTTCTCCGAACCTTCTCATTGGTACTTTTCCAGTCTTTATTATCTAGACTAACAAACTAGAAAGAATGGCCACATATTGAAAAGATAATTGACCTACATATGTAACATAGTTTTATAATCTTTTATATAATTTTGGACTGTATTTTGCCTCACCAAAAATTCAAGAGTTCATTATAGTGAAAATCAATTTTTAAACGTGAGAGATCCTTAGAAAGACATAAATAATTCCATATGCATAACATGATTCAGTATTATCTTGAAACATTAAGATTTTTGTTTGCATATTGCAGGCAGTCGATTTGCACTAAATTATGTAATAAATCTAGAAATAAAATTGCTTTATTAATGAGCATTTTTAAATCATCTACTACGAATATTAAACAGGATATGGGCCAAATAGCCGTCTTCTATAAATGTTTTCCTACTTTAAAAGAGTTTACAATTGAATTATTCAGCATTACAATAACTTTACCATGTTCATAATTTTCATAACCCTGGACACAAATCTAATAGGAATTTTTCGAACATACATTTAAAGAAAAGACCAATTAATCAGATCATAATTTTTCTCAAAATCTAATTTAAAGAAAATTAAGGTATTTTTTGTTTTTATGCACCTCATCAACATTTCAGATGACAAGACCTACATTTTTTAAAAGTTCTTTATAAAAGGGAAAACTCATTTACCAGGTCCACAACAACAGTGTTATGGATTACTTCTGTAAAAATCTTCAATAACAAATTTTAAAAGAAAAAATGAACACGTAATTTTACTGGCGTCTACACATTTATGAATAGGAGTGAGAATACCATAACTAAATCAAGCAATACCAAATCTACCATTGTGAGTACAATGCCTGGAAAAAGATAATGAATATCATGACAAACTAGAGGCCAAAATGTATGATAAAACTCAATATGTAGTCCATCAGGACGAGGAATTCTATTATGTTTCATTTGGGAAACACCAGCTTTTATTCTTTCCAAAGTAGAAACACGATGAAGAAAAGATCTATCAGCACAATCTAGAGCACAAGGCACATGACAATCAAGAGATATCTTTAAACTGTATCACCAGCACAATCTATAGAATTTTCCATATCCATCCGGATGGATTTGTCACACACACACACACACACACACACACACAAGGTGGGAGATCATCGGATAGACTCGAAATAGGAAATGCAAACCAACTCGAAATAGGAAATGCAAACCAAGCTCAAGCTGTGTGAACAACGCGGCAGAAAATGAGAGGAAAACGTGGAGGAAAAGGCGACCAAGATCCGTGGCACGGCACACGAAACGCATACGCATGCGTCATGTGGATTTCGACCGACCTACGTCATTGGATCCAGCTTCTTGCTGCATGGCGCCTTGCTTGCTTTGCCTGGTTCAGTGGATCTGGGAGTGGGATTGGAAGCTAAGCTAAGCTAGCGCCCTGAAGGTTGGGCATACTGTACCAACGAACAAACAGCAGATGCCAATGGCGTACCGGTCCTACTGGCGGCAGGTAGGCAGCCAACACGGCAGCACGGCCATCGGCGGTATCGCGGCCTCATGGATGCATGGTCAGATGGTCTGCACTGCCACCGCGGCAGCGACGAGGTAATTGCCCTCTATGGGTAGCCTGGTCCGATCCTCTGGGACTGCCTTCTCTGTAGGCTGGTCCTCTCTGGGACACTGGGACGGGGGACCAAGAAATGCATGCATGAGCAGCCGTGACAGGATTCACACCCGTGTGCTGCATTGCATTGGAGCTGCACTAAACGAGAAATGTCTCTGATCACGAAGATTAATTCACCATTTGTGAGAGAGTAGCCTAATGTGTCTTTAGGGTGTTGGTGTGAGACTACTGGAAAAACCCCTACATGCAACCACTTATCGTGACACGGGTTAACTGGCCCATGCTACTCCTATTTATTCTTTTATTTCTCTCTCTTCGTCTCCAGCGATCACGTGCAAGTCACCGGCCATATGAGAAGAAAAATGAGGAGTGTGGTTGCGCGGACGGATAAATGAGGGTTCAAAACAGACATGCCCTGTCACTGACCGGGAGCGTCCGCGGGCGTTTAAGGGCTCATATTTGCTATGTCCGGTTGTAGATGCTCTAAGGGCATAAACCACCTTTCCCCCCTCGTCCATCCCCCTCCCCCCACCCCTCCTTCTCCTCTTGCTTTCTTCTCACACTTGTTTTCTTGTCTCTTCCTTCTCCCCTCCTCCCTTGCTCTCCTTTACCCCTCCGACATCTTCATCAATGACTCCCCTTCCTCTCTTCCTCACTTGCTTTCTTATCTCTTCAGTTTATTACTTCGTGTATGAAGCTGAATTTGTGTATGACGATACTTTGTGATGTAGACGGTCCTCCTAAACTTGCGTAGCGCTCTAGTTTGGTACTACAAACTTTGTTATACTTACTACGTCGCTTCTATTTGCTAACATTTTAGCTCTTTCTCTGGGTGTTTCTTAAGTATATTATTGCATATTATCGATGAATTTGCTTAATTATGATGCATCTATGTTAGTGATATAGATCAATGCCGAAGAAGTGGTATGGCGTGTACAAAGGGAGGGTTTCAGGAGTCTACGACGAGTGGTCAGAGTTTTAGGCCCAAGTGGACCACTTCCAGGGCAGCAGCCACAAAGGGTTTCAAAGTAAAAGCGAAGCGGAAGATAGTTACTTTAATTTCATGCTAGCGGGAGAGAGTAAGAAGAACCGGCTCAAGAACTACTTCATAATCCTTTTCTTGCTCATCATGATCACTTCTCTGTTATATGTGATCGTAGTTTAGATCGACAATGAAACATTTGTATGTGACCATGTAGTTATATTCGAGACTTGTAATAACTTATATCACTGTTTTGATGATATGATGCACGAGACTATGTTGTACCACTATGATGATGATGATGATGATGATGATGATGATGATGATGAGTTATTGTTCTATCATATAGTTTTAATGATGTATGTATATGTTGCTACTGTATTAAAACATGTATAAATACTACGTAAATACTCCGAAGGAAAAAATATCGAATTTAATAGTAGCAGGGCGGAGGAAGCGCTACTTCTAGACACATGTAGTAGTAGTGCGGGTCCAGGCACCTGCTACAACTAAGTAGTAGTAGCAACGTGGCGCGCAGGGGTTAGGTGGAGAGCGAGAACAAAAATGATGTCAGACAAATTTTTGAGACGTTAGATCTCCATCCAACAACCAGGGATGTGCTATTGTTCATCATCTTCCACACGCCGTCCTCCTACCCTGCCCTAACTGCAAGCCTCCGCCACCCGCCGCCCCATCCTCGGTTCACACCCTCCCCCCCTCCCCCCCTCCCAAGTAAGGCTTAACAAGGGTCCCGCACCCATCAAGTTTCGGAGTCGCTCCTGCCTTCGGCGTCGTGGCATCGCCAACTCCCGCTCGTATAGGGCTCACATTCGCCATGCAGTCCACGGCGGATCGCAGCCTCTCCGTCTCGGCTTCAGGGCGAAGCTGAAAAAGTACTGACATGTAAAACTTTCTTTGACACTAGTGTTGTATCAAAAAACGTCTTACGTTATGAGACGAGGGAGTACAATTTAATCTACGCCCAATGGCGTCCAACAGAAAGTAACCCGTATCACGTGAAACAGAGAGCTGTAGAGATCGACCATACTTCACTAATCTCACTTTCACCAGAAATGAAAAATGATATTCCCTCTGTTCATTTTTATAAGACCTCAAGACATTTCGCATAACGATAAAAAAGCAGTTCATTTTGAGTTATTCTAAATGACTTATAAAAAGTGAACGGAGGGAGTACTACAAATCGCTTTCTGCTAGGTCTCACGTGCAAGACACACGACCAAGTCATCACGGGCTCACGGCGCGACGACGGTGGCATTCCTGCAATTTCCCCCAACTCCAGTGGCCGATCCCGAGCCCCGGCCCTATATATGCACCCCATCCCGCTCTCCAAATACTCCATCCCATCCAATCCGCAAGTTCAACGAAGGCAATCAGCAGCAGAGCAGAGCACAGCCAAGTCGTCGCTTCAGCCCAATCTGCTCTGTCAAGCATGTGCAAGGTCATCAACACGGTCCAGTCGCTCGCCTGGCTGCGCCGCGCCGTGCGGCGGTGGCGCTCCCGAGCGGCGGCCTCGGTGCGGCCCAACACCAACAAGGATGTGTTGGAGTTGGACGCCGCGGCGCCGGCGGGGCACGTGGCGGTGCGCGTGGAGGGCCGCGGCGACGGGGAGTCGTCGTCGAGGCGGTTCGTTGTGCCGGTGGCGCAGCTGAGCCACCCGGCGTTCTGGGAGCTGCTACGGCAGGCGGAGGAGGAGTATGGCTTCACGTCGGCCTCCGGCCCCCTCACGCTCCCCTGCGACGAGGACCACCTCCGCGACGTCCTCCGCCGCGTCTCGTCCTCCGACTCCGAGGAGCGCGGCTGCTTCCGCCGCCGCGGTGCCATCGCGGCGCCGCACGATGACTCGCGGCCGCTGCTGCATGGGGTGGCCGTGAAGAAGCTGGGCTCGTGATCGATCGTTCGTTAGTTCGTACGCCTGCTCTCTACATTGCAGAAGCGGTATAGCCGTGTTCATTTGCTCCTTTTCATGCAAGCCGGAAGCAGCAACCAGCAGTAGTACAACTACGGTCAAGCGCCCATGCCGCAGCGCCGTGCCATGCCATCCATGACGCAGAGCCCCGATGCATCAGTCGAGCTGGCATTTTACAAAATGTACATATTTTCTTGTCCTAGAAATTAAATGTATATATTTGTGTCCTATTTGGAGATCTGTTGGCTGTACCCTGTACGGTGGAGCGAAAGGTAGTCAGCTGCACACAACCAGCTCAAAGAAAAAAACGCTTGCGTCTATATTATGTTAAAAAAAGCTCAAAAAACAATTTCCTCACAACACGCACGCACTCTCAATCGTACGAACACCGTGGCTGAGGAGGAGAGGAACGTACTTGATTTTTTTTTTACGAAATGAGGAAAATACTTGGTCGGTTAGGTTTAAATCCTATACTTGGTACTCTGATGTGTTCATATATAACCTGTTCCAGGAAAATGTTTGGTCTCGACCGAAAGAACTAGGGCCCAGTTCTTTTTGCACAGGATTCTGCAGAATCAAGATTCTGGAAAATTCTCCCAGAATCTACTTCCCCCAGAATCTAACATCGAGTTCTTTTCTGAGATTGTAGTTTGAGATTCTAGAAAGAGCTGTGTGCTGAAATGTCTGTATCACCCTTCGAGAGAAATCATTTGATGAATTGTTAACACTTCGTTGTTTCAAACAGGATCTACCATTACCATTTAAGGTTCTCATGTTAGCATTTAACAACAGCATTCATCAATCTAACAACATCATTCATACAGTAGCAAATATTTACAGTACCAATAGCACCAGTAGACAGTAGCATTGATAGAAAAAAAACTATCTAGCGACATCCATTTATCAAATTGATACATCCATTCATCCATCTTTGCAACAAATTTGTCAATCTGTCCAATTTAGCTAAAAGAAGAAGAAGAACATAGAGTTCAGAGAGATAGGATGGCACATGGTGGCTGCATGGGAGACAGCCGGCAGTTTTTGCCTGGAAGCGAAGGAGTGGTCGCCGTCCAGCTGCAGATGGGCACTTCGGTTGCGGCTGCGGGATGGAGGCGCCGTGGGCAGCCGGTGCAGAGGGGTGCGGCGGCGCCTTCCTGTTGTCCCCGCTGCGGCAGAGGGTAAAGGGCCGCGGAGGACGGCTGGGCTGCGGCAGGAGTGGGTACACTACAAAAAAAAGACACATCTGTGACATTTTGGGCCGAACGAAATTTTTTCTGTCATACATATGACACTTCTATGACGATTATTGTGACAAAACCGGTATCATCATAGATGTGGTGGG
The DNA here is from genome assembly GCA_021605205.1 of Aegilops longissima. NCBI lineage: Eukaryota > Viridiplantae > Streptophyta > Magnoliopsida > Poales > Poaceae > Aegilops > Aegilops longissima. Next base: position 765,066,705 of record CM038677.1, read on the forward strand.
CTCCTACTTCTATGACAAAAAATCATGACAGAAAATGGGCTTTTCGTCTGGCGGGCCGGAGACGCAGCTGCATGACATTCTTTGGGCGCCCATGACGGAAAAACCGTAGAAGCGAGGGGAGGAAAATTTCGGGAGTTCCTGTTACGGTGGGAGATCGGGGCCGAGCGATGTGCTTTCTCTACACGCACGCTGGCGTGTGTGTAGGCGTTGGCTCTAATCGAACCCGAAGCGAGGCGTTGGGCTCTAATCGAACCCGGCGACAGACCGCAGCTACGCGTTATCGAACCCGAGCGATCGATCGATGGTCGTTAATCGAACCCGATCGAGCGATTCTCCGCCATCGCTGCTAATCAAGCCGATCGATGGGATGAACAGTGAGCGCTTGCGGGGGGTTTGGATGAATAGTGAGCGGTGGCGTCGCCTGGATGAATAGGACCCCATGGTGTGGTGGAGGGCTGGATGAGCAGAGACGGTGGAGGGTGCCCGTGGAGGGTGGATGAACAGACCCGTGGTGTGGAGGGCAGGATGAACAGAGACGGTGAGGGGTGCCCGTGGAGGGTGGTTGAACAGACCCCATGGTGTGGAGGGCTGGATGAACAGTGAGACGGTGGAGGGGTGGTTGAACGAAGAGCGGTGGAGAAGCGCACGGTGGAGGCTGGATGAACAGGAGCCCGTGGAGGCCGGAGGAGGTCGACGGTGGATGAACAAGAGCTCGTGGAGGCTGGAGGGGTCGACGGTGGAGATGAACAGTATCCCGTGGAGTCCTGCTTTTGCGACGCCACACCCTCCCGGCGAACAGACCCTGTTTGAGCATAGCGCCCAACACAAGTCCGCTTCTCCGCTTTTGCGCGACGCCACACCCTCCCGATCAACAAGACCCCGTTTCGACCGTAGGAGGTCCGTTTTCTCCGTTTGCGGTACGCCACACCCTCCCGATCAACAGACCCCGTTTCGACCGTAGGAGGTCCGCTTCTCCGTTCTGCGGTAGCCACACCTCCCGATCAACAGGATCCCGTTTGAGCGTAGGAGGTCCGTTTCTTCGCAGCGATACGTCAGCCTCGTTTCCATCGCCTCTTCCGTCCAAGCCCTCCCGATGAACACGACCATGCATTCCGTTCCGACCCATGAACACGACGCATTCTGTTGCCTCTCGATGAACACGACGCATTCCATTGCCTCCCCATGAACACGACGACGACACTGTTTCTCTGCATAGCTCGTCAAGTATAACCTGAGTATTCCGCGTGTGCAACTGTTTTGCACCCGTTGTATTTGAACGTAGAGCCTATCACACCCGATCATCACGTGGTGTCTCAGCACGAAGAACTTTCGCAACGGTGCATACTCAGGGAGAACACTTCTTGATAATTTAGTTAGGGATCATCTTAAAATGCTACCGTCAATCAAAGCAAGATAAGATGCATAAAAGATAAACATCACATGCAAATCAATATAAGTGATATGATATGGTCATCATCATCTTGTGCTTCGTGATCTCCATCTCCGCAGCACCATCATGATCACCATCGTCACCGGCGCGACACCTTGATCTCCATCGTAGCATCGTTGTCGTCTCGCCAATCTTATGCTTCTACGACTATCGCTACCGCTTAGTGATAAAGTAAAGCATTACGTAGCGATTGCATTGCATACAATAAAGCGACAACCATACGGCTCCTGCCGGTTGCCGATAACTAGGTTACAAAACATGATCATCTCATACAATAAAATATAGCATCATGTCTTGACCATATCACATCACAACATGCCCTGCAAAAACAAGTTAGACGCCCTCTACTTTGTTTGTTGCAAGTTTTACGTGGCTGCTACGGGCTTAAGCAAGAACTCATCTTACCTACGCATCAAAACCACAACGATAGTTTGTCAAGTTGATGCCGTTTTAACCTTCGCAAGGACCGGCGTAGCCACACTCGGTTCAACTAAAGTTGGAGAAACCGACACCGCTAGCCACACGTGTGCAAAGCACGGCGGTAGAACCAGTCTCGCGTAAGCGACGCGTAATGTCGGTCCGGCCGCTTCATCCAACAATACCGCCGAACCAAAGTATGACATGCTGGTAGGCAAGATGACTTATATCGCCCACAACTCACTTGTGTTCTACTCGTGCATATCATCAAACCATAAAAACCTAGGCTCGGATGCCTTTGTTGGGGAACGAGTAATTTCAAAAATTTCCTACGCACACGCAAGATCATGGTGATGCATAGCAACGAGAGGGGAGAGTGTTGTCTACGCACGTGTGAGACCGAAGCGGAAGCGCTCACAACGTAGAGGAAGTAGTCGACGTTCTCCTCGCGATCCGACCGATCCCGCGTTACATTCGGCACCTCCGAGTTCTTGACACACGACAGCTCGGTGACGCTCCTCGGCTCCGATCCAGCAAAGCTCCGGGAGAGAGAGTTCCACAAGACGACGGCGTGGTGACGATCTTGATGTTCTATCGACGCAGGGCTTCGCCTAAGCACCGCCACGATATGACCGAGGTGGAATATGGTGGAGGGGGCACCGACACGGCTAAGGAACGATCTCAAGGATCAACTTGTGTGTTCTAGGGTGCCCCTGCCTCCCAGATATAAAGGAGCCAAGGGGAGGGCTGGCCGCCAAGGAGGCGCGCTAAGGAGTCCTACTCCTCCGAGTAGGATTCCCCCAATCCTAGTCCAACTAGGATTCCTCGGAGGGAAGGGGGAAGGGAGAAGGAAAGGGGGGCGCCGCCCCCCCCCTCCTTGTCCTATTCGGATTGGAGGTGGAGGGGGCGCGCGGCCAGCCCTTGGCCGCCTCCCCTCTTCTCCCCTTTGGGCCCATGTGGCCCATTAACCCCCCGGGGGGTTCCGGTAACCCCCCGGTACTCCGGAAAAATGCCGTTTTCATTCGGAACCATTCCGAAGTCCAAACATAGGCTTCCAATATATCAATCTTTACGTCTCGACCATTTCGAGACTCCTCGTCACGTCCGTGATCAAATCCGGGACTCCGAACTCCTTCGGTACATCAAAATACATAAACTCATAATAACCGTCATCGAAACCTTAAGCGTGCGGACCCTACGGTTCGAGAACAATGTAGACATGACCGAGACACGTCTCCGGTCAATAACCAATAGCGGGACCTGGATGCCCATATTGGCTCCTACATATTCTACGAAGATCTTTGTCGGTCGGACCGATAACAACATACGTTGTTCCCTTTGTCATCGGTATGTTACTTGCCCGAGATTCGATCGTCGGTATCCAATACCTAGTTCAATCTCGTTACGGCAAGTCTCTTTACTCGCTCCGTAATACATCATCTCGCAACTAACTCATTAGTTGCAATGCTTGCAAGGCTTATGTGATGTGCATTACCGAGAGGGCCCAGAGATACCTCTCCGAGCAATCGGAGTGACAAAACCTAATCTCAAATACGCCAACCCAACATCTACCTTTGGAGACACTGTAGTACTCCTTTATAATCACCCGATTACGTTGTAGACGCTTGGTAGCACCAAAGTGTTCCTCCGCAAACGGAGTTGCATAATCTCATAGTTATAGGAACATGTATAAGTCATGGATAAAAGCAATAGCAACATACTAAACGATCGTGTGCTAAGCTAATAGGATGGGTCATGTCAATCAGATCATTCAACCAATGATGTGACCTTGTTAATCAAATGACAACTCCTTTGTCCATGGTTAGGAAACATAACCATCTTTGATTAATGAGCTAGTCAAGTAGAGGCATACTAGTGACACTCTGTTTGTCTATGTATTCACACATGTATTATGTTTCCGGTTAATACAATTCTAGCATGAATAATAAACATTTATCATGAATTAAGGAAATAAATAATAACTTTATTATTGCCTCTAGGGCATATTTCCTTCAGTCTCCCACTTGCACTAGAGTCAATAATCTAGATTACACAGTAATGATTCTAACACCCATGGTGTCTTGGTGCTGATCATGTTTTGCTCGTGGAAGAGGCTTAGTCAACGGTCTGCTACATTCAGATCCGTATGTATCTTGCAAATCTCTATGTCTCCCACCGACCAAGTCCCGGATGGAATTGAAGCGCCTCTTGATGTGTTTGGTTCTCTTGTGAAATCTGGATTCCTTCGCCAAGGCAATTGCTCCAGTATTGTCACAAAAGATTTTCATTGGACCCGATGCACTAGGTATGACGCCTAGATCGGATATGAACTCCTTCATCCAGACTCCTTCATTAGCTGCTTCCGAAGCTGCTATGTACTCCGCTTCACATGTAGATCCCGCTACGACGCTTTGTTTAGAACTGCACCAACTGACAGCTCCACCGTTTAAAGTAAATACATATCCGGTTTGCGATTTCGAATCGTCCGGATCAGTGTCAAAGCTTGCATCTACGTAACCATTTACGATTAGCTCTTTGTCACCTCCATATACGAGAAACATCTCCTTGGTCCTTTTCAGGTACTTTAGGATATTCTTGACCGCTGTCCAGTGATCCACTCCTGGATTACTTTGGTACCTCCCTGCTAAGCTAATAGCAAGGCACACATCAGGTCTGGTACACAGCATTGCATACATGATAGAGCCTATGGCTGAAGCATAGGGAACATCTTTCATTTTCTCTCTATCTTCTGCAGTGGTCGGGCATTGAGTCTTACTCAACTTCACACCTTGCAACACAGGCAAGAACCCTTTCTTTGCTTGATCCATTTTGAACTTCTTCAAAACTTTGTCAAGGTATGTGCTTTGTGAAAGTCCAATTAAGCGTCTTGATCTATCTCTATAGATCTTGATGCCCAATATGTAAGCAGCTTCACCGAGGTCTTTCATTGAAAAACTCTTGTTCAAGTATCCCTTTATGCTATCCAGAAATTCTATATCATTTCCGATTAGTAATATGTCATCTACATATAATATCAGAAATGCTACAGAGCTCCCACTCACTTTCTTGTAAAAACAGGCTTCTCCAAAAGTCTGTATAAACCCAAATGCTTTGATCACACTATCAAAACGTTTATTCCAACTCCGAGATGCTTGCACTAGTCCATAGATGGATCACTGGAGCTTGCACACTTTGTTAGCTCCTTTTGGATCGATAAAACCTTCTGGTTGCATCATATACAACTCTTCTTCCAGAAATCCATTCAGGAATGCAGTTTTTACATCCATTTGCCAAATTTCATAATCATAAAATGCGGCAATTGCTAACATGATTCGGACAGACTTAAGCATCGCTACGGGTGAGAAGGTCTCATCGTAGTCAATCCCTTGAACTTGTCGAAACCCCTTTGCGACAAGTCGAGCTTTGTAGACAGTAACATTACCGTCAGCGTCAGTCTTCTTCTTGAAGATCCACTTGTTTTCTATTGCCTGCCGACCCTCGGGCAAGTCAACCAAAGTCCACACTTTGTTTTCATACATGGATCCCATCTCAGATTTCATGGCTTCAAGCCACTTTGCGGAATCTGGGCTCACCATCGCTTCTTCATAGTTCGTAGGTTCATCATGATCAAGTAGCATGACTTCCAGAACCGGGTTACCGTACCACTCTGGTGCGGACCTTACTCTGGATGATCTACGAGGTTCAGCAGCAACTTGTTCTGAAGCATCATGATCATCATCATGATCTTCCTCACTAATTGGTGTAGGTGTCACAGAAACTGTTTTCTGTGATGTAATACTTTCCAATAAGGGAGCAGGTACAGTTACCTCATCAAGTTCTACTTTCCTCCCACTCACTTCTTTCGAGAGAAACTCCTTCTCTAGAAAGTTTCCGAACTTAGCAACAAAAGTCTTGCCTTCGGACTTGTGATAGAAGGTGTATCCAACAGTTTCTTTTGGATATCCTATGAAGACACATTTCTCCGATTTGGGTTCGAGCTTATCAGGTTGAAGCTTTTTCACATAAGCATCGCAGCCCCAAACTTTAAGAAACGACAACTTTGGTTTCTTGCCAAACCATAGTTCATAAGGTGTCGTCTCAACGGATTTTGACGGTGATCTATTCAACGTGAATGCGGCCGTCTCTAGAGCATAACCCCAAAATGATAGCGGTAAATCTGTAAGAGACATCATAGATCGCACCATATCTAGTAAAGTGCGATTACGACGTTCGGACACACCATTGCGTTGTGGTGTTCCGGTGGCGTGAGTTGCTAAACTATTCCGCATTGTTTCAAATGTAGACCAAACTCAGAACTCAAATATTCTCCTCCACGATCAGATCGCAGAAACTTTATTTTCTTGTTACGATGATTTTCAACTTCACTCTGAAATTCTTTGAACTTTTCAAATGTTTCAGACTTATGTTTCATTAAGTAGATATACCCATATCTGCTTAAATCATCTGTGAAAGTGAGAAAATAACGATATCCGCCACGAGCCTCAACATTCATTGGACCACATACATCTGTATGTATGATTTCCAACAAATCAGTTGCTCTCTCCATTGTACCGGAGAACGGTGTTTTAGTCATCTTGCCCATAAGGCACGGTTCGCAAGTGCTAAGTGATTCATAATCAAGTGACTCCAAAAGTCCATCAGTATGGAGTTTCTTCATGCGTTTTACACCGATATGACCTAAACGGCAGTGCCACAAATAAGTTGCACTATCATTATCAACTCTGCATCTTTTGGCTTCAACATTATGAATATGTGTATCACTACTATCGAGATTCATAATAAATAGACCACTCTTCATGGGTGCATGACCATAAAAGATATTACTCATATAAATAGAACAACCATTATTCTCTGATTTAAATGAATAACCGCCTCGCATTAAACAAGATCCAGATATAATGTTCATGCTCAACACCGCACCAAATAACAATTATTTAGGTCTAAAACTAATCCCAAGGTAGATGTAGAGGTAGCGTGCCGACCGCGATCACATCGACTTTGGAACCATTTCCCACGCGATCGTCACCTCGCCCTTAGCCAATCTTCGCTAATCCGTAGTCCCTGCTTTGAGTTGCAAATATTAGCAATGTAACCAGATCAAATACCTGTGCTCTGCGAGCATTAGTAAGGTACACATCAATAACATGTATATCACATATACCTTTGTTCACCTTGCCATCCTTCTTATCCGCCAAATACTTGGGGCAGTTCCGCTTCAAAGGACCAGTCCGCTTGCAAGAGAAGCACTCGGTTTGTGCTTAGGTCCAGACTTGGGTTTCTTCTCCTGAGCAGCAACTTGCTTGCTGTTCTTCTTGAAGTTCCCCTTCTTCTTCCCTTTGCCTTTCTTCTTGAAACTAGTGGTCTTATTGACCATCAACACTTGATGCTCCTTTTTGATTTCTACCTCCGCAGCCTTTAGCATTGCGAAGAGCTCGGGCATAGTCTTATCTAGCCCTTGCATATTATAGTTCATCACGAAGCCTTTGTAGCTTGGTGGCAGTGATTGAAGAATTCTGTCAATGACACAATCATCCGGAAGATTAACTCCCAGTTGACTCAAGTGATTGTAATACCTGCACATTACGAGTATGTGCTCACCGATGACTCCATTCTCCTCCATTTTGCAGCTATAGAACTTATTGGAGACTTCATATCTCTCAATCCGGCATTCTGTTGGAATATCAACTTCAACTCTTGGAACATCTCATATGCTCCATGGTTCTCAAACCGTCGTTGAAGTCCCGGTTCTAAGCCGTAAAGCATGGCACACTCGAACTATCGAGTAGTCATCAGCTTTGCTCGCCAGACGCTCATAACATCGGTGTTGCTCCAAAGAAGAGCTCTGCACCTAGCGGTGCATCCAGACGTAATTCTTCCGTGCAGCAATGAGGATAATCTCGTTACGGACCCAGTCCGTGTAATTGCTACCATCATCTTTCAACTTTGCTTTCTCAAGGAACGCATTAAAATTCAACGGAACAACAGCACGAGCCATCTATCTACAATCAACATAAAACAAGCAAGATACTATCAGGGACTAAGTTCATGATAAATTTAAGTTCAATTAATCATATTACTTAAGAACTCCCACTTAGAAAGACATCCCTATGATCCTCTAAGTGATCACGTGATCCAAATCAACTAAACCATGTCCGATCATCACGTGAGATGGAGTAGTTTCAATGGTGAACATCACTATGTTGATCATATCTACTATATGATTCACGCTCGACCTTTCGGTCTCCGTGTTCCGAGGTCATATCTTATATGCATAGCTCGTCAAGTATAACCTGAGTATTCCGCGTGTGCAACTGTTTTGCACCCGTTGTATTTGAACGTAGAGCCTATCACACCCGATCATCACGTGGTGTCTCAAAGACGAAGAACTTTCGCAACGGTGCATACTCGTGGAGAACACTTCTTGATAATTTAGTTAGGGATCATCTTAAAATGCTACCGTCAGTCAAAGCAAGATAAGATGCATAAAAGATAAACATCACATGCAAATCAATATAAGTGATATGATATGGTCATCATCATCTTGTGCTTCGTGATCTCCATCTCCGCAGCACCATCATGATCACCATCGTCACCGGCGCGACACCTTGATCTCCATCGTAGCATCGTTGTCGTCTCGCCAATCTTATGCTTCTACGACTATCGCTACCGCTTAGTGATAAAGTAAAGCATTACAGGGCGATTGCATTGCATACAATAAAGCGACAACCATACGGCTCCTGCCGGTTGCCGATAACTAGGTTACAAAACATGATCATCTCATACAATAAAATATAGCATCATGTCTTGACCATATCACATCACAACATGCCCTGCAAAAACAAGTTAGACGTCCTCTACTTTGTTTGTTGCAAGTTTTACGTGGCTGCTACGGGCTTAAGCAAGAACTCATCTTACCTACGCATCAAAACCACAACGATAGTTTGTCAAGTTGATGCCGTTTTAACCTTCGCAAGGACCGGGCGTAGCCACACTCGGTTCAACTAAAGTTGGAGAAACTGACACCCGCTAGCCACCTGTGCAAAGCACGGCGGTAGAACCAGTCTCGCGAAGCGTCACGCGTAATGTCGGTCCGGCCGCTTCATCCAACAATACCGCCGAACCAAAGTATGACATGCTGGTAGGCAGATGACTTATATCGCCCACAACTCACTTGTGTTCTACTCGTGCATATCATCAAACCATAAAAACCTAGGCTCGGATGCCACTGCTGGGGAACGAGTAATTTCAAAATTTTCCCACGCACACGCAAGATCATGGTGATGCATAGCAACGAGAGGGGAGAGTGTTGTCTACGCCCTCGTGAGACCGAAGCGAAGCGTTCACAACGTAGAGGAAGTAGTCGACGTTCTCCTCGCGATCCGACCGATCCGGCGCCAAGCATTCGGCACCTCCGAAGTTCTTGACACACGTACAGCTCGGTGACGCTCCTCGGCTCCGATCCAGCAAAGCTCCGGGAGAGAGAGTTCCACAAGACGACGGCGTGGCAGGACGATCTTGATGTTCTATCGACGCAGGCTTCGCCTAAGCACCGCTATGATATGACCGAGGTGGAATATGGTGGAGGGGGGCACCGCACACGGCTAAGGAACGATCTCAAGGATCAACTTGTGTGTTCTAGGGTGCCCCCCTGCCTCCGTATATAAAGGAGCCAAGGGGGAGGGGCTGGCCGGCCAAGGAGGGCGCGCCAAGGGAGTCCTACTCCCTCCGGGAGTAGGATTCCCCCCCCAATCCTAGTCCAACTAGGATTCCTCGGAGGGAAGGGGAAAGGGAGAAGGAAAGGGGGGCGCCGCCCCCCCCTCCTTGTCCTATTCGGATTGGAGGTGGAGGGGGCGCGCGGCCACCTCTTGGCCGCCTCCCCTCTTCTCCCCTTTGGGCCCATGTGGCCCATTAACCCCGGGGTTCCGTAACCCCGGTAGATTCGAAAATGCCGTTTTCATTCGGAACCATTCCGAAGTCCAAACATAGGCTTCCAATATATCAATCTTTACGTCTCGACCATTTCGAGACTCCTCGTCATGTCCGTGATCAAATCCGGGACTCCGAACTCCTTCGGTACATCAAAATACATAAACTCATAATAACCGTCATCGAAACCTTAAGCGTGCGGACCCTACGGTTCGAGAACAATGTAGACATGACCGAGACACGTCTCCGGTCAATAACCAATAGCGGGACCTGGATGCCCATATTGGCTCCTACATATTCTACGAAGATCTTTGTCGGTCAGACCGCATAACAACATACGTTGTTCCCTTTGTCATCGGTATGTTACTTGCCCGAGATTCGATCGTCGGTATCCAATACCTAGTTCAATCTCGTTACCGGCAAGTCTCTTTACTCGTTCCGTAATACATCATCTCGCAACTAACTCATTAGTTGCAATGCTTGCAAGGCTTATGTGATGTGCATTACCGAGAGGGCCCAGAGATACCTCTCCGACAATCGGAGTGACAAAACCTAATCTCGAAATACGCCAACCCAACATCTACCTTTGGAGACACCTGTAGTACTCCTTTATAATCACCCAGTTACGTTGTGACGTTTGGTAGCACCCAAAGTGTTCCTCCGGCAAACGGGAGTTGCATAATCTCATAGTTATAGGAACATGTATAAGTCATGGATAAAAGCAATAGCAACATACTAAACGATCGTGTGCTAAGCTAATAGGATGGGTCATGTCAATCAGATCATTCAACCAATGATGTGACCTTGTTAATCAAATGACAACTCCTTTGTCCATGGTTAGGAAACATAACCATCTTTGATTAATGAGCTAGTCAAGTAGAGGCATACTAGTGACACTCTGTTTGTCTATGTATTCACACATGTATTATGTTTCCGGTTAATACAATTCTAGCATGAATAATAAACATTTATCATGAATTAAGGAAATAAATAATAACTTTACTATTGCCTCTAGGGCATATTTCCTTCAGTAGTAGGGGGCGGTGAGGCCTCCGCCGCATCGCAGCCGGCCACGGGAGGCAGGAGCACAAGGCACGAACGGCGCTGGTTTGGGCGGCTGGAGCAAGAAGACCAGAGGTTGAAGAAGCACTACGGCCGTTGGATGGACATCGTACAGTCACTGGTTTGGGCGTGCATATTGACTAAGTTGACAAAGCCCTCCGTCCCCGTCAACTTAGTAGGCCCACAAGTCAGCCTCCCACCAAGGCGGGTCCCAGCTAGCAGGGGGGTATTCATTTTTTTGTGCGTAATAAGGAGGCACTTCCTTGCGTGCGAAGATATAGCTGGTGGGTCCGAGCTGTCAGCGGTGGTAACGTTTTTTTCGCGAAATCTGAGGCCCCTTCGGTGGGTCCTTGATGTCGTGGAGGAATCATTATTTTATGCGTAATAAGGAGGCATTTCCTTGCGTGCGGTCGTGGACCCAGCTGTCGGCCTCTCCACGTAAAGTCCACTTCAGATGCATGTCGATCGTTGACCACGTTGACCAGGCAGCGCCGAGAGCACCAGGCGGTGGGCGGCAGCGAGGCCTAGGAAGGAACGACACGGAGGCAGGGAAGACTCGGCAGTTGTTTCCCACGCGGAGGGGAGTACGATCAGATGAGGCCTCGCCGTCGCGGAGAATAACAGCAGTGTGGGTGAGTAGAGGGACGGCTAGGCCAGCGATGGGAGTGCTGATGGGGCGATGAGGCCTACGTGGCAGCAGAGCCGGCCGCTGGGAGGAGGGAGCAGCAGTCCGCGGTGCTGCTTGAGTAATTTGGAGCAGGAAGAGGAGAGATTGAAGAAGACGACGGCTGTTGGATGGCCATCCAACGATCCTTTGCTAAAGGCCAACCTTTTTTAGGAAAGCCTCAAATCTGTGGGAAACAACATACAACCCATCTGCCATTATTTCTAATAATTTACAGCCCATTTGCTAATTATTAAGGTTTTTTTGAGCCCATATTCTTTTTGTTAGCATTACAACCCATATTGTGGCCATGGTTAAAAAATTATACGAAATTTTGCATATTTCGGTGCGGTCTGAACTGTTTTTAATCCTGAAATTTTATCTCACATTCAAACTGATTTTTAAAAATAAATGTATATCAATATAAAATCCAACAAATTCTCCACGCATAAAAATTAATGTAATTTGAAATCTCAAAATTAAAAAAAAGATATTTTAAACTAATTGCCGGTTTGATGTGTTTTAAAAATGTACAGCCCATTTCTCATTACTGATGGGCCATTTTCTCAGCCAGCCGAATGAAAGCTCTCCTCCTCGTCTTGAAAGATTTGCAGCCCAACAGGCCTGACAAAGCGACTTACTTGGCAAATCACAAAAAAACTGGGCTGTGGCCGTGGACCCAGCTGTCAGCCTCTTCACGTACAGTACTCTTCCGATGGAATGTCGTTGACCACGTTGACCACGCCGTGCCGAGAGCACCAAGGCGGTGGACGACGGCGAGGCCTAGGAAGGGGACGACATGGAGCCGGGGAAGACGCGGTAGTGGATGCCCGCGCGGAGAAGAGTACGAGGATTCACTGGTTCGACTGCGGTGTGAGGCTGCCGTCGCCGCAGGGCCTGGCTAGCGGTGGGAGTAGTAGGGGGCGATGAGGCCTCATCGGCAGCACAGCCGGCCACTGGAGGCAGGAGCAGGCGGTCTCCCTGGCTTGGGTTTGGGTGGCTGGTGCAAGAAGAGCAGCGATTGAAGAAGCAGCAGGACCGTTCGATTCAAATCCAATGGTTACTGCTGCTAGAATCGTTTGTTGACTAAGTTGACAAGCCCTGCGTACGCGTCAACTTAGTAGGCCCACAGGTCAGCCTCCCAACCGGTGCGCCCCAGATGTCAGTGGGAGGAATCATTTTTTTTCGCGCAATAAGGAGGCAGTTGATTGCGTGCGGCCAGGCCAGCGGAGGGAGTAGGGTGGGCCGGGGAAGCCTGCGCGGCATCACAGCGGGCCACAAGAGGAGGGAGCAGACAGTCCCGTCGGCGCTAGTTTAGGCGGCTGGAGCAGGAAGATCAGAGATTAAAGAAGCACGTCGGCCGTTGGATGGACATCCAACACTAACTGCTGCTAGAATCGTGTGTTCACTGACAAAGCCTTGCGTAAACAAGTCAGCCTCGAAATCCGTGGCATGTACAACCCATTTGCTATTATTTTTATAATTTTTACTCATTTTGTAATTCATATGGAATTTATTGCAGCCCGTTTTCCATTTTTAGAATTGCTGGCCATTTTCTGGTCAGTACCAGGGTCAAAAAATCAACTAAATATGTGGGAAATTTTGAAAATTCGCAAATGTTTGCTGGGGAACGAAATATTCTTAATCCAAAAATTAATAGCCATAGTAAAACAAATTTAAAAATAAATTAGTACAATGTCATGTTAAATCCAATGAAATACGTATAAGATATCAGTGAATAACAAAAACAAAAAAAGAAACTTATATCCCATTTGCTATATTTTTTTTGGAATTTTCAACCACTTTTGATATACTTTTAACAGACATTGACCATACTCTTAAGCCAGGCCGGAATGCATCCCTCCTCGTCTTGAAAGATTTGCAGCCCAGTAATTCGGAGAAAAAAAATAGGCCTAGTTTGGATATTCTTCAAAAAGAAATACTGGGCTACCTATTTTCCCAAAGAACTGGTGCATGAGCATTTAGCTTTATTTATTTATTTACTTATTTATGTTTAGGGGACCATGAGCATGTACCTGGGCCGGATTCATGTGATAGCCTCCTTCCATTAATTATGGGCTTTCTATTGGGCCTTCATCATGGGCTGCATGTTATCAACAAGTGGAAAATGTGTTCGAGTTTCAAAAAAATGTGTTCCGTGACGATAAATAGTATGCGCCACGTGCACGATGCACGGGCACTAAAGGATCGAACCGTTGCAACGACTTCCAAAACATTGTGTTTGTCGTTCTAACAACACATTTATTCAACCAACATTTAAATATACTACTGATTGTACATTGAAAACAGCAGCAGCAGCAACCAGTGCTGGGGGTGCAACAGAAGCAGTAAGCAGGCCAGAAGAGTGAAGACGCAGCTCTCTCTTCCAAACCAAACATCAGCCATCATTACAAAAGGGCTACCAAAAAAGAACAAGTGTATGCATCAAACTAAATAAAGTTCCTACAACACCAAGTGTACGCATCTAACTAACTGGCTCAGTTAGACGTTACTATTTATTAAGCTGTGGAGATTGGCTGACGGCTTGAACCAGATGGGTGCCTGACGGGGGAAACTCCAGCTAGCACGTTGAAGTCTGATACTTGCGTCCCTCTCTCCTACTTTTGGCTGCAGAGCGTGGCGGCACAGATCAGGGTATGGTGCATGCAGAGACGCATGGTACGCTGTGTACACACAGTTTTGCCTGATGAACGAAACCGCTCTGCCATCATGATCCTTGCCGTCGGTTATCTCCTGGTTAATCGGATAATTCAGTCCGACAAACAGAGAGCGTGTACCAAGGCTACTTACCAGCCTCCAGTCAAAAATTCCTGAAGGCCCAGAGAAGCTGGGATCCTACTCAAAGACCTTGTAGTGACTGTGATTGTATTCCGCGAAACAACACGTCCGGTACGTGCGAACGATCATCAATCTTTCGCCGTCGTCTGATCGAGCCAGGAACCACCTGCAACTGCCATGCCACTTTTCTTTGAAAGGTTCTAGGATTAGGAAGGGTAGGGACACCAGGCGGCCTACAACATCATATCAAGTCGGAGTCAAATAAAAAAGGGCTCTTGGTTTAGTTAATCTTAAGAACAACATGTTATGAGCATGAATGTTTTTTTAGCAAATGTTGACAGTAATATAAGCAAGCCATCATGATATCATAGGAAAGTAACATACTGCTGTAACAGCCATTTGTAGCGATGACTGGAGTAGGCCAGCAATACGTCCAGCCATAGAAGGAGTCGACACCGTAAATGAAGCCCTTGTGTTCAATGTCATCAGAGAACCATGGAGGATGTATGATCCTGCGATGGGCGTGCAGATTTATCCACTTATTGCAGCGACCTGTCAGATAGGCGAGACCGCGGTTGAAGAACGCAATTAGCCTGAAGTCTTTATAATTCGCAGATCTTGTGGGCACTTGGCAGATTACAACCTTGAGCAAATCAAACTTGGTATCATGTTGGCTCCGAAGATTCCGAGTATTCTAGGTCATGTGCCAAAGCAGGCAGTGTTAATCGAAGGAAGGGGATCAATCGCCGGGTGTAGACCTCCACGAGCATCCAGCTGCCGCGACCGTCGACGAGCACCATCCAAGACGTGTTCATGCCGACCCAGTACATATCGTTAATGTAGTTGAGGCTGACGGGGATCGGATCGCAGTCAAGGGGGTTGATGCTCGCCACCCTACGATCGTTATGCTGCGTGACACACCGTTTTTGAAGATCAGGCGGCATCAGCAAGCAAGGAGCTGGCTTAAAAAGCTCCGGCCCGAGGGCTTTGAGTAAACGGTACAGCCCCGATGAGCACGCGGCGAGCGGCATGGTACTGAGATTGTCCACACGCGAAACAATGAGCTTGATTACCTCTGTGGGGAGCGAATTCCAGCCACTCTTTCGGCGTACACTGCTCGGTTCTGCCATTGTTAGTGCTTGGGTTTCGGACGAGGGGGAGGCGCCTTAGCTGGGATGGAAGATTGGACGAGATTATGTGCGGACAAAGATGGAGAAGCGAATATGTGCTGCGGGAAGTGTACAGGTGATGATGACTACAGCACGCCGCCTGACTTATGAGACACATACCAGCAGCGTAGGGTCATGTCGATGCCAGACAACTTGCTTGAGTGATCACAATACTGGTACTGCCTACAGTGTTATGCCCAAACTTGCTTGAGTAGAGTAGTAGAGTAGGACTCTGCTCTACTACTAGCACCGGAGGAGTAGTATATTCTAATCTAAAATAGTTACAAACTTCAATGCCCGAGCGTGGAACGACTACGAACCGTGCTCAAAGACCATGTCTACGTGGTGTTTGGACATGGGCGACAACCTCAATGCCAACGGTGCTGCTCCCCTTGCACCGTATGTGTTTCTGTCCTTCCTGTTCGAAATCGTGGTAGAATTCATGTTTCTACTCTGTATCCTACTACTATGCTAGTCCACTTTATTAGTTTCATCTCTGTTATAGCCGTCATGATTTATTTTGTGCTTATTCAGATTAAATCTCGTAGTAACTTGCTCATATATTCAACTGGCGCAACGTCCCCTACAGCCACTCCCGTTTCATGGACGGCCTGGTCGATGTTGGAATTTTGCTAGTAGGCCTTTATAAGGTGAGCTCTTCTACCACTTGTATGAGCATGAGAAGAGGAGACCTACACGCGCGCTCCTCCTCGTCGCTCGCCTCGCCACGCCACGCCTCGTCACGACGCGCCGCGGGTTGCGGGATTGAGCTGAGCCGAGGACAGAGCTATACTCCCACGACCTACCCGGCCCGCACTATATAGTTTCTCACCACCGTTCCAGATCATTGCACCGCCAAGCAAGTCTTCTCCATCCCTCCTTTCGGTGTGCACCGGGAGAGGGGCGATTAGGTTTTTGGGGAGCGCACTCGCGCGACTGCTGGCAGCGACGACTTCGCGAACGACGACTTCTTCCCCGACCTCGGCAACCTCATCCTCGACGACATGGGCGACAACGTCTACGCCGGCAGTGCTGCTCCCGCTGCACCGTATGTGATTCTATCCTTCCTGTTCGAGATCGTTGTAGAATTCATGTTTCTAGTATGTGATCTGTTCATCTGCTATGCTAGTTCGCATGATTAGTTTAATCTCTGTCAATACGCCGAGCATACTTCGACTCTGCGGAGCTGGGACTTTCCCGCCGATGTGGACATGGAAAACCCATGGTGTTATTTGGACTCCAACAATGTGCACGGGGACTCCAAGGAGGTTCACCTGGACATCTGCATTTTCAAGTTAAATGTTGATCATTAGTCTTCGCTCAATGTAATCCGCTGTCTAAGCATGTGGAGACTTCCATGCATGATCTTGCTCTATTGGAGTATCGCGCATGAATAAAAGTGTATCCATTTATGGTTTAGTCTAGAATCTTCCATGTATGAATTTTTACTACAGTACTGGTGAAAGACTTATGATGAACCATTTCTTACATATCCTCTGCGCCCTCCCAAGTCATCCTGATTTAATCCCTCCGTCTAGGTGTATAAGGGCATGGTTAATACTTAAATAGTATAGCCAACTGTTGGCTACAAGAAAGTGCCATGTCATTTGTAGCCAACATGTATAACAATGGATACTCAAAAACTAATTCTTGAAGATCATTTCCTACAAAGCACAATAAGAGTTATTTCTTCACAAGTTTTGGATGCAGGTTGAACAGTTGAACGCTTTTGTTTGCAAAAGATACTTTTTATCTATTTCACCTGGATGTTTGTGAGCTCTAGAGATGAAATAATATCCGAACAAACCTATCCAAATGAACTAACCAAGGCATCTCCATCTTAATTTTCTCTTGCAAGTCGTGCATGGTCCCTTCATCGTGAAAATGCTCTGGCCGTCGCATTGATTTGCATGCATGGATAGCACCACCTATTTTCAAAGGAGGAGCGAGCTCTATATTTCAGCCAGGGCATGCATGATTTGAGGAATTATGGTTGGGCATGCATGTAGAAAAGGGAGGAGAGTAATTTGCATGCGAGGGATTAAAGGAAGGGAGGCCAGCGGCTAGGCATTCAAAGGAGGCTGCATGCAAGATTACACGGGATCCAGATACTAGTCCCAAAATCAGTTCCTCTTTTTGCGGACATGCCTTGGTACGATAGATTGACAAGTTAGGCCCTGTAAAAATGGATGGAGGGAGTAGCAGTACGTGTAGAGGGCGGCGCTGCACGGGAGTCTCACCTCTCATCCCGCTCGTGGCGCGGCAATAAAGCCGTCATATCACAAAACCCACCCACTCCCAGTAATAAGTGGCCTGGTAAAATGAACCGACAAGCAACCATCACATCCCTCCGTCTTTTTTGCATTTCATCTCTCTGCATTTACTTTCTCCGGTTCATCTCACACACTCGATCCCTAGCTACTACTCATAGGGCCAGTTCTTTTGGCGGCTTCCCCAACTTTTCCCACAAGACTAGTCACAGTGGAGAGTTTTTAATAAGGCGCCTCACTCATTTATTTGGGCTTCTAAACTACTATTCCGTCCTAGTTTATTCCTCACCATTGTAATTTGTGCTAAATTTTGACCAAAGATTTAACTGGTTTTTCCTCACCATTGTAATTTGTGCTAAATTTTGACCAAAAATTTGACACAGATTACAATGGGGACCAATAAACCAGGACGGAGGTAGTAGTTATGGGATTACTAATCTAGAAGCCTAAAATAACTGGCCCCTGGTACTCCTACTAGTAGTAGTACTCAAGTTGGAATTCCAATTGCACGGCACAACCTGTTAGGCAAAAAATTGATCTGAGGTGTAGGAAGCAGTTTGGGAATTTGCATGCCTTTCCAACCAGTGAGATACTCCGTACAAAGTATGACAGAGAAATAACCTCAGAGAAGGAAGCTAAAAGTAAACAATCAAACGAGCATTTTTGCATTTGTTTTGCATTGAATCGTTTCACAAGCTTGACTAGTGCTGTTTTTCCACTTTTACAAAAACCGCATCGTAATGTTAAAACATGCATTTGCACGTACATAAGTAATAGTAGTACTCCCTCCATATAGGTGTATAAGTCTTCCCTCCTTCTTGGTCACGGTGCACAACCGAAGATGACTTATTGACCTGGACGGAGGGAGTAGCACAGTCTGCAAGCATATATTGAGATAGACGTGTAGTGTGATAGTATATAGTAAAGTTTGTGCTATATGCACGTACCTGCAAAATGCGTACGAATACACAAGGTTTCCAAACTTTACCTTTTACATACTTAATTAAGGACGCTAAAAATTCCTGAACGTTCGGGATTTATCATTTGCGTCCCAAAACTAATGAGATCGCCTTATGAAACAAAAATTATACTCCTCCTAAAAGCCACGGCGCTCGCAGGAGCGCTTGCGGCGCGCCATGAGTGCCTTGGTGCGCGGCCGTTTCCCAGCGCGCCGACACAACGCCTCTTCCTCAGCCTCGCAACTCGCGAGGTGCTGATTGGCGGCTTGCCGGCAGGCGAGCGCGATCTCACCGGTGTGGTGATCCGGCGCCAACAGGTACTCCTCCTCGCTGGAAGCGTGCACCCGTCCACGCCCGAGGCATAGATGAGGCGCTTGGGCCCGACCGCACTCAGGCGCCGGCACGGGCATCCTCCGCCACCCTCACGGCCCTCGACGAGCCTTCCGCCAAAGAGCCAATTGCTCGACTCTCGGGACGCGACATAGGCCTCCCGGGCAGCTTGTTCCGGTGCGCTTCTCTTCCTCGGCCTTCTTCTCCGCCTCTATTTTGGCGCTCTGCTGGAGGCAAAGCCTCCCACAAGGCGACATCCATTTCTTTCCAAGCTCCTCAAGGCTGGGGGCTCGCGCGCGGCGCGTGGCGTTCTCCTCGTGCGGGAGCCGCGCGTCCTCCAGCAGCGCTTTGGCGTGATTGGGAACGCTGACGCGTCCACCTCGACGCGTCGCGGCGAGGAGCGGAACGCCGACGCGTCCTCCTCGACTAGTGGCGGCGAGGAACAGAACGGCGACGCGTCACGTCGCGACGAGGTGCGGAACGCCGACGCGTCCTCCTCGACTAGTGGCGGCGAGGAACGGAACGACGACGCGTCGCCGTAGTGGCGAAGAGCGGAACACCAACGCGTCCTCCTCGACTAGTGGCGGCGAGGAACGGAATGGCGACGCGTGACCATCCGCGCGGTGCTGCAAGGGGCTCCTAGGGCTTGGGAGGGGCGATGCCATGGTGGTCGACGTGAGAGGGAGGGGGAGGAGATAGCGATGAATGTGAACATGAGGGGGAGGAGATAGCGATGTCATGGGAGGCGTAGTTTTTATAGCGAGCAATGGCACACCTACGTAAGATATGGACTGAGCTGCACTGACTTAACTACAGGTCCAGTTGCGTCACTGACATGTGGGCCAGACCCATGTTGGGCCCATATGTCAGTGACCGAATGCACCTGCAGTTAAGTAACAACTACGTGTGCATATTTGTTGGAGTAAATTACGGGGGATCGAAGGGGTGGAAATATTGCTGGTCATAACGGATTGGACGAGCGTGGGGGGAGGAGAGTCATGCATGCAGATTTTTTCACACGGGGTGGAGTGGTGGGACCGCCGGAGGGAGAAGGAGAGTTTGGCAGGCATATTATTTCCACACATGGAGAGGAAAAGATTTGGAGACGAACGGGCTTCCTGCAGGTATGGGGAACGATGCATAATAAGTCATCTTGCATGCCGGGCTAGGTATAGTCTCAAGTCATTAAAAACAAACACGACCCACACATGTTCATATTTCAAGGTGCACTAAATTATTGCATGCGATGATTAAGGCTGGCCATAATGGTGGTATCTTAGCTGGAGTATCATGCACATGGGAATAGCAAACATGCTGATGTGGCAAAGAATTAAAGAAGAGAGGGGGGTTAGAGTAACTAGTGTTCATGCATGCATTGGTAAACACATTTTTTTGTGGAGAACGACAACACTAGTTGAGTACTTTTGCCATTGTTGAGGAAATCGTTAACTGGTAGCTGCTCGGTTGGCTAGCGAGTAGGAGATTAATCGGCTAATCGGCAAGTTAATCGGCCATTTAATCAATTAATCGGATGATTTTTCGGTTTATCGGCTACTCGGTGACCCTATGAGTAGGGATTAATCGGCAAGTTAACTGGTTAATCGGATGAATTCTTGAACATGGACTTTTGCAGACTTCAAAAACTATTCCACAATGTGTCAACATTCACAATGTCAAATCAATATTTTTACACTCATTATAAAACGTAGTTCTTATACTCATTATAATAAGTACTCCCTCCGTCTAGGTGAGCAAGTCATCTTAGATTGTGCACTGTGACCAAGGAGCAGGGGAAAACGAGAGATCTTAATGTTTATTTGCTAATTAATAGCATTTCATGCAATGAACTAACCACTGCATGTCGTGTTTGGTAGTCTCAAGTCATTAAAAGCATGCACACCCACATCTCCTATTGGTTGATATGTCAAGAAACAAGAAACGAGGTAGAAGTTAATGCACCGCGCCTAAGTGTTTTGGGAATATTGTATCGAATGAGTGTACTGGTGTGGCTGGTTAATTAATATAAGGTGGTGTTCAAAAAAAAGTATAAATTTGGTCAAACACTTTGTAAACGGTTGACGGGAGTAAAAAGGACCAGAGGGAGTATCATGCATGCGGAGTAGGCAAAAACAATTGCTTGTCTAAAAAAAGGCAAAAAAATTGCTCCTTTATAGCCGGTCGAAGTCTCCAAGGGCGCAACCGCGCGAAGGAGGCGAAGGTCGTGGGAGGCGCGGCGTTTGACGGAATTAAGTGAAGTTACATCCACGTGCCGGCATGGCGTGCGAACAGGCAGAAGCTATACCGTTAGGCCTACGATATGGGTCTAGTAGACATGACATCTAGTGGGTCCTGCATAGTTCTCGAGAACTCTTTGGGGGCTTGCACCCGTTTATCCACCGGGCAAGCCAGCAACCCCACGCCGTTCGCACGCCCTACTCGTCCCCGCCTTCTACCTTACAACAGTTCACTCCCAGTCGTCCCGTCCTTTCACATTAGTTCGCTCCCAGTTTTTTTTGCGGGGTACAACACTTCAACTTCTCCTAACCCTCCTCCAAAATCCATGGCCTCCCAAATCTCCATGGTCGCCGCTGAGTACTAGGTTAGAGCCATCACCGGCGATCAGTTCATCGTCATCTACACACGTGGATCCGAGACGGTGAAAGCATGGCTCGCTCGCTTCCTATGCATGTTCAACAGTTCAACGGATGAGTGGGTCGCTGGGCTAGATGTTGAGTACACCACAGTCCTGGGACGAGAGAAGGATCTAAAGGACGAAGAGAGGAAGAAGCCCGCCGTGATCCAGGTTTGCGTACATAACGTTTGCTTGGTCTACCACATATGCTATGCCGATGTTGAGTGCCAGGATTTTAAGAACTTCCTCAAGGACAAAAGAGTGAAATTCGTTACTGTAGGCTTTAAGAACGACAGTGACGTCCTGCGTCGGATAGGTCTCGTTGTAGGCCAGCCCTTTGATCTCTAGAAGGCAAGCCTGGTGTCCTCCTCTCAACCTTCAATGCTGACCCTGGTAGCAGCCATGATTGATCCTTCGTACGCTAAACTGAAGAAACCTCATCACGAGTTTCATCATGCATGGGAGTCGAAGACATTAGATGAAGATCACATCCTGTACGCAGCAATGGATGCCTACCTTTGTTTAAATATCTACAAGGGTTGGATGAAGAAGCAGAGCTCAGTGTCCGATTCAAGCAAAGAAGCATCGGCGAAGAGGAAGAGGAAGAGGGACGAGGACGAAGTCGAGGACGTGGACTCGGACTCCAAGTAGGTGGCAGTGCCGTCGCTCATGCTGGTTCTACTCCAGTGTCAAGCAAACTAGTTGCTTATTAGTTTATTTTCAAGGGTGTGTTGTGCTGAGGCCCCAGCAGAACTATGTTTATGTTCTTTCTCGTTATTTGAACTCTTTAGTACGTACAGTAGTACTAGTACTATGTCTTACTACTGTTCTTCTTGCAGTTGGTACTACTGCTCGCATCTTCGTGTTCCTACGGTACTTAATACGTTCGTACTAGTAGTATAATTTGGGTCAGTCGATTTGTGAAAGAAGTTTGACGGAGCGAAGGAAGAGGACGGCAGAAGAGGTGGAAGAAGCCCTTCTAGCCATCCACATGAGTCGACTGACCCAAATTGCTCCTTCAGATTGCAGGATCCACGTGGCATTCAAGGTCTCGAAGGTAGATTCCGCGTCCGCACCCGGTTTGCAGGCTCGACGCTGCGACGGCTTCGCCCGCGACAGCCACCATCGCGCGCTCCTCCGCGCTGGGCGGAGACGACAATGACACGCTAGTTCCTCCTCGCCGGCGCGGTTGAGCACGCGCTCGTCCTCCTCTTCGTGCGCTGCGTGCATAGACGCTGCTCCACCAGCTGCTCGCGTGCTTGGCAGCGCGGCGGCATCGCGAGGAGGGACTGCAGACGACGTGAGCGGGCGAGCCTTCGGCTTCGTGGCACAGGGATGGCGGCGACACGATGGTGATGGGCGAGAAATTGTTGGCCGGAGCAGGCGGGCGCCGGCATGCGCAATGGCGGCGGCGGCATATTGATGAGTGCGCGTGTGGGAGCTTACTTTAGTTTTAAATATAAGGTTGGTCAAACTTAAAAGAAAACCGTACTAGTACACATAAACATTAGACTTAGGCAGTGCTATTATTAGTTAGTACCACAACCATGATACGGAATCCTGTGCAAGTGCGTGAACCGCGGCCGCGCGGTCGATCGAACGGTGCGTCACCGTGTTGCGCTCGAAGGACATCCACCGAACCTTTTTGTGTGTGTGAAAACAATCCTCGAGTATTACTCAACTTTTTTTCCTGTGAAAGTTCTTGACTCTGCAATATTTCCATATATTTGAATTTAGCTGCAGTTTGTGTTTATTTGGATTTGGACGTTTTAGGTGTGCCCTAGTTTTTTTAATACTGATTTTGTGTGTGTGACTGAGAGAGAACGTGTGTATATATGTGTCCATATGTGTGTTGTGGCGGAAGGGCAATGTGGAGACGGTGTGCGTGTGATACAGACATAGAGAGGTGTGAATGTGCAAATGATCATGCATGAGTGAGACATAGGCAGATGCCGATACGTTGTGTATACATGAGAGAACGGTCTTCTAGTTTACTTGTGTGTGTGTGTGTGTGTGTGTGTGTGAGAGAGAGAGAGAGAGAGAGAGAGAGAGAGAGAGGAGCATCCGTAACACAACAACCATCTCTCACGATTCGTCCGTCCCTCGCACGGTCGCATGCAACACATGCATCAACGCGCACATTTTGACACCCTCACCCGGCCCCTGCCCACCTCAAGGCCCGCACAATCTCTTCGTGAATACCCATTTCTCTCCTTAGGTTTGTTTTCTCTCAATATCTGACACACACACACACACACACACACACACAGAGAGACACACACAGCACAACACACACACACACACACACACACGCACACTCCCCCGAGCACACAATTCATCCCCATCCAAGGTTATACGGCGACCACTCTCGCTTGTGCTTCTTTGCACCCAACATGCACAACACCTCAATCTTCAAAGAGGGCAACGAGCAGATCGAAGACGGCGACCACACCGCGCTAGAGAATGCGGGGTCATTTGGAAGCAGGGTGATGTGACGACGGCTGACTGACTCCTCCCCCACCCTCTCTCTCTCTTGCACAAAATTACCAATCCCTCTCTCCCCCGCACAAAATTGTCAATCCCTCAACCCACGAGATCCTTCCCCTCTCGTCCATGTTTTTCCTGCTCTCTCATCAAACATGTTGTCTCTTCTCCTTCCACGTATACAGAATCCAGATGCACACGCATCTCATGTATATTACATGTATGCATCTTTCTCACAGACCTAACTTCTTCCTCTCTCTTTCTCTCTCTACCTCTCTCTCTCTGTCTCTTTAGGTTTGATTCCTACTCTCTTGTCCACATACATACAATCTTTCCCGCCCTATCTGCTCCATCTTCAAAAGCTGCAGGATGGCAGGCACACGATCATCACCGACAATGCTTATTATAAGAGTAGGGATAAAAAATAGAGTTGGTGATGATCGTGTGCCTGCCATCCTGCAATATAGGCCGTCCGATCTATATCTGACGGATAGGAAGGAAACTATGGCAATTTTGCAGAAAGATAACCACACTCCTCTCCACATTTGCAAATAAGGCCTTCCCTCGTTCATCCTTTTCCCCCACGATAAACTACTCATACAAATGCATCTTGATGTTCCGTGCAACGCATGGGCATCTTGCTAGTTGTTGCAAAAAGCCCATGTGTGTGTGAGAGAGAGGGCGAGTGGAGGAGGACGGAGTGCATGTGTGACAAAGACAGAAGGAGTGTGTGTGCGATAGGTATCAGCTTAAAATGAGGCGATAGTGTGTGTGTGCACGATCGAGAGGGCGTGTCTCAAGAAGGGAAGAAAAATCTACATAGATACAAGGAGCGGAGAGAGACATGTATGCGATGGTGGAAGCACGAAAAGGGTGTATAAACCTATCTAGAGGCTAGCTAGTCGATAAATGTTTGTGAGAGAAATACAGTCGGGGTCTGAAGCGAGAGTTTTGTGTGTGTGAGAGAGAGCGGTAGTCGGGAAGGGGAGTGGAAGCAGGAGTTGTGTGTGTGTGTTTGTGAGAGAGAGAGAGAGAGGAGACGGTAGTCGGGTTGTCGATCGGTAAACAAATGAATAATGTCGATGCAGGATGGAGATTTAAAAGGAGACCGCAACAAATGTTGTGTCTCAGGAGAGATAGAGAGAGTAATTTTAGTGGTATGAGTCATATGTAGAGACATATAGGGTGTGTGAGAGAATCCCATAGAGAGAAAGACAAAGTGAAAGACGAGTGGAGACTGTGTGTTTGGCGGTGAAAAAGAAAGCTTAGGTACCGAGTGATACCAGAGAACAGTAGAGACGTGAGAGATAATGAAAACCGTGTAATGTATAATGATAGGGAGAGTGTGACACTTCTCAAGGGAGATGTCGAGAGACCATGTTTGCAAGGATAGGAGCAACATGAAGTGAGCGTGCGGGTGAGCTGGAGAAAAGAGAGTGATAGCTACCTAAAGGAGCATGCATGCGAGAGAGATGGGCGTGAAAGGAGTGAACAACAAAGGGATTCAAATATTTGAATTCGAGATGATGATACATGTAATCCATACATACTCGAACCAAAATTGATCTATCAAACATGCATACTCATATGAATTCACGCACATCTATGTTATTTAATATGTAGATATTACTAATCCATACATTTTAGTAGAACATAATTTGGTTAATTTTTTTTGAATTCAACCTTAATATTTCGAGATCGTTGTATTTGTAAATCATATTATACATATAAAGGAGCAGAATTCTTTGTTGTGCTTTTGAAAGTATATATAAAAAATGATGTATATAGAATGTAATTCCAATTGAAAATGGATCCCGCCCGAAAAAGATAGAATACAAACGGGATTGGAATTGAGTTGGCGCGGTAAACGTGCACTCTGCAAAATTTGAACGAAGCGGGGAAAGTCGCAGTAACCGCCCGAAACCAAAATCTGCGAGATGGAAATCACTACTGCCTATCCCTGCCACACAAAGCCTATATGCTGGATTTCTATAGGTTTCGATAGGGGTAGGTTTGTAATTTCACCCAAACGTGACGTAACCGCCTCTCACCCGGATTCATACACGGTGGGCGCCAAAACACAGTGTGTCCTCGGCCGAAATCGACTCCCTCCCTGTTGGGGATATTACTACTGGGCGTAAACCGGCCTACCTGGGCCGGGTTAACTTCATCAGTAGTTCAAAGTGTTAAAGCCCAAAGAGGCAGATAAAGGCCCAAGGCCTGTAGTCGGTTTAAGACCTGTAGCCGTAAACCGGCTTTATATGTAAGCTTGTATTGTAAGTTAGGAATAAGGAGAGACCAACCCGGATACGAGTATGAACCGGTGTTGGGACTCTGTGAACCGACGGGCATCACCCGTGTATATAAGGGGACGACCCGACGGCGGTTCAAGGACAACAGACAACAACTCGAGACTTAGGCGAAGCTTGTTTGCTCCCTAGTCATCGAAAACCCATCAATTCCATCACAACTAGACGTAGGCTTTACCTTCATCGAAGGGGCCGAACTAGTATAAACTCTCTTGCGTCCCTGTGTCCGCTTTAACCCCTTCAAGCTAACCCGTAGCGATGGCTCCACGAGGATATCTGCCGTGACAAAACCACGACAGTTGGCGCCCACCGTGGGGCTATCGCACGATGGTTTCAAGTTCTTGGAGGGCCGCTTTGAAGGACTGAAGGGCTACGCTGTGGGCCGGATTATGAAGAGTCATCGCGGCAAGCTCTACATCGACGATGCAGGCTGGGGCCCCGAGGCCGGCTCGATTGAGTACGGGTACCGGGTCCCCTTTGGTGGCATACACGTTTTCATTGGCAAGATCGGTGAACCGGGCCCTGAGCTGGACATCAGCACCGACCTCGTCGAGACGGCTCAGCGTGCGCGATCTGCCCAGGTTAAACCGGCCGTGAAACGTGCCTTCGTGGGAGTCATCCACGGAGGAAGCTATGAGGTCGGAGCAGAATCTGGTGGCGAGACCGTCGTTTACTCCGGCGACGAGTCGTCAACCGGAGAAACTAAATCTCTGTATCAGCTACAAGATGGCCGGATTGGGGGATGTTCCGATGGCGACAGTATTCCGGACCCTCTGATCTGCCCAACCGGGTTGGAATATTCATGGCCGGTACACAAGCAGTGCTTCATTTTTCGACCGCCGCGACAATGATCTCCGGTTCAGTAACGGTGACGGCTGCCGGGGCAGGAGGCTCTGTGCGCCCGCCGGCTCAAGTTTTATCAGATCTGTTCGATGTGTTGGCTGCGAACATGGCAGAGGCTAACCCGGCGGATCAGGACGCTCACAATGCGGAGATTGCAAAGGTGAGGGAACAAATCACTCAGGCTAAGGTGGACCTAGCAGCTGAAGATGCCAGGATGACTGCAGAACGGGTCGCTTTAGATGCGCAAGCCTACCGGCTCATGTTGGACCATAACGCGTCACAGGAAGTGATGAGGAGGAAGTACCGATCTCGTTTTCCTTCAGTTTTCGAAGCCAGAGACCTCTTCAACACCCCCGGAGCGGGGACCAGTAATCCGCCAGTGGTTAACCGGGCAGAAGCGCCTGGGGCGGGCGCGCCGGTTCAGCCCCGTTTAATAGATCTGCCCCGTCAAAATACTGTTGTACCTCAGGCTGTGCCAACACCTCCGGGTCACTACTCAAACCCGATGGACAACCTTGTTGCAGCTGCTGCATGGCTGGAGGCCATTCCAATTGAAGGTAATTCGCTGCAGGCGGTAGAGACGCGCCGGGTCAAGGAGCTCCTTAGGACAGCTTTGGTCCAACAGGAAGCATATTCATATAGCCGAGACCGGATCCACTCTACCCCTCATCCGAGCCGGAGCTATAGCAGGCATATGGATGAGCCGGCTGTGTCAAGTAATGCACGACGCGGAGCGCCCCATGGCAACAACCCGGTAGGTGGTGTCGATAATGCTCAGGAAGTGGTGGACCGGGCCCGAGCGCGCAGGGAGGCCGAGTTAGCGGCACAGTATCAAGCTCGTCAGCTTACGCCGGTTCATCCGACAACCTCGATTGAGCCTGGAGTTACCTCTAGCTCTTTGGGGGTACCTTGCGTTGTCCCCGCTTTACGCAATGTGCGCCTGCCCAAGGATTTCAAGGGCCCGCGCAAGGTACCGAATTATACGGCGGATCAACCTCCAGAAACGTGGGTGGAGAGCTATGAGATGGCCATGGAGATGCTTGATGTGGATGATGCGGCGTGTGCAAAATATTTCACCATGATGCTCGAAGGAACGGCCCGTACTTGGTTAAAAAGCTTACCGGCCAATTCTATCAGTTCATGGGCCCAATTACGAGCCCGGTTTATCAGTAATTTCAAAGACACATGCAAGCAGCCTATGTCGATAGTGGATCTAGCTGCCTGTGTCCAGGAGGAAGGAGAGTCAACGACTCATTGGGTGCGCCGGGTTTCGCAAGTTCTGCATTCATCAGACCGCATCAACGCTGACACCGCGGTTATAACCCTAGAAGGCAATTGCCGGTTTGGACCCCTAAAGCTGAAGTTAGGGCGGATGAAGCGCCATTGTACTGACATGGGGACTCTCATGGTCGCTTTGGTAAAGTATGCTGATTCTGATAGTACCAAGGATCCCGAGTCTGACGATGACAAGACATGGAAGGGAAAGAAGAATAGCAACTCTAGAGGTCAGCAAGATCACTCGGCAGGTAATGGTAGTGGAAGCAAGCGTAAAGCGGATGGCAACATGGACTTCGTGGCTAATACCAATGCGCAGGACAAGGGACAGCGATGCAAGGGTAAACCGCCGAATCACAGTGGAGCGCCTAACCCCAACCGGACCGCTTAAATTATCTATTGAACGAGCCCTGTCCAAAGCATGGGACGAAGGAGGTGCCAGCAAACCACCTTTGGAAGGATTGCTTCATTATGCAGGAGTTCAAGAATTCTAATGCTTTCTGGTATGATCATGGCTCCGGTGGTGGCTCAGGATCCGGGCCGGGTTACGGTGGAGGAAATTCCGGTTCAGGATTTAATGGTAATCCGGGCGGAAATAACAATCAAAATAATCAGAATAACCAGGGTGGTTACAACCAGCAGCAGCAGCAGCAGCAGACGGGTTACCAGAGCAACCCAAAGCAGTTGAATAGCGGGCAATATCATGTATTCACTACTAGTTTGGACAAGCGAGACCGGAAGGTTCAGAAGCGGGCAGTCAATTCTGTTGAACCGGCCGTGCCCCGTTATTTACGCTGGTCTGAACAGCCAATCATATGGAGTAGAGAGGATCACCCACCCCGGGTTGACAATCCGGGTCAGTTGGCTTTAGTGGTGGCGCCTCAGGTGGGAGGCTACAAGTTCACCAAGGTGCTCATGGATGGAGAGAGCAGCATTAATATCTTGTACTATGAAACCTTCCATCGCATGGGACTAACAGATAAAGATCTCAAGTCATCCAATACGGTGTTCCATGGTGTGGTACCTGGCAAGTCAGCGTATCCTTTCGGTAAGATAGCACTGGAAGTGGCCTTTGGAGATGATCATGATTCCAGGTCAGAGACACTGACGTTTGAAGTGGTAAAAATCCAAAGTCCATATCATGCCTTGTTTGGGCAGTGGGCAGCCAGCCTACGCCAAGTTTATGGCACAGCCCTGTTATGTGTATCTACAGCTCAAGATGCCGGGTCACAAGGGGACAATAACGGTTCATGGGAGCCGTAAAATTGCTTTGGAGTGTGAGGAAGGTGATGCGGCCTATGCAGAGTCGGTTTGTGCCACCGAGGAGCTGAAGCATTATAAGGACAATGTTGATCCGGCGGACATGAATCCATTGAAGAAGCCCACTACAGAGCATGATCCGGCCCTGAAGTTCAAATCGGCAGCTGAGACTAAGCTTGTTGAGTTCGTACCTGGCGATTCGTCCAAGCAGTTCAGCATCAGTGCCAATTTGGACCCGAAATAGGAAAGCACGCTCATCGAGTTCATCCGTGAGAATCGGGACATTTTTGCATGGAAGCCTTCTGACATGCCAGGTGTACCGAGGCAACTTTCTAAGCACACTCTTAATGTGGATCCTAAATACAAACCGGTGAAATAGTTCCTCCGCCGGTTTAACGAAGAAAGGCGCAAGGCTATTGGGGAAGAGGTAGCCAGGCTCTTGGCAGCTGGCTTTATTGTTGAAGTTTTTCACCCTGAGTGGCTTGCTAATCCGGTGCTGGTCCTTAAGAAAAACGGCACCTATATGTGTGTGGATTACACAGATCTTAATAAGGCCTGCCCAGCAGATCCTTTTGCCCTCCCCCGGATTGATCAAATCATTGATGCTACGGCGGGTTGTGAGCGTTTGAGTTTTTTGGATGCATATTATGGCTACCATCAGATCAAAATGGCAGTTAAGGACCAGGAGAAGACGGCGTTCATAACTCCCTTTGGAGCCTTCTGCTATGTATCTATGCCTTTTGGGCTCAAGAGTGCCCAGGAAACCTATCAACGGTGTGTACAAAACTGTTTCACAAGCAGATCGGCCGTAATGTACATGCTTACGTGGATGATATTGTGGTTAAGTCAAGGAAAAAGGAGACTCTGGTTGACGATTTGAAGGAAACCTTTGATAACCTGAGGACGTACAAGATGATGCTCAATCCGGCCAAGTGTGTCTTTGGTGTACCGGCAGGCAAGTTATTGGGTTTTCTGGTGTCCAACAGGGGAATTGAGGCTAATCCGGAGAAGATCACAGCCATCACCTCCCTGGCTAAACCGAAGTGTATCAATGACGTTCAGCGTTTGGCTGGCTGGATTGCCGCGTTGAGCCGGTTTATCAGCCGCCTTGGTGAGAAGGCAATCCCTTTGTATCAGATGTTGAAGAAGACGGATCAATTCGTCTGGAGTTCCGCTGCTGATAAAGCATTTGAGGACTTAAAGCGGCAGTTGGCCAATCCGCCTGTGCTCGCCGCTCCCATTGACAAGGAGCCGTTGCTGTTATATGTTGCTGCTAACGCTCGCGCAGTCAGTGTGGCTATTGTGGTGGAGTGGAAGGAGGCAGGCAAGGAGCATCCGGTTCAGCGTCCGGTTTACTATATCAGCGAGGTACTTATTGAATCCAAGCAAAGGTATCTGCATTGGCAGAAGCTGGTATATGGAGTTTTCATGGCAAGCCGGAAGTTGAAGAAGTATTTCCAAGGGCACCCTATCACAGTGGTCAGTTCTGCCCCCTTGGGCGATATCATCCAGAACCGGGAGGCGACTGGCCGGATTGCCAAGTGGGCTATAGAACTTGGGCCGCACGGATTGAAGTACGTACCTCGAACGGCGGTGAAGTCTCAAGCACATGTTGATTTCATCAATGATTGGACGGAGTTGCAAGCACCTGGAGAAAAGCCGGATCACACATATTGGACCATCCATTTTGACGGATCCAGGCAATTGGAGGGCTCGGGGGCTGGAGTCGACTTAACTTCCCCACGAGGTGACAAGTTCTGTTACGTTCTCCGCTTAATGTTCCCTTGTACTAACAATGCAGCAGAATATGAAGCCTTGCTTCATGGTCTCCGGATGGCTAAGGAGATGAATCTAAGCCGGGTTAAGTGCTTCGGTGACTCGAACCTAGTGGCTCAACAGGTGTATGGCACTTGGGATTCCCAGGACCCGCTCATGGCTGCATATCGTCGTGAGGTGGATATTGTTGCAGGTCACTTCAAAGGCTATCAGGTCGACCACGTGGACCGACGAAAGAATGAAGCGGCGGATGCTTTAAGCCGACTGGGCTCTCAACGTAAACCTCCCGCCTAATGTTTTTCTTGATGTGCTGCACAACCCGTCCGTCAAGCTCCCTAGTGAAGCGGATTTGGCTATTCCTGATCCGGAGGCTCAATTGGTGGCGGCTCTTCACGTCATTCCGGATTGGACGCTTCCTTATCTTGCGTACATGAACCGGGGCGAGTTACCAGAGGATGAGACGTTGGCCCGACAGATAATCCGGCGATCCAAGTCCATGACTATCGTTAATGGCGAATTGCATCATTGCAGTGTGTCAGGGGCGTTTCAACGCTGTGTGTCTCCTGAGGAAGGCTGTGAAATTTTGCGTGAGATCCACGAAGGAGATTGTGGTCACCATGTCGGTTCAAAATCCTTGGTGGCTAAAGCGTTCCGCCATGGTTTCTATTGGTTGACTGCTCATGCTGATGCGGAAGATCTGGTCAGACGATGTGATGGTTGCCAAAAGTTTTCAAGACGTGCTCATGTGCCGGCTCAAGAATTGAGGATGATTCCAATTACTTGGCCGTTTGCAACTTGGGGGCTGGATATGGTTGGGCCTTTCAAAAGGTCCAAGGATAAGAAGACCCACCTCCTGGTGGCGGTTGACAAGTTCACAAAGTGGGCGGAGGCAGAACCTGTTAGCAAGTGTGATGCGGCCAGGGCGGTTCAGTTCATCAAAAAGATGATTTTCCGGTTTGGCTTTCCACACAGTATTATCACAGATAATGGTACCAATTTGTCCAAGGGTGCCATGAAAGAGTTCCGCGAACGAGAGCACATCCGGCTTGATGTTTCATCAGTAGCCCACCCACAGTCCAATGGTCAAGCAGAGCGAGCTAATCAAGAGATCTTGAGAGGCATCAAACCCCGGCTTATGGTTCCTTTGCAGAGAACACCGGATTGTTGGGTAGAAGAATTACCATCCGTGTTGTGGAGCATCAATACTACGCCCAACAGATCCACAGGATACACACCGTTCTTCATGGTCTATGGAGCGGAGGCGATTCTCCCAAGTGATATCCGTCATGACTCACCTCGTGTGGCGGCTTATGTTGAAGCGGACAACGAGATAGCACGGCAAGACGCTTTGGACCTGTTGGATGAGGAGCGTGACATAGCAGCTGCCCGCTCGGCGATTTACCAACATGATCTTCGTCGTTATCACAGCCGCCGAGTCAGAACCAGAGCCTTTCAAGAAGGAGATTTGGTGCTTCGGCTCATCCAAGATCAGACTGATATGCATAAATTATCCCCACCTTGGGAGGGACCTTTCGTGGTCAGCAAGAATCTGCACAATGGGTCATACTATCTGATTGATATTCGAGAGCATAAAGACTCACGCACATCAGAAGAGGAGACCAACAGGCCGTGGAACATAGCTCATCTTCGGCCTTACTATACCTGAGCCATCGGCTCTGTTTATGTACATATTATGACAATGTATATATTATGATTAATATAATAAACTGGAACCTCAGCTAAAGCGGGGTATCTGTTCTTTTACATCATGCGTGGTTACACGGGGTTGTTCTGTCTTAAAGCGGCCTCCGGTTTACCCCTTGAATTTATTTTATAAACATCACTTGGGGGCTTGGTCGTCTCCGAACCAATGCAACACCTTTTGATAGGCGAAAGCCACCAGATCACTTGGGGACATGGTCAAGTCTGAACCAGTCACGCCTCTTGGTCGGCCTAAGGCCATGGAATCACTTGGGGGCTTGGTCGAACTCGAACCATTGCCACGCCTCTTGATCGGCATAAATGCCACGGTTTCATTTGGGGACCTGGCTGACTTGAACCATAGCTACACCTATCGGGCGCTTGGTCATGTCTGACCATGGTAACAACATCTGATCGGCTCAATAAAGCCTCTTCTTTTTTGCAAACGGTTTTATCATTGCCTTTGCTTCTGATCGGCTCAATATTTTCCTTAAAACTGTTGCTTTATTCTTGTTGCGTTTTTTAAACCGACAACGTTTTAAACCGGTTCAAACTGTCAATTGACAGAACACGGTCCATTTTTAATCCGGAGATTATATGCTCGGTTTGGCTTTTTCTGTTAACATCCTATTACGGAGTAACACGGTGTTTATCATAACCCGGCACGGTTTACATGGTAAACCGGCATTGTATACACAGGAGCTGTTTTCTCCTTTGACGGTATAGGTTTATAACCTCCGCTTCAAGATTGGCTCAGCCAACTTCATGCCCGGCGCTGGCAGGTATTTTGTATCACAAAATTTGATCATATGCCTTCAATTTCATTGCATATATATAAAGGTCATAAACCGGCTGGTGGTACAACCGCCTTGGCAGTTTAGGAGTTTGTGATTGCAGGAAATATAGATTGAAGGTTTCGATCATTCAAACAAAAGTATCTATACCTACTAATGAAGCAAGGTACGTTTCTCCAATTTTTTCATCCGTTCACCCTCGAAAAGAATTTATTTTTTTCTATCCGAGGTGGTACTAAACTTTTCTGCGTCTATCCGCTAGGAAAGAAAAATTGTTTGTTCAGTATTCCGTAATTGGGCCACGCATGCTTCGGCCCAACTAAGCCAGCCCACTTACCATTGCCCAAGCAGTTGGGAAGACCTTATTTCGCGCATAGAGCGATAAATAGCGGAAGCTGTCCATAGGGCGCCTAAGACTGGGCCGGCCCGTTTCTCCTTTTTGGGTATTCTGTTTTTTTCTGTTCCTTTCTCTTTCTCTTTTATGTTTCTTTTTTCTTTTTACCTTCTTTATTTTTATCTTTTTTTCAAGTAAAAATTTAGAAAATATTCAGAATTTCAATTTTTGTTCAAATATTCAAAAAATGGTAATAATTAAAAGACAATTTATTGATTTGAAAATGTATGATTTTGTTAAACAATTCAGGTTTTGAAATTTCTAATTTTACCAGAAATGTTTGTGTTTTTCAAAAATTCTTTGAGATTTTTATAAAGATTACTTTTTTATAAATGTTCCATATTTTAAAATATTCTTATTGTAGTTAAATGTTCACAAGTCCAAAATACTATTTTCGTCTAAGCAAACATTTGCGAAAATTGTTTTAAATTCCCCTTTTAAAATTCCAAAAATTCACAAAATTGTGTGTTTTTATAAAATTTTCATGTTTTCAAAATACTTTTTGTGAATTTCAAAAATATTAATGTTTCTTATTTTGTTGGTGTTTTTACAAAATTATTGGAAATTTCAAAAAACAGTTGTTCGCATTTTTTTTTCAAAATTGTTCAGGATTTAAAAAATTGTTCATGTTTCCAAGAATATTCGCCAATTTATTTTTTTATTGTTTAAAAAAAATAAAAAATATTTCTAATCTGACGCCATTGGTTAGCGGTGCATGTTCGTTCTATGCTGGTTGACTATAAATAAAAGTAATTATGGGCACGTGCCAATAAAAGAGAATATGTTGTTTGGCTTTAATTAGAGAAAAATTATGGGCAATTGTGCACTAAAATGATCAAAGAGAATTAACCCTCAAAAAGAAGGAGAATTCATGCCTGATTATGCTAATAAAACGTGATTTATGCATTGCAATTAATAATCCACCTGGTTACGCCATCGTAGGATAGAGTGGTCGAGGCAACCGTGTTCCGAAGGTTGTCTCACAACCACCAAATGAGGAGGCATGCACAATCCCAAGTTGACTGCTCGCCACCACGCCGACCAATCGCATCACTATCAAGATTTCCCATGTCAAACATGTCCAGCGGGAAGACCATAACTCCTTTCTTTGGCGCCTATCATTGTTGAGACCATTTTAATGATGACAAATCTATTATACTTTCCGTTGCTTCTCGCTAAAGAAATATCTCTCCCGGTGCAACGCACGGGCATATGTGCTAGTCAGTACCTATGCATGAAGGCATCTCAGAAGCAAGAGTATTGGCTATCCTATTACAAGGCAACATGGTGCCCAAATAAGATCATTGTTTTAAGCGGAATATAAAAAGGCCAACCATTTAAACCGGCTTCCGGTTCAAGCTTGGTCGCCGGCTTGGCCTAATGGTTGTGGGTCATCTTACGCCGCTTCAGCTTTTGCTTCCCTACCCAGTGGCTGGAAATCAACAGTTGTCGAGTCGATTCCCATTAATGCTCGAAAGACAGCTTCATCATTGATTAGCAACGACAATTCAATATCAGGAGCATAAGTATGCTTACGGATTGGAGGGATAAGATTCTCCGCTTTAGGAGTTGGTGCAGCCACTCGTTTGTTTTGGTTATCATACTGAGCTTGATAATGGGACAAGTCAGCCTCTTCAGCCAATTGGCAAGCTAGAGGGTGCACCTGCCGGTTTATCGTTCTTAGATCTTCCTCATTGAACTCTGATCCGTCTTATTTCAAGTGAGGATAGCCTTGAGCTGCTTCAACAGGATCAAAATCCGGCACCCACGCCTTGGCCCGGATTAAAGCTCTGATGGCGCCGGTTCGAGCAGCAGACCTCTTCAGCTCTTCAACTCGAGCAGGAAGCATTGACAGTCTGTTAAGGGTATCCTGAATCAAAGTGGGAGTTGGATTGTTGTGCGACACGGCAGAGATGATCCGCTGTGCGCCGGTATACAATTGCTCTATCAAAGTATAGGCAGCTTTCAATTTCATCCGCACATCCGACCCCAAGTGACCAACACGTGTCCCTGTAAATATCGCAACAGGATTAGCAAACCGGCAAATCTATAAGAAGGCCAAGTTACTTCAGATAACAAAAAGGCTTACCAAAGACCGCAACGGTCATGGCATGCACCTGCCGCTTTATATTGGTCAATTCATCTAGCGCCGGTTTGAGCGCAGCCTCTACTTCCTCTGCTCTTCGAGTTAAAGCGGCTTTCTCAGTGGCCCAATCCACCCGCTCTTTGGTGTAATCTTGTTTAAGCATCTCCATGACACCTAAAGCGCTGGTCAGTTCCACTTTTGCCTTAGAGGTTTCAGCTTGTTGGGACTTCAGATTTTCCTGCAGATCGGCGATTTGGCTTTCTTTCTTGTTCACCTCAGCCTGCATACAGATGATGATATGATTCAGAAAACGGTACAAGAGTTGAAGTACCAACCACATAACAAGTTATGCACTTGGTACTTGGGGGCTAATGCGTATTTGCTCTTCATCTTTCAATTGATTACAAAGTCCCAAGCTCAATACAAGTATTCAACTTAGCACTAGGGGGCTAATGGTTATTTGCTCAAATAAGTTCTGATGCGGCGATGTTAATTATTTAAAGTCCCGGTTTAACTACACTCAGTTGAACCGGCCCTTGGGGGCTACACCAGGGAATTTTGAAGCATTGAGATTTATATTAAGTCCCAGTTTGAAAGAAGATTACAAACCGGCCCTTGGGGGCTAGGAGAGTTAACAACATTGCAATATCCAAGCAAGGAAAGGCACATGAAAGTTACCTCAAGTTTTTCTTTCATCATGTTCACCAGACTAGCTTCATAATCACGGCTAGTATACGGCCGGTTCAAGTAGCCGGAATGAAGATCCTGGGCATTCAGAGCAGCATAAGTCGCCAGATCAACATTCCACTTGCCTTTGTCTATGGCAGCAGGTTCTTCTTTGGCGGTATGCTTGGCTAAAGCGACAGGATTGTTTGGCTCTGAACGGCCAATGCCAGTAATCACAACATCATCATCTTTAGGCTCACCGGTTTGCATTGGGGCAGTCGGTTTATCAGAAGGCTTGGATGGGCTGGTGGATCTCTCAATCTGGATGGGGCTGGTGGGCCGATCAACAGGACTTGAGGTGTCAATATGTCTTTCTTCAGCTATGAGATCATCATCTTGCGGTGGCGGATCGTTTGGCACATCTTCAGGAATGGCCGGTTCAGGGTCTGGGATTTTGTCCGGTTCAGGAGCAGTATTCTCTTCGGCCGTTTTCTCCAGACGAGCCTTCTTGCTTGGTTTAGGCTTGGCCCTGAAAGGAATAAGAAGAATCAGTACAATACACATGTAAGTGATGCATCAGAAATATTATAAGGAATATGGCTCACCCAAGCACCGTTTTGAGTGGTGGAAGCTGGGTGGCTGAGGATTCACCAGAGGATCAATGTGATGTACCCTGGTAATTGGAGTCAGACGGATTAAGAGGTTGACGAAAACAACCCGCTTTAGGGTAAGCATTGACAAAAGAGTTAGAGACCTCTGAGCGGCGTTTCCGAACCAGACTGTTCGGTAAACCGGCCGAAGTAACTACCTGGCCGCTGTGCTGGGTTGTGCGGCGAGCTTCATGCTGTTGCGTCTTCACAAGAAAGTTTGGATCGAAATAAGCAAGAGGATGAGAAATTTTAATTTTCCGGTTTGCCCGACGGATTTTTCGTGGAGGCAAAGGGTTTGAATCAGAAGAAAGAGTGATTACCTCTACAGCTCCGGCATGACTGGCGGAAGCATCGTCCTGGTAATAATCGTCATCAATAAGGCGTATGAAAAATAAACCAAGTGAGTCAAGATCTACCTCAAGGTCCGGGTTACCCACATCATCATCGTCAGCTGGTGGATCAGAGGACGCGGTGGTTCTTTTCCTGTTAGCCGGTTTTTTGACAATCCTGGTCTTCAGCCGGGTTGGCTTTTCCGGTTTCTCTTGCGTCGATTTCTTGCTCCAAAACGGGTCATTGCCCTGTTTGAAAAAAAAATGTTAATGAAAGGTACTTTGAGCATAATCAGATCTAATAAGGACATAAGAGATGAGTCTTACAGCTGGCTGTTTGTTAATGGCGCAAAAGTGAGCCAGGCCGGTTTGGCCACAGGCAGATTCCGGTTCGTTCAAAATCTTTTTTACAGCTTGTGTGACTTCATCATCTGTGAGCTGAATATCAATGTGCCGAAGAGGATCCTTGACACTTCCAGTATATTCGCACATCAAACCGGAGTGCCGGCTTAAGGGTAATATACTCCAAGATATCCAACAACGGGCGAAATCAACCCCTGTCAACCCATTGGCCATGAAAGCCCTGAGCTTGGATAATTGAGGAGCATATTTGCTTCTCTCTCTAGCAGTTAGCCTCTGTGGAAAAGGATGGTTATTGCTTAACCGCTCTGGTCGATAACACGACAAAGGATTTTCTTCAGAAGGAGAGGTGTCCTTGCAATAAAACCATGTTTGATTCCATTCTTTGGGATGGATGTGCAGTTTGGCGTGAGGATAAGTGACCTCTTTCCTTTTTTGAATCGCCATACCACCTAACTCAGTATTGGGACCGTCAGTAAATTCAGTGCGACGGTTCAGATGGAAGCAATCTCTGAATAGTTCAACTGTGGGCTCCTCTTGAAAGAACACCTCACAGAGCACCTGGAAGTGAAATATGTTTGTCACAGAATTAGGGCCAATATCTTGTGGCCGCAGTTGGAAATTGGCAAGGACGTCCCGATAAAATCTTGAACCGGGAGGATTGAAGCCCCGGGCTAAGTGATCAGCAAAAACAACTACCTTCCCCTCTTGAGGAGTGGGAGGGCATTCTGTACCGGGAACCCTCCAATGGATAGTCTTTTTGTTGCTTAAAGCGCTCGTTAATACTAAATTATTCAGCTGAGTCTCAGTCACGCGAGAAGGAACCCAGTTGCACTCATACACTTGTTTGGCCATGGTGAAATCTACAAAGCAGTAATTTCGGTTCAAGGGCATGTTGGACAAAAGTATACTGGTATGTACATTGTTAAACCGGAGGCAGTATTTCTTAAACCGGAAGTTTGTAAAGCGGCAGTATCTGGTTACAAAATTCTGGCGGTTCAACAAGGGGACTAATGGTATATACAGGTTTGGTAAATTTTGGCCACACCAAGTTAAACCTCCCGATCTAAGCATTTAAACAGTGGAGATTGCGAACGGATAAGTATGCAGAAACAGTTTTCACAAAATCTTACTACAGCAATGGATCTGAAACAAGCGCAGAAAAGAAGGAAAATATTCAAAAGCTCCCAAGCAGAACAGTATTGAATCAAAAGACAGAAACATATGTGAGATCTATGGTTTTGGACAGGAAGTTAACGGCGGATACTAAAAGTTAACATCACACAGAGCAAAGGGTTCATAGGGGCATCCAAGAGCATGAACAAATCTATGTTGAGGAACACCGCAAGAACATGAAACCCTAGAACAGATCTAGGTTGAGAAAAGCAGAGGACAGAAGATTTACCGGAGTTGAGGACGACGCAGAGGGCCGCTGCGGTTTACTGGTACGTTCAGGTTGATGCAGCGGCCAAGGTCGGTGCTGAAGACGACGGCGGCGGCGAAGCTCTGAGGCTGGCGACGCAAGGAAGACGAAGAGGAAGGGGACGAAGGGGAGAAAAGAAATGACCCTTCGGTCCTACTTATAAGGCAAGAGACATGTGTCAGGCGCGAGAATCAAGGAACCGCGAATCTTGGAAGCAGAGCAGTCACCTCAGTTATTGCGGATCTATTAAACAAGAAGATATCATGGATGCTTTCGTTATGACGGATGACGTCACGCCGGTTTTCAGCAACCGGAGAAGGTGGCATTACGACGGTTCAACAACTACAGGAAGATGTTGAAGACGAAGATTTTTTTTGCTAAGGATTGACATGAACCCGTTCAAATCAATCTGGGGCCTAATGTTGGGGATATTACTACTGGGCATAAACCGGCCTACCTGGGCCGGGTTAACTTCATCAGTAGTTCAAAGTGTTAAAGCCCAAAGAGGCAGATAAAGGCCCAAGGCCTGTAGTCGGTTTAAGACCTGTAGCCGTAAACCGGCTTTATATGTAAGCTTGTATTGTAAGTTAGGAATAAGGAGACAACCCGGATACGAGTACGAACCGGTGTTGGGACTCTGTGAACCGATGGGCGTCACCCGTGTATATAAGGGGACGACCCGGGGGCGGTTCAAGGACAACAGACAACAACTCGAGACTTAGGCGAAGCTTGTTTGCTCCCTAGTCATCGAAACCCCATCAATTCCATCACAACTAGACGTAGGCTTTACCTTCATCGAAGGGGCCGAACTATTATAAACTCTCTTGCGTCCCTGTGTCCGCTTTAACCCCTTCAAGCTAACCCGTAGCGATGGCTCCACGACTAAGTCCTTTCATGAGGACATCTGCCGTGACAAAACCACGACACTACCCGATTCATATTCATACACGGTGGGCGCCAAAAACAAACTCTCGTCGGCAAATATTCGGTGTATGCGAGATTACCGTGCTATCCCCAACTGACTAGTGTTGCTGTGATGTAGTAGAAATTTGAAACGGGGGCTAAGTTTGTAAATTTCCTCGCATTTGAGACAAGCGCGCCCTGAATACATGGTTCCCCCTTCCTCTCTACCTCCCTTTTCCCCATTCGTACTCCGTGGGCGCCAAAACACCCTCTCCACCCCACCCTCCTCCGTCCGCCGCCGCCGTCCGCCACCCCATCCACCGCCGTCCTCCTCCACCATGCCTGAGCTGCTACCCCGACGACGCCGTCCATTACAAGAGATCGACCTCTCTCATCCACGGCTTCGGACCGGGATCCTTGCATCCCGTCCTCTCGCTTCATCCCCGCCGTCATCCACCTTGCCGGCGCCGCTCCTACGACCGTTTAGTCCACGCGCCCGCCGCCACCGTCTACCCTCCTAGATCTGCTTCCACGCCACCGACAGCCATCGCTACCGCAGTGATCCGTCAAATTCTCAGCAGATTACACGGCGCCGCACTGAGGCGGTACTCTTTCAGTATCTCGCTCAACTTATTTATCACAGCAAGAAAATAGATCGCCTTTGCTTTACTCGATTTCTTGTCTTGGTTGCGGTTGCCTTTGTCCCGTTTGCACCTTCAGATCCGCCATGGCACGCTCAACACCATACTGCAATGCTCATGGTTTTCCCTTTTATATTCCACACTAATTAAATCACGAGACTAAATTTCAAAATTGGGTCGGTCGATTTTTGAGCTTCACGGAGTTCGCGGTGCGATCGAAGGGGCTCGGTGGGGACGGTGGTTGTGGGGCGGTGGTGGGGCTTCGTCGACGAAGAAAACTCAACGCTGGTGGGGGCGGGGTGGGGGTGGGGGTGGCTGAGGAACACTGGCGGTGGGGCGGTGGTTCGCCGCCGCGACCCGTCTTGAGGTGTTCTCGTATGGGAAGCACAGTATGT
The DNA here is from genome assembly GCA_021605205.1 of Aegilops longissima. Lineage (NCBI taxonomy): Eukaryota > Viridiplantae > Streptophyta > Magnoliopsida > Poales > Poaceae > Aegilops > Aegilops longissima. The sequence continues at coordinate 765,108,693 of CM038677.1, forward strand.
TCCTTGTCAGGAAGGGGAGCAGGGACATCTGCAGTCAACAGCTGATAGAGCTGGCCTGTACGTGATCGATAGGCTTTCATTTACTAGCGGCAATACAACACCGTAATTTCCAGCCAGTTCCACTTTCCCGATTTATATATCCTGGTTATGGTGTACCCCTGTTATGTACACTATGATCTGCCTAGTTGCTGTGTGCTCTTGTTATCATGGTTTGGCAATAAACTCTCTATACAGTATATTATGAACCTATCATGTGCCAGCTATACTTACTTCTGGAGCCTATTTTTTTGTGTACTTGTGCCAGATTATATAAATGCACGCACCATATTACAGCACACATGAGCTCTCTCATCAGAATCCAGTGATAGCACACAAGTGTTTACAGGGCGCCCTATATTAGAATATCATCTGCATTACAAAGATAATCTCACAACTATTTATGTTTTCATGGTTCTCAGATATCATACGCAATTACAGTGAATATCAGAATCCGCGCATCAGAAGAATATTGTGGAACACTGCAATGACTTACAAAATTGGCACCAACGCATTGAGTGCCATTCTGGAAGCAATGAAACTCGTACGCTCCCCACGTGTTGATTCTTGTTCAGAATATCATCCTAATGACTATTCTAACCTCGAGGAGTCAAAGGCAGATGGCCTGTCCTGTTCACCCATCAAGGTGCCTGTTCTAATTTGGCAAGGTTTTATTGATTGCGCGTATCTTGCATATGTTGTCTTGCATTTCTTCTACTTTGTTGCACCACCATCTGCTTAGTTTACTCATCATATATGTCGAGATGCCATGCCCATCCATTATCAATACATATTCCATCTGTCATCATACCATGTTTTCCCACTCAAATGCTGTTCTGGTGCATCAGACATCAAAAAGGAAGAGGGTGATTGCCAAACCTGAAGGAGCACCAGCAAAGTCCTTGAAAAACGTGATGGTGCCGGAGAAATCAGACAACACCCCACTTATGTTGGCTGTACAACCAGTGACACAAAACGTAGGACCGACTCCAGCAGACCGTACCCATACTTCACTGGCCACACCACTAGCCCCACCACACAGGACCTGCACTCCAGCAAAAGGTATACCGATTTCATTTGCCATAGCACTAGCTGTACCACAGAAAATTCCCACTCCAGCAAAAAGTACAGCAAGTCCACCGGCCAAAGACCTATCCCAACTACAGAGACGGCCAATTCCTGCAGATTGGAACCCCATTCCATTTATTCCCAGTTTAAAAGACAATGCTTTCAATGTTGTTAGGGACTACGTGGATATATTCCCATCATGGGAAGATTATTGTGAAGACAAACACCATTTTCACATCTTCCTGTCCAACTTACGTGTAAGTGCTATTATTCATGGTTATTATTTTCCTGTTTTTTGCTGATTGAACACATCAATGATTTACATTACATTGTTGTAACTAGGCGAGGGTCAATCTGGATAGTCATGACGAGCAAAGCTTGCTTGTGCTTTTCAAGGAAGCATTGCAGCGAGATCGGTGTTACCGAGGAAATCACACTTTGATGACAAGTCTATAAACGAATTTCCGGTGAAGTCTCCTGTGCTAAATTTAGAAGACATTGAATGGAAAAACCTTGTTATGCACTGGTCTCGTTCCCAGGATGAGGTACTGTCTATGAAATCACTTGACAATTTTAAATTCTACTTTTCCGCATGTGCCTTACGGATCTTTTTTGCAGGAAATCTGCTCGAAGAAGAATTCCGGTTTGACAAGAACGACAGGATATCCAAATATGCTGCCCGCTGCTTTGCTCTTGTTAGTACCTGTTGTCCTGTATCACTGTACTTGCATACATACCTGGTTCATTATGTGACAGCAGTATGCATGATAGCTTTCTTATCAATTGTTTGCTCCAAATTATCTGATCTGTATGAATGGTTACATTAGTGTAGAATATATCCAATGCCAATGTTTTGTAGCTCTCCATTGCTCTTGTAAGTACATGCTGTCCTTTATCAGTGTACTTATAATGACAGGTAGTTGTTCATGTACCATCACTCTGCAGCTTATTTTCCTTTGCCCTCCATTTTCTACACACCAGATCTATATTTACTCTTACCATAAGGTTGGTACTGAAGAATTTTAGCTGTGCATTGCTCTTGGTTGTACCTTTTGCCTGTATCGCTGCACTTACATTTATAGCTACTTGGTTATGTAGCATCACTCTTCATCTTATCTTAAATATTCTCCATTTTTTCGTATATTATCACATCTATATTTACTCTTAACAAAATGTAGAATAAAGGCAATGCTTTTGAAGAAGATTCTGTGGTAAACTTCTTGAATTGCCCCCCATCAGCATGGACAAGGCCTTTATAGAGCCTGTCTTCACCAATAATGTAAGTTTGTCCATCTCAAGCCTTCAAACTTTGTTGTATATATTTGGTTAGGCATGACTGCAACAGCTGTTTATTTTTGGTGTTTGCATCAAATTGCTTGTTTAAAGTTTATTATATGTAGTTCATAAACAAAAGTTCGTCCTTTCTCAATTTAAGTTTTCAGTTGTACAACCAAGTTCCTTCTTCATACCATGTAAATTAAACTATACAGAGCAAGTGATCTTCTTTTGCACTACATGTATGCTTCTGTTCTTCATCTGTAATCCAGTGGTGTGGTGAACCTACCCACTACAGCACAATGTCATATTCTGCAATGTCTTAACTATGAACAATGTCATATCATTCTACTATTATTTAAACCGTCTCTTTGTTTGCCAATCTGAAATGGTATAAATTGACAGCACACTAACCATTGATACTTATGAGCATTGTTGAGGAAATCGTTAACTGGTAGCTGCTCGGTAGGCTGGCGAGTAGGGGATTAATTGGCTAATCGGCAAGTTCATCGGCCATTTAATCAATTAATCGGATGATTTATCGGTTTATCGGCTACTCGGTGACCCTATGAGTAGGGATTAACTGGCAAGTTAACTGGTTAATCGGACGAATTCTTGAACAGGGCTTATGAGTTCTTGATCTGTAATCCAGTGGTGTCGTGAAGCTGCCAACTCCTTCACAATGTCATTTCCTGCCATGTCTTGACCTGAACAATACCATATTGTGTTAATGCAAATTTAAACTATGTCACTTTATTCGTCAGTAAGAAATGTGATGAATTGTCAACTTGATACTTTTATGTGCAAAACCTGTCATCCATGCGCTTGTTTATCTTTGAGTGAGGAAGATATAAGTGTTGAACAAGCGCAATCTCATCATCTTGCTCACTGCTTGCTTTGCTGCAGCTCCAAAGAGGGCTAACCTTTCTTGAACTCTATTGAAGTGTTGTCGGTTTTGTATATTATTTTGTCGTCGTGTTTATTTGCCTTTGGTGGCGATCTTTGATGCCCAAATGTATGTAATCTCTTTGTCGCTTGTGCTTTATTATCATAGTGGCGAACTTTGATGCCTAGTGGATGTAATATGCCGTAATTTCTTTATTGTATAGTCTAGGTTTTTTCTTATTCACGATGCTGCAGTTATTTTACTGTATATATATCCCGTCTTCGCAGTAAACCGGCCAAACCGTAAAATTACGGTACATAACCGGGCCATCATGCAATCACGATGTAGGTTGGGCCTGAAACGTGCCGATCAGCTCACGGGCCGGCAGCAGCCCGTAATGAAGCCCGGCCCATGATTGTGCGAATCAAATCACGGGCTTTTAACAGGCCGAAATTTTTTCTCGGTCCTTGTTTGGCCCAATCAGATATCGGCTGCGAGCAGGCCTGATGCAAACCGGGCCGTAGTTAGGCCCAACTATATGACGGGCTTTTAACAGGCTGAAATTAATATAGGGCTGAAATGTTAAACGGGCCCTTAATAGGCCAGAACTAATATCAGGCCGAATTACTAAGTGGGCCTTTAGCAAGTGGGCCCAAAAGCATAGTGTCCAGTTGACGGGCCGAATCTGATACGGGCCATATTTGAGCCCAAAGCCTCTTAAAGGGCCGGATCTGATCTGGGCCGTAATTTGGCCCAGAACGTGGTAGGCCTTTAACGGGCCGGATCTCATATGGGCCACTATTAGGCCCGGCGCGTGGCAGGCCATTAATGGACCGGATAAAATATGGGCCGACATTTGGCCCAAAACATGGCAGGCAGTTAATGGGCCGGCCTACTAGGGTCCTCAAAATCTTGTGGGCCTACAGCTGGGCCGGCCCATTAATGTCGGCGAAATCTCGTGGGCCTTTAGCTGGGCCGGCCCATTATGATCCACAAGAATCTTGTGGGCCTTTACCTGGGCCAGCCCATTACGGCACACAAAAATCTTATGGGCCTTTACCTGGGCCGGCCCATTATGGCCTGCAAAATCTTGTGGGCCTTTAGCTGGGCCAGCCCATTATGGTCCGCAAAATCTCATGGGCCTTTAGCTGGGCCGGCCCATTATGGTCCGCAAGATCTTGTGGGCCTTCAGTTGGACCGGCCCATTTAAACTTGATGGGCTGGTCCACGTGTCAATATATCATAGGCGCGTCTCGCCCATTGGATGAGTTGACACGTGTCTCCTCCAGCCAATGATGATTTTACACGTGGAAAATCCCCATTGGTCGGGGCTGTTAACGGGTTATCGGATCCAAAACCCGACCCGATAGCTTAACGGCATTCCGTTACGGTGGATGCCACGTGTCGGTCACCCTTGACGAAAGCACTTCTGTGATGCGCGATTTATTGTCATGGAAGTGGACACTTCCATGATGATAATTTTGGTAATGTCATGGAACACTTCTACAACAGCACATGTATGACTATCTTGATTGTGTCATAAATTTGTCATGGATGTACATGCATGACAAAAAAGCGACCTACTGTGACAAACACGTATCATCACGGAAGTGTATTTTTTTTGTAGTTGTACCGGCGGCGGCGAGGACCAATCTAGCGGCGGCAAGTACCGGGACGGAGGCGGCAAGGTCAGGGGCGGCGAGGCGGCGCCGGCGGCGGTGCTGGAACCCTAGCGCGCGGCCCTGCTCGACGTAAGCGGGGAGGTAAGCAATGCAAACAGGCATCGACAGGGGCTCGTTCTCTGTGTATCGACCATGGCTGGCTCGATGGCAGTTTGGCCGTAATAACCAGCTGCAATAGGGGTACTCTATTAAATCCAAACGTTTTCTTTGGTGGGACTTGCCAAAATCCTGAGATTGTGGAGGAAACCAGGTATTTTGAGATTTTGGGATTGCACTAGGATTCTGGAGAATCCGGTTGAGATTTTGGAAGTTCAATCGAGTTCTTTTTGCTCGGGATTTTCGGGACCAAGATTCTCCATAATCTGCTCAAAAGAACTGGTCCTAGGACGTGTTTGGTAGCCGCAGGAGCCAAGCCTGGCTAGCTCAGTGTGGCTCAACCAAGCGTTCGAGCCTGGTTGAAGGAAAACAGGCAAAAATTCGACATCCGCGCATTGTTTGGTTGCCCGCATCTAGGCCTCTCGCATTAGGGGTGCAATTTTGGCATAGCATTTGGTTGCCTGCATTGGCTCAGCTCACGCAACTACACGGTGTTTTGTTGTATACGCAGAATGTGATTAAGAGCTAACACTTACACTTAACACACACACTGTGCCTCGCGACTACGGTGGACGGTAGCCGAGGCGCCGCATCCGACACGGTGAGCATGGAGTCTCGGGCGAGCGTTCTTGCCGGTGTCGCGGCGAACTAGTTGTTAACGTCACTGTCGCATGGGAATGTTCATGCGGAGGACCGCTGGGGCAGAGGAACGGGGAGGAGAAATGCAATGCGTGTTGGACCATGGCAACTGCGATGGACGGTAGCCGTAGCTCCCCATCCGACACGATGAGCACGGAGCCGTCCGTGAGCGACCCGTCAGCGGCACGGCGAACTAGTTGCTAGCCTCGTCGCCGCAGAGAAAGTTTGCACGGAGACAGAGAACATAGGAGGAGAAATGTAGTGCGCGGTCCATGGCAACGTTAGTGCAGTAGGACGAGAGAGAGAAGGCCGAGATGAACGATGCCACAAACGACTCCAGTGTAGTAGGACGTGGGCAAGGAGGTCAAGAGGAACCGCGCCGCCATCGAGCGGGACGGATAGGAGGGTTCCGAATCAGAGGATCGAGTAGAAGAAATACAGTGTGCGCCTCATGGCAGATCGAGGAGAGAAGGCCAAGATGAACTACGAGATTAGGCTACTGGTCAAAGGAAATTTCAAACGGTCGGTCGTGAGCGACGAATTTGAAAAAATTCATCCAAAATAGCTCCAAACGTGAACACAAAATTGAGCATATACGGTCTACGAAACTACGAACCGATCGCCCGAATGGAACCGTCACATCAGTGTACATTTTTTGGTGTAGAGCTTATCTCAAATCAAAGCACCATTGTGTAGATTAGAGGGGAGAAGGAAGAAAGGAGATTAGGGAGGAGCTTAGTGGAGGTAGAAGAAGAAGCACATACACAGCTCGCATCCATCCAGTCTACTATCATGCAAGGCCCCCATCCATGTGTGCTCGCTATGGCTCAGCTCGGCCTGACTTGCGGGAAACTGCCGATCTGAGCATTCCCAGCAAGACAGGCCCAGAGTTGCTTTAAAATTCGTGCGATGCAGGCTAATTAGTGTGTGCGGGCAACCAAACAGGCCGGATTCTTCCCGTGCGGGCCTGGTTGGATCTAATGCAAGCAGCCAAATATGTCCCTAGTGGTTGGTGGGAGATTTACGCTGCAGTTGTTGCTTCATTATCTTTTAGGCAATGTTGAGGATATCACTTATCGTTATCGTCTCGGTCAGCTAGAGGTTAGAGCTTAATCAAAAATCGGCCGATTAATCAATTTTATTGGTCGACTATTAATCGGATATATTTTTGCAAATCGCAGGTTCCCAACACTAAAATACACTATATTCAACACCAAAACAATATTGGACAGAAGTGTTACCTTAACTCCTAGCCTTTGAATCCTTGTATAATGACAAACAAAATATGACAACAGTACATATTGGGTAACAAGGTCCACAAAACATAAATAAACATATTTTTTGCAAACATAGTGCTATGAATAGGTCCGATTTATCGGTAGATTCCCGATAAATCTCTTGTCAGAGTGATAAATCGGTCCAAAAGATAAACGGTCAAGATAAGGCATAATCTTATCGATCACCCCCGGTTAGCGATAAATCGGAAGATTAATCATTGAATCGGAAGATTTTTTGAACAATGCTTTTAGGTGCCCTGATTTGCGTGACTGAGACATGGAGATGTCACGTGGCTGCGAGTAACCGCGACCCTATTCTGCAATGTATCTTTGAAGCGGTGGTGCGTGGTGCAGTTCGTCCTTGGCATGATGACAGTAGATCATGGCCGTAAAGAAGGAGTGACGACTCGTGGAGCATTGATCCGAGACCATTGGCCATGCCTAGGTTTACCATTGAAGTACACTTTGTAAGTGCATCTAGTGCCCCTTAGTGATTTTGGTGTATTGAAGACTTATAGGTTAAGGATCTAATGTGTTTATGAGTGTACATAGGCCTATAACTCTATGAGGAGTTTGATATTTACAGAGAAAGTCGACCCCTAGAAATGAAGTTCTTCGATTGAAGACTTTGATATCCTGAAGACTTTCTGAAGACTTTGAAAGTGAAGAAATTGGTGTGACCTTGAAGACTTGGTATTCATTCGAGGAACATGAAGCGTGAAGACTTTTGTTTTCATAGTTTTATTTTCTCTTTCTTGAGTCATAGGAAACACCGTACTGTTAAAGGGGGTCGAGGAAATACTAAGGAGAAAATTTCCATGTGATGCTCAACTCAAAATCCTACACCTACCAATCCCTTCGAGTGAAGCCATTGGAAATCTCATACAGATTCAAGAATTTCTTCAAGAATGAGAGGCAGTTCTTACAGTTCTTGAGGACTTTGTTCTGACTGAGGAGTTAGGAATTCACCAGTGCGAATTACCTACACTGTGAGGAATATGATAGCCCTGAGGAACTTGAACCTCAAATTTCCGACCGTTGCTGTGCTACGCGCCAGCTGTCCCAAAATATCTTATCCATCCAACGGTCATATCATTGAAGGGCATTTATGTCTTATCATGTCGGGCTGCTCCTAGGCTATAAATAGCGGCCCCCTACAACCACTAGCTGGTTGGCTGCTCCGCGAGAAACTGACACTTGTCATTTGAGAGCATCCCATCCTCCGAGGACTTTGAGCGAAAATCATCAAGTGAGGAAAATCCAAACCCAAACCCAAACACCTACAAACCCAAAGTGATTGAGCATCACTGAAGAGATTGATCCTGCGTGGATCCGACGCTTGTTACCTTTGAAGACTGTGCTTCTTCCAGACGGTTAGGCGTCATGGTCTATAGCGTCCAAGAGGAATTGTGGATCGCCGAGTGACCGAGTTTGTGAAGGTTCGAAGTCACCAAGACTTACCACGAGTGATTGGACGAGGACTGTGTGTTCTTAGTTCAAGGAGAATACGGTGAGGACTTGGTGTCCCGAGCTGCGTGCTTTCGGGATCGGGTGTCCGGACTGTGTCCTCGAGTTTAAATACTCAGCCGCTCCAACCAGATGTACAACTGAGACAGCAGTTGGAACTGGTCTACCAAATCATTGTCTTCACCAAGCTTACTGGTTCCATTTCCTCAGCTCTTTCATTTCCTCAGTATTGTGCTGCTTGTTTATCATATCTGTGTTTGAAGACTTTGACCGAAGACTTTCTCAATTTCCGTAGTTCAATTTCTTCAGTCTGTTTGTCTTCATCTTGTGCTATCCTGTGTTTACGCTTTCTGTACTCTGTGTTTGTCTTCATTTCATCATGGTGACCATGCTTGTATTCTGCTATGTTTACTTCTGAGTACTTATTCCGCTGCTAGTAGTTCTTCACTAAGGAATTTCCTCACTAGCAAATTCCTCAGTGAAGAATTTCATAAAAATCGCCTATTCACCCCCCTCTAGTCGATATAACGCACTTTCAATTGGTATCAGAGCATGGTACTCCCTTGTTCTGTGTGATTTTGGTTTAACCGCCTGGAGTTTTAGTTATGTCGACCGCAGGTATGATCAAGGTCTCTGCTGGGTGTCCTACCTTTGATGGGACGGACTACCCTTACTGGAAGAACAAGATGCGCATGCATCTTGAGGCAATTGATAACGATCTCTGGTATGTTGTGGAAAATGTGTTCCTTCTGTCTCACCCTCACTGAATGCTACCGACGTGAAGAGATTCAAGCAACTCGACTCTCAAGCGAAGAATATCATATGTGACCATCTGAGCAAAGGACAGTATGGTAGAGTGAGTGCTTTGGAAACTGCTAAGCTTATCTGGGATAGGCTGTCCAAAGTCAATGAAGGAGTTTCAACTCAGCGTGACTCTCGAGTTGATGTTCTTCGCAATCTCTTCAACCGCTTCAAAAGACTCGACAATGAAAATGTTCAACAAACCTTCGATCGCCTCACTGACATCTCAAATGAGCTTCAAGCACTTGGTGCCACTGACATCACCGACCATGACGTGGTGAAGAAATTGCTGAGGTCACTTGATTCCTCATTTGATACTCTGGCACTGATGATACAAGAGCATGCTGATTACAAGTCACTTGACCCCGCTGATATCCTCGAGAGGCTAAACACTCATGAGTTCCAGCTTGCCGAAAAGAGAGATCTCTATGGTTCGAGCTATGGCAGATCACGTGCACTGAAGGCCAAGGCAATATCAGAATCCGAAGACGAAGACTCTGGTAGCAGCCTTGGCGACCCTAAAGAACTAAGTCATGATCTAGCGCTGCTCGTGAAGAAATTCCAAAAGTTCTCAAGACGTGGTCGCTTTGGCAGACCCTCAAAGAGCAACGATTCCTCATCCAGTGACTACAAGAGAAGGCTTTGTCACAAGTGCAAGAAGCCTGGACACTACATTCAAGATTGTCCTCAGTGGGAAAAGGAATCAAAGAAGAAGAAATACAAGGATTACAGTTCTGATGATGCAAAGAAAAAGAAGAAATCCTCAAAATCTTCATCATCAAAATCCTCGAAGTATTCGTCTCACAAGAAGAGCAGCTCCAAGAAGGCTCGGGCATTCATTGGCAAGGAAATGGACTCTGAGGCTGAATCTGAAGAAAATGAGGAAGAAGAGGCTTCTAAGGACTCTGAATCAGGTGTGGCTAGCCTAGCCCTCGCTACCGCATTCGTCAGCAAGTCCATCTTCAACTCTGAAGAAAGTGATCTCACCAACAAGGCTGATGAAGGTAGTGATGACTACGCTCCCACCTATTGCTTCATGGCAAAAGGTGCCAAGGTACTCAAATATGCCTCCTCTGAATCTAGTTAGGATGAATCTGATGAAAATCTTAAGCCTAGCTACTCTAAACTTGCTAAGATTGCTGTGCAACAACAAAAGGCTTTTGAAAAGTTCAAAACATGCTAGACAAAAGTGATGATATGTTGGGTGAAGAAATGGATCGCACTAAAGCCTTAACTGAAAATATTCAAAGACTTCAGACCAGGTTTGACAACCTTCAAGGTCATCATAACACTCTCTTGTCTGATCATGAGAAGCTTTCTTATGAATTTCTTCAAAGAAAGCAAGATCTTGAGAAGCTAAGAGTGAGTTATGAAGATCTTCAGAAGGAGCGCGATTCATTACTTGCTCAACAAATCAGCGCTGCTCAGGAAGAATTTATTCCTCCATGTTTAAAATGCATTGAACGAGAAACTGCTAATTCGTCACCTGAATGTTCAAATGCTTCTAATGTTACAAATTCTTCACCTGCCTCTCTATCGCTAATTCCTCATCTGAGGACATTGCTAGTATCACTGACGATGCAGGGCTGAAGGAATTTTACATGACAGGCATGTACAAAAGCCTCAAAGGGCATCAGACTCTTTGTGATGTGCTTAAAAAGCAGATCCTCAACAGGAACCCTAGGAAAGAGGGTATTGCATTTGAGAGGAAACTCAATGCTGATGGTACATATTGGAAACCTGAGCAGTACCCCAAAACCTCATGGGTTGCTGCAAAGGGACCTCCAGTTGACCCATCTAACTTATCTGGCTATACATGTGAATCTTCTCATTCTTCTGATGAGTCATTTGACTCCAACTATAAACTGTTCAAAAATCAGAATGGTGAAGTATTTGCTAGATATGTTGGCCCTAACTGCAGGAATGGTTCCTCTATGAAGAAAATCTGGGTTCCCAAAAGGTGCCTTGAAAGTCTTCAGGTGAATGTCCTCATGACACCACCTGTGAAGAAAAGGAACCCCAGATCAAATTCTTCATATGGATCAAAGTCCTCATATGAACATCATCGTGCTAACAACTCTGTTTCGCAGGGAAGAGCCAAAGGCTATGAATATGAGCATTATTCTTCTAATCATTATGTTCATAAGTCCTCGAAGAATTTCTCTGCTTATTCATATGCTTACCCTAACACTTCTTATGTGAAATGAAATGGTCTGGCCTCTATGCCACCATTTTCATATGGAGCTCGTAGAGTGATGAACTCTTTGCCACCCCTTCAGATGTGGGTGGTGAAGAAAAAGAACTAATCTCTTATGCAGGGTCAGGTCTCCCGACATGCGTAAACGTCTGAAGAATTTGCTGGGGACCTGACAAGTTGCCTGAATGGACGCAGGCTAATCATGAAGAAATGAATTTTCATTTCTCACGTCCTCACACTACTTTATCTGTCTTACTGCTTGATGAAATTGATCTGATGAATTGTGATATCATATTCTTCACTGATGAAGTATATGAGTTTGTAAGCTGCACTAATTCATCTGCAGGATGATCAACCCAAACCCAATGAGTGGGTCCTCGATAGTGGATGTACAAATCACATGACCGGTGACAAGAGTCTATTGATGGATATTCCCTTATCTCCATCGCATCTGAAGCATATTATCTTCGCTGACAAAGGCAAAAGCAAGGTATTGGGTCTAGGTAAGGTTGCGATCACAAAGGATCGACACATGGACAAAGTCATGCTTGTCGAGTCTTTAGGATACAACCTCATGTCTGTCTCAATGCTTTGTGATCTTGATATGGTTGTTGTCTTTGGCAAATATCGTTGTGTTGTGATCTTGGAAGCTGACCATTCCAAAGTCTTCGAAGGCTTTAGGAGAGGAGATTTGTATATTGTTGACTTCTCTACAGGACCACAACCAGCGGTGTGTCTTCTCGCAAAAGCTTCAGAAGGCTGGCTATGGCATCGACGACTTGGTCATGCTGGCATGAGGAATTTGTACACGCTTGCAAAGAAGAAGCATGTCATTGGCATTGAGAATGTCAAATTCCTCAAGGATCACTTATGTGGAGCTTGTGAAGCTGGAAAGATGACCAAGGCCAAGCATCCAGCAAAGACTATCATGACTACTACTCAGCCATTCGAATTGCTTCACATGGACCTCTTCGGTCCCAATCATTACTCAGCTGTCACTAATGATGCATCTCTCTATGGTCTTGTTATTGTTGATGATTACTCTCGTTACACATGGGTACACATTGTTACTTACAAACATGAAGTGCAGGAAGTCTTCAAACGATTTTCCTCGAGGGCTTCAACCAACTTTGGTGTGAAGATCAAGCACATTAGGAGTGTGGAACTGAGTTCAAGAATTCTGGTCTCGATGACTATCTTGATGAACTTGGTATTACTCATGAGTTATCTGCTCCTTATACTCCTCAGCAGAATGGCGTCGTGGAGCGCCAGAACAGAACTCTTGTTGAGATGGCTCGCACTATGCTTGATGAGTACAAGACGCCTCGTCACTTCTGGATTGAGGCAATTTACACTACGTGCCACATCATCAACAGGGTATATCTTCACAAATTCTTCAAGAAGACTGCCTATGAACTCCTCACTGACAAGAAACCCAATGTGAGTTATTTCAAAGTCTTCGGTGCTAAATGTTGGATTAGAGATCCTCATCACAATACTAAATTTGCACCAAAAGCACAAGAAGGTTTTATGCTTGGTTACGGAAAGGACTCGCACACCTACAGAGTCATCAACAATGTTCTTCACAAGATTGTTGAAACTGTAGATGTGCGGTTCGATGAAACTAATGGCTCGCAAAGAGAGCACCTACGTCCTGTGCTAGATGAACAGTCTCCTGAGGAAACCATCAAGTTCAAGGCAACTGAGGATGTCATCCCTACTGAAGAATCTGCTGAAGAAGTCATCCCAGAACGTGAAGAACGTCGAGCTGATGCACCTGAAGAAAATGCTGAGGAAATTGATGCCGAAGGAAATGCTGATCAAATTCCTCAACGACAACCAGCTCATCCTCGCGTTGCAAAAGAAGTGCAAGTGGAGAAGATCATCGATGACATTAGAGCACCAGGTCCTCTCACACGCTCAAAAGCTTCACATCTATCTAACTTTTGTGGGCACTTTGCTTTTGTCTCTATCACAGAGCCCACTAAGGTAGATGAAGCATTTCTGGAGCCTGAGTGGATTCATGCCATGCAAGAAGAATTACATCAGTTCAAGCTCAACAACGTCTGGGAACTGGTCAATCGTCCCGATCCTCGCAAGCATAACATCATTGGCACAAAGTGGATCTACCGCAACAAGCAAGATGAAAATGGTGTTGTGGTGAGGAATAAGGCACGACTAGTAGCTCAAGGCTACACACAGGTTGAAGGAGTTGATTTCGATGAAACTTTTGCACCTGTTGCTAGACTTGAGGCTATTCGCATATTACTTGCTTATGCTAACCATCGTGATATCATCTTATACCAAATGGATGTGAAAAGTGCATTCCTCAATGGTAAGATTGAGGAAGAAGTATATGTTGCTCAACCCCCAGGTTTTGAAGATCCAAAACATCCTGGCAAAGTCTTCAGACTAAACAAGGCCCTCTATGGCCTCAAGCAGGCCCCTCGGGCGTGGTATGATACATTGAAGGAATTCTTCATGAAGAAAGGCTTCACACCCGGTTCACTCGATCCCACTCTCTTTACTAAATCTTATGTTGGTGAACTGTTTGTGTGCCAAATATATGTTGATGATATCATCTTTGGCTGTACTGACCAACGTTATAGTGATGAATTTGCCTATATGATGAGTGAAGAATATCAAATGTCTATGATGGGAGAGTTGAAATTCTTCTTAGGTCTTCAGATTCGTCAACAACGCAACGGCATATTCATATCTCAAGAGAAATACCTCAAGGGTGTACTGAGGAAATTCGGCATGCAAGATTGCAAAGGCGTCAAAATTCCTATGCCCACAAATGGCCATCTATGCACTGATGAAAATGGTATTGACTTCGATCATAAGATATACCGCTCCATGATTGGCTCTTTATTGTACTTATGTGCATCTAGGCCAGATATAATGCTTAGTGTTTGCATGTGTGCCCGATTTCAAGCTGCACCGAAGGAATCACACCATAAGGCTGTGAAGCATATTCTTCGATATCTAGCTCACACACCAACACTAGGATTATGGTATCCCAAGGGCTCGGCTTTTGATCTCGATGGATATTCTGACTCTAACTATGCTGGTGATCGTGTGGACCGCAAGTCAACATCTGGTACTTGTCATTTCCTCGGAAGATCCTTGGTCTGTTGGTCCTCGAAGAAACAGAACTGCGTATCACTGTCTACTGCTGAAGCTGAGTACATTGCTGCTGGTTCTTGCTGTGCTCAACTGCTATGGATGAAGCAAACACTCAAGGACTATGGCGTCAACGTGAAGAATGTGCCTCTCCTCTGTGACAATGAGAGCGCTATCAAGATTGCTCACAACCCAGTTCAGCACTCGAAGACAAAGCACATTCAGATTCGTCATCATTTTCTTCGTGATCATGTGTTGAAGGGCGACATTTCTATTGAGCATGTGAAGACTGAAGAACAGCTAGCCGATATCTTCACTAAGTCCTTCGATGAGAAGAGATTTAGCAAGTTGCGGTGTGAGCTAAATATCTTAGAATCTTCGAATGTACTTTGAATAGGCACTCATCCTAACACTTATGCAAAATTGATGACTTAGATGTGCAACACATGAAGAAACGTTGTTCTCCAATCAATGAAGAATAACATTTTAAGTGTGAAGAAATTAATGAAGAATTTGATTCTCAGAACCCTACGACAATTGTAAGCGGTGTCTGAAATCATCATTCTTATACGGTGGGTCACGCCACCACAAAAGTTGAAAATCTTCAATTTGAGTTTTTCCTCCGTTTTGAAATTCCTCTGTTGTTCAAATTCTTCAACTTTGCAAAATCTTCACTTGTTCCGTCGTTTTTCTTCATTGGATATATATATATATATATATATATATATATATATATATATATATATATGTGTGTGTGTGTGTGTGTGTGTGTGTGTGTGTGTGTGTGTGTGTGTGTGTATGTGAGTTTATGTCCTATACAGCATTCACTTATGGCTAATTCTTCAAGTTGGTGTTTTTCTGCTAAGTGAATGTGATCGGACCCTTCCCCCTCTATGCTATACTCAATCCAATCTGTTCACAAATTCTTCATGTGCGTTCTATTTGAACCTCGTTCAAAATCTTCACTGTGTCCTTGTCAGCTGAAGAAATTGCGAACGGAACGTTAAAACTAATCTTATCCAAATTTTCGGTTTTGCCGCTCAAACCGTTCCGCGTCCCATGATGCATTATTTTATTCACCCACGATCTTACATGGTCTCCACTACACAGTACGTGGGTGACACATGTCGTGAGAAGGAGAATGGTCAGGGGCACGTTCGTCCCAAAATCTTCGGGCGAACAGTTTTTCACTGCCTCTATAAATACCCCTCGCCCCTTCCTCACTTCGTTTACTCCGCTCGATCTCTCTCCCGCTCGAGCTTCTCAAACCCTAGCGCCGCCGCTACTCCATCGTCGCCGGTGAGGAAGAGCTTCACTGCCTCGACCTCGTCGCCGTCGTACTCGCGCCGACCGCGGAAATCTTCACCTCCGCCGCCGCCGTAAACGTCTTCCTCCGCCGAGTTAGGGTGTGGAAGATCTACATCGACGAACTTCACTGTTTCACCTCTCTGTTCATCGTGTTCTTCATTCAGGGTAATTAAAAGTTACTTTTACTGCCCTCTTTGATTCAAAGTTTTTCTACAAAATCTTCAAAGGTGTTTTTATTCTTAAAATCTTCACACACTAAACACCTCACATGTCATCTGTTCTTGGTTCATTTCCTTAAGCATCTTTTTCTTCAAGATTCCTCAATTGTGTGGATCTTCGATCTATACAACTCTGGAACCTAAGATAAAGCGCGCTTAGTGAAATTCTTCAAGATGCATCTGGTCAAATTCCTCAAACCTGTTCTTTTTTGAAAAACCTCTGAGAACGCATATGACCTCTCCAAATTCCTCGCAACTATACTTTGTTCACAGGTACACATGTCCGCTGCTGAATCACTAGGTTCTCATCAACTTAACTCATTTGCAGCGTTCCTTGAAGAAAAACTGCATACTTCTTCAGAGAATTCTATTGTTCAAATTCCTCAGCTGAAGAATTTGGCAGATGGTAAGAGGCCACAGAAAGGAGGAAAGAAACCTGAGGTTATGACTGCTTTTGAAATCCCTGGGGATATATATGCTGAGTACTGCACACCTGATGAAGCCAAGTTTGGCAAAGAGAACAAAAATCAGCGCAAGGTGCGCATTCAAAGGATAGAACGGAGATGGGCAAGAGAATGGAGGGAGTACAGATATGTAACTCCAAAGTACATGAAGAAATTTGCTCTCAACTCTCCATGCCCAAGACTTCCATTGGCACCTGGCCAAGAGGCTGATCCCACTAGCATCAAACGCGGTGAGGATTTTCCTGAGGAATGGGCAAGGCGTCAAGCCAAGTTGGCAAGACAAGCCAGAGAAGCAGTGAGGAAATTCAACGAAGATTCTGCTGCTGCTGCTGCCACTGAGGCCTCTGTCAAGCCGAGGAAATCTATGCCTAAGAAGCCTGCTCGTAAGCCAAGTGCTTCACCATCAATGCCCTCACGGCCAAGTTCCTCAGCTGCGCCCTCACGGCCAGAAACTTCAAAATCTTCAAGACCAATTCCTCAAGCTGCTCCTGCTCCTCCAAAGTCCTCAGCACCTGTGCATCTGGCCACATGCCAAAGGACTACAGGCATCTCAATTGCCTCTGGTGTCTCAGCAAGTTCCTCAGCTGCACCAAGTTCCTCAGCTGGACCCTCTCTGCTGAAGAAAAAGGCAACACCTGGAGGAGGTCCTCGGCCTAGTCCTAAGAAGAAACATGTCGCCTTCCAAGAGCCACCTGAAGATGATGAGGCTGATGATGATGAACTTGCAAAAATCATCAGAGACCGACAAGAAAAGGCCGCTAGAGCCAAAGGCACACCTGTGCCACTGCTGTTGGATTCAAAAGCGATCCTAGACTACATTGATCTCTGGCACAAGGATCCAAATATGCCTATGCCTGACTTCAAGTTGACACCTGGTCAAAGTCACATGCTGACTCATTTCATCCAAGAGGAGAAATGGAAAAATGATAAGGCCAGAGAGATCAAGAAATCGCAGTACAGAAAAGAGAAACTGCTGAAGAAAATTTTTGTCAAGATGACACCTGAAGAACTAGTCAAGATGCAGGCTGACATCAAAGCCCTCAGCGACAAATTTGACTCATACTATGCTGATTGGAAAGGAGCCAAAGTCAGGTTTGTGAAACTGGCTGAGAAGTTCACCAATGTTGCAGCCCCTGCTCAAGCTGAAGCTTCTGCTCAGCCCACTTAAGAACATGCCAGCACCGCTGATGAAGTTCAGGCTGCTAAAGAAAATGCTAGTTCCAGGGCAGATGACTCCATTCCAGCCACTAAAGAAATTGCCAGGGCATCCACTAGTGGTGCGCCTTAAGTAACTGAAGAAGTTAGGGCAACTGCATCAGTTGCGCCTGAAGAAAAACAAACAGATTCCTCAGCTCCACCTGCGCCTACACCAACTCCTATCCTTCCATCTGCATCCGATGTGAAGAAGACCAAGGCTGCAGAGCGAGCTGCAGTGAAGAAAAGGAAAGCATCAAGTGCTTCAGAATCTTCAGCTCCAAAGAAGATGAAGCCTATGACCAGCTCTTTTGAAAATCCGATCGATGCTGTTCCGATTTCCACCATGCCATCTAAGGATCTTGTTCCTTTTGATGAAGAATATGTGATCCCAAGCGGATCTGATCAAGAAACTCAATCTGCTGCTTCGTCAGAGCAGATTGATGAGGAAATTAAAGTGGATGCGATCCCTTCAACCCCAGTGGTATCATCACCAATGCCTCAGTTTACTGCTGAAGAGGCTTGTGTTGAAGAAATTGATGATGAAGACGTGGACATTGGCAGCACAACGCCAGTGATGAATGATGATTTCTGGGAAAGTCAGCATCCCAATTCTCCACTCTTCACCCCACTACAGCAAATTCCTCACTCCCCTGCACCAACAGTTCAATTGGGCTCTAAAGAAACTCATCCCACCTCATCTGTCCGTGAAGACATTCCAGCCACTAGTGCTGAAGAAACTGCTGCTGCTGAAAATGTGACTGCACCTGAAGAGGAACCAGAAATTCCTCAGCCTGAAGAACCTGAGATCGCGATTCCTGAGGTAGTGATGCAACTCACTGACACCCCTCTGCCAAAGCCAAAGGATCCGTTCTCAAGGAAGCAAAAATTCAAGGCTGAAGACTTCTTTGGCGAGCATGTATTCTTCACAGATTACAATCCATATGACTCTGCTCGCATAAGGAAGAGGCGTTTCTGGACTGCTAGTCAAGCCAACTTCTATTCCTCAGTGCTGTTCAACAAAGACAAAGTCTTCGATCATGAGCATATTCCTCACGTGGATATGGAGTCTATGCCGTGCTTCGAGCCAGTTCTCAGTGTTCTTCACGACGCTGGGCTACTGAATTTCTGCACTGACATCTGTGATTGGAATGAAGAACTCATTCTTCAGTTCTACGCAACGCTGCACATCACCGGCGATTCTGAAGATGTGAATTCATGGGTTCTGGACTGGATGACAGAGAACACCCACTACAAGGCACCAGCGTCTGAATTGCTTCGTGCCCTGCCACTAAGTCCTCCCACTGAAGATGCACGTTGTGTTTACAATGAACCTGAGCTTTCAAATCACTACATGCAAGTTCTGATGAAGCCTTTAAAGCCAGGGCAGGCCTCAAGAACCAATTTCCTCGTCAAGGAATTGCTCTATGTACCTCAGACTGTCTATCGCATACTGACGAAGACATTGAGTCCTATCAAAGGCCACGACTCAAATGATGAAGAAGTCGTTGGCATCATGAAGAATATGCTTTTCAACATCATTCATGGCGTTCCCGTCAACTACCATGATTTCTTCATGAGGACTCTGGCCAATATTGCAATGTCACCATTTGAACTGAAGCCTTATGCGCCATGGATTATGAGATTCATCAGGACAAGTTCTTCACTCAATTACAAAGCTGACACACTGAACCATGGCAGCTACTTGCCTCCTATTGAAGTCCTCAAAAGGACATTTTCCTCAGCTGATGAAAAGGGCAAGGTAACTGCTGTGATTGATGAAGGCATTCGTCCATTGGATGGTCAATTTCGCAAGGCTACATCTTACTCCACCAATGATGACTCTGCCACACATGAATCTGCCGCCAACAATGCCAAGCAAAATCCTCAAGCCACAGCACCTAGGGTGATGACTGATCGTGAATTACTCCTCAGTCTTCATCAGAAGGTTGATCGCAATCACAAATGGGTCAAGCGTCAGTTGGTTCAATTCTTCACAACATGACTTCAACACAGAATGCAGTGAAGAAAAACCACTACTACCTCCATGAAACCCTCAACCGCACCTGGGCTGTTCTGTCTCACGTTTACAGCGCTGAAGATCTGAAGAAAATGGGTCTCAAAGAAGAGTTTGACTGGTCTGCACCTCCTCCGAAGAAATACAAGAAGGTCAAGGTTCCTTCTTTGGTGGCCACCTCCTATTCTTCATCTC
The DNA here is from genome assembly GCA_021605205.1 of Aegilops longissima. NCBI lineage: Eukaryota > Viridiplantae > Streptophyta > Magnoliopsida > Poales > Poaceae > Aegilops > Aegilops longissima. Next base: position 765,128,639 of record CM038677.1, read on the forward strand.
GTGTGACTGATGAATATGAAGACTTGGACGACACTGCGGCAGGCCCTACTTCGACCAACGACCCCAACAACGCTGGCGCTCCTTCCTCAACTTGATTATCTTCAGGGGCGTTAGTCCTCAGTTTCGATCCTTTTGGTCATTCGATGACAAAGGGGGAGAAATCTGAGTTAGTCTTCAAGCGGGTCTATTATAAGGGCGTTTTTGTTAAGTTACAACTCTCGTTCTTCCGAAACTTTTATTGGATCGAGTTGTAAACTTAAACCCGATGGTGGTCTGATACTTCTGCTACGTTATTCTGCATGCTTATTCCTCGTTAATGTTATTGCACGCATGCTGAATTACGTCAGTCACCATATTTCATCATGCATTTCAAATTCTTCATATTATATATCAAATGCGTGTATGAATTACAAGATATAGGGGGAGATCTCCATGATTCAACTCTTCAAGTGTGCATTGCTTCAAAAGCAAATTCCTCACTATGCACATCTTGAGGGGGAGTTCTTCAATATCTTGCAATCAAATTCCTCAATATCAGTATTTACACTTCATATATTTATCCCCGTTGAAAACTTAACCTATATTTTCATCAATCACCAAAAAGGGGGAGATTGTAAGTGCATCTAGTGCCCCTTAGTGATTTTGGTGTATTGAAGACTTATAGGTTAAGGATCTAATGTGTTTATGAGTGTACATAGGCCTATAAGTCTATGAGGAGTTTGATATTTACAGAGAAAGTCGACCCCTAAAACTGAAGTTCTTCGATTGAAGACTTTGATATCCTGAAGACTTTCTGAAGACTTTGAAAGTGAAGAAATTGGTGTGACCTTGAAGACTTGGTATTCATTCGAGGAACATGAAGCGTGAAGACTTTTGTTTTCATAGTTTTATTTTCTCTTTCTTGAGTCATAGGAAACACCGTACTGTTAAAGGGGGTCGAGAAATACTAAGGAGAAAATTTCCATGTGATGCTCAACTCAAAATCCTACACCTACCAATCCCTTCGAGTGAAGCCATTGGAAATCTCATACAGTTCAGTCAATTTCTTCAGTAACAGAGACGCAGTTCTTCAGGTCACTGAGGACTTTGTTCTGACTGAGGAGTTAGGAATTCGCCAGTGTGAATTGCCTACACTGTGAGGAATATGATAGCCCTGAGGAACTTGAACCTCAAATTTCCGACCGTTGCTGTGCTACGCGCCAGCTGTCCCAAAATATCTTATCCATCCGACGGTCATATCATTGAAGGGCATTTATGTCTTATCATGTCGGGCTGCTCCCTTGGCTATAAATAGCCGCCCCCTACAACCACTAGCTGGTTGGCTGCTCCACGAGAAACTGACACTTGTCATTTGAGAGCATCCCATCCTCCGAGGACTTTGAGCGAAAATCATCAAGTGAGGAAAATCCAAACCCAAACCCAAACACCTACAAACCCAAAGTGATTGAGCATCACTGAAGAGATTGATCCTGCATGGATCTGACGCTTGTTACCTTTGAAGACTGTGCTTCTTCCAGACGGTTAGGCGTCATGGTCTAGAGCATCCAAGAGGAATTGTGGATCGCCGAGTGACCGAGTTTGTGAAGGTTCGGAAGTCACCTGAAGACTTACCACGAGTGATTGGACAAGGACTGTGTGTTCTTAGTTCAAGGAGAATACGGTGAGGACTTGGTGTCCCGAGCTGCGTGCTCAGGACTGGGTGTCCGGGACTATGTGTCCTCGAGTTTAAATACTCAGCCGCTCCAACCAGATGTACAACTGAGACAGCAGTTGGAACTGGTCTACCAAATCATTGTCTTCACCAAGCTTACTGGTTCCATTTCCTCAACTCTTTCATTTCCTCAGTATTGTGCTGCTTGTTTATCATATCTGTGTTTGAAGACTTTGACTGAAGACTTTCTCAATTTCCGCAGTTCAATTTCTTCAGTCAGTTTGTCTTCATCTTGTGCTATCCTGTGTTTACGCTTTCTGTACTCTGTGTTTGTCTTCATTTCATCATGATGACCATGCTTGTATTCTGCTATGTTTACTTCTGAGTACTTATTCCGCTGCTAGTAGTTCTTCGCTAAGGAATTTCCTCACTAGCAAATTCCTCAGTGAAGAATTTCATAAAAATCGCCTATTCACCCCCCTCTAGTCGATATAATGCACTTTCACACTTGCGTCGGAGGGGGTCGCTAGATTACGAGATTCTGGCAGCACTAGCTTCCCTCACCCTGCAATCGGCACCACTTGTGCATCGATGGATGTTCTTGGCTTCAGAGACCACTATGGGTGCCTGGCTACTTGTCTAGTGGGTCCAAGTTTCTCGGTTGCGTGGCTGGGTCCACGTCTGAATCGTGTGCACTTGCATCTTCTTCGTTGGTTCAGTGACTAATCGGCGAGGATCAATGTTGCATTTTCTATTATTTTCTAATATTTTCCTCTGCCTTGGAATAACTTTGCTCTTTGTCGGTGTAGGACTTTCTGTGTGTGCGTTAGTGTTGGATGTGTGGATCCTAATTGTGCAGTGTTTGTGTTATCACTTGATGCTTCATGATGAGTTCATAAAGAACATCCTTATAAATAAATGGAATGGCATTCTATCAATAAAAGATCATGATAGTTTAGACGGGTTTCGAAACGAGATATGCACCAAAATGGGTACGGTGCACTAGATACCAATGCTTTATCATTTACAATTAATTTGTATATTCATAGATGTTATTCCTTTCAAATTTGGGGGCTTTGTCAACTTTTTAGGAGAGAGACAATACATCTGTTCAATTTCTTTTAAATTTTTGTCTCTCCATCCACATTTGTGACTTGATTCAGGATTGGCTAAGCTTAATTGTCATGAACATTGACTCCTGGGCCAACTTTCACTTGGTAAAGGATTGGTTGTGTTCCGATATTCATCTCTAGAACGTCTAGGGGCATGTCATATTGCGCGTGCCAATTTGTTGGGCAATATGGACCAAAAATCCGCGAGATTCTTCTGAAATAATTTCATCCATGTCACCAAACATCGATACAAAGATTTAACTAGAAGACGTGGATGGAGTATCCCTAGGGCTAAGCACACGAGCTATATCATACAACGGGAGTGTACCTTTTCATTTGTTTTCGAGCCTTCGAAGCATCCTTATCTAGCATGAAACACACCTCGACACTAATCACAATGGCAAAATTTCATTTTCAGCAACATTTATTCAAAATAAAATAATAATATTATATGAAAATTCATATAATAGGAATACCATTATCATTTGGCAGAAGTATATGTAAAAGAATCTAATACGGAGTGAAGATAAAGAAGCTCATCTCTCTACAATTTTTATTGGTACAATAATTATTTGTCAATGAGAATATAATGGTTATAAAAAACTTAGATAGTGCCTAAATAATTAGACTACAAGGAATACTATTAGTCGTCACATTTCTAAGATCTCATTTGATTATGTGTGAGAAATAAGCAATCAAAAACCTCTCGTCCACACAGAACAGACTGGAAGATACAACTTTTTCTAGAAACTCTTCTCCATAGTGTCAAGGATGAGTTATGAGATGTTGGTACTTTGTGAGAGGTGCTGGCGGTGAGGCATTATCTTTAACTACATGTGGGAAACACTAGCTTTTATTTATTACACACTAAAAGCACTACGAAGAAAAGATTTATCAGCATAATCTAGAGCGCATGATATAGGGTAATCTAGAGATATGTTTAAAACTATATCAGCAACACAATAAATAGACCGTTTCGTACCGGTGGGTCAATGTCTACAAAAAACACAATAAATAGATTATTCCATTCCTAATAATATGTATTTTACATTCTATCAGTTGAACATTCAATAGAACATTCCAGATACATTCAATGGATTTTTTGCGAGGAAACTTCTGATCTATTCATCAACCATTACACTACAAAGAACACATAAATAACAAAAATTGCATCCATGTCCGTAGAGCACCAAGTGGTGACTACAAGCACTAAAATGAGCCGAAGGTGCGGCGCCATCATCGTCCCTCCCACACCGGAGTCAGGCCAAACTTGTTGTAGTAGACAGTTGGAAAGTCGTCGTGCTAAGGCCCCACAGGACCAGCGCACCAAAACAGCAACTGTCGCCAATGAAGAGAAGTATAGATCGAAAGGATCCAACCCATAGACACACGAACAAATATTGGATACAAGCAGATTCACCGAAGACCAGCATCGACTGAATCCCGTGAGATACGCAGGAGACACACCTCTACACGCCATCCGATGATGCTAGACGCATCACTGAATGGCAGCTAGGCCAGATAACATTATTCCATCTTTAGAGAGCCGCCACTGCCTCAACTTCCTAAGCAGGACGCAAACCCTAAACGAACTCAAAAAACACCTAAAAGCAAAGCAAGATCCCTCCCGCTGGCAAGGGAGACTCCACTCTGCCGCCATAACCCAGGGCCACTAGAGACGAGGCAGACAGACATGAGGCAATGGAACCCTAAATTTTATTTCTTTCTTCGGAAGGAGGTGGCTGTTGCGTTGCACACCTTGGATTTTTGTGTCATCCAAATGGATTTGTCAAGGGACACACCTAAAATTTTGGATCATTGGATAGACTCAAAAGGGGAAATGAAAACCAATTTAAAACTGTGCTCGGCCGTGAAGTGGCAACAAATAGTGGAAAATTGGAGATGTAGTATAACTACAAAAAAATCATTTTCTCTCTCTTTGGATAGCCAGGTGGACACCAAATGTCGACTCATGTCAACCAGCACGCTAGTGCATGCTACGCACGTGACACATATTAGGTTTTTCTTTATCCTTTTTTGATTTAAATATATATGGTTGCCAAAAGTCAATTCCATTAATTAAACTAAAAACATAACTAAAGATTAAATAAACTCTGAAGGAAATATGCCCTAGAGGCAATAATAAAGTTGTTATTTATATTTCCTTATATGATGATAAATGTATATTATTCATGCTACAATTGTATTAACCGAAAACTTAGTACATGTGTGAATACATAGACCAACAGAGTGTCCCTAGTATGCCTCTACTTTACTAGCTCGTTAATCAAAGATGGTTAAGTTTCCTAACCATAGACATGTGTTGTCACTTGATCAATGGGATCACATCATTGGAGAATGATGTGATGCACAAGACCCTTCCGTTAGCTTACTATAATGATCGTTTAGTTATATTGCTATTCACTGGTGCGCGTCGGTCCTAAACAAACGGTTTTTACCCCTTTCCGCGACGGCATTTGGAACGCCAAGTGAGTGTGGGCGATAGGGGGGTCCTTCCCACACGACCCAGAAACCGTTGGGGATATGCCCTCCTGGCACACACACGCTCGGCAAAATGAGGTCATGTGCAACCAACAAGCACTCAAATGCAGAAATACGTACAGTAGTGGTAAAAAATACAATTATATAGGCAAAATCATTTCTGGTCGTAAGTACATCCCACACAGTCAGTCACCACTAAATGCATCCGTTCGTATATACATCTCACACAGGCACTACAAGGAAAACGTTTGCGCAAGGTGGCGTAACGCAAACAGTTATGAAGAGAATGTCGTGTGTGATTGTTCATTGATCCAACATGATTTAGTCCTAGAAACTGCGTGCGTTGCCTTAGGTCATCGCCCACGGTGTTTTCTCATTAACCGTTGCAATAGGAAAACTCAATTAGCAAACTAATTGGCTAATTAGCGGGCTAATTGGCCTATTATTAATAATCCATTTACTAATCTAATTGACATTCATATTAAGCACATAATATATTCCATTTCCATATTAAGCAAGCAGGATTTCATAATTGAAATACATCGGAGTAGAACATGATATAGCTTCAGCACTCAGCTACCCCATTACAGAACTGAACCAGCAGCAAGATTCACATGCAACATCTAGAACCTTTCGAAATTAGCATCATAGACTGTACATAGAGAGATGCATCTCATCTGGAAAACTACTGAAGCGTAAGGCGAATATTGAGCCTTCATTCATGTTGAAGGTCTTTGTAACTTTAAGCCAGTGCCTGTGGATGATTGACCGTCCATCCTTCGACCTCTTCAGGAACACTTCAATATTGAACCATGGGTGTTGTATGGAAACTTTCCTCGCCTCCTGACCACAGAGGTGAATTGAGAGGTAATCATCAGTGAAGCCTGAAAACAAGGATGTGCATAAATATCTTCTCTATATTGGAAATGGGGCAAAGAAATACAAAAAGGCAAGGTATAATAGTTAGTACCATCTTGTAAACCTCAGTGCTTCCCATTGTTTCCTTGCAACACATATAAGGTAGTTAGTCATCAGGTTAAGTAAGGGTTCGCATGCTATCAGTAAAATATGTTGATGATAAATAAGCACATTGCAGATTCATCAGATTAATTCAAGCCACATGAAAAACCCATTTTTCCAAACCAAGCATGATTAGGAACTAGGAAATATATCACTTGTATATGTTTCTCATGTATTAAGTGCAGCCAAATTCGATTTATTCCTCACATGGTATACAATAACAGAATGCAGCCACAGCAATTGAACATCGCATTGCAGAATTGAACCAAGCAGTTAACTAAACACCACAACAATTGAACCAAACGTTAACTGAGCACCACATTGCACAATATAACATACTCCTGATAGAAGATCAGACAGTTAATCAAACCAAGCATGCTTAACAACTTGGAAATATAGCAATTGTATTTGTTTCTCATGTATTTAGTACAACTAAATTAAATTTATTCCTCACATGGTATACAATAATAGAATGCAGCCACAACAATTGAACATCGCATTGTAGAATTGAACCAAGCAGCTAACTAAACACCACAACAAGTGAACCAAGCCACAAAAAATGAACCAAGCAGTTAACTAAACACCAATTGAACAATATAAAATACTCCTAATAGAAGATCAGACAGTTAACCAAACCAAGCACTCTTAACAACTTGGAAATATTGCACCGTGAAGAATTGAACATCATATTTGCAGAATTGAACCAAGCAGTTAATTGAACATCACATTGCATGATATATAGAACATATACACTACAGCAGAAGATTGGATGGTGAAAGTAGATAGCACAATTCACTATAATTTGTTAAGGAAAGGCAGTAGCTAGCAAACTGAACATGGGTCCTCATAGTGAGCTAATAAGACAAGCTACTCCTCATTGTCGGAGATATCAATGACGATTGGATCCTTGGACATGGAAGAAGGCGAGGCCTCCGCATCGTGGGTGCCCTCGTTGTAGTGGTGAGTTGCCTGAGCCGCTCCGGGCACCAACCTGCTGGTTCTCGAGATGAGGTAAGCACGTGCACGCTGAGAAAACACCTCGTAGTCTTTATCGAAGGCACCGACAGTGGCCTCAAGAAAACGCCATGAACTGTCGTTTAAAGCAGCCAACCGCGTCGCGCCATCGGCGTGCGAGGTGTCAACGGTGGCCTCGACGGTGAGGTGCTCCTCCAAGATATGGGGGTCGGCACGAATGGCAGCCATCGCGACCTCATCCGCGTGTGCGGCCGCGATTTGCTTCTCGGCTGCCAAATGCTCCTTGAGGTCCTGGCTATACTGCGTGCACCATGGCTTAGGCCGGCACTTATTTGGTGGAGAAGTCGGTGATTTGGGTTGAAGGTGTCGCGCTCGCGCTGGCGGTCGGGGCATGTAGGATGTGGAAGGAGGAGGAGTATGGGGGTTGGGTGTGGATTACCTGCCTGGATAGGCGAGGCCGAGCAGCGTGAAGGAGGGTCGCCGGCGAGGAGGCGGTGACGCTGCAAGCAAGGAGTGAAGGTTTCAACTAGGAAAGGAAGGCGGAAAGGGGGGAAACATGGCTTTTGGTAAGGGGGAGGGGTCGGGGAGGTAGATATTTTCGCGGAAGCCGAAAATTTGGAATCGCTTCAGACAAAAAACTGGCGCGCAAACTTTCATCGGACACGGTCCCTTATTCAGACACGGTCCAAAGATATTTTGTGCTGCATCTCACACGGTTGGTTAGAGCAAACTGTGTGGGATCTACTTGATTTTTGGTCTTGATTTGAATTACATAATGGGGTCACAACGGCCAAGGACGGTGTTTGAATTGCTAGATCTTTTATCTGTAGTGATTATAAAAGAATTGGAATTATTCAGGGTTCGTTTGGACATTTTTATGCATTAAGTGAGTTTTCAATGCATTTATGTGCATAATTCAAATTTTAAGTACATGCACATGCTCCAGTGCATATAAACTCGTTGAAAAATCAAATCTTTGTCCTTGGGTGCATGCTTAGGTCCAATGCAAGAAATGGGAATGAATTTCAAACACCAGGGCATCGTTGATTGCCGGCAAAACATTGAGATGCCTGGTTTTTAAATTCTAGTAAATCCAAAACTCGACTGAAATTCATGAAACTTGGCATGCTATCATGGAGCGGCATCAAGATGCCGTGGTACAAATTTCGTCCCATTTGGGGCAGGTTTGGGTCTATGCTTCTCACAAACCGGAGCTTCTCACAACAAGCATGATGGTTTTTGGTAGGGAACGTCCCACCTTTGGGGACGAAACTATATCCATTGCCTCTTATTTCTTTCAAATTTTTTTCTTGTGTCAACATAGAACAACAGTAATGTTGTGTGATTTTTTTATTTTTCGGGGTTTGTTTGGACATTTTTATGCATTAACTGAGTTCTCAATGCATTTATGCGCATAATTCAAATTTGAACTACATGAGCATGCTCCAGTGCATATAAACTGGTTGAAAAATCAAATCTGTATCCTTGGGTGCATGCTTAGGTCCCATGCAAGAAATGGGAATGAATTTCAAACACCAGGGCACAATTGATTGCCGGCAAAACATTGAGATGCCTCGTTTTTAAATCCTAGTAAATCCAAAACTCGTCTGAAATTCATGAAACTTGGCATGCTATCATGGAGCGGCATCAACATGCCGTGGTACACATTTTGTCCCATTTGGGGCAGGTTTGGATCTATGCTTCTCACAAACCGGAGCTTCTCACAACAAGCATGATGATTTTTGGTAGGGAACGTCCCACCTTTGGGGACGAAACGATATCCATTGCCTCTTATTGCTTTCAAATTTTTTTCTCGTGTCAACATAGAACAGCAGGAGTGTTGTGTGAATTTTTGTGATTTTTCGGGGTTCATTTGGACATTTTTATGAATTAACTGAGTTTTCAATGCATTTATGCGCATAATTCAAATTTGAACAACATGCGCATGCTCCAGTGCATATAAACTAGTTGAAAAATCAAATCTGTGTCCTTGGGTGCATGCTTAGGTTCCATGCAAGAAATGGGAATGAATTTCAAACACCAGGGCACCGTTGATTGCCGGCAAAACATTGAGATGCCTGGTTTTTAAATCCTAGTAAATCCAAAACTCGTCTGAAATTCATGAAACTTGGCATGCTATCATGGAGCGGAATCAACATGCTGTGGTACAAAATTTGTCCCATTTGGGGTAGGTTTGGGTCTATGCTTCTCACAAACTGGAGCTTCTCACAACAAGCATCATGGTTTTCGGTAGGGAACGTTCCACTTTTGGGGACGAAACAACATCCAGTGCCTCTTATTGCTTTCAAATTTTTTTCTCGTGTCAACATAGAACAACAGAAGTGTTGTGTTAATTTCTGTGATTTTTTAGGGTTCGTTTGGACATTTTTATGCATTAGCTGAGTTTTCAATGCATTTATGTGCATAATTCAAATTTGAACTACATGCGCATGCTCCAGTGCATATAAATTGGTTGAAAAATCAAATATGTCTCCTCGGGTGCATGCTTAGGTCCCATGCAAGAAATGAGAATGAATTTCAAACATCAGGGCACCGTTGATTGCCGGCAAAACATTAAGATGCCTGGTTTTTTAATTCTAGTAAATCTTAAACTCGTCTGAAATTCATGAAACTTGGCATGCTATCATGGAAGGGCACCCGACATGCTGTGGTATTTTTTGTGTCCATTTTGAGAGAGGGCGCACTCGAATAATGACAGCCAACAAAGGCATTTTGCAAAAAAAATAGCTGCCACTTTAATATCTCAAACATTTGTATAATTCAAACCATGTGCGTTCGGTTAACCATTCACATGACGCCACGTGTCTTGGTTTTAATGGCTATAGGAGGTGCCATGTGGACAACTCCTTGACTGAATGGGAGGCGTGCGAGCACAGTCCGGTGCGTAGGCTCACTGGGAAGCGTACAAGCTGTTCAACACAGGATCTATGCATCTCTTGAATGCAAACGGTTTAGATTACGGTATGCAAATTAAAGCCATACTTCGGCGCTAAGCCAAGAGACACTGCGATTTGTCAACATATGCAGCTAAAAATCAATATCACTATCTATTTTTTGCAACTAAAATTCAGTAATTAACCATAGATTTCATTCATACTAGAGATTAAGCAGTCGTTCTCACCGGGAAGCAAGACAGCCTTGGACCACCGCCCGCCTCGCTCCCAGTGGTCTATATTAATGGCGCCGCGAGCGGCCGCACGCCCCCATCCTCGCCACACACACAATTCCTCTCTCTCCGCCCGCATCCTCGACACCGCTCTGAGTCCTTAAAGCCGTCCAGCACGAGGATGATGCCGGGCCCCATCGGAGGGAGTGGCGACGCTGGGCTGCTGAAGCACCGAGCACGGCGTGAATATGGAGACAGAGGTTCCCCCCCCCGACGAGGTGGAGAACGAGGCTGCCAACAAGCGGAGGCGGGTCGAGAAAGAACCGCAAGCGACTCCAGCATGCCTATACTTCATCAACAACCTCCCCGATGATATGTCGATAGTCATCGTATCCCTCCTCCCAATCAGAAATCGGGCGAGGACAGCCGCCGTTTCCCGGTGGTGGCACACCATATGGCTCCGCACCCCTGTCAACCTCCTCCAAGCCCACAAGCTTTGCCATGGCTATCGCCGAAGCTTGGATGCGTTCTCCCAGATCCTCGGCACTCACCATGGCCCAATCAAAGGCCTTATCGCGAGCAAGTTCCGTTCCAATGGCAAGTAGCGAGCCAACCTTGACGAGTGGTACCGATCCCGCGCCATAGATCAGCTCGAGAAGCTAAGTTATAATGATGGGCATATGAGCTTGCTGCCAACATCCGCGCTCCGCCGCATACCATACGCCTGCGCCCGCCAAGTTCATGAACTGCCATCCCCCCCTTAATGACGCGCCCGCTCTTTTTCTACCATGACTGAAGCACCTCGATCTCGTCACCATTCGCATCCCAAAGGATGACATGGAGCGCCTGCTCCGCGGCTGTACTACACTCGAGTTCCTTCGTCTTCAGGCGATGAATTGGTCAAGTACCTTGCACATGACCTCCTAGACTCTCCGCACTATTTATGTGTGTTGCTGGTGCTGCAATGAGAAATCACAAAAGGTGGACCACAATATGGTCATCCAGGACACACCTTCACTTGAGAGATTACTTGTAGTTGATCAACAAGGTCCAACAAGAATCAATGTCATTTCTGCACCGAAATTGAAAGTGGTGGGCTACTCGTCTGTCAAATACTACAACTTTCAGGTACAACAATCGCCTTATATACCTCTCCTTCTTGATATCATCGTTATTTCTAGTTTTGAAGATGTATGTTTGTCTGTCATCCAGCGAAGCTTCACCAAGACTCTGGGCACAGTGAAGGTCTTCGCACTAGAATCTGTCGTCCCCAACCTGGACCAAGTTTTCAGTTGCATGAGATGCTTTCCGTGCGTGAAGAAGCTGTATATCGAGGTGATGTTCCTTTCCTGTTAAATGTTAACCATAAGGGTGTTCAATTTTTTACACCTTTTCCCAAGTTTACAATGACTATGTACTACGATTTCTGAAGGAATTTTGGAGGATTTTAGGACATACACCCCTACCCCATATTGGTTGCTTCATTCATATGGTTACAATCGTCCATAAGCATTTATCCTTTGGATTCATCTGTACTAGTTTTCTTAGGGATTTTTTCATCCAATCCAACCTCTTGTGAAGAAGGCTACATGTTTCTAGATTGTAATCAAATTAACGCCCATGTTAGTCATGACAGATCGAAGATGGCATGTTGGTGCATTTTGCAAATCCTGCAAACCAAATGGGCGTGTAGCAGTGTTCAAAACTACATGTAGGCACTAACACGTTCTCTTCTTTTGAAGTGCATATTAGGCCCGGTGGAAGATGTTGATAAGACAATCACATCGAATGCCTGGATCTGCATCTCTCAAAAATTACTTTGAATTCCTACTGAGGGACCCCACCGGAGATTACACTCGCCATGTTCTCTCTTGCCAGAGCAAAGGTGCTGAGGGTACTGAGGTTGAACACGCATTTAATTAGGAAAGATCAATGGTATGATTATCAGAGGCGGCTGGTACTGCAGAATGGAAGTGCCTCCAAAAATGCCAAACTTCGTATTGGAAGAGCATATGGCAAAGCAACTGGAAGTTATTGTGTCAAACCCATACATGACTCTTCAGCGGTTGATCCCTTTTCAGAAATTATGCAGCTTGCAATGTTTGAATTTGGGCGTTGTAATCTTTGAACTTGAACCTTGCAATATTAATGGTATTTGTTATATTGAACCATTTTTGTTCACTTGTCTCAATGCAAACAATTCATACGGGTGAACCGCATGTCGTACATCGCACACACCTTGATCTGGCTGACCATTTCTTTTGTGTTGCCTAATCATAAACAGTTCATCCGAGTGAACTGTATGTTGTACATCGCACACACCTTGATCTGGCTAACCGTTTCTTTGTGTTGTCAAATCACAAACAGTTCATCCGAGTGAACCGTATGCTGTACATCGCACACGCCTTCATCAGGCTGCCCGTTTCTTTTGTTCCGCCTCATCGCAAACAGTTCATTGGACTGAACCATATGCCCTGGATCGCACACGCAACTAAAATCTGAACCGTGTTTGATGCATCCTCCATTGCAAACGTTTTGCACCTTTTTTGACGGTTTTTTTACATCCCCATTTGTGATTAATGCATCGCACACAGTTCCGTAAAAGGGTCTCTGATCGTAGTGTCGCGTTAGCAACATCCTGCAGTAGTGATTGCTTTCTTCATGACTTATACATGTTCCTCTGACTATGATATTATGCAACTCCCGAATACCGGAGGAACACCTTGTGTGCTATCAAATGTCACAACGTAACTGGGTGATTATAAAGATGCTCTACAGGTGTCTTCAATGGTGTTTGTTGAGTTGGCATAGATCGAGATTAGGATTTGTCACTCAGTGTATCAGAGAAGTATCTTTGGGCTCTCCCGGTAATGCACATCACTATAAGGCTTGGAAGCAATGTGACTAATGAGTTAGTTACGGGATGATGCATTACGGAACGAGTAAAGAGACTTGCCGGTAACGAGATTGAACTAGGTATGATGATACCGACGATCGAATCTCGGGCAAGTAACATACCGATGACAAAGGGAACAACGTATGTTGTTATGAGGTTTGACCGATAAAGATCTTCGTAGAATATGTAGGAGACAATATGAGCATCTAGGTTCCGCTATTGGTTATTGAGCGGAGATGTGTCTCGGTCATGTCTACACAGTTCTCGAACCCGTAGGGTCCGCACGCTTAACGTTCGATGACGATTTGTATTATGAGTTGTGTGATTTGATGACCGAAGTTTGTTCGGAGTCCCGGATAAGTTCGTGGACATGATGAGGAATCTCGAAATGGTCGAGAGGTAAAGATCGATATATTGGAAGGTTATATTCCGACACGGGAATGGTTCCGAAGTGTTTCGGGTATTTTCCGGAGTACCGGGAGGTTACTGGAACCCCCGGGGAAAGATATGGGCCTTATGGGCAATAGGAGGGAGGCTAATCAGCCCACAAGGGGCTGGTGCGCCCCCCACAAGGGAGGAGGCCAAATTGGACTTGGGAAGGGGGCGTCACCCCGCTTTCCTTCTCCTACTCCCTCTCATTCCCTCCCCCCCCCCCCTCCGGTAGAAGGAAAAAAAGGGTGGGGCCGAATCCTACTAGGACTGGAGTCCTAGTAGGACTCCCCTCTTCTTGGCGCGCCCCTAGTGGCCGGCCTCCTCCCCTCCTCCTTCATATACGGGGGCAAAGGGGCACCCCAAAGCACAATAGACAATCTCTTAGCCGTGGGCGGTGCCCCCCTGGTACGTCTCCAACGTATCTATAATTTTTGATTGTTCCATGCAATTATATATTCTGTTTTGGATGTTCAATGGACTTTATTATACACTTTTATATTATTTTTGGGACTAACCTATTAACCGGAGGCCCAAACCAAATTGCTGTTGTTTTGCCTATTTCAGTGTTTTGAAGGAAAGGAATATCAAATGGAGTCCAAACGGAATGAAACCTTTGGGTACGTGATTTTCGGAACAAACGTGATCCAGAGGACTTGGAGTGGACGTCAAGCAATCAACGAGGAGGCCACGAGGCAGGGAGGCCCGCCTGCCCCCTGGGCACGCCCCCCACCCTCATGGGCCCCTCGTAGCTCTCCTGACCGACCTCTTTCGCCTATATATACTCATATACACTGGAAACATCAGAACAGGAGCCGAAATCCTATTTCCACCGCCACAACCTTTTGTACCCGTGAGATCCCATCTTGGGGCCTTTTCCGGCGCTCCGCCGGAGGGGGCATTGATCACGGAGGGCTTCTACATCAACACCATAGCCTCTTTGATGATGTGTGAGTAGTTTACCTCCGACCTTTGGGTCCATAATTATTAGCTAGATGGCTTGTTCTCTCTCTTTGGATCTTAATACAAAGTTCTCCTCGATTCTCTTGGAGATCTATTTGATGTAATCTTCTTTTTGCGGTGTGTTTGTCGAGATCCGATGAATTGTGGGTTTATGATCAAGATTATCTATTAACAATATTTGAATCTCCTCTGAATTGTTTTATGTATGATTGATTATCTTTGCAAGTCTCTTCGAACTATCAATTTGGTTTGGCCTACTAGATTGATCTTTCTTGCAATGGGAGAAGTGCTTAGCTTTGGGTTCAATCTTGCGGTGCTCGATCCCATTGACAGTAGGGGAAACGAGACGTATTGTATTGTTGCCATCGAGGATAAAAAGATGGGGTTTATATCATATTGCTTGAGTTTATCCCTCTACATCATGTCATCCTGCTTAAAGCATTACTCTGTTCTTGTGAACTTAATACTCTAGATGCATGCTGTATAGCGGTCGATGTGTGGAGTAATAGTAGTAGATGCAGGCAAGAGTCGGTCTACTTTTCACGGATGTGATGCCTATATACATGATCATACCTAGATATTCTCATAACTATGCTCAATTCTATCAATTGCTCGACAATAATTTGTTCACCCACCGTAATACTTATGCTATCTTGAGAGAAGCCACTAGCGAAACTATGGCCCCCAGGTCTATTATCTATCATATTAATCTACCGTTATTTCTACTACCATTTATTTTGCTTCCTTTACTTTCACTCTTTATCATAAAAATACCAAAAATATTATCTTATCATCTCTATCAGATCTCACTTTTGCAAGTGGTCGTGAAGGGATTGACAACCCCTTTATCGCGTTGGTTGCAAGGTTCTTATTTGTTTGTGTAGGTACGAGGGATTTGAGCATGGTCTCCTACTGGATTGATACATTGATTCTCAAAAATTGAGGGAAATACTTACGCTACTTTACTGCATCACCATTTCCTTTTCAAGCGACACCAACGCAGTGCTCAAGAGGTAGCACCCCCCTCCAGAGTTTACCACCTCGGTCATATCGTCCTAGTGCTTAGGCGAAGCCCTGCACCGGTAACTTCATCATCACCGTCGCCACGCCAACGTGCTGACGGAACTCTCCCTCGTCCTCAACTGGATCAATAGCTTGAGGGACGTCATCGTGCTGAACGTGTGCTGAACACGGAGTTGCCATACGTTCAGTACTTGGATCGGTTGGATCGTGAAGACGTTCGACTACATCAACCGCGTTACTAAACGCTTCCGCTTTTGGTCTACGAGGGTACGTGGACACACTCTCTCGTCTCGTTGCTATGCATCTCCTAGATAGGTCTTGCGTAATCGTAGGTAAATTTTTTGAAATACTGCGTTCCCCAACAGTGGCGTCTGAGCCAGGTCTATGCGTAGATGATATATGCATGAGTAGAACAAAAAGAGTTGTGGGCGATAATAGTCATACTGCTTACCAGCAACGTCTTACTTTGATTCGACAGTATTGTTGGATGAAGCGGCCCGGACCGACATTACATGACCACGTTCATGAGACTGGTTCTACCGACGTGCTTTGCACACAGGTGGCTGGTGGGTGTCTGTTTCTCCAACTTTAGTTCAATCGAGTTTGACTAAGCCCGGTCCTTGTTGAAGGTTAAAACAACACACTTGACGAAAAATCGTTGTGGTTTTGATGCGTAGGTAAGAACGGTTCTTGCTAGAAGCCCATAGCAGCCACGTAAAACTTGTAACAACAAAGTAGAGGACGTCTAACTTGTTTTTGCAGGGCATGTTGTGATGTGATATGGTCAAGACGTGATGAGATATAAATAGTTATATGAGATGATCATGTTTTGTTAAATTTATCGGCAACTGGCAGAATCCTTATGGTTGTCTCTTTATTGCATCAGATGCAAGCGCCATATAATTGCTTTACTTTATCGCTATGAGATAGCAATAGTTGGCGAGACGACCATGTGACGACACGTTGATAAAGATCAAGATGATGGAGATCATGGTGTCATGCCGGTGACGATGGAGATCATGACGGTACTTTGGAGATGGAAATCAAAGGCACAAGATGATGATGGCCATATCATGTCACATATTTTGATTGCATGTGATGTTTATCTTTTATGCATCTTATTTTGCTTAGTTCGTGCTACCTCTTGAGCACTGCGTTGGATTTCCCCGAAGAGGAAAGGATGATGCAGCAAAGTAGCGTAAGTATTTCACTCAGTTTTTGAGAACCAAGGTATCAATCCAGTAGGAAGCTACGCGCGAGTCTCTCATACCTACACAAAGCAAATAACTCCTCGCAACCAACGCGAATAGGGGTTGTCAATCCCTTCACGGTCACTTACGAGAGTGAGATCTGATAGAGATGATAGATAATATTTTTGGTATTTTTGGTATAAAGATGCAAAGTAAAATAAAAAGCAAAGTAAAAGCAAAGGCAATAATAAAGTGATGGAAGATTAATATGATGAGAATAGACCCGGGGCCATAGATTTCACTAGTGGCTTCTCTCAAGAGCATAAGTATTTTACGGTGGGTGAACGAATTACTGTTGAGCAATTGCCAGAATTGAGCATAGTTATGAGAATATCTAGGCATGATCATGTATATAGGCATCACGTCCGAGACAAGTAGACCGACTCCTGCCTGCATCTACTACTATTACTCCACACATCGACCGCTATCCAGATGCATCTAGAGTATTAAGTTAATGAAAACAGAGTAACGCTTAAGCAAGATGACATGATGTAGAGGGATAAATTCATGCAATATGATAAAACCCCATCTTGTTATCCTCGATGGCAATAATACAATACGTGCCTTGCTGCCCCCATCACACCGGGAAAGGACACCGCAAGATTGAACCCAAAACTAAGCACTTCTCCCATTGCAAGAAAACCAATCTAGTAGGCCAAACCAAACTGATAATTCGAAGAGACTTGCAAAGATAACCAATCATACATAAAAGAATTCAGAGAAGATTCAAATATTGTTCATAGATAATCTTGATCATAAACCCACAATTCATCGGTCTCAACAAACACACCGCAAAAAGAAGAGTACATCGAATAGATCTCCATGAGAGAGGGGGACAACATTGTATGAGATCCAAAAAGAGAGAAGAAGCCATCTAGCTACTAACTGTGGACCCGAAGGTCTGAGGTAAACTACTCACACTTCATCGGAGGGGCTATGGTGATGATGTAGAAGCCCTCCATGGTGGATTCCCCTTCCGGCAGAGCTCCGGAACAGGCCCCAAGATGGGATCTCGTGGGTACAGAAGGTTGCGGCGGTGGAATTACATTTTTGGCTCCATATCTGATCCTTTGGGGGTACGTAGGTATATATAGGAGGAAGGAGTACGTCGGTGGAGCTTCGTGGGGCCCACGAGGGTGGGGGGCGCGCCCTAGGGGGCTGGGCGCGCCCCCTACCTCGTGCCCACCTCGTGGCTTTCTTGACGTAGGGTCCAAGTCTCCTTGGTCATATTCGGTGAGAAAATCACGTTCCTGAAGGTTTCATTCTGTTTGGACTCCATTTGATATTCCGTTTCTTCGAAACACTGAAATAGGCAAAAAAACAACAATTCTGGGCTGGGCCTCCGGTTAATAGGTTAGTCCCAAAAGTAATATAAAAGTGGAAAGTAAAGCCCAATATAGTCCAAAACAGTAGATAATATAGCATGGAGCAATCAAAATTATAGATACGTTGGAGACGACGCATCCCCAAGCTTAATTCCTGCTCGTCCTCGAGTAGGTAAATGATAAAAAAGAATTTTTGATGCGGAGTGCTACTTGGCATAATTTAAATGTAACTCTTCTTAATTGTGGTATGAATATTCAGATCCGAAAGATTCAAGACAAAAGTTTAGTATTGACATAAAAATAATAATATTTCAAGCATACTAACAAAGCAATTATGTCTTCTCAAAATAACATGGCCGAAGAAAGTTATCCCTACAAAATCATATAGTCTGGCTATGCTCTATCTTCACCACACAAAGTATTTAAATCATGCACAACCCCGATGACAAGCCAAGCAATTGTTTCATAGTTTTGACATTTTCAAAACTTTTTCAATCCTCACGCAATACATGAGCGTGAGCCATGGATATAGCACTATATGTGGAATAGAATGGTGGTTGTGGAGAAGACAAAAAGGGAGAAGATAGTCTCACATCAACTAGGCGTATCAACGGGCTATGGATATGCCCATCGATAGATATCAATGTGAGTGAGTAGGGATTGCCATGCAACGGATGCACTAGAGCTATAAGTATATGAAAGCTCAACAAGAGAAACTAAATGGGTGTGCATCCAACTCGCTTGCTCACGAAGACCTAGGGCAATTTGAGGAAGCCCATCATTGGAATATACAAGCAAAGTTCTATAATGAAAAATTCCCACTAGTATATGAAAGTGACAAAATGAGAGACTCCCTATCATGAAGATCATGGTGCTACTTTGAAGCACAAGTGTGGTAAAAGGATAGTAACATTGTCCCTTCTCTCTTTTTCTCTCATTTTTTTATTTGGGCCTTTTCTCTTTTTTTATGGCCTCTTTTTTTTCGTCCGGAGTCTCATCCCGACTTGTGGGGGAATCATAGTCTCCATCATCCTTTCCTCACTTGGGACAATGCTCTAAAAATAATGATCATCACACTTTTATTTTTCTTACAACTCAACAATTACAACTCGATACTTAGAACAAAATATGACTCTATATGAATGCCTCTGGCGGTGTACCGGGATATGCAATGAATCAAGAGTAACATGTATGAAAGAATTATGAACGATGGCTTTGCCACAAATACTATGTCAACTACATGATTATGCTAGCAATATGACAATGATGGAGCGTGTCATAATAAACGAAACGGTGGAAAGTTGCATGGCAATATATCTCGGAATGGCTATGGAAATGCCATGATAGGTAGGTATGGTGGCTATTTTGAGGAAGGTATATGGTGGGTGTATGATACCGGTGAAAAGTGCGTGGTATTAGAGAGGCTAGCAATGGTGGAAGGAAGGAAAGTGCGTATAATCCATGGACTCACATTAGTCATAAAGAACTCATATACTTATTGCAAAAATCTAGAAGTTATCAAAGCAAAGTATTACGCGCATGCTCCTAGGGGGATAGATTGGTAGGAAAAGACCATCGCTCGTCCCCGACCGCCACTCACAAGGAAGACAATCAATAAATAAATCATGCTCCGACTTCATCACATAACGGTTCACCATACGTGCATGCTACGGGAATCACAAAATTTAACACAAGTATTTCTCAAATTCACAACTACTCAACTAGCATGACTCTAATATCACCATCTTCATATCTCAAAACAATTATTAAGCATCAAACTTTTCTTAGTATTCAACGCACTCAAAAGAAATATTTACAAATATTGAATACCAAGCATATTAAGATTATTAAGCAAAATACCATGCTATTTAAGTCTCTCAAAATAATCTAAGTGAAGCATGAGAGATCAATAGTTTCGATAAAACAAATCCACCACCGTGCTCTAAAAGATATAAGTGAAGCACTAGAGCAAAACTATATAGCTCAAAAGATATAAGTGAAGCACATAGAGTATTCTAACAAATTCCAAATAATGTATGGCTCTCTCAAAAGGTGTGTACAGAAAGGATGATTGTGGTAAACTAAAAAGTAAAGACTCAAATCATACAAGACGCTCCAAGCAAAACACATATCATGTGGTGAATAAAAATATAGCTCCAAGTAAAGTTACCGATGGAAGTAGACGAAAGAGGGGATGCCTTCAGGGGCATCCCCAAGCTTTGACTTTTTGGTGTCCTTAGATTATCTTGGGGGTGCCATGGGCATCCTCAAGCTTAGGCTCTTGCCACTCCTTGTTCCATAATCCATCAAAAGATTTCACCCAAAACTTGAAAACTTCACAACACAAAACTCAACAGAAATCTCGTGAGCTCTGTTAGTGAAAGAAAACAAAAGACCACTTCAAGGTACTGTAATGAACTCATTCTTTATTTATATTGGTGTTAAAACTACTGCATTCCAACTTCTATATGGTTTATAAACTATTTAGTAGCCATAGATTCATCAAAATAAGCAAACAACACACAAAAAACAGAATCTGTCAAAAACTGAATAGTCTGTAGTAATCTGTAACTAACGCAAACTTATGAACTCCACAAATTCAGAAAAAATAGGAAGTCCTAGGAATTTTTTTTATTGATCAGCATCAATTGGAATCACTATTTTATCACGTTCTGGTGGTTTTTAACAATTGTTTTCGTGGACAGAAAGTTTCTGGAAATTACAGCAAGATCAAATAACTATTATCCAAGAAGATCCTATAGGTTTAACTTGGCACAAACACTAATTAAAACATAAAACCACATCTAACCAGAAGGTAGATGGATTATTTATTCCTAAGCAGAAGCAAAAGCAAAAAAAACTAAAAATAAAATTGGGTTGCCTCCCAACAAGCGCTATCGTTTAACGCCCCAAGCTAGGCATAAAAGCAAGGATAGATCTAGGTATTGCCATCTTTGGTAGGCAATCCATAAGTGGCTGTCATGATAGATTCATATGGTAATTTTATTTTCCTTCTTGGGAAGTGTTCCATGCCTTTCTTTAACGGAAATTGGAATCTAATATTTGCTTGCTTCATATCAATAATTGCACCAATCGTTCTAAGGAAAGGTCTACCAAGAATAATAGGACAAGAAGGATTGCAATCTATATCAAGAACGATAAAATCTACGGGCACATAATTCCTATTTGAAACAATAAGAACATCATTAATTCTTCCCATAGGTTTCTTAATAGTGGAATCCACAAGGTGCAAGTTTAGAGAGCAATCATCAAAATCGCGGAAATCTAGCAAATCGCACAAAGTTTTGGGAATAGTGGAAACACTAGCACCCAAATCACATAAAGCATAAAATTCATGATCCTTAATCTGAATTTTAATAGTTGGTTCCCACTCATCATAAAGTTTTCTAGGGATAGAGACTTCCAACTGAAGTTTTTCTTCATAAGATTGCGTCAAGGCATCAACGATATGTTTAGTAAACGCTTTATTTTGACTATAAGCATGAGGAGAATTTAGCACGGATTGCAACAAGGAAATACAATCAATTAAAGAGCAACTTTAATAATTAAATTCCTTGAAATCCAATATAGTGGGTTTAGCAACATCTAGGGTTTTAATCTTTTCAATCCCACTTTTATCAATTTCATCATCAAGATCTAAAAACTCCGAATTTTTGGAATGCCTTCTAGGTAAAGGTGGATCATATTCAGTCTCATTATTATCAAGATTCATATTGCAAAACAAAGATTTAATAGGGGACACATCAATAACTTTTAGATCTTCATCTTTACTTTCATAGGAATTGGAAGAACACGCTTTAATAAAGGCATCTTTCGTAGCACGCATCCTAGCGGTTCTTTCCTTGCACTCATCAATGGAAATTCTCAGGGCTTTGAGAGACTCATTGATATCATGCTTAGGAGGAATATATCTAAGCTTTAAGGAATCAACATCAAGAGAAATTCTATCAACGTTCCTAGCCAATTCATCAACTTTAAGCAATTTTTCCTCAAGCAAAGCATTAAAATTCTTTTGCGAATTCATAAACTCTTTAACACTAGTTTCAAATTCAGAGGGCATCTTATTAAAATTACCATAAGAGTTGTTGTAGGAATTTCCATAATTATTAGAAGGATTACTAGGATAAGGCCTAGGATTAAAGTTCCCTCTATACGCGTTTTTACCAAAATTATTCCTATCAACAAAATTCACATCCATAGATTCATTATTATTCTCAATCAAAGTAGACAAAGGCATATCATTAGGATCAGAAGAAACACTCTTAGTAGCAAATAATTTCATAAGTTCATCCATCTTTCCACTCAAAACATTAATTTCTTTTATCGCATGCATATTTTTATTAGTAGATCTTTCAGTGTGCCATTGAGAATAATTAACCATAATATTATCTAGGAGTTTAGTAGCATCTCCTAAAGTGATTTCCATAAAAGTGCCTCCCGCGACCGAATCTAAAAGATTTCTAGAAGAAAAATTCAACCCGGCATAATTTTTTTGTATAATCATCCACAAGTTCAAACCATGAGTAGGGCAACTACGTATCATTAATTTCATTCTCTCCCAAGCTTGTGCAACATGTTCATGATCAAGTTGCTTAAAATCCATAATATCGTTTCTAAGAGAGATGATCTTAGCGGGAGGAAAATACTTAGAGATAAAAGCATCTTTGCACTTGTTCCAAGAATCAATACTGTTTTTAGGCAAAGACGAAAACCAAGCTTTAGCACGATCTCTAAGCGAAAAAGGAAATAGCTTCAATTTAACAATATCATTATCAACATCTTTCTTCTTTTGCATATCACACAAATCCACGAAGCTATTTAGATGAGTAGCGGCATCTTCACTAGGAAGGTCGGCGAATTGATATTTCATAACAAGATTCAACAAAGCAGTATTGATTTCACAAGATTCAGTATTGGTAAGAGGAGCAATCGGAGTGCTAAGGAAATCATTATTGTTGGTATTGGTGAAGTCACACAATTTGGTATTATCTTGAGCCATCGTGACAAGCAAGCAATCCAACACACGAGCAAACAAAAGGCAAGCTAGAAAAAGGCAAACAGAAAAGAGAGGGCGAATAAAACGGCAAGGGTGAAGTGGGGGAGAGGAAAACGAGAGGCAAATGGAAAATAATGTAATGCGAGAGATAAGGGGTTGTGATGGGTACTTGGTATGTTGACTTTTGCGTAGACCTCCCCGGCAATGGCGCCAGAAATTCTTCTTGCTACCTCTTGAGCACTGCGTTGGATTTCCCCGAGGAGGAAAGGATGATGCACCAAAGTAGCGTAAGTATTTCCCTTAGTTTTTGAGAACCAAGGTATCAATCCAGTAGGAAGCTATGCGCGAGTCCCTCGTACCTACACAAAGCAAATAACTCCTCGGAACCAACGCGAATAGGGGTTGTCAATCCCTTCACGGTCACTTACGAGAGTGAGATCTGATAGAGATGATAGATAATATTTTTCGTATTTTTGGTATAAAGATGCAAAGTAAAATAAAAAGCAAAGTAAAAGCAAAGGCAATAATAAAGTGATGGAAGATTAATATGATGAGAATAGACCCGGGGACCATAGATTTCACTAGTGGCTTCTCTCAAGAGCATAAGTATTTTACGGTGGGTGAACGAATTACTGTTGAGCAATTGACAGAATTGAGCATAGTTATGAGAATATCTAGGTATGATCATGTATATAGGCATCACGTCCGAGACAAGTAGACCGACTCCTGCCTGCATCTACTACTATTACTCCACTCATCGACCGCTATCCAGCATGCATCTAGAGTATTAAGTTAATGAAAACAGAGTAACGCCTTAAGCAATATGACATGATGTAGAGGGATAAATTCATGCAATATGATAAAAACCCCATCTTGTTATCCTCGATGGCAACAATACAATACGTGCCTTGCTGCCCCTACTGTCACTTGGAAAGGACACCGCAAGATTGAACCGAAAGCTAAGCATTTCTCCCATTGCAAGAAAAACCAATCTAGTAGGCCAAACCAAACTGATAATTCGAAGAGACTTGCAAAGATAACCAATCATACATAAAAGAATTCAGAGAAGATTCAAATATTGTTCATAGATAATCTTGATCATAAACCCACAATTCATCGGTCTAAACAAACACACCGCAAAAAGAAGATTACATCGAATTGATCTCCACGAGAGAGGGGGAGAACATTGTATTGAGATCCAAAAAGAGAGAAGAAGCCATCTAGCTACTAACTATGGACCCGAAGGTCTGAGGTAAACTACTCACACTTCATCGGAGGGGCTATGGTGATGATGTAGAAGCCCTCCATGGTGAATTACCCTTCCGTCGGAGCTCCGGAACAGGCCCCAAGATGGGATCTCATGGGTACAGAAGGTTGCGGTGGTGGAATTAGGTTTTTGGCTCTGTATCTGATCGTTTGGGGGTACGTAGGTATATACACTACTAGGGAAAACCTTATACACAGAATCTTAGCTGCAGCGCGGCACAAAAAGAGGCGCTGCTGCTAAGTAGTAGCAGCGCGGCTACGGAAAGCTCGCTACTGGTGCAAACTTAGCAGTAGCGCGTGACTCTTAAACCGCGCTGCTACAAAAATCCACCGACAGTACACAACGACATAAGTTTACCAGTAGCGCGGCGTCAGGAAGCGCGCTGCTGCTAATTCCATAGTAGTAGCGCGCTTTTTTGTCACCTCGCTGCTGCTAATTTTGAAATTGTGCACAAGGTTGGCCTGTTAAGCAGTAGCGCGTGACAGGAAAGCACGCTGCTGCTACGCTTTTAGCAGCAGCGCACTTTTTCTCCCGCGCTACTGCTAAGATGCAGCACCCACCACCTTTTCCCCCTCCCCCTCCCCATCTCCTCTCCTCCCTTTCCCCTACCTCCCACATCCTCCCTCTCTCACTCTTCTTCTTCCTCAATACTTCTCCCCCCATTACTCTCCCTCTTCTACCTACCTTTCTCTCTCTTCATTACTCCTAGCTATAACTACACCACCTCCATTAATTCATCTCCTTTCTCTTTCCTCCCCCCTCCACTAGTTGAAGTTGTCTCCTCCAAAATTAGCTAGCTAGGTAGATGTAGCATTTAGTTAAGTGACCTATTTGCCCCCTAACTAGATGTTTCTTTGTCAAGAAGAGCTTTGTGCACTTTTGACCTCCCTACATCATCATCTCCACCGTGTGCTTGATCTCGAGATAGAGGTGTGATTAATATTTCATGCTTTTGCAAAATGGAAATATGTTTATGCATGTGTGTGTGATATTTTTATGGAAATTGTGTGTGTGGCATGATTTGACGCCAAATTGTGCATTTGAGTTGCCTATGTTTTACCGAAATGTCGATTTATTTCCTTTCGGAGAATTCCGGGCAAACTCTAGATCTATATATGTCCTATTTTTAAGGAAGGTCATGCAGAATTTTTGTATGACTTTGACGAATGCACGTATTTTTATAATCAATTTGTTTATTATTACCGTGCAGAGTTGACGATGGTCAGTGGAACGATGGTGGACAGGTGGTTGCGGTCGGCGGTGCGGGACATGAAGGAAAATAACCTGACAGAGGTTTTATGTCCGTGTCAAAAATGCAAAGGAATAGTTTGGCTTGACCCCCATGTCGATGGTCGTGTCGAAGCGCACCTTCTCATGACTGGTTTCATGGATGGCTATACTCGGTGGATAATTGAAGATGAGGATGACGATGTTGAGGATGCCGACGGGGCAGGCAATGATGACACGGGGCAAGACAAAGAGATGATCGATAATGGCGGCGGTTAAGAGACCGGACATGGCGGCGGAGAAGGGGCCGGACATGGCGGCGGAGAGAACGACATGGACTCCACGCAGCAGAGTTTGTCGGTACTAAGTTCAATCGTGCGGGACCCTCATGTTCAAGCATTGCTTTGCAAGGAGACGAGTACTGAGAGAGCTGCTTCTAGAGAGGAGGCTAAGCTGGAGCAACTGGTGGTAGACTCGAACACTCCATTGTATGATGGTTGCAATCCTGAGGTGACCCGCTTGAGTTTCACGCTCCAACTCCTGAAGACGAAGGCTAAAAACAAATGGACCGACACTAGCCTCGATGAGCATCTCAAGTACCTAAAGGATGTTCTTCCCGAGGGTAATCTATGTCCTAGTAGTGTTGATGAGGCCAAGAAGATCGTGTGCCCTCTTGATCTGCCACACGTTAGATACCATGCATGCATCAACGATTGCATAATTTATCGGAAGGAGCACGCGGAAAAAACAAGTTGTCCGGTGTCGGTGTCAAAACCGGCGGATCTCGGGTAGGGGGTCCCGAACTGTGCGTCAAGGTCAGATGGTAACAGGAGACAAGGGACACGATGTTTTACCCAGGTTCGGGCCCTCTTGATGGAGGTAAAACCCTACGTCCTGCTAGATTAATATTGATAATATGGGTAGTACAAGAGTAGATCTACCACGAGATCAAGGAGGCTAAACCCTAGAAGCTAGCCTATGGTATGATTGTGTATAATGATGGTTGTCCTATGGACTACAACCCTCCGGTTTATATAGACACCGGATAGGGTTAGGGTTACACAGGGTCGGTTACATTGGTAGGAGATCTTGAATATCCGCACGCCTAGCTTTCCTTCTACGCCAAGGAAAGAACCTTCCGGACACGGGACGAAGTCTTCAATCTTGTATCTTCATAGTCCTGGAGTTCGGCGGAAGGTATAGTCCGGCTATCCGAACACCCCCTAATCCAGGACTCCCTCAGTAGCCCCTGAACCAGGCTTCAATGACGACGAGTCCGGGGCGCAAATTGTCTTCGGCATTGCAAGGCGGGTTCCTCCTCCAAGTTCTTCAAGAAGATCATAAACACCAAAAAATAGTGTCCGGCTCTGCAAAATAAGTTTCCACGTATTGCCATATAGAGAATAATGCGAACACAAATCAAATCTGCTGACGTATTCTGTGGTGTGTCACAACACCATGACCAAGCCTTCTGTATGGAGTATTTTTATTGTTCCACCGTGACATGTTCAACGAGGCGGTTTCCTTGGCACGTCCTGTCGAAGCAGAGATCGTGTGCCCCTTTTAACGGGATTCTCATTAATACGGATGTGGGTAACCCAACCGTACCATTTACCACGGCGCTTGAGAGGCAAGCGAGTTTTATTAGGTAGGTGGGGACGCATAACCGCATCCGCCTATATAAGGGGATAAGGATCCACCTTTTTACCTACGCCTTCTTCCTCCTTTGCCTATCCATCTCTTGCGCTCTCGAGCTCCAGCGCCCAAGCTCGCACTTCCCACCTCGACCTTCTCCAGCAATGTCCGGAGCGGGAGGCAAGTGGATGGTTCCTTCCGTTATGGAGGGTCAAATCAAAAAGCTTAGGAAGGCCGGATATTTGTCCAAGGACATCCCGCACCGGCTTCCTGAGGCAGGGAAACTTCTTCCCACCCCTAGGCCTAATGAGAGGGTAGTTTTTCTCCCCCATTTCCTCCGTGGACTGGGTTTTCCACTCCATCCTTTTGTCCGGGGGCTCATGTTTTATTACGGCCTGGATTTCCACGATCTGGCCCCGAACTTTGTCCTCAATATCTCGGCATTCATCATCCTGTGTGAGGCCTTTCTCCGCATCCGCCCCCACTTCGGCCTCTGGCTCAAGACCTTCAACGTCAAGCCCAAGGTGGTGTCCGGCACCCAGGCGGAGTGCGGAGGCGCTATGGCTGGCAAGATGGCCAACGTCCTTTGGTTCGAGGGCTCCCTCGTGGATACCATAAAGGGGTGGCAGGCAGGGTGGTTTTACATCACCGAGCCACGCGACTCGAAATGGGTCGCGGCCCCTGAGTTCCGATCCGGACCCCCCACGCGGCTCAAGTCCTGGCAAGAGACGGGCCTGTCGTGGGGCAACGAGGACGAAGTGACCGGATTGCAAACTTGCATCCAGTCTCTGGTGAACAAGCCAATCAAGCTTGTCAATATAATCCAGGTTATGCTCGTTCGCCGGATTCTCCCGTGCCAACAACAGGATTTCACTTTGTGGGAATTCGACCCGGCGCAGCACCAGACCCTCAATAGGCTCTTTGACACGACGTATGAAGATGTCTGGAAGGTGCTGACCAAAAGCGCCGAGTCCCCCGCGTCTGCTTCCGAGGATCACGGATACAGCTCGCAGCGCAGCGCTAGCGAGGTAAGCTATCTACACCTTTGATAGGTTTGCTTAAACTTTTCTTCATAGATTAACTCTATGTGGGATCTAAAAAACTCCCTTTGTCTTTGACAGAAGTGGCTGAAGATAGCCGGACCAATCAACTGTCCGGCTCCTCTGCCCGAAGATCAAGCCCCAGCTCTTCTAGAGAAGCTGCTGGCTCCGGCACCTTATGTGGTGCCGGAAAAGAAGGTCAAGAAGAAGAAGACCACCGGGACTCGAAAGAGTGCCCGCAACATGGTGCTGTCGGGCTCGTCATCTGACGAGTCTGCGACGCCCTCCTCTCATGAAAACGAGGAGGAGGAAGAAGAAATCCCTCCCCCTCCAATGGGGGAAGGAAAGAAGAGGAAGGCCGCCCCAACGGGGGCGGCTAAGGGGTCCAAAAAGAGGAAGACCCCTCCGCCGGACTACTCCTCCGACGCCAACGAGGACGAGGAGGAGTGGCCGGAAAGGACCAAGCGTCCCGCGAAATCGTAAGTATTCGGATACCAGAGTAACTCATGATATTCTTTTATTTGCACAGCTTTCCCTTATGTCGAATACAACTGTGCAGGCCGCCCCGAGCCGAACTCGATGATTCGTCGGGCGGCTCCCTGGATTCGTCGGACATGAACTCTGTTCCGCCCGCTGTCTCCCCCTGCAGGGTGGATGACGCCGAAGTGACGTCTCGCCGAACTGCTAGGCAAGAGGAGGTGGTCCTGGAGGAGCCGCAAGGCAACCTCCCGGACTCCAGGAGTGAAGGGGACAAGTCCCCCCAGGGCACCAAGTCCGGCTTTGTGCCGGACACCGCGCCGGACTCAACAGTCCTGGCTCGCGGTAGGCGAACTCCTTCCAAGAGGAGTGAGCCGTCTGAGCCGGCGACCTCTGTCCAACCAGAGGCGCCGGACAATCTGCTGGAGGCGCTTAAGGGCGCCACCATCGACGAGGAGCACCGTACTGTTATGAGTACGGTGGTCCAAAGGGTTCAGTCCGCCAAGAGCGGACTAGATGAAGCTTGCGCTAGCCTTCTAACAGGCTTCCAGGTAAGCAAAAAATATGCTAAATTCATTACCGCATAGATAGTAGCCCCTGATGCTTTGTTCGGTGTTCGGAAAGAAAAGCCGAATAGAGGATCTAATAATTATCGCAGGAGTCTAACAAAAAAAAGTCAAATATGCGTATGCAGGCTTCGCTGCTGTCCACCGCCGCACTAACTGCGCAGGTGGATGTCCTGAAAAGGGACTTCGAGCGGTCCGAGCGAGAGCTCGGTCTTGCCAGACGGCAGCTCGAGGAAAAGGAAGGTAAGAAAGACCCTCAATAATAAAAATGTGCCTATAGAGAGGCTTGATTGCAAAAAATAACAGGAATATACTGCCTAATGTAGGGGCCGCAACGGAGGTGGCAACCCTGAGGCAGGCGCTTATCGAGGCCGAAAAGAAGACGGCCGAGGAGCGCACCGAGCGAGAGAAGCTTGGGGTCCAATGCGGCGAGGTGCAGCAAAAGCTGCAAGCTCTCATGAAAAAACATGAGGGTTTGGAGCTTGACGTGAAAACGAAAGCTACCGAACTCGCCTCTGCCCTTGAGGCCACCAAGCGTGCCAAGGCCGAAGCCCAGAAGGCCCTCCAAGAGTTGGAGGATGTGAAAAAGATAGCAGCGGGTAAGGCATTCTCAATGCAAAGTAAGAATATAAAAATAAAATACCTATTACTTACCCGAATCCGGAGTTCTCCAGGGGCGTTTGTCTATCTTCCCCGTAGTGCGTCCGACGCCGCCGCGTTCTACTGAGCTGAGGAGGACAGCTCGACGGAGAGTGTGTTCTGGTCTCAGTATTCGGAGGCCGGACACCCTGTGCCCTTGAGCGATCAGCTGAAGCAGCTGGTCGAGCTCCATAAGGCGGCTGAACAGGCCATGAAGGGCTTACTAGTTCGGCTGTGGCCTGGAGAGGCCCTGCCTGGAAGCTACTTCGGACTGGTGCGGCGGCTGGTGGAGGCCTGTCCTCGGCTCGAGGTCATCAAGCGCTCCGTCTGCATTGAAGGTGCCCGGAGGGCCCTTGCCCGTGTAAGGGTACACTGGGGTAAGCTGAACGGAGAGAAGCTGGTAAAGGACGGGCCGCCGCCGGGGAAGGAGCATCGCAAGCCCGAGAACTACTACAACGAAGTTCTTGCCGGAGCCCGCCTCGTCGCGGATGAATGTACTAAGGACATAATTTTGGAATGAACTCGCTCGTGTTGTATCCTGTGCGCTGAAAACTTGTTCATGTGCGCTTTAATCAATGCTTTTGAATTTAAAATATTATTTTCTGTGCGGCCGTTTATCAGAAATTTGAGAGATGGCCAGTCGTCGGCTTCTGCCCCCATGCCACTAGTGCTGCTGTGTTCGGGATAAACCTGAGGGCTCTTTTTCCCATAGTTGGGTCCTTCGAGGGAGGCGCTCAGCACAACGAACCAGGCAATCGGACTATAATGCTTGAACACTCTCACTTAGCCATAGAACTTTATAATTTTAAATTTCGGCGAAGCCCCTAGTTCGGAAGGCCGAATTCGGGGCACTATCCACGCCTTTAGCCGGACTTAACCAGCTCTCCGCTCGAAGCGGCATAAGCCTTTAAGGACTTGAAAAACCTCTCGAACAGCGACCGGTCTGACGCCCTATCATGACAGTCTGTTTTAGCTTTCTCCACTGAGGTGCTCACCCACATGAACTGGGCACAATCGCAGTGGTTCTCCTAGTGCTACCTTAGCCGATAGAGCGGAACGTATGGTACCAAAACATAGGAGCCGGGCAAACCCAACATATGACCAAACTCATGACTCGGAGCCGATGCATATAGTGTTATAAGTTCGGGGTGCCGCACTTGTGAAAGTGTGCGGACTTCTCACGTCCAGATAAAAGGGTAATAAAGCCCCTGGCGTGATTTGCCGTACCATGGTGTACGGGTGCGATCATGTTATGGGATAAACATATATATATTAAAAAGAT
This sequence comes from Aegilops longissima, assembly GCA_021605205.1. Taxonomy (NCBI): domain Eukaryota; kingdom Viridiplantae; phylum Streptophyta; class Magnoliopsida; order Poales; family Poaceae; genus Aegilops; species Aegilops longissima. The sequence continues at coordinate 765,160,062 of CM038677.1, forward strand.
GTTAATGCAAAAAATAGACAAGAGCTATGCATCATTTATAAAAAGGCTATTCAAAGCCGGACGATACAAGTAATGCGATAAGCAAGAAAGATACTAGACTATTTAACATGTCCTAACCAGGCGCAGGCCGCGGAATTTTAGAAACAGATATATCGCTCGAAATAGAGACCACCTGAGAGTTTCGTAGTGCGGCGTAGTGTCTGCTTTCCTGGAGCTTGTATCGTCTGTGCGGCAACGAGGCCGAACAGGTTATCCGGAATATGGAGTCCTGAAAGTAAAAAGGAAAAATCTGGCAGCCCCTAGTATGTTTGACGCCGTATTGTAGGCATGCCGTTAATGTGCCCCTCCCCCTGTGCCCATGGAATTTTAAGGGCGTAATTGTGTACTCGAGGTACTAGCTCCGCGATGCTGCGATGGCTGGGGTTGGGGCCGTATTGCTACGCCTGCTCCGAACGTGCCAAGCGGTCTTGTTGCAGGTTACTCCGGGCGCGCTTTGCATTGTCCGGCGTTTTAAAGGCCGGACTGGAGAGTTGCCTTGAAAGGCTGCTTTGTACTTCCGCTGCGAGGGCCGCCGTGTGCTGCTCCGTACTAATGGAGCGTTAGGTGTTTCCGCTGACCGTAATTACTCCTCGAGGGCCTGGCATCTTGAGCTTGAGATATGCGTAGTGCGACACCGCATTGAATTTAGCGAATGCAGTTCGTCCGAGCAGGGCATGATAGCCACTGCGGAACGGGACTATATCGAAGATTAACTCTTCGCTTCGGAAGTTATCCGGAGATCCGAAGACCACATCAAGTGTTATCGAGCCTGTGCAATTGGCCTTGACACCTGGGATGACGCCTTTAAAGGTCGTCCTGGTGGGCTTGATCCTTGACGGATCTATGCCCATTTTCCGCACTGTATCCTGGTAAAGCAGGTTCAGGCTGCTGCCGCCGTCCATGAGGACTCTTGTGAGATGAAATCCGTCAACAATTGGATCAAGGACCAATGCGGCGAAACCGCCGTGACGGATGCTAGTGGGGTGGTCCCTTCGATCGAAAGTGATCGGGCAGGAGGACCATGGGTTGAACTTTGGGGCGACTGGCTCCATCGCGTATACGTCCCGTAGCGCATGCTTCCTTTCCCGCTTGGGAATGTGGGTCGCGTATATCATGTTCACCATCCGCACTTGTGGGGGAAACCCCTTCTGTCCTTTGTTGTTCGGCGGCCTGGGCTCCTGCTCGTCGTCGCTGTCCAGCCCCTTGTCTTTGTGTTCGGCTCTTAACTTGCCTGCCTGCTTGAACACCCAACAATCTCTGTTGGTGTGATTGGCTGTCCTTTCGGGGGTGCCATGAATCTGGGACGAGCGGTCGAGTATTCGGTCCAAACTGGACGGGCCCTGGGTATTCTTTTTAAATGGCTTTTTCCGCTGACCGGATTTATAGCCTCTGAATCCGGCATTTACTGCCGTATCCTCATTGATGTCGCTGCTAACGCGACGCTTTTGATTATTTCGACGTGACCTGCCACTTTTGTCCTTGGTATCTGAATTACCAGTTTTCTTTGATAAGTTGTTGCTACGAGCTAGCCAGCTATCTTCGCCCGCGCAAAAGCGTGTCATGAGTGTCGCGAGGGCTGCCATGGATTTCGGCTTTTCCTGTCCCAGGTGCCGGGCAAGCCATTCGTCGCGGATATTATGCTTGAAGGCCGCTAGGGCCTCTGCGTCCGGACAATCGACTATCTGATTTTTCTTTGTTAGGAACCATGTCCAGAATTGCCTGGCCGATTCGTCTGGCTGAATTATGTGGCTTAGGTCGTCGTCCGGTGGTCGCATTATAAGTGCCCCGGAAGTTGTCGAGGAATGCGCTTCCGTGTTCTCCCAAGAACCGATTGAATTTGCGGCAAGCTGTTAAGCCAATGCCGAGCTGGTCCCTTAAGCTTGAGTGGGAGGTATTTGATGGCGTGCAGATCGTCACCGCGTGCCATGTGAATGTGAAGGAGATAATCCTCAATCCATACTGCCGGATATGTCGTACCATCGTACGACTCGATATTGACGGGTTTGAAACCCTCCGGGATTTTATGATCCATTACTTCGCCCGTGAAGCATAGTGGTGTGCGGCGCCTGCATCGGGCTATGTCACGACGCAGCTCGAAGAGCTGTGCTTGTTGTGTTCGCCCGCCGGATTTATTGTGTCCGGAGGAAAATCGCCACGGTTACGCCCACGCGATCCATAGATCGATCTTGTCTGCCTTGCTTTATCCTCCAAAGACGCCTCGCAGGTCCGCACGCGTTTTCCGTGCTCCTAGCCGAACGGCCCCGGGGCATGGTTTGTTTAAAGGTTCGACGGGCCTCTCTGTCGCGGCCACGAGGTGGCCGGTCGGCCATGTCATTTGCTTCCTCCTCTGATTGGGGGAGCGGCCTGCGCTTAGGATAATTTTTGGAGGGGCGCCCGAGTTCATACTCTTCGGCCGCAAGGACGTCTGTCCATCTGTCAGCTAGCAAATCTTGATCAGCCCTAAGCTGTTGCTGCTTTTTCTTTAGGCTGTTCGCCGTGGCTATAAGCCTGCGTTGAAAACGCTCTTGTTCGGCAGGGTCTGATGGTACGACGAATTCATCGTCGTCGAGGCTTGCCTCTTCTTCGGAGGGAGGCATATAGTTATCGTCCTCAATCTCTTGTTCTGCCGCTTTCTCATGAAGGCTGGCATCTCCATCTTCCTGTGCCGAATCTTGTTGGGGTTGGTGCTCTTCGGCGCTATCCGGGGTAGTATTATCCCCCGTGCCGGAATCACCATTCTTGCTTTGGCGGGATTTAGAGCGGCGCCGCTGACGCCGGCGCTTGGGATGTTTCCTGATGGCGTCGTCCCCCGCTGCTTCATCGCCATCTCCATCTTTTGGAGTGTCCACCATTTATATGTCATACGATGAGGTGGCCTTCCAGTGCCCTACAGGGGCTGATTCTTGATCGTCTCCCCCATCGGCGTCCATACCGTCAATGTCTTCGGAGTCGAAGTCGAGCACGTCGGTTAAGTCGTCGACGGTGGCTAATAAGTGGGTGGTGGGTGGGCTTTGAATTTCTTCGTCGTCCGAATCCCAACCTCGCAGACCATAGTTCGGCCTGGGCTCTCCCGATAAAGAGAGAGACTTGAGAGAATTTAGAATATCACCGAAAGGTGAGCACTGAAAGATGTCCGCGGCGGTGAACTCCATTACAGGTGCCCAATCAGATTCGATTGGCAGGGGCATGGAAGGCCCGGAGTTCAGAGAAGAATCTGGCTCCTTGGAGTCATGGGCCACGCGGAGTGCGGGACTGGCGTTCGGCTCGATCGCCTTTGACGCCGCAGCCCCTGAGGTGACGTCCAACCGTTCTACCTCAGAGAACGTAGCGGGCTCCGAATAGAGGATCGGGGCCGGAGCGTATGCGGCCTCCAGGACACTGTTCGGAGGCAGAGCTATATCATGCCCTTCGAGACAGTGCGGCACGCTTGGCTGTGGCTCGAATCCGTCAAAGATCAAGTCCCGCGGATATCCGCCGTGTAGTTTAAGCTTCCAAACCTGACTTGATGGCCAGGGGCGTAGCTTTCGATCTGCTCCAGATGGCCAAGCGAGTTGGCCCGCAGAGCGAAGCCGCCGAAGACGAAGATCTGTCCGGGGAGAAAAGTCTCACCCTGGACCTCGTCGCTGTTGATGATCAAAGGAGCCATTGGACCTAAAGGCGGCGACACAGAGGAACTCTCAATGAAAGCACCAATGTCGGTGTCAAAACCGGCGGATCTCGGGTAGGGGGTCCCGAACTGTGCGTCAAGGTCAGATGGTAACAGGAGACAAGGGACACGATGTTTTACCCAGGTTCGGGCCCTCTTGATGGAGGTAAAACCCTACGTCCTACAAGATTAATATTGATAATATGGGTAGTACAAGAGTAGATCTACCACGAGATCAAGGAGGCTAAACCCTAGAAGCTAGCCTATGATATGATTGTGTATAATGATGGTTGTCCTACGGACTACAACCCTCCGGTTTATATAGACACCGGATAGGGTTAGGGTTACACAGGGTCGGTTACATTGGTAGGAGATCTTGAATATCCGCACGCCTAGCTTGCCTTCTACGCCAAAGAAAGAACCTTCCGGACACGGGACGAAGTCTTCAATCTTGTATCTTCATAGTCCTGGAGTTCGGCGGAAGGTATAGACCGGCTATCCGAACACCCCCTAATCCAGGACTCCCTCATCCGGTGTGCAATGCTTCTTGATACAAGAAGGCCGTGAAGAAATGTCCCCAGAAAGTGGTATGGTACTTACCAATGACTCCCCGTCTCCAGAGGTATTTTGTAGATCCCAAGGAAGCAAAGCTAATGCGCTGGCACGCGGAGAGGAAGAAGCCCGACGATGGAGATGATCCGAAGCTGAGACACGTCAGGGATGGAAGCCAGTGGAGAGCGTTGAACAGCTTCTATCGGTATTTTGAATGTGATGCAAGGAACATCGTGCTCGGCGCGTGTACCGATGGCATGAATCCCTTTGGCAACCAGAACACCAACCATAGCACATGGCCCGTGTTTGTATGGATGTACAACCTCCCCCTGGTTGTGCATGAAATCAAGTACATTCACATGAGCATGCTTATTCAAGGGCCAAACAGCCAAGAAATAATATTAATTTGTATCCGGGGCTACTTCAGGAGGAGTTAGACACGTTATGGAAAACACCGCCAAGACATGGGACGCCAAAGAAGGCGTAGTATTTCAACATGAGAGTCAGGCTGATCACGATAAAGGTACGACTATCTTGGTTACGGATATGTGGCAAGCCAGTGTGCCATGGATATTGCGGATGCACGCGGTGCATGGATGATACGACGCCTCAGCAGCTAACGCCAAGGAAAGATGGCGGTCTGGGAAAATCGTACATGGGGCATCAAAGATGGTTCGAACAGGACGACCCGTGGAGAAACCGTGGAGATCTATTCAATGGTCACGCTGAGCATCGAGGACCTCCACGTAAGCGGAGCGGTGCCGAAATCAATGAGCTGTTGAAAACTGGAAGGAGTGCCCGCGCCGAAAGACGATGAGAAAGGCGCCGAGCCGCTGCTGAAGGTATGGAAGACGAGGTCTGTGTTCTGGGACTTGGAGTACTGGCACAAACTCGATACACCTCATTGCCTTGATCAAATGCATATCTGTAAGAATGTATTTGAGAGCTTGCTCGCAACACTGATGAACATGCCGGATAAGACCAAGGATGGGCCGAAGGCAAGAAAAGACTTGCAAGATTTGAAAATCAGGGAAGATTTGCACATGCCGCCCCGTAAAATGTCAGACGAGACAGAGACGGAGACAGAGGCACAGGAGAAGAAGGGCAAGAAAATAAAGAATAAGGATTATTGCCCCCCTTCTTGCTTCACCTTAAGTCAGGCTGAGATCAATCAATTCTTTAAGTGCTTTACCGAAGTCAAAGTTAGTTTCGGTTACTGTGGCAAGATAAGTAGATATCTAGAGACGGACAAGAAAAGGTTCAGCGGGATGAAGTCTCATGACTGTCATGTGATGATGACGCAGATATTGCCTGTTGCCCTTAGAGGGATAATGGACAAGCACGTCCGTGACACGCTTATTGGTCTCTGCAACTTTTTCGACGTCATCTCTCGAAAGTCGATCAGTGTGAAGCAGCTTCAAGGCTACAGTGAAGAGATCGCAGATACTGAATGAGCTTGAGATGTACTTCCCGCCGCGTTCTTTGACGTGATGGTGCATCCGTGTGTCCATATTGTGGATGACATAATAAACCTGGGGCCGCCATTCCTGCACAACATGATGCCGTTTGAGAGGATGAATGGGATCATCAAAGGATTCGCTCGTAATATGTCCCGTCTGGATGTAAGCATCATCCGTGGCTATTTGACACAAGAGTGCATCTCTTTCGTGAGAATTTTCTATATGGCGCAGACCAGCCGCCGGTGTTAGTGTTGGTTTGCCCGTAATAAGCACGATGGGAGGCTCAAGGAGAAGGTCATCGCAACGGTCGCAGGAACTGCACGCGGCATACTCGATCGACGCAAGCGACTTTGACAGAGCAAACTTGGTAGTGTTACAACACCTAGACGAGGTAGATCCTTTCGTGGCACCGCACAAAGAAATTATCGCAAAGAAGTATCATGACCGGGGTATGCAGACTAACGCCGGGTTACTAGAGAGCACAACTCCACTTTCCTGCATTGGTTCAAAGAGCATATTATTGCTAATCCCTGAGGAGGGCTCTAAGGACGGATTGCTCATATACGCTTTAGCACATGGCCCTCGCCCAATCTCGTAACCTATCGTGCATATGATATCAACAGATACACGTTCTACACGGAGGCCAAAGATATGGACAGTGATGATCGTAACTCGGGGTGACGATGGAATGCATAACCGCAGCGACAACGGCGCAAATCGAACGACTTTATGGAAGGGTCGAGGAGATCTGGGAGCTTGACTACTCCGGACTGCACAACACGACGATGTTCCGTGTCAGATAGGCTAAGAATGTCGAAAGAGAAAGCCGGATTTTCACTACCATGACTATAGCCGACGCCAAGAGCGCTAACGTGAACGCTATCGCAAAAAACGAGCCATGGGTACACGCTAAGCACGTGACACAATGCTTCTTCATAACCGACCAATGCAATCCCAGTCGTGTTGTCGTGAGGAAAGGCAAAAGAAACATCATTGGAATGGATGGAGTCGGCAACGAGGAAGACTATGATCAGTACGGCAACCCAATGAGGGAAGATGACGATGATGATGAAGTATATGTCAAAAGAAGAATCAATACTACATTACCAAAGAAAAATCGTACTCCATGGAAAAGGCAAAGTCACAATGAGGGGCTCAATTATTCTTCGATGAAAAAGAAGGGAAAGAAGCTGACTCAAAAACGAACACGTCAGCGTTGAGGAATCGGTCAAATGATGTAATATATATATATATATATATATATATATATATATATATATATATATATATATATATATATATGATGTATATATATATATATATATATATATATATATGTTCCTATTTTGTATACACACTTAGCCATTATTATGCAAGGGTCCAATGATGTAATATATATGTTCCTATTATGCTGAGGAAAAGAAAAAAGGGAAACTGGTTATAGTAGTAGCGCTTTAGTGAAAAAGAGTTGCAGCTAGTCAAGCTAGCAGTAGCGGTTTCTGCAGAAAACCGCTATAGCTGCCCGTAATAGTAGTAGCGCTCTGTAAACGCGCCATGCTACGCCCACTTAACCCAAAATTCTCCTCTCCTCGCTTCATCCAGCCTTTTTTTCCCAAATCCCCACTCTTCCCTGCCCTCACACGCCGCCCGCCCCGACCCCGCACGCCGCCTCGACCAGGCGCGTGCCGCCCGACCAGGCGGCCGCGACCCCGCCTGCGCCCGACCCAGCGCTCAGCGCCCGGCCGGCGCTCGCCTCGACCTCGGCGCTCGCCTCGACCCATCGGCCCTCGCCTCCCTCCTCTAGTTCCTCCCCTCCCAACCTCGGCCGTTGTCGGGCCTGCCTCCTCGCCCCTGCACCCTCTGTAAACCCCCCCTCTCTCTCTCTCTCTGCTAGCTAAGGTTAATTTACTTAGGTTTTAGTTATGTTAATTAGCTTATCTATTTAGTTATGAATTTAGATAGGTTTCAAAATTAGCTGAATTTATATGCAAATTTGAACTGGACATGTGATATGTGGATATGTCATGTTTTGGACATGTCATGTTTTGGTAAATGATCCGAGTGGCCTATGTTACGCCGGAATGTTGACTCATTTCGTTCGGTGATTTCACGCTACCGATATGTCCATTTTTAGCAAAGGTCATGCCGAAATTTCCGTGAATAAAGGCATGATTTGTGCTACATAGTTGGTATATCGAGTCTTGGCACATAGATTTCTTTTTATGTCATTTTCATTTATTCATACTTTTAGAAATAAATGAGGACACTTAATCATAGGAAACATGTTGAACAACGAAGAAACGGGCCTTGACCAAGATGCATTTAGATGGATTATGAGGGTGAACAAGAGTACCTCGACTATTTGATCTGCTAAGCAAGGTTTGCAGGTTGGCCTCGATGATGGTAATCGACGCCGACATCGACACCGACGGGCGGCGCCGAGACCGGTGGGGAAGGTACCGCGAGGAAGATATCAAGGGAAGGTACCGCCCGATGCCGCCATCAAAAGAGGAAGCATAAGAAGCAGAGGATACGAAAACCTAACAAACTAGGGATTGGACGACTTGTGATCACAAAGATGGCACCGCAAATTTGAGCCGTTAGAGCCGGAAGAACCTCGCAAGTGCTATGGGAACCAAGTAGGATGCATCCTACGGAATGCACGAGCATCAACGACGATGACTTAAGGAGTAAAGAACATTTGACGCAGTTGCTCGTGAACGGTTGCACAAGAGATTCAAGTTCCCGACCGGGATGATAACATAGAACAACCGTGGATGATCCAAGATGAAAAGATTAACAATCACGCCATGGGCATGTTCAGCAATGATTTGGCCTCCTGGAAAGGGAGGGTGAAACGAGCTATTGAGGCTGATGAACCCCTATCCAAGATTCTGGAGGAAAATCCGACACTTACGGAAGAGGAGTTCGAAAAGTTCAAGGACACTTGCGCTACCGAGGCAGCCAAGGCTAAGGCTGCGAAATTCAAGAGCCTTCAACAAAGGAACACGGGGAAGCATCGCCTCGGAAGCCGTGGCTACCTCGGTAAGAGGCCCATATGGGATAAGGAGGACGTGGAACGTGAAGCCGCTGGTCTCCTGCACCTTCGCTGAAGTTCACCAACCCCTTGGAGCGTGACTTCATCAGGGCCCGCTACAAGTGGGACAAGGAGAAAAAGGTTTTTTACACGGACCAGATCACGAGGAAATTGATTAGACTACTGGAGAAGAAACACCAGCTTGCAGCCGAAAGCCCTATTCGATGAGGCCCAAGTGGGACACCCTCTCAACCGGCTTTGAACGAACTTAAGGGACTCCTTTGGGCCAGCGTCCGCAATATGGTCGGTGCACGGCGCTCAGACGGCGCCACGGAAGGTGTTTTATAACGAGGGTCCGGAGGCCAAGAAGCAGAAAAAGAAGTTTAGTCAGGCGGACATCGACGCGAAGGTGAAGCTTGCGGTCGAGAAAAAAGCAGCTGAGGACGCGAAAAAAGCAGCCGAGGACAAATATGAGTTGTTACAAGCAGGCAGTCAATGCAGCAGAATCGCTCGCAGAAATGATTTCGCTACTAACTTGGTTCTGAATTATCATCAATCGGACGAAGGAAAATCCGCACAAGACGGTACATGATTTCCCATTGCCCGGCTCGGGAGCAACTCCATGAACAACAACATCATCGCACCATCACTTGCCCACGCAACCGGGCCTCCTCTCGCAGCCGCCTCCCGCCATAGCAGCCCGCCCTCGCCTCTCGGCGCGCCGGTGGGCCTTCGTCTTTGGCTGAGCTCGACGCCATCACGGTAATTACATGTCGCACCACCATATATATATATATATATATATATATATATATATATATAATATTCCATTTTTCTTGCCTTTCGGATGTTTTACGCCACAGACATATGTGTTTGCAGGCGAAAGAAACCCCGTGCACCATACTCTACTTGATGAAAGGCCAGAAGGTGGACGTGGGAAAGGGGATGATAATGGACCCCTTGCAACCCACGTTCCACAACCAGCCGATCACCGCTGGGCACTTCAGGTTAGCTTGTCCGGTGTGAAATCGGGCACGAGGATTTGCCTCCTCCAAGACAAAGATATGGGAGCGACGACGAGACCCCACCGTGGATTGAAGCTGCAAGGGTTGGGTGCTGCTATGGTCAAGAATCTTATTCGTTCGAGCCGCTGAGAGCACACCAATAACCACACATCAACAAGCATGTGCGGAGACCACCACCCCACCTACGCAATTACCAGCTCCTGTAGTGCCGGGTGAGAGCGGCGGACGACATGATGAAGGGGGTGCAATAGTGCTGGCTGATGTAATTTGTCCTGTAGAATAGAGAATGGATGATGAGACGGAGGTCGACCCTATGGATTTCCTCAATACAAACGCGTATGACTGTGACATAGAATTGATGAGTCAACCATATGACTAATCGGGCTATCAGCTTGCTAATGAGGATATGGATGATATGCCCGGCAGGAAGGTCGAAAGCAGGGATTGCAAAAAGTCTCTTCATGAAATCCTCACAGACACGCTCAAGATGCCGCCAACACAGGCTCAACTATCCCGCGCGAGGGTCGACAAGATTTAGCCCGGGAACACTGGGCAGGGGTTAAGGAAGGGTCTAGAAGGTGTGCCCAAGAAAAGGAGAGAAAGAGATCGGGAAGATAGCTGCCTCCAAACAAGCCGAGCACATAGCAGCCAGACGATGCATTTCAAGAGCGTGTACCCGTGAAAGGTGAGGCCATGTTCCATCTCACGGCAAGCCGATGCTACCGCCGAAACCGCTGGAGGCACTATCGGGGATCTCAGAGATCAGACGACCATGTGCTGTCGACCGAGAAAAGCCTACTAGCCTCAAAGGATCCAGGATATCCGACATACGCGGCTCGTGTGCTCGAGGAGAAGTGGTACGCCGAGACACGGCTCATGGAGGTGTTCTTCCCGCGGTTTGACCATATCTTTGAGATGTTTCGACAAAGGCGGCTCGATTTACAATCATCCGCCTTTTTGCGCTACATATGAGCTCCGCCATGAACAGTGAAGAAGTCTCGCAAATCTGTGTGGCGGATCCGCATTACATGCATGAGTCTTTCTTGAGTCTCGCGACTTTGAGCGTGAAACTCTAGGAGTACCTCCAAAACTTCATGGTACAGAATAAGGACCGGGAAATTGTCCTCGTGCCTTATCATCCAAAGTAAGTCAGTTTCGAACAACCCTTTCATACATTTCAATCATTCCTTCTCTCTCTATGGGGAATAATTTGAGGTGTCTTTTCCCCGCAGCAACGGGCGCGCCGTCCTTATCGTTCTTTATCCGCAAGTCTCCCACGCCATGTATTTTGACCCTTCCAGAGACTACGAGAAAAAAGACTACACCCACATAATGAATATTCTAGATGATGCTCTCCAAGGCTTCAGCTTCAGAGGTGGCCACATGCAGATCAGGAAACAAAGGAACAAGAAGATGGGTTTCGCGCATAAAACTAACTTCTCCTGCATCCATGTCCCAAAACCAAGCAAGAAGGATGGATTCTACATCCTCCATCTCACGATTCAGTTCAACACGGATCACCAAAGCTTCAGATGAGAAGCGAAATGATGATCATATCCACAAGTGGCTAGAATCTCATGGAGAAGCGGATTATAAACTTAGAGATGACTTCTTTCGATCCATATATTACATGCACGATCATCATGAAAGAAGTCGCCGATGAGAAGGATGTTCCACCACGGCCCTATATCACAAGCTGACGTCCGAACTCGCATAGGCATGCAACGTCTAGACCCCACGCCATTCAAGAAGCTAGGGTCCATCCTCGATGATATGGAAAGATGGAACTTCTAGTGATTTATGATGCCGATGATGATGATATGTGTCGGTTGAACTTGTATACTATTTGTAGCGATGAAACTTTGTGATGTCCACGATCCCTGCCGAACTTGCGTAACGCTACTTTGTTAGTTTGCGACGATGACCCGCGCACCTCTAGTTAATTAATTTATGCATCGTATGTTGCATCTAGTTGCTAACCCTTTCTTTTTCGGTGTTCTCCAAGATATTTTGTTGCATATATATGATTGTACATCCTCTTCATGAACATGCATCTCTAACAGGTACCTAGTTTCTTGATGGCTAGATGGAACTGCTATGTCGTGGTACGAAGGGAAGGTTCCGGGTGTACAACGAGTGGCATGAGTGTCGGCGCAAGTGAATGGGTTCTCGGACGCCAGCCATAAAGGCTTCAAAAACAGATAAGAAGGAGAAGCTAGTTACTTGAGGTTCACGCTAGCGAGAGAGGACTCAGAATCGCCATCTCATGTATCGTGATAGTTCGCCTCACTCATAGAGATAGCTCTTCTCGCAGATACCTTTGTTTAGATGGATGACGCTAGAAGTTGAAAGTATTCGAGACTTGCATGTATCACTATTTTCGAGATGATGACAAGATACCACTTTGTGTTGATGATGATTATGACGAGACTATTTGTATGTATATGCTATGATTACATTTGTGGTCTCGCAGCATTTGTATGTGTATCATGATGACATTTGTATGTGCTAAAGATTCTTCTATAAAGCCTGTTCAAATACAAAACAAATATGCGAAAAAAACAAAAACAACTAAAATTAGCAGAGCGCAGTGGAGAAAAGTTAGCAGCAGCGCTGGTTGTAGCAAAGAGCGCCAGACAGAGAAGCGCGCTTATAGCTATTAGCAGCAGCGAGCTTCCTTTAAGCGCGCTGCAAGAACATTTGTGTAGCAAGAGGCTGGTGAACCAGCGCCATCGCTATATCGTTAGTCAGAAGCGCCTTATTAGTAGCGCCGCCCCGCTACTAATAGGCCCAAAACCCGCGCTGCTGCTAGGCTTTTCCCTAGTAGTGATATAGGAGGAAGGAGTACGTCGGTGGAGCTTCGTGGGGCCCACAAGGGTGGGGCGCGCCCTAGGGGGGTGGGCGCGCCCCCTACCTCGTGCCCACTTCGTGGCTTTCTTGACATAGGGTCCAAGTCTCTTGGGTCATATTCGGTGAGAAAATCATGTTCCCGAAGGTTACATTCCGTTTGGACTCCGTTTGATATTCCGTTTCTTTGAAACACTGAAATAGGCAAAAAAACATCAATTCTGGGCTGGGCCTCCGGTTAATAGGTTAGTCCTAAAAGTAATATAAAAGTGGAAAATAAAGCCCAATATAGTCCAAAACAGTAGATAATATAGCATGGAGCAATCAAAAATTATAGATACGTTGGAGACGTATCAGTTCGACGGTAGCATTATGAGATGATCCCTTACTAAAATTTCAAGGTATAAGTGTTCTCCCTGAGTATGCACCGTTGCGACAGTTCTTCATGCTGAGACACCACATGATGATCGGGTGTGATGAGCTCTACGTTCACAGACAATGGGTGCAAGCCAGTTTTGCACATGCAGAATACTCGGGTTAAACTTGACGAGCCTAGCATATGCAGATATATATGGCCTCGGAACACCGAGACCGAAAGGTCGAACGTGAATCATATAGTAGATATGATCAACATAGTGATGTTCACCATTGAAAGCTAGTCCATCTCACGTGATGATCGGACATGGTTTAGTTGATATGGATCACGTAATCATTTAGATGACTAGAGGGATGTCTATCTAAGTGGGAGTTCTTAAGTAATATGATTAATTGAACTTAAATTTATCATGAACTTAGTCCTGATAGTATTTGCATATCTATGTTGTATATCAATTGATCGCGTATAGCTTCCCCGTTTTATTTATGATATATTCCTAGAGAAAACTAAGTTGAAATTTGATAGTAGTAATGATGCGGACTAGGTCCGTGATCTGAGGATTATCCTTATTGCTGCACAGAAGAATTATGTTCTTGATGCACTGCTAGCTGACAGAACTATTGCAGGAGCAAATGCAGACGTTATGAACGTTTGACAAGCTCCGTATGATGACTACTTGATAGTTTAGTGCACCATGCTTTACGGCTTAGAACCGGGACTTAAAAATGTTTTGAAACGCCATGGAGCATGTGAGATGTTCCAAGAGTTGAAATTGGTATTTCAGACTCATTCCCGAGTCGAGAGGTATGAGACCTCTGACAAGTATTTTTGCCTACAAGATGGAGGAGAATAGCTCAACCAGTGAGCATGTACTCAGAATGTCTGAGTACTACAATCGCTTGAATCAAGTGGGAGCTAATCTTCCAGATAAGATAGTGATTGACAGAGTTCTCTAGTCACTATCACCAAGTTACTGGAACTTCGCGATGAACTATAATATGCAAGGGATGACGAAAACAATTCCCCGAGCTTTTCACGATGCTGAAATGGGCGAAGGTAGAAATCAAGAAAAGCATCAAGTGTTGATGGTTGACAAGACCACTAGTTTCAAGTAAAAGGGCAAGGGAAAGAAAGGGAACTTCAAGAAGAATGCCAGGCAAGTTGCCACTCCCATGAACAAGCCCAAAGCTAGACCCAAGCCTGAAACTGAGTGCTTCTACTGCAAAGGAAATGGTCACTTGAAGCGAAACTGCCCCAAATACTTGGCGGATGGGATGGATGGCAAAGTGAACAAAAGTATATATGATATACATGTTATTGATGTCTACTATATTAGTATTCATAGTAGTCCCTGGGTATTTGATATTGGTTCAGTTGCTATGATTAGTAACTTGAAACAGGACTTATAAAATGAACAGAGACAAGTTGAGGGCAAGGTGACGATGTGTGTTGAAAGTGATTCCAAGGTTGATAAGATCACCATCGCACACTCCCTTTACCTTCGGGATTAGTGTTGAACCTAAAATAAATGTTATTTGGTGTTTGCGTTGAGCATAATATGATTGGATCATGTTTATTGCAATACGGTTATTCATTTAAGTCAAAGAATAATTGTTATTCTATTTACATGAATAAAACCTTCTGTGGTCATACACCCAAGGTGAATGGTTTATTGAATCTCGATTGTAGTGATACACATACTCATAATATTGAAGCCAAAAGATGCAAGGTTAATAATGATAGTGCAACTTATTTGTCACTACTAGGAAAAGGCCTACTAATGGCGCACCTAATTTGGCCATTAATGGCGCCTTAGTGGTGCGCCATTAGTGCCACGCCATTAGTATATTTTACTAATGGCGCACCACAGGTGCGCCATTAGTATCTGGTATACTAATGGCGCACCTCAGATGCGCCATTAGTATATACAACAGTGCGCCATTAGTATGCCTCCTGTGGGGCCATGTATACCAGTGCTTTAGCATACTAATGGCGCACAACAACAAGATGCGCCATTAGTAACTTCGGCATACTAATGGCGCACTGTTTAATGATGCACCATTAGTATCCTTTGGCATACTAATGGCTCACTGTGATGTGATGCGCCATTAGTATGAATATTAGGTTTTTTTTATATTTTTATTTTCTGTTTTTTGCACAGGTTACAAAATGTATAATTGGACAAAATATAGACAGCACACATCAACAACAGATTCATCGAATACAATAGAAGATTAGTCTCTAAATACAATTCATCATATTAGTCTCAGAATACAATTCATCATATTAGTCTCCGAATTGAAAAGACCGAAGAAAGATAGAACATTATATTACAAGTCTCGAGACCGCGAGTAGCGAGTTTGTCTTCACATTACAAGTCGATATAGATCATCTAAACTACCATCACATAGAAGAGAGCTGCGGTCATCACGATGAGCATCATCACGATGAAACTCGTCTTCATCCGGTTCATCCAGCGCTCCCTCCCCTCTCCCACTAGATAGCGGGCGTATCTAGATTCGGCCTCGGCCCTAGTGGTGTACCCTTTGTAACTGTTACCGCTGAATCGGTGAACCTGTCTCCGACACTCTCCAAGTCGTCAGAGACTCCGGAACCTTACCCTTGTACACTACATACGACGGCATCGCTATGCAGTAGCCAAATGAAACGTTAGTACCAATTCACATACAATACATAAGCAATATATAAGTATGCAATGTAACGATCGAAGAGAAAAGCAAGACATTAATAGCATCGATTACATCTAAGTTGAACGACTCTCGAAACCAAAGAGACATACTACAAGTTCATTAAAGTTTAATTACAACATGAGCCAATCGATGTTTCGTAACCAGACACAAGATCACCGCTTTCGACTCGACTCAAGGGACCGGAGCGTGGATGAAGCCGCCGCTCATCGTGGGAGTCATGAAATAACGGTCGTTGTCAGCCTACATTTGTAGCATTGTGTCGATGTCACCGTTGGACGGTTGATTTCGAGGTAGAACTGCCCGAGCCACGGCGACATCTTGATGGATGATTTCCGCAAACTCCGATCGGATGCGAAAGAATTCTTGACTGATGTCGCGCCCTGGATTGCCGACACGCCGCGCCCAATGTTTGAGTTTACTCGGCAGCGTGGTTGATGATGGTCCCATACGACGCCCGCATGTGATGGATGGCGAGTAGGAACTCTTCGACCACCAGGCAGCTGCTTGACGCAGCGTAACATCGTATTGTGGGAGAACACGTGCTTGCCGTGATTTTACTTAATAGGCCTCGTGAAGGTGCCTCCAGATTTGGCGAGCCGGGAGAACATCATCAAGAACCTTCTTGACATTTGTGTAGTCTACGCTCAATCGACGGTCCGGTCGAAATACGTGGCCATGGAATATTTGGGGCTTAGGAGGATGAGCGTGCAATGTGTGTCACAGCAGAAAACCCGGAATGTTAAAAGAAAAACGATCGAAATCTATGAATTCATATGTTACGGGGCGGTTGAGGGGAGGACTTACTCGGGAAAGTAAGGCACGAGGAAGTTAACCTTATCTTGGTTTGCTAGAATGATGCCTTCGAGGTAAGAAGTCGCGACTTGCCGGTCCCCAGCGCTGCCCAAGATCTTGGCACGCATGTAGAAGGGGTCGACTATCACGATGTCCGGGGTCTTGTCGCAAATGATCCGCATCTCCATACTCAGCGAAAATAGCCGAACGAAGGTGTAGTGCAGCGGATGAAGGTTCAACATAGCGTGGATGTCATCAAACCGCTGGACGATCGCACTCGATGGAGTTATCCACAAAGCCCTTGCCCTCTCGCACCTTGGCCGCAAAACCGGTATGCTACATCCTTTCTCCGAGACGCCGCTTCCAAAGAAAGAACACTGTCATGCACACTCCGCATAGCACCGGTTGCAGCATCGAGCATATTTCTCGGTAGCATCGCCTACCCGCCACATGCACCCTCCTCGAGATATCATCAGTGAAGGTGGCCCGCCCCGAGCACGGATCGCACTCGGTGCCGGCTGGCCCGCACCTTGTTAGTCTTTCTTTATGCGCCTTCTTCTTCTCCTGTAATGGGACCGAGTTCTGCTCACGCACCGCCTTCTTGAGTGTGTTGGGGCTGATAATATTTCGCACCTCGCCTATCTCGAGGCTCGGTGAAGTCGGCACCGGAGGCGCTCCCGAGGGTTGAATGGCGACGCGCTGCTGCAACTTGGCTTCTCCATGGTACCAGCTAGATCGCGACGCCTTTTGTTGGGTTGGGTTCTTGAGAAGGAGGCCCCATGAAGTCGCCACCGCACTCCATGATCGGCAAAGTATTGATCGACGCTGGCAAATGTATCGTCGTCGTCGTCGCTCGATCCGTGCCATATGCATGTTTGGATCCATGGCATAGGGATGTCCGCACCGCTCTGGCGGTCTTGTTAAGGGGCCGACTTGGCGCCGCAGACGACCGGGTGTTGTCTTTGGGGTGGTGTCCCCGCCTCAAACGAATCTGCTCTTCGCCAAAGCAGGGCCAGCTCAGCAGCGCCGAGGGTCATCACGTCATCATCGCTGGCCCCGACGGGTCGAATCGGAGGTAACAACTCGTCGCAGCTCGGCAGCACCAACCAGTTGAACCCTAAACAAGTTGGGTGGCATCCGGTACCGTGGAACAAGGGGTTGCCCGTTGAACGATTTTGCCCTTGGCGACAGCCGACCAACTCGTTGTTCACGGCGCGTGAGAGTGCACTAACGTCGGCGCGCCCGCGAAAACATGTAGGGCGCCGTGGATGCCCAATCAAAGGCAAGGAGATAAAGTCCTCGGCCGAGAGAGGCTTAATTAGTTACCGTGATGATGGCGCCGAGCTCGGCTATCGTCGAGGCACCGCCAACGATGGGCGGCAGATTGACGGAGGGGCCTCTTGCTGCAGAGGTGCCGCCGGCGACACCCGGTGCATTAAGCTCCCATACCGCGCCGGAGACACCAATGCCGCCCCGCCGGAGACACCAATGGCCCCGCCATCGCGTTCGCGAGTTGCTGGCCGTGAAGCTTCGGAATCGGGGGCGGCCTCGCTGGCCGCCCGCAATCCACGACTAATCCTCGGATCAAGGTAGGCACAATGGCGGTGATCGCCGCCCGAGTTGTTGTTGCACTTGCTCTTGGACAATCTCCGAATCCGCGCCACTGTGCCCTGAGTTCTTGAACCTCGCTACCTGGCTTTCCGAGCTGGTCTTTTCTCCTTTCGCCCACCAAAGGTTATAGTATGACGACCATTTTGTCGACAAGCCTTTGCTGGCCACACGACTAGCTGACGTTGGCTTACTGAGCTTATCCTTGTTCTTCATTACATTCAACACCCTATTTAGAGTGGTGTCCCAAGGGTTGCTCTTAGTCGACCCGCCATCGCTTTCGATCGCTCAGGAAGGAATGTGAACCATTTAGAAATTTGGCTTCATTAATTAGAATGCAACCATATGGAGCTAATTACGCAGGGTGTATTCCTTACTGAACAAGCTCAAGCGCCTTGGTCTTCGGATCCGTGGTAAGTTCCTTTGTTTTCGGTCCTTCTTGTACCGGCCCCGACAAAGTTCCTGGTCCGCTTGTCACCGATTTATCGAAGAGGGGCGGTAGGCCTTGCTCGCACGGTCCGCCTCCTCCTTGTCCCATATAGGCTCCGCCACTCAGAACCGCCGGGACCGAGTGTGTGTTCCCCTAAGTTCAGCTCCCGCATTTCTTTCCCCCACTTACTTGATTCGGAGTTTGCGGTGCTCGAGCAATTGATCTTGAAGTCGTTGTAGTCATCTTCGGTGATCGAAGGATTTTTCTCCTTGATCTTCTCATAACTCTCACCTTTCTCGATCATTCTCTTCACATTGCTTTTCCAAGTAGACAGGGCCTTGCTCATCTTCGTGAGGGCAGCATTGTTCACTTTATTCCCTTTGAGGCTTGTGTTTTCAAATTTGAAAGTGCAACTATCCCTAGGTGGTTTTGGTAATTTATAACAACATATAGCTCATTGAGCTAATGCTATTCCAAGATATTTATTTCAGGAAAGCTCAATGTTTGGCGTGGCATGGATGGAGAAAGTGGAACCCTCAAAATGCTAAGGACAAGATTGGCTAAAGCTTCAAGCTCAAGACTCTTCATTTTACACTTTTAGTGATCCAAGATCACATTGAGTCTATAGGAAAAGCCAATACTATCAAGGAGGGATGAGGTGTTGCTTAATGAGACCTTTGCTTATGTGCTTAATGATATGCTCCAAAATCCTCAGCTACTTTCCCATATCCACATATGACCTAAACCCCAAGCCAAACTCGGTCCTACCGATTGTTTCTATCCGGCGCCACCGAGTTTCATATGTCATAAGCCACTGCCGAAACCCTAGCAAATCGGTTGTACCGATAGGGATCTCGGTCTCACCAAGATGGGATTGCAAACTCTCTGTTTCCCCTTCGTAACTTTTCGGTCTCACCGAAAGAGCGAATCGGTCCCACCGAGATTGCAATGCAAACTCTCTGTTTCCTATTTGTAACTTTTCGGTCTCACCGAAAGAGCAAATCGGTCCCACCGAGTTTGCCTGACCAACTCTCTGGTTAGCTAATTACCAAAATCGGTCTCACCGAGTTTGTGTAATCGGTCTCACCGAGATTACGTTATTCCCAAACCCTAACCATATCGGTCCCACCGAGATGCATGTCAGTCCCACCGAAAATCCTAACGGTCACTAGGTTTGTCAATTCGGTCCGACCGAGTTTTATCATTCGGTCCCACCGAGTTTGTCAGATTGTGTGTAACGGTTGGATTTTGTGTGGAGGCTATAAATACCCCTCCACCTCCTCTTCATTCGTGGAGAGAGCCATCAGAACACACACACACTTCCAACTCATATGTTCTGAGAGAGAACCACCTACTCATGTGTTGAGACCAAGATATTCCATTCGTACCATATGAATCTTGATCTCTAGCCTTTCCCAAGTTGCTTTCCACTCAAATCATCTTTCCACCAAATCCAAATCCTGTGAGAGAGAGTTGAGTGTTGGGGAGCCTATCATTTGAAGCACAAGAGCAAGGAGTTCATCATCAACACACCGTTTGTTACTTCTTGGAGAGTGGTGTCTCCTAGATTGGCTAGGTGTCACTTGGGAGCCTCCAACAAGATTCTGGAGTTGAACCAAGGAGTTTGTAAGGGCAAGGAGATCGCCTACTTCGTGAAGATCTACCGCTAGTGAGGCAAGTCCTTCGTGGGCGTCGGCCATGGTGGGATAGACAAGGTTGCTTCTTCATGGACCCTTCGTGGGTGGAGCCTCCGCTGACTCACAAGAACTGCTACCCTTCGTGGGTTGAAGTCTCCACTAACGTGGATGTAGGATAGCACCACCTATCCGAACCACGGGAAAAATATCCGTGTCTCCAATAGCGTTTGAATCCTCCAAACCCTTCTCTTTACATTCTTGCAAGTTGCATGCTTTACTTTCCGCTGCCTATATACTCTTTGCATGCTTGCTTGAATTGTGTGATGATTGCTTGACTTATCCCTAAGTTGCTAAAATCTGCCAAGAACTAAAATTGGGAAAAGGTTAAGTTTTTATTTGGTCAAGTAGTCTAATCACCGCCCCTCTAGACATACTTCCGATCCTACAAGTGGTATCAGAGCTTTGGTCTCCATTTGCCGTGATTTCCATAGCTTTTGGTGATCATAGCCTTGGTTTCACAACCTAGGAGAGTATGGCGTCTAGTGAGGAAACTATCACCGTAGAGGTCCTTACTTTGATGGCACTAACTTTGCTAGTTGGAAGCATAAGATGAAAATGCATATTCTTGGACATAACCCTGCCGTTTGGGCTATTGTGTGTGTTGGTTTGCAAGGTGACTTCTTCGAAGGAAAAGAGCCAAACCGTGAAGCGAGCGCGGATGAGTTGAAGATGCTGCAATACAACGCTCAAGCTTGTGATATTCTCTTCAACGGATTATGCCCCGAAGAATTCAACAAAATCAGCCGTCTTGAGAATGCAAAGGAAATTTGGGATACTTTGATTGATATGCACGAAGGTACCGACTCCGTCAAGGAATCCAAATTGGATGTGCTTCAAAGTCAACTTGACAAGTTCAAGATGAAGGATGGTGAAGGTGTCGCTGAAATGTACTCTAGGCTTGCTCTCATCACAAATGAGATTGCCGGCTTAGGAAGTGAAGAGATGACCGATAGATTCATCATCAAGAAGATCCTAAGAGCCTTGGATGGAAAATATGATACCGTATGCACATTGATCCAAATGATGCCCAATTACAAGAATCTCAAGCCAACGGAAGTCATTGGAAGAATTGTTGCTCATGAGATGTCGCTCAAGGACAAAGAGGAACTTCACAACAAGTCAAGTGGTGCTTACAAAGCCTCATGTGAAGTCCCCACATCATCAAGTGAGAAACAAGTCTCAAATGAAGAATTGAGCTTAATGGTGAAGAACTTCAACAAGTTCTACAAGAGTAGAAGCAAAGATAGAAGCTACAAGTCAAGATCCTACAATGACAAAAGATCTTCTAGTCGAGAACGAAACTGCTATAATTGTGGAAGACCCGGACACTATTCCAATGAGTGTACGGCTCCCTACAAAAGAAGAGAAGATTCTCCAAAAAGAAGAAGCAAAAGAGAGGAATCACCATCACGAGAGAGGAGGAGTAGAGATGATCGTTATGAACGAAGACACTCACGGAGAAGCAAGGATTCGGAGAGGAAGGAAAAGTCATCAAGAAGCTACACAAAGCGAAGACATCAAGCTCATGTTGGTGAATGGGTATCCGGCTCCGATTCCGACAACCACTCCGAGAGAAGTTATCACTCCGACTCCGAATATACTCAAGATGAAGGTGTTGCCGGACTAGCACTTGTGTCAACCAACTCCTACGACATATTTGATTCACCAAATGAAGGAATTGGAAGATGCTTCATGGCCAAAGGTCCTAAGGTAACTCACCCTGAGTATGTTGATTTTAATAGTGATGAAGATGACTTGTTAGGCGATGATGATTTACTTGTTGACAACTCTAGTGATGAATACTATGATGAAACGTCAATTAATCATGCCAAAACGAATGACAATGATAAGGAGAAGATTGAGTCTCTAACTAAAGAACTAAACACTCTTAAGTTAGCTCATGAAACTATCTTCGAAAATCATCGAGAACTTTTAAAGGCTCATGAGAAGTTACGCTTTGAAAAGCTCAATCTTGAGCAAGAGCATGAGTTTTTAAAGGCAATCAATGATGATCTTCGCAAGAAAAGTTCTTCTTACATTGCCAAACGTTTACTATTATCCACTTACATGCCTCAAGTCAAACCTAGTAAAAAGTACAAGAAAGATTCTTCTTCTAGTAGTAACAATGATCATGCTAAATCCAATATTGTTGCTTCTAGTAGTTCTCTTGATTCCACTAACGATTCTCTTAGCCAAGTTACACTTGAGCAAGAAAATAGCTTATTGAAGGAAATCATAGAGAAAGGAGTGTACAAAAGCCTTGCCGGGAGTAAGCAATTCGAGGAGATTGTACGCAAGCAAGGAAGGCACCGGAAGAATCAAGGTGTTGGTTTTGAACGAAAGTTCAATGCCAATGGAGTTGAGTGGGAAGAAGATCAATACCCCAAGACCAAGTTTGTTCCTCAACAAGAGAAGTATGATCCTACTTCTTTCAAGGGGACACAAACTCAATATGATCTTCCACCACATGACTACAAGCAAAAAGGCAAGGACAAGCTTCAAGAGGAAATTGATGCATTTGAAGAAGCTCCTAAGACCTCAGTCAAGTGGGTTCCCAAGACTACATCAAGTTCAACTTCTTCAAGTACAACTACAACTCCGAGGATTCCCATCAAGATGGTGTGGATCCAAAAGAAGAAGAACTAGAGAGTTCTTGAGGGTGACTCCGCCAACATACTACACTCTTATCATTTTGGCAAGAACAAGTGCAATCAACTTCCATATCTTGCACTAGTTCAAGGAGTCACAAACCCTCTTGGTGGTAAGTCAAGGGACAAGGTAACCTAATTAAAGGCATTCATAGACATTATCATGTATGTGCATCACTCTATGTCTATGGAAATATTTGCTTGTTCCTTGTGGGACTAACCCATGTAGGTATTGAAAGTGCAATTCACTCCAAAGGAAGCTCCAAGTGTTCTACATCAACATTGAGCATCCACATCTTCAATGTCTACATGAAGTCATCATTGACAAAACCCAAGGTTAGTTCATCCCTCTTAGGGGGGATATCACATCTAGGGGGAGCTTTACTCTAAGACTTGAGTTAAAGCAACTCTTATGATGTGAACACAACAATGCTTTATGTAAAAGTGGTAACCCCACTTGAGCTTAAACGATGAGTATGACCTATGATCAAATGCCTTCATTTGACTCCTAAGTCAATATACTCATATATAGATGACCTAGTCATCGCAAATTGCTTGATAGATGCTAGAATTGGTTGTGCATGTTTGTCACATATTTCTATTGCCATTTTATTGTGTGAGCATGCAGATTGCATATTTTACTCATTCGAGGACATCCACTTGTTGTTTTGATTGTTTGTTTTTCTTCTGCCAAGTGGATGGACAAGAATGCCTAAGAACCTTCTCTAGCTATCTATGCTTTTCTCATCTCAAACTCTATTCATGCTGCAACACAAATTTGATCAAGTCAGATTCGAACCACTCTGTGTGAGGAGCACTCGGAGTCCCCGATTCGTCATGGACTTAAACTTCCAAAACCTCTTCATGATTCTCGGTCTGACCGATCCTCCATTTCGGTCCTACCGAGATCATCAAGTTGATCTGAGTTTTCAATCTCGGTGCAACCGATTTGAACTGTTCGGTCACACCGAGTTGCAATAATCAGATATAGTTTTGCATCTCGGTGCAACCGAAGTTGTTCCACTCGGTCACACCGGCTGTGGTCGGGCTATATACATGACACGGGCAAAATTTGGAAATTTCTCCGAATCGTTTCGCCCGCGCCCTAGCCTGCTCTGCCGACGTGGTCTCCGGATCGTCTCCTCGCCGCCAGCAACCCCCTGTCGCTGGTCTCCTTCGCCGTCAATGGAATTTCTTCGCCGCTGTTGTCGCCGTAGCGAGTCTCCGCCAAATTAGGGTATGGACTCGATCTTTGTGCTATTTTCCAATCTGATTCCTAGCACATTGTGATATTCATGAATCTTGCCACGATTGTAAACCTCCTATCCAATCAAAAACTCCGTAGAATAGTTTTGATTCGAAATTTTTAGGGTTAGGTTTCCGCCGAAACCATCTCGGACCCACCGAGTTGAAAAACTCGGTCCCACCGATTTGGCATATGCCATTGCACAAGTGAAACTCGGTCTGACCGAGTGTAACTAATCGGTGAGACCAATTTTGAACTTTGTGAAACCCTAGCAGATTCGGTGCCACCGAACTGTGACTCGGTCTGACCGAGTTCACCAGTTTAGGTGCCAAATGCTGCTTCGGTATCACCGAGTTTAAAAATCGGTAGATCCGAAATGATTTCAGTGGGAAACTAAAACTAAGATTTTGAGTCATTCTTTTTGCAAAATCTCTGCTATTTGAGTTGCTCATCCACTCTACCTCATCTATAACCTATTCACAGGGTCAGCAGTCAGCAATCAGTTGTTCAACATGTCAGATCGGACTGACAGCCAGAACCTGTCAGAGCAGCAAGTGCATTTGAGTGAGGGCACTAATCCCTCAAGCTCTTCAGATGAGGGCAGCAGGAGCACTCCTAGCAACCTGCCCAAAGCTGCCACCAGGCAAAGGAAGAAGAGGAATTCTGACTCAGAGGATGAAGATTACATAGCTTCAGAGGATGATGCTACCTCAAAGAAAAAGGTGCTGAAAAAGGAATATGGCACAGCAGCTTCAACCAAGCCTGGGTTGAAGATCAAAAGGCCTGCAGGTAGGCAGCCTATGCCAAAGGCCAGAGCATCAACAAAGCTTCCAGAAACATCTATGAAGTCCACTATGGACACAGAGGAAGCAGGTGGCCAGAAAAAGAGGAAAGAGAGGGTCAAGAAGACCATAGCCAGAGTCATTGGGAAGTCTTCCATCATGGAAGAGGAAGAAGAAGAGGATGCTGCACCAGCTCCCAAGGCACCCAAGTTGATGGGTGATGCCATTAGAACAGGAGGCACATCATCTAAGCCCAAGGAAGCCCCCAAAACTGCTCCAAAACCCAAGAGGAACACCAGGAGCATTCCAGCTGCAGAAAAGAACAAGGCCCCGGTGGCTCGATGCGTAAGAAGAAGAAGGGCGATATTGAGAAAGCTGAAGCCCAAGATCCCAGACCACAACGATGCTCATCCAGTGGCTGAGGATATGAAATTGAGAAGAAATTCTGGTTTGAGGAAATGGAGAGATGTAGACCCCTATGCCTCAAGGAGAAGAACTGCTGTGGATTACAGATTCCACACCAAGGAGCAGCAGGACTTCTATGAGACAGTCTTGCTTGACATGAAGCCAATTCTGTGCGATATGAGATGGGTCAACTGGAAAGAAGTCAAGGAGAACGAAGAGTATTTCCCAGGAGTACAGGACAGCTTTATAGCTTGTGGAGTAGCTGACTTTGTTGGGCAGAAGCTCACAAAGTGGAATGACGAGCTAATCATGCAATTCTATTCCACAGCTCATTTCTACCCCGATGGGAAGATTGTATGGATGTCTGAAGGGATAAGGTATCAATCAACAATTGCTGAATGGGCTGAGTTAATCAATGCTCCAGAGGAGAATGAGAATGACTTGGATGTCTATTCCAAGAAGAAGATGGATCACAACACAATGGTGAACATGTACAAGGAGATCCCTGCCAGTGCACTTGATACTTTCCAATATGGATCTGTACATTTTCTTCTGTCAGGACTGCCTACAATCAATTGGATCCTCAGGCATACTTTGTCGCCCAAGTCAGGAGATCACAAGATGATCAGAGGCCATGCTATCAATCTTCTTCACATCTTTGATACGCCTCAGAAATTCAAAGTTATGAGTCTGATGGTTGAGACTATCAAGAGGACAGCAGCAGATCAGAAGAGGAGCCTTGGATATGCCCCTCATATTCAGGTGCTCATAAACTCCAAGATGGGCACATGCACATATTTGTTGGATCAGGAACATTTGCCTATTGTTCTGGAGAAAGAGAACAATGAAGTTGTGATGAACCCCGATGAACCATCTTCAGCACATGCACAAGCACAAAAGGAGAAGGCAAAGAAGGAGAAAGCCGCAAGGATGCTAACTCAGAAGAAGCTTCGAATATTTCACAAGACCAAGCAAGAACAGCTCGGCCATTCGATAGCAACCACCCTGCGTATTGAGAAGGGTCTGGCCAACCTGACGCAAAACCAGGCAATCCTAGAGCACATCATAGAACACAAGTTCTATGACCTGGATATCAAGGTAACAGAGATCCAGACAGCAGTTGAGCAGCTCCAAGATGAAGTGCAGGACAGGAGAGAGACCACAGATGCCTTTGCTAAGGTGCCCCGAGATCAGAGGTCCAGTGCCATTCCAGTTCGAGATTCCAGAGCCACTGCCTCAGCTCCAGCCGCTACATCAACACAGCCAGCTCCAGCTCCAGCATCTACTACAGCTCCAACCTCCTCAGCGTCTACTGAAGCCTTCGTCCTTGGAGTCATGAGGACTCCACCACCACCTGAAGATCAAGCCTGAGTGTCGATCTAGCACTATGTATTCTTTTAGGAACTTTTTGGTAACTTGTTGCTAAAGGGGGAGAAGATGCATAGATCATAGGCTTCGAGAGAGAGAGTGTTGCCTTTTCTCTCTTGTTTATTTGGTGGTTATTTGCTACTTTGTGTGATTTTGGTCGTGCTACTTATTGCTCGTGAGACATTGATGATCATGTGGTTGATCATAAGCTACACTTATGCATGCTTGATATACTCTATCTATCTTCTATTTGCTCATAAGTGATTGTATGCCTTGGTGATGAGTGCATGTATTTCATTATTTATCATTTTGAGCGCTCCACCAAGATGTATATGACATGGAAGAGTAACCCATGATTCTAACTCCTTGTGCAATTGCAGTCCAAAGCAAATCTTACATATGCACAAATTTAGGGGGAGCTCTTACTTATCACATACTTCTCAAAGCGACGATGCAATTCAATCTTATTATCATTTGTCGAAGCTTTAATCTATATGTTGTCATCAATTACCAAAAAGGGGGAGATTGAAAGTGCAACTATCCCTAGGTGGTTTTGGTAATTTATAACAACATATAGCTCATTGAGCTAATGCTATTCCAAGATATTTATTTCAGGAAAGCTCAATGTTTGGCATGGCATGGATAGAGAAAGTGGAACCCTCAAAATGCTAAGGACAAGATTGGCTAAAGCTTCAAGCTCAAGACTCTTCATTTTACACTTTTAGTGATCCAAGATCACATTGAGTCTATAGGAAAAGCCAATACTATCAAGGAGGGATGAGGTGTTGCTTAATGAGCCCTTTGCTTATGTGCTTAATGATATGCTCCAAAATCCTCAGCTACTTTCCCATATCCACATATGACCTAAACCCCAAGCCAAACTCGGTCCTACCGATTGTTTCTATCCGGCGCCACCGAGTTTCATATGTCATAAGCCACTGCCAAAACCCTAGCAAATCGGTTGTACCGATAGGGATCTCGGTCTCACCGAGATGGGATTGCAAACTCTCTGTTTCCCCTTCGTAACTTTTCGGTCTCACCGAAAGAGCGAATCGGTCCCACCGAGATTGCAATGCAAACTCTCTGTTTCCTATTTGTAACTTTTCGGTCTCACCGAAAGAGCAAATCGGTCCCACCGAGTTTGCCTGACCAACTCTCTGGTTAGCTAATTACCAAAATCGGTCTCACCGAGTTTGTGTAATCGGTCTCACCGAGATTACGTTATGCCCAAACCCTAACCATATCGGTCCCACCGAGATGCATGTCAGTCCCACCGAAAATCCTAATGGTCACTAGGTTTGTCAATTCGGTCCGACCGAGTTTTATCATTCGGTCCCACCGAGTTTGTCAGATTGTGTGTAACGGTTGGATTTTGTGTGGAGGCTATAAATACCCCTCCACCTCCTCTTCATTCGTGGAGAGAGCCATCAGAACACACACACACTTCCAACTCATATGTTCTGAGAGAGAACCACCTACTCATGTGTTGAGACCAAGATATTCCATTCCTACCATATGAATCTTGATCTCTAGCCTTTCCCAAGTTGCTTTCCACTCAAATCATCTTTCCACCATATCCAAATCCTGTGAGAGAGAGTTGAGTGTTGGGGAGCCTATCATTTGAAGCACAAGAGCAAGGAGTTCATCATCAACACACCGTTTGTTACTTCTTGGAGAGTGGTGTCTCCTAGATTGGCTAGGTGTCACTTGGGAGCCTCCAACAAGATTGTGGAGTTGAACCAAGGAGTTTGTAAGGGCAAGGAGATCGCCTACTTCGTGAAGATCTACCGCTAGTGAGGCAAGTCCTTCTTGGGCGTCAGCCATGGTGGGATAGACAAGGTTGCTTCTTCGTGGACCCTTCGTGGGTGGAGCCCTCCGTGGACTCGCGCAACCGTTACCCTTTGTGGGTTGAAGTCTCCACTAACGTGGATGTAGGATAGCACCACCTATCCGAACCACGGGAAAAATATCCGTGTCTCCAATAGCGTTTGAATCCTCCAAACCCTTCTCTTTACATTCTTGCAAGTTGCATGCTTTACTTTCCACTGCCTATATACTCTTTTCATGCTTGCTTGAATTGTGTGATGATTGCTTGACTTATCCCTAAGTTGCTAAAATCTGCCAAGAACTAAAATTGGGAAAAGGTTAAGTTTTTATTTGGTCAAGTAGTCTAATCACCCCCCCTCTAGACATACTTCCGATCCTACAAAATTCAGCGGGGAACTTGTATTGTTTGTGCAGCTTCGTGAAGAGGAGGTTGCGCAAATTCCCTCGGTCAGGATGCCTCAGGTTCTCGGTGTTGATCGAGGCGGTGCTCCGGAGAATGCACCCGAGCTGAAGCGAGTACCCCTTGACTATTCGTTCGGGCGCCGTTGGACTTCCGTCGGAGTCCACTTCAGTAACTTCCTCCTTGAGGGTGCGGAGCACGGTCGGGCGCCGGTCCTTCCGCTGCCTCTTGGTTGGCTGCCATCAGGCGCGTGCGCTGCCATCATCGATGGTGGCATCCTCGGCGGCACCATCGGTGGTGGCATCATGGGGTCATCCTCGGCGGTACCATCACTGGTCTCGGGATCGGTGGGAAGGCGGCGTCCTCATACAAGTGAGGTTGTTCCTCCATCTCTGGGACAGCTCCTGAATGCCTTGCCGCCTCAACCCCGGCCTCATCGTTGTTGGCCATGTTTCTCTCTAAATAGGAACAAAGTTTGGTCAAAAGTTTGTTATTGTCAAGGAACAAGATCATGGTCTCATCATTTAGGGTTTGTCGACACGAGGCATCCTAAAAGCTAAGCTTTTATCATTGAGGGTTTTTCGACGCCGAGGCACCCTAAAAGCCTAAGCTTTCATCAATTCGGTTTTATCGACACCGAGGCACCCTAAAAGCCATGCATTAGTCACAAGTACGCCGGGCACTTGATCCTACTTAATTAACTACTAAGATACCCGGCCCATGCATTAGTCACAAGTATTTATATGTCCTATTTTTAGCAAAGTCATGCTAAAGTTCACGGAAAATTTCAACATGACCTTTGCTGAAAATAGGACATATGGAGTACCCGAATTTGCCGGAACGGAAGTTAATCGACATTCCGGCAAACTCAAGGGCCTCTCGGGGTACCTGCAAAATCATTATCCAATGAAGGAACTGTGCCGCACACTGCTGGCTCACACTGCTGCCAAAATCATTATCGACATGTTGAACTTGTATTTCACTCTGCATTGCTGAACAGTCTAACAACCAGAAATATATAACAAGAACTGGACTGCAACGATACAAAGAATATATAACAAGAATGAGCCTCAAATAAGAAACAAAAATTATGGAAAGCATGAGGGTTACACTATAATTATAGGAAAATTTACACTGTTATTAGGGGAAGTTTTATACTGTAATTACATATAAGAAGCATCAGGGCTACACTGAAAATTATGGGAAAACTTACACTGTACTTATATATAAGTAGCATGAGGGTTACACTATAATTATCGGGACAAATTACACTATAATTATAGCGTAAATTACACTCTAATACACTGTAAATACAAAAAATTTAATCATGGAGATTACACTGAAAATATGGGCTAAATTACACTGTAATTCTAGGGTATATTACACTGACAAATACACTCAAAATATGGGATAAATTGCACTATAATTCTAGGGTATATTACACTGAGAATTCATCAAAAGTTGCTGAGCTTACACTAAAATACATCTGCACTGCAGGCTTGTACACACAAATTCAGTGAGATGATCTAACACTGACAAAATAAAGGAAACACCTACTGCACCAATACAGGGCTAAAAACACATGGGGATTACACTTAAAAACATTCAGTGAAAGGCACTAGAAAACCATATAGACACAGGAATAAAGCAGAGCTGACTCATTAAATCTGATACACTGAGAAAACCCTAAACTAGGGAAACTAATCACCTGCATCTAACATACCAGGAGGTAACTGAACAAATTCAAGAACTACAACAGCAACACGAACCAATACAGAGATATGAAATCACAAGTTACTAGCATTTGCCTAAAAACTACATAACTAGGATATGAAAGCACAAGTTACTAGCATTTTCCTAAAAACTACATAACTAGTGGACCAACTCTCTGTCTGTAACAAGAACTATAACTAGGAAGTTAGCACCAGATGCACTTGGGGATATACTAGTTATGCACTTCACATCCGGATGGCAATTACCTAGTATTTTAAGCTAAAATTACCTAGTAAGTGCTCAATCAATAAGGTACAAGGTAAACTGAATTGACTTTCCAAATTGACAAGCACAGACAGAGCATAAGCAAAGAGGTCAACTGCTAATATCTATTCAATGCAAATAGTAGACATCTGAGTTCTGGTGCTCATATTGGAACATCCAGAACACGAAAGGCATCTATAAAGTGAAAATTCTTACCCCTACACAAGTATTCGGCATAATCAGAATTCAAAAGTAACATTCTTCCATATAGATCATGGGTGCTCGAGGGAAAGTAGCACAGCAGACAATGCAAACAACCAATCAACTAGTGAAGCCAATCAAGAACCTAGAGATATAGCTAGCAAACTGAGAAGCACATGCAGAGCAAAAGCAAAAAGGTTACATGTTCACTGCGAAATAATAGATGCGTGAGTTCCAGTGCCCATATATGAAAAATCTTGAGCAGCAAAGGGCATCATCATCAAAGTGAAACTCTTAAGCCCTACATAATTATGCAGCCTTGATCACACATGACATTACTGGATTTAGATCTATTGTAGTAAATATAAGTACTTGGATGCTCAGATTTAAAGTAAAGTGCACGAGCAGGCAATGCAAACACACAATCAATTGGTGAAAACCATCGACAACCTTGGGACAAATACGGTGCATCAAACCTAGATAATCAGTGGACCAATTCTAAGTATGTATCAAGAACTATAGCTAGGAAGTTAGCAATAGTTGAACTTGGGGATATACTAATCATGAACAATCTCTCCTGGTCGGTCCAACTCAGAAATCATACCATTGTCTAAAACTGCTTAATAGATTCAGATCATCTAATTGTGAATCATGTGATTTGGGGTTTCAATTTCAGATCATCTTTTACTTATCAACAAGATTGCAACAGTTGCAGACACCTCACACTAACAGTTTCAGACTTGAATAGATTCAGATAACTAAGAAGAACATATCCGGAGGAGGGAGGGAGGATGGGGGTGCATTACCCTAATGTGCTAAACGACGTAAGCGCGTGCTTGTGAGGGGACACTGGGGCCGAGGGATAGGGGCGGTGGGGCTGGGAGGATGTCGGGACGACGACGACTTAGGGAGGAGGCGACGAGGTCCGGGTGGTGGTGGTGCTCGCGACGGTGGTGTGGACGGGCGGCGTCGGGCACGGCGGACGAGGGCGGCGGGCGATGGCGTCAAATGAGGTGGGGCGACGGGGAGAGCGGCGCCGACATCGGGGCCTCAGGCGGCGGTGGTTGGAGACGTCGCGGCGGGGTCGAGGCGGCGTCGGGGCGGCGTCGAGGTGGCGGGGCAGCGGCGTCGGGAGAGGAGAGGGGAAGGGGATCGAGGGCGAGGGCGAGGGAGAGAGAGGGGATAGGTTTGGGCCGGGGTGGAAATATGGATGGGGGCGGCACAATACTAATGGCGCACCACCCTCGGTGCGCCATAAGTACATCCATACTAATGGCGCACTCACACCTGGTGCGCCATTAGTATTTTTTTTGATTTCTGCTCGAGCCGACAGGTTATCTTCCACCTGACCTGATCCACAACAAGTTCCCTCTACTAGCTCGACTGGTCAGCAGCCAGTTCTCACACCAGGAGGTCCACTACAAGAAATATGTCAACTTATGACCTTCTGTCAGTGACCCTCGAAGAATTGGTCATAAATTTATGACCATTTTAGACCAATTGGTCAAAAGCTGTCTGGGGGGCTCCAAACCCTAAACCATTGCGACCATTTTGGTCAGAAAGGTCATAATGTCCTTACACGAAATAGTCATAAAGCAAACAGCGCTAGTCCGCTGCCTTATTTCTAGTTGTTAATGACCAATATAGATGGTCATAGCCTTGTAAATTGTGGTGGGTTGCGATGACTAGGCGCCATCTCATCAGTTTTGCCTATGTGTCATGTCCATGTGGCAGTTTTTGCCCTAGGTTGTGAAGCAACCTATATTTCTGTCATTCCCAAAATTCCCAAAAAAATCTCATAAGTTCTTTGGGTCATATCTTCGTCAAATATGTAAAAACCTTCCTTTCCTAGTTCAAAAATGATTCAAAAATATTCATTTTCCTATTCTGTTCGGAACAACAGTTTGTGAAGGAAGTACCCCTTTGGCATGTCCAAATAGTATCCATTTTCTACAGTGCTTTCCTATGCCCAAATAACCATCCTCCACCGAATGCTAGCTCAATACATTCATTATTTTGAGCCGAGCTTCAATATTCGTAGTTATGTCCAGTGTGGTAGTTTGCAAAGCAAGTACCACCTAGGCTCCTCCTTTTGAGCTGAAAATTTGTGAACACGGTCTTCTTAGTAACTGATCATCCTCAGCCAAAACTCACGCCCATTAGCCATGTACATTTCCCGTACCGCTAATCAAACACTTGGGTGCTAATTCATGTTTGAGCATCGATCGGTCTCCTCGTGAGAATCTTATGTTGTAATTTTCTTCCTAGCACCAACCTGGGGAGTGCCCAACCCACTAGACATGCCTAGGCCGCGCAGAACAAATGGCAACGTCACGGTCGCACGGTGACCATGCGGCGGGCATGCGAGTTTACGCGCTCTAGAGTTGGGGACCTCGGCCGCCGCCAAACCTCGACGTATCGCCACCAGACCATGTATTTATGATTAAATAGGTCCTTATGTAACTAGAAATAATTTTTGGAAAACATAAATAGCAAACTATGAGGTAGCTGCAGTTCAAATTTGACCCGCTTCCAGCTGAATCGGCGGAAATTTGTCTTTTTCACGAGAGGTGGATCAAAAAATTTTACACCCAACCATTTTGTCAATTGTGCATTAAATATGGCCTAGTATTTTATAAAAATGATTTGGTCCAATTTTGCAACAATTATTTGGTAGTTCCTTCACAAAGAAACCTCCTTTCGGGCACTCGAAAAATGGATAGGCAACATTGTTTGCCATTCCAATATGCACTCTTGTGCACGATATGAGATCATTTGAACAAACTATGCCATGAATGTGGCCATAAGATTGATCATTTGGCTTGAAAGCCATTGATCTCCACACATGATAGCTCGTTTCTGAGAACACTTTTTTAAAATAATTGCCATATTACAAGTTTATTATTTTTCCTAGGAACTTGGCAACATATGATGACACAATGCGAAGGTTTCCCATTTTTTGATTTTTTTGAATTTTTTATGCCCGTTTCAAAATGCGGTCAAAACGGCGAGAATGACCGTTCCTAGCTAGTGGTTGAATCTTGGAATTTTGTTGGTGTTTCTCTGATTAAAAAGATACTTATGTATCTAGAAATGATTTTTGGAAAAAATAAATAGCAAACTATGAGGCAGCTGCAGTTCAAATTTGACCCGCTTCCAGCTGAATTGGCGGAAATTTGTCTTTTTCACGAGAGGTGGATCAAAAAATTTACACCCAACCATTTTGTCAATTGTGCATTAAATATGGCCTGGTATTTTATAAAAATGATTTGCTCCAATTTTGCAACAATTATTTGGTAGTTCCTTCACAAAAAAACCTCCTTTCGGGCACTCGAAAAATGGAAAATGGTTTTTTCGTCCAATGAAAATAAAAACTTCCTTAGGCAACATTGTTTGCCATTCCAATATGCACTCTTGTGCACAATATGAGATCGTTTGAACAAACTATGCCATGAATGTGGCCATAAGATTGATCATTTGGCTTGAAAGCCATGAATCTTCACGCATGATAGCTCATTTCTGAGAACACTTTTTTAAAATAATTACCGTATTACAAGTTTATTATTTTTCCTGTAAATTTGGTCACATATAATGACACAATGCGAAGGTTTTCCAATTTTTTGATTTTTTTTGAATTTTCTATGACCGTTTCAAAATGCGGTCAAAATGGCGGGCTTGACCGTTCCTAGCTAGTGGTTGAATCTTAGATTTTTTTTTGGTGTTTCTGTGATTAAATAGATACTTATGTACCTAGAAATGATTTTTGGAAAAAATAAAGTGCAAACTATGAGGCAGCTGCAGTTCAAATTTGACCCGCTTCCTACTGAATTGGCGGAAATTTGTCTTTTTCACGGGAGGTGGATCGAATCTTTCGACACCCAGCCATTTGGTTAATTGTGCATTAAATATGTACTTGTATTTAAGAAAATTGATTTGGTCCAATTTTGCAACAAATATATTATAGGTCTTTCACAAAAGAACTCATTTTGAACACTCGAAAAAAAAAATGATTTCAAAGAACTCATTTCTCATAACTTTTTTTTAAAATATTTGTCTTATTTCAATTTGTGATTATTCCTTAAAACTCTAGTCAAATTTGCTGACATAATGAGAAGTTTTTTTTTTTCAATTTTTCAGGTCATAATAAAATAGTTTACATGATTTAGCACCTTACTTTTAGTCGATTACGACCAATTTAAATGGTCAAAATATCATATATGTATATTGCGTTCTGATTGGTCCAGGGGCCTATCATGCGGATCGCAGATAAATCACCGTCGGATGCTCCGGGATCCAACGGCCCGCAGCTTACCCTCTCACCCACCCACCACGATCTACCCCTCAAAAAAAACCACCGCACACCACTCCTCTCTCTCCACGCGCAGCGAACCCTAGCGCTCTCACCCTCTCCCTCCCTCTGGATCCACCGCCGCCGCCCCCAACCCCACTCCCTCCCTCTGGATCTTGACGCGCCGCCGCCCCCACCCCACTCCCTCCCTCTGGATCTCGACGCGCCGCCGCCCCGACCTGCTCCTCATCGTCCTCCCTCCCACCCACCGCGAGCTACCCCTAAAAAACCACCGTGATCTGCTCTCTCCCCTGCGCAGCGAACCCTAGCGGTCCCCGATCCAGATCCCTCCCCTCCCCTCCCCTCGCCGCCACCCACCACCGCTCGCCGCCGGCCTCGACCCCCTCCCCCTGCCCTCCGAACACTATCGCCGGCCAGATCCACCGTAGCCCCCTCCCTGCCACCTCCTCCTTCCTCCAGTACCACCTCTCCAACCTCGCCTCTCGCTTCGCCGCCCTGCGCCCCGCGCTCGCCGAGGCGCACCCGCCGGGGCCCCATTGCGCACCCGCACTAGGACCAGCAACGATTTCATGCTCATCTCAGCAGCCCAACCCCACCCAACGCATCGCCGCCGCTAGGGTTTGTCACCCAGCCTTCCCCTGCAGCCGCCCGCGCAGGAGGAAGAAACCCGAGTCTCCAGCGGCCATGAGCGACGGCAAGGACACCCTCGACCTCTCCGCCCTCGGCGCCGCCATCCCGCTCCCACTCCCGCGCGTCGGATTCGGTAACTGGTCTCTCCGGCGCCGCGTCCGGTTCTTCGCCGCTCGTTTTTGGGTTGTGGGGGTGAGATTTTGACGGTTTGCTTGGGTTTTGCAGTTGTTCCACGAGTCCTTCGACGAGGGCTTCCATGGGAGCTGGATCGTCTCCGGCAAGGAAGAGTACACAGGTAAATTTCGTCTCTCTCTCTCTCCCTCTCTCTCCCCTTTTGTGCTTGTCTTGTCCGATCTATGAGAGATCCGTGGATGCAGTGGAGTTCTGAATCTGATGCGGTGAACTG
Organism: Aegilops longissima; assembly: GCA_021605205.1. NCBI lineage: Eukaryota > Viridiplantae > Streptophyta > Magnoliopsida > Poales > Poaceae > Aegilops > Aegilops longissima. The sequence continues at coordinate 765,196,481 of CM038677.1, forward strand.
GTGATACGCTTCTATGTGGAATTCAATTCCAGTGTGTAGGCGAGGTAGTGATGATAAAGTAACCTTCCTGGCATGATTTAGACCATTAGAGAGAGTCCAGCATTTACCATGGTAGGCAGCAGCCATGATCCATGTTAGGATGTTTTTGTAGGGATACATTGTTGTGTACTTATTGAGAAAGATTGCAATGCCTTAGTTTTTTTCTACATATAGAATACAATTTTCAGTCACTGGAGAAACTTCATAAGATTATGTGTATTGTTCACCTACAATTTTGTTTAACTGTTCATGATTAAAATTCAGTGGCTCCTCTTCTTTATACACATGAATGTGTAGTTCACCTACAATTTTGTGTGCTGCTCACACTGAGAGTTCGCAAACGAGTTGATTAGTACGCTATGCCCAATCTGTTGTTCAAGTTCGGGCTAGTTGAATATTAGAGTTAGACAATGAAGTGCTTTTTTTACTGCCAGAATATGTGATAAAGCAACAAAAAAGGCAACCACATACAAAGGAACCTGCGCATGGAATGGATCCTGTTGGGTGCTAATTCTAGTTATTTTATATGAAGAAACACTTACCGTGCAGCCATCTAATACGAAATTCTAATAATATGTGATGCCTGATTGTTTTTTAGTTGTATATGCCATTCGTGCATGAATTCCTTTTCTTATGTACCAATTCCCCAATCATGTTTTGTGTTTTTAGTTCGCTATCTTAGGAGAACCTGGTGTGCTATATGGGGAAGCAAAGCAGCAGCCCACAACTCCGACTTGCGACTCCAGATGAAGGCACCACGATGCACCATGCTGCTCCCTTGGAAGGCCGGCTGAGCGACGCAGCGGTGAAGGCACTGAACGAGCTGCTGTCGTCGGGCGCCGCCGGCAACCTGAGCAGCCTTTGCTCCTGGGCCGACAAGGTCAGGTTCAGGTACTACTAGTCGGCGCCGCTCCAATTCATCGACGTCCCCGACAACATCTGCAGCTACTACTACAACAGTACGTAGCAATTAACCAACACTCTGTTTTGTTGGACTAAAACTGACTGTAGCATAATGGTTTGTGTGTTGTCTCAGGGGACTGCAAGGATGAGGAGGGCGTCAAGGTCCGCTGCGTCGCTGGTGCCATCAACAACTACACCTCCCAACTCCTCACCTAGGGATCATCATCGCCATCACCATCTTCTAAATCTTTCGGCCAACGTAATGTTCAGTTACATCATACAAACTTCAGCACATCTCTTTTGGTTGACTGAATTAGTACTGAAGATGCCATGTTTTTTCTGCATGGAATACTACAGATAACCTGACCGAAGCGCTCTTGTTCCTCTCAAACTTCATGGGCGACATCCACAAGGTAGTACTCCTGCCAAACCCCAAGTGCCCGAATTTTTGCAAGTGTTTCTGTTCCTGATTGCAACTTAAGCTGGCACTTCTTGTTTATGTAGCCACTGCATGTGGGGTCCTCCTTTGTAAAAGAAGGGAACACCATCAACGTCCAATAGTACTGAAGGAAATCTGTACTCCACCATTTAAGGCTAGTTCAGACTTAAGGCTGAACCCTTCTCTGTGTAGTATGATTCCAAGGAAACATATGGCAATAATGCTGAAACTTTTCACATTGGCGTTGCTATGTTTGATCTGGTGGTGCCAAAAAAACTCATATGCTTATGCTGAGCTTACTTTTAATATCATTTTATTCTATGTGATGAGCTTAGTTTTGTACTGTAGCCACCTTCTTGTTTACTTTGTTGAATCCTGTCTTGTTTACTAGCATTTGGCTTCTGTGTGCTAATTAAACCTGATAAGTATGTATACTTCTTTGAGATACAAATTCCCTAATGCATGTTTATGTGCTAATTAAACCTGATAAGTATGTATACTTCTTTGAGATACAAATTCCACATTGCATGTTTATGAGGTTCAATTTCTACATATGTTGCCAAATGAATGTGTCAACATGTCTCTCCTTAGGGGTTGTTTTAAACCGCAAATGATCTACTGTATCAATTTTTTGCTGTTCAAAGATTGAAATCCTGGTTCATTTTCAAAGATCGAAATGTTGTTGACCCTGTTCTTCTATGCTTAAATGGTAAAAATGTCACATTTTGCTTGTTCTAATCATTTTTCTTGATAACTTGCAGATGCTGGCCTTCATTCATGTTTTGTCGTGATGTCTAGGATGAACAAGTTGGGAGAAGCATTGGAGCTAGTTATACTGTGATAGTTGTGTTACCTGATGTGAACATTTTTTTATTGTAAACTTGATGTGAACCATATTTTTCTGTAATAATGTGTTACCAGGATGAACCATCCTTGTTGTGTTACCAGGATGAACAAGTTTGATTGTAATAATGTGCCAAGTTTGGCTCTTTCTGATTGTATTTGTGATGTGAACCATATTTTTCCTGATTAGTTGTGCTCTGTTTGAAGCATTTTGTTTTCTCACTGTTCGGATTTAAATATTGTTATTTATTTACTGGAAAATTGAGATCTGAAGAATATAATAGTTACAACTGGGACCCACTTGTTAGAACCTGACAACTGGGTCCCATCTCACTAGTGGGCTCATCTTTTGGAAAAAATAAAATAAAAAAGGCCATGGCCTAGAAAATAAAAAGGCCGAATTCTTGGTCCAGGCCCATGTAGCTAATAAAAGCACAGGAAAAAATATATAGAAATGCCAAATTGTTGGGCTCGGCCCATGTAAAACGCCGAATCGGACTGGGCTGATTCTTGTGCCACATCGACTTGCCATATTTGGATGCCTCGTGGCACAGGGAGGTTGCTAGTGACCAAAAGCATACAGTAGGAATATTTTGGTTAAAGCGTCTTGACCATTCGGAAGAAAGGTCGCTATAGTTAGTTTATAATGACCAGCTTTTGACCTTCTATTTTGGTCACAAAAGGTCGCAAATGGAAATTTGTGACCTTCGGTGACCAATAGTGGTGGTCACAAGTTGACATATTTCTTGTAGTGGTCCCGGTTCGATTCCTGTGCTCCACAAATTTTTTATGCATTTAAAATGCTGTTTGATACTTATTTGCGCTTAAATATGTTCAAACTTGTTTAAATCATAACATAATATTTTTTATAAGACAGTAATAATTTTTAAAATATATCATCAAACAAGAATGCGGTGGAGCGGGGAGCACTACAAGAAATATGTCAACTTGTGACCACCAATATTAGTCTTTGAAAGGTCACAAATTTCCATTTGCGCACCTTTTGTGACCAAAATGAAGGTCAAAAGCTGGTCATCATAATCGACTATAGCGACCTTCTCTCGTGAGAAGGTCGTGGACGCCATTTACCAAAATATTCCTACTGTGGCGTTTTGGTCACTAGCAACCTCCCCAGGCCACGTAGGCATCCAGCGTGGCAAGCTGATGTGGCACAAGATTCAGCCCGGTCCAATTCGGTTTTCTACATGGGCCGAGCCCATTAATTCGGCCAATTTATGATTTTTTTTTCCTGCCAATTTTGGTCAGCTACATGGGCCAAGCCCAACAATTCAGCCTTTTATTTTCTAGGCCTTTGGCCTTTTTGCTTCGATTTCTTATTTGGGCCTCAGCCTTTTTACAATCCATTTTGGACCAGGTCCCACTAGTCAGGTCATATAATTAGGTCCCACTTGTCAGTTTTTTTTTCATTTTAAAGGACCCACGTCTTCTCTATTTGGGCAGCAACCAATAACTTGATTCAAACAGAGCCAATAACACATAAAATTTCAAACAATAGCCAAACAAAGTACTTTACAATTAGGTATTCAATAGCCAAACACGTCTTCTCTATTTGGGCAGTACAAACAGGTATTCAACTATAAAATACAGCGGAATATTAACATGACTGGTGGCAGTGTTTGTCGCCCTGGTGAGGATCTGCTGGCTGGAGTGGATTGACACCATCCTGATGAGTCCCCTCTCCATCAGGTCCTTTTCTTTGGGATTCTTCTCCCGGAGTTCCTTGTACACCAACTTTTGACGAATGAAGCCCAAAATCTGCGGGTTATAAATCATAAAAGTTAGGAATATAATCAAGTGAAGCCGTGCATATATTTCTGGACAGCAAACTAAATAGACGGCTGCTCTCAAACCGTACATCCAAACTAAGCAAAATAAGTACTCTACGGAAACCTTAGAACATGCTTTACAACTCATATGTAGAGGCCAACTTGAAATTATGAGCATAACAAACTCGTTTTTCAGTTAGAAGCTCGCTGCCCTAAACAGTCAGGTAGTGCAGTTTTTTAACTGAACCAAATTCAGTTTAGAGAACAGCCGGAGAAATCCAAAAACAGGATCACTGGACCGAGTAAAGTGAAACTGCATAGCCGTCAAGTTTAGAGAACTAAAACTTAGCTAGATGAGGTACAAACTGAAACAACATTGACTCAGTAGCAAAACAACCACCTTAGCTAGCTAGTCCGTGAGCATTAACCAAGCATGCATCATACAGGAAGGAAAAAATATGATATGAACTAAGACCAAGGCCACATACAGGACCTCATCAATCAGGCCACCCTAGTTTGGTTTCACAGCCACAACAGAAACTAGACTACAACATAGAAGCGATAGGAAAAACATCACAGTAAGGGCAAGCAAAATGCAACATATGTACAGGCCAACAGAAACAAGGAATTCTATAACATAAATCCTAGTCATTCTCAAGGCGCAGGACAAAATGCAACACACATGCTAGAGTAAAATCACATAAAGCAAAGCAACAGTCTTAAACAAACATCATCAGCGATAGTGCAGCAGATGCTAACTTTAGATGCTGCTCGGGTACATGAACACTCTGACCTTGCGCCCCTGCACACAACGCAAAGCAACAAACAACCTCAGAAAAAAAGCACGTGCTGAGGTACATGTACGTATATATTTCTCTAGTTTTAATTCCCTTACATGACAAGAAATGAGAACAGACAACAAATTATCAGGTTTGCAAGCTAAAGCAGGACATAAAGCAAAATTCTATGAGGCACCAGAATTCTAGAATACCAAGATGTAGTAGATTTACTTTATTTTTTTGGTACTGAAAAACAAACAGTTTACTGAGATAGGACAGTGGCATTAATACTAATCAAGTTACTCAATCATAAGGCATGAAACACCAGCAATGTGAAACTGGACATATAGGAAGAACAAAAAAAAAGTAAAATTGTTTAAGATATATAGACAAAAACACATGTAGCAATGTTATACATAGCAAAACTTCAGTATTTGGTGGTACAATGAAAGAGCAGTTCAGTTGAAGAATTTAGCTTGCCATTCTCAATTTTACTACTTAAAGACATAATGTAACAAATATTGGATACTTCACAGCAAGCAAATAGTGCAGTAAATTTACTGGTCTATGGATATGATCACAAATTCACATGAGGTGTGTGCTGAATATAGTGCAAATAACAACAGAAATTTAAAGAAGCTCGCCTGTTGACGAAGGCAGAGGCGTTGGACCAGAGGAAGAGGATGCACAGGATGGGGATGAAGTGGTGGCAGAGGTGGGTGAAGAGATAGTACTACAGGACCTCAAAGAACAACTACATGGTCGTTGGTGCCCGCGAGCACCCCGCCAGAGATCTTCTTGTTCCTCCATAGTAAGAAATCGACAGCTGCAAAAATAACACATTAACACAGCACATCAGAGGCCCAGATCAACAAGCAATCTATGTAGAAAACAAACAAAGCATCTCAGAGTCTAAGCTTAGAAGGACGCAACACTACGGCTCACCTGCTTCCTCTACTCTACGTCCTCTACAAACTTGCAAAATCGCATAATCCCTAGGCCTACCAATCACTTCAACCTCAACTAAAAATAACAACACATAGAGTAATTGATACACAAAAGAAGATATATCTCCCATGTCAGTAATCAGGATCAACCATGAAGATTTTACTACTCATACATCAGTAAGCTTTTACTACTCCTTTTGCTAGTGTTCTAAACCAATAGAGCAATGCTATAGGAGCAGAAAAGGGAACTAGGGGTAGGAGCAGCATATTAATTGATGTCTAGGAGTAGCATACTAATTGATGCAAGATTTGCTGCACGTGAACTATCATAGTATCATATACATCAATATCAACATACAGATGGTCAATACCTCGTAACACATAGCTAAACTGCAGGGTATAACCTTTGTAAAATAAATTGCAGGGTATAACTGAATCTAGTAAACTAGAGTAAGCATTTGACAAGGGAATACTAGTCTGTCAATTAAAGGCTCATGTTTGGTACTTGAACATTTTCAGACCTGTCCTTGAACTAAAGCGTATATTTAGTTGGTCTGAAAAAAAAAGACCACGCCCAGATTTTGTAGACACAATGTACCTCGCGTATATTTAGTTGTACCTGTCCTTGAACTAAAGCGTATATTTAGTTGTACATGTCCTTGAACTAAAGCGTATATTTAATTGGACATGCCTCTAATGCGCTAGACAAAAGATAGGCCGTCGACAAATTCAGCATGTAATGGCAATCAACACACACTTCTGCGGCCTATTTGGGGAGATAAGAACTCATTTGTGAGCTCTCAGTGTGAACAGCACACAAAATTGTAGCTGAATTGCAAATTCACGTTTATAAAGAAGAGGAGCGACTGAATTTTAATCATGAACAGTTAAACAAAATTGTAGGTGAACAGCACACAAAACATTTTATAAATTAGAGGAGCCACTGTCGTTGATTTGTTTGTTCTAATCGCAGAAGAAGATAAAATTGGTAAAATTTAGTCTGCTCCTGCTGTTAGTGAACAAGTGGATCTGCAGTTGAGACAAGTTCTTCTTACCCAGAGAGCCAGCGTGCATGGACTTGCGCATCAGCTCCATCTGCAGCTCGCGCAGGGACGTCTGAGCCTCACGGCACTCCTTGGTCTTGAGCTCATTCTCCCTCATGAGATCCTCCAGCACTCGCCTTTCTCCCTCAGAAGTGAGCCGTACTCCTGCCTCAGCTGGCCACAGCAGTCGCCATTGCCCTGCAACCAAATGGAGTGATTTGATTTGTATGCCAGCCACCACCAAGGAGGAAAACAGCAGGGGAATTCCGAGGCGAATCTTGAAGCCGTTACCTCGTCAATGTGCAGCTGGCGACGTCGGCCAGGGCAGCCACCGCCGACGACGACCCCGAGGATCTGGGATAATCCCCTGAAAAGAGAGAAAAACAACCAGTGAGATAATTAATCCCCCGAAACACGGTGACATGTCCCATCGTGGTACTCACTGGAGGTCAACGAGGGGCAGCAAATGTCCAGTCGCCCGAAGCAGAGGACGAGCGGGCGCCGTTTCTTAGATGGCGGGGCGACAGAGACGCAGGGGTGGTCGGCGGCACCGGATCACGGTGGAGATGAAGCGGCACGGCGGAGTGGAGGGGGAGATACCTGATCTGGCGGAGGCGGTCAAAGAGCGGCAGGGAGTAGACGCCCTCCTCGTCGGCGAAGTAGATTACGCCATCGAGGAGGTGGTTCTCGACGCCTCGAGGTCGGCGTTGAGCTGGTGCGGGCAACCCCCGCCGGATTCGATGGATGCGATGGCGAACGAGGGGGGGCGACGGCGGAGGGACTAGATCTGGATCGGAGAGAGGGAGAGAGAGGGAGGCGGCGAACGAAGCCCTCGCCGGATCTCGCCGGACAGGACGGAGGAGCGGAGCGTGGGGGTCGTGTTTGTGTGATGGGCGCCGTCGATTCCCGCCTGAGGTCGCCGGGATCGGGCGATGGAGGTGGCGGCGGCAGGGAGGAGCTGATAGCTAGGGTTCGCGCAAGAGGGAGAGAGGCGGGCTGGATCGATGGACGGATGGGGTTCGCGCGAGAGAGAAGGGTTGGGTGGGGTTCGCGAGAGAGAGGGGGGTTTGCTGCCGTCGGATGGGATGGATCGATGGACGGATGGATGGACTGATGTTTGCCAGGTCATCGATCCAAGCCACTAGTGATTCCACCAATCAGAATTAAGCTTCGGTGGTTTTGTTTTTTCTTTTATTTCTCTTATAATTTTCACCCTCTAATTTAGGGTAAACATTCAACATATTAACCACTTATAGTTTGCTAAAATGAACCAATAGTGTGCATATGTCTGTATCTTGGGATGACAAACAATGTTGATTTGGGAGGTTTTCATTTTCTTTGCACGAAAAATCCATTTTCCATTTTTTGAGTGCCGAAATGAGTTTTTTTTTGTGAAGGACCTTCCAAATAATTATTGCAAAATTGGACCAAATCATTTTTCTAAAATACTAGGCCATATCTAATGCACAATTGACCAAATGGTTGGGTGTAAAAAGATTTGATCCACCTCTCGTGAAAATGACAAATTTCCGCCGATTCAGTTGGAAGCGGGTCAAATTTGAACTGCAGCTGCCTCATAGTTTGCTATTTATTTTTTCCAAAAATCATTTCTAGGTACATAAGTATCTATTTAATCAGAGAAACACCAAAATAATTCCAAGATTCAACCACTAGCTAGGAACGGTCATTCCCGCCGTTTTGACCGCATTTTGAAACGGTCAAACGAGCATAAAAAATTCAAAAAAATCAAAAAAATTAGGAAACCTTCGCATTGTGTCATCATATGTGGCCAAGTTCCTAGGAAAAATAACAAACTTGTAATACGGCAATTATTTTAAAAAAGTGTTCTCAGAAACGAGCTATCACGTGTGGAGATCAATGGCTTTCAAGCCAAATGATCAATCTTATGGCCACATTCATGGCATAGTTTCTTCAAATGATCTCATATTGTGCACAAGGGTGCATATTGGAATGGAAAACAATGTTGCCTAAGGAAGTTTTCATTTTCGTTGGACGAAAAAACCATTTTCCATTTTTCGAGTGCCTGAAAGGAGGTTTTTTTGTGAAGGAACTACCAAATAATTGTTGCAAAATTGGACCAAATCATTTTTATAAAATACTAGGACATATTTAATGCACAATTGACAAAATGGTTGGGTGTAAAATTTTTTGATCCACCTCTCGTGAAAAAGACAAATTTCCGCCGATTTAGTTGGAAGCGGGTCAAATTTGAACTGCAGCTGCCTCATAGTTTGCTATTTATTTTTTCCAAAAATCATTTCTAGGTACATAAGTATCTATTTAATCAGAGAAACACCAAAATAATTCCAAGATTCAACCACTAGCTAGGAACGGTCATTCCCGCCGTTTTGACCGCATTTTGAAACGGGCATAAAAAATTCAAAAAAAATCAAAAAATTGGGAAACCTTCGCATTGTGTCAACATATGTCGCCAAGTTCCTAGGAAAAATAACAAACTTGTAATACGGCAATTATTTTAAAAAAGTGTTCTCAGAATCGAGCTATCACGTGTGGTGATCAATGGCTTTCAAGCCAAATGATCAATCTTATGGCCACATTCATGGCATAGTTTCTTCAAATGATCTCATATTGTGCACAAGGGTGCATATTGGAATGGCAAACAATGTTGCCTAAGGAAGTTTTCATTTTCGTTGGACGAAAAAACCATTTTCCATTTTTCGAGTGCCTGAAAGGAGGTTTTTTTGTGAAGGAACTACCAAATAATTGTTGCAAAATTGGACCAAATCATTTTTATAAAATACTAGGACATATTTAATGCACAATTGACAGAATGGTGGGGTGTAAATTTTTTTGATCCACCTCTCGTGAAAAAGACAAATTTCCGCCGATTCAGCTGGAAGCGGGTCAAATTTGAACTGCAGCTGCCTCATAGTTTGCTATTTATTTTTTCCAAAAATCATTTCTAGGTACATAAGTATCTAATTAATCAGATAAACACCAAAATAATTCAAAGATTCAACCACAAGCTAGGAACGGTCATTCCCGCCGTTTTGACCGCATTTTGAAACGGGCATAAAAAATTCAAAAAAAATCAAAAAAATTGGGAAACCTTCGCATTGTGTCATCATATGTCGCCAAGTTCCTAGGAAAAATAACAAACTTGTAATACGGCAATTATTTTAAAAAAGTGTTCTCAGAATCGAGCTATCACGTGTGGTGATCAATGGCTTTCAAGCCAAATGATCAATCTTATGGCCACATTCATGGCATAGTTTGTTCAAATGATCTCATATTGTGCACAAGGGTGCATATTGGAATGGCAAACAATGTTGCCTAAGGAAGTTTTCATTTTCGTTGGACGAAAAAACCATTTTTCATTTTCCGAGTGCCCGAAAGGAGGTTTTTTTGTGAAGGAACTACCAAATAATTGTTGCAAAATTGGACCAAATCAATTTTATAAAATACTAGGACATATTTAATGCACAATTGACAAAATGTTTGGGTGTAAACTTTTTTGATCCACCTCTCGTGAAAAAGACAAATTTCCGCCGATTCAGATGGAAGCGGGTCAAATTTGAACTGCAGCTGCCTCATAGTTTGCTATTTATTTTTTCCAAAAATCATTTCTAGTTACATAAGTATCTATTTAATCAGAGAAACACCAAAATAATTCCAAGATTCAACCACTAGCTAGGAACGGTCATTCCCGCCGTTTTGACCGCATTTTGAAACGGGCATAAAAAATTCAAAAAAAATCAAAAAATTGGGAAACCTTCGCATTGTGTCATCATATGTGGCCAAGTTCCTAGGAAAAATAACAAACTTGTAATACGGCAATTATTTTAAAAAAGTGTTCTAAAAAAACGAGCTATCACGTGTGGTGATCAATGGCCTTCAAGCCAAATGATCAATCTTATGGCCACATTCATGTCATAGTTTCTTCAAATGATCTCATATTGTGCACAAGGGTGCATATTGGAATGGCAAACAATGTTGCATAAGGAAGTTTTCATTTTTTTTGGACGAAAAAACCATTTTTCATTTTCTGAGTGCCCGAAAGGATGTTTTTTTGTGAAGGAACTACCAAATAATTGTTGCAAAATTGGACAAAATCATTTTTATAAAATACTAGGACATATTTAATGCACAATTGACAAAATGGTTGGGTGTAAAAAGTTTTGATCCACCTCTCGTGAAAAAGACAAATTCCCACCGATTCAGTTGGAAGCGGGTCAAATTTGAACTGCAGCTGCCTCATAGTTTGCTATTTATTTTTTCCAAAAATGATTTCTAGTTACATAAGTACCTATTTAATCATAAATACATGGTTTGGTGGCGATACTTCGAGGTTTGGGCGGTGGCCGAGGGCCCCATCTCTAGAGCTGCCAGAACTCAAGATGCTCACAAGCGTGGTCACTGCGTGACTGCATATGCTACCATGTGTTCTGGGTGGCCTAGACATGTCTAGTGGGTTGGGCACTCCCCAGGTAGGTGCTAGGAAGAAAATTACAACATAAGATTCTCACGAGGAGACCGTTCGGTGCTCAAACATGAATTAGCAGCCAAGTGTTTGATTAGCGGTACAGGAAATGTACATGGCTAATGGGCGTGAGTTTTGGCTGAGGATGATCAGCTACTAAGAAGACCGCCTTCACAAATTTTCAGCTCAAAAGGAGGAGCCTAGGTGGTACTTGCTTTGCAAACTACCACAGTGGACATAAATACGTATGTTGAAGCTCGGCTCAAAATAATGAATAGATTGAGCTGGCATTTGGTGGAGGATGTTTATTTGGGCATAGGAAAGCACTCAGAGAAAATGGATACTATTTGGACATGCCAAAGTGGTACTTCCTTCACAAACTGTTGTTTTGAACAGTAATAGGAAAATGAATATTTTGAATTATTTTGAACTAGGAAAGGAAGGTTTTTACATATTTGACGAAGATATGACCCAAAGAATTTATGAGATTTTTTGGGAATTTTGGGAATGATAGAAATATAGGTTGCTTCACAACCTAGGGCAAAACTGCCACATGGACATGCCACATAGGCAAACCGATGAGGTGGCGCCTAGTCATAGCAACCCACCACAATCTACAAGGCTATGACCATCTATATTGGTCGTTAACAACTAGAAATAAGGCAGCGGACTAGCTGTTTGCTTTATGACCTTTTCGTGTGAGGAAATTACGACCTTTCTGACCAAAATGGTCGCAATGGTTTAGGGTTTGGAGCCCCCCGAACAGCTTTTGACCAATTGGTCTGAAATGGTCATAAATTTATGACCAATTCTTCGAGGGTCACTGACAGAAGGTCATAAGTTGACATATTTCTTATAGTGGAGGGTGCGCAAAGTGCGGGGTGTGTGGCGGTTGAGTGAGTAGGGAGGTGCGGGGGTCGGCGGCGGTTGAGTAGGGAATCGAGGGTGCGGGGGTTCGTGGCGCGGCCGGTGGATCGGGGGGTGCTCGGCGGCGAGGAGGACCGGATCTGGCGAGGTGGGATAGCGATCGAGATGGAGGGGGATCGAGATCGAGTGTCCATGAAATTTAAAAATATTCATGATAGTTCAAAAAGTGCCCATGAAATACAATCGAGAAATGAAGGTTATGATTTAAATACAATCTTCTGTCCCTTCTTTTTCGCAAATGGAGTTCTTCTGTGGAACGGACGTCCTTTAGGTAGGGTGGTCCTGCTTCTTCTTGTGGTGTGTGCTGCTACTTCATCATCGTCGTCATGTTCGATCATCGGGTCGTCGTACTTGTCGAAGTCTTGCTCATTGGCTACTCCATCCATTCCGATGATCTTCCTTTTGCCTCTCCTCACGACAACACGACCGGGCTTTGACGGGTCGGTAATGAAGAAGCATTGGTCCACTTGGGAAGCCGCACCCATGGCTCATTTTTTGCGGTGACGCTTTGCGCCATGGTCTTGATTTGGCTTCGTATAACCATGGTGGTGAAATACCGGTCTTCTTTTAGGACGCTCTTAGCCCATCCGGCACGGAACATCGACCTTCTCGCCGGCGTAGCTCAGCTCCCGATCTCCTCGATCCTTCCGTAGTATCTGTCCTTGTCGTTACCGTGTAGGATTCCATCGTTACCCGGAGTTCGATAACCATCGCTCTTCATGTCCTTGGCCTCGTGTAGAATGTGTAGCCGTTGATATCGTGCGCCTCATAGGTAATCAAGTTGTGCTCGCACCCGTGACAAGGCGAATATGAGTTGTTCTTCCGCGAAGAATCCTCATGTAAAGGGTACGAGAAGCTTCGCTTGGACCAACGCGTGAAACATGAGTTGTGCTCTTTGAGTATATCTCCGTCCGCCCTCTGCTGGCCTCGGTCATTGTACGCCTTCTTAATAAAGGTTTTGTGCTCTACCACCCAAGGATCGACCACGCCTATGTGTTGTAGCGCGACTAGGTTTGCTCTTTCAAAGTCGGCGAGTCGACCCTCGAAGTCGACATGCATTTCGCGGTGACCCTCACGGTGACCCCATCCAGCGAGCCTGCCGAGGTGCCTATTGACGGGCAGACCAACGGGGTTCTCGATGCCTAGATAATTTGTGCAGTAGGAGATGCACTCTTCGGTCAGAAAGCCCCTGGCTATGCTTCCCTCTGGACGTGACATGTTGCGAACGTATCCTTTGATGACACCATTCATCCTTTCGAACGGCATCATGCTGTGCAGGAACGCCGCCCGAAGTTGGATGATATCGCCCATGATATGGACCAGCAGATGCACCATAACGTCAAGAATGCGGGCGGAAGTACATCTCAAGCTCTCATAGTATCACCACGATCTCTTCCTCGTAGCCTTCGAGTTGCCTCACGCCAACAGACTTCCGAGAGATGACGTCGAAAAAGTTGCATAGGCCAAATAGCGTTTCACGGACGCGCGGCCCATGATCCCATGGATTGCAACCGAAGTATCTCGTCATCAAGACGTGACGATCGTGAGACTTCATCCCGCTGAACTTTTGCTTCACTGGGTCTAGGTATCTGCTTATCTTCCCACAGAATCGTAAGGAAGTTTTACTCCTAGGAGGCAGGTGAAAACTTCGATCTCCCTCGACTTAGAGTGAAGCACGCGGGAGGGTAGTCATTTCCGGTCTTCTTGGCCTTTTTGCCTTTGCGACGACTTTCCGTGTCCTGCTTCGCCTCATCATCATCATCATCATCATCATCATCATCATATATAGCGTGAACTCCTGCCTGATGCCCATTGATTTCAAGTCTGCCCTTTCTTTCGGCCCATCTTTGGTCCTCTCTAGCATGTTGAGCAGGGTACCAAGCAGACTCTCGCACACGTTCTTTGTGATATGCATTACATCAAGGCTGTGAGGCACACGGTGGATCTTCCAGTACGGCAAGTCCCAGAAAATAGACCTCGTTTTCCATACCTTCACTAGCGGCTCTGGCCCCTTTCGCTTCTTTCCCGGCTCTGGCGCCTTTTGCTTCTTTCCCGGCAGTGGGAAATCTTTCCAATTTTTCAACAGCTCGTCTATTTCCTCGCCGTTCCTCGGGGTTCGGTTTCACCATCGAACAGATCCTTGCGTTTTCTCCACGGGTCATCGTCGCGAAGCCACCTTCGATGCCCCATGAACACGGTTTTCGAAGACCCGGGATCTCTATCTAGCTGGCGATATGTTGTGTCATCCATGCACCGACGATCCAGAAAATCCGTGGACCACCTGCCCGCGACATATCCAGAATCGAGATAGTCGTGGCACCGTCGTGAGCAGCGCGGTTCTCATAGGGAAATATTATTTCTGCGGCGCCCCACGATTGGCTGGCGTTTTCCACAGCGTGTCAAGCTCCTCTTTCAGCAGCCCCAGACATGATTGATGTCATTCCCTGGTTGTTTCGGGTCCTTCAATTAGCATACTCATGTGAATGTACTTCCTCTTCATGCACAACCAGGGGGAAGGTTGTACATCCACACAAACACAGGCCAGGTGCTATGTGTGCTTCTCTCGGCTGCCAAACGGATTGACTCCATCGGTGCTCGAGCCCAAAGACGATGTTCCTTGGATCATTCCCAAATTCTAGGTCATCGGTTCAACGCTGCCACCGGCTTGCATCCTTTGGGTGACTCAAGATCTTCTCTTTTTATCTATCTCCGGATGATTTGCCTCATCTTCTCGCTTTTCTCCTCCCTATCCGCGTGCCAACGCAGGAGCTTTGCTACCTTAGGGTCCGCGAAATACCGCTGCAGACGAGGAGTGATCGGAAAGTACCACACCACTTTTCGAGGAGCTTTCTTCCTCTTCTTGTATCGAGTGACGCCACACAGGACATATGGTAGACTCGCGTGCTCGTCCCGATAAATGATGCAATTGTTCATGCACACATGGTATTTCACGTGCGGTAAATCCAGAGGACACACGATTTTCTTCGCCTCCAAACTGGTCGGGCACTTGTTCCCCTTGGGAAGACGCTCATGCCGAATGACATGTTCTCGCCGGCTACGCGCCGCCATTTTGTGTTTTACCTTCATCTCGAGCCATGAGCGTTACTTTCAAAGCGGTATCCTCGGCCTGCATCCTTCATACAATGGAGTAACCGCGTCTAACTCAAGTTGATCCATCTTGGCTTTCTCTCGGCGGCAGCTCTTGCGTTATCCGTCCGCTTGAGAAGCAGCTCTTGAATATGAGGGTCCTGCACCCAGCCCATCGATGGTCCAGCCGCTCGCTCCGCCGCATCAACATCTTCATGATCATGCCCATCGCCCGCTCCGGCATCTTCCTCATCATCATGTCCTCCATCTTCTACATGATGACTGTGTACAGCATCACCGTCGTGATCATCTCCTGGGGATTCTTCATCTTCTCGCCCGCCCGAGCCGCGGTGGTTGTCTTGCTGCCCTTCCTCATTTCTTGCCTGGCCCCCATGGACGACTTCGTAGTCATCTTCATCACCGTGCCACTGATAGCCATCCATGAAACCACGCAAGAGCAGGTGGTCCCGCACCTGCCCGGATTCCGGGTCCGCAATAAGGCTCTTCAGCTTGCATCTTCGACACGTCCGTCTCGTTCTTTTGAAGCATCTCGGCCTTCGTGGACCTCAAAACCCTATTCACGATGCCTTCGGTCATTGTGCGGACCATGGTCGCCTGCGGGGTAGAGCAAAACGATATTTTAGAATCAAGAAAAATTTGGCATGACTTTCCTAAAAATAGGACCAAAAGAATGCTTAATGCCAAAATTCTCGCTTAAACGGAAATGAATCAACATTCCGCAAAATATTGGCAACTATCGATTTCAAATACCGTACACCTCCAAACACAAACACATATGCAACACCACAAACATATGCAACACCACTAACATACATAGATCGAGATAGGCTATAAAAAGTGCATGTGCACATTGTCTGTAGGGAGAACAACATAAATATAGCTTCCCCTTACTTACCTATCAAAACAAGCTAATTTAACCACTTAAATTGAATGAATCTATGGTGGAAATGAGGTGAAAAGAGGAGGCACCGAGACAAGGAGGAGGTGGAGAGAATGAAGTGGGGAGAAAGTGAGTGTGGGTAGGAGAGGCTGTCCAAATATCTTGTTGCTGCCCACTTACTAATGACGCACCAACTCTAAATGCGCCATTAGTAATCCAGGTTACTAATGGCGCACCTTCGGTGGTGCGCCATTAGTAGTTTTACAAAAAAACATACTAATGGCGATTGTTCCACAAAGGCGCCATTACTAGTTTAAACTAGTAATGGCGCGCGGTCAACAGGCGCCATTAGTAGTTTTGCAAAAACGGAATAAAAAATATAAAAAACAACATTAGTGGTGCACTTTTCGATAGTGCGCCATTACTAGTTACAACTAGTAATGGCGATCGTGTCTCGGATGCGCCATTAGTATGTTTGGACAAAGCGCACTAGTTCAAAAAAATTGATACTAATGGCGCCTCGGCCAAAAGCGCCATTAGTAGTTTCAGCTCTAATGGCGTATCAGAAGGTGGTGCGCCATTAGTATATACTAATGGCGCACCGCTTGTCTGGTGCGCCATTAGTGTCAATCCCATCTATAGCCCTTTTTCTAGTAGTGTGTGGCACTGCCGTTTATGTCATATTGGTGTAAAGCGTGTGAAGAAACTCCATTCTGGTGGGCTTTTGGAATCACTTGATTATGAATCACTTGATACTTGCGAACCATGCCTCATGGGCAAGATGACTAAGACTCCGTTCTCCGGAACAATGGAGCAAGCCACTGACTTCTTTGAAATATTACATACCGATGTATGCGGTCCGATGAGTGTTGAGGCTCGCGGCGAGTATCATTATTTTCTGACCTTCACAGATGATTTGAGCAAATATGGGTATATATACTTAATGAAAAACAAGTGTGAAACATTTGAAAAGTTCAAAGAATTCCAGAGTGACGTTGAGAATCATCGTAACAATAAAATAAAGTTTCTATGATCTGATCGCGGAGGCGAATATTTGAGTTACAAGTTTGGCCTTCATTTGAAACAATGTGGAATAGTTTCGCAGCTCACGCCACCTGGAACACCATAGCATAATGGTGTGTCCGAACATCGTAACCGTACTTTATTAGATATGTTGCGATCTATGATGTCTCTTACCGATTTACCACTATCGTTTTGGGGTTATGCATTAGAGACAACTGCATTCACGTTAAATAGGGTACCGTCTAAAAATCTGTTGAGACGATACCGTATGAACTGTGGTTTAGCAAGAAACCTAAGCTGTCGTTTCTTAAAGTTTGGGGTTGCGACGCTTATGTGAAAAAAGTTTCAGCCTGATAAGCTCAAACCCAAATCGGAGAAGTGCGTCTTCATAGGATACCCAAAAGAAACTGTTGGGTACACCTTCTATCACAGATCCGAAGGCAAGATCTTTATTGCTAAGAGTGGATCTTTTCTAGAGAAGGAGTTTCTCTCGAAAGAAGTGAGTGGGAGGAAAGTAGAACTTGATGAGGTAATTGTACCTTCTCTCGAATTGAAAAGTAGCTCATCACTGAAATCAGTTCCAGTGATGCCTACACCAATTAGTGAGGAAGTTAATGATGATGATCATGAAACTTCAGATCAAGTTACTACCGAACCTCGTAGGTCAACCAGAGTACGATCCGCACAAGAGTGGATACGGTAATCCTGTTTTGGAAGTGATGTTGCTAGACCATGATGAATCTACGAACTATGAGGAAGCGATGATGAGCCCAGATTCTGACAGATGGCTTGAGGCCATGAAATCTGAGATAGAATCCATGTATGAGAACAAAGTGTGGACTTTGGTGTACTTGCCCGATGATCGGCAAGCCATTGAGAATAAATGGATCTTAAAGAGGAAGACAGACGCTGATAAGTAGTGTTACTATCTACAAAGCTCGACTTGTCGAAAAGGGTTTTTGAGAAGTTCAAGGTGTTGACTACAATGAGATTTTCTCACTCGTAGCGATGCTGAAGTCTGTCCGAATCATGTTAGCAATTGCCTCATTTTATGAAATCTGGCAAATGGATGTCAAAACTGCATTCCTTAAAGGATTTCTTAAAGAAGAGTTGTATATGATGCAACCAGAAGGTTTTGTCGATCCTAAAGGTGCTAACAAAGTGTGCAAACTCCAGTGATCCATCTATGGACTGGTGCAAGCATCTCGGAGTTGGAATATATGCTTTGAGAAGGTGATCAAAGCATATGGTTTTATACAGACTTGTGGTGAAGCCTGTATTTACAAGAAAGTGAGTGGGAGCACTACAGCCTTTCTGACAAGTATATGTGAATGACATATTGTTGATCGGAAATGATGTAGAATTTTCTGGAAAGCATAAAGGAGTGTTTGAAAGGAGTTTTTCAAAGAAAGACCTCGGTGAAGCTGCTTACATATTGAGCATCAAGATCTATAGAGATAGATCAAGACGCTTGATAAGTATTTTCAATGAGTACATACCTTGACAAGATTTTGAAGTAATTCAAAATGGAACAGTCAAAGAAGGAGTTCTTGCCTGTGTTGCAAGGTGTAAAGTTGAGTAAAGACTCATAACCAGAGCACGGCAGAAAATAGAAAGAGAATGAAAAGTCATTCCCTATGCCCCAGTCATAGGTTATATAAATTATGCTATGTTGTGTACTAAACTTATTGTGTACCTCACCATGAGTTTGGCAAGAGGGTACAATAGTGATCCAGAAGTGGATCACTGGACAGCGGTCAAAATTATCCTTAGTGGAATAAGGATATGTTTCTCGGTAATGGAGGTGACAAAAAGTTCGTCGTAAAGGGTTACGTTGATGCAAGCTTTGACACTGATCCGGATGGCTCTAAGTCTTAATCTAGATACATATTGACAGTGGGAGCAATTAGCTAGAGTAACTCCGTGCAGAGCATTATAGACATAGAAATTTGCAAAATGCATACGGATCTGAATATGGCAGACCCGTTGACTAAACCTCTCTCACAAGCAAAACATGATCACACCTTAGTACTCTTTGGGTGTTAATCACATGGTGATATGAACTAGATTACTGACTCTAGTAAACCCTTTGGGTGTTGGTCACATGGCGATCTGAACAATGGGTATTAATCACATGGTGATGTGAACTATTTGTGTTAAATCACATGGCGACATGAACTAGATTATTGACTCTAGTGCAAGTGGGAGACTGAAGGAAATATGCCCTAGAGGCAATAATAAAGTTGTTATTTATATTTCCTTATATCATGATAAATGTTTATTATTAATGCTAGAATTGTATTAACCGGAAACTTAGTACATGTGTGAATACATAGACAAACAAAGTGTCCCTAGTATGCCTCTACTTGACTAGCTCGTTAATCAAAGATGGTTAAGTTTCCTAACCATAGACATGTGTTGTCATCTGATCAATGGGATCACATCATTGGAGAATGATGTGATGGACAAGACCCATTCGTTAGCTTAGCATAATGATTGTTTAGTCTTATTGCTATTGCTTTCTTCATGACTTATACATGTTCCTCTGACTATGAGATTATGCAACTCCCGAATACCGGAGGAACACCTTGTGTGCTATCAAACGTCACAACGTAACTGGGTGATTATAAAGATGCTTTACAGGTGTCTCCGATGGTGTTAGAGTTGGCATAGATCGAAATTAGGATTTGTCACTCCGATTGTCGGAGAGGTATCTCCGGGCCCTCTCGATAATGTACATCACTATAAGCCTTGCAAACAATGTGACTAATGATTTAGTTATGGGATGATGCATTATGGAACGAGTAAAGAGACTTGCTGGTAACGAGATTGAACTAGGTATGATGATACTGACGATCGAATCTCGGGCAAGTAACATACCGATGACAAAGGGAACAACGTATGTTGTTATGAGGTTTGACCGATAAAGATCTTCGTAGAATATGTAGGAGCCAATATGAGCATCCAGGTTCCGCTATTGGTTATTGACAGGAGATGTGTCTCGGTCATGTCTACACAGTTCTCGAACCCGTAGGGTCCGCACACTTAACGTTCGATGGCGATTTGTATTACGAGTTGTGTGATTGGATGACCGAAGTTTGTTCGGAGTCCCGGATGAGATCACGGACATGACGAGGAGTCTCAAAATGGTCGACAGGTAAAGACCGATATATTGGAAGGTTATATTCCGACACTGGAATGGTTCTGAAGTGTTTTGGGTATTTTCCAGAGTACTAGGAGGTTACCGGAACCCCCCGGGGAAAGATATGGGCCTTATGGGCCATAGGAGGGAGGCTAACCAGCCCACAAGGGGCTGGTGCGCCCCCCACAAGGGAGGAGGCCGAATTGGACTTGGAAAGGGGGCGCCATCCCCCTTTCCTTCTCCTACTCCCTCTCCTTCCCTTTTCCCCCTCCGGTAGAAGGAAAAAAGGGTGGATGTCGGTGTCAAAACCGGCGGATCTCGGGTAGGGGGTCCCGAACTGTGCGTCTAGGCGTATGGTAACAGGAGACAAGGGACACGATGTTTTTACCCAGGTTCGGGCCCTCTCGATGGAGGTAAAACCCTACTCCTGTTTGATTAATATTGATGATATGGGTAGTACAAGAGTAGATCTACCACGAGATCAAGGAGGCTAAACCCTAGAAGCTAGCCTATGGTATGATTGTATGTTGAAGATGTTGTCCTACGGACTAAAACCCTCCGGTTTATATAGACACCGGATAGGGTTAGGGTTACATAGAGTCGGTTACAATGGTAGGAGATCTTGAACATCCGCATCGCCAAGCTTGCCTTCCACGCCAAGGAAAGTCCCATCCGGACACGGGACGAAGTCTTCAATCTTGTATCTTCATAGTCCTGGAGTCCGGTTGAAGGTATAGTCCGGCTATCCGAACACGCCCTAATCCAGGACTCCCTCAGTAGCCCCCGAACCAGGCTTCAATGACGACGAGTCCGGTGCGCAGTTTGTCTTCGGCATTGCAAGGCGGGTTCTCCCCCGAATTCTGTGTACCTGTTGAATAATGTCCGTCTTTTTGTGAATGTGGCGCTCCTCGGCTTCTGCGCCCAATAATGGCCTTCTTCCACGCGTCAAACGAATATGAAAAGTCTGGGTGTTTTTTACATTCACACCCCTAGCCGCGTAAATGAGCCACCTATTTAAGGAGATGGGGATTTAGATCCAAACCACACCTTCTCCCCTCCGCGAGTAGTCATCAGAGCGCATCCAGCACAGGTCCATTCCACCATGGCCGGCCACCGCAACCCCTCCTCTCGCCCCTCCAGTCCTAAGCCTGGAGGCTGGGAAAAGTGCTCCATCCCGCATAGCAAGCTAGTATCGCTTCAGGCCAAGGGATTCCTCCCTCCAGCCTATATGGTCCCGGTCCAAGCCGGACTCGCCACCTACAATGGCGGAGGGCAAGCGGAGAGTACCCCTAATCCCTCCAAAGGAGAGCGGGTGTGCTTCGTCCCTTGTCTGATGTGGGGACCTGGATTTCCAATTCATCCATTTCTCCATGGGCTGCTGGAGTTCTACGGCCTCCAGCTGCACAATCTCACGCCTGCCTCTATATTGCATATCGCGGGCTTCGTTGCCCTTTGCGAGCTATTCTTGGGTGTTGAGGCTCACTTCACGCTGTGGAAGAGGATATTCTGCCTGGTGCCCCGTTCTCAAGAGGGGTCCATATATCAAGTGGGCGGAGCCGAAGTATGGCGCATCGCCGGGACCGGATACCTATCCGGAACCCCAAAGAAGGCATCCGAGGACTAGCCCTCGGGATGGTTTTATATAGAGGATGTTCCGTTGCCGGATCCTGTCCGGATCGGCCTCCCTGAGTTTAACAACGCTCCCCTGAAGAAACGCCTAAGCTGGCGCCCACGGAGCCCTCAAGGAGAAAATGACAAGGATGTCTTTTACCTGATGGGCCGGATAATATTATTAGCTCATTCCGGACTAACCATGATCGGAGTCATGGCCGTATGCATTATGCGGGGGGTGCAACCGCTTCAGTACAGGGGTCGTCCTATGTGGGATTTTAACGGGGAGGACGACGCCTCCCGTTACGCCGTAAGGGGCCGGACTCGGCTGCCGCTCTAGTAAAGATCTTGTCCACTTTGTACAAGGGAGAAGAGGAGGAATTCCTCCGCGTCAACCCACAGGGAGGATTCACTATGTACAACCTTCCCAGTTGGGTAAGCGGACAATTTTGCACAATCGTAGAGGTGCTCCCTTTACCACCTAGCCGAACAATAGGGAACGTAGGAGTAAGCACAGGAGCCA
Source organism: Aegilops longissima (assembly GCA_021605205.1). Lineage (NCBI taxonomy): Eukaryota > Viridiplantae > Streptophyta > Magnoliopsida > Poales > Poaceae > Aegilops > Aegilops longissima. The sequence continues at coordinate 765,218,937 of CM038677.1, forward strand.
GGCAACCCAGCTTGGCCAAAACTTAAGTCATATCGATGCATATAATGGTGAATAAAAGGTACATGCGGAAGTTTGACACATGCATTGGGCATGAAGCCCGTATAAATAAGCTTCTGTGAAAGAAGCCCCCAGGTTTAATGAGCGCGGGTAGCGCGTCACTTGATGAGCCGTTAAGGGCTATATATAAAAAAAGGAGAGGGGAGAGAGAAATATAAGACAAAAAAATGTAAAATATGGACAGAGGAAGGAGGCGAACAGAGAGTTCGGCGCTAGGCGTAGAATCTTCGGAGACGGGCTGCGTTCCATGGGTGCGGCTCGAGTCGGTTATCCGATGCATCTCGCAGGCGGTACGCTCCGCCGGTCAGACTTGGTCGATTATGAAGGGACCTTCCCACTTGGGCTTCAGTTTGTCCTTTTTCTTGTCCGGCAGGCGTAGTACTAGTTCGCCAACATTGTAATTTTTGGCCCGCACTTCTCTGCTTTGATATCTTCGAGCCTGCTATTGATAGAATGCGGAACGGGCTTTTGCCACGTCACGCTCCTCCTCCAGAGCGTCCAAATTGTCCTTCCGATCGAGCTCGGCTTCTCTTTCTTTGTACATGCGCACTCGAGGTGAGTCATGAATTATGTCGCAGGGCAAAACTGCCTCTACGCCGTACACCATAAAAAATGGTGTGTATCCGGTGGTGCGATTCGTCGTGGTCCGCAGCCCCCAGAGTACGGAGTCTAGCTCCTCTACCCAGTGCGTGTTAGATTCCTTAAGGGACCGCACTAATCTGGGTTTGATTCCGCTCATGATAAGACCATTTGCGCGTTCGACCTGACCGTTAGTTTGTGGGTGATAGACGGAAGCATAATCGAGCTTGATGCCCATGATTTTGCACCAGAGTTTTACCTCATCGGCCGTAAAATTCGTGCCGTTATCAGTGATGATGCTGTGGGGGACGCCATAACGGTGTACAACCCCAGATATGAAGTCTATCACCGGTCCGGATTCAGCCGTCTTAACAGGCTTGGCTTCGATCCATTTGGTGAACTTATCCACCATGACCAGTAAGTATTTTTGCTTGTGGGTTCCTCCTTTAAGGGGTCCAACCATGTCAAGCCCCCAGACCGCGAAAGGCGAAGTGATGGGGATAGTTTTGAGGGCGGTAGGTGGCATGTGGCTTTGGTTTGCAAAAAGCTGGCATCCGACACATCGTTGGACCAAGTCCTGAGCGTCTGTCCGGGCCGTCGGCCAATAAAAGCCTGTACGGAAAGCCTTGCTTACAAGGGACCGAGCTGCTGCATGATGACCACCGAGTCCGGCATGAATTTCAGCCAGCAAGTTCCGCCCTTCCTCTTCGGAGATGCACCTTTGAAGGACTCCGGTAGTGCTTTTCTTATAAAGCTCTCCCTCATGGACTTTATAGGCTTTAGATCGCCGCACTATGCAGCGTGCCTCATTTTGGTCCTCTGGGAGCTCCTGCCTAGTAAGGTAGGCTAGGAATGGTTCTGTCCACGGGGCGATGTCGGCCATTATTGCGTGGGCTGAGGGTGTAATTTCATTGGCAGAGCCTCCAATGATGTCAGATTTTTCGGTTTCGGGTCGTGGGGTTGAGTGCGGACTGTTATTTTTAGGTTCCCCTTCCCATACTACGGATGGCTTGAATAGCCGTTCCAAGAAGATGTTGGGGGGGACTGCATCGCACTTTGCGCCAATGCGTGCCAGGACATCCGCCGCCTGATTATTTTCCCGAGCTATGTGGTGAAATTCGAGCCCTTCAAACCGAGCTGATATTTTTAGGACGACATTGCGATAAGATGCCATTTTTGGATCCTTCGCGTCGAAGTCTCCATTTATTTGGGATATCGCGAGGTTCGAATCCCCGCGTACCTCTAGGCGTTGAATGCCCATGGATACTGCCATCCGGAGACCATGTAGAAGGGCCTCATATTCGGCTGCATTGTTGGAGTCCGTGTACATAATCTGGAGTATGTATTGGACTGTGTCTCCTGTGGGGGACGTCAAAACGATGCCAGCCCCCAGTCCGGCCAACATTTTGGAGCCGTCGAAATGCATGATCCAGTTTGAGTATGTGCCGTACTCTTTAGGGAGTTCGGCCTCCGTCCATTCTGCGACGAAGTCGGCCAAAACTTGCGACTTGATAGCTCATTGTGGCTTATAAGTTATGTCGAACGGGAGGAGCTCGATGGCCCATTTTGCAATCCGGCCCGTTGCGTCGCGGTTGTTTATAATGTCGTTGAGTGGTACCTCCGATGCTACTGTGATTGAACACTCTTGAAAGTAGTGTCGTAGCTTCCGGGATGCCATGAATACCACGTACGCAATCTTTTGGTAATGCGGGTACCGTGATTTGCATGGAGTGAGGACAGTGGACACGTAGTAGACCGGCCTTTGAAGGGGGAATTTGTGTCCGTCCGTTTCCCGTTCGACGACGAGCACTTCGCTGACAACTTGATGGGTTGCTGCAATGTACAATAGCATTGGTTCGCCGGTGTTTGGCGCGGCCAGGACTGGGTTTGTTGCCAATATGGCTTTTATTTCATCGAGTCCGGCCGTGGCAGCATCCGTCCACACGAAGTGGTCGGTGCGCCGAAGAAAGCGATAGAGGGGCAGTGCCTTTTCTCCCAAGCGGGAGATAAAGCGGCTTAGAGCCGCCACGCATCCGGTTAATTTTTGTACTTGTTTGAGGTCCTTTGGGATATCCAATTGTGACTAGGCTCGGATCTTGGCTGGATTTGCTTCAATTCCTCTACCGGATACAATGAAGCCCAAGAGCTTTCCGGCTGGAACGCCGAAAACGCATTTTTCCGGGTTGAGCTTGATGTCATATTTTCGGAGGTTATCGAATGTAAGTCTCAAGTCGTCTACTAGAGATTCGACATGTCTTGTTTTTATGACCACATCATCCACGTATGCCTCTATTGTTTTGCCGATCTGATTTGCCAGACATGTCTGAATCATGCGCTGATATGTTGCGCCGGCATTTTTGAGCCCGAAGGGCATTGTGTTGAAGCAGAAAGGGCCGTATGGTGTGATGAATGCCATTGCGGCTTGGTCTGATTCTGCCATCTTGATTTGATGGTAGCCGGAGTATGCGTCGAGGAAACACAACAAATCGTGTCCTGCGGTGGCATCGATAATTTGGTCGATGCGGGGGAGGGGGAAGGGATCCTTTGGGCAAGCCTTGTTAAGGTCTTTAAAATCGACGCACAGGCGCCAGGATTTGTCCTTCTTTGGTACCATCACCAGGTTTGCTAGCCAGTCCGGATGTTTTATATCTCTGATGAATCCGGACTCCAATAGTTTGGCTAGTCCTTCTCCCATGGCCTGTCTCTTGGGTTCAAAAAAACGCCGAAGGGCTTGTTTGACAGGCTTGAATCCTTTTAGGATATTTAAGCTGTGTTCGGCCAGCTTGCGTGGAATTCCTGGCACGTCCGAAGGGTGCCAGGCGAAGATGTCCCAATTTTCTCGTAGAAATTCTCGCAGTGCGGCGTCTACATCAGGGTTTAATTGTGCCCCGATGGAAGCTGTTTTATTGGGGTCCGTTGGATGGACATGGAATTTGACTATTTCGTCTGCTGGTTTAAAAGATGTGGACTTGGATCTTTTGTCGAGTATCACGTCGTCCCTATTAACCGTGGAGCGCAGCGCAGTCAGTTCCTCAGCCGCTAGGGCTTCAGATAGTGCCTCAAGGGCCAATGCGGCTGTCTTGTTTTCCTGTACAGCGCGCTTCCCGACTGGGGATTATTCCTCTAAAGGATGTGCTGCTTCGCTCAATGCGGTTCCAGCCTATTTCCATTTTTTGAAGGGTTTCCTCATAAATGAGGTTCAATCCACTGCCAACATCCATGAGCACCTTTGTGAGACGAAAGCCGTCCACTATTGGACTGAGGACCAATGCGTCTGGTGCTCGGGCTGTTCGGAATTTAGGTTCATCACCGCATTGAAAGTAATAGCCGTGTTACCCATGGGTTTATTGTTGTTACTTGATATACTTCGCGAGGCTGCGAAGTGTTCTTTTTCGTGATATTATTTGATGCGAAAGTCTCGAAGACTGCGAGAACTGTACTGGTGTCCCTGGGGTGGCTTTCTGCGGCCTCCGAATTTAAGAGGTCTTCGCCAGTTTTGGCCACCTGCCGGAGTATCCAACATGCTCTAAGGCTGTGAGTTGGTATGGCGTCCTCTGTACTATGAAGTTTACAGGGTCCATTAAGCCATCTTTCCAGTACGGTTCCATGCCCTATAGAGGGTTTTGGTTTTTGGTTTTTAACCCGGCGTTGACGATAATACACCCTTTTATTTAGGACGGATTGCTATTCAGTAATGGATTATCCCAAAATTGTATTTCGTTTTCCAGCGCTTCCATCGCACAAGACTTTTGTACTATGGATGCCAAGTCAGCGAAGCGTAATATCAATGACGACTTATAGCGTTAAGGATTCGCTCGTCCGTGCAATTATTGCAGAAGATTGAGATTGCGTCTTCCTCACGGCAGTCCTTTATCCTGTTCATAACCAGGAGGAATCTTGCCCAGTAATGATGTACTGTTTCTTCGGGCTTTTGCCTGATTTGGGATAGATCTCTTATGTTCGGGTGGGTGGGTGGAATTAAATCCGAAACCTCACCCAATCTAAGACTCAGAGGCCAAGGAGTTTCCGAACTCTAAAGTTTGGATTCTTGGATGTCGTCCAATGAGTCTAGCCCGCTGCTCGATTCTAAGCTCAGTCTTGAGTTACGCCCTCCCTCCGCGGGTATCCGCTTGAGGATCGAACCGACATAGCTAGTCCTTAAGATAGACGAAAGGTCGCCAGACAGCCTCTACCACGGCAACGCAGGGTGACTTGGGAGAGTTAATTTCTCTTAGATCGGTTTAAGCCCAATCTGGTCAGAATCCGTAGCGACCCCTCAGATGCACGGCGCGATCCAAGAGCTTGTTTACGGAAGAGAGCTCCATTGGATCTAACTGCTCGGTGAGTTCCGAGCTGACGTGAAGATTGCTTTTGATGACCTGAGAGGTCATCGTCGGCGTGACAGCCGAACAGGCGGTCATAAGAAAACCACCTAGCCGGAGAGTTTGGCAAACAGCCAAAGCTCCTTTAGCAACGGCGCCGTCTTTAAAGACGGGCGGAGGCATCCGTCCTGATTGCGACGGCACAGAGGAACTCTCAATCAAAGCACCAATGTCGGTGTCAAAACCGGCGGATCTCGGGTAGGGGGTCCCGAATCGTGCGCCTAGGCGATGGTAACAGGAGACAAGGGACACGACAGTTTTACCCAGGTTCGCCCTCTCGATGGAGGTAAAACCCTACTCCTGCTTGATTAATATTGATGATATGGGTAGTACAAGAGTAGATCTACCACGAGATCAAGGAGGCTAAACCCTAGAAGCTAGCCTATGGTATGATTGTATGTTGAAGATGTTGTCCTACGGACTAAAACCCTCCGGTTTATATAGACACCGGATAGGGTTAGGGTAACATAGAGTCGGTTACAATGGTAGGAGATCTTGAACATCCGCATCGCCAAGCTTGCCTTCCACACCAAGGAAAGTCCCATCCGGACACGGGACGAAGTCTTCAATCTTGTATCTTCATAGTCCTGGAGTCCGGCTGAAGGTATAGTCCGGCTATCCGAACACCCCCTAATCCAGGACTCCCTCAGTGGGGCTGAATCCTACTAGGGCTGGAGTCCTAGTAGGACTCCCCTCTTCTTGGCGCGCCCCTAGTGGCCGGCCTCCTCCCCTCCTCCTTTATATACGGGGGCAGGAGGGCACCCCATAGCACAACAGACAATCTCTTAGCCGTTTGCGGTGCCCCCCTCCATAGTTTACCACCTCGGTCATATCGTCGTAGTGCTTAGGCGAAGCCCTGCGCCGGCAACTTCATCATCATCGTCGCCATGCCGTCGTGCTGACGGAACTCTCCCTCATCCTCAACTGGATCGAGAGCTCGAGGGACGTCATTGTGCTGAACTTGTGCTGAACACGGAGGTGCCGTACGTTCGGTACTTGGATCGGTTGGATCGTGAAGACGTTCGACTACATCAACCGCGTTACTAAACGCTGCCGCTTCAGTCTACGAGGGTACGTGGACACACTCACCCGTCTAGTTGCTATGCATCTCCTAGATAGATCTTGCGTGATCGTCGGTAAATTTTTTGAAATACTGTGTTCCCCAACAAACCCTAGATCTAACTAGGGTGGCCGCTGGAGCACGCGGTGGCGTTGGAGCCTACTGCTCATCCTCATCGCCGACGAGGTCGATGTAGGTTGGAGGCGACCATGGCCACACTAGTGGCGGTGGCGGCGGTGGCCCTACCGTTAGTGTGCGCGGTGGCGTAGATGGCGCCTCCTACTTCTCGTAGCTGCTCCCACGGGCGCACCTCATCCGCTCGGGCGCTGCTAGGAACGTGGAAGTCCATGTGCACGCCTCGCCCTACTAGTCCATGCAAAGGCCACATCTCCGCCAAGTGTAGGGGTGGGTGCGGTGGCTCCATCGTCAATGCTCGGTGCGCCAGGGGAAGTCAGGCTGGAGCACGAGCTCGGCCAGCTCCAAGGCCTCGTTGGCCTGCTTGAGCGCCTCATTGTCCTTGTCCTCCTTCTCCAGGGACCACTCGATTGCCGAGACGTTGGAGCACACCCGCACGACTGCGCTAGAGCACAACATGTTGACATGGAGGCCGCATAGGAGATGGGAGGATGAGTGGGATCGTTGGGGCGGGCTGGAGGGTATGATCGCCGACGACGACACGCCGATGCTCACACGATCGCTGGAGGCTGCCAGCCAATGTGTTATGCCTTGCCATGTCCAGTTTCCTGCCAGTCCCTCGCTTTTAGGCAGATGCTCGCCACGCCCCTACGCCGAGGCCATCGCCCCGGCATAGTATTTTAGGAGACTGCCACAGATGATCGCTGGCACTAGAGAGGGAGCGCACCATCCGGGCCGACTTAGAGGTGGCACACAAGGCAACACATGAGATGGGTGTGGAGAGGATAGCACCGCTCGGGACAAGCCCCATTGGCAAGCGCCCCCGACGCCAACGCCAACGTCTCGCCAGTGTGGGATGAAGGTGCTCGCCCAAATTCGCGGTTAAAGGGATTGTGGCCTTCTACCATGATGCTCATGTCCCTAAATTTCCCACTCGGCAAAAAACGGCGCCGGATTGTCCCGCCGCCGCGCTGAGTCCTTGACCCAGTGTCCACTACTAATATATTATATATGTATGAAAATATCACTTATGGACATTCCCCCCTGAGGGAGTCCTGGATTAGGGGGTATCCGGACAGCCGGACTATATCCTTTGGCCGGACTGTTGGACTATGAAGATACAAGATTGAAGACTTCGCCCCATGTCCGGATGGGACTCTCCTTGGCGTGGAAGGCAAGCTTGGCGACACGGATATGTAGATCTCCTTCCTTGAACCGACTGTAACCCTAGCCCCCCTCCGGTGTCTATATAAACCGAGGGTTTAGTCCGCAGATTTAAGAACAACAATCATACCATAGGCTAGCTTCTAGGGTTTAGCCTCTTCGATCTCGTGGTAGATCAACTCTTGTAATACTCATATCATCAAGATCAATCAAGCAGGAGTAGGTGAGGAGTATCGATTAGGGGTGTTCGTAGGCGGACTATACCTTCACCGGACTCGTGACTATGAAGATACAAGATTGAAGACTTCGCCCCGTGTCCGGATGGGACTTTCCTTGGCGTGGAAGGCAAGCTTGGCGATGCGGATACTCAAGATCTCCTACCATTGTAACCGACTCTATGTAACCCTAACCCTATCCGGTGTCTATATAAACCGGAGGCTTTTTAGTCCGTAGGACAACCACTTCAACATACAATCATACCATAGGCTAGCTTCTAGGGTTTAGCCTCCTTGATCTCGTGGTAGATCTACTCTTGTACTACCCATATCATCAATATTAATCAAGCAGGAGTAGGGTTTTACCTCCATCGAGAGGGCCCGAACCTGGGTAAAAACATCGTGTCCCTTGTCTCCGTTACTATACGCCTAGACGCACAGCTCGGGACCCCCCACCGAGATCCGCCGGTTTTGACACCGACATTGGTGCTTTCATTGAGAGTTCCTCCGTGCTGCCGCAATCAGACGGATGCCTCCGCCTGCCTTTTAAAGACGGCGCCGCTGTTAAAGGAGCTTTGGCTGTTGGCCGACTCTCCGCTAGGTGGTGTCAAACCGCGGATCTCGGTAGGGGTCCCGAATCAGGCCAAGGTCGGATGGTAACAGAGACAAGGGACACTTTGTTTTACCCAGGTTCGGCCTCTCGATGGAGGTAAAACCCTACTCCTACTAGATTAATATTGATGATATGGGTAGTACAAGAGTAGATCTACCACGAGATCAAGGAGGCTAAACCCTAGAAGCTAGCCTATGGTATGATTGTGTATGAAGATGATTGTCCTACGGACTACAACCCTCCGGTTTATATAGACACATGATAGGGTTAGGGTTACACAGAGTCGGTTTACATTGGTAGGAGATCTTGAATATCCGCACGCCTAGCTTGCCTTCTACGCCAAGGAAAGAACCTTCCGGACACGGGACGAAGTCTTCAATCTTGTATCTTCATAGTCCTGGAGTCCGGCGGGTGGTATAGTCCGGCCATCCGAACACCCCCTAATCCGGGACTCCGTCAGTAGCCCCTAACCTGGCTTCAATGAAGACGAGTCCGGCGCGCAAATTGTCTTCGGCATTGCAAGGCGGGTTCCTCCTCCATGTTGTTCAAGAAGATAAATAACACCAAAAAATAGTGTCCGGCTCTGCAAAACAAGTTTCCACGTATTGCCATATAGAGAATAATATTAACACAAATCGAATCTGCTGACGTATCCTGCGGTGCGTCATAACACCACGGCCAAGCCTTCCGTATGGAATATTTTTACTGTTCCACCGCTACACGTTCAACGAGGCGGTTTCCTTGGCACGTCTTATCGAAGCAGAGATCGTGCGCCCCTTTTAACGGGATTCTCATCAATACGGACGTGGGTAACCCAACCGTGCCATTTACCACGGCGTTTGAGAGGCAAGCGAGTTTTATTAGGTAGGTGGGGACGACAACCGTGATCGGCCCATATAAGGATAAGGATCCACCTTTTTACCCACGCCTTCTTCCTCCTTTGCCAATCCATCTCTCAAGACTCAAGCTCCAATACCAAGCCCGCTTCCCAACTCTAACGCCGGAATGTATCCGAGCTCCAACGCTGACTGGTCCAGCTCCAACGCCGGACTATATCCGAGGTGTCATATCACCTTGGTTCAAAAAGGTTGAAGGAGTTTAACCGAGCTTAATGCCGGAAATGCCCTTTATGGAGCCAGCCACTAGCGCCCGAGCTTTATGCCGGACTGCATCCGAGGTGGTGCACCACCCGACAGCAGGCTGATTTTTTGTGAATATTTTTAATCGGTGCGCCTATTCTCTGGCGATGTATATCCAAAGAGCCCTCAAGGTGTGTATCGCCTAAAACCCGAGATGCACCTGAAGGAAAGCATAAAAACGCTGTTCCCAAGAGTCTCGAGACTCGTGTCGATGCGCGAAATCGGCCTGAGGATCAATTCCTAGCTCGGCAGCATACATAGGAATAAAAACGCAGTGTAATATATTAGAGATAATAGTGATCGGCGAACGGGCCCTTAAAGGAGGGTCTTGAAAAGTTGCCGTAATTTATTTAGCTTGACGCCGGATTGGCCCAAATGGTACCTATTGTTATCCGAAGACATGTTTGCCCATAGTTCGGTCAAGCCGAACACTTGGCAGTTGGAATTTTCTGCATTGAAATAGGCAATGCAGTAGCCCCCGAGACACTGGTCGGGTGGCAACACCAGATCAGGGGATCGATGTGCCCCTTTAATATTTATAAATAATGAGCACGAAGCCCAGTAATGCTGGAGAAGCACAAATAGTTTAAAAGTGCCAAAAGGCTTGGAAAACCAAGAAACGTCAGTAAAAACATGACGTCCGAACAATATCAAGTGTTCGGTGCCAATCCGAAAGTTGGTCTTAGAAAAAGAAGTGATTCTGTCGTCCCTTAACATGATACATCCTATCTCAAGACTTCGAGCGGGTCAGCCTACGGCTTCAACCTCCTATCCCGAGGGCGGAGTATTTCATCGTGCCGCTTTAGCAAACTAAACTCTAGCGGCTTTGAGAGAGAAGTTAGGCTCCCCGGCTAGTGACCGCACACTCGTGTCGAAAAAAGGAGTGATAGATAGTAATAATAAAACTTTGCAACGACTAAGAAGAAAAACACTTATTATAAAACGGCTCATATAAATTTAAGAGCCCCCAAGTGACTTGGGTAAAAGAATGATTTCATGTCCCGAAGTACTTATATCATATCTATGTTCAACCGAACTTTAAACGCGTCTGAACCCACCGTCGGCTTCTCCCTTCTTCGGTCAAGGACCGGAAAGTGTTATGTACTCCATCTGTCGAGAATATCGACGGTGTTTCCAATAACCAGGCAACCAGGCCATAAGGCTGTAACAGACAAAGCGCGCTCAGGGAATTTATGCTATATTACTGCAAAGTGTAAGAAGCATCTTTGAAGATAATAGTCCCCCCACCGATACCTTTCTTCGGTGCTCATTGTTATTATGAGACTTGTGCAATAGATTTTTTGTACTCATGAGTTCCGTTGTGTGCCGACCATCATTGAAAACTATAAGAGCGCTTAGCTTTGCTTCACCCACCGAGGTTCGCTCAGGCGACCCGATCGTGATAATCGCAGAGGTGCTCCTTTACTCCCTAGCCAACAATCGGGAACGAGGGGTAAACACAGAGCGAGGCAACCCAGCTTGCAAATCGCTAAGTCAATATGGTGCATATTGTGGCATAATACACGAACAAGGAACGAAGCCGTACAAGTATAATCATATGCAACAGGAAAAGCTTCATAAAGGAAGCCCTTAAGTAAACGGGGTATTCGAATTTATGCGTCACAAACAAAGTATTCCCAGCAGGACTGTAAATTAGACAGCCTGTTAGATGGTATTGAAGAGGAATACAAATAGTTAGAGTGACTATATAATTATAAATGACATGTGTAATGCCTTCTAGCCGGATTGTAGATCATTTGTCGTTGCCGACCTTTTCGCTTCGACCTCGGGACCTGATGGTTCGGAGTGTGTCCGAATACCCTAACAGTTATATAAGAACCGGGGTATGCATGGAGACCAGGCGTAGGGGTCATCGGTGCTTTATCATACAAGTGCCCAACTAGTTATGTTATATTACATGGTTAGTAAGAAACATCTTCCAGAGAGAATAGTTCCGTTAGGGGTTCCATTCTCTGGGAGGCATGCCCTAAAGTGCATGTCCGAACTGCAAACGCAGAAAAAACATCTGGGGGCATATAAATAAATAAGAAAAAGGTCATCTTTAGTTCGCCGACCGATATTCCCTTAAGAACGCTTAGCTGCTTCACCCTACCGAGGTACACATCCGCTGACCCGCAAGAATAATCGCAGAGGTGCTCCTTTACCACCTAGCGAACAATCGGGAACGAGGGGTAAGCACAGAGCCAGCAACCCAGCTTGGCCAAAACTTAAGTCATATCGATGCATATAATGGTGAATAAAAGGTACATGCGGAAGTGTGACACATGTGTTGGGCATAAAGCCCAGATTAATAAGCTTCATTAAAGAAGCCCCTGTGTATAATGAGCGCGGTAGCGTCAATATGTGCGAACAAAGTTCGACAAGAAAAATTTTACAAGCAACTTTTTTGTCCAAAAGTATAATGCTTGGTCGAACCAACACAAATTAGAAATTTAAATCTTTGAGCATGAAGGCCACTTAGCTGGTTAATGTGTTCGGTATTGACGACGCGATCCGAGCTTGATGCGGGACAAGGTTCCATCCCCAAGCCGCCCCGAGGTGGCGGAGCAAAGAGCTCGCACGCCAAGTGGTGACATAGCACGGTCGATGCAGATCGGCGGAGTGACGCCGAAGCCCCCGGATCATTTTCCTGTGCACAAAAAATAGTGCAAACGGGAGATAATAGTAATAATGATAATTAGAAAGAAAAAAAATCGTTGCATAATGAATAATTTATGCAATGAGAAATAAAAGAAATATGGCCTGGCGCCGAGGTCGATGTCGATGCAGGGCGTCGGCGTGATGCTGCAAAGGCGTGGCAAAGCCTGAATTCACAGGTCGGTCCGAGTTCCGGATGCGGCATTCGCCGGACTATGTACGGAGACTGTCCGGACCACCATGCGACCGTCGTTAATGCGGCCACCATTTGATAGACCTGTGCACATATGATGGACAAACTAGAGTAATAATTCCTTGGAAAAAATGAACCCAAACATACAAAAAATATTAGGATTAATAGCACCTGGTTTATTTGTTGTAGTAATCCAAAGGAAGATGATGCTGGCAAAGGTTGGCTCGCCGAGGCGAAGCCCTCGGTCCGGCCAATCGTGACGAAGCTGGTCGGCTAGTGACGCCGAAGTGTCCGGAGTAGGTTGATGAAGAGATGATGAATCCTCCGGTCCAGCCGAGATGTCGAAGCCTCGAGGCCACTCGATGAGTCGAAGTAGTCCGGCGTGATGGACACCGGCTTGAAGGGGCAACAGTACGGCCCTGTCGATGCAGGTCGTGACGTGGTAGATACCGGCTTGATGAAGCAACCGTGCGGCGATGCCGGTATGCCTGCTCTGTGTAATCCGTGGGGCGGCGGTGTTGGTGATGATTTATCCTTCGCGATGTCGGACTCTTGTTCGGCTTGCCGAGATGATGATCCGAAGAAGTTGAGCTCGATGCCATAAAGTGACGACGCGTCTAGCGTAGGTCGGCGGCCGTGGAGCAATATTGCCGGACTGGTTTGACACCAGCATGATATTGAAGGTCATGTTCAAAAGGTTTTAAAGTTAGTGGGATGTGTTTGGGAACAAAACACAATACCCCATACAAAACTTCCTTCAAAAAGGATGTCCGAAATCCCGTTCATAGAAAAGATGAACTCGGGTCGGATTCGTTTTCGCGCAGAAAACAGATCCGAAAAGTGATGCACTAATCGGAAGGTTCCCGGAGTTTGGACGGTCGGATCGAGCAGAAATTTTGAGAGGTGGTAGATACAGGAATTCCGCAGTCGATCAACGGTTGGATCTTCCAAAGGACGTCCGAGCTAGAAGCTGGACACCACGCCCTAAACACATCCAAATTCCCGTCCAGATTTGATAGGGCTCCGGTATATCGTGGATTGCCAGAGATTCCTCCATCGGAACTCGACGAAATTTTCCAGGGTTGTTGTAGACTCAATTCTGCACAATTCCACCAAAGCGATCATCAAAGCGATACTCGAGGAGGTGGTGGCAGCAGATACGAGTTCGCTGTCCAGAAAACAGCACGGTCGCTTGAGGGCAATGTTGACATTGAGCCCCCGAGCTCCATGGATGATTCCTCCATGATCTTGATAGAGATCAGAGTTAATGTTTGATGAAGGCCCTCGTCCGAACATGGTGATCCGAACACGGGCGCAATTCTTGGTCGAATTCAAGGTGACCAATGAGCTGGTGACGAAGATGCGAAGTCGCAGCTTGATCTGCAGCGAGCCATCGATCATTTTGTCGATCACACAGCGGAACTCTCAATGAAAGCACCAATGTCGGTGTCAAACCGGCGGATCTCGGTAGGGGGTCCCGAATCGCAAGGCCAAGGTCGGATGGTAACAGGAGACAAGGGACACTTTATTTTACCCAGGTTCGGGCCCTCTCGATGGAGGTAAAACCCTACTCCTGCTAGAGTAATATTGATGATATGGGTAGTAAAGAGTGGATCTACCACGAGATCAAGGAGGCTAAACCCTAGAAGCTAGCCTATGGTATGATTGTGTATGAAGATGATTGTCCTACGGACTACAACCCTCCGGTTTATATAGACACCGGATAGGGTTAGGGTTACACAGAGTCGGTTTACATTGGTAGGAGATCTTGAATATCCGCACGCCTAGCTTGCCTTCTACGCCAAGGAAAGAACCTTCCGGACACGGGACGAAGTCTTCAATCTTGTATCTTCATAGTCCTGGAGTCCGCGGGTGGTATAGTCCGCCATCCAACACCTCTAATCCGGGACTCCTCAAGAGCCCCATAACTCGCTTCAATGACGATTTAGTCCCGCGCAAATTGTCTTCGCATTGCAAGGCGGGTTCCTCCTCCATGTTCTTCAAGAAGATAAATAACACCAAAAAATAGTGTCCGGCTCTGCAAAACAAGTTTCCACGTATTGCCATATAGAGAATAATATTAACACAAATCGAATCTGCTGACGTATCCTGCGGTGCGTCATAACACCACGGCCAAGCCTTCCGTATGGAATATTTTTACTGTTCCACCGCTACACGTTCAACGAGGCGGTTTCCTTGGCACGTCTTATCGAAGCAGAGATCGTGCGCCCCTTTTAACGGGATTCTCATCAATACGGACGTGGGTAAACAACCGTGCCATTTACCACGGCGTTTGAGAGGCAAGCGAGTTTTATTAGGTAGGTGGGGACGCACAACCGCATCGGCCCATATAAGGGGATAAGGATCCACCTTTTTTACCTATGCCTTCTTCCTCCTTTGCCAATCCATCTCTCGCGCACTCAAGCTCCAGCGCCCAAGCCCGCTTCCCAACTCGAACGCCGGAATGTATCCGAGCTCCAACGCCGGACTCTGTCCAGGCTCCAACGCCGGACTATATCCGAGGTGTCATATCACCTTGGTTCAAAAAGGTTGAAGGAGTTTAACCGAGCTTAATGCCGGAAATGCCCTTTATGGAGCCAGCCACTAGCGCCCGAGCTTTATGCCGGACTGCATCCGAGGTGGTGCACCACCCGACAGCAGGCTGATTTTTTGTGAATATTTTTAACTGGTGCAGTCTATTCTCTGGCGATGTATATCCAGTAGCCCTCAAGGTGTGTATCAGTCTAAAACCCGAGATGCACCTGAAGGAAAGCATAAAAACCGCTGTTCCCAAGAGTTCTCGAGACTCGTGTCGATGCGCTAAATCGGCTCGAGGATCAATTCTAGCTCGGCAAAGATACATAGGAATAAAAACGCAGATGTAATATATTAGAGATAATAGTGATCGCTAACGGCCCTTAAAGGAGGGTCTTGAAAAGTTGCCGTAATTTATTTAGCTTGACGCCGGATAGGCCCAAATGGTACCTATTGTTATCCGAAGACATGTTTGCCCATAGTTCGGTCAAGCCGAACACTTGGCAGTTGGAATTTTCTGCATTGAAATAGGCAATGCAAGAGCCCCGAGACATCGGGTCGGGTGGCAACACCAGCATCGGGGATCGATGTGCCCTTTAATATTTATAAATAATGAGCACGAAGCCCAAGAATGCCGGAGAAGCACAAATAGTTTAAAAGTGCCAAAAGGCTTGAAAACCAAGAAACGCCAAAAAACATGACGTCCAACAATATCAAGTGTTCGTGCCAATCCGAAAGTTGGTCTTAGAAAAATGAAGTGATTCTGTCGTCCCTTAACATGATACATCCTATCTCAAGACTTCGAGCGGGTCAGCCTACGGCTTCAACCTCCTATCCCGAGGGCGGAGTACTTCTCATCAGGCCAGTTTAGCAAACTAAACTCTAGCGGCTTTGAGAGAGAATTTAGGCTCCCCGGCTAGTGACCGCACACTCGTGTCGAAAAAAGGAGTGATAGATAGTAATAATAAAACTTTGCAACGACTAAGAAGAAAAACACTTATTATAAAACGGCTCATATAAATTTAAGAGCCCCCAAGTGACTTGGGTAAAAGAATGATTTCATGTCCCGAAGTACTTATATCATATCTATGTTCAACCGAACTTTAAACGCGCCTTAACCGATCGTCGGCTTCTTCCTTCTTCGGTCAAGGACCGAAAGTGTTATGTACTCCATCGTCGAGAATATCGACGTGTTTCCAATAACCGAGCAACCAGGCCATAAGGCTGTAATGCATAAAAGCGCCAGGAACTTATGCTATATTATCGCAAAGTGTAAGAAGCATCTTCAAGAAAATAGTACCCCACCGATACCTTTCTTCGGTGCTCATTGTTATTATGAGACTTGTGCAATAGATTTTTGTACTCATGAGTTCCGCTGCAGCCGACCATCATTGAAAACTATAAGAGCGCTTAGCTTTCGCTTCACCAGTCGAGGTTCGCTCGGCGACCCGATCGTGACAATCGCAGAGGTGCTCCCTTTACTCCCTAGCCGGACAATCGGGAACGTAGGGGTAAACACAGGAGCGAGGCAACCCAGCTTGCAAATCGCTTAAGTCAATATGGTGCATATTGTGGCATAATACACGAACAAGGAACGAAGCCGTACAAGTATAATCATATGCAACAGGAAAAGCTTCATAAAGGAAGCCCTCAAGTAAACGGGGTATTTGAATTTATGCATCACAAACAAAGTATTCCCAGCAGGACTGTAAATTAGACAGCCTGTTAGATGTTATTGAAGAGGAATACGAATAGTTAGAGTGACTATATAATTATAAGTGACATGTGTAATGCCTTCTAGCCGGATTGTAGATCGTTTGTTGTTGCCGACCTTTTCGCTTCGACCTCGGGACCCGACGGTCCGGAGTGTGTCCGAATACCCTAACGGTTATATAAGAACCAGGGTATGCATGGAGACCAGGCATAGGGGTCATCGGTGCTTTATCAGACAAGTGCCCAACTAGTTATGTTATATTACATGGTTAGTAAGAAACATCTTCCAGAGAGAATAGTTCCGTTAGGGGTTCCTTTTCGGGAGGCATGCCCTAAAGTGTATGTCCGAACTGCAAACGCAGAAAAACATCTGGGGCACATAAATAAATAAGAAAAGGTCATCTTTAGTTCACCGAATCGAATATTCCCTTAAGAACGCTTAGCCGGCTTCACCCTACCGAGGTACACATCCGCTGACCCGCAGTAATAATCGCAGAGGTGCTCCCTTTACCACCTAGCCGAACAATCGGGAACGAGGGGTAAGCACAGAGCCAAGCAACCCAGCATGGCCAAAACTTAAGTCATATCGATGCATATAATGGTGAATAAAAGGTACATGCGGAAGTGTGACACATGTTGGGCATAAAGCTCAGATTAATAAGCTTCATTAAAGAAGCCCCTGTGTATAATGAGCGCTGGTAGCGTCTGTCATATGTGCGAACAAAGTTCGGACAAGAAAAAAATTTACAAGCAACTTTTTTTTGTCCAAAAAAGTATAATGCTTGGTCGAACCGAACGCAAATTAGAAATTTAAAACTTTGAGCATGAAGGCCACTTAGCTGGTTAATGTGTTCGGTATTGACGACGCGATCCGAGCTTGATGCGGGACAAGGTTCCATCCCCCAAGCCGGTCCCGAGGTGGCGGAGCAAAGAGCTCGGCACGCCGAAGTGGTGACATAGCACGGTCGATGCAGACCGGCGGAGTGACGCCGAAGCCCCCGGATCATTTTCCTGTGCACAGAAAATAGTGCAAACGGGAGATAATAGTAATAATGATAATTAGAAAGAAAAAAAATCGTTACATAATGAATAATTTATGCAAAGTGAGTAATAAAAGAAATATGGCCTGGCGCCGAGGTCGATGTCGATGCAGGGCATCGGCGTGATGCTGCAAAGGCGTGGCAAAGCCTAAATTCACAGGTCGGTCCGAGTTTCGGATGCGGCATTCGCCGGACTATGTACGGAGACTGTCCGGACCACCATGCGACCGTCGTTAATGCGGCCACCATTTGATAGACCTGTGCACATATGATGGACAAACTAGAGTAATAATTCCTTGGAAAAAATGAACCCAAACATACAAAAAATATTAGGATTAATAGCACCTGGTTTATTTGTTGTAGTAATCCAAAGGAAGATGATGCTGGCAAAGGTTGGCTCGCCGAGGCGAAGCCCTCGGTCCGGCCAATCGTGACGAAGCTGGTCGGCTAGTGACGCCGAAGTGTCCGGAGTAGATTGATGAAGAGATGATGAATCCTCCGGTCCAGCCGAGATGTCGAAGCCTCGAGGCCAGTCGATGAGTCGAAGTAGTCCGGCGTGATGGACACCGGCTTGAAGGGGCAACAGTACGGCCCTGTCGATGCAGGTCGTGACGTGGTAGATACCGGCTTGATGAAGCAACCGTGCGGCGATGCCGGTATGCCCGCTCCGTGTAATCCGTGGGGCGGCGGTGTTGGTGATGATTTATCCTTCGCGATGTCGGACTCTTGTTCGGCTTGCCGAGATGATGATCCGAAGAAGTTGAGCTCGGTGCCATAAAGTGACGACGCGTCTAGCGCAGGTCGGCGGCCGTGGAGCAATATTGCCGGACTGGTTTGACACCAGCATGATATTGAAGGTCATGTTCAAAAGGTTTTAAAGTTAGTGCGATGTGTTTGGGAACAAAACACAATACCCCATACAAAACTTCCTTCAAAAAGGATGTCCGAAATCCCGTTCATAGAAAAGATGAACTCGGGTCGGATTCGTTTTCGCGCAAAAAACAGATCCGAAAAGTGATGCACTAATCAGAAGGTTCCCGGAGTTTGGACGGTCGGATCGAGCTGAAATTTTGAGAGGTGGTAGATATAGGAATTCCGCAGTCGATCAACGGTTGGATCTTCCAAAGGACGTCCGAGCTAGAAGCTGGACACCAAGCCCTAAACACATCCAAATTCCCGTCCAGATTTGACAGGGCTCCGGTATATCGTGGATTGCCAGAGATTCCTCCATCGGAACTCGACGAAATTTTCCAGGGTTGTTGTAGACTCAATTCCGCACAATTCCACCAAAGCGATCGTCAAAGCGATATTCGAGGAGGTGGTCCAGCAGATACGAAGTTCGCTGTCCGTAAAACAAAGACGGTCGCTGAGGGCAATGTTGACGCGGAGCCCCGAGCTCCATGGATGATTCCTCCGTGATCTTGATAGAGATCGGAGTTAATGTTTGATGAAGGCCCTCGTCCGAACATGGTGATCCGAACACGGGCGCAATTCTTGGTCGAACCAAGGTGACCAATGAGCTGGTGACGAAGATGTCAAGTCGCAGATTGATCTGCAGCGAGCCATCGATCCTTTGTCGATCACACAGCGGAACTCTCAATGAAAGCACAAATGTCGGTGTCAAAACCGGCGGATCTCGGTAGGGGTCCCGAACTGTGCGTCAAGGTCGGATGGTAACAGGAGACAAGGGACACTTTGTTTTACCTGAGTTGGGCCCTCTCGATGGAGGTAAAACCCTACTCCTGCTAGATTAATATTGATGATATGGGTAGTACAAGAGTAGATCTACCACGAGATCAAGGAGGCTAAACCCTAGAAGCTAGCCTATGGTATGATTGTGTATGAAGATGATTGTCCTACGGACTACAACCCTCCGGTTTATATAGTCACCGGATAGGGTTAGGGTTACACAGAGTCGGTTTACATTGGTAGGAGATCTTGAATATCCGCACGCCTAGCTTGCCTTCTACGCCAAGGAAAGAACCTTCCGGACACGGGACGAAGTCTTCAATCTTGTATCTTCATAGTCCTGGAGTCCGGCGGGTGGTATAGTCCGGCCATCCGAACACCCCTTAATCCGGGACTCTCTCACCCAACAAACCCTAGATCTAACTAGGGTGGCCGCCGGAGCACGCGGTGGCGTTGGAGCCTACTGCTCATCCTTATCGCCGACGAGGTCGATGTAGGTTGGAGGCGACCATGGCCACACTAGTGGCGGTGGCGGCGGTGGCCCTACCGTTAGTGTGCGCGGTGGCGTAGATGGCGCCTCCTACGTCTCGTGTAGCTGCTCCTACTGGCGCTCCTCATCCGGCTCTGGCGTTGCTAGGAACGTGGAAGTCCATGTGCACGTCTGCCCTACTAGTCCATGCAGTGGCCACATCTCCGGCTCAAGTGTAGGGGTGGGCGCGGTGGCCTCCATCGTCAATGCCTGGTGCGCCAGGGGAAGTCAGGCCGAGCACGAGCTCGGCCAGCTCCAAGGCCTCGTTGGCCTGCCTGAGCGCCTCATTGTCCTTGTCCTCCTTCTCCAGGGACCACTCGATTGCCGAGACATTGGAGCACACCCGCACGACTGCGCTAGAGCACAACATGTTGACATGGAGGCCGCATAGGAGAAGGGAGGATGAGTGGGATCATTGGGGCGGGCTGGAGGGCATCACTGGCCAGACGCTGACACGTCGATGCTCTGTCACGACTGCGTTGGAGGCTGCCAGCCAATGTGTTATGCCTTGCCATGTCCGGTTTCCTGCCAGTCCCTCGCTTTTAGGCAGATGCTCGCCACGCCTCCTATGTCGAGGCCATCGCCCCTGGCATAGTATTTTAGGAGACTGCCGCAGGACGATCGTTGGCACTAGAGAGGGAGCGCACCATCTGGGCCGACTTAGAGGTGGCACACAAGGCAACACATGAGATCGGTGTGGAGAGGATAGCACCGTCTGGGACCAGCCCCCATTGGCCAAGCGGCCCCTGACGTCAACGTCAACGTCTGGCCGGTGTGGGATGAAGGTGCTCTCGCCCAAATTCCGCGGTGAAAGGGATTGTGGCCGTCTCTACCATGATGCTCATGTCCCCTAAATTTCCCACTCCGGCAAAAACGGTGTCGGATTGTCCCGCCGCCGCGCTGAGTCCTTGACCCAGTGTCCACTACTAATATATTATATATGTATGAAAATATCACTTATGGACATTCCCCCCCGAGGGAGTCCTGGATTAGGGGGTATCCGGACAGCCGGACTATATCCTTTGGCCGGACAGTTGGACTATGAAGATACAAGATTGAAGACTTCGTCCCATGTCCGGATGGGACTCTCCTTGGCGTGGAAGGCAAGCATGGCGATACGGATATGTAGATCTCCTTCCTTGGAACCGACTCTGTGTAACCCTAGCACCCTCCGGTGTCTATATAAACCGGAGGGTTTAGTCCGTAGTACGAAGAACAACAATCATACCATAGGCCAGCTTCTAGGGTTTAGCCTCTTCGATCTCGTGGTAGATCAACTCTTGTAATACTCATATCATCAAGATCAATCAAGCAGGAGTAGGTGAGGGAGTCCTGGATTAGGGGGTGTTCGGTAGCCGGACTATACCTTCAGCCGGACTCCAGGACTATGAAGATACAAGATTGAAGACTTCGTCCCGTGTCCGGATGGGACTTTCCTTGGCGTGGAAGGCAAGCTTGGCGATGCGGATACTCAAGATCTCCTACCATTGTAACCGACTCTATGTAACCCTAACCCTATCCGGTGTCTATATAAACCGGAGGGTTTTTAGTCCGTAGGACAACCTCTTCAACATACAATCATACCATAGGCTAGCTTCTAGGGTTTAGCCTCCTTGTTCTTGTGGTAGATCTACTCTTGTACTACCCATATCATCAATATTAATCAAGCAGGAGTAGGGTTTTACCTCCATCGAGAGGGCCCGAACCTGGGTAAAAACATCGTGTCCCTTGTCTCCTGTTACCATCCGCCTAGACGCACAGTTCGGGACCCCCTACCCGAGATCCACCAGTTTTGACACCGACATTGGTGCTTTCATTGAGAGTTCCTCTGTGTCGTCGCTTTTAGGCCCGATGGCTCCTTCGATCATCGACAATACAGTCCAGGGTGAGACTTTTCTCCCCGGACAGATCTTTGTCTTCGGCGGCTTCGCACTGCGGGCCAATTCGCTTGGCCACCTGGAGCAGATCGAAAGCTATGCCCCTGGCCATCACGTCAGGTTTGGAAGCTTAAACTACATGGCTGATATCCGCCGGGACTTGATCTTCGACGGATTCGAGCCACAGCCGAGCGTGGCACACTGTCTCGATGGGCATGATCTAGCTCTGCAGCCGAACAGCGCCCTGGAGGCTACACACGCACCGGTTCCGACCTCAATTCGGAGCCCACTGCGCCAATCGAGGATGAGCGGTTGGACGCCACCTCGGGGGCTGCGATCTCAAAGGCGATCAAGCCGAACTCCAGCCCCGCACTCTGCAAGACCCGTGACTCCGAGGGGCCGGACTCCTTTCCGGACTCCGAGCCCTCCGCGCCCGTGCCAATCAAATCCGATTGGGCGCCGATCATGGAGTTCACCGCTGAGGACATCTTTCAGCACTTGCCCTTTGGCGATATCCTGCAGTCACTAAAGTCTCTCTCTTTGTCAGTAGAGCCTTGGCCGGACTACGGTCAGCAAGGATGGGATACGGACGATGAAATTCAAAGCCCACCCACCACCCACTTCGTAGCCACCGTCGATGATTTAACCGACGTGCTCGATTTCGACTCCGAAGACATCGATGGTATGGACGCCGATGCAGGAGAAGATCAAGAACCAGCGCCTATAGGGCACTGGAAGGCCAGCTCGTCGTATGACATATAAATGGTGGATACTCCAAAAGATGGAGATGGCGATGGAACAGAGGGGATGACACCACCAAGAAACATCCCAAGCGCCGGCGTCAGCGGCGCCGCTCTAAATCCCGCCAAAGCAAAAACGGTGATTCCAGCACAGGAGATAATACTACCCCGAATAGCGCCGAAGAACACCCCATCCAGCAAGATTCGGCACAGGAGGATGGCGAAGCCAGCCCTCACGAGAGAGCGGCAGACAAGGAGGTTGAGGATGATCATTATATGCCTCCCTCCGAAGACGAGGCAAGCCTCGACGATGATGAATTCGTCGTGCCATCAGACCCCGCCGAACAAGAGCGTTTTAAACGCAGGCTTATAGCCACGGCAAGCAGCCTCAAGAAAAAGCAGCAGATGGACTGAAGTCCTTGCTGCCGAAGAGTATGAACTCGAACGCCCCTCCAAGAGCTACCCAAAGCGCAAGCCGCTACCCCGATCAGAGGGGGAAGCACCTACATCACCAGCGCATGACATGGCCGACCGGCCACCTCGCGGCCGTGACAGAGAGGCCTCTCGGCCCTCCACCCAAGCCATGCCCCGGCGCCGTTCAAAGACTAAGGCACGGGAAAATGCGCCAGACCTGCAAGACATACTGGAGGACAAGGCAAGACAAACAAGATCGATCTACGGATCTCACGGGCGCCCCACGGCACGTGACGGTGATCGTCACTCTGGACACAATAAATCCGGCCGGGCCGAACACAACAGACAAAGCTCCTTCGAGCTGCGTCGTGATATAGCCCAATACAGAGGCGCCGCACACCCACTATGTTTCACAGATCAAGTAATGGATCATAAAATCCGTGAGGGTTTCAAACCCGTAAACATCGAATCATACGATGGCACAACAGATCCTGCGGTATGAATCGAGGATTATATCCTTCATATCCACATGGCCCGTGGCGATGATCTACACGCCATCAAATACCTCCCACTCAGACTCAAGGGACCGGCCCGGCATTGGCTTAACAGCTTGCCAGCCGATTCAATCGGTTCCTGGGAGGACCTGGAAGCCGCATTCCTCGACAATTTCCAGGGCACTCATGTGCAACCACCGGACACCGATGACCTAAGCCACATAATTCAGCAGCCAGACGAATCGGCCAGGCAATTCTGGACACGGTTCCTAACAAAGAAAAACCAGATAGTCGACTGTCCGGACGCAGAGGCCCTAGCGGCCTTCAAGCATAATATCCGCGACGAGTGGCTTGCCCAGCACCTGGGACAGGAAAAGCCGAAATCCATGGCAGCCCTCACGACACTCATGACCCGCTTTTGTGCGGGAGAAGACAGCTGGCTAGCTCGCAGTAACAACTTAGCAAAGAACCTTGGTAAGTCAGATACCAAGGACAAAAGTGGCAGGACACGCCGGAACAAGCAAAAGCATCGCGTTAGCAGCGACAGCAACGAGGACACGGTAGTTAGTGCCGGATTCAGAGGCTGCAAATCCGGTCAGCGGAAAAAGCCATTCAAAAAGAATACTCAGGGCCCGTCCAGTTTGGACCGAATACTCGACCGCTTGTGCCAGATACATGGCACCCCCGAAAAGCCAGCCAATCACACCAACAGGGATTGTTGGGTATTCAAGCAGGCAGGCAAGTTAAGAGCCGAAAACAAAGACAAGGGGCTGCATAGCGAGGAGGAGGAGGAACCCAGGCCACCGAACAACAATGGACAGAAGGGTTTTCCCCCACAAGTGCGGACAGTGAACATGATATACGCAACCCACATTCCCAAGAGGGAGCGGAAGCGTGCGCTATGGGACGTATACGCGATGGAGCCAGTCGCCCCAAAGTTCAACCCATGGTCTTCCTGCCCGATCACTTTCGATCGAAGGGACCACCCCACTAGCATCCGTCACGGCGGCTTCGCCGCATTGGTTCTTGACCCAATCATCGACGGATTTCACCTCACAAGAGTCCTCATGGACGGCGGCAGCAGCCTGAACCTGCTTTCCCAGGATACAGTGCGGAAAATGGGCATAGATCCCTCAAGGATTAAGCCCACCAAAACGACCTTTAAAGGCGTTATACCAGGTATAGAGGCCAACTGTACAGGCTCAGTAACACTTGAAGTGGTCTTTGGATCCCCGGATAACTTCCGAAGCGAGGAGTTAATCTTCGACATAGTCCCGTTTCGCAGTGGCTATCACGCTCTGCTCGGGCGAACCGCATTTGCAAAGTTAAACGCGGTACCGCACTACGCATATCTAAAGCTCAAGATGCCAGGCCCTCGAGGTGTAATCACGGTCAATGGAAACACCGAACGCTCCCTCCGAACGGAGGAGCACACGGCAGCCCTCGCCGCGGAAGTGCAAAGCAGCCTTTTTAGGCAACTCTCCAGTCCGGCCACTAAAAAGCCGGACAATGTGAAGCGCGCCCGGAGTAACCTACAACAAGACCGCCTGGCACGTTCTGAGCAAGCGTAGGAATGCGGCCCCAACCCTAGCCCTCGCATACATAACTACGCTCTTGAAATACCATGGGCACAGGGGGCACAATCACGGCACGCCCAAAACACGGCCTAAACCGTACTAGGGGCTGCCAAATTCTTTTTTATTTTTTTTCTTACTTTCAGGACTCCATACTTCGGACGACCTGTTCGGCAATTCAACTGCCGCACAAACGATGCAAGATGCAGGGAAGCAGACAAGCCATGCCGCAACATGGAACTACCAGGTGGTCTCTATTACGAGCAGTATACCTGATTCGCATACAATTCCGCGGCCTACCCCTGGACAGCACATGTTAAATAGTCCAACCTTGTCTTATCGCACTATTTGTATCGTTCGGCTTTGATCACAACCTTTATATAAACAATGCATAGCTTTTGTCTATTTTTTTTGCATTACTATCTTTTATAACTGTTCATTAATGACACGTTGCACCCGTACACTGTGGTACGGCAAATACGCCAGGGGCTTCAGTACCCCTCAATTTGGTGTGAAAAGTCTGTACACTTTCACAAGTGCGGCACCCCAAACTTATAGCACTATATGCATCGGCTCCGAATCATGATTTGGGTTAATAGTTGGGTTTGCCCGGCTCCTGTGTTCGGCTACCTTACGTTCCGCTCTATCGGCTAAGGTAGCACCTGGAGAACCACTGCGATTGTGCCCCGGTTCGGCCGGGCGAGCACCTCGATGGAAAGCTAAAACTATACTGTCATGATGAGGCGAGACCGTCGCTGTTCGAGAGGTTTTTCGGGTCCCTAAAGACTTATGCCGCTTCGAGCGAGGAGCCGACTTTGTCCGACCAAGGCGTGGATAGCGCCCCGAACTCGGTCTTCCGAACTAGGGGCTTCGCCGAAATTTAAAATTATAGAGTTCTATGGCTAAGTGAGAGTGTTCAAGCATTATAGTCTGATTGCCTTGTTCGTTGTGCTCAGCGCCTCCCTCGAAGGACCCAATCATGGGAAAAAGAGCGCTCACGTTTATCCTGAACACCCCAGCACTAGTGGCATGGGGCAGAAGCCGATGGCTGGCCATCTCTCAATTTTTGATAAACGGCCGCACAAAAGTAATATTTTAAATTCAAAATCATTGCTTAGCGCATATTAACAAGTTTTCAGCGCACAGGACAATACGAGCGAGTTCATTCAAAAATTACATCCTTGGTACATTCATCCGCCACAAGGCGGGCTCCCGCCAGAACATCATTATAATAGTTCTCGGGCTTGCGATGCTCCTTCCCCGCCGGCGGCCCATCCTTCACATGCTTCACACCGTCTAGCTTACCCCAGTGCACCTTTGCACGGGCAAGGGCCCTGCAAGCACCTTCGATGCAGACGGAGCGCTTGATGACCTCAAGCCTTGGACAGCCTCCACCAGCCGCCGCACCAGACAGAAGTAGCTCCCGGGCTGGGCCTCTTCAGGCCACAGCCGAACTATGAAGCCCTTCATGGCCTGTTCGGCCGCCTTGTGGAGCTCGACCAGCTGCTTCAGCTGGTCCCTTAAGGGCACCGGGTGTCCGGCCTCAGCATACTGAGACCAGAACACCTTCTTCGTCGAGCTGCCCTCTTCGGCTCGGTAGAATGCGGTGGCATCGGATACGCTGCGGGGAAGATCTGCGAATGCCCCTGGAGAGCTCCGGATTCGGGTAAGTAACAAGTAGTTTACTTTTATACTTCTGCTTTGCATAAAGAATGCCTTACCCGCCGCTATCTTTTTCATCTCCTCCAACTCTTGGAGGGCCTTTTGGGCTTCGGCCTTGGCGGACTTGGTAGTCTCAAGGGCCGCCGCGAGCTCGGACTCTTGCGTCTTTGACTCAAGCTCCAAACTCTCATGTTTTTTCCTGAGAGTCTGAAGCTCCTGCTGCACCTCGCCGACCTGGGCCTCAAGTTTCTCTCGCTCGGTGCGCTCCGCGGCCGCTTTCTTTTCGGCCTCGGACAGCGCCTGCTTGAGGGTCGCCACCTCAGTCGTGGCCCTTACAATAAGCAGCACAATCCTGTTATATTTTGCAATTGCGTCTTTTTATAGGCATTTTTTCTATAAGGTATTCCTTACCTTCTTTCTCCTCGAACTGCCGCTTGGCAAGGCCGAGCTCTTGCTCGGTCTGCTCGAGGCCCTGTTTCAGGGCACCCACCTCCGCAGTCAGTGCGGCGGTGGCTAGCAGTGAAGCCTGCATACGCATATCGACTCTTTTTTTGTTAGACTCCTGCGAAATTTAATAGATCCTCTATTCGGCTTTTCTTTCCGAACGCCAAACAGAGCATCAGGGGCTACTGTCTATGCGGTAATATTTTTACATATTTTTACTTACCTCGAAGCCTGTTAGAAGGCTAGCACAAGCTTCGGTCAGTCCGCTCTTGGCGGATTGAACCTTCTGGATCACCGTACTCATAATAGTACGGTGCTCCTCGTCGATGGAGGCGCCGTCAAGCACCTCCAGCAGATTGTCCGGCGCCTCCGGTTGGACGGAGGCCGCGAGCTCAGAAGGCTTGCTCCTCTTGGGAGGAGTTCGCCTACCGCGGTCCGGAACTGTTGAAGGTTTCGGCGCGGTGTCTGGCTCAAAGCCGGACTTAGAGCCCTGGGGGGTCTTGTCCCCCTTACTCCCGGAGTCCGGGAGGTCACCTCGTGGCTCCTCCAGGACCACCTCCTCTAGGCCGGCAACTTGACGTGACGCCACTTCGGCGTCGTCTGCGGCTCCGGGGGAGGTAGCGGGTGTAACTGAATTCACATCCGATGATTTCAGAGAGCCGCTCGACGACTCGTCGAGCCCGGCCTTGGGCGGGCTGCACAATTATATTCGACATAAGGGAAAGCTATGCAACAAAGGAATATTATGAGTCACTCTGGTATCCGAATACTTATGATTCCTCTGGACGCTTGGCCCTTTACGGCCACTCCTCTTCGTCCTCGTCGGCGTCGGGGGAGTAGTCCGGCGGAGGGGTCTTCCTCTTCTTGGACCCTTTGGCCTCCCCCGTTGGGGCGGCCTTCCTCTTCTTTCCTCCCCCCGCTGGAGGGGGAGAGGCTTCTTCTTCCTCCTCCTCATCTTCACGGGAGGAGTGCGCCTCGGATTCGTCGGATGATGAATCCGACACCTCCTGACGCCGGGCACTCTTTCGAGTCCCCGTGGCCTTCTTCTTGGCCTTCTTCTCCGGCACCACATAGGGCGCCGGAACCAGCAGCTTCACTAAGAGAGCAGGGGCTGGGTCTTCGGGCAAGGGAGCCGGACAGTTAATCGGTCCGGATATCGCCTGCCAAGCCTGTCAAAGGTAAGGGAGTTTGGATCCCGCATAGAGTCAAACTATGAAAAAACTTAACATCCTGTAAAAGGTGAAAATAGCTTACCTCGCTAGCGTGACGCTGCGAGCTGTATCCGCGGTCCTCGGAAGCGGATGTGAGAGCCTCGGCGCCTTTGATTAGCACCTTCCAGGCGTCTTCATACGTCGTGTCGAAGAGCCTGTTAAGGGTTCGGTGCTGCGCCGGGTCGAACTCCCATAGATTAAAATCCCGTTGTTGACACGGGTGGATTCGGCGGACGAGCATGACCTGGACTACATTGACAAGCCGGATTGGCTTGTTTAACAGGGACTGGATGCATGTCTTCAGTCCGGTCACCTCTTCTTCGTTACCCCACGACAGACCCGTCTCTTTCCAGGACATAGCCGCGTGGGGGTCCGGATCAAAACTCGGGGGCTGCGATCCATTTCGGATCGCGTGGCTCGGTGATGTAAAACCACCCGGCTTGCCACCCCTTTAGGGTCTACACGAAGGAGCCCTCGAACCACAGGACGTTGGCAATCTTGCCCGCCATGGCGCCTCCGACTCCGCTTTGGCTGCGCGCACCACCTTGGAAGCAGCGTTGAAGGTCTTGAGCCAGAGGCCGAAATGGGGGCGGACGCGGAGGAAAGCCTCGAACACGACGATAAACACCGAGATGTTGAGGATGAATTTCGGGGCCAGATCGTGGAAATCCAGGCCGTAGTAGAACATGAGCCCCCGGACGAATGGGTGGAGTGGAAAACCCAGTCCGCGGAGGAAGTGGGGAAGGAATACTACCCTCTCATGGGGCCTTGGGGTGGGGAGGAGCTGCCCCTTCTTGGGAAGCCGGTGCGCGATGTCTTTGGACAAGTATCCGGCCTTCCTAAGCTTTTTGACATCGCCCTCCGTGACGGAGGAGACCTTCCACTTGCCTCCCGCTCTGGACATTGTTGGAGAAGGTCGAGGTGAGAAGTGCGGGCTTGGGCGCTGGAGCTCGAGTGCGCGGAAGATGGATAGGCAAAGGAAGAAGAAGGCGTAGGTAAAAAGGTGGATCCTTATCCCCTTATATGGGCGGATGCGGCTACGCGTCCCCACCAGCCTAGTAAAACTCGCTTGGCTCCCCCGCGCCATGATAAATGGCGCGGTTGGGTTACCCATGTCCGTATTGATGAGAATCCCGTAAAAGGTGGACACGATCTCGGCTTTGACAAGACGTGCCAAGGAAACCGCCTCGCAAAATGTGCTGAGGCGGAAAAGTAAAAATGATTCGAGTAAAAGACTTGGCCGTAGTGTGATGACACGTTGCGAAATACGTCAGCAGATTAGATTTGTGTTAATATTATTCTCTCTATGGCAATATGTGGAAGCTTTTTTGCAGAGCCGGACACTATCCTTAGTGTTTACAATCTTTTATGAAGAATTTGGAGGAGGAACCCGCCTTGCAATGCCGAAGACAAATCTGCGCGCCGGACTCGTCGTCATTGAAGCCTGGTTCAGGGGCTACTGAGGGAGTCCTGGATTACGGGGTGTTCGGGTAGCCGGACTATACCTTCAGCCGGACTCCAGGACTATGAAGATACAAGATTGAAGACTTCGTCCCGTGTCCGGATGGGACTTTCCTTGGCGTGGAAGGCAAGCTTGGCGATGCGGATACTCAAGATCTCCTACCATTGTAACCGACTCTATGTAACCCTAACCCTATCCGGTGTCTATATAAACCGGAGGGTTTTTAGTCCATAGGACAACCTCTTCAACTTACAATCATACCATAGGCTAGCTTCTAGGGTTTAGCCTCCTTGATCTCGTGGTAGATCTACTCTTGTACTACCCATATCATCAATATTAATCAAGTAGTAGGGTTTTACCTCCATCGAGAGGGCCTGAACATGGGTAAAAACATCGTGTCCCTTGTCTCCTGTTACCATCCGCCTAGACGCACAGTTCGGGACCCCCTACCCGAGATCCGCCGGTTTTGACACCGACAGTAGGGTTTTACCTCCATCAAGAGGGCCCGAACCTGGGTAAAAACATCATGTCCCTTGTCTCCTGTTACCATCCGCCTAGACGCACAGTTCGGGACCCCCTACCCGAGATCCGCCGGTTTTGACACCGACATTGGTGCTTTCATTGAGAGTTCCTCTATGTCGTCGCCATTAGGCTTGATGGCTCCTTCGATCATCGATAGCGATGTTGTCCAGGGTGAGACTTTTCTCCCCGGACGGATCTTTGTATCCGGCGGCCTCGCACTGCGGGTCAACTCGTTTGGCCATCTAGAGCAGATCGAGAGTTACGCCCCTGGCCATCAGGTCAAGTTTGGAAACTTGTACTACACGGCCGACATCCGCAGAGACTTGATCTTTGACGGACTCGAGCCCTTGCCAAGTGCGTCGCACGGTCTCGATGAGCATGATCTAGCTCTACCGTCGGACAGTGTCCAGGAGATCGCACCCGCAACCGCTCAGACCCTCAATTCGGAGCCAATCACGACGTCCATGGACGGGGGGCTAGACCCCGCCATGGAGGCCGCAGTCTCATCGGCGATCAAGCCGAATACCAACCTTACCTTCCACGAGAGCCGTGACTCTAAACCACAGGATTCTTATCCGGCCAAGGAATCTGAACCGCCTGCGCCCGTGCCTATCGAACCCGACTGGGCGCCGATCATGGAGTTCACCTCCGCGGATATCTTTCAGCACTCGCCCTTCGGTGACATACTGAACTCATTAAGGTCTCTCTCCTTATTAGGAGAGTCTTGGCCGGACTATGTCCAGCAGGATTGGGATGCGGATGACGAAGAAATTTGACGCCCACCCACCACCCACTTAGTAGTCACTGTCGATGATTTGACCGACATGCTCGACTTTGACTCCGAAGACATCGACGGTATGGACGACGATGCAGGAGACGAACAGGAACCACTGCCCACAGGGCACTGGACAGCCACTTCATCATATGATGTATACATGGTGGACACACCCAAAGAAAACGACGACGAGGAACAGAAGGATGCATCGAAGGATCGCTCTCTCGAAAAGCAGTCAAGGCGGTGGCGTAAGCGCCGCTCCAAATCCCGCCTCGGCAGAAACAGCGACCATATAGACCCAGCGATGGAGCAGGGTGAACCACTGTCCGACCACGGTAACACGAAGAATCAAACCGAACAACCCGTCTCCCGCGAAGATAATAGTCCCGATGATATCACACCGGACAAAAGCCTGGAAGAGCAGAATCTCCATCAAAGGCTTGTCGCCACTGCGCGGAGTCTGAAAAAGCAGAAGTGCAAGCTCAAGGCCGCGCAAGATACACTCAGAATCAGATGGACCAAAGTACTCAACAACGCAGAAAAATATGGCGGTAGCCTCCATACAAAGAGCTACCCAAAGCGAAAGCTAGTTCCTGAATTCGATGATGAGGCCCTAGAGCCCCCGCAACCAAAAAAACAAAACGGCCACCCGGTCGGATAGACGACCTCACGGCCAACATAGAGCGGCAAACGACGCCGCACACAAGCCAGTACGCGATCCACGCGAGAACTCGCACCAAAAGGATGGCCCAACTAGATCCATCTACGGGCCAAGAAAGCGCGCTCAAGCACGCAATGCAATACAACAAAATTCCGAACACCACGGTACACCCAAATACAGGGGTGCCGCACACCCCCTATGTTTCACCGATGAGGTGCTGGACCATGAATTTCCAGAGGGATTCAAACCCGTAAACATAGAGTCATACGACGGAACGACAGACCCTGGGGTCTGGATTGAGGACTACATCCTCCATATCCACATGGCTCGAGGAGATGATCTCCATGCCATCAAATACTTACCCCTCAAGCTCAAAGGGCCAGCCCGGCACTGGCTTAAAGGCCTTCCTGAAAACACCATTGGAAGTTGGGAAGAGCTCGAGGACGATTTTTTGGGCAAATTTTCAAGGGACTTATGTCTGACCACCGGATGCAGACGATTTAAGTCATATAACTCAACAGCCCGGAGAGTCAGCCCCAAAGCTTTGGAACATGTTTCTTACTAAAAAGAACCAAATAGTCGACTGTCCGGACGCCGAAGCCTTAGCAGCTTTCAAACACAGCGTTCGAGACGAATGGCTCGCCAGACACCTCGGCCAAGAAAAGCCGAGAACAATGGCTGCATTAACAAGCCTCATGACACGCTTTTGCGCGGGCGAGGACAGCTGGTTAGCCCGATGTAGCACCAGCGACCCAAGTACATCCGAAGTCAGGGACGGAAACGGGAAGTCACAACGCAGCAAAAACAAGCGCCGGAATAAAGAAGACAGCCCGAAGAGCACGGCGGTAAACGCTAGATTCAAAAGCTCTCGGCGGGGTCAGCAAAAGCTGCCTCCCAAAAGCAACAGGGACGAACTGTCCAGCCTAAACAGGATTCTGGACAAGATATGTCAAATCCAGAGCACCCCTGATAAACCTGCAAATCATACCCATAGAGAATGTTGGGTCTTCAAGCAATCCGGCAAACTCAACGCCGAACACAAGGGGCTGGATACACCAAGTGAAGACGAGGACGAACCCCGCAAACAAAGCACTGGGGAACAAAAGAAATTCCCACCAGAAGTCAAAACAGTAAACGTGTTACACGTGACAAAGGGGAAAAAGAAAGCGGCGCCCATAGAGACACACGCCCAAGGGCCCGATACCGCGGAGCCCTGCCACTGGTCGTCTCAACCGATCACCTTTGACCATCAAGATTACTCGGCCAGTATCCGGCAGGCAGGATGGGCTGCCTTGGTATTAGACCCAATAATTGACGGATACCACTTCACACGAGTCCTGATGGACGGCGGCAGTAGTTTAAACCTGATATATCAGGACACAGTCCACAAAATGGGGATTGACCCAACAATAATTGGCCATAGCAATACTACCTTTAAAGGAGTAACCCAGGCCCGGAAGCCCATTGCTCAGGATCCCTGCTACTAGAGGTTATATTCGGCTTTCCCGATAACTTCCGAAGCAAAAAGTTAACCTTTCACATCGCTCCGTTCCAAAATGGCTATCAAGCACTACTCGGACGCAAAGCTTTCGCTTGCTTTAATGCAATACCGCATTATGCTTCTCTCACGCTTAAGATGCCCGGTCCACGTGGCATCATTACAGTAAATGGAAGTATTGAGCGCTCCTTGCGCGCGGAAGACCGTGCGGCAGCCTGGGCAGTCGCACACTAGACGGCCTCACCAAATAGAGCATCCCACAGGTCGTTAGGACAACAGACACGGTTAGACGAGTCCGGTGTGGCTTTATATATAATTGATGCAGGTTTGATGGATATACCCCTAAAATAATACAAGGGGCTCAACGCGTGTAAACAAGCGGCAATTAGACTCCACTTCTCTCATCTTGATCTATACATGATTTATTTAGCATAACCTACCTTTTTGCACGACTACTTTTTCAACTAAGTTCCTCTCTTTTACAGATGACCATCGTGCCACACCCGTCCAGGATACGGCACAACGGAGACACATGCGCAGCCGTGCAGCAGGGACCCGTTCCAAGGATTCTTTTTACATTAAGACCCTGCGTAAACCTTTTTTACTGTCTCTTGTTGATACATATCCCCCGGATTCTCAGCACAACTGAGAAGGAGGCTGGCATCTTGGCATGTGGCCACGTCAGAATATTGCACGTACCTAGACACCAGGGGCTTATTACAAAGGGCACTGTTCAGCCCGTTTAAAATCACAAAGACCGAATACATTAGGGAGTGTTCGGCGTCGTGAGTTTGGCATTATATGCATCAGCTCCGAATCATGTCTTTGGTCAAATGTTGGGTTTGCCCGACTCATGTGTTTTGCTCCTTACGTTCCGCTATATCGGCTAAGGCGGCACCAGGAGAACTACTGCGATTGTGCCCTGGTTAGTCCGGACGAGCACCTCAGTAGAGAAAGCCGAAAACTGACTGTCATGATATAGCGTGAGACTGGTCAACCACTCGATGACCTAGCGGAATCTTCGGGATTCCTCCGCCTTAAAGAAGGGCCATTTCCCGGCCAGGCATGTATGCGCCCCGAATTCGGATGAGCGCGGAGCCACCAGGGGCTATATGGTAGCCCCACTGTCAAACTGCTCTGGCTAAGTGAAAGTGTTAAAGCATTACAGTCCGATTGCCTAGCTCGCTGCGCTATCACCTCCTTAATGGACCAAGACGTTGGATCAAGTGTGAACATGCGCCTTCTGCGAGCACCCCCGCATTATATGCGTGGGGGCTGAAGCCGACGACTGCCATCTTTTAGGTTATATACATATATACATTAACGGCCGCACATGAGGTATCATAATTCTTTTAGGCAAAAGTATAAAATAGCCTTTACAATTTAGCAAAACATTGTTCTTCAATGGGAATACATGTCCTTAAAACATAATATTCTTCAAGCACTGCGCTTCTATTGAATGAGCACCCTCAAGAACTTCTTGAAAGTAGTGCTCGGCAGGTACTCGGCTTTCGTCCGAATCTTGGGCTGCAACGACGGTGGCCTCCATCTCCGCCCAGTATGTTTTCACACGGGCAAGGGCCATCCGCGCACCCTCTACGCACGCCGACCTCTTCATCGCGTTGATATGCGGCACTGCACCAAGAACTGCTGCAGCAAACTAAAATAACTATACGGCTTTGGCCTTTCCGGCCACAGATGATCCACAACATACCTCATGGCGAGTCCGGACAATCTATTCAGCTCGGCCCATTTGGCCATCTGATCAATCAATGGAAGCGGACGCTCTGGATCGTTAAATTGTGACCAGAACAGCTTTTCCACTTCGCGATCTTTTTGATCTCGGAAGTGTTCGGCCGCATCAGCAGCACTCGCCGCTAAATCCAGATATCCGTCCGCAGAACTCCACAGCCGGTCCAAAGGAGCATATTTAGGATCTCTGAACTTCATCCGCAGCATAAAGGACTTCCCAGCCGCGATATCTCCGGCTTGACGCTGCTCCTTCTTCATCGCTCTGATTGCAGGGCGGGTATCCTTGGCCGCCATCGTGGCCTTCTCCAGGTCCGTCCTCTTCGCTCGATCTTCCTTTTCAAGAAGCTTGCAACGATCAGCAGCATTCTTCAATTCCATAGCCATCCTGGCTATTTGCTCCTTGCTTTGGCAGTGAGCAGTCTGTTCGGCTTTTAGCTCCTCGATTTCCTTTAGGGCAGCCACATCGCTTTTTCTGGCTTGTTCTTTGGCTCGGGCAAGTTCTGCCCGAAGGTTCTCCACGGCCACAGCTCCGTCTGCATTCACACACACGTTTTAGATACTGGCATCATGCCCCTCTTCCCACGTGTTGCCGGAGAAACCACATACCTTGTGCCTCGTCAAGCCGTTTGTTGACAAGCACGATGTCGGCATCTGCCACGTCTAGCTGCCGCTTTAACTCGGCAAACTCGTCAGTCCGGCTGGCCGCTGGACACTTCGCCACTTGCATATTAAGGCGGCAAGATTATTCCTGGGACTATGATCCTCTGTGCGCCGTCGCCTTCAACAGCACTCAGAGTCTCAGGGGCTACTATCTACATAGGGCGCATCTAAAAATGCGCGGTACTGCCAAAAATATACATCATTTCGCGTACCTCAAAACCCGTCAGTAGACTCGTAAAGGCTTCATGCAACCCACTTTCGGTAGACGAGATCTTTTCAATCACCGTACTCATTAACGTGCGGTGCTCCTCTGAGATAGCTGCTCGCTCTAGCAGATCCCTCAGTATGTCCGACCATACATCGGACGGTGCCGGACTCTTTCGGTTGCTCTCTTCAAGAGCCGGACACTGAGGACTTCGGGTGGCCATAGGATTGCCCTCTGGCCTTGCCGGATCAGGAGAAACCCTCCGTGAAGACACATCGGGGTCGCCCGCCTCATGGGGCGGTATGGCAGGGGGAGGCGTTTCGCTCTCCATCATCTCCGGAAGAAGATCCCCTGAAGATGAGCTCTGCTGAGAAGGGCTAAGATCCGAACTGCAAAATAAATGCTTCAGTTATGTTCCTCGGAAGTGAGGCGAGATATTTTCATTATCAATTACCCTTTTACTTACAGCTCGGTGGAGGGTTGATCCCCTTGAGGGCATAGTACGGCCGGGGTATCCCCCGGGGCAGGACCCTCCGGCGGAGATTTCTTCCCCCGTTTGGGGACCATTGTCTCCGGGTCCTCGGAGGCGGTCCTCTTTCTTCCCTGGGGAGAGGAAGTTTTAGTCTCTCCTCCCCGGCTGACCTCCTTCGCAGAGGCGCTAGCCTCCTCATTCCCCCCTTTATCTTCTCCTGAAGGCGCTTGATAAGGCGCGATCTCCAGCATCCTGGTTAACACGGGATCTGGTGAGGTCTCAGGGAGGGGGGCCGGACACCTGATCAACTTTGCCTTCTCTATCCAATCCTGGTCAAAGCGGCTTTTTTAGGGCGATGTTGTGATAAATAAACAGACAGTATGTTCGGATGCGAGGCTACTTACTTGGGTATCCAAGCGATTGCAACTCAGACCTACATCCTCAGTGGTGTCCAGACACATTACTTGTGGTCCGAAGAACAATTTGTACATATCCTCAGGCGTCATGCCGAGGAAGTGTTGAAGAGCTCGTGGTCCCTCCGGATTGAACTCCCACAGGCGGAGAGGACGACGTTTGCAGGGCAGGACTCGGCGAATTAACATGACTTGCATCACCATGACCAGACTGACATCTCTCTCAAGGAGATCTTGAATGCGGCTCTGCAATACGAGCACATCGTTTACTGGCCCCCAGTCCAGCCCCTTGTTGACCCATGATGTTAGTCGTGGTGGGGGACCTGAGCAAAAGACAGGTGGGGCTACCCACTTATTGCCCCTGGGAGCAGTGATATAAAACCACTCTCGTTGCCATAAACTGGACACCTCCTGGAAAGAGCCTTTGGGCCATGGGGCGTCGGCGTTTTTGCTTATTGCGGCGCCTCCGCACTCTGCGTGCCGCCCCTCGATCATCTTCGGCTCCACTTTGAAGGTCTTGAGCCACAGTCCGAAGTGGGGGGTAATACGGAGGAAAGCTTCGCACACGACGATGAATGATGAGATGTGGAGGATAGACACCGGAGCTAAATCATGGAAGTCCAGCCCATAATAGAACATAAGCCCCCTCACAAAGGGATCTGGCACGAAGCCTAGCCCTCGGAGGAAGTGAGATACGAACACGACGCTCTCACCGGGCTTGGGAGTGGGAATAACCTGCCCTTGAGCAGGCAGCCTATGCGGGATTTCGCCGGTCAAGTACCTGGCCTCCCTTAGCTTCATTACGTCTTCCTCCATGACGGAGGAGGGCATCCACCGGCCTTGAAGGTTGGATCCGGACATAATTGGAGGTCCAAAGCGCCTAAACCTGAGCTTTGGGTGTTGGAACTCGAGGCGGTAGGCGGATTCGATTGAGATCGAAAGAAAAGAGTAAGACCTTGGTCTCTATATAAAGAGGTTAAATACCAAGTGCCCTCCTCGTGACCGTCTGGGACTTACCTCCAATCGAGGGGTCATACCAACGGGCCCGATTGGGTTACCCACGTCCGTATTGATAAGAATCCCGTAATAAAGGGTACACGATCTCTGCTTCGACAAGACGTGCCAAGGAAACCGCCTCGGGAAACACGCTGAGGTCGGTTATGAAAAATGATTCGAGTGGTGACCTGGCTGAGGTGTGATGACACACTGTGACATACGTCAGCAGATTAGATTTGTGGAAATATTATTCTCTCTACGGTGGTATGTGGACCTTGTTTTGCAGAGCCGGACACGATCCTCGTGTTCAAAATCTTCTATGAAGTATTTGGAGGAGGAACCCGCCTTGCAATGCCGAAGACAATCTGCGCGCCGGACTCATCGTCATTGAAGTCTGGTTCAGGGGCTACTAAGGGAGTCCTGGATTAGGGGGTATCCGGACAGCCGGACTATATCCTTTGGCCGGACTGTTGGACTATGAAGATACAAGATTGAAGACTTCGTCCCATGTCCGGATGGGACTCTCCTTGGCGTGGAAGGCAAGCTTGGTGATACGGATATGTAGATCTCCTTCCTTGTAACCGACTCTGTGTAACCCAAGCCCCCTCCAGTGTCTATATAAACCGGAGGGTTTAGTCCGTAGGACGAAGAACAACAATCATACCATAGGCTAGCTCCTAGGGTTTAGCCTCTTCGATCTCGTGGTAGATCAACTCTTGTAATACTCATATCATCAAGATCAATCAAGCAGGAGTAGGGTTTTACCTCCATCGAGAGGGCCCGAACCTGGGTAAAAACATCGTGTCCCTTGTCTCCTGTTACCATCCGCATAGACGCACAGTTCGGGACCCCCTACCCGAGATTCGCCGGTTTTGACACCGACACCCCCCCTAACTATAGTTGGTACATATATGTAAAAGCAACAAAATTTTCCCCTCCCTCCTACTAATTATATTTGAAAATGTTGCTCATCGACATTTCTCTCCCTGTATTAAGAACGTTCTGTGGGGGGGAAGGATTTTTTTTTTTTTGCTATCTTGTTCGAATTTAGTGTTTAAACCTCTCCAATTTACTATATGAGTATTGAACAAAAAGAAGGACAAGATGAAAGCTGCAAATGACGCCTTTGAGTTTGTGCGACGTCTTGGGAGCCTCCAAAAAATTATGAAGCGTCCTTCCTACGTGTTTTGAAGGTTGCGGATTTAACTAACTCTACTAGAGTTACCCCGTAGAAAAAAACTGACTCTACTAGAGTTGCTCTTCTTTTGAAATAAAGTTTGAGCTTTATTCATTAGAAATAATCATTACATCATTTATGAGGATTGGAACAATTGCATTATGTGGTTCCTCAAGCCAATCAGAAATAAAGGAAAATCTAGCCAACTTGGCAAGTTCATGAGCAACTTTATTTGCTTCTCTATTACAATGCTCGAATCTAGAAATAGGAAAATCGCAAGCTAAATGAAAACAGTCATCAAAAATTGCAGCTGCTGCCCCCGACGATTGTCCTCCTTCATTCATGGTCTCGATCACCTCCATATTATCCGAGTTTATAATTATGTGGTTACAACCCGTCCTTTGCGCAAGTGACAGGCCAAATTTTAACGCCAAAGGTTCAGACATCAGCACATCTGCACACAAGTCAATTTTACCATTTCCCCCACCGATGAATCTACCTTTGTCATCTCTTAAGACCGCTC
The DNA here is from genome assembly GCA_021605205.1 of Aegilops longissima. Taxonomy (NCBI): domain Eukaryota; kingdom Viridiplantae; phylum Streptophyta; class Magnoliopsida; order Poales; family Poaceae; genus Aegilops; species Aegilops longissima. The sequence goes on from CM038677.1 coordinate 765,258,170, forward strand.
CGATCGTACACTTGAGAAGGTCGTGGTCAAAAGAAGCATCAACGTTAAGTTTAACAAATCCCGTCGGGGGGCTCGACCATCCTCCTCTTTTCATGGAAGCCTTCGGCGAGGATGCATTAACAAAATTGGCAATGAGAGTGCGTATCCCCATGGATATTTGTTGTGCATTCTGAGAAGTCTCATTGTGTATCAATTTGCGCCTTTCCCACCACAAGTACCAGGTTGATATGGCAATCATGTCACGCACATTACGAGTGCCCATAATACATAGTTCCTGATCTGGTAATGAAAGTAAATATTCCAAGATTGCCTCACCCACATAGTCTATTTTACAAGCTCTGTCGATAATATCGTCCATCCCTAATCTTCTCCAGACTTCTTTTACTCTGTCACGTAGAAACAATAGATGTTTTGTGTCTTCTGGCCCAGATGAGCAGGCAGGACACTCAGGCGAGACCTTCACATGTCTATTAGTTAACACGACACGGAAGAGTGTCGTGAAGTGTACGCCAAATAAATATTTAACCTTTGCTGGACAAACAAGTTTCCAAATCCTCGCCCAAATAGGATTGACCGTGGTACGTCCCATCCCATTGGTATGTCGTAACTTGTTCTCATACTGGTGGTCCCATTCCACAAAATAAGCATACTGAACCGAAAAGATTCCATTTTTTTGTGAAATTCCAAGCTACGAAATCTGGCATATCATGTTGCGATATCGGGATCGCAAGCATTCACTGAATATCAATAGGCCATAGAGTCTGTGTGAGAAGATCTTCATCCCAACTATTTGGGATTGGATAAATCAAATCTGCTACCTTCCGTAACAACTGGCCCCCTTAGGTAACAATTCTACTAGACAGTCGGAGCTGGAGGTCGCGGGGATCGATGCCTCAGCTCAATCATGCGCCGCATCATGCAGTTCGTCAATGTGATACCGCGAATCTATCCCTTTCATCCCATAATCACGCTTCGGCAGGCTAGTGTATACAGAGAGAAGCATCAGCCGTGCGTGGCGCGAAGTCACCGACATGACAAAACTGAAGAACATGGCGGCAGCTGAGGTGCCAATGATAGCATCGTTTTCAGGGCTGGGTTCTTCCGGAAGAACGGGCGGTCATGTCGCGCTCCTTGTCCATGCCTCAAGAACGTGACCGGAGGGTAGGGTAGTCTAACGGAGCAGATCGATAGACCGGCCGGCGGCTGGTATTTGCAAATCCTTTGGCTGCGCGGTTGACGCTGGCGGGCACGCAGCGGAATGGGATAGCGGTAGCGGTGTAGCTCGTGTTCGTACCCGATCATGTCTTTGTCGATGGCGAGGCTCAACTGTATGAGACGTCGAACCCACTTTTGGTATTACGTAGAGGCGGATCTTTTTATATCAATCCTATCTACCCGGCCCAAGTTTGAACGTCGAACTTGATTTCCCATGATCGGGTTGAACTTGATAGGATTGTGGATTGCACCGAGATGCCGTCGAAAGAATAGCGTCCTATTATTTTTCAGTGGAAGAGAAAAACAACCGAGGCATTTCAGATTTTTTTTTTGAAAAGAATCAGATCTATTATAAAGATTCACCGGAAGTACAAAGCACCTCAAACATAATAAAAATTACATCGAGATTCATGGACCAACGAACGACTATTGCCGCCGCCAAAACGAGACGCCGACGCACCACTGTCGCCGCTCCCATACTGGAGCTGGTCTGATCTTGTCGATGACAGCCGGGAAGTCTTCGTGCACGTGCACCTAAGGAGCAGCGCCCTGGAGCCACAATCGTTGCCTTTGAAACCTTGAATCGATCTGAAGAACCTCACACCAAATATCTCCATTGCGCACGCATGGCGAGAAACCCTAACCCCGCCGCCCCAAGAAGCTGGCAGGAATCTACGCTGGAGCTCTGTCTAATCCGTCCCAACGAACGAACTTCAGGAGGATCGAAGCCCGGAAGACTGACTCGAAGAAGGAGTGCTACCATCCGTCAAAACACCGCCCCTGCGGGGACTAAAACCCTACCAATCTACTAGAGGGAGTCGAGACACCAGGATTCTCCTCGCCGCCACCGGACGCCGGAGCGGCAGGCGGAGGGGAGGCAAATCCACAGACTCGACGGCGGAGATCGAGGAGGGAAGGCATTCCCAAGTCGCCTTGGGAGAAAGGAAACAAAATCAATTCCGCTCTCGGTATTTCTTTTTTTTGTTTGAGCACCACTCTCGGTCTTTCAACTACTGATTGACTCTAGATTTGATCCCCTAGACATTTCAAACCGGCCAAATTTGGTCCCTGCCCTGTATCGATCAAAGTGGTATGATAGCAACTCTAGCGGAGTCACAATACTAGTCTGATCAGCATAATAACTACCAATATGACGGTTTTGGCCAAAAAGACAACCCTAGCAGAGTCGCCATCCAGCCATTGTTTGAACGAAATATGCCTAGAGGCAATAATAAAGTTGTTGTTTATATTTCCTTATATCATGATAAGTATCTATTATTCAAGCAAGAATTGTATTAACCGGAAACTTGATACATGTGTGAATACATAGACAAAACAAAGTGTCCCTAGTATGCCTCTACTAGACTAGCTTGTTAATCAAAGATGGTTAAGTTTCCTGACCATAGACATGTGTTGTCATTTGAAGAACGGGATCACATCATTAGGAGAATGATGTGATGGACAATACACATCCGTTAGCTTAGCATAATAATCGTTAAGTTTTATTGCTACTGCTTTCTTCATGACTTATACATATTCCTTTGACTATGAGATTATGCAACTCCCGAATACCTAAGGAATACCTTGTGTGCTATCAAACGTGACAACGTAAAAGAGTGATTATAAAGATGCTCTACAGGTATCTCCGAAGGTGTTTTGTTGGGTTGGCATAGATCGAGATTAGGATTTGTCACTCCGAGTATCGGAGAGGTATCTCTGGGCCCTCTCGGTAATGCACATCATAATAAGCCTTGCAAGCAATATGACTAATGAGTTAGTTACGGGATGATGCATTACGGAACGAGTAAAGAGAATTGCCGGTAACGAGATTGAACTAGGTATGAAGATACCGACGATCGAATCTCGGACAAGTAGCATACCGATGACAAAGGGAATAACGTATGTTGTCATTACGGTTCGACCGATAAAGATCTTCATAGAATATGTGGGAGCCGATATGAGCATCCAGGTTCCGCTATTGGTTATTGACCGGAGAGGTGTCTCGGTCATGTCTACATAGTTCTCGAACACGTAGGGTCCGCACGCTTAACGTTCGATGACGATTTGTATTATGAGTTATGTGTTTTGGTGACCGAAGATTGTTCGGAGTCCCGAATGAGATCACTGACATGATGAAGAGTCTCGAAATAGTCGAGAGGTAAAGATTGATATATTGGGCGATAGTATTCGGACATCGGAATAGGTCCGGGATGTTTTGGGTATTTTTCGGAGTACCGGGAGGTTACTGGAACCCCCCGGGGAAGTAATGGGCCAACATGGGCCATAGGGGAGAGAGAGGGGAGACTGCAAGGGGTGGCGCGCGCCCCCCATGGGCTGTCCGTATTGGACAAGGGGAAGGGGGCGCGGCCAACCTTTCCTTCTCCCTCTCCCTCTCCTTCCCTTTCCCCCTCCGAAAGAAAGGAAGGGGGCCGACTAAGACTAGGAGTCCTAGTCGGTCCCCCCCCCCACTTGGGCGCGCCCCTTGGGCCGACCTCCTCCCTCTCCTCCTTTATATACGGGGGCGGGGGGCACCCCAAAGCACATCAATTGTTCTCTTAGCCGTGTGCGGTGCCCCCCTCCACAGTTTACTGCTCGGTCATATTGTCGTAGTGCTTCGGCGAAGCCCTGCGCGGATCACATCACCATCACCGTCACCACGCCGTCGTGCTAACGAAACTCTCCCTCGACACTTTGTTGGATCAAGAATTCGAGGGACGTCATTGAGCTGAACGTGTGCAAAACTCGGAGGTGTCGTACGTTCGGTGCTTGATCGGTTGGATCGCGAAGACGTTCGACTACATCAACCGCGTTGAGCTAACGCTTCCGCTTTCGGTCTACGAGGGTACGTGGACACACTCTCCCCCTCTCGTTTCTATGTATCTCCTAGATAGATCGTGCGTGATTGTAGGAACTTTTTTGAAACTGCATGCTACGTTCCCCAACAGTGGCATCCGAGCCAAGTCTATGCGTAGATTATATGCACAAGTAGAACACAAGGAGGTGTGGGCGATGATAGTCATACTGCTTACCACCAACGTCTTATTTTTATTCGGCGGTATTGTTGGATGAAGCGGTCCGGACCAACCTTACATGACCGCGTTCATGAGACCGGTTCCACTGACAGACACGCAACTTGTTTTGCGTAAAGGTGGCTAGCGGGTATCTGTTTCTCCAACTTTAGTTGAATCGACTACGGCCGGTCCTTGTTGAAGGTTAAAACAACAAACTTGACGAAACATCATTGTGTTTTTGATGTGTTGGTAAGAACGGTTCTTACTAAGAAGCCCGTAGTAGCCACGTAAAACTTGCAACAACAAAGTAGAGGACGTCTAACTTGTTTTTGCAGGGCATGTTGTGATGTGATATGGTCAAGACATGATGTGATATACGTTGATGTATGAGATGATCATGTATTGTAAAAGTTATCGGCAACTGGCATGAGCCTTATGGTTGTCGCTTTATTGTATGAGATGCACACGGCAAGTAATTGCTTTACTTTATCACTATGCGTTAGCGATAGATGTAGAAGCAATAGTTGGCGAGACGACCACGACCATGACGCTACGATGTATATCAAGGTGTCAAGCCGGTGACGATGGAGATCATGACGGTGCTTTCGAGATGGAGATCAAAAGCACAAGATGATGATGGCCGTATCATGTCACATATTTTGATTGCATGTGATGTTTATATTTTATGCATCTTATTTTGCTTAGTACGACAGTAGCATTATAAGATGATCCCTTACTAAAATTTCAAGGTATAAGTGTTCTCCCTGAGTATGCACCGTTGCGATAGTTCGTCGTGACGAGACACCACGTGACGATCGGGTGTGATAAGCTCTACATTCACATACAACGGGTGCAACACAGTTTTGCACGTGCGGAATACTCGGGTTAAACTTGACGAGCCTAGCATGTACAGACATGGCCTCGGAACACTAGAGACTGAAAGGTCAAACGTTAATCATATAGTACATAAGATCAACATAGAGATGATCACCATTGAAAACTACTCCATCTCACGTGATGATCGGACATGGTTTAGTTGATTTGGATCACGTGATCATTTAGATGACTCGAGGGATGTCTATCTAAGTGGGAGTTCTTAAGTAATATGATTAATTGAACTTAATTTATCATGAACTTAGTCCTGATAGTTTTTGCATATCTATCTTGTAGATCAATGGCCCGTGCTATCGTTTCCTTGAATTTTAATGCGTTCTTAGAGAAAGCTAAGTTGAAAGATGATGGCAGCAACTACATGGACTGGGTCCGTAACTTGAGGATTATGCTCATTGCTGCACAGAAGAATTATGTCCTTGATGCACCGCTAGGAGTGCCACCCCCTCCATCAACTACAGACGTTGTGAACGCCTGGCAGTCGCGTGTTGATGACTACTCGATAGTTCAGTGTGCCATGCTTTACGGCTTAGAATCGGGACTTCAAAGACGTTTTGAACGTCATGGAGCATATGAGATGTTCCAGGAGTTGAAGTTAATATTTCAAGCAAATGCCTGAGTTGAGAGATCGAAGTCTCCAACAAGTTCTATAGCTGCAAGATGGAGGAGAACAGTTACATCGGTGAACACATACTCGAATGTCCGGGTACCATAACCACTTGACTCGGCTGGGAGTTAATCTTCCGGTGATAGTGTTATTGATGAGTTTTCAATCACTGCCAGCAAGCTATAAAGGATTCATGATGAACTATAATATGCAAAGGATGGAAAAGACTATTCCCGAGCTCTTCGCAATGCTCAAAGCTGCGGAGGTAGAAATCAAGAAGGAGCATCAAGTGTTGATGGTTAACAAGACCACTAGTTTCAAGAAAAAGGGCAAAGGAAAGAAGGGGAACTTCAAGAAGAATGGAAAGAAAGTTGCCACTCCCTGGAAGAAGCCCAAGTCTAGACCTAAGCCTGAAACTAAGTGCTTCTACTACAAAGGGATTGGTCACTGGAAGCGGAACTTCCCCAAGTATTTGGCAGATAAGAAGAATGGCAAAGTGAACAAAGGTATATTTTATATACATGTTATTGATGTGTACCTTACTAATGCTTGTAGTAGTGCCTGAGTATTTGATACCAGTTCGGATGCTCATATTTGTAACTAGAAACAGGGGCTACGGATTAAACGAAGATTGGCTAAGGACGAGGTGACGATGCGCGTCGGGAATGGTTCCAAGGTCGATGTGATTGCCGTTGGCACGCTACCTCTACATCTACCTTCGGGGTTACATTTAGACCTGAATAATTGTTATTTGGTGTCAGCATTGAGCATGAATACTATACCTGGATCTTGTTTAATGCGAGACGGTTATTCATTTAAATCAGAGAATAATGGTTGTTCTATTTATATGAGTAATATCTTTTATGGTCATGCACCCTTGAAGAGTGGTCTATTTTTGTTGAATCTCGATTGTGGTGATACACATATTCCTAATATTGATGCCAAAAGATGCAAAGTTGATAATGATAGTGCAACATATTTGTGGCACTTCCGTTTAGGTCATATTGGTGTAAACCGCATGAAGAAACTCCATGCAGATGGACTTTTGGAATCACTTGATTATGAATCATTTGATGCTTTCTAACCATGCCTCATGGGTAAGATGACTAAGACTCCGTTCTCCAGAACAATGGAGCGAGCTACTGACTTATTGGAAATAATACATACCGATGTATGTGGTCCGATGAGTGTTGATGCTCGCGGCGGGTATCGTTATTTTCTGACCTTCACTGATGATTTGAGCAGATATGGGTATATCTACTTAATGATACACAAGTCTGAAACATTTGAAAAGTGCAAAGAAATTCAGAGGAAGTGGAGAATCATCGTAACAAGAAAATAAAGTTTCTACGATCTGATCGCGGAGGCGAATATTTGAGTTATGAGTTTGGCCTTCATTTAAAACAATGTGGAATAGTTTCACAACCCACGCCACGTGGAACACCACAGCGTAATGGTGTGTCCGAACGTCGTAACCGTACTTTATTAGATATGGTGCAATCTATGATATCTCTTACCGATTTACCACTATTGTTTTGGGTTTATGCATTAGAGACAGCTGCATTCACATTAAATAGGGCACCATCTTAATCCATTGAGACAACACCGTATGAACTATGGTTTGGCAAGAAACCTAAGCTGTCGTTTCTTAAAGTTTGGGTTGCGATGCTTATGTGAAAAAGCTTCCGCCTGATAAGCTCGAACCCAAATCAGAGAAGTGCGTCTTCATAGGATACCCAAAAGAGACTGTTGGGTACACCTTCTATCACATATCCGAAGGCAAGATCTTTGTTGCTAAGAATGGATCCTTTCTAGAGAAGGAGTTTCTCTCGAAAGAAGTGAGTGGGAGGAAAGTAGAACTCGATGAGGTAATTGTACCTTCTGTTGAATTGGAAAGTAGTTCATCACATAAATCATTTCCAGTGATGCCTACACCAATTAGTGAGGAAGCTAATGATAATGATCATGAAACTTCAGATCAAGTTACTACCGAACCTCGTAGGTCAACCAGAGCATGTTCCGCACCAGAGTGGTACGGTAATCCTGTTCTAGAAGTCATGTTACTAGACCATGAAAAACCTACGAACTATGAGGAAGCGAAGATGAGCCCAGATTCCGCAAAATGGCTTGAGGCCATGAAATCTGAGATGGGATCCATGTATGAGAACAAAGTATGGACTTTGGTGGACTTGCCCGATGATCGGCATGCCATAGAGAATAAATGAATCTTTAAGAAGAAGACTGACGCTGATGGTAATGTTAGTGTCTACAAAGCTCGACTTGTCGCGAAAGGTTTCCGACAAGTTCAAGGAGTTGACTACGATGAGACCTTCTCACCCGTAGCGATGCTTAAGTCTGTCCGAATCATGTTAGCAATTGCCGCATTTTATGATTACGAAATCTGGCAAATGGATGTCAAAACTGCATTCCTTAATGGATTTCTTAAAGAAGAGTTGTATATGATGCAATCAGAAGGTTTTGTCGATCCTAAAGTGCCGACAAAGTGTGCAAGCTCCAGCGATCCATTTATGGACTGGTGCAAGCCTCTCGGAGTTGGAATATACGCTTTGATGAGGTGATCAAAGCATATGGGTTTATACAAATTTTTGGAGAAGTCTGTATTTACAAGAAAGTGAGTGGGAGCTCTATAGCATTTCTAATATTATATGCGGATGGCATATTGTTGATTGGAAATGATATAGAATTTCTGGATAGCATAAAAGGATACTTGAATAAGAGTGTTTCAATAAAAGACCTCGATGAAGCTGCTTATATATTGGATATTAATATCTATAGAGATAGATCAAGACGCTTAATTGGACTTTCACAAAGCACATACCTTGATAAGATTGTGAGGAAGTTCAAAATGGATCAGTCAAAGAAAGGGTTCTTGCCTATGTTACAAGATGTGAAGTTGAGTCAGACTCAATGCTTCAGCCATAGGTTCAGCCATAGGTTCTATCATGTATGCTATGCTGTGTACCAGACCTGATGTGTGCCTTGCTATAAGTATAGCAAGGAGGTACCAAAGTAATCCTGGAGTGGATCACAAGAACATCCTGAAGTACCTGAAAAGGACTAAGTATATGTTTCTCGTTTATGGAGGTGACAAAGAGCTCGTCGTAAATGGTTACGTCGATGCTAGCTTTGACACTGATCCGGATGACTCTAAGTCACAAACCGAATAGGTATTTATATTGAATGGTGGAGCTGTCAGTTGGTGCAGTTCCAAGAAAAGCGTCGTGGCGGGATCTACGTGTGAAGCGGAGTACATAGCTGCTTCGGAAGCAGCAAATAAAGGAGTCTGGATGAAGGAGTTCATATCTGATCTAGGTGTAATACCTAGTGCATCGGGTCCAATGAAAATCTTTTGTGACAATACTGGAGCAATAGCCTTGGCGAAGGAATCCAGATTTCACAAAAAAACCAAACACATCAAGAGACGCTTCAACTCCATCCGTGATCAAGTCAAGGAGGGAGACATAGAGATTTGCAAAATACATACGGATCTGAATGTGGTAGACCCATTGACTAAGCCTCTTCCACGAGCAAAACATGATCAGCACCAAGACTCCATGGGTGTTAGAATCATTACAATGCAATATAGATTATTGACTCTAGTGCAAGTGGCAGACTGAAGGAAATATGCCCTAGAGGCAATAATAAAGTTGTTATTTATATTTCCTTATATCATGATAAATATCTATTATTCTTGTATTAACCGGAAACTTGATACATGTGTGAATACATAGACAAAACAAAGTGTCCCTAGTATGCATCTACTAGACTAGCCCATTAATCAAAGATGGTAAAGTTTCCTGACCATAGGCATGTGTTGTCATTTGATGAACGGGATCACATCATTAGGAGAATGATGTGATGGACAAGACCCATTAGTGAGCTTAGCATAATGATCGTTAAGTTTTATTGCTACTGCTTTCTTCATGACTTATACATATTCCTTTGACTATGAGATTATGCAACTCCGAATACGGAGGAATACCTTGTGTGCTATCAAGCGTCCTGGCGTAAAAGGGTGATTATAAAGATGCTCTACAGGTATCTCCGAATGTGTTTTGTTGGGTTGGCATAGATCGAGATTAGAATTTGTCACTCTGAGTATCGGAGAGGTATCTCTGGGCCCTCTCGGTAATGCACATCATAATAAGCCTTGCAAGCAGTGTGACTAATGAGTTAGTTACGGGATGATGCATTACAGAACGAGTAAAGAGACTTGCCAGTAACGAGATTGAACTAGGTATGAAGATACCGACGATCGAATCTCGGGCAAGTAACATACCGATGACAAAGGAAATAACGCATGTTGTCATTACGGTTCGACCGATAAAGATCTTCGTAGAATATGTGGGAGCCAATATGAGCATCCAGGTTCCGCTATTGGTTATTGAACGGAGAGGTGTCTCGTTCATGTCTACATAGTTCTCGAACCCGTAGGGTCCGCACGCTTAACGTTCGATGACGATTTGTATTATGAGTTATGTGTTTTGGTGATCGAAGATTGTTCGGAGTCCCGGATGAGATCACGGACATGACGTGGAGTCTCGAAATAGTCGAGAGGTAAAGATTGATATATTGGAGTATAGTATTCGGACATCGGAATAGTTCCGGAATGTTTCGGGTATTTTTCGGAGTACCGGGAGGTTACTGGAACCCCCCGAGGAAGTAATGGGCCAACATGGGCCATAGGGGAGAGAGAGGGGAGCCCGCAAGGGGTGGTGCCCCCCCATGGGCTGTCCGTATTGGACAAGGGGAAGGGGGCGTGGCCCCCATTTCCGTCTCCCTCTCCCTCGCCTTCCCTTTCCCCCTCCGAAAGAAAGGAAGGGGGGCGACTATGACTAGGAGTCCTAGTCAGTCCCCCCCACTTGGGCGCGCCCATTGGGCCCGCCTCCTCCCTCTCCTCCTTTATATACGGGGGCAGGAGGGCACCCCAAAGCACATCTCTTGTTCTCATAGCCGTGTGTGGTGCCCCCCTCCATAGTTTACTCCTCCGGTCATATTGTCGTAGTGCTTAGGTGAAGCCCTGCGCGGATCACATAACCATCACCATCACCATGCCGTCGTGCTGACAAAACTCTCCATCGACACTTTGCTAGATCAAGAGTTCGAGGGACATCATCGAGCTGAACGTGTGCAGAACTCGGAGGTGACGTACGTTCGGTGCTTGATCGGTTGGATTGCGAAGACGTTCGACTGCATCAACCGCGTTGAGCTAACGCTTCCGCTTTCGGTCTACGAGGGTACGTGGACACACTCTCCCCCTCTCGTTGCTATGTATCTCTTAGATAGATCTTGCGTGATCGTAGGAATTTTTTTGAAATTGCATGCTACGTTCCCTAACATTATTCGCCATAATTTATGGGGCACGCTCCATATACAACCCGTAAGAGTCCATATTTGAAGGTTAGTGGCCTTCATATCGAGTGCGCGTCATTGGCCAACCGCTCAAATGGAAGGGAAGTTTAGCTCCCTCCTTGTACTCTTGCGTGCTCCATCTCCTCACCCTCTCAATGGCACAGACGGTAGAAGACATCGTGGCACCAGAAAGCATCACAAATAACAGCGGACGTAGCATGCCAACTTCCCGCTCCCATTAACACCAAGTTTCTAGCCACATATTCTTGTAGGCCGCCAGGTTTCTGCATAGCTCGCCGCCCACGGCTATGAAATGGTCGTCGCCGTGGTTGAATAGCTCACAAGTTGTAGTTTGAACACCACACCTTACAGTACAACTTCTACCTCCCTCTCTATAGCCATGGCTGGATAGCCCAAAACACAACCTCCACTTCCCTCTTACCGTAAAGATGCCTCTTATCCCGCAGCAAGACTTGGTGCCACTCTCGAAGGTGGAGGAGGAGGGGTAAATCCTAGACGAGGTCGCGATGGAGGAGAAGGCCAACCTCATCATCGAGGAGGAGGGGAAGGATCGTCTTTACGCGTTGGTGGCCGCATATAGCGGTTGTCGAGGAGGAGACCGAGGAGGAGTATTTTAAGCACTCAAATTGACTCTGTGCATTTTTGAGTTGATGCAACAAGAAAAATAAAAAATAAAAGACATGGAGGCCGCGTATGGTGACTCTATGTTTGCGCACAATGGCCTGGAGCGTGCTCTGTATCCTGCTAGAGTTGCTCTCATAGATGGCATAGTTGGGGTTTGCACACATGTGATCCCAATGGGAAAGAAAGGAAAGTAATGAGAAAAACATAAAACATAAACTAATAAATAGTCATAAAGTAAGAGAAAAGTTCATTAAAACCATAACATGCATAAATAAAAAGTAAGAGTAAATATTCAAGAACTTTTAGAAGAATGTGGGAATTATTAAAATTATAATTATAGAATCAAGAGAAGTCACACATCACTTAATCATTATCATTTCTAAATTATGTGTCTCAAATTTCCATTTTTAACAGATATTCATGATTTTTGTTTTTACACTTTCAGTTCGTTAAGGTTCGGCTTTTACTATATTTCATGGGCTTAATTTTGTATGAATTTGTTATAGGATTTCATACTGTTAGAAATTCATTTTTTATATTTCAATAAAATAAATAATTATTCCGCTCCTTGTATAGTTTTGCGAATTCTTTTAGATGATCCGTCTGCCAAATATGTGAAACATGTATCACTGCCACATCATGAGTCATATTGCTTTGAATGAGTTCAACGACCCGGTTAAAAAAAATAAGTTTCAAAACATCTAATTGTAAAGTTGGGGAGTGGGGGGACACCTATATTTGTTGTTTGACAAATGAGATTACAGTTTTGCAAACTACTAAATCGAGAATCATTACACGTCTTACATGGTCGATACATTTTCAAGATTATTATGGTGAGTAGGACACATTTTCAAATTATTTCAAAGGAAAAAAAGATTTGAAATACCGAGTACAACATAGACACATATACATACACACACTTACACATCGCCTATTAGATACGAAGTAGCAGAGTCTCAAGATTGACGACGTCACCGGTGGCACCTCACTGCCAATAGGAATGTCATCTTCGACTGAACTATATTCCAACTTAATAACACATAAAGTATCTCAAACATGGGTTTAATCTTTGTTGGGACGAGGGTAAAACCATCTTTCTAGCCATCCAACCATATGTACTATTTGAGATGGTCAAAATGGCAAAATATGCACACCAAATCAAGTAGAAGCAACATTAAGATAAACATAAAATAGCATCGCCGAATGTATATATAGATTTTTTTCCAAGTTGAAGAGCTCATGTTCCCGATTTAATTGAAGGTGGAACCGACAAGGTCCAAACGTCCATAAGTTGCATCCAAACCCATTACAACACAACTCAGACCCCACTTAAAAGTGAGACTATGGGGGAGACACCATAATAAGGACAAAACCATAGACAACAAGCAAAACACACATGCAAAGCCTCACACATAACTATTGTTCAAAACTAGAAGAGACTACCACTTCCATATACTGCATAGCTCGAGCATATCGTCCAACATCAAGCTCATTAGCTAACCACAACCTTCTTATCAATGGGCCCCATCCCCCACGCTTGGAGAAAAAAATCAACCACCACCCTTGAAAATTGCAGCGACAGACTACAAAGCCCTCAGTTAAGCGTATGTTTTCTACATAATTGTGCAATTGTCAATCCATCTAGTGATCTTGTACATTACAACAGTTGAATGATGTGGTAACAGATTATCAAAACACACCGCGTTTCGAGTTTTCTTCATAGACCAAATAACCGCAGCAACACCCACTAAACGCCATCTCTCCAACATTGTAGGGAAAGCTCAAAATCCAAGAGTTAATCTATGATAAGCTCATGGGCACATCTATTGTGCCAATAGAGCATTTTACCATACCCTAAACATATCTCACTACTTTACACTTAAAAGAACAAATGATCGAGATCTTCAAGTTCTTAACAACAAAAGCACTTATTATCACTAGGTTTCCAACCCCTCCTAATCAAAACATATACTCCCTCCATTTATGTAAACAAGGCAACTTCATATGTTTACGTCTACCATTAATTTTACCAAGAAAAAGTGAGTTATATGCCACAAAAAGTTTGTCATTGGATGCACATTTCAATAAATCTCCGTTGATATATTTTTGATGGCATATAACCCATATTTTGTTGTCCAATTATAAGTCAAAGTTTGATATGGAAAACGAAGTGGCCTTGTATACAGAAATGGAGGGAGTGTATTACATATTAAATCAAAATATGAGTTTTTTCCGAGGCACCACGTTGAGACACATCATCCTAATTATTTTGACCATTGGATTTGTAATCTAATGAATCACTTCCTTCGGTATACATAAATGTACCTAAACAGATCATATCCGAGAAGTTTACCTAATTGTACCTACATAGATCACATCCATTGGAAGGAGTTTTGGCATATTATGTATATCTTCTCATATTTTATCATGATTTTTTTGGAGAAACATTTATCAAGATGATGATTCTACATAGTCAATGTGGAGATTAGGGGGGGGTGTTAGGAAGTAATTTGATAATCCCCACATATTGTAACCGACACGTGTGGTTAGCATAACTGCCAACAATCACGTCGTTTCTTCTTGACTCTGCCAAACATCGCATCCGATGCTTGCGCCTCTTCAAGATATATATAATGTATATCATCTTCCAACAATAATGTTTATCATTAATGTTCATTCACACTGTTTGACATCGGTAATATGAGAAAACGAGTAAACTTACCGCCCAGAAATGACGATCCAAGTACGTAGTCATTCCAATCATTTTATTACGGGGCCACTTTTCATGGAAAACATCATTCCAATCATGACCATATATCACACCTCTCCAACCCCTCATAATCAAGTTTTATATAATCTGAGTACATTATTAGCAAGTATCCAAACAAATACATTACTTTTCCAAGGGTCTCTAACCATCCAAATACTTGTATAGTTCCCATTCACACTACATTTTTGATGGCTAGATGTGTGGACAATATAGAAATAACCCAGGTTTGTCAACATCACACACGTGTGCCTTGCTCATTAGACAACTCCACACCACTACATTGTTGTTCATGCGAAAAGTAAAAATAATCCTCTCAAAACCTTGCTCTGTTCACATTGTCTAATTTTCAAAAATATTTTAGAAATCCTTTACTTTCACTAAACCCTACCATAAGTGAGATTGTTTAGATTTTTCCTTGCACCAATAAAACATGAAGTTCCTAACATATTAATTTATAGTAAGGTTCCGCCAAATCTCACGTTCATTCTCAATTTTCCACAACCATTTACTAAGAAGATACATTGTCCCAACATGCAATCCACTAAACCAAGCCCAATACATCAGGCTAACATGCTTGTTGCCAATTAAGTAGATGATATTTTCTAGATCTCTCATTTTCTTGCCATAAGGGCTTGTTTGGTTTATAGGGAAAGTGACTAATCTGCCAACGATACCCTATGTCTTTTCCTAGATAAATAATAATTTTTACTAGGGCCTCTAGACAGTTCAAACATGGATATCATATAGAGAGGAACATTACCAAGACATGATTTCAATAGGACTAATGTGCCCCATAGATTTTTCTCTACCAGCCCAGCTATGTAATTTTCTCGCAGCCTTCTCGTTATAGTACTTTTCAAGTCTTTATTATGTAGACTAACTAAAGAATGCCCGCATATTGAAAATATAATTGACCATGTACATACACAACTTAGTTTTATAATCATCGATATAATTTTGGATTGTATTTTAGTCTCACAAAAAATTCAAGAATAAAAACATAGTGGAAATCAATTTTTAAACGTAGGAGATGCTCAAGAAAACACAAATGCATAACACAATTCGAACTATATTGGAAAATGATGATGGTTTCCTTCATGTTGCAGTAAGTCGATGTCGCTTTCCACTAAATTATCAAATAAATGTATTAATAAATAATGTTCAATTGCTTCATTGATGAGCATGCTTAGATCATCTACTACAATATTAAAAAAATGTGGGATGTATACCCACATTTGTGTGAACAATTTCGTAGTTTAAAAGAGTTTACAATTGAATCATTCTCAATTACAAATTTTTTACTCTGTTCGCAATTTTGAAAACACGGGATACATATCTGACATGAAAAATATTTTAACATACATTTTAGAAAAAACCATTTAATCTTATCATAAACCTTCTCAAAATCCACTTTAACGAAAATTAACGTATTTCTTGTTCCTATGCACCTCATCAACACTTCAGGCGGCAAGGCCACGCCATTTAGGATGTATCTAACATTTATAGAAAGTTTTTGTAAAGGGAAGCTCATTTATAAGCTTCAACAATTATTTTATTGATTACCTCTATAGAAATCTTCATAAACAAATTAAAAAGACAAATGGACATGTAATGTTGAATTTTACTAGCATCTACACATTTAGGAATAGGAGTGAGAATACATAACAAAATTAAGCAATATCAAATCTACCATTATGAGTACAATTCATGGAAAAGATAATGAAGACCATGAAAAACTAGAGGCCAAAATTTATAATAAATTTCAATAAGAAATTCATCGGGAGGAGGAGTTCTATTCTGTTTCAGTTGGGAAACACCAGCTTTTATACTTTCCAAACTAGAAACACGATGAAGTAAAGATCTATCAGCACAATCTAGAGCACAAAGCACAGGGCAATCTGGAGATGTGTTTAAACTGTATCAGCAGCACAATCTATAGAGTTTTCTATATCCATCCAAATGGATTTGTCATGGACACACACACACACACCTAAAAGGTTGGGATATCCTCGGATAGACTCGAAATAGGAGATGCAAACCAAGTTCAAGCCGTACAGCTCAGTCGTGAACAACGCGGCAGAAAATGAGAGGAAATGGCGGCCAAGATCCGTGGCAGGGCACACGAAACGCATGCGTCATATGGATTTCGACCGACCTACGTCAGTGGATCCAGCTACTTGCTGCATGGCGCCCAGCCTGCTTTGCCTGGTTCAGTGGATCTTGGAGTGGGAGTGGAAGCTAGCTAAGCTAGCGCCCTGAAGGTTGGGCATACTGTACCAACGAACAAACAGCAGATGTCAATGGCGTACCGGTCCTACCGGCGGCAGGTTGGCAGCCAGCACGGCAGCACGGCTGGACGCTCGAGACCGCCATCGGCGGTGTCGCGGCCTCGTGGATGCATGGTCAGATGATCTGCACTGCCACCGCGGCAGCAACGAGGTACTTGCCCTCTATGGTTAGCCTGGTCCGATCCTCTGGGACTGCCTTCTCCCTAGGCTGGTCCTCTGGGACAGTGGGACGGGGGACCAAGAAATGCATGCATGAGCAACCGTGACAGGATTCACATAGATGGACATTTTTAATTTCAGACAGAGAGTTGCACAGATTAAGCCACCCTAATTCCACCTATCTGCTTCCTCTCATGTGGCATTAAAGCCATGGAGGCACGGTGGATCCAGATCTTGGTCAACGGGAGGCTTCATTTTTAGAAAAAAAAAATAGCATGGCTAGGCTGTGTGTTCTGTTCAAGAAGACAAGGTGGTGCCGCCTCCCTAAATATGGAATAAGATTATTCCTGTCCAGCCCTGCGTGAAGCTGTATTTTCGACGGATCTCGCGGGATTTTGGCCGGCTTGGGTGAGTGAGGGGCGATGACCACGTCATCGCTCACTCTAGTCCTTAACTCCTTATAGTCATTGGTAGATGGTCTACGGATTGAGATGTAATGTTTTTTCCACTTATGATGTTCTTTGTACTATTCTTTTAGTTGTTTTTTTGTAATATCTTGACAGTTAACAAATAGACCAACGTTTTCCTAAAAAAGCTAGAATTTCTGTATTGGAAAGATTAACTTATCGTATATTTTGTGATCAATCTATGTCGAGTCACCTCCAACATCCAACAGAAAAGAGATAACCTGTAACATGTGAATTTGTGAAACAGAGGGCGGTAGACATCCATCACACTTCACTCGTATCACTTTCACCAGAACTGAAAAATGATACTACAAACCGCTTTACTGCACTGCTAGTGCTATGCTACTGCTAGGTCTCACGTGCAAGACACACGACACACGTCCAAGTCATCACGGATCCGCGGTGCGGTGCCGGTGCCACTCCAGCAATTTTCCGCCAACTCTAGTGGCCGACTCCGAGCTCCGGGGCTATATATTTGCACCCCGTCCCGCTCTCCAATCAGTTCAAAGCAAAGAGCAGCAGAGCAGAGCACAACCAGATCGTCGCTTCAGTCCGATAAGTCAAGCTCAAGCATGTGCAAGGTCATCAACACGGTCCAGTCGCTCGCCTGGCTGCGCCGCGCCGTGCGGCGGTGGCGCTCCCGAGCCGCGGCCTCGGTGCGGCCCAACAAGGATGTGCTGGAGTTGGACACAGCGGTGCCGGCGGGGCACGTGGCGGTACGCGTGAGGGGCCGCGGCGACGGGGAGTCGTCGTCGAGACGGTTCGTTGTGCGGGTGGCGCAGCTGAGCCACCCGGCCTTCTGGGAGCTGCTCCAGCAGGCGGAGGAGGAGTACGGTTTCCCGTCGGCCTCCGGTCCCCTCGCGCTCCCCTGCGACGAGGACCATCTCCGCGACGTCCTCCGCCGCGTCTCGTCCTCCAACGACGAGGACCGCCCCTCCTCCCGTCGCCGCCGCGGCGTCATGGCGGCGTCGCACGATGACTCGCGGCCGCTGCTGCAGGGGGTGGCCGTGAAGAAGCTCGTCTCGTGATCGATCGGTGGATCGTTCGTTCCTACGCCTGCTCTCTACATCGCAGAAGCGGGATAGCCGTGTTCGTTTGCTCCTTTTCATGCAAGCCGGAAGCAGCAGCCAGCAGTAGTACAACTACTACAACCACGCGCGCGCGCCCATGCCAGGGCGCCGTGCCATACCATCCATGGCGCAGAGTGCGCGCGCTGAAACCGGGCAAAGCAGTTACACTGACAAAGCGTCCCGATGCTACTGGACTATCACCCCATCAGTCGAGCTGGCATTTTACAAAATGTACATATTTTCTTGTCCTAGAAATTAAATGTATATATTTGTGTCCTATTTGCAGATCTGTTGGCTATACCATGTAGGGTGGAGCGAAATATAGTCACCTGCACACAACCAGCTCAACTTTTTTTTCTGTGACAACACGCATGCACACTTTTTTTCGAGAATACGCCAATTACGTATCATAACTTTATAGAAGGGAGAGAATAGTTTACAAGAGAGCCTAGATGACAATGCGAACATCGCCTCCAAGCCCAAGCTCCATTACAACCAACACCAAAAGGAAACTAGACCTATTCTCTCACAAATCGTTGCTGCCCTACCCCACCCATTCCTGACCGACTCCATTCTTCCACTTCCAGGAAGATGCACTCCGCCAACAAGGAGGGTGTCTTGACCTGCCTCGTCCTGTTGAACACTCTCGCGTTTCTCTGTTTTCACACGGACCATGCCACCGCTATGACGAAGGTGTCGTAGCATCTTTTGTTGACACGAACAAAGGTACATCTAGCCTGGAGCCACCACTCTAGGAAAGTGTCATGCTGCTCCGGGCACCGTACATTGGAGTTCAAGGTGTCGAAACATCTGTGCCAAACCTCCCGCGCGTACACACGTTGCACAAGTATATGTTCTGCGATGTCCCACTAGTAGAAAACGGAGCTTTAGCGCCGGTTCGTAAGGGCCTTTAGTGCCGGTTCCATAACCGGCACTAAAGGGTGGTCACTAAAGGTTTTTTTTTTTTGAATTTTTTTTTGAAAATTTGGAAAAAAAAATTGATTTTTTTTTCGATTTTTATTTTTTCTGAATTATTTGATGATTTAGTCTCTAATCACCTCTCTTAACTGCTCAAGTGTGGATCACTCAATCCAAATCGTCTGACTTCCCGGCCGGTCACCCATCCTCTCACTCCCCCAGCCTGAGCACGCTTAACTTCGGAGTTCTATTCCCCCTACATTCCAAGTCTGCACTTGTTGTTTTCCTGACAAATGTAAGTTGTCAATCCTATTAACCCTCAACAGTTTAGCTTGAGCATGAAGTCACACGTTTCACCGTTTGAGTTTGAAACTATTATTCTAAAAAACAGTAATTATGTAGTAACACTAATATTTCTTGAATAAGTAGTTTGACCATAGTTTGACCACAGTTTGACCATAGTTTGACCAGATTTGACCAAAATTAAAAAAAATGAGATACTTATTTAGTAACACTAATATTATTGCGTAATTATTTAGTAACACTCTATATTTCTTGAATCAGTTGTTTGACCGGTTTGACAAGATTTAACCAAAATTCAAAAAAACATAAATTAGAGCATATCTTTTTTTCCTTTTACAATTTTTTCATTTCAAAAATTGTCCTAAACCCTAAACCCGGGACTTAAAACGTCGCAAACTCTATGCTAAACAGTAAAAACTAAGGGTTTAAACCATAAAACCTAACCCTAAACTCTGAAATCTAAACCCTAGCACTAAACGCTAAAAACGTCTAAAACGCCCAAAAACTCTATTTTCCTTTGGAATTTTGTGATTTTAAAAAATTGTCGAAACGGAAAACTAGTTGTTTCAGCGGATCAATCTTTTTGTTCTGCAAATTTTGATATATTATATGTATTTTTCTGAATTAGGATGATTTAGTTATGATTTTTTCAAGTTTGAAAATTGCCCTATAGTCCCGATTTGTGTCTCCAACCGGTACTATAGGTCAGACGCCTTTAGTACCGGTTCATGGCACGAACCGGTACTAAAGGTTAGACCTTTAGTACCGGTTCGTGCCACGAACCGGTACTAAAGGTGATCGTGGGGCCCCGGCCTGATGCCAGCCTGCCACCACCCCTTTAGTACTGGTTCGTGCCACGAACCGGTACTAAAGGTTCAACACGAACCGGCATTAATGCAAATCTGTTCGAACCGGCACTAATAGTACCATTAGTACCAGGCCAAAATCAAACCGGCACTAATGTGCTTCACGTTTGACCCTTTTTCTACTAGTGTCCTCCTCTTGCATGCAAGTGTAGCAGGACGAGGGTTGATCTTGTAGCCCATGCACACACACTCACTCATACGAACACCATGGCTAAGGAGGAGAGGAAGGGGACAGGGAGGAAGGTACTTTTTTTGCGAAATGTGGCGAGGACTTGGTTAGGTTTAAGTCCTATACTTGGTACTCTGATGTGTGCATTGATAACTTGTTCTTAAGAAACGCCTGGTCTTGCTCGAAAGAACTAGTGGGTGGTGGCCCCCGAGCTCAAATGAGTTCGAGGGGAACAGTAAATTTCAAAAAAACTGAAAATGTTCTGTGTGCTTGCAAAATTTCACCATGAAATGACATCCGTGGAAGCCATGCTAAAAATAACAAAATCAGCACTTCAAAATGCTTTTGAAAATAACAGTTTTCGAGCATCAATTTTTATTACCACGACTTCGACGGATGTCCTTCCATGATTAAATTTTACAAGCACACAGAACATTTGTCAATGTTTGTCACAAATAAATTTTAGAATTTTTTCATTTGTTTCGGAATTTACTGTCATGAGCTCGAGCTGAGAAACACCGTGTCCGCTGAAGTTGTTGCTTCATTGTCTCTTCGGTGCCCTGATTTGCGTGGCTGAGACATGGAGATCACACGTGGTTGCGGGTAACCACGATCCTATGTTGCAATGTGTCTTTGCGGAGGTAGTGCGTGGTGCATTGTTTAGCCTGATGATGGCATTATCTCATGACCATTGGCCATGTCCAGATTTACCATTGAAGTACACTTGCATCGGAGGGGATTGTTTGATCGTCTCTAATATGAGATCTGGCAGCACTATTTTCCCTCACCCTATAATCTGCGCCACTTGTGAATCGATGGATGTTGTTGGCTTCCTAGACCACTTTGGGTGCCCGGCTGCTTGCCTAGTGCGTCAAAGTTTCTCAGTCGCGTGGCTGGGCCCACTTATGAATCGTGTGCACTTGCATCTTCTTTGTTGGTTCAATGACTGCTCGGCGAGGATCACTGTTGCATTTTTCTATTATTTTTATATTATCCTATGCTTTCGCATAACTTTGGTCTTGTATGACTTTGCTCTTTGTCACTGTGAGACTTGTGTGTATGCGCCAGTGTTGGATGTGTGGATCCTAATTGTGGAGAGATCGGATGTGTTCTCTTTGTGTTCGGCATCACTTGATGCTTCATAATGGGTTAATAAAGAACATCCTTATAAATAAATGGGATGGCATTCTATCAATAAAAGATGCTGATAGTTTAGACGGGTTTCTAAACGAGATGTGCACCAAAACGGGTACGACGCACTAGATAACAATGCTTCATCATTTACAATTAATTTGTATATTCATAGATGTTATTCTTTTCAAAGTTGGGGCCTTTGTCGACTTTGTAGGGGAGAGACAATACATCTGTTCAAATTCTTTTCAAATTTTGTCTCTTCATCCACATTTGTGACTTGATTTAGGATTGGCTAAGCTTAATTTACATGAACATTGACTCCTGGGCCAACTTTCACTCGGTTAAGGATTGATTGTGTTTCGATATTCATCTCTAGAACGTCCAGGGGCATGACCTACTGCGCGTGCTAGTTTGTTGGGCATTATGGACTGAAAAACCGCGAGATTCTTTCGAAATAATTTCATCCATGTCACCAAACATCGTTATAAAGATTTAACTAGAAGACATGGATGGAGTATCGATAGAGCTAAACACTCGAGCTATGTCATGCAACGAGTGTGTACCTTTTCGTTTGTTTTCGAGCCTTCGGAGCATCCTTATCTAGTATGAAACACACCCCGACACTATAACAATATTTCATTCTCAGCAATATTTATTCAAAATAAAATAATAATATTGTATGAAAATTCATATAATAGGAACACCATTATCATTTGGCAAAAGTATATGCAGTAGAATCTAATATATTTTTACTGAAAAGAAGAATCTAATATGGAGTGAAAATAAAAATGCTCATCTATCTACAATTTTTATTTGTACAATAATTATTTGTCAATGAGAATACAAGTACTGATCTTCACATTTTTAGGATCTCATTTGATTATGTATGGGAAACAAGTAATCAAAAATATCTTATCCACACAAAATACTCTTCTATTGGCAGACTGGAAGATACAACTTTTTCTGAAACCCTTGTCATAGTGTAAAGGATGAGTCATGAGATGTTGGTACATTGAGAGAGGTACTGGCGGTGAGGCATCATCTTTAACTACATCGAACGGCTAAATATTGGTCATAGACAAATCTGACGAATAACACAATCTTGCCTACAGAATTAACGCGCGGCCTCATATGGTGCCTCAAATTAGTAATATGAAATAGTTTTTTTTATCATATTTTATAGTTTATTTTTTATGGCGAAGGGGGATATGTAGACAACTTCTCCACCGCTATGTTTTATAATTTTCATAACCTAAAACATGCATGTCACATGAAAACACCATTTAACATTACATTTGTAGAAAACACCAATTAATCTTTCTTCTTCTTATGCATTTAATGCAATAAGGCCACACCTATTTTATTAGTTTCAACAACAACTCGATTATTATTAATGTTAGTATAATTTGAAATAACCCAATAAGATGAAAAATCGATCTATAATATTGAATTCTACTTATCTACACATTTAGGATTAAGAGTGAGAATTCCATAATTAAAATCTTGCAATATCCAATCTACCATGGTGGAATTCATGGAAAAGGTAAATGAAGATCATAATAAACTAGAGGCCAAAATTTCTCATGAAACTCAATAGGTAGTCCATCGGGATGAGGAATTCTATTATATTATGCTTCATTTCGGAAATACCAGCTTTTATTTATTACAAACTAAAAAAACTGAGAAGAAAAGATCTATCAGCATAATCTAGAGCACATGGCATAGGGTAATCTACAAATATGTTTAAAACTGTATCAACAGCACAATAAATAGACCGCTGGGTACTGGTGGTTCGCTGTCTGCAAAAAACATAATAAGCAGATTCTTCCATCTCCAATAATATTTATTTTTCATCGTATCAGTGGAACATTCTATAGGACATTCCATATCCGTTGAAATGGATTTTTTGCGAGGATGTCGGCGTCCTGGGAACGGGGGTCCCCAGACTTGCCTGCCTGCGGCCCACGGCGTGGCTCCACCAGCGGCCCTGTACGGCCCATCTTCACCAGCAAGCACTCAAGACCCTCGCGAGGGGCCAAGCCTCGCTAGGCGGACGACGCAAGACGTCCTCGGGGGCGACCTCACCAGGCTGGCTCGCGAGGGGCGGAGAGATAGGGGCAAGGGGCACCTCGCGAGATTCCTGTGACGTAAGCCATGACGACCAGGGCCAGGCAGGCGCCAGGCGGGCGCCAGCGCGCGCAATCTCCTCGTTCCCTCTTTGATGCTAAAGAGGCAAGCATAGGCGAGGAGTCCCGAGGCATCAGGTAAAGGTTTCCATATCAGTGCAACGAGACCAAGACCAGCAGGACGGCAGGACGGAGGTCACCATGTAGCCCAAGACGGCGTCACCACCAGAGCCTTTGTCAGGCAAAGACCACCTTTAGTCAGGATAACTTGTACTAGTTTTCTCCCTTCAAATCTGGCCGTTGTGGGATCCCTTCCCGCCTAATATTTGGGAAGAGGACCAGGCCTCCTATAAATAGGACTAGCCACCTCCACAGCAAGAGGATCCGAACGTTGGCTAGCTGACCAAGCCCAAGAACACCTCTCCTCCTGAGGCTGTTCTTCCCATGTACTAGTTCTTCCTTAGCCCAAGAGGCAATCAACCACACCACACTGGAGTAGGGTACTACACCACATTGGTGGCCCGAACCAGTATAAATCTTGTGTCCCTTTGTTCTGCGAGTTCGACGAGCTGAGCCTTGAGATCGCGGTGAGGGAGAGCGCTAGGGGGAGGAGAGATCTGCGTCCGCACCCCAGTGTTCGAACCTCAAGGGTTTTGCCAGAACCCGAAATCCGACATTAGGCGCACCAGGTAGGAAGCCTTCCTCCCGCCGATCCACGACCCATCGCTTCATCGCATCCATGGAGGACGCGCATCGAGCCCGCACCGAACGCTGGGCCGCCCTCTCCGCCCGTGTCGCTCAGACAGCCCCTGTCGGCAGGCCTCCCCGTCGTTCCCTGTCACCCGCCGCCAACGCCGCCACCGGTCCGGCGGGAAACGAGCAACAAGCGTCCTCGCTGCACCCCTCGGTGCGGCGGGATGGCCGTACCGCCACTCCGTCGCTGACCCAGCCGACTCATCGTCTCACGCTCATCGCGCTCCCACGGACGCGCAGGCCGCGCTTCTCATGGCGCGCGAGCTCCTGCGCTACCGCCCGGTCGACGACCTCTACGAGGACTAGTTGGACCGCATCGCCAAGCTCATCAGCGCCGCTGGGGGCTCCCCCGCACCCTCCCTCTCGTTGCCTCGTCCTCCGCCAGCTGCGGGCGACGCAGCTCACGGAGCACCTCCACCACCTCCGCACCAAGACGGCGCTCTGGCGCCAAGGCGCACGGCCCCCCGGCGTGACCCACCGCGTCGGGCACCCGCGCGAAAAGAAGGAAGCTGCCAAGAAGTACCCGGCCGCAAGAGAATGCTCCCGCGCTCCCGGCGCCACCGCGACAAGACCGCGTGCCGCCTGCAGTGGCGGCACGCGGACATCAGGGGCAGGCTCTGCATCAGCAAAGGGCCCCGGTGGCCACAGTAGGCTGCCGCGCCTTCACTCCTGAGCTGTGTAGTGTCGTCTGGCCGGGCAAGTTCAAGCTAGACCTGCCTCCTCGCTACGATGGCACCCCCGACCCTGCGGAGTTCTTGCAGCTCTACGAGCTGAGCATCGAGGCGGCCAACGGCGACGAGAAAGTCATGGCGAACTGGTTCCCCATGGCTCTCAAGGATGGTGCTCGCTCGTGGCTCCTGAACCTGCCCCCGGGCTTGATCTCCTCCTAGGATGAGATGCGTGACCGCTTCGTCGCCAACTTCCAGGGCACTCGCGACCGCCCTCCGGCCGCGGGTGACCTGCGCCGCATCAAGCAGCAGCCAGGAGAGACCTTGCAGAAGTACATCCAGTGCTTCAACAGAGTTCGTCTCAAGATCCCCAAGGTGACGGATTAGGCCATCATTTCCACATTTTCTGATGGCGTCCGCGACGTCAAGATGAAGGAGGAGCTCGCCATCCACGAGGAGTTGTGCACGGCTCTGGAGCTGTTCAACATGGCGACCAAGTGCGCGAGAGCCGAGGAGGGGCGCCTTTCCCTCCTCAAGCTCCCAGCTACCGACCCGGAGGCGAAGAAAGCCAAGGCCAAGGACGTGAAGTGCAAGGGAGTGGCCGTGCTCGCAGCGGAGCCAGATACGAAGCGTGACCGGGACCATCCCGAGTCGTCCAAAAGCAGCCGACCGTTCTACGCCTTCCACAACGTACACAGCCACAACACCAACGACTGTCAAGAGTTCAGGGCCATTTGAGATGGACGCTTCGGTCGACGCCCCGAGCGCAACGACCGGGGCTACGGCCGAGGAGGAGGACGCTGGGACGATCGCGGCCCTCACCAGGAGTAGCACGATCGGCCTCGCGAGGACCGCTGGTAGGATCAACCTCGTGAGGGCGCTTGGAGGGATCAGCCTCGCGAGGACCGCCCTCAGGGCAACGCTGGTCTTCCTCCACTGGCGCCACCACTAAGAAGGAACGACGACCACCATCAGGACAAGGGGGCTGGGGGCTTCCAGGAACCACGTGCTATTGCCTGCATCTTGGGTGGAGCTCAGGCCCCAGCATCTCAGTGTATCTTCAAGCAGTTTGCTCCCGAGGTGAACGCGGCTCTCCCCAGGCTCGAAGCCAAGCGCCCACTCAGGTGGTCCAAGTGCGCCATCACCTTTAGCTCAGCAGACCAGCTCAAGTGCGCGGCAAATACCGGCGCCCTCCCGATGCTCTGTTCACCCGTCATCAGCAACATTCAAGTCACCAAGACCCTCATTGACGGCGGTGCAGGGCTTAACGTCCTGTCTGTCGAGACATTAGACATCCTCCAAGTGCCATATGATCAGCTTCAGCCCACCAAGCCCTTCTCAGGAGTGACTGACGGCTCCACCACCCCGATAGGGCAGGTCCGCCTTCCGGTCACCTTCGGCCAACGCGACAACTACCGCAGCGAGCTCATCGACTTTGACGTTGCTCACATCCGTCTGCCGTACAATGCCATCCTCGGGTATCCGGCCCTGGCCAAGTTCATGGCGGTAACCCACCATGGCTACAACGTCCTCAAGATGCCAGGAAGCGGCAGGATCATCACAGTCCCCTGCGAAGAAAGAGATGCGATGTGCTCCCTCGAGCGCGCCTTCCAAGCCGCAGCAATCGAAGGCCCCGACGGCAAGGGCGAGTACCCTCCTGAGGCCACCCCAAGGGGAAGAAGAAACTACTCCGTGCAGGGCCTCAGGGGAGCGGCGCCTCTAGCAGTGCCACATCAGGATCGGCGCCTGCACCTGGGGTGCCTCCCTCCCTCGCATAGGAAGGCGCGTCCGGCGCCCTCCTCAGGCTAGGCTTGGGGGCTCTCTCCTGCAGGGCCTCAGACCTAGCCAGCGTCACGAGGGAGGCACTCGGGCACCATGTGGAGGCGTGCTTTGCGGCACATTTCCCTCAGGAAGACCCCGGGCAAGGAGCGCCTGGCGCTCAGGAGTTCATCGCTAATACCACTCAGGAGCTGCAGGGTGCAAGGGCCATGCGAGGCGACCGTCGCCCACCTGGCGCAGCTCCCCATCCAGGCAAGGATGGCGAGCTGCGCGTCTGCATCGACATCCCAGGGCTCAACAGGGCCGCATCTCAGGAGCGTTACTGGCCATCACGTGCCGGTCGGTGTGAGGGCCCCCCTCACAGCTACGTTCGCATGCCTTACGGCCTGCCAAGCGCGGCTGTCACCTACCAACGGCTCATGCAGGGCGCCTTGGCGGCTCGTGAGGCCAGGCGCCAGGCGGTCCTGGGGGAGGAGGAGCCAGAACCTCCAGGATCTCCCGGGAACCGGCCGCCGGACGACATCTAAGGAGCAACTTCTTCAGCACGCGCCTTCAGCTGCCCCGACATCTCTTCAAAGAATCGTGCTAGGTGACTCTTTCCAGCTTTGTTCAGCCGAGCGCCTCAGCTGCATTATTCCTGTGTCGCACGGGCTTGTCCCTGCAACATGTACCTTTTTGCGCCTTTAGCTTACCTTGTTGGGGCGCCTGGCTGCATCATCCCTGTGTCGCTTGGTCCATCCTCGTATGCCAGACGCTTCTCGTGATCTGTTTGAACTAGCATTACTTGCTCTCCCTGAAATGATATTTACCTACCTAATTACACCTCGTGGAATTCCGCGTTGCCGCCTAATCTCTGCTCGTCCCACGGCAAGGACTCTACATGATCGCACGGCGCTTGCGCTCGGGTCCGTCCCTGCAACTATGGTAAACCTGAGAGATCGAGCTCTGACCCATGGCCAGCTCCGCGCGCGTCACCTCACCAGATCCTCAGTGCCTTCATCTTCTTGTGAGACGCTCAGCGGCCGGGCGGCCATAGCGATTGCAAATCGCACCTCGCTCCTTATGACCTGTAGGAGGAGCTTCACTACGGGTGGCCCCGCCAGCTCTCTCCTTTCCTCATGCGATTCGCTTGCGCGTTAAAGGGGGGCTCCTGAGCATCGCGTCTCACACTGGCTCTCCAGCCCTCACCCCCTGGCCTTGACCACGGCATCGCGACCTGGCATACCAGCGGCGGCTGAGCTCACTCGAGAGCCGGGACCCGAGGATGCAGAGCGCCCAGAAGAGCATAGAAGGAGGAGGAAGCTGGCGCGAGCCTAACCAAGCAGTACGGTCACCACAGGCGCACGAGCCAGGCGCAACACAAGGAATTAACTCAGAATCGCTAAGATAAGTCAGGCATCAGAGTCAGCTCGGTGCTCCTACACAAGATGTTTTAGCTTTCGTCGCCTCGCTCCGACAGTGCCGACCTCTTCGCCAGCCTCAGGAAGCTGCTTGCACGCCAAGGGGGACCTCTTGAGCATCGCGCCTCAAGGGCTCTTACCGGACCTTGGGCCGCTCACCTCCTGGCCTTGACCACGGCATCGCGACCTGGTATACCAGCGACGACTGACGCTTGCCTGGGGACCGGGACCTGCCGGCGTAGAGCGCTAAGCTACCGTGAGAACGAAAGAAGGGGGAAGAGAGGCCAAAGTGAGGCGCGCGCCAGCAAGTCTCACCACCTTCGTTAACGCTCTTCCGCTGCGGCGACCTCGCCACCCTTTCGGCCCCAAGGTGGCTGCTTGCGCGCTAAAGGGGACCTCCCAAGCATCGCGTCTCGGGAGCTCTTACCGGACCTCAGGCCGCTCACCTCCTGGCCTTGACCACGGCATCGTGACTTGGCATACCAGCAATGGATGCAGCCTGCCTGGGGACTGGGACCTGTCAGCGTAGAGCACCAAGCTACCACAGGGGACGCAAAGGGTCGACTAGCCAAAGCGGAATGCGCGAACGCAACACTAGATACAGTACCCTATTACATTGAGCCAAAAACACAACTAGTTCTTTACACACCCCCACGGGGTCCGTCTCGATTCCTCGCAGGGAACAAAAGAAGGGAGTTTCTAGGAGCCCTATCTACACGTGCCGGCGCGGCCGACACCATCATCAACAGTGGGCCACGGGAGGCCGGCGCCAACCCCATCCAGATCAGCGACGGCGGCGGCCAGACGCTGCGGCCTTGCTCCGGGCGCGGCAGGAGCTCGGGGGCACATAGCTGTCGTCGCTCATCTCCGGGGTCTCGTAGGGATCAGGAGAGTCGCTGGACTCCCAAGCGCCACCGCTACTGCTGGAGGAGCTGCTGGCGAAGCCAGCGGCAGGATTGGCGTGGGCCGCTGCGCCATCCCAACGACCCCCTCCTGGACAGCACTCTAGGCGGCGGCCTTCCTCGTCGAAGACTTTGAAGAGCATCGTGGAGGCGCCGTCGTACTCAAAATGGATGGCGAGGGCGCCTTCCGCACGACAGACTCAAGCAACCTCGCCCCAGCCACGGGTCATGAAGATCTTGCCTGGGGAGACGACTTCAACCTCCGCTCCAGTCGCCGGGGCATCGTAGTCGGCGTGCTGCAGCCAAAGCTCGAGGGGGCCCCTTGGCGGCATCTCGGCGGAGAAGGACTGCGGAAAGCGAATCCAAGTGCGCGGAGGCATCGCCGCCCACATCACGAGTTCGTGCAAGGAGTCCGCGGCGTGGGCTCCTGGGGCGACGGCGTGCGTCACCACGGCGTGGCGACCACGGCCACGGCGAGGGCGGCGCCGCTCGCCGCCTCTCCCTCCGGAGCCCTCGGCTTGGGCGTACAGAGGCAGCGGATACCTGAGAGGTGGCCGCTCGCACCAAGGCCTCGACACCTCCGGTCTCATGACTACGTCGTGGCGGTGGGCCAGCCTCTTCTTCGACGGAAGTGGACCGGGGTTGTCGCGGGGGGTTTTCCCTTCTCTGCGGCCGAGAACCTCCGTATCGGCGCCATGAGTGTCGCTACTAGCAATGGAGCAAGGGAGAAGAAGAGAGCGGAGCAGGAAGAGATGAGCGACGGGGGCTCCACCCCCTCCTCATTTATAGCTGGAGAAGGCCAACCGACGATCCCCACGAGCACAGGTCATGATGATTTTTCTCTGCATGCAGCATGGACTCGTCAAGCCGGGCAGTTGCCGAGGCAGCGTGGGGAAGCGGAGACGCCCATGTCCAATCAATCGCCATGCGTCAAACGAGGCCACAGGCTGTTGGGGTCCGCGGCACTCTACACTTGCCCCTTGGCTTCGCCTCGAAGCCAAGTCCGAGTGCGCCGTGGGCCCGGGGGCTACTGTCGGCGTCCTGGGAATGGGGGTCCCCAGACTTGCCTGCCTGCGGCCCACGGCGTGGCTCCACCAGCGGCCCTGTACGGCCCATCTTCATCAGCAAGCACTCAAGACCCTCGCGAGTGGCCAAGCCTCGCGAGGCGGACGACGCAAGACCTCGTCGGGGCGGCCTCACCAGGCTGGCTCGCGAGGGGCAGAGAGATCAAGGCAAGTGGCACCTCGCGAGGTTCGTGTGACGTAAGCCATGACGACCAGGGCCAGGCGGGCGCCAGCGCACACAGTGTCCTTGATTCCTCTTTGATGCTAAAGAGGCAAGCGCAGGCGAGCAGTCCCGAGGCATCAGGCAAAGGTTTCCGTATCAGTGCAACGAGACCAAGACCAGCAAGACGGCAGGACGGAGGTCACCATAGAGCCCAAGACGGCGTCACCACCAGAGCCTTTGGCAGGCGAAGACCACCTTTAGTCAGTATAACTTGTACTAGTTGTCTCTCTTCAAATCTGGCCATTGTGGGATCCCTTCCTGCCTAATATTTGGGAAGAGGACCAGGGCCCCTATAAATAGGACTAGCCACCTCCACAGCAAGGGGATCCGAACTTTGGCCAGCTGACCAAGCCCAAGAACACCTCTCCTCTTGAGGCTGTTCTTCCCATGTACTAGTTCTTCCTTAGCCCAAGAGGCAATCCACCACACCACACTGGAGTAGGGTATTACACCACATCGGTGGCTCGAACCAGTATAAATCTTGTGTCCCTTTGCTGCGAGTTTGATGCGCTAAGACTTGAGATCGCGGTGAGGGAGAGCACTAGGGGGAGGAGAGATCTTCGTGCACACCCCAGTGTTCGAACCTCAAGGGTTTTGCCGGAACCCGAAATCCGACAGAGGAAGATTTCGATCTATTCATCAGCCATGACGGTACGAAGAACACATAAATAACAAAAGTTACATCCACGTCCGTAGAGCCCTAGGCGACGACTACAAGCACCGAAACAAGCTGAAGGCGCGACATCGTCATCATCCCTCCCTTACCGGAGTCGGGCCAAACTTGTTGCAGTAGACAGTCGGGAAGTCGTCGTGCTAAGGCCCCACAGGATAAGCGCACCAAAACAGTAGTTGTCGCTAATGAAGAGAAGTATATAGATTAAAAGGATCCAACCCGTAGACACAAGAAGAAAGACGAACAAAGATTGGATGCAATCAGATTCATCAAAGACTAGCATCGACCGAATCCAACAAGATATGCAGGAGACACACCTCTACACGCCATCTGACGATGCTAGACGCATCACTGAATGGTGGCTAGGCTGGGATAACCTTATTCCATCTTCAGTGAGCTGCCACTGCCTCAACTTCCTAAGCAGGACGCAAACCCTAAACGAACTCACAAAACACCTAAAAGCAAAGCCAGATCACTCCCACAGGCATGGGGCAGGGTCCACCACGCCTCCATGACCCTAGGGCCACTGGGGACAAGGCAGACTGGCCGGAGGCAATGGAACCCTGAACTTTTTTCTTTCTTCGGAAGGAGGTGGCTGCTGCATTGCACACCTTGGATTTTTGTGTCATCCAAATGGATTTGTCAAGGGACACACCTAAAAGCTTGGATCATCAGATAGACTCAAAACAGGAAATGCGAACCAAGCTGAAACAATGCTTAGCCGTGAAGTGGCAGCAAAGCGTGGAAAACATGGAGATTTAGTGTAACTACACAAAAAAAAGTTTTTTCTCTGTTTGGGTGGCTAGGTGGACACCAAATGTCCACTCGTCTTAACCGGCATATCAGTGCACGCTATGGTTGCCAAAAGTCATTCCCGCTAATAAACTAAAAAACATAACTAAAATTAAATAAACCCTAGATCTAACTAGGGTGGCCGCTGGAGCATGCAGTGGCGCTGGAGCCTACTGCCCATCCTCGTCCCCGACGTGGTCGATGTAGGGTGGAGGCGACCATGGCTACGCTCCTGCCGGTGGTGGTGGCGTAGATGGCGCCTCCTGCATCTCGTGCTGCTGCTCCTACACTGGCGCCCCTCTTCCGGCTCTGGCGTTGCTGAGAACATGGAAGTCCACGTGCACGTCTGCCCTACTATTCCATGTAGTGGCCACATCTCCGGCTCGGCATAGGGGCGGGCGTGGTGGCCTCCATCGTCGATGCTTGGAGCGCCAGGGGCAGGTCAGGCCAGACCACGAGCTCGGACACCTCTATGGCCTCGTTGGCCTGCTTGAGTGCCTCATCATGCTCGTCCTCCTTCACCACGGGACCCCTCGGCTAGTCATGCACTGGAGCACACGCGCACGGAGGCTCTAGAGCACAACATGTTGACATGGAGGCTGCATAGGAGAAGGACAACCTCATTGCGGGAGGATGAGTGGGATCGTTGGGGCGGGCTAGAGGCCGTCACTGGCCACCTGCTAACGCGTCGATGCCCTACCACGAATGTGTTGGAGGCGGCCAGCCAATGCGTTGATGCCTTGCCATGTACGGTTTCCTGCCACTCCCTCGCTTTTAGGCAGATGCTCGCCACGCCGCCTACGTCGAGGCCACCACCCCTTGCATAGTCTTTGAGGAGACTGTCGCAGGACGATCGTTGGCACCGGAGAGGGAGCGCACCATCTAGGCCGACTTAGAGGTGGCACACGAGGCAACACATGAGATGGGTGTGGAGAGGATAGCGCTGTCTAGGACCAACCCTCCCTGGCCAAGCGGCCCTGACCTCAACGTCGGCGTCTGGCTGGTATGGAATGAAGGCTCTCTCGCCCAAATTCCACGTTGAAAGGGACCGTGGTCGTGTCTACCATGATGCTCATGTCCCCTAAGTTTCTCACTCTAGCAAAAACCGCGTCGGACCGTGTCAGATTTCGGGTTTCGGCAGACCCTTAAGGTTCGAACACTGGGGTGCGCGCGGAGAT
Source organism: Aegilops longissima (assembly GCA_021605205.1). NCBI lineage: Eukaryota > Viridiplantae > Streptophyta > Magnoliopsida > Poales > Poaceae > Aegilops > Aegilops longissima. Next base: position 765,291,614 of record CM038677.1, read on the forward strand.
TGTGCCCTCTACCTCTCCGTCTCGCACAGATCCAAACTGCTAAAAGAACAGCACAAGAGACATAGGGTTTATACTGGTTCGGGCCACCGTTGTGGTGTAATACCCTAATCCAGTGTATGGTGTGATGGATTGCCTCTTGGGCGGATGATGATGAACAATACAGGGAAGAACAGCCTCGCGAGGGTCTGTTCTTGGCTAGGGGGATGAACTGCTAGGAGGAGTTCAGCCGCCCTTCTCTCTCTCTCCAGATATCTCTACCATGGGGGTGGCTAGTCCTATTTATAGGCAAAGGCCCTGGGCCTCTTCCCAAATATTGAGCAGGAAGGGCGCCAACAATTGGCCAATTCGAAGGGGAACATCTGGTACACTTATCCTGACAAAAGTTGGTCCTCGCCTGCCATAGGCTCTGTGGTGACGCCGTTCTGGGCTCCACGATGACCTCCTTCCCACTGTTGGACTGGCCTTGGTCTTGTTGCACCGAAATGGATGCCTTTGCTTGATCCTCTCGCCTGCGCTTGCCCCCTTTGCACCAAAGAGGAAAGGGGTGCTGCGCGGGCTGGCGCCCGCCTGGCACCCTTGGTCGTCATGGCTTGCGTCATGGGCACCTCGTGAGGTACCCCGCCTTGATCTCTCCGCCTCCTCGTGAGCCATCCTGATGAGGCCGTGCGTGAGGAAGCGCCGTGTCGTCCACCTAGCGACGCTTGGCCCCTCGCGAGGGTCTTGAGTCTCGTGTTGATGAAGATGGGCCGTGCTGGGGCCCCTTTAAGCCACGCCGCAGGCCGCAGGTAGGCAAGTCTGGGGACCCCCGTTCCCAGAACGCCGACAGTAGCCCCCGGGCCCAAGGCGCGCCCAGACTTGGCCGTGCTGAGAGGCGAAAGGGCAAGGGCGAAGCATCGCGGGCCCTAACAGCCTGCGGCCTCGGGCGCCGCGTGGTGGTTGATTGGACGTGGGCGGCACTGTTCCCCCACGCCCCCTTATTTTGCGCCCTGCTAGGCGGACTCATAGTTGTACACAGCCGCTCCCCTTCCTGCTGCTCGAAATCCCTCTGCTCTTTCTCCCCTCGAACGCTTGCGCCCGCCTCCAATCCAATCTTGGATCTTCTCCCCCCTCCCCATCGCCATGGCTCCGACGAAGAAGGAGGAGGGGAAGAAGCCTATGCTTCCGTCTTGTTCACCGCCATTGGTGGCCCCTGCCGTCAGCCGGTCGATCGTACTCAATCTAGAGTGCCTGAGCAAGGTCAGCTCGGCTCTGGCCACCACCTTCAACGAGTGCGGGAGGACGACGGCCTGGCCTACTTCTCGCTTCCCCACTGATAGGATAATCACTGAGGTCCATTATTTCGCTGATGCCTTGTGGGCGGGTCTGGTTCCCCCCTTTTCCGATTTCTTCAAGGCCGTCCTCTCTCATTACCAGATCCATATGATGCATCTGGGTCCTGAATCCATCACTCTCCTCTCGGTCTTCGCCTTCGTCTGCGAGGCAATGATGGGCATTCCTCCTTCCGTTGCCTTGCTGCGCCACTTCTTCTCTCTGCGCCTTGTCGACCCTGCCCAATGCTCGGCTTGTGTGCGCTTCGTTGCCGCGCCTGAGACTGCGGCCTTAGGGATCGACTTCGGGCTCCCTTCGCCTTCGGCTGGGTTCCGCGAGCGGTGGTTATACGTCGATGTCGGGGTGCCCAGCCTCCTGCTGTCGAAGCCGACCTTGCCTGCTGTCCCCAATTCGGGCTGGGGCCAGGAGACGCTCGAGAGCCCCCAGCTCGCTTTCGTCTGGCGCCGCTTCGCGCTCTTGAAATCAATCGGGGTGACAGCACCCAAGGTGGTGAAGGAGTTCCTGCTTCGTCACATTGCACCTCTCCAACGCCACTCCCACCGGATGTGGGCCTTCAGTGGGCGTGGTGACCGTATGAGGCTCCAGGAAGAGGACCTGACGCCTGAGGTGCTGAAGACGGTGCTCTTGGTCCTGACTGGTGACCCCAACCCGGGTAGCATCCAGCGGGGAGGGGCCCTGCTGTACCTCTGCCAGAACAGGGACGATTTCGTGAAGCAGATGCCCGTCTTCGATGAATGGGGGCTGCGCCCTGCTGGGCTCCAGGGGCCTCGCGAGAACCCTGTAGTGGTGACCGCCCTTCCTGCTGGTCACGGAGACTCTTCCTCAAGTGGCGGAGCAGGGAGGCACGAGGCGCCAGTGGCTGTGGAGGCTCCCGATGAGGTGACAGCGCCGGATGACGCTCCCAAGGGGGCAGCCCCTGGTACCCGTGCCGCTGCAGCTGAGGGTGGTAAGAAGCCGCTCCCAGTGCCTGGGGCCGAGGCTCCTGAGGCACCAGCTGCGTGTTCTGGCGAGGCGTCTGGCAGCACGCATCAGGCACGCGCCCTCGACGCGGACTGCTACGGTGCTCCGCCTCCGTTGCAGGTTGATCCTTGCGCTCTTCTCTTGGGCCGCTTCCGCGTGGACTTTGAGGCCCTCCAAAGGAAAAGGGAGGCCCTAGGCGATGACTTCCCCTGCCGCTTGCTGAAACGCAGGAAGTACTTCGCCACTGACGAGTAAGTCTTCTCCTTTCCTAGCCTCTGATCCCCTTGTTGCTTTTACTGATCCTCGATCTGCAGGCCCCTTCCGGCCGAACTGGCGGAAACAGCTGAGGTGCCACCTCCTTTGGCTTCGCCCCCTCCACCATCTTTAAGTGCTCCGTGCAGCACAGCCTTGGTGGTGAGGGCGATTGAAGGGGTGAATCGTCCTGAGGCGCACCGTGGCCCCGCACTTCCCGCGATCTTCCTTCGTGGGCCTTCTCATGGCATAGCCAATCTGCCGTGGCCTTCTCGTCTGGTTGGGGACTGCGACGGGTTGAGGCGCCTCCTGCGCCCTCCGTCCGGAGATGGGCTGGTCCCAGGCCGGGCTCCTGGCGTGGGGCGCCCAGCCGTCATGAGGATGCTAGCCCCCAGCCCCCTGCTCGAAAGAGGAGCGCTGGTCTGTGGCCCTCGGCGCCTGCTTGGGGCAGACGATGGCGTGGAAGATGTGCTCGAGCGCGCCCGGGAGCGTCGCGCTCGTCGCCTTGGATTCCTTCGAAGGGCGGCTGGCGCGGTGGACCTGCTCGGGGAGGAGCTTGCTGAAGAAGATGCGCGCCTCGAGGCTGAGGGCCTGCGCTTGGCTGCGGAGAGGCGCGAGCTGGAGGGCGACATCGCCCTCGCGCGCCGTCAGCGTGACCTTGACGACGAAGAGGCGAAGGCGATGCTAGAGGCCTCTCGGGAGGCCCGAGCCCAGGCCGCCGAGGAAGCCCTGGAGGCCAACCGCTGGCGAGAAGCGACGGAGGAGCAGACTCGAGAGCTTCTGGCCAGGTATCGCTCGCTGGAGGAGCAAGTGGAGCTGCGCGAGGGGCCCTCGCATCGATGAAGGTGGCCTCAGGTGACCCAGCTGAGCTCCAGAGGCGCGAGGAAGCGTTGACGCTGGAGGCCGCCGAACGCACCCGCGAGTATGAGCGGCTGGAGACGAGGGAGCGCTTGGTGACACAGGCGGAAGACGATGTCGCCGCACGGGAGGCACGTGTCCTGGAGGAGGTTGGTTGCCTGGCGGCGACGGCGCGCCAAGGCCTCGAGCACGAGTTCGAGAGGAGGCTGGAGTTGATCCAGGTCGAGGCTGAGGGAAGAACCGCAGCCTTGAGGGCCTAGCGGGATGAGGCGACGTGGCGGGCCGACGCTTCCCGGGCCGCCCTTGAGGCAGCGCAAGGGGAGTTGGCTGTGTCCCAGGCCGAGGTGCTCCGTCTTCGCCAGCGGGTGGAGGAGGCTGAGGCCGTCGAGCGCCAGAATGCTGATGAGATACGCCAACGGCAGGTCCTGGAGCACGTGCACGCCCCCATGCTTGCTACGCTCAGGGAGAGAGCTAACGCAGCCTTGGGCAACATCTGCGAGGCGGCTGTTGGCGAGCCGCACACAATTAACTATGCCGGCAACCTGCAGTTCTTCACCGCCGTGGTGACGCAGCTGGAGGCGCGGTCGGTTAGGGCCGACAGGTTGGTCGAGGAGAGGAGCCGCGCCCTGCTCCGGCGCGCCTTTTCCCGTGTCTTCAGCCATCTTCGGAACATGGATCCCCACTTCGATTTTGACGCCGCCATCGCCCCAGTCCCCCAGGCCGTCCGAGGCGACCTGGCGCACTGGGTGGAAGACAACGTTGATGCTCTTGTCAGGACCTTCGCTTCAGACGATGATGACGCGATCGTGGCGGCCGACGAGGGCGGTGCGGTGAACGGCCCCGACGCCGCCGGTGACGAAGCAGACGGTGAAGGCGAGTTCAGCGATGCCAGCGACGGCTCGGGAGGTGCTCCCGAGGATGCATTGGGAGATTTATCCGACTGAACATGTATAACTCCTGTCTTTTTACCCTGCATGGATAGAACTCAGGTGTTTGGGCCTGATGGTCGTGAGAGCATTTTGGGAGGGGAAGCCCCTCATGTAAAACCTGTGTTCATCATACTAGTAGCAGTTATACTGCGTGTGTGCCTGCGCCTGATGGTTGGCTAGTTTACCTTTATTCCGCGCAGGCCCTGAGGCGGCCTGCAGGAGGTCGTGACGTCTTGGGTGTTCTCCAGTTGAATCCTTAGGATGTGAGAGTGTCGCTGGCGGGGGACTTCACAGGCGCTGGCCTTCTTCACAGGCTCTGGGCCTTTTCCTAAACGCAAAAGCTTCACAGGCGTTCGCCTTCTTCACAGGCTCCGGGCCTTCTCCATAACGCGATAGCCTCACAGGCGTTCGCCTTCTTCACAGGCTCCGGGCCTTTTCCCAAACACTATGGCTTCACAGGCGTTTGCCTTCTTCACAGGCTCTGGGCCTTTTCCCAAACGCTATGGCTTCACAGGCGTTTGCCTTCTTCACAGACTCCGGGCCTTTTCCCAAATGCTATGGCTTCACAGGCGTTTGCCTTCTTCACAGGCTTTGGGCCTTTTCCCAAACGCTATGGCTTCACAGGCGTTTGCCTTCTTCACAGGCTCTGGGCCTTTTCATGAAAGGATAACCTCCGCAGGCATCAGAAAGTCGCCCCGAGGGGGTGCAACAGCGGCAGTCTGGGCTGCGCTCGAGCTAGGCCAGGCCCGGCTCGCGAGGGGAGGCAGCTGTGGTGAAGCGGTAACCAGAACACGAGAAAAGGCTCGAACGAGACTAAGCACCCCTCCCCGAACACACGCAAATCTCAAATTCGAATCCAACTTAAATCCAGCGGGGGAAAAAGTTACAACCAAAGGAGAAGTCAATGAAAACAAGCAAAAGGCCGCGTCCGGCACCTAATGTAGTCTTGGACGTCTTCTCACCAGCGCGGAGCTAAGTGCTGTCCACTGGGCGTGGGAGGGAGCCCCAGGGCCTGAGGCCAGCACCCCTGAGACTCCGGGGCATGTACAGCCCCACTCATTATTACGTGAGAGTGTCACGGGGCGGCGAGCTTCACAGGCACTGGGCCTTCTTTACAGGTACCGGCCTTGCTTCATATCGCCAGACGAGGGCCCCGCCTTGCGCCACACTCTAGTGCAACCAACGACGACCGGAAACCAGGACGCCGCCGGCGGGGTAGAGCGGTCGCCAGCGGTTCCCCCGACGACCACGGGTCCTCCGCCAGGGGCAGGCCCTTAGGCACCTTCCCAGCGGAGGGCCTACCTCCTGAGAACGCCTTGCTCCGAACGCCGCGGTGACGCTGTCGAATCTCTGCCCCTCTCCTGCAGCCCCCTGCGCCCCCCTCCTGAGGGGTGGGAGACTGTAGGAGCGGGGCAGCCGTTCGCCGTGGTGACCTGCACCCCCTGCGATTCATGATTAGCGTACGCCTGCTCCTGAGGAATTAGCGGTACCCGATAGTTGTTGCCTCCGGCGTGGCTGGCGGAACCGTCCCGGGGCTCCTGGAAGAACTCAGCTTCTGGTGTCTCGTCCCCCCAGCTCGGGCTGAGGAGCAAGCCTTGTTCGCCCTCGTGAGCGTGCCCTTGGTCCATCATGTGGGGCACGTACTCTTCTGGTGCCATCGTACCGAAGGCTACGCCGTACTGCTCTGCATGCCATGCAGCTCTGCTTGGCGTGCCCACCGAGGGGTGGTTGCGCGGATGCCCGTTGGGGCCATGGGCCGCGCCGAGTCCCTCTCCTTCACGTGCCGGGGGCGGGGGCAGCGCCACCGCCGGTCCGGCGCTGATAGCTTCACTGGTGTTGATGTAGCCTTGGGGCCCGCGGGCACGCGCGGGACCCCCGCACGTTCCGCCCTGGTCCTGAGGCGGAAGCTGGGTGCAGAAGGGGTGAGCCCCCGAAGCGGCGAAGCCCAGGAGCTCGGCAACCCGCTCTAGCAGCACGTCGCGGCCGCCTTCCAGCAGTCTGCACTGCAGCAGCTCTCGGGCCACCGTGAGCGCGGCCCTCGAGTTCACCTGCTCCCGGCGGGTGTACGGTGCCGTGGACGCGGCGTGATTGGAGGCCCTTGCTGCCGACCGCGCTTGTCGCGGCGTGAGGGTTCTTGAAGTCGTCGCGCCGCCCAAGGCCCGCAGCGCTCCCGCGGACCACGAGCTGCCTGGGCGCTGGGTCGCCCGAGGCGAAGCGGCTCAGCTGGCGGGCCACGCCGCCCATGGATCTTGGTTGCCCGCCTGGTCGCCGGAAATGGTGATGACGATGCGATGGGACGCAAGTGGTAGAAGGGTGTATTCCGGCGCACCCCTACCTGGCGCGCCAAATGTCGGATTTCGGGTTCCGGCAGACCCTTAAGGTTCGAACACTGGGGTGCGCGTGGATATTGTGCCCTCTACCTCTCCGTCTCGCACAGATCCAAACTGCTAAAAGAACAGCACAAGAGACACAGGGTTTATACTGGTTCGGGCCACCGTTGTGGTGTAATACCCTAATCCAGTGTGTGGTGTGGTGGATTGCCTCTTGGGCGGATGATGATGAACAATACAGGGAAGAACAGCCTCGCGAGGGTCTGTTCTTGGCTAGGGGGATGAACTGCTAGGAGGAGTTCAGCCGCCCTTCTCTCTCTCTCTCTCCAGATATCTCTACCCTGGGGGTGGCTAGTCCTATTAAGAGGCAAAGGCCCTGGGCCTCTTCCCAAATATTGAGCGGGAAGGGCGCCAACAATTGGCCAATTCGAAGGGGAACATCTGGTACACTTATCCTGATTAAAGTTGGTCCTCGCCTGCCATAGGCTCTGTGGTGACGCCGTTCTGGGCTCCACGATGACCTCCTTCCCACCGTTGGACTGGTCTTGGTCTTGTTGCACCGAAATGGATGCCTTTGCTTGATCCTCTCGCCTGCGCTTGCCCCCTTTGCTCCAAAGAGGAAAGGGGTGCTGCGCGGGCTGGCGCCCGCCTGGCACCCTTGGTCGTCATGGCTTGCGTCATGGGCACCTCGTGAGGTACCCCGCCTTGATCTCTCCGCCTCCTCGTGAGCCAGCCTGTTGAGGCCGTGCCTGAGGAAGCGCTGTGTCGTCCGCCCCGCGAGGCTTGGCCCCTCGCGAGGGTCTTGAGTCTCGTGTTGATGAAGATGGGCCGTGCTGGGCCCCCCTTTAAGCCACGCCGCAGGCCGCAGGCAGGCAAGTCTGGGGACCCCCGTTCCCAGAACGCCGACAGACCGTCCCGCCGCCACTACTAATATATTATATATGTATGAAAATGTCACTTATGGACATCCCCCCCCTAAACTATAGTTGGTACATATATGTAAAAGCAAAAAAAATTGCCCTTCCCGTCTACTAATTATGTTTGAAAATGTCGCTCATCTACATTTCTCTCCCTGTATTAAGAACTTTTTTTTGAATCTTCAGGGGGGGGGGGCTTTGCAGCCTGTTGCAAGATGGGTTCAAGTGAACCAGAGATACAAGGGGGTCACAAGGAGAAGAAATAAAGCAAAAACCCCTCACACCAACAGCACACATGACATGGAGAAACTAAGAGGGCAACACCACACAACAAAACAAAAGCACCACCCAGTATAATCGAACGGCATGGGCCAGCCGAGACCATGCCACGGCACTGCACCGTCGACGCAATCGAAAGACACCGCGCACCGAGACTGCACAACGCTGCGACACCACCTGTGTCGTGGGGTACATTCGAAAGGACACGCGAGGCCGAGACGACACCACGGCACCTATGCACCACCTGCGTAATCGAAGGGCATCGCCTCAGACCAAACCAAGACACTGCACCGTCGACGCAATCGAAAGGCACCGCACATCCGAGACCGCACAACGCCGCGACACCACCTGTGTCATGGGGCATGGTCGAAAGGGCATGCGAGGCCAAGACGGCGCCACCGCACCTATGTGCCACCGGAGAGGCTGCTGGGCACCGCCTAGCAGAGACAAACGAAAGAAGCACTCGAGCACGAACCACAAGAACACCAACGAGGACGAAGCCCTTCAGGAAGGGAAAGACAGCCAGCCCCAAGCCACGGCCCTCCCGGGTGGGAGGAAGCCGCATCCATGGTCGCCACAGCGAAGCCATGAACCTCACGCAACTCGACGGACAAGCGCCCGCCCAAGCCGACATGAGGACAAGGAAACCCTCCCAACCGCCCCCGGCCGCACCCCACGTGGAGAGCAAGCCGCATCCATGGCATCCAGGTTGCTATCTTGTTCGAATTTAGTGTTTAAACCTCTCCAATTTACTGTATGAGTATTGACCAAAAAGAATGACAAATTATGAAGGCTGCAAATGACAATGACAAATTATGAAGGCTGCAAATGACACCTTTGAGTTTGTGCGACGTCTCGGGAGCCTCCAAAAAATTATGAAGCGTCCTTCGTATGCTCGCTTCATAATTGTTGCTCCTCTTTTGATTGTAACACTACGGAGTTCTCAGTTCGAAGAAAAGGACGCAACCACTTCACTCCCATCCACAGGGACACGAGAAAAACAGAGAAAGGAGAAAGAAACAGAGTACTGGACCGAAATCCCTGTCCTCGTCCTGCCGGGGTGCAAAGCTCAGTGAAACCAGCGGATCCGCACACGGTTTTGGGGGTGCCAGCCACGGTCACTCAGTCAGGTGAGGCACGCGGCGACGTTACGACGCGAGCGCGCGGCCAACAGTGATCTTTCTGCTGTCCGAGAGCGCGCGCGCGCCCATCTTATGTGTCGCGCCCTCGCGCTCAGGCAACCCCAGCCGCCATCGCACAGGCACAGCGCGCGTGGCCGTCACGCACACACCCCGGCAGAGATCTCGTCGCCGTCGCGCGATTCCTCGCACGCACGCCGATCTCGCAACGAAGGCGACCGATCACGAGCGCGGGTGCTGGGCAGCAGTACGCGCCCATGCCCCGCGGTGCCGTGCCATCCATGGCGCCGGGCGCGCACGCACGCACGTAGCGCGCGTCTCTGTGTGCGCGCGCCGAAACCGGGGCAAGACTTTCCGGGCTCCTGACCAGACAGTCGGAGCTAGAGGTCGCGGGGATCGATGCTCCGCCCAATCATGCGCCGCGCCATGCAGTTCGTCAATGTGGTATGGCAGACGAAAACATACGGTATCTACTGTAGAGTCGCAGCAGCAGTACGTGGCTGCGAGTCGCTGGCATGACAAAACTGGAGAACATGGGAGGCAGCTGAGGTGAGGTGCCAATGATAACATCGTTTTCAGGGCTGGTTTCTTCCGGAAGAACGGGCGGTCATGTCGCCGCTCCTTGTCCATGCCTGAAGAACGTGACCGGAGGGTAGGGTAGTCTCACGGAGCAGATCGATAGACCTGCCGGCCGGCCGGTATTTGCAAATCCGTTGTCTGCGCGCTTGATGCTGACGGGGGACGCCGGAATCGGATAGCGGCAACGGTGTAGCTCGTGTTCGTACCCGATCATGTGCTGTCGATGGCGAGGGCTCAACTGTATGAGATGTCGAACAAACCCCCTTTTGGTATCACGTACACGCGGACTTTCTATCCTATCTACTCAGCCCAAGTATGTACGTCCAACTTGAATTCGCATGATCGGTTTGAAGGCTACTCTGAGGTTTATGGACTGTAGAAAGGGGTAACAGCTCCCGGGTAAAAAGAAAAAAAAATCTGAAACTTTCAAGAATAAAAATTGATTAAAGATTTGATGTTCTTTTAAAGTTTCAATCACAAATAACATTCGTGGAAAACATTGTTTGGCTAAACTTAACGCAAACACACTAAATCTCTTTCCTCCTCCACAAAAAAAGCTCTTCTCCTCCTGTCGGCGCCGTCGTCGGTCCGCCCCATCTTCGATGGCCTCTAGGCCATGGAGGTGCAGAGGATCTCGGCCCCCCGCCAGCGGGAGGGACCCCGTTCTCGTTCTTATTAGGTTCAGCATCTTGGTTGGGGTTGTGTGACGGTGACGATGTCTGTTAGTAGGAATAATATCTCCCACGTTCTATCACCGTCCCGATGGTGCGTCTAGCATCGTTGGAGGGCGTGTGGAGTTTGTCTTCATCAGATCTCATGGGATTCGGTAGGTTCTGGTCTTCGGTGGATCTGTTTGAATCTGGTCTTCATTCGTCTTTGTTTTGGTGTTTACAAGTTTGATCCTTCTGATCTATGACTTACTTCATCGACGATGATTGCTACTCTGGTGCGCTGCTCCTATGGAGCCTTAGCACAACGACTTCCCGACTGTCTACTACAACAAGGTTTGCCAAATTCCGGTGAGGGAGGGGCAATGATGGTGGCACGCCTTCGGCTAGCTCCAGCGCTTGTAGTCGTCGCTAGGTGGTCCACAGACATGGTTGTACTTTTTATTAACTCTGTTGTTCTTTGTACTGCCATGATTAAAAATGAATAGATTGGAAGTTTCTTGAAAAAAAACATTTGTGAAGCCCACACAAAATAAAAATCACTACTCAAAAGTGCACATAAATTTTGAACAGTGATTTTGTTTTTTCAGACGAGGGATCCTCGAATGTTATTTATTGCTGAAACTTTGCAAGATCATCGAAAGTTTGATCATGCTTGATGTCCCGAAGTTTCAGATTTTTTTTTACTTTTTTTAATTTACTGTTCATAGAGGGTGTAGGGGCACCGAGGTGTTGAAAGTCTTGTCTTGACTGTAGAAAATTTGCGCACATTAATGCCAAGTTTCCCGCCAGCTGCCAGGTTTTCACCCCACGCGCCGCCCACGGCTATAAAAAGATCATCGTCGTGGCCGAATAGCTCACCAAGCTCTAGTTTGAACACCACCTCCTACAACCTCCACCTCCCTCTTCGTAGCCATAGCCGAATAGCCCAAAACACAATCCCCACTTCCCTCTCACCATCGCCATGCCTCTTACCTTGTAGCTAGACTGGGTACTAGTCTCGAAGCAGTGGATCCTGGACGAGGCGGCGGTGGCGGCAGAGAAGCCCAACCTCATCACCGAGGAGGAGGGGAGGAGCGCCTTTACGCGCTGGAGGGCGCATATGGCGACTGTGGGGGAAGAGGTCGAGGGGAGGCATTGTAAGCACTCAAATTGAGTGTGTGCGCATTTTTGAGTTGATGCGACAAGATAAAAAAAAGTAAGGAGGACGCAGATGGTGATTCCATGTTTGCGCACAACAGCCTGGAGTGCGCTATATTCCACATGGTGACTCTGCTAGAGTTGCTCTGATAGATGGCATGGCTGGGGTTTTGCGCAGATGAGAGCCCTGTAAGAAAGAAAGGAAAGGAATAAGGAAAATGTAAAAATAAAATATAAACTAATAAATGGGCATAAAGTAAGAGAAAAGTTCATCAAAATCGTAAAATGCATAAATAAAAAGTAAGAGTAAATATTCGAGAACTTTTAGAGGAATGTAGGAACTGTTTAAATCTAAATTATAAATCAAGAGAACTCACACATACTTTGTGAATGTTAGTGAAAAATACCATCTCTTAATCATTATCATTTCTAAATTATGTGTGATTCTTCTTGAATTTCCATTTTTAAAAGATATTCATGATTTCTGTTGTTTATATTCTGTGTTCTTCAAGGTTCGGCTTTCAATATATTTCCTGGGTATTAATTTTGTATAAATCCGTTATAGGATTTCGTTTTGTTGGGAATTCATTTTTTACTTTAATAAAAGAAATTCTTAATCCGCTCCCTGTATAGTTTTGTTAATTATTTTAGATGATTGGGCTGCCATACCTCTGTCATGTTTCACTGCTACATCACGAGTCATATTGAAGGAAATATGCCCTAGAGGCAATAATAAAGTTATTATTTTTTTTCCTTACATATCATGATAAATGTTTATTATTCATGCTAGAATTGTATTAACCGGAAACATAATACATGTGTGAATACATAGACAAACAGAATGTCACTAGTATGCCTCTACTTGACTAGCTCGTTAATCAAAGATGGTTATGTTTCCTAACTATGAACAGAGAGTTGTTATTTGATTAACGGGATCACATCATTAGTTGAATGATCTGATTGACATGACCCATTCCATTAGCTTAGCACCCGATCGTTTAGTATGTTGCTATTGCTTTTATCCATGACTTATACATGTTCCTTTGACTATGAGATTATGCAACTCCCGTTTACCGTAGGAACACTTTGTGTGCTACCAAACGTCACAACGTAACTGGGTGATTATAAAGGTGCTCTACAGGTGTCTCCGAAAGTATTTGTTGGGTTGGCGTATTTCGAGATTAGGATTTGTCACTCCGAATGTCGGAGAGGTATCTCAGGGCCTTCTCGGTAATGCACATCACATAAGCCTTGCAAGCATTGCAACCAATGAGTTAGTTGCGAGATGATGTATTACGGAACGAGTAAAGAGACTTGCCGGTAACGAGATTGAACTAGGTATTGGATACCGACGATCGAATCTCGGGCAAGTAACATACCGATGACAAAGGGAACGACGTATGTTGTTATGCGGTCTGACCGATAAAGATCTTCGCAGAATATGTAGGAGCCAGTATGGGCATCCAGGTCCCGTTATTGGTTATTGACTGGAGACGTGTCTCGGTCATGTCTACATTGTTCTCGAACCGTAGGGTCCGCACGCTTAAGGTTACGATGACAGTTATTATGAGTTTTGATGTACCGAAGGAGTTCGGAGTCCCGGATGAGATCGGGGACATGACGAGGAGTCTCGAAATGGTCGAGACGTAAAGATCGATATATTGGACGACTATATTCGGAGTTCGGAAAGGATCCGAGTGATTCGGGTATTTTTCGGAGTACCGGAGAGTTACGGGAATTCGTATTAGGCCTCATTGGGCCATACGGGAAAGGAGAGAAAGGGCCCAAAAGGTGGCCGCGCCCCTCCCCTTGCTCTAGTCCGAATTGGACTAGGGAAAGGGGGCGCCCCCTTCCTTCCTTCTCCTTCTCTCTTCCCTTTCCTTCTCTCCTACTTCCCCTACATGGAAGGATTCCTAGTTGGATTAGGAAAAGGGGAATCCTACTCCCGGTGGGAGTAGGACTCCCCTTGGCGAGCCAAACCTAGGGCCGGCCTCCTCCCTCCCTTGCTCCTTTATATACGGGGGCAGGGGGCACCCCATAGACACAGAAGTTGATCTTCGTGATCGTTCCTTAGCCGTGTGCGGTGCCCCCCTCCACCATATTCCACCTCGGTCATATCGTAGCGGTGCTTAGGCGAAGCCCTGCGACGGTAGAACATCAAGATCGTCACCACGCCGTCGTGCTGACGGAACTCATCGAAGCTTTGCTGGATCGGAGCCCGGGAGCGTCATCGAGCTGAGCGTGTGCCAAGAACTCGGAGGTGCCGAATGCGGTGCTTGGATCGGTTGGACCGGGAAGACGTCGACTACTTCCTCTCGTTGCGTCAACGCTTCCGCTTCGGTCTCACGAGTGCGTAGACAACACTCTCCCCTCTCGTTGCTATTCATCACCATGATCTTGCGTGTGCGTAGGAATTTTTTTGAAATTACTACGTTCCCCAACAGTGGCATCCGAACCAGGTTTTTTTATGGTTTGATGTTTTGCACGAGTAGAACACAAGTGAGTTGTGGACGATACAAGTCATACTGCCTACCAGCTTGTCATACTTTGGTTCGGCGGTATTGTTGGATGAAGCGGCCCGGACCGACATTACGCGTACGCTTACGCGAGACTGGTTCTACCGCCGTGCTTTGCACACAGGTGGCTGGCGGGTGTCAGTTTCTCCAACTTTAGTTGAACCAAGTATGGCTATGCCCGGTCCTTGCGAAGGTTAAAACGGAGTCTATTTGACAAACTATCGTTGTGGTTTTGATGCGTAGGTGAGATTGGTTCTTGCTTAAGCCCATAGCAGCCACGTAAAACTTGCAACAAACAAAGTAGAGGACGTCTAACTTGTTTTTGCAGGGCATGTTGTAATGTGATATGGTCAAGACGTGATGAGATATAAGTTGTTGTATGAGATGATCATGTTTTGTTGAAGTTATCGGCAACTGGCTAAAGCCTTATGGTTGTCTCTCTACTGCATAAGATGCAATCACCAAATAATTGCTTTACTTTATCGCTATGCGATAGCAATAGTTGTAAAAGCAATTGTTGGCGAGACGACCATGTGACGACACATTGATATAGATCAAGATGATGGAGATCATGGTGTCATGCCGGTGACGATGGAGATCATGACGATGCTTTGGAGATGGAGATCAAAGGCGCAAGATGATCATGGCCATATCATGTCACATATTTTGATTGCATATGATGTTTATCTTTTATACATCTTATTTTGCTTTGTTTGACGGTAGCATTATAAGATGATCTCTCACTAAATTATCAAGAAGTGTTCTCCCCGAGTATGCACCGTTGCCAAAGTTCATCGTGCCCAGACACCACGTGATGATCGGGTGTGATAAGCTCTACGTCCATCTACAACGGGTGCAAGCCAGTTTTGCACACGCAGAATACTCGGGTTATACTTGACGAGCCTAGCATATGCAGATATGGCCTTGGAACACGGAGACCGAAAGGTCGAGCGTGAATGATATAGTAGATACGATCAACATAGTGATGTTCACCATTGAAACTACTCCATCTCATGTGATGATCGGACATGGTTTAGTTGATATGGATCACGTGATCACTTAGAGGATTAGAGGGATGTCTATCTAAGTGGGAGTTCATAAGTAATATGATTAATTGAACTTTAATTTATCATGAACTTAGTCCTGGTAGTATTAGCATATCTATGTTGTAGATCAATAGCTCGCGTTGTTGCTTTCATGTGTTTATTTTGATATGTTCCTAGAGAAAATTGTGTTGAAAGATGTTAGTAGCAATGATGCGGATTGGATCCATGATCTGAGGTTTGTCCTCATTGCTGCACAGAAGAATTAAGTCCTTGATGCACCGCTGGGTGACAGACCTTATTGCAGGAGCAGATGCAGACGTTATGAACGTTTGGCTAGCTCAATATGATGACTACTTGATAGTTTAGTGCACCATGCTTAACGGCTTAGAATCGGGACTTCAAAGACGTTTTGAATGTCATGGACCATATGAGATGTTCAAGGAGTTGAAGTTAATATTTCAAGCAAATACCCGAGTTGAGAGATGTGAAGTCTCCAACAGGTTCTATAGCTAAAAGATGGAGGAGAATCGCTCAACTAGTGAGCATGTGCTCAGATTGTCTGGTTACTACAATCGCTTGAATCAATTGGGAGTTAATCTTCCAGATAAAATAGTGATTGACAGAATTCTCTAGTCACCATCACCAAGTTAGTAGAACTTCGTGATGAACTATGATATGCAAGGGATAACGGAAACGATTCCCGAGCTTTTCATGATGATGAAATCGATGAAGGTAGAAATCAAGAAAGAGCATCAAGTGTTGATGGTTGACAAGATCACTAGTTTCAAGAAAAAGGGCAAAGGGCAGAAGGGGAACTTCAAGAAGAGCGGCAAAGCAAGTTGCTGCTCAAGTGAAGAAGCCCAAGTCTGGTCCTAAGCCTGAGACTAACTGCTTCTACTGCAAAGGGACTGGTCACTGGAAGCGGAACTACCCCAAGTATTTGGTGGATAAGAAGGATGGCAAATTGAACAAAGCTATATTTGATATACATGTTATTGATGTGTACTTTACTAGTGTTTATAGCAACCCCTCAGTATTTGATACTGGTTCAGTTGCTAAAGAGTAGTAACTCGAAACGGGAGTTGCAAAATAAACAAAGACTAGTTAAGGGTGAAGTGACGATGTGTGTTGGAAGTAGTTCCAAGATTGATATGATCATCATCGCACACTCCCTATACTTTCGGGATTAGTGTTGAACCTAAATAAGTGTTATTTGCTGTTTGTGTTGAGCATGAACATGATTTGATCATGTTTATTGCAACACTGTTATTCATTTAAGTTAGAGAATAATTGTTGTTCTGTTTACATGAATAAAACCTTCTATGGTTATACACCCAATGAAAATGGTTCGTTGGATCTCGATAGTTATGATACACATATTCATAATATTGAAACCAAAAGATGCAAAGTTAACAATGATAGTGCAACTTATTTGTGGCACTGCCATTTAGGTCATATTGGTGTAAAGCGCATGAAGAAACTCCATGCTGATGGACTTTTGTATTCACTTGATTATGAATCACTTGATACTTGCGAACCATGCCTCTTGGGCAAGATGACTAAAACACCGTTCTCCAGTACAATGGAGCAAGCGAAAGATTTGTTGGAAAATCATACATACTGATGTATGTGGTCCAATGAATATTGAGGCTTGCAGCGGGTATCATTATTTTCTGACCTTCACAAGATGATTTGAGCAGATATGGGTATATCTACTTGATGAAACATAAGTCTGAAACATTTGAAAAGTTCAAAGAATTTCAGAGTGAAGTGGAAAATCATCGTGACAAGAAAATAAAGTTTCTACGATTTGATCGTGGAGACAAATATTTGAGTTACGAGTTTGGTCTTCAATTAAAACAATGTGGAATAGTTTCACAAACTCATGCCACCTGGAACACCACAGCATAATGGTGTGTCCGAATGTCATAACCATACTTTATTGGATATAGTGCAATCTATGATGTCTCTTACTGATTTACCACTATCGTTTTGGGGTTATGCATTAGAGACAGCTGCATTCACGTTAAATAGGGCACCGTCAAAATCCGTTGAGACGACACAGTATGTACTATGGTTTAGCAAGACACCTAAGTTGTCGTTTCTTAAAGTTTGGGGTTGTGATGCTTATGTGAAAAGGTTTCATCCTGATAAGCTCAAACCCAAATCGGAGAAATGTGTCTTCATAGGATACCCAAAGGGGTCAGTAGGGTACACCTTCTATCACAGATCTGAAGGCAAGATATTCGTTGCTGAGAATGGTTCCTTTCCAGAGAAGGAGTTTCTCTCGAAAGAAGTGAGTGGGAGGAAAGTAGAAAACTTGATAAGGTAATTGTACCATCTCCCTTATTGGAAAGTAGTTCATCACAGAAATTTGTTCTTGTGACTACTACACTAATTAGTGAGGAAGCTAATGATGATGATCATGTAACTTCAGATCAAGTTACTACCGAATTTCATAGGTAAACCAGAGTGAGATCCGCACCAGAGTGGTACGGTAATCCTGTTCTGAAAGTCATGTTACTAGACCATGACGAACTTGCGAACTATGAGGAAGCGATGATGAGCCCAGATTCCGCGAAATGGTTTGAGGCCATGAAATCTGAGATATGATCCATGTATGAGAACAAAGTATGGACTTTGATTGACTTGCCCGATGTTCGGCAAGCCATAGAAATAAATGGATCTTCAAGAGAAAGACGGACGCTGATAGTAATGTTACTATCTACAAAGCTAGAATTGTCGCAAAAAGGTTTTCGACAAGTTCAAGGTGTTGACTACGATGAAAGTTTTTCACTAGTATCTATGCTTAAGTCTGTCCGAATCATGTTAGCAATTGCCGCATTTTATGAAATCTGGCAAATGGATAACAAAACTGCATTCATTAATGGATTTATTAAAGAAGAGTTGTATATGATGCAACCAGAAAGTTTTGTCAATCCTAAAGGTGCTAACAAAATATGCAAGCTCCAGCGATCCATCTATGGACTGGTGCAAGCATCTCGGAATTGGAATACACGCTTTGATAAGTTGATCAAAGCATATAGTTTTATACAGACTTGCGGTGAAGCCTGTATTTACAAGAAAGTGAGTGGGAGCACTACAGCATTTTTGATAAGTATATGTGAATAACATATTGTTGATCAGAAATAATGTAGAATTATTATGTAAAGCACAAAGGAGTGTTTGAAAGGAGTTTTTCAAAGGAAGACCTCGGTTAAGCTGCTTACATATTGAGCATCAATATCTATAGAGATAGATCAAGACGCTTGATAAGTTTTTTCAATGAGTACATACCTTGACAAGATTTTGAAGTAGTTCAAAATGGAACAGTCAAAGAAAGAGTTCTTGCCTGTGTTACAAGGTGTGAAGTTGAGTATGACTCAAAACCCGACCACGGCATAAGACAGAAAGAGAATGAAAGTCATTCCCTATGCCTTGGTCATAGGTTCTATAAAGTATGCCATGCTGTGTACCAGATCTATTGTATACCCTACACTGACTTAAGCAAGGGAGTACAATGGTGATCTAGGAGTAGATCACTGGACATCGGTCAAAAATTATCCTTAGTGGAATAAGGATATGTTTCTCGATTATGGACGTGACAGAAAGGTTCGCCGTAAAGGGTTACGTCGATGCAAGTTTTGACACTGACCTGGATGACTCTAAGTCTCGATCTAGATACATATTGAAAGTGGGAGCAATTAGCTAGAGTAGCTATGTGCGGAGCATTGTAGACATAGAATTTGCAAAATACTTACGGATCTGTATGTGACAGACCCGTTGACTAAAATTATCTCACAAGCAAAACATGATCACATCTTAGTACTCTTTGGGTGTTAATCACATAGCGATGTGAACTAGATTACTGACTCTAGTAAACCCTTTGGGTGTTGGTCACATATCGATGTGAACTATGGGTGTTAATCACATGGTGATGTGAACTATTGCTGGTAAATCACATGGCGATGTGAACTAGATTATTGACTCTAGTGCAAGTGGGAGACTGAAGGAAATATGCCCTAGAGGCAATAATAAAGTTATTATTTATTTCCTTACATATCATGATAAATGTTTATTATTCATGCTAGAATTGTATTAACCGGAAACATAATACATGTGTGAATACATAGACAAACAGAGTGTCACTAGTATGCCTCTACTTGACTAGCTCGTTAATCAAAGATGGTTATGTTTCCTAACCATGAACAAAGAGTTGTTATTTGATTAGCGGGATCACATCATTAGTTGAATGATCTGATTGACATGACCCATTCCATTAGCTTAGCACCCGATCGTTTAGTATGTTGCTATTGCTTTTATCCATGACTTATACATGTTCCTTTGACTATGAGATTATGCAACTCCGTTTACCGTAGGAACACTTTGTGTGCTACCAAAGCGTCTGGCGTAACTGGGTGATTATAAAGGTGCTCTACAGGTGTCTCCGAAAGTATTTGTTGGGTTGGCATATTTCGAGATTAGGATTTGTCACTCCGAATGTCGGAGAGGTATCTCAGGGCCTTCTCGGTAATGCACATCACATAAGCCTTGCAAGCATTGCAACCAATGAGTTAGTTGCGAGATGATGTATTACGGAACGAGTAAAGAGACTTGCCGGTAACGAGATTGAACTAGGTATTGGATACCGACGATCGAATCTCGGGCAAGTAACATACCGATGACAAAGGGAACGACGTATGTTGTTATGCGGTCTGACCGATAAAGATCTTCGCAGAATATGTAGGAGCCAGTATGGGCATCCAGGTCCCGCTATTGGTTATTGACCGGAGACGTGTCTCGGTCATGTCTACATTGTTCTCGAACCGTAGGGTCCGCACGCTTAAGGTTACGATGACAGTTATTATGAGTTTTGATGTACCGAAGGAGTTTGGAGTCCCAGATGAGATCGGGGACATGACGAGGAGTCTCGAAATGGTCGAGACGTAAAGATCGATATATTGGACGACTATATTCGGAGTTCGGAAAGGTTCCGAGTGATTCGGGTATTTTTCGGAGTACCGGAGAGTTACGGGAATTCGTATTGGGCCTCATTGGGCCATACGGGAAAGGAGAGAAAGGGCCCAAAAGGTGGCCGCGCCCCTCCCCTTGATCTAGTCCGAATTGGACTAGGGAAAGGGGGCGCCCCCTTCCTTCCTTCTCCTTCTCTCTTCCCTTTCCTTCTCTCCTACTTCCCCTACATGGAAGGATTCCTAGTTGGATTAGGAAAAGGGGAATCCTACTCCCGGTGGGAGTAGGACTCCCCTGGCGCGCGTAAACCTAGGGCCGGCCTCCTCCCTCCCTTGCTCCTTTATATACGGGGGCAGGGGGCACCCCATAGACACAAAAGTTGATCTTCGTGATCGTTCCTTAGCCGTGTGCGGTGCCCCCCTCCACCATATTCCTCCTCGGTCATATCGTAGCGGTGCTTAGGCGAAGTCCTGCGACGGTAGAACATCAAGATCGTCACCACGCCGTCGTCTTGTGGAACTCATCGAAGCTTTGCTGGATCGGAGCCGGGGGCGTCATCGAGCTGAACGTGTGCCAAGAACTCGAAGGTGCCGGAGTAACGGTGCTTGGATCGGTTGGACCGGGAAGACGTACGACTACTTCCTCTACGTTGCGTCAACGCTTCCGCTTCGGTCTACGAGGGTATGTAGACAACACTCTCCCCTCTCGTTGCTATTCATCACCATGATCTTGCGTGTGCGTAGGAAATTTTTTGAAATTACTATGTTCCCCAACACATATTGCTTTGATTGAGACAACAACCTGGTTTAAAAAATTTAAGGCACTCCCTCCGATCTGAAATAATTAACGCAACCACTATACAATGTTGTATAGAGGCCACGTCAAATAATTTGGATCAGAGGGGGAACAAAACACCTGGTTTTGAAGTTCTGGGGGAAATCAACTAGATTTATATTTTTTGCTTGACAAATGATATTATAGTTTTGCAAACTATTAAAAAAATGCTGCACGTGTTACATGGTCGATACATTTTCAAGATTATTATGGTGGCTAGGAAAAATCTTTTGAAACCCCGAGTACAACCTATACACATGTCCCATTGCATATCGAAGTTGTGGAGTCTCAAGATTGGTGACATCACTAGTGGCACCTCACTGCCAATAGGAATGTCATCTCCGACCGAAGTATATGCCAACTTAATAACACATAAATTATGCCAAACATGGACCTAATATTGGTGGACCGAGGGGGCAACCATCTTTCTTAGCCATCTAACTATATGTAATGTTTGAGATGGACAAAATGGTAAAATGTGTACAAGAAATCAAGTAGAAGCAACACTATTATCGAGCTCAAAGATAAACATACATGGCAGGTATATAGATTTTTGCCGAGTTGAGGAGCTCACGCTCCTAATGTCATGATGATGGAACCGACAAGGTCCATAGATTGCAACCAAACCCATTGCAGCACAACTCAAACTCCACTTAAAAGTGATACTAGGGGGAGAGTTAAACATTGCGATAATCGGAACAAAACCATAGACAACAACCAAAACACTTATGCAAAGCAACACACACAACTATTGCCCAAAACTAGAAGAAAGTATCACTTATGTATAATGCATAGCTCGAGCATATCATGCAACACCAAGCTCATTAGCTAGCCCCCAATGTTCTTATCAATGAGCCCCATCCTCCATGTTTCGAGAAAAATCAATTATCGCCCTTGAAAATTGCAGCGCCACACTGCAAAAGCCCCTGTTAAGCATATGTTTTCTACATAATTGTTAAGTTGTCTATCCATCTAGTGATCTTGTACATTACGAATGATGTGGTAACAAATTATCAAAACACACTATGTTTCAAGTTTTCTACATAGACCAAATAATTGCAGCAGCACCAACCAAACACCATCCCTCCAACATTGCAGGGACAGCTCAAAATCCAAGAGCTAATCTCTAAGAAGCTAATAGGCACACCTATTAAGCCAGTAGAGCAGTTTACCATACCCTAAAATATCTCACTAATTTGCACTTAAATGAACAAATGATTGCGATCTTCAAGTTCTTGACAACAAAATCACTTATTATCACTATGTTTCTAACCCCTTCTAATCAAAACATATGTATTATATATTAAATCGCAATATGATTTTTTTGAGACACCATGTTAATCCACATCATCCTAATTATTTCGACCGTTGGATTTGCAACCTAGAGGATTATGTCCGTTAGATCTACATAAACATACCTCACCAGTTGTGTCTGTTAGATTTACATAATTGTATCCAAATAGATCACATCCTTTGGAAGGAGTTTTTCATGTCATATTATGTATATCTTTTCATATTTTTCCTACGGTTTTTTTAGAGGAACGTTTATGAAGATGATGATTTTACCGTCAACGTGGAGGTTAGGGCCGGTGTTAGGAATTAATTAGATAGTACCCACATATTGTAACCAGCACATGGTTTGCGTAAATGCCAACAATCGCGACCTTGCTTCCTAACTCTCCCAAACATCGCATCCGATGTTTGTGCCTCTCCAAACTATATATAATGTATATCGTCTTCTAGCAATAAAGTTTATTGCTACTATTCATTCACATTGTTTTACATCGGTAATATGAGAAACATGAGTAAACTTTCCCGCCCAGGAATGACGATCCAAGTGTATAGTCAAAGATCAACCATTTTTGTGGGGTTATTTGGGAAACGTCATTCCAATCATGACATTATTATCACACCTCTCCAACCGCTCCTAATCAAGTTGTATAGTATAATCTAAATACATTATTAGTAGATAGCCAAACAATTACATTAATTTTCAAAGGACCTCTAATCATCCAAATGCTTGTATATTTCCCATTTAATATCTACAGTTTTCATGGCTAGATGCGTGAAAAGTATAGAAATAACTCCAGGTTTTGTCAAAAGATAGACATGTGTACCTTGTTCATTAGACACTCCATACCACTACATTGTTTTTCATGCGAAAAGTAAAATTAATCCTCTAAAAACCTTTCTCTGTTCACGTTGCCTAATTTTTTGACAAAATTTAAAGAATACTTCCTTTACTTTCACTAAACCCTACCATAAGTGAGATTGTCTAGATTTTTCCTTGCACCGGGAAAACGTGAAGTCCCCAATATATTTATTTCTAATAAGGTCTTGCCAAATCTCATGGTCATTCTCAATCTTCCACAACCATTTACTAAGGAGATACATGTTCATAACATGTAATCAACTAACCCAAGCCCAATATAATCCTCATGCTGGCACTCTGGTTGCTAATTAACTAGATGATATTTTCAAGATCCCTCATTTTCCTACCATAAGGGCTTGTTTGGTTTATCGGAAAAGTGGAGGAGAAGCGTAGGGATAGAATGTATTATTTTGGAAGAACTATTCATGCATTTGGTTGAAAGGAATGGAGGGGAAGGAAAATGGAGGCAAATGCCTTTGATCTCATTTTCAAAGAAAAACGTAGGAAACTTACAATCCACTTGGACAACCTCTTAGCTTTGGTATACACAAAGTACAAGATCAAAGTCTTTTGTGACATAATTATATCATAGTTATACCTTTTCATGTGTTTTCACTTTGATTTCATAGTGTTTAGTAGTATTCCGATATTTTTCCTATTCATGTGAACCGAACACGCAATTCAACATTAATATTGTGTTTTTATTCTTTGCTTTGCATTAGTTATCCTTTTATTGTGTTTTCCTATTCCTATGTTTACATAATCCCGTGATCCAAAGATATTGTATATGCTTTCCTCGAGAAATACATATTTTTACTAGGGCCTCTAGGCAGTTTAAACATGAATATCATATAGAAAGGAGCATTATTGAGACATGATTTAAATAAGACTAATCCGCCCCATATAAGTTTTTCTACCACCCAGTTATGTAATTTTCTCTCAACCTTTTCGTTAGTACTTTTCCAGTCTTTATTATCTAGACTAACAAACTTGAAAGAATGGCCACATATTGAAAAGATAATTGACCATCTACATACGTAACATAGTTTTATAATCTTTTATATAATTTTGGACTTTAGTTTTGCCTCACCAAAAATTCAAGATTTCATTATAGTGAAAATCAATTTTCAAACATGAGAGATCCTTGAAAGACATAAATAATTCCATATGCATAACATGATTCGTATTGTCTGGAAACATGAAGATTGTTGTTTGCATATTGCAGGCAATCGATTTGCACTAAATTATGTAATAAATCTAGAAATAAACTTGATTTATTAATGAAATTTTTAAAATCATCTACTACGAATATTAAACAGAATATGGGCCAAATAGACGTCTTGTATAAATGTTTCCTAGTTTAAAAGAGTTTATAATTGGATTATTCAGCATTACAATAACTTTACCGTGTTCATAATTTTCATAACCCTGGACACAAATCTAATATGATTTTTTTTAACATACATTTGAAGAAAAGACTAATTAATCGTATCATATTTTTTCTTAAAATCTAATTTAAAGAAAATTAACGTATTTCTTGTTCTTATGCACCTCATCAACATTTCAGATGACAAGACCTACATTTTTAAGTTCTTTATAAAAGGGAAAACTCATTACCAACTCCACAACAACACTGTTATGGATTACCTCTGTACAAATCTTCAATAACAAATTTTAAAAGAAAAAGTGAACACGTAATGTTGAATTTTACTGGCGTCTATACATTTATGAATAAGAGTGAGAATACCATAACTAAATCAAGCAATACCAAATCTACCATTGTGAGTACAATTCCTGGGAAAAGATAATGAATATCATGACAAATTAGTGGCCAAAATGTATGATAAAACTCAATATGTAGTCCATCAGGACGAGGAATTCTATTATGTTCCATTTGGGAAACACCAGCTTTTATTGTTTCCAAACTAGAAACACGATGAAGAAAAGATCTATCAGCACAATCTAGAGCACAAGGCATAGGACAATCAAGAGATATCTTTAAACTGTATCACCAGCACAATCTATAGAATTTTCCACATCCATCCGGATGGATTTGTCACACACACACACACACACACCTAAAAGGTGGGAGATCGTCGGATAGACTCGAAATAGGAAATGCAAACCAAGCTCAAGCTGTGTGAACAACGCGGCAGAAAATGAGAGGAAAACGTGGAGGAAAAGGCAACCAAGATCCGTGGCACGGCACACGAAACGCATGCGTCATATGGATTTCGACCAACCTACGTCAGTGGATCCAGCTTCTTGCTGCATGGTTCAGTGGATGGATCTGAGAGTGGGAGTGGGAGCTAGCTAGCGCCTTTAAGTTGGCTGGCCGTACCAACGAACAAACATCAGATGCCAATGGCGTACCGGACCGGACTATGGGTGCGCGCGGCAGGTAGGCAGCCAGCACGTCAGAATGGCTGGACGCTCGAGACCGCCATCTGCGGTGTCGCGGCCTCGTGGATGCATGGTCAGATGATCTGCACTGCCACCACGGCAGCGACGAGGTAGCTGCCCTCTCTGCCTACGCTGGTCCGATCCTCTGGGACTGCCTTCTCTAGGCCGTCCTCTCTGCGACAGTGGGACGGGGGACCAAGAAATGCATGCATGAGCAACCGTGACAGGATTCACACCCGTGTGATGCATTATTGGATTGGAGCTGCACTAAACGAGAAATGTCTCTGTTCACAAAGATTAATCCACCATTCATGAGAGAGTAGCCTAGTGTAGACAAAAGAAGAACCGCCTATTCGTCGGATACTTAACAAAAATGATCTCAATCAAATTTTTGAGACGTTAGATCTCCGTCCAACAATCAGGGTTGTGCTATTGTTCATCTTCTTCCACGCGCTGTCCTCCGACCCAGCCCTAACAGCCTCACCCCCCCTCCACTCCCACTAGTAGAAAACAGGCTTTGATTCGGCCAGAAAAGAGCATTAATCCCGGTTGCATTACGAACCGGGACTAATGTGAGCATTAGTCCAGGTTCGAGCGGCTAGGACGCCGTGCAGGCATTAGTCCCGGTTCAAATGGGACCTTTAGTCCCGGTTAGAGCCCCGAACCGGGACTAAAGGGTGCGATGCCCTTTAGTCCCAGTTCGTGGCTCCAACCGGGACTAACCTTTAGTCCCGGTTCGAGCCACCAACCGGGACTAAAGTGATTGAGGCATTAGTCCCGGTTCGTGGCTCCAACCGGGACTAATGCCTCAATTTTCAAATTCTACCCCCCCCCCTATATCGCCATTTCAGTTTTGAAAAAAAAACAAAAGAAAATGATAAAAAATTCAAAAATTAAAATTCTTCGAGATGTAGTTATGTTACTACATCTACTAGCTAGGAAAATTAAAAAACATAAACTTGGACATGTTTTGCAAAAAAGTGTTATGAAAAAGTAAAACGGCTATAGCTTTTGCATACGATATCGAAAAAAAGTATAATATATCAAAATGTTCAGCACGAAAATTCGCATCCGATTTTGACCGCCTACGGCCTGTTTGTAAATTTTTAGAATCCTCAAATTCTAAAAGAAAAAAAAGTTATGCTCAAATTTCAGTTTTTTTTGAATTTGGTTAAATCTTGTCAAACTATGGTCAAACTACTTATTCAAGAAGTATTAGTGGTACTAAATAATTATTCAATAATATTAGTGTTACTAAATAATTATTCAATAATATCAGTGTTACTAAATAATTATTTCAGTTCTTTTGAATTTTGGTCAAATCTGGTCAAACTGTGGTCAAACTATGATCAAACTACTTATTCAAGAAATATTAGTGTTACTATATAATTATTGTTTTTTAGAATAATAGTTTCAAATTCAAACAGTGAAACGTGTGACTTCATACTCAAGCTAAACTCCTGAGGGTTAATAGGATTGACATCTTACTATTGTTAGGAAAACAACAAGTGCAGACTTGGAAACGAGGGTGAATAGAACCCGAAAGTTAAGCGTGCTCAGGCTGGGTAGTGAGAGGATGGGTGACCGGCCGGGAAGTTAGATAATTTAAAATGATGAGGGGTGATTAGAGATTAAATTGTAAAATAATTTAAAAATCAGAAGAATTTTTTTTTTAATTTCAAAAAAATAATTCGAAAAAATTCCTTTAATCACCTAAGGTGAAGCTCCAGGCAGCGGCCACGTGGATGGCCATTAGTCCCGGTTCGTATAAGAACCGGGACTAGAAAACCTTTAATGTCGACCCTTTAGTGGGTTGCGAGCCAGGACTAAAAGCCGCTATAAACATGGGACAAATGACCATTTTTCTACTAGTGTCCTGTAAGGCTTGACAAGTGCCCCGCATCCGTCAAGCTTCGGGCTCGCTCCTGACTTCGACGTTGTGGCATCACTGGCTCCCGCTCGTATAGGGCTCGCATTTGCCATGGAGTCCACGGTGGACCGCAGCCTTCCCGTCTTGGCTTCGGAGCGAAGCTGAAAAAGTACTGACACACAAAACATTTTTAGATACCTGGCGTTTAGCAAAATCAAAAAAAATACTCCCTTCATCTTATAATGTAAGATCTTTTTTGATACTACGTCTTACATCATGGGATGGAGGGAGTACAATCTAATCTACAACCAATGGCCTCCAATAGAAAGTAACCTGTATCAGAGCATCTCCAACGGCGCGCTAAACAGCTTGCAGGGTAAACCCAGCATTTAAGCATGGCGTTTTGCCACGCCCAGTGGTGGCGGGAAACTTCATGGGGAAAATGCGCCAGCTCGCGCGCCATTTTTTGCGCGCCTATAAAGTGCGGCGCGCGCCACGCGCCTTTTGCACGCCTCATCTTCTCCTCTTCCTCTCCCTCTCTGCCACGCGCCGCTCCAGCGCCCCGCCATCGACGCGCCTCCACCGCTTCCGCGCCCCGCCACCGACGCGCGCCATGCCGCGCGCGCCGCCGAGGCGTCCGGCTATCGCGAGTCCGCCACGCCTAACGGCGGCTACTACTCGGAGATACGCTCCGGCGATCTCGGCTCGGCCTCGGCACCTACGGGGGCGGCTTGAGAGCCGCCAGCAGCGTCTGACGCGGCGGCGTGGCGCCTCGGCTGGCCGCAGCGGCGATGAACTTCAAGATGTGTACACGCTCCAGCAGGCTCGGCGTCGCCCGCCGCCTCGTCTGAACACGGCGCAAGACCGTGCGAGCACGCCGAAGCGGCAGCGCCGCCTCCTCGTCGCCAGGGACGCAAGCGGGTCATGGCGAGTGGCGCGGCGCCATCCGGAGGACGTCGCCACGAGCAAGTCTCATGGGCAAAGCGCGCGAGGAGGATCCGCGAAGGCGCCGCGAGGAGCGGTTGGACAGGCGTCGGCGGAAGGCATTGGCGAATGCGCAGTCCGATATCGTTGCAGCAGGTGGGAGGTCGATCTTCACGTCAGAAGATGAACGGTGGTTCGACATATGGCTCGATACCTCGGACGACACCGACGAGGGTGATGATGGTAGCGACTTGGAGTAGTTTCTATCTATGTATACCGTAGTAGTTTCTATCTAGTTGCACCGTAGTTTTATCTGTCTATGCTTTCGAACTATCTATCTAGTTGCACCGATGTAAAATACCTTTGTATCGTTTTTTATCTATGCAATCTATCGTTTTTATTTTATATCGTTTTTAATAATAAAAAAATGTTTATAGAATGGCCTTAGCTGCATTTTCTGTATTGCATTTCGCTATTTCTTTGAAGTCGGCGTTCGTTGCCGCATGCCAAACCAGACTATGGGCGCGCGCTAAAGCTGTTTTTTGCGCGTGGTGCGTTCGGCGTCTGTTGGAGATGCTCTCACGTGAAACACAGAGCTGTAGAGATCGACCATACTTCGCTCATCTCACTTTCACCAGAAATGATACTACAAATCGCTTTGCTGCACTGCTCGTGCTATGCTACTGCTAGGGCTCACGTGCAAGACACACGACACACGTCCAAGTCATCACGGATCCACGGTCCGGTGCCGGTGCCATTCCTGCAATTTCTACCAACTCCAGTGGCCGATCCCGAGCCCCGCTCTCCAAATAGTCCACCCCATCCAATCCGCAAGTTCAACCAAGGCAAACAGCAGCACAGCACAGCAAGGTCGTCGCTTCACTCCAATCCGCTTCGTCAAGCATGTGCAAGGTCATCAACACGGTCCAGTCGCTCGCCTGGCTGCGCCGCGCCGTGCGGAGGTGGCGCTCCCGAGCCGCGGCCTCGGTGCGGCCCAACAAGGATGTGCTCGAGCTAGACGCCGCCGTGCCGGCGGGGCACGTGGCGGTGCGCGTGGAGGGCCGATGCGACGGGGAGTCGTCGTCGAGACGATTCGTTGTGCCGGTGGCGCAGCTGAGCCATCCGGCGTTCTGGGAGCTGCTCCAGCAGGCGGAGGAGGAGTACGGTTTCCCGTCAGCCTCCGGCCCCCTCGCGCTCCCTTGCGACGAGGACCACCTCCGCGACGTCCTCCGCCGCGTCAAGTCCTCCGACTCCAAGGACCGCGGCTCCTTCCGCCGCCGCTGTGTCATGGCGGCGCCGCACGATGACTCGCGGCCGCTGCTGCAGGGGGTGGCCGTGAAGAAGCTCGCCTCGTGAACGATCGGTCGATCGTTCGTTCGTTCGTACGCCTGCTCTCTACATTGCAGAAGCGGGATAGCCGTCTTCATTTGCTCCTTTGCATGTAAGCCGGATGCAGCAGCCAGCAGTACTACAAGTACTACAACTACGCGCGCGCCGTGCCATGCCATCAATGGCGCAGAGTGCTCGCGCTGAAACCGGGCAAGACAGTTACACTGACAAAGCGCCCCGATGCTACTGGACTATCACCCTATCACTCGAGCTGGCATTTTACAAAATGTATATATTTTCTTGTCCTACAAATTAAATGTATATATTCGTGTCCTATTTGCAGATCTGTTGGTTGTACCCTGTACGGTGGAGCGAAAGGTAGTCACCTGCACACAACCAGCTCAAAAATAATAATTTCCTCACAACACGCACGCACTCTCAATCGTACGAACACCGTGGCTGAGGAGCAGAGAAAAGTAATTGTTTTTTTTTTTGGCGAAATGAGGAAAGTACTTGGTTGGTTTGGTTTAAGTCCTACACTTGGTACTCTGATGTGTTCATAGATAACCTGTTCCAAGGAAATCGTCTGGTCTTGCCCGAAAGAACTAGGACGCGTTTGGTAGCCGTAGGAGACGGGCCTGGCTAGGTCGGCTTGGCTCAACCGAGCCTGGTTGAACAAAAACAGGCAAAAAATCAACATCTGCATATTATTTTGTTGCCCAAATCTAGGCCTCTCGTATTAGGTGTGCAATTTTGACATAGCGTTTGGTTGTCTGCATTGGCCCGGCTCATGCAACTAGATGGTGTTTGGTTGTATACGTCGGATATGATTAAGAGCTAACAGTTACACTTAACACACACACACGTGCCTCGCGACTACGGTGGACGGTGACCTCGGCGCCGCGCACGACATGATGAGCACGGAGTCTCGGGCGAGCATTCTTGCCAGCGCCGCGGCGAACTAGTTGCTAGCGTCGCCGCCGCAGAGAAAGTTTGTGCGGAGGACCGCTGAGGCAAAGGAACGGGGAGGAGAAATGAGTGCGTGTCGGACCATGGTGACTATGGTGGACGGTGGCTGTGGCTCCGCGTCCGACACGACGAGCACGGAGTCGTGCGCGAGTGACCCCGTTGACGGTGTGGCGAACTAGTTGCTAGCCTCGTCGCCGCAGAGAAAGTCCACACGGATACAGTGGACAGAGGAGGAGGAATGTAGTCGCAGCGCCATGGCAGTGTCGATAAAGTAGGAAGAGAGAGAGGAGGCCCAGATGAGCGATGCGAAAGCGACTCCAGTAGTAGTAACGCGGAAAGGAAGTCAAGAGGAGCGGCGCCGTCGTCGAGAGGGGCGAATAGGAGGGCTCCGAATCAGAGGACTGAGTAGAAGAAATACAGTGTGCGCGTCATGGCGGATCGAGGAGAGAAGACCGAGATGAACAGTCGTCAAAACAGAAAACTTGCAACAAGAATGTGGTAAGGAACTGCAAGATTAGGCTACTGATCAAAGGAAATTTCAAACGGTCGATCGTGCTCGACGAATTTGACAAAATTTTATCCAAAATAGCTCCAAACGTGAACATAAAATTGAGCATTTACGGTCGACGAAACTACGAACCAATCGCCCGAATGGAACCGTAATATCGATGTGCATTTTTTTGTGTAGAGCTTATCTCGAGTCAAAGCACTGTTGTGTAGATTAGAGGGGAGAAGGAAGAAAGGAGATTTGGGAGCAGCTTAGTGGAGGTAGAAGAAGAAGCACTTACATAGCTCGCATCCCTCCAGTCTACTCTCGTGAAGGGCCCCATCCATGTGCGCCTGATGTGGCTCAGCTCGGCCTGGCTCGCTGGAAACTGCCGATCCGAGCGTTCCCAGCGAGACAGGCCCAGAGTTGCTTTAAAGTTAGTGCGATGCAGGCCCAATAGTGTATGCGGGCAACCAAACAGGCCAGATTCTTCTCGCGCGGACCTAGTTAGACCTAATGCAGGCAACCAAACATGTCCCTAGTGGTTCATGGGAGATTTACGATGCAGTTGTTGCTTCATTATCTTTTTCGTGCCCTGATTTGCGTGGTTGAGACATGGACATGGCACGTGGCTGCGGGTAACCGGACCCTATTTTACAATGTATCTTTGAAGAGGTGGTGCGTGGTGCAGTCCTTGGCATGATGTCAGTAGATCATGGCGATAGCGAAGGAGTGACGACTCGTGGTGCATTGTCCCGAGACCATTGGCCATGCCCAGATTTACCATTGAAGTACACTTGTGTCGGAGGGGGTCGCTGGATTATGAGATTCTAGCAGCACTAGCTTCCCTCACCTTGCAATCTGCACCACTTATGCATCGATGGATGTTCTTGGCTTCATAGACCACTATGGGTGCCCTGCTGCCTGTCTAGTGGGTCCAAGTTTCTTAGTCGCGTGGCTGGGTCCACGTCTTATTCATGTGCACTTGTATCTTCTTCGTTGGTTCGATGACTAATCGGCGAGGATCAATGTTATTTTCTAATATTTTCCTCTGGCTTGGAATAACTTTGCTCTTTGTCGATGCAGGACTTTGTGTGTGCGCGTCAGCATTGGATGTGTGGGTCCTAATTGTGCAGAGGTCCGATGTGTTCTGTTTGTGTTATCACTTGATGCTTCATGATGAGTTAATAAAGAACATCCTTATAAATAAACGGGATAACATACTATCAATAAAACATAATGATAGTTTAGATGGGTTTCTAGACGAGATATGCACCAAAATGGGTACGACGCACCATCTTCCCTCACCCTATAATCCGCGCCACTTGTGAATGGATGTTCTTGGCTTCATAGATCACTCTGGGTGCCTGGCTACTTGCCTAGTGTGTCCAAGTTTCTCAGTCGCGTGGCTAGGCCCGTGTCTGAATCGGGTGCACTTGCATCTTCTTCGTTGGTTCCATGACTGATCGGTGAGGATCACTGCTGCATTTTATATTATTTTTAATATTATCCTCTGTCTTCGCGCAACTTCGATTTTGTATGACTTTGCTCTTTGTTGGTGTGAGACTTGTGTGTGTGCGCCAGTGTTGGATGTGTGGATCCTAATTATTCAGAGGTTGGATGTGTACTCTTTGTGTTTTGTATCACTTGATGCTTCATGATGAGTTAACAAAGAATATCCCTATAAATAAATGGGATGGCATTCTATCAATAAAATACTAGATAGTTTAGACGGGTTTCTAAACGAGATATGCACCAAAATGGGTTTGACGCACTAGATACCAATGCTTTATCATTTACAATTAATTTTTATATTCATAGATGTTATTCTTTTCAAAGTTTGGGGCTTTGTCAACTTTGTAGGAAATAGACAATACATCTGTTCAAATTATTTTTAAATTTTGTCTCTCCATCCACATTTGCGACTTGATTCAGGATTGGCTAAGCCTAATTGACATTAACATTGACTCCTGGGCCAACTTTCACTCGGTTAAGGATTGGTTGTGTTCCGATATTCATCTCTAGAACGTCCAGGGGCATGACATATCGCGCTTGCTAGTTTGTTCGGCAATATGGACAAAAAATCCATGAGATTCTTTTGAAATAATTTCAACCATGTCACCAAACATTGGTACAAAGATTTAACTAGAAGACGTGGATGGATTATCCATAGGGCTAAGCACTCGAGCTATGTCATACAACGAGAGTGTACCTTTTCGTTTGTTTTCGAGCCTTCGGAGCATCCTTATCTAGCATGAAACACACCTCGACACTAATCACTATGGAAAAATTTATTTTTAGAACATTTATTCAAAATAAAATAATAATATTGTATGAAAATTCATATAATAGGAACACCATTATCATTTGGCAGAAGTATATGCAGAAGACTCTAATATGGAGTGAAGATAAAGACGCTCATCTCTCTACAATTTTTATTGGTCAATAATTATTTGTCAATGAGAATATAATGGTTAGAAAAAAATTAGATAATATCTAAATAATTAGACTACAAGGAATACTATTGGTCTTCACATTTCTAAGATCTCATTTGATTATGTGTGAGAAATAAGCAATCAAAAACTTCTCGTCCACATAGAACAGACAGGAAGATATGTCTTTCTCTAGAAACCCTTCTCCATAGTGTCAAGGATGTGTCATGAGATGTTGGTACTTTGGGAGAGGTGCTGGCGGTGAGGCATCATCTTTAACTACATCGAACGACTACATATTGGTCATAGAGAAATATGACGAATAACATAATCTTGCCTTCAGAATTAACGCGCGGCCTCGTATGGTGCCTCCAATTAGTAATACTAGATAGGAAGTGCTGCTTGCCGCACCCCACCCGGTCAAGTTTCATCCAACCCGGTAGTATACACATGATGCAAAGGTAGAGTAACAACAAACACATACAAGGAATTATTGAGACCATTGACTCAACATTAGGATTTCTCATAGAAACATGAGGAAGCAAACAATTACTAATAGTAGTGGTTCAGTTGATTACATCTTTTGAGCATGTCACTGAAAATGCAGCATGATATAACTAAAGAAAGACATATATTCATGTGCCACTTCAGGAAGAGGTAGACACACTGGCCTAGCAGCTTCTCATAGTGACGATTCCTATTAGAGGTTCATATAATGTAGCGTGAGACACCTAAAGCATCGTTGTTCATATACCAAAAGCTGGCCATCGTGGTTGTCACAGCTAACTTATGTACACTGCTTTCATACTGCATAGTACAGTAGTAAACTAAACCTACAAATCTGTAGCGAGAACTGATCATTCGGCACCAAATCCCTATCAATGGAAAAACTATGTTCAAACTGTTAGCAAAGAATTATGTAAATAATAGAAATGAATTTGTTAGATCAATGGAGAGCATGCATAACATGAAAAAAAATGCACATCAGCAAACATAGCGCATCAACTGCCATAAGTGAAAACTAAACCTACGGCTCTCTCTGTTGGGGTACTGTTTTTAATAGATCATCTCTAGTAGCTTGCAACGGCACATTTATAGCATACCTAAGTATCACCAATACATCAATGTGATTAATCAAAAGGATTAAGATGTCTCAAAAGAAAAGCATACAGTCTATGAAGATCTAATGTAAGTTCAGAACACATACAAGTCAGTGCCTCGAAGCTACAACATATGTGTGCTTGTGGCTACCTCCATTGTCAGGCATTTTCATGCATACAATAGGCAACCATGAGATAAGAGAAAGAAACACAACAACAACAATAGACAGAAGCCCATCTGACTCATTCCGACTGAACGCGTGCACATGCCAAATTGACCACATCTAAAGGAGATAAGTGGGAAATAACTGGAGAACAATTATGGAGCCCTCCCTGTTATGGAGACCTTCCCGGAGATGCCGACCTCGACCATGGCATTTTTTATGTTGTCTTGTCTTGAGCATACATCCATAGAAAAAGAAGGCAGTATTGTTTGTCAACATCCCATATGCTAAACTATTGGTAGGATGAATGGATTTAGGGGACATAATCAATGCACATGAAACTCTTGTACATGAAGTAGACGCATCTAGATGTTGGTTATTGGTTGCAACTTACAGTAGTATGCCCAGAGATGGTACTCGTGTTGTCGATAATGGCACTCCTGGCTCCCTCCACCTCAACATCGTTGCTCTCTGATCTCCTCCAAGCCTCCCCAATTTCGCCCTCTCAGTCTGAAATGTAGACTGCAGTCCTGCACCACATTTTTAGTTATTCTAATAGAAACAGAGATAATGCAGTTAATCTTAAGAACTGTAATTCCTAGCTTATGAGGAGCATGCATGATCTCAATGAAGTTATATATACATTGGTGATGGACCAGCCGATGGCCAAGGAGATCTCCAGAATGTGTCTCCTGGTCAGCAAAGCCAACCAAGAAAGCAAAGGGAACATAGGATCAGGTATTGCATGCAGCAAGAAACAAAATGAGATTGAGAGAATAACTACAAAATGCCATGTCAATGATCCTAAACAGTCACCTCAAGGAAACCAGATCCTACCGACGAAACCAACATGCCACTCTCCACCAGTACCTCACCTCTAGTGTTGTCCACGCCTCGTGTGTCCGGGTTTTTCACGAGGTGATGCACCTAGTTAGTTGTAGTCGTTGGTCTTGCCAACTAAGCCTGTCGCAAAATTATATAAAAAATCATCACAAGTGAAGGAAATAGGAATCATAGTTTCTAGATCAAGAGAAGAAACGACTAACAAATGCCATATATGCATTATTCTGTAGTCAGAGACATTAGAAAATATTTAATCAAGACACAAGGCTAATAAGTCAAAAAGTTATGTTGTGGTTGCAGGAACATAACGTCGTAATGGTGAAGGCTCGAGTGGTATAAATCATTAATTAAATGTCTTTTATCATGTTTTTTGGCAGGCTTAAGATCACCAATTCACCATGGATGCATATCTGTCGGGTCATTAGGAGTGCGACCAACGGTAAACTAACATCAAAGGAAGAAGCCTGAACAATACAAAACAGAAATTGAAATGTACTACATCTTCCAAAAGGATGACTAACACCAAATCACATATTCAATCTGCATCTGCTCTTAAATATAAAGTAACAACTAAAAGACACAAGAACTCAACACAACAATCAACAATTAAACATCTTCTTGTCGTATAATTACAAACTGGAAGCTACGAGCAAACACGACAGGCAAATAAATCTAACACCTAAGAAAAACACTTTGATTTCATTGAACTGCAACCACGATAGGCACAGATCCTCCCTTTATTTTCCAACCAGCCGTGTGATTTGTTTAACCCTCAAGACAAATGACCAAAGCAGGTATTAATAAAAATAGACTAACAAATAGATCATTTAATTACTCTAACCAGATCCAAGCACCTAACGGACCCATCCATAACAAACTACCTAGATCTATGCGCTCCAATGGAGAGAAAAATGCAACAAATAAGAAAAGAAGCTCACCAACCAGAAGCATGAACGATGCAGTCTCTCGAAGTAGCAAAACATGGTAGGCCGATTGAAACCCTGAAGAAACAGAAGAAACGACGGCAGCAACGAACCTACATCAAGAAAAGAATCAGAAAACAGGAGAACCAAACAAAACAATTGTCAGTAAAACACCAATTCCTCATATATAATTAGAAACTGGAAGATAGGAGCTGACAGGATAACCAAATTAATCTAGCACCCAGAATAACATCTTGATCCACAAGACTACAACCACAACAAGCATAGACCTTCTGTGCTCTTTTGTAATCAACCATGTGACCCCCTATCCATTCCTATGATTACATGGCTATGCAAGGACCAAATTAATCCATCGCTTGAGGACAATACTATAATACAAACAACTGCAACCACAACAGGCATAGACCCCCATGTTCTTCTTGAACAACCATGCAACTCCGTGACCGCCAAGGCAACCCACTATTACTATTTTATAATTCACTAACGGAACTCCGGACCAAAAATTAGTAAATGGATGCTCTCCAGGTTAGGATACAATACTGCTAAACTATATTTGCTACCCCACCTCAACTATCACACCTCAGAACCTACAACCCGAATGCTCGAAACCTGTTTTTTTACTTCCTCACTGATAGTGTGTTAATTCACCACTATCTAGCCCCTAGCCCTGCACCATTTTTCATTTTTGATTGTTAATTCACCCATATTGCCCTGCACACCAACCCAGCCAAAGAAACATAGCCAGCGAACAAAGGAAGAATGCAGAACATCTAGTGTGTTTAACTGATAAGCTTGATCAAACACCGTTAAAAGACTTCCTTAAAAAATAATGTCGAAGCAATGAACATGAATAGTCGGCCAACACTTATATATAAATTCTAAACATGGGACAAAAATTAGTTTCATGTGAAAACTGAAGGGAAGGCACATGATGTAAACTTCTGACAATATAAACAATATTCTCATTCATAAAATTCTAAAGTTACTGCCGCCTATACGAATAGGATGGCATTGGTTAGGTACACTGTACTTCCAAAGATGACCGGGAAAAAATACAGCATGAGAGAGATACCTTGTTAATTAAACAAGCTCAGCCAAGATAGTGAGATGAGATCTCCTACTTCTCTACAAAATGCAGGGTGAAAAAATATACAACGCTTGTTGTAGTTATCAATTTCTCATTAGCAAGTACAACCATAGGTATATGAACCATGGTCCAGACCAGATCAGTGAGAAGCTTGAGATTGCTCTGAGATTATTAGTATTAACTATACACACATCAGAGTGACAAAAGGCTAGGATATACAGCAACGCAAGATAACATCCTTCAAACTGGTAGCTAAGAAAAAAATTACTGACATCAGTCATCAACTCCTAATTACTGTTGCAAAATATCCAAAACCAGCTACTTGCTCAAATGTTGCAACCATTCTGCACCAACATCATCTACTTGCTACCATACACGTTGCTGCCACTCAACCGTTGGGAACTTTTGATAAGAGACTATTTTTTTACACCATTTGTAACATTTTGATCCGAGAGGCATATTTTTTTGAATTCTGGGATACACCCTATACAGTAAGCAAGAACAGTAGACAAATAAAACAAAAAGGCCAGATTTGCCCATTAGTACCAACCTTTATCATGTTTCATTAGAATAACAGGGCAGGATCGACTGAAGAAATCTTTCTCTTGAGTTTCTTGTCCTTGGTCGTTTCCAGAATCTAGGCACAAAATAAGTTAGAAGGATGGCAGACATGAAAAGAAATAATAATGAAAATAGAAAACAACGTACAGAACACATAGTTAGAACAAGTAAAATGTTGTATATGAAATGAGCTAAACAACAGAAAGTCAAAGGAGAAAGGTAGAACCTTGGCAAGAAGAAAGGCAGCACACGAGGCGGCGAGCCGGCGTAATAGCAACAGGACCTGGAACACAAAAGAAAATAAGTATCCCGAGATGATAGATTGGCAGGATAAGGAACTGAATCACAACACACAGATTCTTTTCTTGCACAGAACGATGCTTGCAATACCATTTTTTTTCATTAACAACTCTGAGAGTGCATGGTCATAACAAGCTGATCTAGCACAAGATACAGCAGGCAATACAAACAAACTAGACATAGGCACCGCAAGTACACAATAGAAAAGACAAACCAAAAGGGACACAATAATTATGCAAGGCAGGATGAAAACAAAATAAATCTGACAAAGGAAGCAAACCACTATACATACCACAAAAAACAACAGATAAGATTGGTGTTCAGAGTTTGTGTGAATATTGAGATAAAGATGATCTGCCTTGTGTATAAACCACTATGCAACAGTAAAACAACTGAATAAATTGCTGATAAGCTTTTTGCATCTTCCAATCTTAAAGCCCTGGAGCAAGGAGCAAGCTGGCCACATTTTGTCAATCTTCCAAACTTGAAGCATATCAAACAGAAGCAGCAGGGGGTACTTACAAATTGAAGAATTCAGGAAGCATCTTCCCCTCTACCAGGAACATGTTAACAATTTAGAGCAAGTAGTCATGGATATGTACATCAAGCCTGCACGACCCACCACCAGAAATTAACTGAGAAAAGGTAACCGATTTCATCCCAAGAACACATCAAAACATTGAACACCTTGTGTGCGGACGCTCAAAAAGAGGAATGAGTGCGACGTGGTGGTGTACCTCTGTGGAGAATTCAATCTGGGCAGGCTCGTCTCTGGTCACTAACATCCCCATGCCCTTCTTCTCCATCCCAACGAGAGAGAGAGAGAGAGAGAGAGAGAGAGAGAGAGAGAGAGAGAGAGAGAGAGAGAGAGAGAGAGAGAGAGAGATGAACATGAGCCCTCCTGACAATGAAGGAGAAAGGAGGAGCGATGGGGGAGAACCTGCAGCGGACGTACAACAAGGAGTGACGAGGGGCGCAGCATCGAGTGCCTGCTGCTGGCGCTCCTCGGCCGCGCGCACCGTCTGGCCTTCAACTTGGCCGAGCCCCTTGAGCATGCCGGGGTCGCCCGCGCAGCCGATGGAAATGGCGCGCATCACCTGGCCTCCTCCCGTCGACGCGCCAGCAGGTGGCGTCGGTGGGCCTCCGATGGCTGGCCTCCTCCCGTCGATCCGCTTGGCCTCCTCCCATCGACAGTGCGGTGGCGTGCTCCTCCGAGAATAGCAGCGCCAACTTCCTCTCCCCCAGACGACGTGACACGCGAGCTCGATGGGAAAGTGGCGGCGCGAGCAGCAGGTCCTCCATGGCGACCGCGGGGCGAGCAGCAGAGAGAGGCACGGGAGCGGGACAGAAAGAGGCGGCTAGTGTTCTCACGAAGGGGATGAATGGGAGCGCAAAGAGGCAAGCCGCTGCCCTCCCCCACCCCATAGTCGCACGGGCCAACCACAGCCCACCACGCACGAGGCCTGGACGCGAAAAGACCGAAATACCCTCGGCGGGGGGCAAGATTTACGTGCGGTGGCACGGGATATTTACCGCCGGCGTGCGCGCAAGCTGGACGCACATGCCGCACCCGCACACCCGCTCGCTGACGGACGCGGCCCACCCGCTGGGACCCCACAGGCCAACGAGAACCGGTCAAACGAAAGGAGTAATCGACAGCGCGAGCCAGACGGGATCAACCATTCTACAGGGGCCGGGGATTCAATCGGACGACCGACGTTCTCCCACCGCTCGATCGGACGCCCGAAATCCCATCAAGCAAATCGATCCGACGGCCAAAATGCTCTAATCGCTGAGAACGCTCAGGTTTCGATCCGTCTCATGTTTCTGGATATGAAATCGTTTTTATCATGTTTTACAGTTTATTTTTTATGGCGAAGGGGAGATATCTAGAGAACTTTTCGACCGCTATGTTTTTAAATTTTCATAACTTAAACCACGTATCTGGCATTAAAATACCCTTTAACATTACATTTGTAGAAAACACCAATCAATCTTATCATAATTCTTATTAAGATTTATTTTGAAGAAGACTTCATTTTTCTTCTGTTTATGCATTTCATAAGGCCACACCTATTTTATTAGTTTCAAGAACAACTCGATTATTAATAATTTTAGTAAAATTTGAAATAACACATTAATATGAAAAATCGACCTGTAATGTTGAATTTTACTAGCATCTACACATTTAGGATTAAGAGTGAGAATTCCATAATTAAAATCTTGCAATATCCAATCTACAATGGTGGAATTCATGGAAAAGGTAAATGAAGATCATAATAAACTAGGCCAAAATTTCTCATAAATCTCAATAGGTAGTCCATCGGGATGAGGAATCCTATTATGTTTTATTTGGGAAGCACTAGCTTTTATTTATTACACACTCAAAGCACTACGAAGAAAAGATCTATCAGGACAATCTAGAGCACATGACATAGGGTAATCTAGATATGTTTAAAATTGTATCAGTAGCACAATAACTAGAACATTTGGTACAGGTGGTTCGCTGTCTACAAAAAACACAATAAATAGATTATTCCATATCTAATAATATGTATTTTTCATTGTATCAGCAGAACATTCTAGAGCATTCCATATCCATTCAAATGGATTTTTTGCAACGAAACTTTCGATCTATTCATCGGCCATTAAACTACAAAGAACACATAAAAAGCAAAAATTACATCCATGTCCATAGAGCATCAAGCGACGACTACAAGCACTGAAACAGGCTAAAGGTGCGGCGCCGTCGTCGTCCCTCCCACATCGGATTCAGGCCGAACTTGTTATAGTAGGCAGTCGGGAAGTCATCGTGCTAAGGCCACATAGGACCATGATACATCTCCAACGCATCTATAATTTTTGATTGTTCCATGCTATTAAAGTATCAATCTTGGATGTTTTATATTCATTTACTAGAAAGTTTATATCATTTTTTGGGACTAACCTATTGACATAGTGTCTAGTGCGCTTGTTGTTGTTTTTCTTGTTTTTTTACTTCGCAGAATATCAATATCAAACGAAGTCCAAATGCCACGAAACTTTTTGGATATTTTTTCTGGTGATAAAGGAACCTGGAAGCTTCTGCCGCACATGAGAGGTGGCCCATGCGGCCCACTAGGCACCAAGGCGCGCAAGACGCCCCCGACGCGCCCTAGTGGGCAGTGAAGCCCACGGGAACCGCCTTACATTGCCCTGACTCTATAAATATTCTAAAATTCCCAAAACCCTATGAGAGTCGACGAAACACTTTTCCAGCCGCCACAAGTTCCAGAATCACGAGATACAATCTAGAGGCCTTTTTCGGCACTCTGCCGGAGGGGGCAATGATCATGGAGGTGTTCTTCATCATCATCTTTGCCCCTTCGATGATGCGTGAGTAGTCTACCAAAGACCTACGGGTCCGTAGCTAGTAGCTAGATGGATTCTTCTCTCTTTTTTATCTTCAATACAATGTTCCCCTCGATGTTTTTGGAGATCTATTTGATGTAACTCTTTTTTGCGATGTGTTTGTCGGGATCCGATGAAATGTGAGTTTATGATCAGTTCTATCCATGAATATTATTGAAGTCTTCTTTGAACTCTTTTATGCATGATCTTTATAGCCTCGTATTTCTTCTCCGATTTATTGATTTGGTTTGGCCAACTAGATTGATTTATCTTTCCATGGGAAGAGGTACTTTGTGATGGGTTCGATCTTGCGGCGCTCAATCTCAGTGACAGAAAAAGACATGACACGTATGTATCATTGCTATTAAGGGTTACAAGATGGGGTTTATTCATACGTGATTTTATCTTGTCTACATCGTGTCATCGTTCTTATTGCATTACTCCATTTTTCCATGAACTTAATACACTAGATGCATACTGGATAGCGGTCGATGTGTGCAGTAATAGTAATAGATGCAGGCAGGAGTCGGTCTACTAATCTTGGACGTGATGCCTATATACATGGTCATTGCCTTGGATACCGTCATGATTATTCACTTTTCTATCAATTGCTCCACAGTAATTTGTTTACCCACCGTATGTTATTTTCTTGAGAGAAGCCTCTAGTGAAAACTACGGCCCCCGGTCTATCTTCCTATCATATTAAAACCAAAATACCTTGCTGCAATTTTTCTTTATTTTATTTTATTTTGTGTTTTATTTAGATCTATTTATCAATTCTCATACAATTTAATCTATCTCAATACCGTGGAGGGATTGACAACCCCTCTTACGCATTGGGTTGCAAGTATTTGTTGTTTGTGTGCAGGTTATGTTTACATAG
This sequence comes from Aegilops longissima, assembly GCA_021605205.1. Lineage (NCBI taxonomy): Eukaryota > Viridiplantae > Streptophyta > Magnoliopsida > Poales > Poaceae > Aegilops > Aegilops longissima. The sequence goes on from CM038677.1 coordinate 765,334,199, forward strand.
TGTTGCTTGGTGCCCCTACTGGATTGATAAGCTTGATTTCGTAACCGAGGGAAATACTTATCTTTGTTGTGCTGCATCATCCATTCCTCTTCAGGGAAATACCAACGCAGATACAAGCAATCAGACCAGCGCACAAAAACAGCAACTGTCGCCAATGAAGAGAAGTATAGATCGAAAGGATCCAACATATAGACACACGAACAAAGATGAACAAATATTGGATCCAAGCAGATTCACTGAAGACCAGCATCAACCGAATCCCACAAGATATGCAGGACATACACCTTGACCGCCATACAACGATGCTAGACACATCATTTGAATAGCGGCTAGGCCAGGATAATCTTATTCCATCTTTAGGGAGCCGCCACTACCTCATCTTCCTAAGCATGACGCAAACCCTAAATGAACTCACAAAAACACCTAAAAGCGAAGCCAGATCCCTCCCGCCGGCAAGGGTCAGTCCACCGTGCCTCCATGACCTAGGGCCCCTAAAGAGGAGGCAGACCGGCCGGAGGCAATGGAACCCTAAACTTTTTTCTTTCTTCGGAAGGAGGTGGCTGCTGTGTTGCACACCTTGGATTTTGGTGTCATCCAAATGGATTTGTCAAGGGACACACCTAAAATCTTGGATCATCGGATAGACTCAAAACGTGAAATGCTAACCAAGTTGAAACTATGCTCAGCCATGAAGTGGCATGAAAGAGTGGAAAAATGGAGATTTAGTATAACTACACAAAAAAATTCATTTTTTCTCTGTTTCGGTAGCCAGGTGGACACCAAATGTCCACTCGTGTCAACCGGCGCGCCAGTACATGCTACGCGCGTGACACATATTACATTTTTCTGTATCCTTTTTTGATTTAAATATATATATGGTTGCCAAAAGTCTGTTCCATTAATTAAACTAAAAAACATAACTAAAGATTAAATAAACCCCAAATCTAACTAGGGTGGCCACTGGAGCACGTGGTGGCGCTGGAGCCTACTGCTCATCCTCGTTGTCGACGAGGTCGATGTAGGTTGGAGGCGACCATGGCCACACTAGTGGTGGTGGTGGCGGTGGCCCTACCGCTAGTCTGCACAGTGGCATAGATGGCGCCTCCTATGTCTCGTGTTGCTGCTCCTACAGGCGCTCCTCCTCCGGCTCTGGCGTCGCTAGGAACATGGTGAAGGAAATATGCCCTAGAGGCAATAATAAAGTTATTATTTATTTCCTTATTTCATGATAAATGTTTATTATTCATGCTAGAATTGTATTAACCGGAAACATAATACATGTGTGAATACATAGACAAACAGAGTGTCACTAGTATGCCTCTACTTGACTAGCTCGTTGATTAAAGATGGTTATGTTTCCTAGCCATAGACATGAGTTGTCATTTGATTAACGGGATCACATCATTAGGAGAATGTTGTGATTGACATGACACATTCCGTTAGCTTAGCACACGATCGTTTAGTATGTTGCTATTGCTTTCTTCATGACTTATACATGTTCCTATGACTATGAGATTATGCAACTCCCGTTTACCGTAGGAACACTTTGTGTGCTACCAAACGTCACTGGCGAATCGGGTGATTATAAAGGTGCTCTCAGGTGTCTCCAAAGGTACTTGTTGGGTTGGCGTATTTCGAGATTAGGATTTGCCACTCCAATTGTCGGAGAGGTATCTCTGGGCCCTCTCGGTAATGCACATCACTTAAGCCTTGCAAGCATTGCAACTAATGAGTTAGTTGCGTGATGATGTACTACTGAGCGAGTAAAGAGACTTGCCGTAACGAGATTGAACTAGGTATTGAGATACCGACGATCGAATCTCGGGCAAGTAACATACCGATGACAAAGGAACAACGTATGTTGTTATGCGGTCTCGACCGATAAAGATCTTCGTAGAATATGTAGGAGCCAATATGGGCATCCAGGTCCCGCTATTGGTTATTGACGGAGGCGTGTCTCGGTCATGTCTACATTGTTCTCGAACCGTAGGGTCCGCACGCTTAAGGTTTCGATGACGGTTATATTATGAGTTTGTGTATTTTGATGTACCGAAGGAGTTCGGAGTCCCGGATGTGATCACGGACATGACGAGGAGTCTCGAAATGGTCGAGACATAAAGATTGATATATTGGATGAATATATTCGGACATCGGAAGAGTTCCGGATCGTATCGGATAAAAACGGAGTACCGGAGGGGTTACCGGAACCCCCCCGGGGGTTAATGGGCCACATGGGCCCAAAGTGGAGAAGAGGAGGGGCGGCCAAGGGCTGGCCGCGCGCCCCCTCCCCCTCTGGTCCGAATAGGACAAGGAGAGGGGGGGCGGCGCCCCCCTTTCCCTCTCTCTCCCCCTTCCCCCTTGGGGAGTCCTAGTCCAACTAGGATTGGGGGGGGGGAATCCTACTCCCGGAGGGAGTAGGACTCCTCCTGCGCCCTCTCCCTGGCCGGCGCACCCCTCCCCCTTGGCTCCTTTATATACGGGGGCAGGGGGGGCACCTTAGAACACACAAGTTGATCCTTGAGATCGTCCCTTAGCCGTGTGCGGTGCCCCCTTACACCATATTCCACCTCGGTCATATCGTAGCGGTGCTTAGGCGAAGCCTGCGTCGATAGAACATCAAGATCGTCCACCACGCCGTCGTCTTGTGGAACTCTCTCCCCGGAGCTTTGCTGGATCGGAGCCCGAGGAGCGTCACCGAGCTGTACGTGTGTCAAGAACTCGGAGGTGCCGGAGTAACGGCGCCGGGATCGGTTGGATCGCGAGGAGAACGTACGACTACTTCCTCTACGTTGTGAACGTTTCCGCTTCGGTCTACGAGGGTACGTAGACAACACTCTTCCCTCTCGTTGCTATGCATCACCATGATCTTGCGTGTGCGTAGGAAATTTTTTGAAATTACTACGTTCCCCAACAGTGGTATCAGAGCCTAGGTTTTTATCGTTTGATGTTATGCACGAGTAGAACACAAGTGAGTTGTGGGCGATATAAGTCATACTGCCTACCAGCATGTCATACTTTGGTTCGGCGGTATTGTTGGATGAGATGACCCGGACCAACCTTACGCGTACGCTTACGCGAGACCGGTTCCCTCGACGTGCTTTGCACACAGATGGCTTGCGGGAGACATCTCACCAACTTTAGTTGAACCAAGTGTGGCTACGCCCGGTCCTTGCGAAGGTTAAAACGGCATCAACTTGACAAACTATCGTTGTGGTTTTGATGCGTAGGTAAGATGAGTTCTTGCTTAAGCCCGTAGGAGCCACGTAAAACTTGCAACAAACAAAGTAGAGGACGTCTAACTTGTTTTTGCAGGGCATGTTGTGATGTGATATGGTCAAGGCATGATGCTAAATTTTATTGTATGAGATGATCATGTTTTGTAACCGAGTTATCGGCAACTTGCAGGAGCCATATGGTTGTCGCTTTATTGTATGCAATGCAATCGCCCTGTAATGCTTTACTTTATCACTAAGCGGTAGCGATAGTCGAGAAGCATAAGATTGGCGAGGCGACAACGATGCTACGATGGAGATCAAGGTGTCGCGCGGTGGCGATGGTGATCATGATGGTGCTGCGAGATGGAGATCACGAAGCACAAGATGATGATGACCATATCATATCACTTATATTGATTGCATGTGATGTTTATCTTTTATGCATCTTATCTTGCTTTGATTGACGGTAGCATTTTAAGATGATCCCTCACTAAATTATCAAGAAGTGTTCTCCCGAGTATGCACCGTTATGAAAGTTCTTCGTCTTTGAGACACCACGTGATGATCGGGTGTGATAGGCTCTACGTTCAAATACAACGGGTGCAAAACAGTTGCACACGCGAATACTCAGGTTATACTTGACGAGCTATGCATATAAGATATGACCTCGGAACACGGAGACCGAAGGTCGGCGTGAATCATATAGTAGATATGATCAACATAATGATGTTCACCATTGAAACTACTCCATCTCACGTGATGATCGGACATGGTTTAGTTGATATGGATCACGTGATCACTTAGAAGATTAGAGGGATGTCTATCTAAGTGGGAGTTCTTTAGTAATATGATTAATTGAACTTAAATTTATCATGAACTTAGTCCTGGTAGTATTAGCATATCTATGTTGTAGATCAATAGCTCGCGTTGTTGCTTTCATATGTTTATTTTGTTATGTTCCTAGAGAAAACTATGTTGAAAAATGATTAGTAGCAAAGATGCGGATTGGATCCGTGATCTGAGGTTTATCCTCATTGCTGCACAGAAGAATTATGTCCTTGATGCACCGCTAGGTGACAGACCTATTGCAGGAGCAGATGCAAACGTTATGAACGTTTGGCTAGCTCAATATGATGACTACTTGATAGTTTAGTGCACCATGCTTAACAGCTTAGAATCGGGACTTCAAAGACGTTTTGAACGTCATGGACCATATGAGATGTTCCAGGAGTTGAAGTTAATATTTCAAGCAAATAACTGAGTTGAGAGATATGAAGTCTCCAACAAGTTCTATAGCTAAAAGATGGAGGAGAATCGCTCAACTAGTGAGCATGTGCTTAGATTGTCTGGGTACTACAATCGCTTGAATCAAGTGGGAGTTAATCTTCCAGATAAGATAGTGATTGACAGAATTCTCTAGTCACCATCACCAAGTTAGTAGAACTTTGTGATGAACTATGATATGCAAGGGATAACGGAAACGATTCCCAAGCTCTTCGTAATGCTGAAATTGACGAAGGTAGAAATCGAGAAAAACATAAAGTGTTGATGGTTGACAAGATCACTAGTTTCAAGAAAAAGGGCAAAGGGAAGAAAGGGGAACTTCAAGAAGAACGGCAAGCAAGTTGCTGCTCAAGTGAAGAAGCCCAAAGTCTAGTCCTAAGCCTGAGACTAAGTGCTTCTACTGCAAAGGGACTGGTCACTGGAAGCGGAACTACCCCAAGTGATTGGCGGATAAGAAGGATGGCAAAGTGAACATAAGTATATTTGATATACATGTTATTGATGTGTATTTTACTAGTGTTCATAGCAACCCCTCAGTATTTGGTACTAGTTCAGTTACTAAGATTAGTAACTTGAATCGGGAGTTGCAGAATGAACAGAGACTAGTTAAGGGTGAAGTGACGATGAAAATTGGAAGTGGTTCCAAGATTGATAGGATCATCATCGCACACTCCCTATACTTTCGGGATTAGTGTTGAACCTAAATAAGTGTTATTTGGTGTTTGCGTTGAGCATAAATATGATTTGATCATGTTTTTGTAATGTCTGTTATTCATTTAAGTAAGAGAATAAATTGTTGTTCTGTTTACATGAATAAAACCTTATATGGTCACACACCCAATGAAAATGGTTCATTGGATCTCGATCGTAGTGATACACATATTCACGATATTGAAACCAAAAGATGCAAAGTCAATAATGATAGTGCAACTTATTTGTGGCACTGCCGTTTAGGTCATATTGGTGTAAAGCGCATGAAGAAACTCCATGCTGATGGATTTTTTGAATCACTTGATTATGAATCACTTGATGCTTGCGAACCATGCCTCTTGGGCAAGATGACTAAAACGCCGTTCTCCGGAACAATGGAGCAAGCAACAGATTTGTTGGAAATCATACATACTGATGTATGTGGTCCGATGAATATTAAGGCTCGCGACAAGTATCATTATTTACTGACCTTCACAGATGATTTGAGCAGATATGGGTATATATCTACTTGATGAAACATAAGTCTGAAACATTTGAAAAGTTCAAAGAATTTCAGAGTGAAGTGGAAAATCATCGTGACAAGAAAATAAAGTTTCTACGATCTGATCGCGGAGACAAATATTTGAGTTACGAGTTTGGTCTTCAATTAAAAACAATGTGGAATAGTTTCACAAATTCATGCCACCTGGAACACCACAGCATAATGGTGTGTCCGAACGTCATAACCGTACTTTATCGGATATAGTGCAATCTATGATGTTTCTTACCGATTTACCACTATAGTTTTGGGGTTATGCATTGGAGACAGCTGCATTCACGTTAAAAAGGGCACCATCTAAATCCGTTGAGACGACACCATATAATTGTGGTTTGGCAAGAAACCAAAGTTGTTGTTTCTAAAAATTTGGGGCTGCGATGCTTATGTGAAAAAGCTTCAACCTGATAAGCTCGAACCCAAATCGGAGAATTGTGTCTTCATAGGATATCCAAAAGAAACTGTTGGATACACCTTCTATCACAAATCCGAAGGCAAGACTTTTGTTGCTAAATTCGGAAACTTTCTAGAGAAGGAGTTTCTCTCGAAAGAAGTGAGTGGGAGGAAAGTAGAACTTGATAAGGTAATTGTACCTTCTTCCGAGTTGGAAAGTAGTTCATCACAGAAATCTGTTCCTGTGACTACTACACCAATTAGTGAGGAAGCTAATGATGATGATCATGTAACTTCAGATCAAGTTACTACGAACCTCGTAGGTAAACCAGAGTGAGATCCGCACCAGAGTGGTACGGTAATCCTGTTCTGGAGGTCATGTTACTTGACCATGACAAACCTACGAACTATGAGGAAGCGATGATGAGCCCAGATTCCGCAAAATGGCTTGAAGCCATGAAATCTGAGATGGGATCCATGTATGAGAACAAAGTGTGGACTTTGGTTGACTTGCCCAATGATCGGCAAGCAATTAAGAATAAATGGATCTTCAAGAGGAAGACGGACAATGATAGTAGTGTTACTATCTACAAAGCTAGAATTGTCGCAAAAAGGTTTTCGACAAGTTCTAAGTGTTGACTACGATGAGAGTTTCTCACTCGTATCTATGCTTAAGTCTGTCCGAATCATGTTAGCAATTGCCACATTTTATGAAATCTGGCAAATGGATAAACAAAACTGCATTCCTTAATGGATTTATTAAAGAAGAGTTGTATACGATGCAACTAGAAGGTTTTGTCAATCCTAAAGGTGTTAACAAAATATGCAAGCTCCAGCGATCCATCTATGGACTGGTGCAAGCATCTCAGAGTTGGAATATACGCTTTGATAAGTTGATCAAAGCATATAGTTTTATACAGACTTGCGGTGAAGCCTGTATTTACAAGAAAGTGAGTGGGAGCACTACAGCATTTCTGATAAGTACATGTGAATGACATATTGTTGATCGGAAATAATGTAGAATTATTCCGCAAAGCATAAAGAGTATTTTGAAAGAAGTTTTTCAAAGAAAGACCTCAGTGAAGCTGCTTACATATTGAGCATCAAGATCTATAGAGATAGATCAAGACGCTTGACAAGTTTTTTCAATGAGTACATACCTTGACAAGATTTTGAAGTAATTCAAAATGGAACAGTCAAAGAAAGAATTCTTGTCTGTATTACAAGGTGTGAAATTGAGTAAGACTCAAAGCCCGACCACGGCAGAAGATAGAAAGAGAATGAAAGTCATTCCCTATGCCTCAGCCATAGGTTCTATAAAAGTATGCCATGCTGTGTACCAGATCTATTGTATACCCTACACTGATTATTGCAAGGGAGTACAATAGTGATCTAAGAGTAGATCACTGGACAGCGGTCAAAATTATCCTTAGTGGAATAAGGATATGTTTCTCGATTATGGACGTGACAAAAAGGGTTCATCGTAAAGGGTTACGTCGATCCAGTTTTTGACACTAATCTAGATGACTCTAAGTCTCGGTCTAGATACATATTGAAAGTGGGAGCAATTAGCTAGAGTATCTCCGTGCAAGATCTTTGTTGACATAGAAATTTGCAAGATACTTACGGATCTGAATGTGACAGACCCGTTGACTAAAATTATCTCACAAGCAAAACATGATCACACCTTAGTACTCTTTGGGTATTAATCACATAGCGATGTGAACTAGAATACTGACTCTAGTAAACCCTTTGGGTGTTGATCACATATCGATGTGAACTATGGGTGTTAATCACATTGTGATATGAACTATTGCTGTTAAATCACATGGCGATGTGAACTAGATTATTGACTCTAGTGCAAGTGGGAGACTGAAGGAAATATGCCCTAGAGGCAATAATAAAGTTATTATTTATTTCCTTATTTCATGATAAATGTTTATTATTCATGCTAGAATTGTATTAACCGGAAACATAATACATGTGTGAATACATAGACAAACAGAGTGTCACTAGTATGCCTCTAATTGACTAGCTCGTTGATCAAAGATGGTTATGTTTCCTAACCATAGACATGAGTTGTCATTTGATTAACGAGATCACATCATTAGGAGAATGATGTGATTGACATGACCCATTTCATTTAGCTTAGCACCCGATCGTTTAGTGTGTTGCTATTGCCTTCATTCATGACTTATACATGTTCCTATTACTATGAGATTATGCAACTCCCGTTTACCGGAGGAACACTTTGGGTGCTACCAAACGTCACAACGTAACTGGGTGATTATAAAGGAGCATTACAGGTGTCTCCAAAGGTAGATGTTGGGTTGGCGTATTTCGAGATTAGGATTTGTCACTCCGATTGTCGGAGAGGTATCTCTGGGCCCTCTCGGTAATACACATCACCTAAGCCTTGCAAGCATTACAACTAATGAGTTAGTTGCGAGATGATGTATTACGGAACGAGTAAAGAGACTTGCCGGTAACGAGATTGAACTAGGTATTGGATACCGACGATCGAATCTCGGGCAAGTAACATACCGATGACAAAGGGAACAACGTATGTTGTTATGCGGTCTGACCGATAAAGATCTTCGTAGAATATGTAGGAGCCAATATGGGCATCCAGGTCCCACTATTGGTTATTGACCGGAGACGTGTCTCGGTCATGTCTACATTGTTCTCGAACCGTAGGGTCCGCACGCTTAAGGTTTCGATGACGGTTATATTATGAGTTTGTGTATTTTGATGTACCGAAGGAGTTCGGAGTCCGGATGTGATCACGGACATGACGAGGAGTCTCGAAATGGTCGAGACATAAAGATTGATATATTGGATGAATATATTCGGACATCGGAAGAGTTCCGGATCGTATCGGATAAAAACGGAGTACCGGAGGGGTTACCGGAACCCCCCCGGGGGTTAATGGGCCACATGGGCCCAAAGTGGAGAAGAGGAGGGGCGGCCAGGGCTGGCCGCGCGCCCCCTCCCCCTCTAGTCCGAATAGGACAAGGAGAGGGGGGGCGGCGCCCCCCTTTCCCTCTCTCTCCCCCTTCCCCCTTGGGGAGTCCTAGTCCAACTAGGATTGGGGGGGGGGATCCTACTCCCGGAGGGAGTAGGACTCCTCCTGCGCCCTCTCCCTGGCCGGCGCACCCCTCCCCCTTGGCTCCTTTATATACGGGGGCAGGAGGGCACCCTAGAACACACAAGTTGATCCTTGAGATCGTCCCTTAGCCGTGTGCGGTGCCCCCTTACACCATATTCCACCTCGGTCATATCGTAGCGGTGCTTAGGTGAAGCCCTGCGTCGGTAGAACATCAAGATCGTACCACGCCGTCGTCTTGTGAAACTCTCTCCGGAGCTTTGCTGGATCGGAGCCCGAGGAGCGTCACCGAGCTGTACGTGTGTCAAGAACTCGGAGGTGCCGGAGTAACGGCGCCGGGATCGGTTGGATCGCGAGGAGAACGTACGACTACTTCCTCTACGTTGTGAACGTTTCGCTTCGGTCTATGAGGGTACGTAGACAACACTCTTCCCTCTCGTTGCTATGCATCACCATGATCTTGCGTGTGCGTAGGAAATTTTTTGAAATTAGTACGTTCCCCAACACATGGAAGTCCACGTGCACGTCTGCCCCACTAGTCCATGCAGTGGCCACATCTCCGACTCTGGTGTAGGCGCGGGCGCGGTGGCCGGTGGCCTCCATCGTCGATGCCTGGTGCACCAGGGACAGGTCAGGCCAGAGCGCGAGCTCGGCCAGCTCCAAGGCCTTGTTAGCCTGCTTGAACGCCTCATTGTCCTCGTCCTCCTTCACCGTGGGACCCTTCGACTGCTCAGACGCTAGAGCACACACGCACGGCTTCGCTTGAGCACAACATGTTGACATGGAGGCCACATAGGAGAAGGGATGATGAGTGGGATCGTTGGGCGGGCTGGAGGGCATCATTGGCCACCCGCTGACGCGTCGATGCCCTGCGACGACTGCGTTGGAGGCTGCCAGCCAATGTGGTATGCCTTGCCATGGCCGGTTTCCTACCACTCCCTCGCTTTTATGCGGATGCTCGCCATGGCTTCTACGTCGAGGCCATCGCCCTTGGCATAGTCTTTGAGGAGTTTGCCGCAGGACGATCGTTAGCACCAGAGAGGGAGCGCACCATCTAGGCCGACTTAGAGGTGGTACACGAGGCAACCCGTGAGATGGGTGTGGAGAGGATAGCACCATCCGGGACAAGCTCCCGTTGGCCAAGCGGACCCTGACCTCAACGTCGGTGTCTGGCCGGTATGGAATGAAGGCGCTCTCGCCCAAATTCCGCTGTGAAAGGGACCATGGCCGTATCTACCATGATGCTCATGTCCCCTAAATTTCTCACTCCGGCAAAAATGGCGTCGGACCATCTCGCCGCCGCACTTAGTCCTTGTTCCGGCGTCCACCACTAATATATTATATATCTATGAAAATGTCACTTATGGACATTCCCGCCTAACTATAGTTGGTACATATATGTAAAAGCAACAAAATTCCCTCCTACTAATTATGTTTGAAAATGTTGCTCATCGACATTTCTCTCCCTGTATTATGTTTGAAAAAAGTGAAGGAGTGAGCTCTCATGCAAGAGTCAGGATCTATGTGTGCTCCTAGGCAAAATCATTTAATGAGAAGAAATAGATAGAGAGAAAGTGAGATTATAGCCAACCTTATAGCCCACTCTATTGTATGGCTAATTAATAATGCTAACTCTTGGTGACATGGCATGTCCACATAACCAGCAGCTGGCTATACTATTAACCATGCTCTTAAGAACTTTTTGTGTGTGTGGGGGGGGGGATTTTTTTGCTATCTTATTCAAATTTAGTGTTTAAACCTCTCCAATTTATTGTATGAGTATTGACCAAAAAGAAGGACAAATTATGAAGGCTGTAAATGACACCTTTGAGTTTGAGCGACGTCTCGGGAGCCTCCAAAAAATTATGAAGCGTCCTTCGTAGGCTAGTCATGGTGGGGAGTAACTTAGAGCATCTCTAGCAGACCCCGTATAATGCCCCGACCCGCATAATAACTGCCAAAATATGGGCCCGCGTGAAAAATGCTGCCCGATCAGACCCTGCAAACGCGTCCGACCCCGTAAATTGTTTTGAGGGGCGCGGTAAAATCCCATCCCCAACCCGCCAAAACGTAGGTTTCCGCTTCGCCCCGACGGTGCCCCGTATCCCAGGAAAGCGATTGGCAGGAGGGACACTTCAGCCCGCACCCTTTCCGCACCCCCTTCCGCCGCCGCTCACCCGCCGCTGGCGATTTCGGCCAAATCTGTGGGCGGAATTGCATAGCGGGGGCGCCCCTCCCCTCTTCCACCTAGCCGCTTCACTGACTCCCCAGACCCGCCGCCACAGATCTATGTCTTTGGTCCTGGATATCTTCGGGCACCAAACGAGGAAGACACAAAAAAAAATGATGGCATCTAATGACAGAAGAGGTTGGCCTGGCATGGTAGGAAGCATTGATTGTATGCATTGGACTTGGAAAAACTGCCCGAAGGCATGGCAGGGAATGTATTGTGGCAAGTCCCGTGATGCAAAAATTATGCTAGAGGCCGTAGCATCCGAGGATTTATGGATTTGGCATTGCTTTTTGGGTATGCCGGGTACTCTCAATGATATCAATGTGTTGCCACGGTCTCATTTGTTTGCTAGGCTTGCTAGTGTTGGTGCTCCTGCTTGCAACTACACTATCAATGGGCATGAATACACACAGGGGTACTATCTTGCAGATGGCATGTACCCTCCTTGGTGCATATTTGTCAAGAGCATCAAAAACCCCCAAACTAGGAAACAATGTGAATTCGCAAGGGTACAAGAGGCAGCCCGAAAAGACATTGAAAGAGCATTCGGGGTTATGCAATCTAAGTTTGCCATTGTTCGTGGTCCTGCTCGTTTTTGGGACAAACATCCTTGAAAAACATCATGACATGATGTGTTATTCTTCACAATATGATTCTCGAAGATGAAAGAGGCATGAACTTGGAGTTTTTCTACGACGCTGCGGGTACCCGTATCAAACCAGCTAGAGACCCTAACCGCATTAGAGTTTTCTTTAGACCTACAGGGAGATTGAAAATGCAAACACCCACTTTCAGCTTCAGGAGGATCTCATTGAGCACCATTGGCAAATGGTTGGGCAGTGACACATTCCATTTTTCCATTCATTTTTATTTAATTCATGTGTGATTTGTATTCGGGACAACTTTTGTATTGAATTATTTAGCTTGCTTCGGTGATTTGAATAATTATTGTAATTTGGATGATTGTTGTATTGTAATATTGACAATTTTTTTTCTTATATGTGGCATATGTGTCAAAATCAGATAAAATTGCATCTGATATGCGGACCGGTGCGGGCGCCGGCCGAGCAGAACCCGCATATCGGAACTGTAAAACGGAATATTCGCGAATAGTGGGTAGTAACATATGTGTAGTGTAGTAACATATGTGTAGTGTCATGCATCACTTTATTTATTACTTTGTAGATTCACTTGACATTGGGAACCGTTATGTGGTGGTAACATATTATGTTACTCTATTTGTCTCTCTCTTCTTTAACTAGTCACATCGCATTTTCTGTTTATGTGGCATGCATATTCTACTTATGTTACTTTCATTATGACTAGCCGTATGCTCGCTTCATAATTGTTGCTCGTCTTTTGATTGCACTACAGAGTTCTCAGTCGGAAGAAAAGGATGCAACCACTTCACTCCTATCCACAGGGACACGAGAGAAACAGAGAAATGAGAAAGAAACAGAGTACTGGACCGAAATCCATGTCCCTCGCCCAGCCGGGGTGCGAAGCTCAGTGAAACCAGCGGATCCGCACACGGTTTTTGGGGTGCCACGGTCACTGGGTCAGGTGAGGCACGCGGCGACGGTACTACGCGAACGCGCGGCCAACCGTGATCCTGTGTGCTGTCCGAGAGCGCGCGCGCGCCCATCTCATGTGCAGTGCCCTCGCGCTCAGGCAACCCCAGCCGCCATCGCACAGGCACAGCGCGCGTGGCCGTCACGCACACACACCGGCAAAGATCTCGTCGCCGTCGCTCCCTCGCTCGCGAGCACGCCGATCTCATTACGAAGGCGAGCGATCACGAGCGCGGGCACTGGGCAGCAGTAGTGCAGTACGCCCCCATGCCCCTGCCCGCGGCGGCGGCGCCGTGCCATCCATGGCGCCGGGTATGGCTAATTTTTTTTAAATAATACATTTTTTTTATTAAATTACAGAAATAATACGCCGAAATAATTATTTTCAAAAATATTACTCTGTCGGCCCGCTGCAGGCCGACTGGGCCTAATCGGCCCACAGCTGGCCGATCGGCTTGCAGCAGGCCGACTGCAGGCCCGGCTGCCACGCGGCGGGCTGTGGTTGGTCGGGCCACGTCGCGAGGGGGGAGGGAGGTGGCTGTCGGCTGGTGCGCCCCTGTCGGCCTGCCGCAGGCCGATCGGCCAGCTGCTAGCCGACAGGGTGCTGCCACCTGCAGCGCGCTGGCCCGGCCTTATCCCCTCTTCCTCCATTCTTCTTCTCTCCCGTTTCTTCTCTGCTCTTCTGTGTTCTTCCTTCTCCTCTCTCTACAGAAAAATGGCACACATTTGTACACCTAAATGAGCAACATTTTCGCGATTTTGGCACCGTGAATGGGTTCAACTCATTTGGGGCTACCAAAAGAGGTGTCGATCTACTGACGGGGTAGCTCGTGGTGGTCGGGGTGAGCATTTTGGTGGAGGTGGTGGTGGTGAAGTTGGGACAGTGTGTTGGTGGTGAAGTTGGGGCAGTGTGGTGGAGGTGGTGGAGGTGAAGCTCGTCGTTCGTCGTTCTTCGTTGGCGGCGGAGCACCGGCAGTTTGGTGGCCGCCGTTCGTCGTTCTTTGGTGGCCGCCGTTCGTCGTTCTTCGTTCGCACGCACGCTTCAAGGGTATATTTCAGCAAATATTTTATTTTTCGTAGGTGCTCCGGTAGTATTTTATTTTACGATGAGATAGTGCAAGGCAAAGCTATGGAAGTGAAGGCAGTCTAGACAAAAGTGTTCGCCAGGTTGAAGTACATAATTTCTTATGGCAAGGCTTGGAGGGCTAAGCATGCAGCGCTTGAGAGGAGATTTGGTTCTTATTTTGATGCATATGACTCTGTTGTCCACCTCCTCCACACCCTGCAGCAGCGGAATCCAGGCACCTATATCGATATCCAAGACATGTTCATGCCAGAGTTCCCAACTGTGAGGGTGCTGCATCGTCTCTTCTTCTCTTTCGGTGTATGCATCGAAGCTTTCAGGCATTGCCGACCGGTGATATGTGTTGACGGTACTTTTCTCACAGGCAAGTACAAGGGTCAGATCCTGACAGCCATAGGTCAAGACGGCCAAAATCAAGTCGTCCCACTGGCATTTGCATTTGTGGAGAGTGAGAACATTGAAAGTTGGACATGGTTCTTCAGGCAGTTGAAAATAGCAGTTGTGAAGGAGAATCCCAATATGTGCATCCTTCATGACAGGCATGCAGGTATACTCAGTGCGATAAGGACACTGACAAACCCAGGCCCTGAGGAACAAGTTCCATGGCAGGACTTGCAGAGCCGTTGGTGCATGCGCCATCTCGGGGCTAATTTCTTCTCGCAGTTTGTTCTGAATTTGTATTAAGTGTGGTGTGGCACTATGTTCTGAATTTCTGTGTGAGACTTATGTCTATTCTATGTATGAGACAAATGACTATGTACTTATGTATGAGACATATGCCTACTCTATTTTAGTACTCTGTTATCCGAACTATAAGTTCGCGCCAACTTTTTCCCGCCATATGTTCGCGCCAACTTTTTCCCGCCACCCGTTTCCCGCCACTCGTTTCCCGCCAACCCTTTCCCGGCAACCGTTTCCCGCCACCCGTTTCCCTCCTCCCATTTCCCGCCAACTCTTTCCCGGCATACCGCAGTCGTTCTTTCCCGCCATTCTCTTCTCTCTACCTATAAAACCCCCTTCAGGTTGGGATAAACATTGCAGCTGGTCAAGTTGGGGCACTGTGGTGGAGTTCAAGCTGTTGTTCGTCCTTCTTCGTTGGAGCCGGAGCACCGGCAGTTTGGTGGCCGCCGTTCGTCGTTCTGCCTTCGCACGCACGCTTCAAGGGTATATTTCAGCCCACATTTTATTTTTCGTAGGTGGTCCGGTAGTATTTGTTAATATATTTAGATGTCAACTAATTAGTGGGGATATTAAGGGGTAGGTTAGGTACTCAATGCGATTTGTGTGTTGCAGATGGCTGAGGGTACTCAGTGGGTGCTTAGCCCTATTGTTCATGTACAAGGATTTTCTCCAACTGTTGTGCAAGTTAGTGAAGTGGACCTCACTTTTGATTGGTTGAAGACTAAATTCATGTTGAAGCAAGGGTTGAAGGAAGACGATTTTGTGTAGTACGTCAGCAGGAGGCAGTCAGATGGCCCTGGGGAAAGAAAATTGATTGACATAACTGATGATGGCAAGATTCAAGAAATGTTGAGCGAATGGGAATGGAAAAGGGTTGTTGAGTTGCATTGCTACAGGAAACCGAGTTATATGTGATGAATTTGTCATTCGAGATCCGCCTCCCCGACAGGCCAGATGTCGTCATTGACGCTCCTATCTATCAGTAGAGACATTACCATCTATTTCTGTGTGAGACTTATGTCTATTATATGTATGAGACAAATGACTATGTACTTATGTACGAGACATATGCCTACTCTATTCTAGTACTCTGTTATCGGAACTACAATATCATATTTATATAGAACATAATATTAATACAACGAGACATTACAAACAACTAGATAGAACTACATCTAAATTAAATGGCACGTAACTGAACTCACAACATACAGCATAAAAACTACATGAAGTCAACTAATCGTCATCCTCGATCGATGCAGAACTCTTGCCCTTCGACGATGAAGAACTCTTGCCCTTCGACGATGCAGAAACCTTGCCCTTCGATGATGAAGAACTCTTGCCCTTCGACGATGCAGAAACCTTGCCCTTCGATGATGAAGAACTCTTGCCCTTTGACGATGCAGAACCCGGAAGCGGCGGCATGAAGATATCATCTTCGTCCTCGCTCTCCTCACTCCATAAACATGGATTATTTGCTGCAATCCTTATGAATGTTTCACTCTTTGGCAGCACTACCTTCTTCCACCTGTCATTCAATCTAATAAGTTCTTGACGTACCTCCTCATAGGTCCTTTCAGGCCACCCAGACCTACGTAATTGGTGAGCCAACTCATTCATTATGGTGTCACTACCGGTGAGTTCGTCCCATGGAACTATCCTATTATCCATCCTGAAATCGGAAGCTAGCCTCAGAAGAGTCCTGCTCATCCCAGGGTGAAAACTACGATCGAAAGGATAATGGGCCATCTCAACTACACTACACTGCAATGCTTCTCCACCTCCGTCTGAAGGGGGTTTTATAGGTAGAGAGGAGAAAATGGCGGGAAAGGGTTGGCGGGAAACGGGTGGCGGGAAACGGGTGGCGGGAAACGGCTGGCGGGAAAGGGTTGGCGAGAAACGGCTGGCGGGAAAGGGTTGGCGGGAAACGGCTGGCGGGAAACGGGTGGCGGGAAACGGCTGGCGGGAAAGGGTTGGCGGGAAACGGGTGGCGGGAAACGGCTGGCGGGAAAGGGTTGGAGGGAAACGGCTGGCGGGAAAGGGTTGGCGGGAAATGGCTGGCGGGAAATGGGTGGCGGGAAATGGGTGGCGGGAAAGGGTTGCCGGGAAATGGGTGGCGGAAAAAACGCAGTTTGGAAATGTAGATAACTTTCAAAACAAATGTTCATCACAATGGATAAAGGTTCCCGCCTTTAAAAAAATGCATGCAATTTTTTTGGAAAATATGAAAACAATTTTAAACAATGTTTGCATAATGTAAAAGAAATGGTTCGTGCCACTTAATTCTCGTGTTTCCAAAAAATATCCACGACATTGTAAAAAATGGTACTCCCTTCATCCCATAATATAAGATGATATTACAATCAATATACTCACATATCACGTGGGTTAAAAAATGTTCGCGTGTTTCTATAAAAAGTTTGTGAAAAGCTATACAATTTTAAAAAATGTTGTGTGGTTTAAAAAAATGGTATTTCCATTAAAAATGTATTTGAAGAAATGTTACCATGTATTCATAACGTGTTAAAATATATATTTTTTAAAAATATCATCACGTATTATAAAAAATATCCATGCACCAGTCGGCCCACAGCAGGCCAACTGAGCCCAGTCAGCCCACTGCAGGCCTATCGGCCAACTGCAGGCCGACTGGACCCTGTCGGCCAGCTGCAGGCCGACTGGGCTCCATCTGGTGGCCGACAGCCCAATCGGCCAGCAGCGAGCTGATGGGCCACCAGGCTCAGTCGGCCAGCAGCTGGCCGATTGGATAATATTTTCGAAAATTCTTGAATCAGCGTAATATTTTTGCAAATTAATAAAAAAAATGTATTATTAAAAAAAATTAGCCCGGGTATGCACGCACACACGTAGCGCGGGTCTCTGTGTGGTCTCATGGAGCAGATCGATACACCCGCAGGCCGCCCGGCTGGTATTTGCAAATCCGCTGCATCTTTGGGGGGGCGGTACTGGATAGCAGTATCTATACGTGTTCGTATCTTATCATGTGCTGTCGATGGCGAGGGCTCAACTATATGAGATGTCGAACCCACTTTTGGTATCACGTACAGGTGGATCTTTCAGTCCAATATCCCCAGACCAAGTATGTACGTCCAACTAGATTTTGCATGATCGGTTTGAAGGCTACTCTGAGGTTTATAGACTGCTTGCGCCCATTAACGTCAAGTTTCCCGCCACATTTTCCAGCCGGCTACCAGGTTTTCGCGCCTCGCGCCGCCCACGGCTATAAAAATATCATCGTCGTGGCCGAATAGCTCACAAAGCTCTAGTATGAACACCACCGCCTACAGCCTCCACCTTCCTCTCCGTAGCCATGTCCGAATAGCCCAGAACACAATCTCCACTTCACTCTCACCGCCGCCATGCCTCTTACCCTGTAGCCAGACTGGGTCCCACTCTAGAAGGAGAAGGAGTGGATCTTGGACGAGGCGGCGGCGGCGGAGAAGCCCAACCTCATCGCCGAGGAGGGGGAGGAGCGTCTTTCGGCATATGGCGGCTGTGGAGGAAGAGGTCGTGGGGAGGTATTTTAAGCACTCAAATTGAGTGTTTGCATTTTTGAGATGATGCAAGAAGAGAAAAGAAAAAGATACGGAGGCCGCATATGGTGATTCCATGTTTGCACATAGCGGCCTCGAGCGCACTCTATATTTTATATGGCGACTGTGCTAGAGTTGCTTTAATAGATGGCATGGCTAGGGTTTTGCACACGTATGAGCCCGGTAGGAAAGGAATAAGGAAAAAGTAAAAGTAAAATATAAACTAATAAATAGTCATAAAGTAAGACAAAAGTTCAGCAAAATCGTAAAATGCATAAATAAAAAGTAAGAGTAAATATTCAAGAACTTCTAGAGGATCCTGGGAACTATTACAATTAAAATTATAAATCAAGAGAAGCCACACATAATTTGTGTATGTTTGTGGGAATCACCATTTCTTAATCATTATCATTTCTAAATTATCGTGACTCTTCTCAAATTTCCATTTTTAACAAATATCATGATTTCTGCTTTTATATTTTCCGTTCTTTAAAGTTAAACTTTCAATATACTTCCTGGGTATTAATTTCGTATGAATCTATTATAGGATTTCGTTTTGTTGGAAATTCGTTTTTTACTTTAATAAAATAAATACTTAGTCCACTCCTTCTATAGTTTTGTGAATTATTTTAGATGATTGGACTGTCATATTTGTGAAATATGTTTTGCCGCCACATCATGAGTCATACTGCTTTGATTGAGGCCAACGACCCAGTTTAAAAAACATTAAGATACAAAACACCTAGTTATGAAGTTGTGGGGGAAAACAACCAGATTTATATTTGTTTCTTGACAAAGGAGATTACAGTTTTCCAAACAACTACAATAAAAAAACATTGCATGTGTTACATGGTCGATACATTTTCAAGATTATTATGGTGGCTAGGACACATTTCCAACTTATTTTTGGAGAAAAAATATTTTGAAACACCCAGTACAACATAGACACATATACATACACACATCACCATTACATGTACACATTTACACATCGCCCATTGGATATCAAAGTTGTGGAGTCTCAAGACTGATGACATCACAAGTGGCACCACATTGTCAATAGGAATGTCGACTCTGAAACACATAAATTATGTCAAACATGGGTTCAATATTTGGTGGACCGAGGGGACAACCATCTTTCTACCCATTGTGACGCCCGGATAATTAGGCTACAGTGAACATCTGTTAAAGATGCCACGTCACCTAGATTACTGTTGCTAATCTCGCGTCAGTTTGAAAACGGTTCGAATTCAAATTCATAAACAAACAATAAAAGTTTTCAAATATTAAAACTAAAATGTTCGGATCATGCCAGATAATACATAGGTGATCATGGTGGTGAAACCAAACTTTTATGAAATGCTTAACTGCACTAAAATGATTTAAATAGTAGCAAACCTAATTATTTAAATGC